>OZ005763.1:0-2400000 GCA_963930825.1 Silvanus unidentatus
CCTAACCTAACCTAACCTAACCTAACCTAACCTAACCTAACCTAACCTAACCTAACCTACCACCTAACCTAACCTAACCTAACCTAACCTAACCTAACCTAACCTAACCTAACCTAACCTAACCTAACCTAACCTAACCTAACCTAACCTAACCTAACCTACCTAACCTAACCTAACCTAACCTAACCTAACCTAACCTAACCTAACCTAACCTAACCTAACCTAACCTAACCTAACCTAACCTAACCTAACCTAACCTAACCTAACCTAACCTAACCTAACCTAACCTAACCTAACCTAACCTAACCTAACCTAACCTAACCTAACCTAACCTAACCTAACCTAACCTAACCTAACCAACCTAACCTAACCTAACCTAACCTAACCTAACCTAACCTAACCTAACCTAACCTAACCTAACCTAACCTAACCTAACCTAACCTAACCTAACCTAACCTAACCTAACCTAACCTAACCTAACCTAACCTAACCTAACCTAACCTAACCTAACCTAACCTAACCTAACCTAACCTAACCTAACCTAACCTAACCTAACCTAACCTAACCTAACCTAACCTAACCTAACCTAACCTAACCTAACCTAACCTAACCTAACCTAACCTAACCTAACCTAACCTAACCTAACCTAACCTAACCTAACCTAACCTAACCTAACCTAACCTAACCTAACCTAACCTAACCTAACCTAACCTAACCTAACCTAACCTAACCTAACCTAACCTAACCTAACCTAACCTAACTAACCTAACCTAACCTAACCTAACCTAACCTAACCTAACCTAACCTAACCTAACCTAACCTAACCTAACCTAACCTAACCTAACCTAACCTAACCTAACCTAACCTAACCTAACCTAACCTAACCTAACCTAACCTAACCTAACCTAACCTAACCTAACCTAACCTAACCTAACCTAACCTAACCTAACCTAACCTAACCTAACCTAACCTAACCTAACCTAACCTAACCTAACCTAACCTAACCTAACCTAACCTAACCTAACCTAACCTAACCTAACCTAACCTAACCTAACCTAACCTAACCTAACCTAACCTAACCTAACCTAACCTAACCTAACCTAACCTAACCTAACCTAACCTAACCTAACCTAACCTAACCTAACCTAACCTAACCTAACCTAACCTAACCTAACCTAACCTAACCTAACCTAACCTAACCTAACCTAACCTAACCTAACCTAACCTAACCTAACCTAACCTAACCTAACCTAACCTAACCTAACCTAACCTAACCTAACCTAACCTAACCTAACCTAACCTAACCTAACCTAACCTAACCTAACCTAACCTAACCTAACCTAACCTAACCTAACCTAACCTAACCTAACCTAACCTAACCTAACCTAACCTAACCTAACCTAACCTAACCTAACCTAACCTAACCTAACCTAACCTAACCTAACCTAACCTAACCTAACCTAACCTAACCTAACCTAACCTAACCTAACCTAACCTAACCTAACCTAACCTAACCTAACCTAACCTAACCTAACCTAACCTAACCTAACCTAACCTAACCTAACCTAACCTAACCTAACCTAACCTAACCTAACCTAACCTAACCTAACCTAACCTAACCTAACCTAACCTAACCTAACCTAACCTAACCTAACCTAACCTAACCTAACCTAACCTAACCTAACCTAACCTAACCTAACCTAACCTAACCTAACCTAACCTAACCTAACCTAACCTAACCTAACCTAACCTAACCTAACCTAACCTAACCTAACCTAACCTAACCTAACCTAACCTAACCTAACCTAACCTAACCTAACCTAACCTAACCTAACCTAACCTAACCTAACCTAACCTAACCTAACCTAACCTAACCTAACCTAACCTAACCTAACCTAACCTAACCTAACCTAACCTAACCTAACCTAACCTAACCTAACCTAACCTAACCTAACCTAACCTAACCTAACCTAACCTAACCTAACCTAACCTAACCTAACCTAACCTAACCTAACCTAACCTAACCTAACCTAACCTAACCTAACCTAACCTAACCTAACCTAACCTAACCTAACCTAACCTAACCTAACCTAACCTAACCTAACCTAACCTAACCTAACCTAACCTAACCTAACCTAACCTAACCTAACCTAACCTAACCTAACCTAACCTAACCTAACCTAACCTAACCTAACCTAACCTAACCTAACCTAACCTAACCTAACCTAACCTAACCTAACCTAACCTAACCTAACCTAACCTAACCTAACCTAACCTAACCTAACCTAACCTAACCTAACCTAACCTAACCTAACCTAACCTAACCTAACCTAACCTAACCTAACCTAACCTAACCTAACCTAACCTAACCTAACCTAACCTAACCTAACCTAACCTAACCTAACCTAACCTAACCTAACCTAACCTAACCTAACCTAACCTAACCTAACCTAACCTAACCTAACCTAACCTAACCTAACCTAACCTAACCTAACCTAACCTAACCTAACCTAACCTAACCTAACCTAACCTAACCTAACCTAACCTAACCTAACCTAACCTAACCTAACCTAACCTAACCTAACCTAACCTAACCTAACCTAACCTAACCTAACCTAACCTAACCTAACCTAACCTAACCTAACCTAACCTAACCTAACCTAACCTAACCTAACCTAACCTAACCTAACCTAACCTAACCTAACCTAACCTAACCTAACCTAACCTAACCTAACCTAACCTAACCTAACCTAACCTAACCTAACCTAACCTAACCTAACCTAACCTAACCTAACCTAACCTAACCTAACCTAACCTAACCTAACCTAACCTAACCTAACCTAACCTAACCTAACCTAACCTAACCTAACCTAACCTAACCTAACCTAACCTAACCTAACCTAACCTAACCTAACCTAACCTAACCTAACCTAACCTAACCTAACCTAACCTAACCTAACCTAACCTAACCTAACCTAACCTAACCTAACCTAACCTAACCTAACCTAACCTAACCTAACCTAACCTAACCTAACCTAACCTAACCTAACCTAACCTAACCTAACCTAACCTAACCTAACCTAACCTAACCTAACCTAACCTAACCTAACCTAACCTAACCTAACCTAACCTAACCTAACCTAACCTAACCTAACCTAACCTAACCTAACCTAACCTAACCTAACCTAACCTAACCTAACCTAACCTAACCTAACCTAACCTAACCTAACCTAACCTAACCTAACCTAACCTAACCTAACCTAACCTAACCTAACCTAACCTAACCTAACCTAACCTAACCTAACCTAACCTAACCTAACCTAACCTAACCTAACCTAACCTAACCTAACCTAACCTAACCTAACCTAACCTAACCTAACCTAACCTAACCTAACCTAACCTAACCTAACCTAACCTAACCTAACCTAACCTAACCTAACCTAACCTAACCTAACCTAACCTAACCTAACCTAACCTAACCTAACCTAACCTAACCTAACCTAACCTAACCTAACCTAACCTAACCTAACCTAACCTAACCTAACCTAACCTAACCTAACCTAACCTAACCTAACCTAACCTAACCTAACCTAACCTAACCTAACCTAACCTAACCTAACCTAACCTAACCTAACCTAACCTAACCCTACTTTAACCTTCACGTGACCTTGACTTTTCATTTTCAATATATTTTACCTTTGACCTTGGTTTTACTTTTGAACTATGAAACTTTTTAACCCTTTGACCTTTGACCTCTGAAACTTTTGACCTTTTGACCCTTTGACAATTTGACCTTTTGACCTTTTGACCTTTTGACCTTTCGACCCTTTGACCTTTTGACCCTTTGACAATTTGACCCTTTGACCCTTTGACCTTTCGACCCTTTGACAATTTGACCCTTTGACCCTTTGACCTTTCGACCCTTTGACCTTTTGACCCTTTGACAATTTGACCTTTTGACCCTTTGACAATTTGACCTTTTGACCCTTTGACAATTTGACCTTTTGACCCTTTGACAATTTGACCCTTTGACCTTTTGACCCTTTGACCTTTTGACCCTTTGACCTTTTGACCCTTTGACTTTTGACCTCTGAACTTTTGACAGTTGACCTCTGAAATTTTTGACCCTTGACCTCTGAACTTTTTGACCCTTTGACCTTTGACCTTTGAACTTTTTGACCCTTTGACTTTTGACCTCTGAACTTTTTGACCCTTTTGACTTTTGAACCTTTGACCTTTGACCTCTTAACTTTTTGACCCTTTGACCTTTGACCTTTCAAACTTTTGACTTTTTGACCTCTGAAACTTTTGACTTTTTGACCTCAGAAACTTTTGACTTTTTGACCTCTAAAACTTTTGACCATTTGCCTTTTGACCCCTGAACTATGACCTCTAATTGGCCCCTTGACTTTGCCCTTGCGAGGTGAGGTGAGCTAGGGCGAGCCAACCAGCTAACCAAGCTACATCTACAAAAACACTTTCAATACTTTGAAAAACACTTTATTCAGGCATATTGAACAAGAAACAATATTTATCAAAAACATTTTACTTGTTTCGAAGTCCAACGACGACTGGCCATCCAAAGACGACGGAAAATCACCTACAAATGACAAAGTACAAGTTAGAAATGAATACAATAGAAAAAATGGACTTACCTGTCTTGTTTCGAAGTCCAACGACGACTGGCCATCCAAAGACGACGGAAAATCACCTACAAATGACAAAGTACAAGTTAGAAATGATTACAATTGAAAAAATGGACTTACCTGTCTTGTTTCAATGTCCAACGACGACTGGCCATCCAAAGACGACGGAAAATCACCTAGAAATAACAAAGTACAAGTTAGAAATGAATACAATTGAAAAAATGGACTTACCTGTCTTGTTTCGAAGTCCAACGACGACTGGCCATCCAAAGACGACGGAAAATCACCTACAAATGACAAAGTACAAGTTAGAAATGATTACAATTGAAAAAATGGACTTACCTGTCTTGTTTCAATGTCCAACGACGACTGGCCATCCAAAGACGACGAAAAATCACCTACAAATGACAAAGTACAAGTTAGAAATGATTACAATAGAAAAAATGTACTTACCTGTCTTGTTTCAATGTCCAACGACGACTGGCCATCCAAAGACGACGGAAAATCACCTAGAAATGACAAAGTACAAGTTAGAAATGAATACAATAGAAAAAATGGACTTACCTGTCTTGTTTCGAAGTCCAACGACGACTGGCCATCCAAAGACGACGGAAAATCACCTACAAATGACAAAGAACAAGTTAGAAATGAATACAATAGAAAAAATGGACTTACCTGTCTTGTTTCGAAGTCCAACGACGACTGGCCATCCAAAGACGACGGAAAATCACCTACAAATGACAAAGAACAAGTTAGAAATGAATACAATAGAAAAAATGTACTTACCTGTCTTGTTTCAATGTCCAACGACGACTGGCCATCCAAAGACGACGGAAAATCACCTAGAAATGACAAAGTACAAGTTAGAAATGAATACAATAGAAAAAATGTACTTACCTGTCTTGTTTCAATGTCCAACGACGACTGGCCATCCAAAGACGACGAAAAATCACCTAGAAATGACAAAGTACAAGTTAGAAATGAATACAATAGAAAAAATGGACTTACCTGTCTTGTTTCGAAGTCCAACGACGACTGGCCATCCAAAGACGACGGAAAATCACCTAGAAATGACAAAGTACAAGTTAGAAATGAATACAATAGAAAAAATGGACTTACCTGTCTTGTTTCAATGTCCAACGACGACTGGCCATCCAAAGACGACGAAAAATCACCTACAAATGACAAAGTACAAGTTAGAAATGATTACAATAGAAAAAATGTACTTACCTGTCTTGTTTCAATGTCCAACGACGACTGGCCATCCAAAGACGACGGAAAATCACCTAGAAATGACAAAGTACAAGTTAGAAATGAATACAATTGAAAAAATGGACTTACCTGTCTTGTTTCGAAGTCCAACGACGACTGGCCATCCAAAGACGACGGAAAATCACCTAGAAATAACAAAGTACAAGTTAGAAATGATTACAATAGAAAAAATGGACTTACCTGTCTTGTTTCAATGTCCAACGACGACTGGCCATCCAAAGACGACGGAAAATCACCTAGAAATAACAAAGTACAAGTTAGAAATGATTACAATAGAAAAAATGGACTTACCTGTCTTGTTTCAATGTCCAACGACGACTGGCCATCCAAAGACGACGGAAAATCACCTAGAAATAACAAAGTACAAGTTAGAAATGATTACAATAGAAAAAATGGACTTACCTGTCTTGTTTCAATGTCCAACGACGACTGGCCATCCAAAGACGACGGAAAATCACCTAGAAATAACAAAGTACAGGTTAGAAATGAATACAATAGAAAAAATGGACTTACCTGTCTTGTTTCGAAGTCCAACGACGACTGGCCATCCAAAGACGACGGAAAATCACCTAGAAATAACAAAGTACAGGTTAGAAATGAATACAATAGAAAAAATGGACTTACCTGTCTTGTTTCGAAGTCCAACGACGACTGGCCATCCAAAGACGACGGAAAATCACCTAGAAATAACAAAGTACAAGTTAGAAATGATTACAATAGAAAAAATGGACTTACCTGTCTTGTTTCAATGTCCAACGACGACTGGCCATCCAAAGACGACGGAAAATCACCTAGAAATAACAAAGTACAGGTTAGAAATGAATACAATAGAAAAAATGGACTTACCTGTCTTGTTTCGAAGTCCAACGACGACTGGCCATCCAAAGACGACGGAAAATCACCTAGAAATAACAAAGTACAAGTTAGAAATGATTACAATAGAAAAAATGGACTTACCTGTCTTGTTTCAATGTCCAACGACGACTGGCCATCCAAAGACGACGGAAAATCACCTAGAAATAACAAAGTACAGGTTAGAAATGAATACAATAGAAAAAATGGACTTACCTGTCTTGTTTCGAAGTCCAACGACGACTGGCCATCCAAAGACAACGGAAAATCACCTAGAAATAACAAAGTACAGGTTAGAAATGAATACAATAGAAAAAATGGACTTACCTGTCTTGTTTCGAAGTCCAACGACGACTGGCCATCCAAAGACGACGGAAAATCACCTAGAAATAACAAAGTACAGGTTAGAAATGAATACAATAGAAAAAATGGACTTACCTGTCTTGTTTCGAAGTCCAACGACGACTGGCCATCCAAAGACGACGGAAAATCACCTAGAAATAACAAAGTACAGGTTAGAAATGAATACAATAGAAAAAATGGACTTACCTGTCTTGTTTCGAAGTCCAACGACGACTGGCCATCCAAAGACGACGGAAAATCACCTAGAAATAACAAAGTACACGTTAGAAATGATTACAATAGAAAAAATGGACTTACCTGTCTTGTTTCAATGTCCAACGACGACTGGCCATCCAAAGACGACGGAAAATCACCTAGAAATAACAAAGTACAGGTTAGAAATGAATACAATAGAAAAAATGGACTTACCTGTCTTGTTTCGAAGTCCAACGACGACTGGCCATCCAAAGACGACGGAAAATCACCTAGAAATAACAAAGTACAAGTTAGAAATGAATACAATAGAAAAAATGGACTTACCTGTCTTGTTTCGAAGTCCAACGACGACTGGCCATCCAAAGACGACGGAAAATCACCTAGAAATAACAAAGTACAGGTTAGAAATGAATACAATAGAAAAAATGGACTTACCTGTCTTGTTTCGAAGTCCAACGACGACTGGCCATCCAAAGACGACGGAAAATCACCTAGAAATAACAAAGTACAAGTTAGAAATGATTACAATAGAAAAAATGGACTTACCTGTCTTGTTTCAATGTCCAACGACGACTGGCCATCCAAAGACGACGGAAAATCACCTAGAAATAACAAAGTACAAGTTAGAAATGAATACAATTGAAAAAATGGACTTACCTGTCTTGTTTCAATGTCCAACGACGACTGGCCATCCAAAGACGACGGAAAATCACCTAGAAATAACAAAGTACAAGTTAGAAATGATTACAATAGAAAAAATGGACTTACCTGTCTTGTTTCAATGTCCAACGACGACTGGCCATCCAAAGACGACGGAAAATCACCTAGAAATAACAAAGTACAGGTTAGAAATGATTACAATAGAAAAAATGGACTTACCTGTCTTGTTTCAATGTCCAACGACGACTGGCCATCCAAAGACGACGGAAAATCACCTAGAAATAACAAAGTACAAGTTAGAAATGATTACAATAGAAAAAATGGACTTACCTGTCTTGTTTCGAAGTCCAACGACGACTGGCCATCCAAAGACGACGGAAAATCACCTAGAAATAACAAAGTACAGGTTAGAAATGAATACAATAGAAAAAATGGACTTACCTGTCTTGTTTCGAAGTCCAACGACGACTGGCCATCCAAAGACGACGGAAAATCACCTAGAAATAACAAAGTACAAGTTAGAAATGATTACAATAGAAAAAATGGACTTACCTGTCTTGTTTCAATGTCCAACGACGACTGGCCATCCAAAGACGACGGAAAATCACCTAGAAATAACAAAGTACAGGTTAGAAATGAATACAATAGAAAAAATGGACTTACCTGTCTTGTTTCGAAGTCCAACGACGACTGGCCATCCAAAGACGACGGAAAATCACCTAGAAATAACAAAGTACAAGTTAGAAATGATTACAATAGAAAAAATGGACTTACCTGTCTTGTTTCAATGTCCAACGACGACTGGCCATCCAAAGACGACGGAAAATCACCTAGAAATAACAAAGTACAGGTTAGAAATGAATACAATAGAAAAAATGGACTTACCTGTCTTGTTTCGAAGTCCAACGACGACTGGCCATCCAAAGACGACGGAAAATCACCTAGAAATAACAAAGTACAAGTTAGAAATGAATACAATAGAAAAAATGGACTTACCTGTCTTGTTTCGAAGTCCAACGACGACTGGCCATCCAAAGACGACGGAAAATCACCTAGAAATAACAAAGTACAAGTTAGAAATGATTACAATAGAAAAAATGGACTTACCTGTCTTGTTTCGAAGTCCAACGACGACTGGCCATCCAAAGACAACGGAAAATCACCTAGAAATAACAAAGTACAGGTTAGAAATGAATACAATAGAAAAAATGGACTTACCTGTCTTGTTTCGAAGTCCAACGACGACTGGCCATCCAAAGACGACGGAAAATCACCTAGAAATAACAAAGTACAGGTTAGAAATGAATACAATAGAAAAAATGGACTTACCTGTCTTGTTTCGAAGTCCAACGACGACTGGCCATCCAAAGACGACGGAAAATCACCTAGAAATAACAAAGTACAAGTTAGAAATGATTACAATAGAAAAAATGGACTTACCTGTCTTGTTTCAATGTCCAACGACGACTGGCCATCCAAAGACGACGGAAAATCACCTAGAAATAACAAAGTACAGGTTAGAAATGAATACAATAGAAAAAATGGACTTACCTGTCTTGTTTCGAAGTCCAACGACGACTGGCCATCCAAAGACAACGGAAAATCACCTAGAAATAACAAAGTACAGGTTAGAAATGATTACAATAGAAAAAATGGACTTACCTGTCTTGTTTCGAAGTCCAACGACGACTGGCCATCCAAAGACAACGGAAAATCACCTAGAAATAACAAAGTACAGGTTAGAAATGAATACAATAGAAAAAATGGACTTACCTGTCTTGTTTCGAAGTCCAACGACGACTGGCCATCCAAAGA
This sequence comes from Silvanus unidentatus, assembly GCA_963930825.1. NCBI lineage: Eukaryota > Metazoa > Arthropoda > Insecta > Coleoptera > Silvanidae > Silvanus > Silvanus unidentatus. The sequence goes on from OZ005763.1 coordinate 9,804, forward strand.
CGACGGAAAATCACCTAGAAATAACAAAGTACAAGTTAGAAATGATTACAATAGAAAAAATGGACTTACCTGTCTTGTTTCAATGTCCAACGACGACTGGCCATCCAAAGACGACGGAAAATCACCTAGAAATAACAAAGTACAGGTTAGAAATGAATACAATAGAAAAAATGGACTTACCTGTCTTGTTTCAATGTCCAACGACGACTGGCCATCCAAAGACGACGGAAAATCACCTAGAAATAACAAAGTACAGGTTAGAAATGAATACAATAGAAAAAATGGACTTACCTGTCTTGTTTCGAAGTCCAACGACGACTGGCCATCCAAAGACAACGGAAAATCACCTAGAAATAACAAAGTACAGGTTAGAAATGAATACAATAGAAAAAATGGACTTACCTGTCTTGTTTCGAAGTCCAACGACGACTGGCCATCCAAAGACAACGGAAAATCACCTAGAAATAACAAAGTACAGGTTAGAAATGAATACAATAGAAAAAATGGACTTACCTGTCTTGTTTCGAAGTCCAACGACGACTGGCCATCCAAAGACGACGGAAAATCACCTAGAAATAACAAAGTACAAGTTAGAAATGATTACAATAGAAAAAATGGACTTACCTGTCTTGTTTCAATGTCCAACGACGACTGGCCATCCAAAGACGACGGAAAATCACCTAGAAATAACAAAGTACAAGTTAGAAATGATTACAATAGAAAAAATGGACTTACCTGTCTTGTTTCGAAGTCCAACGACGACTGGCCATCCAAAGACAACGGAAAATCACCTAGAAATAACAAAGTACAGGTTAGAAATGAATACAATAGAAAAAATGGACTTACCTGTCTTGTTTCGAAGTCCAACGACGACTGGCCATCCAAAGACAACGGAAAATCACCTAGAAATAACAAAGTACAGGTTAGAAATGAATACAATAGAAAAAATGGACTTACCTGTCTTGTTTCGAAGTCCAACGACGACTGGCCATCCAAAGACGACGGAAAATCACCTAGAAATAACAAAGTACAAGTTAGAAATGATTACAATAGAAAAAATGGACTTACCTGTCTTGTTTCAATGTCCAACGACGACTGGCCATCCAAAGACGACGGAAAATCACCTAGAAATAACAAAGTACAAGTTAGAAATGATTACAATAGAAAAAATGGACTTACCTGTCTTGTTTCGAAGTCCAACGACGACTGGCCATCCAAAGACGACGGAAAATCACCTAGAAATAACAAAGTACAAGTTAGAAATGATTACAATAGAAAAAATGGACTTACCTGTCTTGTTTCAATGTCCAACGACGACTGGCCATCCAAAGACGACGGAAAATCACCTAGAAATAACAAAGTACAGGTTAGAAATGAATACAATAGAAAAAATGGACTTACCTGTCTTGTTTCAATGTCCAACGACGACTGGCCATCCAAAGACGACGGAAAATCACCTAGAAATAACAAAGTACAAGTTAGAAATGAATACAATTGAAAAAATGGACTTACCTGTCTTGTTTCAATGTCCAACGACGACTGGCCATCCAAAGACGACGGAAAATCACCTAGAAATAAAAAAAGTACAGGTTAGAATGAAATAAAGTACAACAGATGTACTTACATGTCTTATTTTAATGTCCAACGACGGCCGGCCTTCCAAAAGTGTCGAAAAGTCACCTACAAATAAAAAAAGTACAGGTTAGAATGAAATAAAGTACAACAAATGTACTTACATGTCTTATTTTAATGTCCAACGACGGCCGGCCTTCCAAAAGTGTCGAAAAGTCACCTACAAATAAAAAAAGTTCCTGTTAGAATGAAATAACATACAAAAAATGTACTTACATGTCTTATTTTAATGTCCAACGACGGCCGGCCATCCAAAAGTGTCGAAAAGTCACCTACAAATAAAAAAAGTTCCTGTTAGAATGAAATAACATACAAAAAATGTACTTACATGTCTTATTTTAATGTCCAACGACGGCCGGCCTTCCAAAAGCGTCGAAAAGTCACCTACAAATAAAAAAAGTACAGGTTAGAATGAAATAACATACAACAAATGTACTTACATGTCTTATTTTAATGTCCAACGACGGCCGGCCATCCAAAAGCGTCGAAAAGTCACCTACAAATAAAAAAAGTACAGGTTAGAATGAAATAACATACAAAAAATGTACTTACATGTCTTATTTTAATGTCCAACGACGGCCGGCCATCCAAAAGCGTCGAAAAGTCACCTACAAATAAAAAAAGTACAGGTTAGAATGAAATAACATACAACAAATGTACTTACATGTCTTATTTTAATGTCCAACGACGGCCGGCCATCCAAAAGTGTCGAAAAGTCACCTACAAATAAAAAAAGTACAGGTTAGAATGAAATAACATACAAAAAATGTACTTACATGTCTTATTTTAATGTCCAACGACGGCCGGCCTTCCAAAAGCGTCGAAAAGTCACCTACAAATAAAAAAAGTACAGGTTAGAATGAAATAACATACAAAAAATGTACTTACATGTCTTATTTTAATGTCCAACGACGGCCGGCCTTCCAAAAGTGTCGAAAAGTCACCTACAAATAAAAAAAGTACAGGTTAGAATGAAATAACATACAAAAAATGTACTTACATGTCTTATTTTAATGTCCAACGACGGCCGGCCATCCAAAACCGTCGAAAAGTCACCTACAAATAAAAAAAGTTCCTGTTAGAATGAAATAAAGTACAAAAAATGTACTTACATGTCTTATTTTAATGTCCAACGACGGCCGGCCATCCAAAACCGTCGAAAAGTCACCTACAAATAAAAAAAGTACAGGTTAGAATGAAATAACATACAAAAAATGTACTTACATGTCTTATTTTAATGTCCAACGACGGCCGGCCATCCAAAACCGTCGAAAAGTCACCTACAAATAAAAAAAGTACAGGTTAGAATGAAATAACATACAAAAAATGTACTTACATGTCTTATTTTAATGTCCAACGACGGCCGGCCATCCAAAACCGTCGAAAAGTCACCTACAAATAAAAAAAGTTCCTGTTAGAATGAAATAAAGTACAAAAAATGTACTTACATGTCTTATTTTAATGTCCAACGACGGCCGGCCATCCAAAACCGTCGAAAAGTCACCTACAAATAAAAAAAGTACAGGTTAGAATGAAATAACATACAAAAAATGTACTTACATGTCTTATTTTAATGTCCAACGACGGCCGGCCTTCCAAAAGTGTCGAAAAGTCACCTACAAATAAAAAAAGTACAGGTTAGAATGAAATAAAGTACAACAAATGTACTTACATGTCTTATTTTAATGTCCAACGACGGCCGGCCATCCAAAACCGTCGAAAAGTCACCTACAAATAAAAAAAGTACAGGTTAGAATGAAATAACATACAAAAAATGTACTTACATGTCTTATTTTAATGTCCAACGACGGCCGGCCATCCAAAACCGTCGAAAAGTCACCTACAAATAAAAAAAGTACAGGTTAGAATGAAATAACATACAAAAAATGTACTTACATGTCTTATTTTAATGTCCAACGACGGCCGGCCTTCCAAAAGTGTCGAAAAGTCACCTACAAATAAAAAAAGTACAGGTTAGAATGAAATAACATACAAAAAATGTACTTACATGTCTTATTTTAATGTCCAACGACGGCCGGCCTTCCAAAAGCGTCGAAAAGTCACCTACAAATAAAAAAAGTTCCTGTTAGAATGAAATAAAGTACAAAAAATGTACTTACATGTCTTATTTTAATGTCCAACGACGGCCGGCCTTCCAAAAGCGTCGAAAAGTCACCTACAAATAAAAAAAGTACAGGTTAGAATGAAATAACATACAACAAATGTACTTACATGTCTTATTTTAATGTCCAACGACGGCCGGCCTTCCAAAAGCGTCGAAAAGTCACCTACAAATAAAAAAAGTACAGGTTAGAATGAAATAACATACAACAAATGTACTTACATGTCTTATTTTAATGTCCAACGACGGCCGGCCTTCCAAAAGCGTCGAAAAGTCACCTACAAATAAAAAAAGTACAGGTTAGAATGAAATAACATACAACAAATGTACTTACATGTCTTATTTTAATGTCCAACGACGGCCGGCCATCCAAAAGTGTCGAAAAGTCACCTACAAATAAAAAAAGTTCCTGTTAGAATGAAATAACATACAAAAAATGTACTTACATGTCTTATTTTAATGTCCAACGACGGCCGGCCATCCAAAAGTGTCGAAAAGTCACCTACAAATAAAAAAAGTTCCTGTTAGAATGAAATAACATACAAAAAATGTACTTACATGTCTTATTTTAATGTCCAACGACGGCCGGCCATCCAAAAGTGTCGAAAAGTCACCTACAAATAAAAAAAGTTCTTATTAGAATGAAATAAAGTACAACAAATGTACTTACATGTCTTATTTTAATGTCCAACGACGGCCGGCCATCCAAAAGTGTCGAAAAGTCACCTACAAATAAAAAAAGTTCTTATTAGAATGAAATAAAGTACAACAAATGTACTTACATGTCTTATTTTAATGTCCAACGACGGCCGGCCATCCAAAAGTGTCGAAAAGTCACCTACAAATAAAAAAAGTTCTTATTAGAATGAAATAAAGTACAACAAATGTACTTACATGTCTTATTTTAATGTCCAACGACGGCCGGCCATCCAAAAGTGTCGAAAAGTCACCTACAAATAAAAAAAGTTCCTGTTAGAATGAAATAACATACAAAAAATGTACTTACATGTCTTATTTTAATGTCCAACGACGGCCGGCCATCCAAAAGTGTCGAAAAGTCACCTACAAATAAAAAAAGTTCTTATTAGAATGAAATAAAGTACAACAAATGTACTTACATGTCTTATTTTAATGTCCAACGACGGCCGGCCATCCAAAAGTGTCGAAAAGTCACCTACAAATAAAAAAAGTTCCTGTTAGAATGAAATAACATACAAAAAATGTACTTACATGTCTTATTTTAATGTCCAACGACGGCCGGCCATCCAAAAGTGTCGAAAAGTCACCTACAAATAAAAAAAGTTCCTGTTAGAATGAAATAACATACAAAAAATGTACTTACATGTCTTATTTTAATGTCCAACGACGGCCGGCCATCCAAAAGTGTCGAAAAGTCACCTACAAATAAAAAAAGTTCCTGTTAGAATGAAATAACATACAAAAAATGTACTTACATGTCTTATTTTAATGTCCAACGACGGCCGGCCATCCAAAAGTGTCGAAAAGTCACCTACAAATAAAAAAAGTTCTTATTAGAATGAAATAAAGTACAACAAATGTACTTACATGTCTTATTTTAATGTCCAACGACGGCCGGCCATCCAAAAGTGTCGAAAAGTCACCTACAAATAAAAAAAGTTCTTATTAGAATGAAATAAAGTACAACAAATGTACTTACATGTCTTATTTTAATGTCCAACGACGGCCGGCCATCCAAAAGTGTCGAAAAGTCACCTACAAATAAAAAAAGTTCCTGTTAGAATGAAATAACATACAAAAAATGTACTTACATGTCTTATTTTAATGTCCAACGACGGCCGGCCATCCAAAAGTGTCGAAAAGTCACCTACAAATAAAAAAAGTTCCTGTTAGAATGAAATAACATACAAAAAATGTACTTACATGTCTTATTTTAATGTCCAACGACGGCCGGCCATCCAAAAGTGTCGAAAAGTCACCTACAAATAAAAAAAGTTCCTGTTAGAATGAAATAACATACAAAAAATGTACTTACATGTCTTATTTTAATGTCCAACGACGGCCGGCCTTCCAAAAGCGTCGAAAAGTCACCTACAAATAAAAAAAGTACAGGTTAGAATGAAATAACATACAAAAAATGTACTTACATGTCTTATTTTAATGTCCAACGACGGCCGGCCATCCAAAAGCGTCGAAAAGTCACCTACAAATAAAAAAAGTACAGGTTAGAATGAAATAACATACAAAAAATGTACTTACATGTCTTATTTTAATGTCCAACGACGGCCGGCCTTCCAAAAGCGTCGAAAAGTCACCTACAAATAAAAAAAGTTCCTGTTAGAATGAAATAACATACAAAAAATGTACTTACATGTCTTATTTTAATGTCCAACGACGGCCGGCCTTCCAAAAGCGTCGAAAAGTCACCTACAAATAAAAAAAGTTCCTGTTAGAATGAAATAACATACAAAAAATGTACTTACATGTCTTATTTTAATGTCCAACGACGGCCGGCCTTCCAAAAGCGTCGAAAAGTCACCTACAAATAAAAAAAGTTCCTGTTAGAATGAAATAAAGTACAACAAATGTACTTACATGTCTTATTTTAATGTCCAACGACGGCCGGCCTTCCAAAAGCGTCGAAAAGTCACCTACAAATAAAAAAAGTACAGGTTAGAATGAAATAACATACAACAAATGTACTTACATGTCTTATTTTAATGTCCAACGACGGCCGGCCTTCCAAAAGCGTCGAAAAGTCACCTACAAATAAAAAAAGTACAGGTTAGAATGAAATAACATACAAAAAATGTACTTACATGTCTTATTTTAATGTCCAACGACGGCCGGCCTTCCAAAAGCGTCGAAAAGTCACCTACAAATAAAAAAAGTACAGGTTAGAATGAAATAACATACAACAAATGTACTTACATGTCTTATTTTAATGTCCAACGACGGCCGGCCATCCAAAAGCGTCGAAAAGTCACCTACAAATAAAAAAAGTACAGGTTAGAATGAAATAACATACAACAAATGTACTTACATGTCTTATTTTAATGTCCAACGACGGCCGGCCTTCCAAAAGCGTCGAAAAGTCACCTACAAATAAAAAAAGTACAGGTTAGAATGAAATAACATACAACAAATGTACTTACATGTCTTATTTTAATGTCCAACGACGGCCGGCCATCCAAAAGCGTCGAAAAGTCACCTACAAATAAAAAAAGTACAGGTTAGAATGAAATAACATACAACAAATGTACTTACATGTCTTATTTTAATGTCCAACGACGGCCGGCCATCCAAAAGCGTCGAAAAGTCACCTACAAATAAAAAAAGTACAGGTTAGAATGAAATAACATACAACAAATGTACTTACATGTCTTATTTTAATGTCCAACGACGGCCGGCCTTCCAAAAGCGTCGAAAAGTCACCTACAAATAAAAAAAGTACAGGTTAGAATGAAATAACATACAAAAAATGTACTTACATGTCTTATTTTAATGTCCAACGACGGCCGGCCTTCCAAAAGCGTCGAAAAGTCACCTACAAATAAAAAAAGTTCCTGTTAGAATGAAATAAAGTACAACAAATGTACTTACATGTCTTATTTTAATGTCCAACGACGGCCGGCCTTCCAAAAGCGTCGAAAAGTCACCTACAAATAAAAAAAGTACAGGTTAGAATGAAATAACATACAACAAATGTACTTACATGTCTTATTTTAATGTCCAACGACGGCCGGCCTTCCAAAAGCGTCGAAAAGTCACCTACAAATAAAAAAAGTACAGGTTAGAATGAAATAACATACAAAAAATGTACTTACATGTCTTATTTTAATGTCCAACGACGGCCGGCCTTCCAAAAGCGTCGAAAAGTCACCTACAAATAAAAAAAGTACAGGTTAGAATGAAATAACATACAACAAATGTACTTACATGTCTTATTTTAATGTCCAACGACGGCCGGCCATCCAAAAGTGTCGAAAAGTCACCTACAAATAAAAAAAGTACAGGTTAGAATGAAATAACATACAACAAATGTACTTACATGTCTTATTTTAATGTCCAACGACGGCCGGCCATCCAAAAGTGTCGAAAAGTCACCTACAAATAAAAAAAGTTCCTGTTAGAATGAAATAACATACAAAAAATGTACTTACATGTCTTATTTTAATGTCCAACGACGGCCGGCCATCCAAAAGTGTCGAAAAGTCACCTACAAATAAAAAAAGTACAGGTTAGAATGAAATAACATACAAAAAATGTACTTACATGTCTTATTTTAATGTCCAACGACGGCCGGCCATCCAAAAGTGTCGAAAAGTCACCTACAAATAAAAAAAGTACAGGTTAGAATGAAATAACATACAAAAAATGTACTTACATGTCTTATTTTAATGTCCAACGACGGCCGGCCATCCAAAAGTGTCGAAAAGTCACCTACAAATAAAAAAAGTACAGGTTAGAATGAAATAACATACAACAAATGTACTTACATGTCTTATTTTAATGTCCAACGACGGCCGGCCTTCCAAAAGCGTCGAAAAGTCACCTACAAATAAAAAAAGTACAGGTTAGAATGAAATAACATACAAAAAATGTACTTACATGTCTTATTTTAATGTCCAACGACGGCCGGCCATCCAAAAGTGTCGAAAAGTCACCTACAAATAAAAAAAGTACAGGTTAGAATGAAATAACATACAACAAATGTACTTACATGTCTTATTTTAATGTCCAACGACGGCCGGCCATCCAAAAGTGTCGAAAAGTCACCTACAAATAAAAAAAGTTCCTGTTAGAATGAAATAACATACAAAAAATGTACTTACATGTCTTATTTTAATGTCCAACGACGGCCGGCCATCCAAAAGTGTCGAAAAGTCACCTACAAATAAAAAAAGTACAGGTTAGAATGAAATAACATACAACAAATGTACTTACATGTCTTATTTTAATGTCCAACGACGGCCGGCCTTCCAAAAGCGTCGAAAAGTCACCTACAAATAAAAAAAGTACAGGTTAGAATGAAATAACATACAAAAAATGTACTTACATGTCTTATTTTAATGTCCAACGACGGCCGGCCTTCCAAAAGCGTCGAAAAGTCACCTACAAATAAAAAAAGTACAGGTTAGAATGAAATAACATACAACAAATGTACTTACATGTCTTATTTTAATGTCCAACGACGGCCGGCCATCCAAAAGCGTCGAAAAGTCACCTACAAATAAAAAAAGTTCCTGTTAGAATGAAATAACATACAACAAATGTACTTACATGTCTTATTTTAATGTCCAACGACGGCCGGCCATCCAAAAGTGTCGAAAAGTCACCTACAAATAAAAAAAGTTCCTGTTAGAATGAAATAACATACAAAAAATGTACTTACATGTCTTATTTTAATGTCCAACGACGGCCGGCCATCCAAAAGTGTCGAAAAGTCACCTACAAATAAAAAAAGTTCCTGTTAGAATGAAATAACATACAACAAATGAACTTACATGTCTTATTTTAATGTCCAACGACGGCCGGTCATCCAAAAGTGTCGAAAAGTCACCTACAAATAAAAAAAGTTCCTGTTAGAATGAAATAACATACAACAAATGAACTTACATGTCTTATTTTAATGTCCAACGACGGCCGGTCATCCAAAAGTGTCGAAAAGTCACCTACAAATAAAAAAAGTTCCTGTTAGAATGAAATAACATACAACAAATGAACTTACATGTCTTATTTTAATGTCCAACGACGGCCGGTCATCCAAAAGTGTCGAAAAGTCACCTACAAATAAAAAAAGTTCCTGTTAGAATGAAATAACATACAACAAATGAACTTACATGTCTTATTTTAATGTCCAACGACGGCCGGTCATCCAAAAGTGTCGAAAAGTCACCTACAAATAAAAAAAGTTCCTGTTAGAATGAAATAACATACAACAAATGAACTTACATGTCTTATTTTAATGTCCAACGACGGCCGGTCATCCAAAAGTGTCGAAAAGTCACCTACAAATAAAAAAAGTACAGGTTAGAATGAAATAACATACAACAAATGAACTTACATGTCTTATTTTAATGTCCAACGACGGCCGGTCATCCAAAAGTGTCGAAAAGTCACCTACAAATAAAAAAAGTACAGGTTAGAATGAAATAACATACAACAAATGAACTTACATGTCTTATTTTAATGTCCAACGACGGCCGGTCATCCAAAAGTGTCGAAAAGTCACCTACAAATAAAAAAAGTACAGGTTAGAATGAAATAACATACAACAAATGAACTTACATGTCTTATTTTAATGTCCAACGACGGCCGGTCATCCAAAAGTGTCGAAAAGTCACCTACAAATAAAAAAAGTACAGGTTAGAATGAAATAACATACAACAAATGAACTTACATGTCTTATTTTAATGTCCAACGACGGCCGGTCATCCAAAAGTGTCGAAAAGTCACCTACAAATAAAAAAAGTACAGGTTAGAATGAAATAACATACAACAAATGAACTTACATGTCTTATTTTAATGTCCAACGACGGCCGGTCATCCAAAAGTGTCGAAAAGTCACCTACAAATAAAAAAAGTACAGGTTAGAATGAAATAACATACAACAAATGAACTTACATGTCTTATTTTAATGTCCAACGACGGCCGGTCATCCAAAAGTGTCGAAAAGTCACCTACAAATAAAAAAAGTACAGGTTAGAATGAAATAACATACAACAAATGAACTTACATGTCTTATTTTAATGTCCAACGACGGCCGGTCATCCAAAAGTGTCGAAAAGTCACCTACAAATAAAAAAAGTACAGGTTAGAATGAAATAACATACAACAAATGAACTTACATGTCTTATTTTAATGTCCAACGACGGCCGGTCATCCAAAAGTGTCGAAAAGTCACCTACAAATAAAAAAAGTACAGGTTAGAATGAAATAACATACAACAAATGAACTTACATGTCTTATTTTAATGTCCAACGACGGCCGGTCATCCAAAAGTGTCGAAAAGTCACCTACAAATAAAAAAAGTTCCTGTTAGAATGAAATAACATACAACAAATGAACTTACATGTCTTATTTTAATGTCCAACGACGGCCGGCCATCCAAAAGCGTCGAACAGTCACCTACAAATAAAAAAAGTTCCTGTTAGAATGAAATAACATACAAAAAATGTACTTACATGTCTTATTTTAATGTCCAACGACGGCCGGCCATCCAAAAGTGTCGAAAAGTCACCTACAAATAAAAAAAGTTCTTATTAGAATGAAATAAAGTACAACAAATGTACTTACATGTCTTATTTTAATGTCCAACGACGGCCGGCCATCCAAAAGTGTCGAAAAGTCACCTACAAATAAAAAAAGTTCTTATTAGAATGAAATAAAGTACAACAAATGTACTTACATGTCTTATTTTAATGTCCAACGACGGCCGGCCATCCAAAAGTGTCGAAAAGTCACCTACAAATAAAAAAAGTTCTTATTAGAATGAAATAAAGTACAACAAATGTACTTACATGTCTTATTTGACTGTCCAACGACGGCCGGCCTTCCAAAAGCGTCGAAAAGTCACCTACAAATAAAAAAAGTACAGGTTAGAATGAAATAACATACAACAAATGTACTTACATGTCTTATTTTAATGTCCAACGACGGCCGGCCATCCAAAAGTGTCGAAAAGTCACCTACAAATAAAAAAAGTTCCTGTTAGAATGAAATAACATACAAAAAATGTACTTACATGTCTTATTTTAATGTCCAACGACGGCCGGCCATCCAAAAGTGTCGAAAAGTCACCTACAAATAAAAAAAGTTCTTATTAGAATGAAATAAAGTACAACAAATGTACTTACATGTCTTATTTTAATGTCCAACGACGGCCGGCCATCCAAAAGTGTCGAAAAGTCACCTACAAATAAAAAAAGTTCTTATTAGAATGAAATAAAGTACAACAAATGTACTTACATGTCTTATTTGACTGTCCAACGACGGCCGGCCTTCCAAAAGCGTCGAAAAGTCACCTACAAATAAAAAAAGTACAGGTTAGAATGAAATAACATACAACAAATGTACTTACATGTCTTATTTTAATGTCCAACGACGGCCGGCCATCCAAAAGTGTCGAAAAGTCACCTACAAATAAAAAAAGTTCCTGTTAGAATGAAATAACATACAAAAAATGTACTTACATGTCTTATTTTAATGTCCAACGACGGCCGGCCATCCAAAAGTGTCGAAAAGTCACCTACAAATAAAAAAAGTTCTTATTAGAATGAAATAAAGTACAACAAATGTACTTACATGTCTTATTTTAATGTCCAACGACGGCCGGCCATCCAAAAGTGTCGAAAAGTCACCTACAAATAAAAAAAGTTCTTATTAGAATGAAATAAAGTACAACAAATGTACTTACATGTCTTATTTGACTGTCCAACGACGGCCGGCCTTCCAAAAGCGTCGAAAAGTCACCTACAAATAAAAAAAGTACAGGTTAGAATGAAATAACATACAACAAATGTACTTACATGTCTTATTTTAATGTCCAACGACGGCCGGTCATCCAAAAGTGTCGAAAAGTCACCTACAAATAAAAAAAGTTCTTATTAGAATGAAATAAAGTACAACAAATGTACTTACATGTCTTATTTTAATGTCCAACGACGGCCGGCCATCCAAAAGTGTCGAAAAGTCACCTACAAATAAAAAAAGTTCTTATTAGAATGAAATAAAGTACAACAAATGTACTTACATGTCTTATTTTAATGTCCAACGACGGCCGGCCATCCAAAAGCGTCGAAAAGTCACCTACAAATAAAAAAAGTACAGGTTAGAATGAAATAACATACAAAAAATGTACTTACATGTCTTATTTTAATGTCCAACGACGGCCGGCCTTCCAAAAGCGTCGAAAAGTCACCTACAAATAAAAAAAGTACAGGTTAGAATGAAATAACATACAACAAATGTACTTACATGTCTTATTTTAATGTCCAACGACGGCCGGCCATCCAAAAGCGTCGAAAAGTCACCTACAAATAAAAAAAGTTCCTGTTAGAATGAAATAACATACAACAAATGTACTTACATGTCTTATTTTAATGTCCAACGACGGCCGGCCATCCAAAAGCGTCGAAAAGTCACCTACAAATAAAAAAAGTTCCTGTTAGAATGAAATAACATACAACAAATGTACTTACATGTCTTATTTTAATGTCCAACGACGGCCGGCCATCCAAAAGCGTCGAAAAGTCACCTACAAATAAAAAAAGTTCCTGTTAGAATGAAATAACATACAACAAATGTACTTACATGTCTTATTTTAATGTCCAACGACGGCCGGCCATCCAAAAGCGTCGAAAAGTCACCTACAAATAAAAAAAGTTCCTGTTAGAATGAAATAACATACAACAAATGTACTTACATGTCTTATTTTAATGTCCAACGACGGCCGGCCATCCAAAAGCGTCGAAAAGTCACCTACAAATAAAAAAAGTTCCTGTTAGAATGAAATAACATACAACAAATGTACTTACATGTCTTATTTTAATGTCCAACGACGGCCGGCCATCCAAAAGCGTCGAAAAGTCACCTACAAATAAAAAAAGTTCCTGTTAGAATGAAATAACATACAACAAATGTCTTATTTTAATGTCCAACGACGGCCGGCCATCCAAAAGCGTCGAAAAGTCACCTACAAATAAAAAAAGTTCCTGTTAGAATGAAATAACATACAACAAATGTACTTACATGTCTTATTTTAATGTCCAACGACGGCCGGCCATCCAAAAGCGTCGAAAAGTCACCTACAAATAAAAAAAGTTCCTGTTAGAATGAAATAACATACAAAAAATGAACTTACATGTCTTATTTTAATGTCCAACGACGGCCGGCCATCCAAAAGTGTCGAAAAGTCACCTACAAATAAAAAAAGTTCTTATTAGAATGAAATAAAGTACAACAAATGAACTTACATGTCTTATTTTAATGTCCAACGACGGCCGGCCATCCAAAAGCGTCGAAAAGTCACCTACAAATAAAAAAAGTTCCTGTTAGAATGAAATAACATACAACAAATGAACTTACATGTCTTATTTGACTGTCCAACGACGGCCGGTCATCCAAATCTGATGGAAATTCACCTGGAAAAGCCATGAAATTAGGCTTATTATATGTAATTTTCGATTACATGGATTACGATCGATTCGAATGGAGAAAATGTCAAAGTTAAAATAAAAAAGTTAAATGCTAGAAAATAAAAATGAAAAAATTCCTTCTACTTTTTTATTTCTACTCTAATCTATGGATGGTCAGTGGCAATGTTGAGCGCACTTAAAAATAAGGCCCCATACCAAAATGAGCGTGATCTTCCGAACCTTGCCTAGCCTTACAACAAACAGTGTGTTGTTACTCTCCTAACAATCCGAAAAATACAAAAATTAATAATTTATAGGCATATTTGTCATTCATATCATATCTGAATCTGATTATATTTTTAATTATCTTCAACATGCAAAAAACTGTATGTACATACATATATTTGTACAAAAAATAAGATAGTGTTAATATTGATGGTGGTATAACTATAAAGTATACAAACAGTTTTATTTGTACAATTATATTCATTCAGTAAACGAAGTTAACGAATATACACGAGGTTAATACTATTTAAGAGTTTTAAGACATTTACGTGTTGTGTGTGGTTCTCTGTTTCTTCACATCTTTAGAATTTATACCGATGTTGTCATAGCATTCTGTTTGTCGCCGCGGCCTTGTCCAGCATCTTTGGCCAAAAGTACAAAAAGTTGTTTTGGAAAGTTTTATTTAAAAAATACACAATAAACCTACCATCAATTCAATACATGTATAAAATTGTGTAATTATTTTTAATTTTTGTTTCTATATTAACATTAGCAGTGATTAGTGAAGCATTGAGGTGATAATTTCTCTCGAAACTAGTAGGCGTTTTATATGTTTAAAGGTAAGGTGCAGTGTATATATAGTTAATATTAATTAATTGCGTAAACGTAACGTTTACATATGGTAGGTGCATAGATAAAATAAACACAAATGGCAAGAATGTTATTTTATAACGTACTTAGAGATATAATAATAGAAAGCCTTTGTTATCTGTATGATTGTAAGAGAAAGATATAAAAACAAGACATTCATAAATGTGAACCCTAACCATATTTTTGCTTGTGTACACCACCCTAGGGTACCCATCGGAATCGTCAGCACGTCAGTTAAGACCGATTTAAAATATTTGAATTGTTTATATAGGTAACTACTTGGGAAACTAGTAAAAAAAATAAAAGAAAATGTTTTAAATATTTTCATAAAAGAGTTAAACTGGAAGTCTGCTCCCACTTAGTTGTTTTATGTGGTAGAGAATTTATTTTTTAGTACAAGAATGTTTTATGCATTTTTGATATTTACAACCAAATAACAAGATAATGTTGAAATAAAATTATTATGATGGCAATAATATTCTGAATAATGGTGGTAATAATACTTATTACCGCTTTATTATTCTATTATTACATTTAAAGTCAGTAGAGTTCAAAATTATTTTAAGGGATTTTAAAATCATTAAGTGTATGTTACTATTTTGTGTTTAAAACGAATGTTTTAACCGAGCAATTCCTCAATAATTATATTCAAAAACGAGTAGGAAGAAAAAAAGACACATCATAAGAGTGTGTGTTTAAAAATAACTAAAATCCTGGGTAAACGACTTCTTATTAATGAAGCCAATGTATTCTTACTATCATTTCCTTCAAGAGAATAATTTTTAAAACTCATTTTACAGGTACAATAAGAGAAAATTTAGAAAAATCCATTCAGGATCATGAGTGTACAACGTCGTTACAGTCCAAATTTAACGAAAAATCATGAAAATGGTAAGTCAACTTTTAATACTGGTAGTTCAACTCAAATTCGAACAAAACAATAATAATTCGTTATAAATGTCACGTGTTCAATTAAGAAATTCCTAGTACCGATATAACAATGCATTTTTTTAAATACTGAATTGTAAATGCTTTTAGGTTACAGCTATTTTAATTGTAGTTGTTGCCCTTATGGATATCACATAGACCTCGATTTCGTTCGGTATTGTGAATCAATTGGTGAAGCAGCTGAAAGAAATGGTTCTATTAAGCGTAGAAAAGATCGACGAAGACAGATGAAATCTATGGAGGTACTTCTTGGCATTACACCACCATTAATATCAAATGAAGAACATGTTAAGGTGAAATTTTATGATATTTTCGTATTTTTGATACCCGAACACCGATTTATGAACACCGAAAAGAATATTAAATACGACATGTAATATTATGTACATTTAATAGTTAAATGGAGGACAAGAGGCCCCAAAATTAGTCAAAACAACAAACTTTTCCCTATTTCACGATGGCTTCAATGATGCAGTCACAGATTTTGAACGTACATTACAACGCTCTAAAACAAGATTATCCAATAATCTACCCGACGTCACAGCCGTTTCAGGTACCTGAGTCCATCATCTTCTGTAAGTAGAATAGAAAATGTTAATGTTTACTTAATGTTCACAGGTCCTGGCTCCAATATGCTCGTATTGGAAACCACGGCAGATGGACGTAGTGCAAATCAACAATTTGATAGTATTCATATCGAATCGGGTGGATTCAATTCACCGACGTTACAAAATATTCGAGAACAAATGGCTTTGAGTTTAGAGAGGACCAAACATCTCGAAAATCAAGTGAAACAAATACCCGAATTGCAGGTAGGAAAAATGTACCTAATATTTGAAACTGTTTACATTATGCCACGTCAAAATATTTCTCGATTCACACTGAAATATAAATGTTTCATTATTTTTAACGTAACATGCATTAAACATGCATTTCTCTTTTGTGACCAGGCCCAATTGACGACATTGAAGGAAGAAAACATTCGTTTATTAGCAAAACTAAAAACAGAAGCAACCAACAAGATAAACATACAATCAAGCAATTCAAATACATATTTAAACAACCAATTATATAGCCATAACACGTTCACCTACATTGATCAGCCCGAATATTGTGAAAATGACATCAAAGGCCCATCATATACGACACCACGGAAAGATATGGGCGTTATGTGTGGGGTGTTGACGCGAAATATTGGTGTAGGACATCAAACACCTTGTACAAGATCAGTTTCAACATCAACATTAAATGAACACCAAAACAATGAGGACAATTTAAAAACTGTTAAAGTAACGTTATCGAAAGCTTTACAAACAACACTTGTAACAGATCGAAAAGAGATCGCGATTCAAACATTGAAAAAGGATCAAAAGCACCAATCTACGTTAGCTGCTTTCGAAAGCCCAAAACCGAAATTGAAAAATGTCAGTGTACAATCAATTCCAAAAAGTTTTCTAGATTTTTCACAACAAAAAAATGTTGAATGTTATACAGTGGGTTGTTCAGATGATACAATAAGCGATATGATATGTGATAAATGCAACAATTTAAGGAATTCTCTTGCGATTAATCCAGATACAAGAGTTTTACCAATAAATCTGTCATCATTAACAATGTCGCGTAGTAAATCATTTAATTTAGGCGATGATCAATTAAAAACGCATAAAAATCGTACAGTCGCATGTCAGTATGAATTGAATACAATTTCGCGAGCGAATCAAACAGAAGAGAACAAATTAACGTTTTCGAAATATTGTCAATGTGAAGTTAAATGTTGTGAGAAGACTACACAATGCGAGAAGAATTTGTTGAGCGATAAGTTAACGGATACTAAAGGTCTAATCCAAATGAAAAATGTTGGATGTGAAATGAAGAAGATGAATGTACTTGAAACGCGGGAAGTTGGGTGTAATACGCAAAAATCAGTTAAGATGGAATGTAATAAATGTACGGAGAAAGAAATAATTGATAGTGAAATGAAGAAAGATGAGAGTGTATCAATGTCAAGAATACCAAGACCACAAATACCAACAACACCAGTTGAAGCACGGAAATTTAGGCGACAAGATACTTATACGAAAATTTATACGCCTGAACCGAAATCTCCTGTTTCTTCCGATCGAAGGTGAGTTGAACATGAATTTTATTCATATTTATTACATTAGACGTCTAGTTTTGAGGGCACTCTTCGTGTATGTGCGCAGTACATTTAACATGCGCAGTTTTCAATTTAAAGGGCCTTACACTTTGTGGTATTGTAGTTAACACAAGCGCAATTCTATCCAATATTATATAAATTATTGACACTGACAGCTAAAACTGTGTTTATGTGTATTCCAAAAAAAAATAAAATGTTAAATTAAAGCGAAAAAAAATCTATTATGTGATAAAGTCGATTCTAATGTTAACCTCGAAAGGTAACACATCTCAACAACAAAATGACCATAACTCATATATGCATCAACATATTCTATTAACTAGGTAAACATTGCTAGAATAAATTGTTAATATTAAATGTCTCCTAATTGTTTGCTTTATTTCATTAACCATATAAATATTTTACTGTTTAGATTATCCGGACTGGATCTATCATCAAAATCCGTATCAAATGAAACAAATCCACTAGTCAAAGTAAAAGAAAATATCAACCTTCCCGATGTTCCCATATCAACAACACTACCACGAAATGAAGTCAATTTAAGTGCAATGACAAAAGTGCATGTTCAAGAACCTAAATGTACAGTCACTGAAACAACACTCTATCAAACAGTGACTCAAAATCCAAAACGTTCAAAGTAATAGAGAAATGCACAGAGATAATTTCAAAAATTCAAGTGATTTTTAATTTTTAGGACAATACCAAGTAAAGAAATGCAGGGAGCTATGAAAGTGCTTAACGACACACTGCAAATAAACCCCTCGAAAATGGTTACGAATACAAGTGCAATAAATATAGTCCAAAAAGAATGGTTCAAAATATCCAGTACAGTAACAGCCAATCCATTAGATGTCGAAGATTATTTAGATGCATTTGAGGAGATGTCCTCATTGTTATTAGAATACATTGTCAATATGAGTGATAGCAGTGGTAATACTGCGATGCATTATGCAGTATCACATGGCAATTTCGATGTTGTTTCAATTCTGTTGGATTCAAAGGTGTGCGATATAAACAAACCGAATCTGGCCGGTTATACAAGTGTTATGCTTGTTTCGCTGGCAGAAGTCCGATCGAAGACACATGCTAATGTTGTGAAACGGTTATTCCAATTGGCTGATGTTAATATACGTGCAATGCAACATGGTCAGACTGCATTAATGCTTGCTGTAAGTCATGGACGGTTGGATATGGTTGTTATGTTATTGGAAGCCGGAGCTGATATTAATATTCAAGATGAAGATGGTAGTACAGCTCTTATGTGTGCCGCTGAACATGGACATATTGAGATTATAAAACATTTTTTGAATCAACCTGACTGTGATTCAAGTATAACGGATGTTGTGAGTATATTATATATTTAATCTGTCTGACGTTGAAATAATTTGTGCTTTTCTATAAAGGATGGAAGTACAGCATTAAAGATTGCAATGGAAGCAGGTCATAAACATATTGGTGTACTATTATACGCTCATGAACGTAACTATCAAAAGGGTCATGGGACGAAATTGAAGAAAACGAAATCAATTAGTCCAAAAACTCCATCGTCACCATTACCGATTAGAAGTAGTCCACGTGCCTTAACGGATGTTAAACATTCTAAAACATAAATGTTTAAATTATTGATACATTTTATTTAAATTTATATAACGAATTTTACTTTAAAGTCAACTTTTGTTGGGATTTTAACAAACCTTTTTTTGTTTATTTAACAAATGTATTCGTAATGTGTAATAGTTTATAAAAAAGATCTATTTGTGTAGAAATGTCCTCTAACCGTATTAACCTAAAAAAAACAATGCATTAATAGACTTTAAATAGACGAAAGTTTTATTGTAGGGACCAAAATTGATTGATTTTTGTTTAGATCTGTAGCCATTACATTCCACAATAAAAACTTGTTTGTTTTTTTATATCTTCATATAAGTTTATAATTAATAAAACATACAAAAAAAAGCATTTATTAATTTCATTCCATTATCTGTTAAAATATCTATGTTATTCATTAATAAGAGCACCCAAAAGCGGTAAATCTTCACGTCGTTTTCGTCTATCACACTTCGGACATGGTTTGGAAGCATTTAAACAACCTTTATGAAAGACGGCATTACAGTTTGCACACTGAAAATTTTAAAAGTATATTTTATATGCAAGATGTAACAGCTTAAATGCCGAATAAATTTGTTCGTAAACTTACTATGTAGTTATTCTCAATGTCGAATGGAAATAATGGCTTTGGTTTCGTGCAAATTTCACAAACGAATCCCTTTTGACTGCAGAGCCAACAACCAAAAACGTGCTCTTTACCGAAATCAACAACCTTTTGCAAATGTTGCACTAAAATGCCACTCTGGATTTCACATAAATCCTGTAAACAAATTTTTTTATTAACAAGTAATCAGAATATGATAGAAAATTTACCGCAAATGAATAAAGATGAATGTGTTCGTACATGTATTCTTTGGAACATATTAGCGTTTGTAATTGTTCAATAATTGGTTCTCTACAAGTATATAAATACGCTCGTAAGAAATTCAATTGATTTCTTAGACTCTGTAATTGTGCCATTGTATCTACTATCTCGTATATATTAGGATTTAATATTTTCAAATCGATTAGAGGACTATATTTGATTTCATTTAAAAAATTATAACTTTTTTTTGATACAGGATATGGTTTGAAGTCCCAGTTATGGATAATTTTTGCTGGTATTGGAATTGACTGATTATTCATACAATTATCACAACAATATTCTCCAGTAAAATAACAAACACTGAAAAAATTCAATTGAAATCATGTACTTAAAATTTTATCTTGAAATGACTTACTTTGTATTGTGAGAAATATTTAATTGTTGATTACACGTTAGACATTCATAATTTTGCCAATCTAAACCTTTTTCATGGGCAATTTTACCAATTTGGTTATCTAGACTAATTGTTCCGTTGGATGTGACGAACTTCTTCGCCCTTTCAATCTACAACAAAAATAATAGTGTAAAAAATAGTAATTTCAAAATAAAATCTTACATTATTATTATCAAATTGAATAGAACTTCCAGTGTTCCTTTCATCTTCAAACTTTTGCCAAACATCCAATGGTCCCGAACCAGCACTTAACATATTATAACTCTCAATTAAAGCATTATAACTAGCTTCTGTCGATCTTAATTCGTTATTAGTCGACTTCTCTGTTGCACTATTTTTCACTTCTTTATTCTTATTTTCTAATTTCTCTTTATTAACAACATTCTCATCACAATCATCATCAAAAGACCAACCTGTATCCCGAACTAATGAATTCCCATAATGAACATTTCCCGTATTTTCCGAGGCACTTGAACTAATCACCGATTGTTTAACATATTCTTTTTCATCAGACGCCGTTGTATGCTTATTACTTTCATCCAAGATCATCTTTAACACCGCATCCTCTGTCAACAATCCAAGTGGCCTCAAACTAGAATTTTGTGACGTTAAAGAGACAGCAGAATGTAATGAAACTGTTTCCGAACTGGCACCGGATATAAATTGCGGCTTAGTTGCCTTTCGTTCATCTTCTAGAATTTGTGCTACATCATCACATGGTGCCACTGGACACGCTTTTAAAGTAGACGACCAAATACCAGCCAAAAATAAACTAGGCAATGGCCAAGTATTCAATAAACTCGAATTGCATGGCAATGTGAACGTTTTACACGTTTCAACACCTTCGATTAGTTTTTGTGACAATTCTAATAATTCCGTATCTCTAACGTATGCTCCTACATTATAAAATGACTTTAATAAAGACAAATCTTGTCGTAGAATCATTAAATATGAGGAGAGAAGACAGTCGTTTAATGTTAAACGAATCCAAGCTCGGCATTGTCCAACCTCTGTTGTTATTTGAGATAAACTGGTTACCTGAAACATTTAACGTTTGAAAATCATAAAAAAACGATGGAAATCAGTTAATTACTTGGTCAATAATTTGTCTGTGTGATATCACAAGTAATGGAGCCCAAAAATTCGGTTCTGGTGGTTCATCAACGTCGGCAATTGCCTTTTTAAATTTATGTGTAAACGAATCTTTGAGACCATGCAAGAATAGTGCTTCTATTGTCGTACATAAAGTATGTGCCGATTCATTAACGTCATTCGATGTTGCATTCTCTTCCACACTGGAATACTGAATCTCTTTAACACTGTCCGATAGTTGTTTAACTATTGAATTTTTAATTAAATCGTTATTATTGTTATGACTTATGGAACTTTTCACACTTTTTAATAGCCTGTTCATGTTTGGTATTAAGTAATGCACTAATCACGCCAATTATGTGAACATTCTTGATTACAGCAACGATAAAATGTTGTCATCGGTTCATCAGCAGAACGTGTTTGTAATTGAAGAAAATATGCACGTGGATGGGCACATTTCGGACATCGTTCCTCGGTTGAGTCTACATTTTTCCATGCTTCTGCACCGCCAAGAACATCGTCCACTTCCTAAAATATAGGTTAATTAATATTTGAAGTGGTTTATTTTATATACCGTACCTTTAGTTTGTAGTAATTGCGATAAGAGATGTTTTTACGTACTGGAAAATACACTGGACATATGTTACAAGTGAATTGTATTCTGCCTTCAACGTTTTCCTCGACAAATAGTAAGTTCGAACAAAATGGACAGAAAGCAACCATCACAATTGATAGATGAAAACAATTTGTAAAATTAATAAACTTGTTTATAATTCGTCATGTCATTTGTTATGAGTTAATGATAACCGTGCAATAATAACAAAAAAGCATACCTTGATGAGTGGTAAGAGCGAAGAAAATGACATTTCACTCTGACACACTCATCTAAACAGAGCCACAAAGTATACCTGTCTCTCTTTTTATTTGAAGTATGTTCATTTCAATGTTTAGTTGTACTCTATTTCTACTCTGGTAACACCTAAAACGTCAAACTTCACTCTATTTATTATAGTAACATATGTTCGTTCAATTGTACATTGTACTTTGAACCCGTTCATTCTTCAATACTGTGAATGATTTATTTTTCATCTACATAAAATTAAGCAAAGTACAAAATGCTTGGAAATTGCTACAATCATTTAACTAGACAGGTAAACAATTTAAGAATCCAACAACTTTTATCTCATAAAATCCTATTTCAGTTATCTAACAAATTTACTAGACTGCAAAGTACATTGGTTATTGCCGAACATAACAACGATGTCGTGTCCCAAAGCACCCGAAATGCCATAACAGCTGCAAAAAAACTAGGCGGTGATGTGTCTGTTTTAGTTGCTGGTACGAAATGTGGCCCTGTAAGTTGACCACAAATTGTCCAACATTTATAACCAAATTTCTACATTTTTAGGCCTCTGAGGCACTATCAAAAGGGGCAGGCTTATCAAAGATCCTCGTCGCTGAGAACAAAGCCTTCGAAGGATTCACTGCTGAAAGTCTAACCAACCTTGTTCTACAAGCCCAAAAACAGAATAATTATACACATATCGTTGCCGGTGCCTCGGCGGCTGGCAAGGCCCTCTTGCCTCGTGTCGCTGCCAAATTGGATGTATCACCTGTTTCCGACGTGATTGGCATTAAATCGGGTGATACATTTGTTAGGAGCATCTATGCAGGCAATGCTATACAAACAATCATATCAAAAGATCCCGTTAAGATTTTAACAGTACGTGGAACGAGTTTTGAAGCGGATAAACTTGAAGGTGGTTCAGCGAAAGTGGAAACCATATCATCAGATGGATGCGGATCGGATTTAACTGTTTTCATAAGTCAGGAATTGAGTAAATCTGATAGACCGGAATTGGGTAGTGCAAAAGTAATTGTTAGTGGAGGACGTGGATTGAAGTCTGGAGACAATTTCAAACTTCTGTATGATCTTGCTGATAAATTGAATGCTGCTGTTGGTGCTTCACGTGCCGCTGTTGATGCTGGTTATGTACCAAATGATTTACAGATAGGACAAACTGGAAAGATTGTGGCTCCTGTAAGTAGAGGTTTTTTTAAATTTGTATTTAATGTAAAAATATTGAAAAGTACTTGTGCCGTTAATTGCTGCATTTTGTTACAGGATTTATACATTGCTGTTGGAATATCTGGTGCTATACAACATATTGCCGGTATGAAAGATTCCAAACTTATTGTTGCTGTTAACAAGGACCCAGAGGCTCCAATTTTCCAAGTAGCTGATTATGGTTTGGTTGCTGATCTATTTAAAGCTATACCAGAATTAACAAATAAACTGTAAATATATTCTTTATATTATTGTGTATAAATAATCCATATTTGGTGTATCGATTATATTTTTATAAACTTCTAGTTATTGATTTTTGTGTCTTTTTTGTCTCCATCAAGAATTTCAACTATTTCTGTTTCAGTCCTGCAAACAATGAAAAATTAGTCAATAATGATTTTAATCATTTTATTATTTTCTATATATTTTGTTTATATATATATAATATATATCATTTTCTTTAATACATGAAAAAACATTTTATTAAGGAAACAAAACTATACATGTTCACTAAAATTGTAGAAAGAAAACATATGTGTTTATTTAAAAAATATTAATAAGCTACAAATCACAGATATATTTTTGCATGGCTATCGCAAAACATTTTCTCTTCTTTTTTTGCCCGCGCGTTCCTAATATCCTTATTTATGTTGTATTTGAAGTGGCTGACTGGCACCACACAGGTGAACACCACACAATCACACAGTAAAAGGTCCCTAATGTTTGGAAGGACTCTCACTAAAGAATATTACACAAGTAACTCAAAAGAAAAAACATAATTGTGTCCACCAGTGCCAGCAATGCACCTCACACACCCCACTTTCAATTCATCCAATAAAACAAGGAAAAAAAGAAGACTTGACCGCTTCTACATATCGAATTTTCATTTCTTTTCATATTAACTTGAAAATTTCATGTACATAAACATTGATTGAAAGTGAAGTCAAGTCAACTTACAGAGCATGCTGCGCTTATACAATACAAACTAGAAAAGTACGGAAAATTACATTTAAAAAATCTCACTAATTTTCATGACAAAGACTCTTTTCCTAAATTACAAGTACAAATTACTTTAGCAATTAATTACAATTGTCTTTTCATTTGCGCATATATTTGTATATAATAATAGTAAAGAGAAATAATAAAATAATGGTATACAATAAAGAGTTGCGCGCAGTTTAATGAGCGCACCAAATAAGTGTTTGGTTTGTTCTAGTTCTGTTATTGCTAGAAATTATGTATGTATACGGTGTAGTATGTAGCAGTAGGTACACCACTATATAACATATTAGGCTTATATGATTTGGATTTTTGTTTATTTTTGTTGTATATGAAGAAAAACGAGAAAATCAAATATACAAACATTTAAAATAATCGTAAAGAATAACTAATCATCAAACATTTCATAATCAGACCAATCTGATTCATCTGATTCAGTATCGAAATCATCTGATAACCAATTCCATGGATCCCTCTCATTTAGAAAGTCCCACAACATTA
Organism: Silvanus unidentatus; assembly: GCA_963930825.1. NCBI lineage: Eukaryota > Metazoa > Arthropoda > Insecta > Coleoptera > Silvanidae > Silvanus > Silvanus unidentatus. The sequence continues at coordinate 35,185 of OZ005763.1, forward strand.
CCTGCTATAATTATAAAAATTAAGGTAAGATAAAATGATTATAATGCAAATGTTTACTTGTAGCACCTCTTCAAGTGTACGATGATTACGTTGACGTGGCGGTGGACCAACGTCACATTTCCTACCATCAGCAAATGCATGCAAATAAAAGCACTTATTGCCGAATGGACATTTACCATGACCCTTCTTGAAATATTTACAGTCTTTTGTAGCCAATGCATTTTTATAATCATCAATTAATTTCTCTTTATCCTCTTTTGTATCGACCCAATACATACTAGGACACACAAAATCAGATGTGACACGACATTCAGGACATGCTCGTATTATTTTATTATCAAATTGTCTAGCCTGTCTCCATTTCCTTATACATTGTAAACAGAAACAATGATTACAATTTGGTAGTATACCAAAACGTTGTTCACCATTCGCTTTCTCCATAATCACTTCGAAACATACGCCACATGTTTTCTCTTTAGACCGTGCTATGGCAAATGATAATTCCATATTCTTTTCATGTTGTTCCAAACATTCTTGTCGATGTTTTTTACGCAGCTCTTCATCGAATGGATGTAATACAAGACGTTCACACATATCACACAATTCACCATGTACATAATTACAATCGATTATATTCCGACAAATGCCTTCCTTATTCATAAATGGACACAATCTTTTACCATTTGTTAGACTGCTGTCATAATCAATGATTCCTTCTTGTTCACCACCACACGTTGGTGCTGGTTGTAAGGCTTCAGCATAACTTTTTGGTGGCGCTGCCACCACTTTCACCTGATTTACAAGATGTTGAGAATATTTTGGCACAAATTCTGGAGCATTCACCCACAATGCTGATCGTGTCGACGTTGTCGTAGCTTCTTGTGCATCGCTAAAATAACAAATTATCTCATTCTCATCTCAACATTCACTAATAATGCATTAATACATTACTTTTTCAATTCCATTTTATTATTATTTTCATTTTCAATTGGTTTCTTTTCATCATCCGTCGTCGTATCTTCTTCCGTATGCGATTTCCCTTGTGCACTTAAAATATAAAAATCGAATTTAAAACAAATAAAAATAACACATATTCTCTTACCAATCAATATTTGTTGTTGTTAAAGTGAATGGACCAAACCATAAATGGCTATTTAAGTTTAAAGTTGTAGAACTAGTGGAAGGTAAAGCGGCAGCGGCTTCGTCTGATACCGCCGCATCATTGTCATTGTACCTACTTCAAGAGTAGAAAGAAAAAAGGAAAATTCAACACAGGTTTCTCTTTATAAATTCAATTCACTCACCCATCATTTTCCTCATTTGATATAAACAATCCTCCTCCTCCGACATCGTGTATGTACGGACAATGTTCTTTATTATAACAATGACCACGTAAATAATAACGACACACTTTCGGTGTACGTGTACGACCCATAAAAAATTCTTCTCCCCTTGGACGTTGTATTGCATCGACTTCTTGGCGTGTTTTATGCAAAAATGGACACTGATCACCTTTAGAACAGTCCTGATTCGAATAGTAACTAGAAAATGGAATTAGATTTTGGTTTTTATTAGAAATGACATAAACATTTTTCATTAGTTACGACGACGACGTCGACGCCGCCGATACTATTCTTCCACTTATGTAAATGCAATAATCGAATTAAATTTATTATAATGGACACATGATTCAATTTCAACACACTTACTTTGAACAACATTTTTCCAAATTATTTGTTAATAATGAAGCATCCGCCATATTGACAGTAAAGAAATAACCGTCTCTTTCTTTTTCAAATCGCACGTTGCCCCGTGTCTGTCGTGTTAACTTCTTATATCATTACAGACCAAATGTTTCATTAGATTTATCCCCATAGCATTTCAATTGAATGCGTGTGTGTATATACGAGTTTAAGAAACACGTTTAGTCAATTGTATATTTATAACTAATATTATTAAACAGATACACTAGAAAAATGTATGTTGTTAGAGACTTGGATTAAAATTTGTGCTGTCACAACATGAGCGCTGCTGCTGCTTTGTATGACAGACAGGAGGACCAACCTGACAGCACAGAACCAAACAACAAATAAACTACCTAAATTTCTATTTGAATTTAAAAAAGCGCGCGATATAGAAAGTATATACGTATGTGTTTTTATCTATTAAATAGTTCCATCAACAATCGAGTTTCTGTGTTTGTCTTTGAAACTATATTATTACCAAGTATTTATTGTAAATAAGAATAAAATTTGATGATAACTTTTGACCTTTTTACTTCCTTATAATGTCATACGATCAATCCCTTTTGGTATTATTATTAAACAAAATATTTGTTTAATATAAAGTGTATAGTTTAAAAATTCAATATGAACCATCTTTTTCTAACACTGTTTGTCATCAAAATTTGTATCTTTCATTATGTTTTTGCAAACGAAGCAGATGATTCATCAATGTTTCACACATCTGTTGTAACAACAAAAAATTCCTATCCAACGGGACAAAGTAAGCAAATATATAATACGATTTATTACAATATATATGTTGAATTGAAACATTGTTTATTAGTTAATTATAAAATCGTCGACAAACCACATCATTTATTCATTGGTCGATGCAGTCAAGAAGACGTTCTTGTACATCAAGAGAATCTGATCGTGAAAAACGATGGCAAAAGTCAAGTATCAGGCATAATAAAGGTACAAAAAGAGATTAAACAACACATATCACCTTTGAAAGGAGATTTGTTTATTGTTTTTAGATGAGTGTTGATGGACCAATTCGTATAGCTTGTGTTAAAATCTTTGACGAAGTACCAAATGGCGAAGGAGCTTATCCCGGTTTCGTTTCAGGTGGTTTAAACCACAATTTTATCGAATTCAATGTTATCACACCTTATGGCAAAGGATTTCATTTTTTCGTGCAAATATTTGCATTTAAAAATGCTACTGAATCGATGATCAACAGCACTTATTCTTCAATTAATCATTTGTCGACAACATAATTGTGTGTGTACATTTCTAAACGTAAAGAGATATTATTTTTGATAAATAGTTACTATATTAATAATTATTTTACTTTACCTCTCCTCTTATTTCCAACATCTCCTATTCGCGAAGTGCGGGGCGGCAACGATATATAAGATCTCTCTTTTCTATCCAAGGTAATTACAGTCGTTTGTATTGTGTAACGCACAAATACATAAGGTAATATAGAAATAGATCTATGTAAAAGTGGGTGTGGTGGTTTGTTCAAAAAACTTGTAATAAATCATTAAACCCAAGTGTCTATTCTCATCGTTGCGCGTTTTCAATAAACAACACACACAGGTAAGCCACAGAACGTTTGTTAATACAGAAAATCAAAGAAAACATTTCCCTCTTTTCAGCAGAGACTATGAACAGACTTTTCCTATTTTCTACATTAATAATTGTTTGTTGTTCTTTGCCAAGGACACCAAGAATTTACAACGTTCTTATAAGTACAAAGAAAAATTTATCTCCTAGTCATGCACTTCCAGTTTATGAACCTGTTTTAAGGACAACATCATTAGGTTTGGCATTTCCTCCTTCTTCATCATCACTTATGTACTACTACAATACCGCACCATTTCAATCTTTAGTAAATATACTTGTTTTAAACATTATTAAAACAAATTGATTTTTCGCTTCATTTTTCTAGCAAATTTCCAGTGATATTCAATCACCATCGGTTGCCGCACCGCAACAATCACGTCAAATTATAAAAGAAGATGCTATAAAAGATCCACCACCACCGCCTCCGCTAGAACAACAACAATTCAATTTAAAACAATACTATGATGGAAATGTTAATGATCCTAAAAACATGATTGCAAATTTAAAACGAAATCCTGATATACCAGACGTTAAGCCACCTCCATTACCACTAAGACATCACAATAATCAATAAATCAATTATAAAATTCAAATTCATTTTGCAAACATTATTTTAGTGTATAATATGATCTTGATTAACTTATGTATAAAGTAAATATAACAGCAGAAAAACAATAATAAATGTAAATAACTTGTCTACAATTGATTTAATGGGTTCTCTGGGGACTTTTGCCATTCTTTAAATACCATTTGCTTTAATTGTGATAATTTCAATGAAGGATTCTCCATTTTCAATTCTGGTAAACGTTTTGCTTCGAATGCAGTGTAAGCCGCTTTCATCCGTTTTTCTGGATGTTTATCAATTTCTCCTGGTTTCGAACTAAAAAAGAAATCAAACAATACAAATGATAAATTAGTTTAAAGTACACAAGTTTAAGTAAACCTAAGAATAGAAATGGCTTCGTCCACATTTCTGGCTTCTTCTCCATCAATTTTCATTCTATTTATATTCTCTTCTAATGGTGCCTCCAATTGAGTGTCAATCTTCTTATCTGTTACAACTGTGGCTGCTGTTTTCATTGCAGCAGCTTTAATAGCATCAATTTGAGCTCTTGTCACTTTTGATGTTGGCCCAGCGCCACTTGTTTTAGTAGCTGATTTTACATTTTGTTGTTCTTGTTCTAACAATGCTTTATTTTCTGCTTTTCTCTCCAATTGTTGTTGCCTTTTACGTTCTTGTTCCTCCTACACAGCCACAAATTCTTTTCAATTATTGGTTTTACTAAAGAAAAACTCTACGTACTTTCTTTTGTTGTTTCTTCAACGCTTGTTTATCATCCTCACGCCAATACGCTTCGTCTTTTTCCTTTTGTTTCTTTGCATCTTCTGCATCTTTGGCATTTTTCTTACGTTCACGTGCTGCTACTGCTTTACTATTTTCATTTGCAAATTTTTTCGGCATTTATGCAATTTATTTATAATAATTGCCTTGACAATGTTATTAACCTAACTACTGAACCAATGAATGACACATTCACAAGTCACATTCGTCCTTCTCTCCTTCGATAATCGATAACATATATTTATTGGCATTTCCAATTTGAAGTGAACTAAAATACCCATCTCTAAATTGTTACATTAGAACTACCACACTATTTCTGAACGCACTTCCGGTCTGTAGTGAGAGAAGAAGAAGAAGTCAAGAAGCTGTCATTATCATCTAACCTAAAAAATTTTTATTGTTTTCAAATGACACGATTATTTGTTATATTATCAACAAAATTGTTGTTACCATTATGTGGGAGACAAATAGTGCAATAGACAAAAAGTTTAACGAAGAAACTCATAGTAATTTCTATCGATTTCTTGCCATACAACATAAACTAATAACAATTTTGCTTTTAGGACTGATAGCCGAAAACCAAATTCATAGATATGGGGAGTTTTTAGATAAATTTAATGAATGTGTAACCAATAGCAAAGAAAAGTTTGTAAATAACCATAGTGTAACGCTAAAACAAGTTGTTATTAATGTAAGGAATTCAATAAGGATGTCGCACACGCCCCATCATCTAACAATCTGTTTCTAGGCTAATCCCTTCGAAAACTTACCTCTTAAACATATATTACACTCAGACAATAAAGTATTAAGTAGTATTTTACATGGCTTAGCTTCAATATGCAATGAGATGCAATTATTGTCTAATGAAGCGAATGATTTTTATAAAGATATTATTTTTTATGGCGAAGGTATTGTATCTGTATGCACTTAAAACAATTTTGATTACTGATTGTTTATAATTTTGTAGATGCTACCAAAGGGCTTGAAAACATCCAGAATGTCAGTGCAATGGTGGAAAAACTGCAAACAATTCAGGGTTATATATCAAGGGTGCAAGATGTTACCGTTTTATTATTTGATCAATTAACTCAAATATTAAGCAAAGGTTATTATATAACCACTAACAGTATGTGCAGTTTTTCGGTACATTCCAAATATATAATATTCAACACAACACAAACTTTAATGCCGTATTTTTTAGGAGGTGTTTTCCAGCTTTTCCGAAGTTTTGGTGTGTTTAGTTACCCTCGACAACACGCTCGATTCGCAAGTACTAAAAGAACACTGGTTTTTATATCGACGTTCAATACGAAACATATTACACAATTGTTCAAAATATGATTTAAATTTACAACAAGTTCGATTGCTCGACATCAATTTGGGCAATCTGGAAAACGAACTTTTAACGCATTCCATATTTAAGGTACGGAAAAATGTGTACTTTCAGCTGTCACAGTTAGTAAAATTAACTTTTTTACTTTCAGAATACTGTTGAAGTGTGTTTAAACAACCAACAACTACAAAACCAGCTTAAAAGTTCCACATTGTTTGCGGAATTTTGTTATTACTTTAACCATGTCATCAGTGAATTGGAAAAAGATGAAGAAAGCGTTTTGTTCACTGAAAATTTACTTCAATTAAACGCAATCATGACGTTTGCCTTCTGTTTATTCGATAAATCTGACAAGAAGATATTAAAGAAAATTCTGGAGCTTAATAAGAAAGCGTCAGTGTGTTTGTTGTTTGGGAACATACTTTGGTATCCCGAACGTTTTTTACTCAAGCATTTTCCATCGTCCACAAAACTAATTGACGAAAAGACTGTGGAGAATAATCGAATGGTACAAATTTCAAACAAAAGTCAAATATTACCAAAGGAAGCGTTTGCACTTTGTGCACAAGTAATAAAAAACGGTTTGTTTAATTCGTCTGTGTTGATACACGTTTCGTCCCCTTTTGCAGGCATGTTATTGGATTGTTGAGATTGAAAAATTAACTAAAAAGAAAATGAGCAATTTAAATACCAAACATTTACAAGAAATATCAAATTTATTATTAGACGGATTGAGATTAGTGAAGAAAATTAGTTTACTTATCAAATGGATTATGAATTTGTATTCGGATAAATGTGTACCAATCACAAAAACTGTTTTACTTTCATTATGTAAACTAATCGAAGTGTTAAAATGCATTTATTTGAGTTTCAGAAAAAATTCCTTCGTTTATCTGTACACAATTTTATTGATTACGCAACAATTGTCGTACAAATCGTTAAATTTATTGCACAATTTGAAAGTATTTGTTTTTGTTTATAAAAAAAACTGTTGTTGTAACGCGTGTTTGTGTTTCAGAAAACATATTTACGTGAGAAAGCTCATCGGCAAAATAAATCCGTCATATCAGCATTGAATATCTGCGAAAGAATCCTGCAAGGACCACACAGTAACAAGAGACTGTTATTAGCTAATCTCGCTTTATCAGCAAGCGGCATTTCAAATGACCAAACAATCGAGATTCGTTCAATTCTAAATCGCTTGCAAATTATATCAAACTTTAACGACATTCTAAAAAAATCCAGCGATTGTAGCTTTTTATATTGGCACCAAATGTATATTTTACCAGTTTATTTCTCAAAATTACTCAACGCCAAACTTGATCTTTCCCGATATTACGTAAGAAATAGAAGAAATGTGTCCGTTGATTTTTAACTAGTTTTTTTTTAGCTTATTTTGGAAGCCCTATCAGACTGTGCCTTTCTCGTCGATAACAAAACGACCAACAACGATCAAGCAACAACAGCATTCAAACAATACCTTACAAGTCCATTAAATCAGTATGTGGAAACGAATTTACGTTTACAAACACATCTACATCTGCAACTACCACCCATGAATCCAATCAAGAATTATTATCAAATGAATTTCTCCAAATACCTTCCAGCACCAATAAACGCCACTTACAAGAGTATTAAAAACGATACAGAACATTATTTAAGTATGATGTTTTATAATTTAACAACTGTCGTTTTACACGATTGGAAAACCTATGGGGAAATGAGAAAGTAAGTGAATCTCCCTCCGTTGTGTCTTCTAAAAAAATCCAATTTGCTTTTACTCTGTTAGACTCGCTTATTTACAATACGGATTGGAAACCGTCGATGACAATCTTCCAATGCAAACATTAGAACAAGGTTTAGATGTATTGGAAATAATGCGTAATATTAACGTATTTGTTATCAAGTACTTATACAATTTAAATAGTCAAGTGTTTGTTGAAGCCAGTAGCAACAATAAACATTTAAATACAATAAATATATCGTATGTGGCTAATTCCATACGTACACATGGTATTGGTATCATGAATACAACTGTTAATTTCACTTACCAATTTCTACGTAATCAATTTTACATATTTTCTCAGTTTATGTTTGATGAGCACATCAAGTCGAGATTGTTAAAGGATTTACGATTCTTTTCCGAACATAAAACGGAATTGAATCAAATGTATCCATACGAAAGGGCGGAAAAGTTTAATGTTGGTATTAGAAAGTTGGGAATTAACCAGAAAGGTCAAAGCTATTTGGACTTGTTTCGCAAAGTAATCACACATATAGGTGTGCGAACAAACCGATTCTTAATTAAATAAACCATGTGAAAATATTGTTTATGTTCGTAGGGAACGCAATGGGGTATATTCGATTAATTCGTTCGGGAGGTAGACGATGTTTGGCTGATGGAACATGTTTTATACCAGATATGAAAGAAATTGGTAACATAAACGAACATAATTTGTCTGATTTAACACAGAATGCAGCCACTTCCATGTCGAATGACTTGAATAATTTTGTGGAGAATTTCGAAGAGGCAACGGAATATTACAAGTTGCTTGTTAATGTGTTCGTCCCTGTTTTACGGAACGATAAAAACAACATGCATTTGAAGAACTTTTACGTAATTGTGCCACCATTAACGATAAATTTCATCGAGAATTCGTTGACCTGCAAAGAACGATTGAATAAGAAGAATAAAACTGACTGTGCCCTCTTCACTGATGATGGTTTCGCTTTAGGTGGTGTGCGACAGCTAAAAATCATTCATTTCTTGTTTAATTTAAATTTCTTTTAGGACTTGCCTTTATTATTGAAATATTGAATCAAGAAAGTCAATTAAATTCAATACATTGGTTCCATTCGGTGCAAAAGAAATTCAAAACGGAAAGACTGAAAATAAAACAACAAAAAGATGTTGCTAATAATGATGATGATAAATTAAAACAAACTTTAACGCTTACCGAAAAAAGGATATCGACATTTGAAAGGGTAAGTGTTGATGTGTGTGTGTGTGTAATTTGTTTTGATGGGCTGACTAATGGAATTTTTTCAGGAATTTCAATTGTTGTACTACAGTTTTACAAGTGCCCGATTATTTTTCCAATCGTAATAAAAATCGTTGTTATATTATGCTTAATTAATTATTGTTATGTTCATTAAATATTTTTTATAATTATTGTTTTAAAATTTTATCAATATATGTATGCAATGTATTAAATTATGGTTACTACACAAATAAACTACAAATAAACCCACACACATTGACTGTGTTTTCAATATATATTATATTAAAAATACATATATGTAGAATACATAGAATTTTTAAAAATACTTTGTCTTGTAGTTGAAATATACAGTCAAGAGGTTTTCTTTTTGTTACGCTTTTTTAGTTAAATGAAGTGCGAGAATTTGTGAGACGATATTTTAGTATTTATTGCATAGATTATAAAAATAATTATTCACATCAATTTCGACACAATCAAAATCAGTAAATACAGCTTTGTTATATTTACATATAAAAATATAAAAATATCAATAGATCACATAAAACGAGAGAAAAAAGAGAGGAGACGGAGACGATGAGAAACCAACAAACCAACGAACGAACGGAAAAAGGACATAAAAAAATTTCTATTATTACTTACACTTACTTGAGGGAATTACGTAACCAAGTGTATATATCTTGTTCATTCTGCGATACCCAATTAATATTTAATTTAATTATCTCTAAACTTTGCTCCAAAGCCCTCGTTGCCGAACCGACATTCATTCCATTAAAGTATGTTGACACCTGAAAAAGAAGCAATCGTCAACATTGTGAATAGATTAAATGCGACACCACTTAATAACCTCGTAGAAATCGTATGGGGTTGATAAGTGCGCTGTTACCGCTGATATGAGTCCGCCCATCATAAATGTTGCATTACCAAACAATGTATGCATCATAGGCCAATACGCTTTCAAATGTCTCCATGCCAACAGTCGTCCCTCTGGATTTGCGGCCACAACAGCCAAAACAGTCTTCACATCTTGCGGTCTGACCATATTCCTATCCAGTGTTTCCAATAAATACCTACACAATCAAATTAGTTTAAGTCTCTCTCTCTAGAAAATTGTTGCAAACCTTTGCAATAACCACGGATCCGATGCCACTCCTAGCGCTTTCAACAACAATTTCCGTTCACTCGGCACTTTGGTCGTATTATAAACATTCCAACAATGTTGCCATTCATTTATACCACCATACTTAATACCAGCCGAATAAACAACTTCCTTCAAATTCGGATCGATTGAATCCTCTTTACCACCGGACACCATCCAATTATTAAACATTCCCTTTGCCTGTGAAATTGTTTCATTCAATTCACATAAAACAGCAGCCGACAGTATTTTCGTTCTTAACAATCTAAAATATGAACATGTTAGACATTTGTAATCAATACCAATGTTGCATACTTGTCCAAATGACTGCCGGTATTCTTCCATCCAACATGCTTCGTAATTGGACCAAGCAATTTGCGCATATATTGCAAGAATAGTTTGTAGGACAGCGATTCGGATAAACGACGCGCCCACGATTGGAAATGTTCAATAGCCGTCGACCAGGGAACGTAATCTCGTTCTTTAGTGAGATAAAGTGACAATTTCAATGGTATACTGGCATTCAATAAACCAGCACGGCACAATGTAAATGCATCGTCTATCAAACTGGCCCTATCGGCAGCATTAAATATTTTATGATCATTACGTAATTCTTCTATCAATGCGTCCCACATGTTTAAATCGTACATGACGCGATAAAAGCCACTTTGGTTAACGTTCGCTTTAATCCATTTTATGCCAGAATCCAATTCGAATTGTACTGAAAATCAAAATTGGTTTCGTATTGTTGAAACACTATACAAAACACTATCTAAATACCGTCACTCATGTTCATCCAAACGTTGTAAACCGTTTCCGTATCGTTACTGGCCACATACGTGAAGGGCACGTACCATTTATATTCGTATTTCGATTTTGGGGTTGTACGTGTCGTCGTCGTACTGCTATTATTGAGGCCACTGCCTCCATCGGCAGTTAAAAGAAATCGTTCTTGTGTTGCACGGATTTCGTTCTCTTCTCTGGTCAAAGTGATTAAAGGGAAGCCCATTTGGTGCGTCCACGTTTCCATAATTGACTTAACATCTAATGATTGATTTGTATTCCTACTGAATACATTCCATAGGTCTTTTGTGTCGGCATTTGAGTATTTGTAGGAGAGAAGATAGTCCCTGAGGCCGTTTTGGAATGTTTCTTGTTGTAAAAATCTACTCAGCATAAGTAAAATAGCAGCTCCCTAAAGAAAATTTAAAATAAAGCACACATTTTGAAAATATACATTTTTCACGCTTATTTTTACTTTGTTGTATGAAATTGTATCGAAGATTGCTTCGATTTCAGCTGGATCATGGACTGCTACAGATATTGGATGGCTACTGGCTAACGCATCTAATGCCAATGCTGGCTGTGTCTTGTCCAATATAAATTGTTCCATCATTTTCCATTCGGGATATAAACTTTCCACCCCAACATATTCCATAAAACTAGCGAAACCCTCATTCAACCACAAATCGTTCCACCATTTCATTGTAACTAAATTACCAAACCACTAGAGTGAAATAAAATAAAAACATTTACATATGTGTATGATGAATATTTAATATTCTAATTACTTGATGGGCTAATTCGTGTGTAATTACGGTCGCAATCCACTGGTGAGCAGCTATTGATGTTTCTTGTGGATCGTATAAAAGTGCTGTCTCACGATACGTTATTAAGCCCCAATTTTCCATTGCACCAGTCGCAAAGTCCGGTATTGCAATTAAATCTAGAACGAGAAGGGAAGAGAGCGAATGATGAGCAAGAACACACACACATTTCCTACTCACCCAATTTTGGAAGAGGATATGGAATGCCGAAAAAGTCTTCGAAAAAGTTTAGCATATAATTGGCGGTGTTTAGGGCAAAAGAGGCCTGAGAGATGTAAGGCGGTGGTGTGTAAACGGACACAGAGACACCCCTTTCAGTTTGGTTATTTAATTTTGTATAATCACATATAACGAATGCTACTAAATATGTACTCATTTCGACAGTTTCTTGGAAGTCATCACGTAACTAAAAAAAAAGATACACAAAAGTTACTATGGAAATATGAGGATTTCTGGAGTGTTTCTTACAAGGCCGGTGCCCATATAAAAACCAAGATCGTAAGTATCCACAACGGGAGTGTTGAATAATGCAATATGAAATCTATCTCTAAAAATAGTCATTTTAAATTTCGATTTAAATTGTGGTTCATCGAAACAGGGGAAGGCAGATCGAGCATAAGTTGGTTCGAAATGTGTGGTTGCTAAATATCTAAAAGAAAACAGTAAACATCACGATTTTTCCACTCCCTTCCGATTATTTATCAAACCTTCTTTCACCATCCTTGTTCACATAACTTGATATATAAAATCCCTCGTAATCCCGATTCAATCTTGAATTAAATCGAATAATTAATGTGTAATTGTGGCGTTTTCTGAATTTCTCCCTTATCTCTAAATACAACTGTTCGGCGCCTGTGTACTCCAACATTTTCGTTATCGTTAAATTGTGCCCCCTTTTGTCGTGTATCATCTTGTCGAGTATCGTTAGATTCTTCGTATGTAACACAACAAAATTCGTGTCCTTTTCACAATGGAACTCTATCGATACTTGCCCTGAAAAATTGTGTATGTGTTCGTCATTCTAATAATTAACATTCTGACGAATTCCATTCTCGACTTTTTGTATGCTTTTTTTTTTGATGAATCATGTGAGAATGATTGATTCACTTTGCACATTTTTCCATTCGTTTATACGAAAACTTTTATAGACAAAATATTCCTATGATAATTACGGAATCTAAACAATTCCAATATATTTTTTTTCGTACAGATATAAACACGCAACAAAAAATATTCCCGAAAGCAAACAAAAATGTTAAATGCCGTATTATTGATTTTCCAAACGGGTCATTCCAGCAACCAGAGAGACAGTCTTCAGGATTTTAATTAAAAAACCCAATCAACACTCACCCCTAACTTCCAATGTGGTAAGATTCGGATGAATGGTGATGTTATAGCGTGTCGGCTTCAAATTAGTTGGAAGACGAATGTTGTTCCATGGGAAGATCTGTCCATTTGTCGCTTTTGGTATGAATACCTTCGTCATGTTCCATTCTTCGTCCACATAATTGGGCGGCTTTTCACCGGCACACGTACAATCTGCCAAAAACAAACACATTTCAAACGAATATAGCACATTGCCACTTTGACAACTACTATAACATACCACTTTGAGGACCCGTGAACGCGATAATGATGGCAATAGTGAAGAGTAACGCAAACACAATGGTGGCAATGCACAATGCCCGATTATGGGAACATGCAGCAACTCCATTGTTCTCGTAGAGACTCTTTTTGGCGACGGCGGCCGGACTTTCCGTTCCTACAACACCACCGCCTGCGTCACAAGCGACATTACGAATGAGTGATGATGATTGACAGATGGTATGAGTGATTTGTGCAGTAACACTATGAAAACTTGTACCTGTAAGAAACGCAACATCGTCAACATCCTGTTCGCTCATCACTCTCTGATGATGTTCGCGTCTCCAGACAACTGCCTCGATGTTGTGGTCTCCAGCAGCAGCAGTAACGACTGAAACCTTTACCAAAGGTTCTGGCCGCCAATATTTACCCTCCACACTAACTCACTATTTTAATCACTACTCTTCGATTTCGGTTTTTCAAATTTTACCAATGGAAAATTGGAAAAAATACACACACATATACAGAGAGATTTTTCTTAACCACGCGCACGATATCGTTATATATATGTGTATATTTCACGTTTTTCTAATTAATCAAAAAAAACACGGTATCAAAACTTTTCCTAATGCTATATTCGGCTGGTGTAAATTGAATAAAACACAAGCCGTGTACGACCGGCGCTTCGATAAAGAATAAATCCTGCGCTCTCCCTAAATCGCCCCTCGCGCAAGCCCTTATTTATCCAGCAGGAATAAGGGATGAAAATGTGAAAATCTGCGCAAATGACACGTGCTCAGAAATATTGCATTTTGTTTACATGCACAAAATTAATCCAAAATATGCGTGCTTTTTATACAAACACAACAACAAAAATTCTTTGATAAATCTGCTGTTATCATCCCCTTTCTTGTGTGTGTGTGCTACTTAGAGTTGTGTGAGAATAATAAATATGGCAAATTATTAATAAACAAAAATGTGGAAGAGATACAAGAAAAATTGCTGTTGGTGAGAGGCGGTTGTGGAGCAGCAGAGACAGCTCTAAACTGCTGTACGGTATATGTGTAAAAACCCACCTTGTACGCGTACATTGCCGTTTTGGGTTTGTTTAAACCTTCCCATGGGCTCCAAACGGATCACGTCCACCGGCGATGGGGGCCCTTCAGGCATACTCGCTTTAAATTCTCTCTAAAATTTACTCCAAAGAACAATTCTATGCACTGTGTTGCATTGTCTCATTGTTTGTTCACTTTTTGCGTCTATCATAAAACAATTTTACAACAAATTTTTATGAATTTAAAGAAAAATAATAAATTAAATACCAAACATAAAAGAAACTCATGCTATGAGCGATTTTTCTAAATATAAATCTATAATACAATATTAAAAAGTGTCTATATACCTGTTGATAATATTTTAAACTTGAGCAATTTCTATTCACTATTGAACTTCTCACACGAACATAACAAATAGAGATTTCTGATTAACTTACACTTAAAGACTTGATTCTTCTTTTGTTTATACTTATCGTATTCGTATTGCAATTCAGCGTTATTTGTTCGATAAAAGTCTGTGTGTGAAACAAAATTTATTTAAATTGGGACCGATATATATCTGTGTAGGGCTGTGATAGTTTCCCCCTATTGATTTTCTCTTAAAATTAAGAATTGATAGTCATAAACATCCCCTATTTTTGACTCCCTAAAATTCTATACAGCCTTTTCCCCATCGCACAAACTTCGAATTGTTGATGCAAGGCGAGCGATGCACGACGACACGTGATCGTGCACAATATTGATTAGAAAATTGCATTCAATATTATTACCTCTCATTATCAGCAAGGCATTTTGGTTACAGTTTTCTATAACTAGTTCGAGATTCAATTGATAGAGTACGCTACATGGCACATTGAAAATTGACCAATGACAAGCCACCAATTTTCAAATTCAAACAGACCAATGAAAAGCCCGTATTTTTCAAATATTCAAATGGACCAATAACAAGCCGACAATTTTCAAATTCAAATGGACTAATGAAAAGCCACCCAGCCTTTGAAAAAGTAACCTGTAATTTAAAAAAATGTTTGAATTGCTTCACTGCAAGGGTTAAAATACAAAAACGAACCTTAAAAGAAAATTCTAGCAACGATTCCACATATCAACGCAGTTTTGTGTTCTCCCCTGTGCATTTTCTTTTCCGTTGCTGAAACAACATCATAAAATTCAAATTTAATCCTGTAATAAACGTTAAAATGTAATGTAATGTAATGTAATAATAACTAAATTACACCCACCATAGTGTCTTTTGGCATTTTTTGGTTTGTTTTGGTCCTTTTTAAGTCCACTTTGCCTCCATCTCTGCATCCCCCACGTCTCTAGAATTACAGCAACCACCTGTGAAGAGAATTCAGGAAAGAAAGTATTAAAAATACTAAAATATCGATTATTTAATTAAATTAACCCACCATAGTGCCTTTTGGCCTTTTTTTGGTCATTTTGGTCCTTTTTAACTCCACTCTTCTCCCTCACTGCACCCCCTTATCTCTAGAATTAAATTAAACACCTGTGAACAGAATTCAGAAACTTTTACTTAACTGAATAGAGAAAAAAGTATTGAAAATATTAATTATTTAAACAAATTACACCCACCATGGTGCCTTTTGCTCCTTTTTTTTGGCCGTTTTGGTCGTTTTTAACTCCATTCTGCGCCTCTTCGTCTCTAGAATGACAATAAACACACCTGTGAACAGAATTCAGACAAAATTACCACCAAATCAAGCAAATTTCGGCTGAAAGAGAACATCTAGCTGACATGTTGGCACGTTAGGCCGCTGAAAATCCCTCAACTAGTTGCGTTTTCGGATGACACCCCAAATGAATGCTTCAAAATCAAATTGAAATGAAAAAACCCCTGAAAATTCATCATCCAAAAACGCAAAACACCCTACTCTTACATGTGGCACGTTAGGCCGCTGAAAATCCCTGATTTAACCGTTTTCGGATCGAATATTTACATTTTCTGTGTGAAATTAACATTGAAAATATTTCAACCCCCCAAAATTCGTTCTCCGAAAACGTACAAACACCCTACTCTTACATGTGGCCCGAAGCCGCTGAAAATCCCTGCGTTAGCCCTACGACAACAAAATAACCGCACCTGAAAACCCTGTTCTAAGCAACCTGCGATAAAAATTTGCGCATCTGAAACCCCTACACTAAAAATTACAATTAAACGCTTGCGACAAGAGAAAAACCGCACCTGGAAACCCTGAGATAACAATAAAAAAGGCTACTCTAAAAAATTTGCGCTTCTGAAAACCCTGCGACAGTAAATTGAAAAAATCCTACCTTGGGGGTCGGTTTTGGCGTTGTTCGGTCTCCTCCACTACCCCCTATCAGCTACTCCACCTGTATCACTTCACTAACACGAATTTGTTTAAATAAATTGCACTTTTAATGAATAAATTGAATTTATTTACGGGAGAATGCACCGACGCATCCTCTCCGCACGGCACTCGCAACAATACTGAGCTACGAATTAATCAAAAAATCAAAGCACTCGGGACCTTTGGAATTTTTTCCACAGAAAATGGCTACTAGGAAAAAAATTTTTCCTTAGCAACTCGGCTTATGCCTAGCAACAAGGTTCCTTTGAAATAAATAATTTAATGAACAATTAAAATAGAAACAATTAATTATTTAATAATAAATTAATGAATTTTGATCCATTTTAATTTATAAATTAAGAAAATAACCAATTGAAAAGAGATTTTGAATTTTAGAAATTTTAAATACATTAAAACATGATTCTTTTAATAAAGATCGATTTAAATTGTTTATATGTATTAATTAATAGCAAAATATTACATTATTTACCGATTTATCAATGATTAATTACGGATTACGTGCAGGATTAATTGTTTTAACACTTTACAACATTCAAATTTGATTCTTGGAACTCCAACAAACAAGCGTTGCTATGTGTGCGCGCAGCGGTTGCTATGGACCCGCATTCCACAGGTTGAAGGTCCGTGCACACGTTCAAACGTTGCATTATTATGAAAAACCGATAGGTTCAAACAATATTTATTCCAATACCAATTAAAATTAACATTTACATGCTAATGATATGCTTATTGTTTAATTACAACTTCCTTAAGTCCAACAATTTACATTATTGTATTAGAAAACAGAAACAGTAATTCAATTTTAATATAAACATTAACGACGTCTTTTGTGTGATCTTTTTTCACTTCCACTATGTCTTTTACTCCCATGGGGACGATTATTATATGATGATTTCGATTTGTATTCATTGTGTATCTTTCTACGGTGGCTTTTATCATCATCATCATCATCTAAACTCCACAAATCTCCTCTTTTCTTCTGCCTTTTGTCACTTCACTATTGCTACCATATTTCTTATGAGATTTTTTACTCCCCATCTCAATTGTCTCCAATTTCCTAAACAAAATTGTACATTTATTACAAAATTCCTTTACTTGCAAACAATTTACTTACTTCAATAATGCTTTCTTCTGTTTTGTTGATAACGATATCAAGAAATTACTCTCCGAATTGTCCTCTTCACTCTCACACAACACCAATGAATTGTTCCCTTTAGGAAAAGAGAGTTATTTGTTTAAAATCTTTATTAAATGTACCGTTTGTTTGAAATGTTTGAATGAAAATGGTTGAATAATGTTCGAAATTTTTTTGAGGTTATGTATAGATAAAGAATGGCTTGTTTTTGGTTGCAACAAAACGAAACGAATATAAAAATCATCCAAGTTGAAGATATATCAAATGTAACATTCTACAAAATTGAAATCAATGTGGGTGATGTAAAATGGACCGTGTCCCATCGATATAACGAATTCTTCGAACTACACAATCAATTGATCTGCGATCATGGTGTATCGAAGGATATTTTACCATGTAAAAAAATTATACGTAACAAATGTCCACAATTCATTGAGAACAGACGAAAGGGTTTGGAAGAGTATCTAATAAAAGTATTCATCTATTTGAAACGCACAATGCCGAAATTGTTTTTGGAATTTCTGCACTTCCATTTCTATGATATTTTTTTTCTATTGCAATATTTGTCGTTGAAGATGTTTACACAGGTTGATAGTATTCTATCGACAACAAAAACGTACTCATTTACAACATTAGAAGTACATAAACAACAATTTTTTGTGAAACCAATTAATTTGTTTGCTTTTTAGTTACATGCTTTGAGTGAATGTCTCATAAAACCGTTTCCAAACAGTGAAGCAACGGAATGCAGACTGGATTTAAGTCCGATTTTGGATCTATGCTCACAACTGGCTACACTCAACATTAATGGGAACAGTTCGAATTATTTACAAAGTAACATCGTACCAAACAAGCTGAAATTTGAGTTATCTTCGTTTAAAGTAAAAAACACTCAATATTCTTAACAGAGAAAGGACTAATGGGCTTGTTACAGGTTTTAACGTGTCTCGTTATGAAGTACGTTGCTTTGGACATGATTTACTCGTTGGGGAATGTTAGAAGTACGGTGAAAAAACTGTACGTTCACAATACAAATGCGACAATCATGTCACAAATCCTGCAATGCGATGTTATACACAAGAATAACATCGAAGGAAGTCCTGTAAGTCGTTGTTGATGGAAATATTCGTTTATTAACGGTTTCATTTAGGTTTGGGCTGCGCTGGAAGTGCTGGATCTAAGCAACAACAACCTAATCGACATTGACCGTACCGTAAATTTGTTACCAAATTTAAAGAAACTCATTTTAAACGACAATAAAATTTCAACAATCTCAGATCTTTCCCATTTACCGAATTTATCATATTTAAGTTTATCGAATAATTTAATATCGATTTGTGATCAACTGCACACAAAAATTGGTAATATATTAACGCTGAATCTTTCACAGAACAATATAACATCCTTAAGGTGCTTTAAAAAATTGTATTCATTGGAGAATTTAGATTTAAGCTGCAATCAAATTCATGATATTGAAGAAATCAAGCATATTAGTGATTTGCCTTGTTTGGAAAATTTATTATTAACTGGCAATAATGTTGCAACAACTGTTGATTATCGTATTAAAGTTTTAGAGTATTTTTCTGATCGCGCAAAGGATATTTGTTTGGATAATGAGAAAGGATCGCAATCGGAATTGGACAAAGTGTCCGTTTTACGTGCATTGAGGATTGTTAAAGAGGGTAAAACGCCCAATTTTAATCACACTAATTGAGTAGTGTTTATTTGTTGAGAAAGTATTATATTTATTGTGTATAAGAGTTATATTTATAGAATAAAACATGAAATTACGTATAGTTTGTGATTTATTTTTTTTGGTAAAGATATAATACATTTAGTATAAGCAATTAATAACATTCTGTATAATTTTATTGTAAAATCTCATCAGGTAAAGAATCGTACTGTCTTTGTAAAACTCTTTGTTTTTCACATAATTTTCGTGCTTGCTCTTCTAATGCTTTCATTTCGATTTTGTATTGTTCCATGATTTCGGATTCGTTCACATCGTAATCAAAGTCCAATCGATGATCCAAAATCCGTTCGTCAATTCCGTTCAGTTGGTGGGGCACTGCCAACTCCTCCTGCTCTTTTTGGGCGTCTTTTTTCAAATTCCTCAATTTTTGATAAACCTCCAATATTTGTACATCAACAGCAGTCAATTGTTCGCGGATTTCGTTCTTTTTGAAATTTTTTATCGCCACTTCTTTGAGTTTCTCTAATTTCTCTGAATGTTTCGCTTGTAAATTGTCTAACTCTTCTTGATATTTTTTGATTTCTTCTAATATTTCATCGTGTATATAGCCCTAAAATATCACATTAAACACATAATTGCAATGTAAAAATCTATTTACTTTTCTTAAGTCTATAAAGTCCTTTTTCGGTCTACGTTCCATGCAAATCGGGCCTTTATCTGACAACGTGCTCGACGGAATGTCGTCCGGTTTCAATTTTTCGCTTACTTTCAGATTATTTCCATTGAATTCCAGCACTTTGTCTTCAAGTGTGGACGATATAAGTCTCGATGCAAACGAGTACGGGTCTATAATCCTAAAATAAACAATTTTATTGCAGATATCAATGACAATCTCTTCATTACATACGAAGTGATTCCGTTCTTCTTCACATCAATGTTATTCCCCGATTTGGATTTTGGGGAACGTGCCAAATTCTGTTCATCATTCAAACATTCATCACTCCATTCGTTCGCATAATGGGCCCCAATTTCCGGTATTGTCATATCCACAGTGTTTGAAAACTCTTCTATTAAACTTTCCAAAAACTGTAAATGAAACATTCAGTTTAACACACTGTTAAATAGTCATAATCCAACGTACACTTATATCGTTTTTGGTTATTGGACTACAGTATGGCTCTATTGACGACCAGAATTTATCTGTATGTTCATTTCTCAACAGAGTCACCTTTGGTTGTTCATCAACAACTTGTTGTCGTTTCGGTTTTGAATTAACTTTCGATTTGTTTTTCCGTTTCGTTGATTGCCTTTCACTGCATACAGTTTTATGTTCTTTTGCATCGTGCTTGCCCCCTTCAACACCGTCCAACACTTTAATTTCATTTAATAAATAACGTATCCTAACGGCACAAGTGGACAATAAACGTTCTAAATCGACTTGCAATTGATCCAACACTCCCAAGCCAGTTACTTTCTTATTTAACACTGAAATAAGAATAACACTCTGTACAAGTTGTGAATCATAGACCAATAAATACCAGTCGTATACATAGGCAGTTGATTAATTGGTTGATTATTTATCAACGGTATTCGGTCGATTGCCTCCTGAACATTGTACGGTTTTTCATGGACATACGAACTTCGACTATTCGTGTTTGAATCTTTTGCTTTGTGAGAACGTTTCATTGCACCTAAAACATTCCATTGTTCTTAATAACGAGCGTTTTTATGACTTTGATAAGAAAGTGCTTACAATAAACAAATTACCTATTCAGATATGTTTTTGAGTAATTGAAAAACAAAATGGTGGTCAAGAATCAAGATTGAATTTTATCTAGGGAATTTTTGTTTTACCAACTTAAGGGTGCGTTCAGAAATTGAAGAGAAAAAACATATAAAATATTTTATACGGTTTATTTAAAATTGTGGTTATTAAATTAATGTTTACGTAATAAAGACAAAACCATTCACCATTCATCAATATTATCACAGTCGATTCACTTTCAATCGTAATCTCAAAATTATTTCTTTAAGATCCACAATTTATTGGTCAACATCGTCTTGTTTCTGTTGATTTTTAATTGCAAGCTCTTTTAATTTGTGTAAAGTGGCTGAATGCGTTGCCTGCAGATTCTGTATCTGTTCTTGGTAATTTTTTATCGAATCCAACAATTCATCGTGCATATAATCCTGAAACAAATCCACACAACTAACAAAAATGGCAACCATTTATTAATTTCATACTTTTGTTAGATCGATGAACTCTTTCTGCAATTTCCGTTCGTTTCGAATGGATTGTTCGCTTGTTATTGGTACTGTCATCAATTCTCCTTCTTTCAAATGTTCGGTTACTTGAATTGGATCAGTTTCGTAGTCGTACGGCCGTTCTTCAAGTGCACCAGAAAGAATAAGCCTTGCAGTGAACGACAGCGGGTCCACATATCTTAAATAACAACAAAATTAGCTTAGAAATTAGTTAAAAACAATTGTGTTCTCGTACTGGCTGATTCCGTTTTTATTTTGTTCTGTATTCGACGTTGCTTTTATCAAATTCTCTTCTTCGCTAAAACATTCATCATTACCATCGTCTGTATAATGTGCCCCTATTTCCGGTACATTTAGATACAATTTATCGTCAAATTCTTCAATAATCTCATCCAAAAACTGTAAATAGAAACGTTTAACAATGGATTTAAAAGCATTTCAAATCGAATTTACATTCATATCTGTTTGTGTAATTGGATTGGCATACAAATCGGTAAACTTCCATAACTCATCAACATCTGGATTTCGTTTTAAAGGTCTCTCTTCTTTCGGTTTCTTTCGTTTTGAGTCACAGATGAATGTTTTCGTTTTGGTTTTGCGTCATAATTGCTTTTCTTTGTCATTTCTACTGCCTCCATCTAATACTCGAATTTCATTGAGCAGAAAATTTCTTCTTAATACACAAGTTGTTAATAATCGTTCCATATCAATGAGTAATTGATCAATTTGTTCGATTTGCATTGCCACCTTCACTGCCACCCATCCATTACTGTCCATTTTAGAGATGGTGAGCTCCTCATTCAATACTACAATTGAATTTATTATTATTTATAGTGCATTGCTTTGAAAACTGAATTTATTACCTGAATTGAATATAGATTGCAGGTGGTCTCCATTTTCGACCATTGGCATACGTGCAAGAGCTTCTTGGACATTGTAGTCAATGTATGGCTTTTCTGGTGGATTAACTGGTCGACTTGAAGAGCCTGAATCTTGGGTTTTGTGAGAACGTTTCATTTTCTACAAAAAGACTCACTTTTTTCTTGAAAATGGAAAATTAAACACTGAAGTGTGACTGTAGTGAAATTTGGCAGCCAAAAACATCAATCTAGTTACTTTTTGCAACTACAGTTGGTACAACTGCAAAACCATTTTTAAAAATTTAAATTCAAGCGGGAAATGAATGACAATCTGGTAAATCTTTACTTTCCTGCCACACTTCCAATATTGATAAAATTTTCAGTAAACATGAATTTTGGGCCGTAGATTATGAATCTACAAATGAAAATTGGGGCGAAGGCCCCGTTTTTAAGATATTTTACTTTGACATATTAAATTGAAAAATACTGGCTTTTCATTGGTACATAATGGTTTTAGTGCATAAAAGTGTACTCCGAGTAGAAAATATAGCGTGTCAATGAACTGCTGTAGAGATGTGCGCGGCGGTTAAATAAATATCGACTGCTAACTTTCGCTTCGGCTGCCAACTTCACACCAACGTGGCTTTTATTTCGTGGCAAGCGCATCGTGTTGTCATTAATAAATTCAATCAGGTTTGGTTAACTTTCAAGTATCCAGTACACGTTAGTTGATATTTAATCATTCTTTAGTAAATACAACCAATTTAGAGCAAATTTCAAGTAAGTAATGTGCAAACACAACCATACCAACAACCCATGATATTTGTGTCGTGTAAATCAACGATTTTCATACATATTTTCTTTCCAGTATGAACAAATTCGCATTATTAGCTACGTTCTTGGCTTTGCTTGCCTCTATCGGTCATTGTGAACCAGAAGAAGAAACTGCTGGTCCCAGATTACTTGTCTGGAAGCAAATATTAAACAAATATTTAGTTGAAACTAAAGACATTGAAGTGAAATACACATTATATAATATCGGAACATCAGCAGCTGTTGATGTCCAATTGGTCGACCATGGTTTCCATCCGGAGGCTTTCGACGTGGTCGGAGGCAACCTGGCTGCGAAATTCCACCGAATTCCACCACAATCGAATGTAACGCACGTCGTTGTCGTACGGCCAAAGCGTTACGGTTACTTCAATTTCACCAGTGCCGAAGTCTCTTACCGGACGTCAGACGAAGCCACTGCAGCCACCGTAAGTTCCACAACACAACAACAAAGCCCTAACTCATCTGACTGCCTCTTTTAGGTGCAAATCTCGTTGAGCAGCGAACCAGGCGAGGGTGGAATTGTCGCATTCCGCGACTACGACAAGAAATTCTCCTCACATTGTTGGGATTGGCTGGCATTCGCCGTTATGACCACACCATCCTTAGTAATTCCATTGGTATTATGGTACAGCAGCAAGAGTAAATACGAGAAACTCGCCAAACCAGCCAAGAAAGCGCATTAAATCATTGTTTCATCAGTTTATTTATTTTCTACCTTCCAAATGCTGCAGATTTTCTAATAGGATAAGTTTCTTAAATAAAGTCCGTTTGTTTTCCAGTAAAACCACTGTCTTTCCTTTATTAAATCTACTTATAATAACAAACATTATCACACATTTAGAAAAAACGTTCACAAAATAGAAATCCTACTCTTTATTATTAAATTGTGAGATTCAATCGCTACAAAAATTGTTCTACTTTTTAGTCTAAAACTAGTTTAACATAAATAAATTGTTTTATATCTTGTTAAATATCATAAATAGGTTCATAAAATTGCTGAATGAAACGAAGAAAAACCAAGAGACAAATCTTAAAATTAGTCACAGCCAAAAGCAGAAGAAACGGAAAATGCAAGAATGAAATGAATCTACGCATCACTAGCACCATCGGGCACCGCAATTCGAATACTCGTCGAAGAGCCATAAAAAACCGGCGAAGATGCGTGATTTCGACTCTCTTCAATGGTCCGAGAAGTCAACAAAACCGGCGCTATATATTTCTCTTTAATGTCCGGCAATTGTGCTAAATGATTCCCTACAGGTTTGCACGTTGGAAACGGACTTAAAAACCAAAAGAAACAAAACGTCGTCAAAAATGCCATCACACTGGCCACCGTAATAACATTCAATGTGCCACGTACAAATAGAAATACCGTCAATATCAATTGCAACAATAATATCGCCACTCTCACCATCCTCACGGCGTCCGTGTGGATCTGTTGTCCCTCACCGCACATCGTAATCGGCCTGTACACATAATAAATGTTGTACTTGTCAACAAAGTGCTTCAAAAACAAATACATAAGCCCAAACGGCGTGATTAGCGGACACGTCAAACTATAAACCGTGCTAATTGTGAAAATCAACAACGTCCAAGCATAGTGAATGCCGAACGGAAACTCGGACAGAATCTCTTTCCGAATTGTGTTCTTCTCCGCTTCCGATTTCATGCGCAACAATCGCCAAATGTACATTGCCAATTCGGGGAATCGCAACAATTCCAATGCCGTACCAATCAATGCGGACGTGATCACATAATTGACGAAAATGGCACCTTTGTCCGCCAGAAAAATACACTCCCAACGTAATGTACGATTCGCCGACTGTAATGACCATTCAACGAACGCTTGGGCACTTGTCAAGCCCAACGATGGCAGAATCAGCACCATAAACAACAGGAAAAAGAACGTTTTATGCATAGTGGCATGATTCTGTTTGGATTTCGTCCAATGCGACATCAATTCATCGGTATAAGCGACAATGATCGGCATTAAAGCGGACATTGACAATAGCAACAATGTCGGCAGGAATTCACTCAACAACGGACTCAATTTCCTTATGAAACTGTCTTGTGATTGTGTCATTTGATTGAAAATGTTCACAAATATAACCGGTGTTGTTAAAAAGAACAAAACAATGAACAGTAATGCATTGATGAGGATCGCTTTTAGGTACCAGTTGCGATAGGAGATCTCCAAGTTCTCCCAATTGATGTCGGACGGTGAGGGCGCTTTGACGATGTTCCAATGCCGGATGGATCCCGGCTCGAATGAGTTCACCACATGTTCGGCCTGTTCTTCCGTTTCCAATGTGACAAATGCAATGCCCAGCGGTCGGTCCATCGCTCGGATCCGCTCCGAGATCACCAGATTGGTGAGACGTTCCTCTTCTTTGATGTAATAGTTGGTGGCGTCGACGGTGTTCCATCGACAGCACGCAATGCAGCCGTGCGGTTGCACTTGAATGCCATTCGGCCGGGCATGGGTGAGACAATAAAGTCGTGCCTCGTGCACTTTGTTCCGTTCCCGTTCGTATTGCATCAGTTTCTTGACGCGGTACGCGATTTGGATGTCGAGGATACGCAAGTCCGGGAACCGGACGGAGAAATAGCTTTTAATGTCGTCGGTGGTGCGATGGTTTTTCGATATGTGTGTGATTAGAACGGTGCGAGACGAGAGTGTTTTCACCATTTGACTGCGTCCAGAGCTTTTGCGCATTATTAATAGCGTCAATGGCATGAAACAGATCGCCGATATGACATGGATCCATAATAGGCGCGATGTTGGCTCCAAGTTGCTGATTGTTGTGTGTGCGAATGTTGTTTTGTCGCCTTGTAGATTGCCTTGAAAATTAATTGGTAATATTACACATATGCTGAATAGTGTAATGCAGGCGGATAGTATGAGCAATTGCTTTTGGAATGAGAGATAATGCGATGCGTCCGGACCGCAGCGAGTGATGATCCGTTGTTTGCTGATCTTGAATATTGATGGGAACCATAAACAGCCAGTGTCTGGAATGAGGGAGATTTCGGCTGTGGACGAGGAGCCACTGGTCGACTCTTCGACGGCGACAGCTTCGTCGGTGTTTTTGTAGAACAATTGCGTCCATTTTTCGGTTTGGACTAGGGCTAAGCGGCCATAGTCCCATGCTCGGTTTCGTAACAGAGCGAAAAGTAAGAGAAGCACCACCCAGGAGATGACATTGAGGAGGAGAGTTTCTGGTATGCCTTCGTATACGCTGCTGATCACTGTTGTATTTGCTCGTCGAGTTGTTAAACATGTATCGTTATCTACATACGCAATTCGCGTAAATAAGTCCCAATGTCGAACCATATTGTTGTGTTTACTAGAAATTTATATACAATTAACATCGATTTAAAACAATTGCAAATCGTACCTTGTAATGTTCGGTTTCACCTTTTCACTTCAACACATTCAAGTAATGGAAAATAACTGGATTTTATGTACACTTTTATGTGTTTATGACATATGTATGAGTTGTCTTCTAAATATTTATTTTATATGTCAAATGTCAAAGAATGTGGTAGTTCAAAGTGGCGCCACCACTACAGTACAGTTGGTTGCCTAAATCGATTGCAACTTGTAATTAATGTGATATCACAGTTTTATTATAAAAAACAACATAAAACACCGTGTGAGATTTATACACACACTGCTGTTAACGTTTGAAACGTTTAAATTGTGACAAAATGAAAATTTGTGCAGAAAATTAGAGGACCAGTTATACATTGAGGTTATGTTGCACGCGGCTGTGCCCCACGTTTGTCCCTTTTTTTTCCACCTAAGCGAGAGTGGCAGGTGTAAGGTCATGAACCTTGCTCAATGCAGTATACTTATTAAAAATTCAATGAAAGGTCGTATAATTTTCTATAGTAATAGTAAAAAATACTTAAATAGCATTAGCCTTTAATGAACACCACATACAACATTAATATAGTAATTATTTCGTGTATAAACATTCAAAACTGCATCTATACATATATACAGTTCGTGTAAGTGTGTTGTTTGTATATATATATAATAAATAATATCTCAACTGTTATGGATATGGAGCAATCTATAAAGACAGAAATGCTGAGTGACAAAAATCGCAACAACTCCAACAATATGTGCCTAACAGTGGAATTGTGTGTGGTTTGTGGTGACCGAGCATCAGGTAGACATTATGGGGCAATTAGTTGTGAAGGATGCAAAGGATTCTTCAAACGATCTATCAGAAAACAGCTTGGATACCAATGTAGAGGCAGTAAAAATTGCGAAGTGACCAAACACCATCGTAATCGATGTCAATATTGCAGATTGCAAAAATGTTTAGCATGTGGTATGCGGAGTGATTGTAAGTTGAACAAAAACACAACACCCCCAAACAATGGCCTAAATCGAAATCCTTATTTTCCAGCTGTCCAACACGAACGCAAACCGATCATTGACAAAAAGGAATACAATACAGCCAACAACAACACGGCTGCCAACAATTTCAATGCGAACACAGTGAATTCGAAAATATTCATTCGAAAAGATTTAAATGCTGACAGCGGCTGTTTCCTCTCCGGCACATTCAACCCGTGCGATTTGGGCCTGCAATTCATCAACAAACGTACTGATATGCCACCGTATCATTTGTCACCCAGTCAGGCCAGCAACGAGGACGACGTGTCCATGGACAGCTCGTACACAGGCACGGAATTCGCTGACGCTTTAGCGTCAGTTCGAGATAAGCAAGTGATATCGAAAGCATTGGACTCAATGGCGAGAGTACAGTGTTTAAATGGTGCCGAGATTACAATACAAGAGGAGAATTGTTACGATTACGATGGACCGATAATACAAGAACAAAATATCGCTTTCAATTTACAAATACCTGGACCAGTGCCGCCATATTTGAATATACATTATATATGTGAAAGTGGATCAAGATTGCTGTTTCTATCGATACATTGGGCGAAGAATATGTCCGCTTTTCAATATTTAAAGTAACGTTAACAAATGTTCAATTGATCATGTGTATTAATTGTTGGTTTTCGGTTTTTCAGTTCAGAGGCGCAGATTAATCTGCTACGAAGCTGTTGGTCGGAGTTGTTCACCCTCGGTTTGGCGCAATGTTCGCAATCGTTGTCGCTCACCACGATTTTGTCAGCATTAATCAGTCATCTGCATGCCAGCATCGCTCAAGACAAAATGCCTGCGAACAAAGTGAAACAAGTGACCGATCATATTGTTAAATTGCAAGAATATGTGAATACAATGAATCGATTGCATGTGGATGATCATGAGTATGCCTATTTGAAGGCGATCGCTTTGTTTTCGGCCGAACATACGACGGATATTGGAGTGTTGAGGAAGCAGATTGATAAATTGCAAGAGAAATCGTTTCAAGCGTTGAGGAATTATGTGAATGTCAATTATCCGGAGGACAGTGATCGGTTTCCAAGGTGGCACCACATTGTACGACGATTCGATTGTTTTCTGACTGTGTTTTGGTTTTAGATTGTTGCTGCGTCTGCCGCCTTTGAGGGCTTTGGAGCCGAGTGTGATTGAGGAATTGTTTTTTGCCGGCTTAATTGGACAAGTGCAGATTGACAGTGTGGTACCGTACATTTTACGTATGAGCAATGGCATGCCAACAGCGAACAAAGTGAAGTCAGAACATTTAGACGAGTTTATATGCAAATGACCGGATTTTGGGGTCGCATTATGTGCAATGTTCCTACAGGGATCTGTTTTTTTTTTTGAAATTTTTCATTTTGTTACTTAATAATTTATTTATGTATACATTTAGGTTTTAGATGGTCAATTCGAATGATTATTCAATTTTATGTGTGTATGTGTGTTTGTGGATGTGTTTTTTACGAGTATTTTTCTATTATTCAATTTATAGGTTAGGTGCACTTTTTAAGGCAAGATATTCCGTAGAATTGATTGGAAACTGCTGTGATAGTAGAACATCGAAACAATTGCAATTGTAAATAATTAACTCGGTTTTTCAATCATCTCAAGTACATTTCTGTTTGATTTTTCGTTTGCTCAATATCTTGATTTTATAACCAAAGATATCAATAATGTTCTCTTGTATATCGCGAAAATGTCTTGCCAATTACAGCAAAAATCAGTTCTTTTAGTAAATGTGATGAATCGAAATGTAATTCCGCAGGGTCAAACAGGCCTTAACAGGTTTCTAATCCTCATTAGTAAATGTACATAAATATGAGCTATTCTCGTCATATAAACAATAATTTGTATATCATATATATTAATAATAAGTAGATATTTAGACATTTATTTTATGATTACACAGTGACTTAAGAATATATAAGTTTTGTATGATTTTTTTAATGTTGTGATACAAATGACTTTCGGGAAAAGAAAATGGGTTCGTGCCTTCCAAAAAAAACACTAATAAATCTCTATAGACAATATTTGATACGTAATTTGTATTTTTTCAACCACATATAATAAACATTCAAATATTTTGCGCTAAATATGCTTTATTTAAGTGGCCCCCTTCCAACTGATCCCCACTTAAACGTTCATCAGATGACAGACAGTACTTAATCATTTTCTATGTCGACAAACTGTTTTCGATTTTCTTTTATTTAAAATCAGTGCATTTTTCCCTGTTTTCCAATCAATCAAATCCATCAAGATGAGGTACAGTTTGATGTACACATTAAGTTACACCAGTTTGTTGGCAGTCACAATATTCAGTAAGTAAACAAAAAAGTTTAGGTGTGTTTGTAAAGCATGTGACCAAATAAATGTAATTCTTTTTCCAGGTTTATATTATTGTCTGACGGGTAAAGGGGAACAAATCAGTTTAGCTTGGTAAGAATGTGATGAGCAACCTTTAAACCGTGTAAAAACTCCAATTTCCATTTAGGTTCTTAAACAATGTGTCCCCGTATATGTGGGCCTCCACTGGAATCGGTTTGGCTGTCGCCCTTTCCGTAGTAGGCGCTGCAATGTAACTAGATCTGAAAAACCATCGAAAACAATCACTAATTCTGGTGTTTTTCTAGTGGAATTCATACGACTGGTACCACTATTGTTGGGGCTGGAGTCAAAGCACCCCGGATTAAAACGAAAAATCTGATTTCCATCATCTTCTGTGAAGCTGTCGCCATTTATGGACTGATTACAGCAATTGTGCTGTCCAGTGCGTTCAATGAGTACGATGTGGAACTTGCTGATGAAACAACTTTCATTAAAAACCAAATGGGATCACATATTATCTTTGGAGCTGGTGTAACCGTTGGTTTTGTCAATTTGTTCTGTGGCATTTGCGTTGGAATTGTTGGTTCGGGTGCTGCACTGGCAGACGCTGCAAATTCCTCGTTGTTCGTCAAAGTTTTAATTGTGGAGATTTTCGGCAGTGCTATTGGACTGTTTGGTCTGATTGTGGGCGTTTATTTGGTAATTTATGGCCAACATTTGCTACTCTTATTAACATTTCTCTTTTTTTCAGACCTCCAAAGGCAGCATGGGCAAGTGATCCATTAATCGATAAACAAAACTAATTTTATAAACAATATTCTAAAGAAGTGTAAATCCGATTTGTACATAATGTTGTAGATAGACTTGTAATATTTTTGATCTTTACCGGAATTATTTGAAATTAAATGTAGAAAGTTTTTGCTGTTACTGCGATTGAGTCAATCTATTGATTTATTTTGTTCTCTTTGTTCAATATAATAGTACGAAGGGTTGTGTGTCTTTATTTACGTGTTTACTATCCATTTTTCTGTCACTAAACAATCTCAGTGCCACAAACTGCTCCCATTTAAAGATAGAATGCGACATATATTGGGGTACACTTTTCTGGGCACTGCCACATCAGTTCTAACCGCTTTGAGTGAGTATTTCGAACGAGACAACAACATTCCCTAAAAGAACATGTTCATTTGTAGCCCTTTATCATGTTTTAACTGGAAAGGGTGAGAGAGCGAGTCTGGGATGGTTCCTAGAGAATACATCGCCCCATTTATGGGCCACTATCGGTATTGGCTTCTCTGTGGCTTTGTCTGTTGTCGGAGCAGCAATGTAAGTGTAATATTATGCACCCCCTCATGTTAAAAACGCATTTTCCAGTGGTATCCACACGACTGGCGTTAGTATCGTCGGTGGTGGAGTGAAAGCCCCACGAATCAAGACGAAAAACTTGATTTCCGTCATTTTCTGTGAAGCAGTCGCTATTTATGGACTGATAACAGCGATTGTCCTCTCAGGATACCTTGAAGTGAGTGGAGAAATAGTTTTGTCCGCATTTCATGCTGCTGTGTGCACTTTTAGGACTTCACATGGGAGCTTGTTGTGAAGGACACAGCTTTGCGAGCCAAAAACTGGATGTCCGGTTATCTGATGTTCGGTGCTGGTGTTGCCGTTGGTTTGGTGAATTTATTTTGCGGAATTGCTGTTGGAATTGTCGGATCCGGTGCTGCACTGGCCGATGCAGCAAATTCCGCTCTGTTCGTGAAAATTTTAATTGTTGAAATATTTGGCAGTGCCATCGGCCTCTTTGGTTTAATTGTCGGCATTTACATGGTCTCCAAAGTGCAAATGGGCGACAAAATTCATTAAATTCATTGGAAAAATCGAAAACCTAACCTATATTTTTTGTGTATATAGTGTAAATTTTATTATTTCTAATAGTTCTCTCATCGTTAGTCCAATAAAAAAAACTGTTTGTGGTGTATTTTAAAGTCTTTTAAAGTCATATGAAAAATATATTTGAAAAAGTACCAAATAAAACAATTATAAATATAGCATATATGAAAGGAGATTTGTGTGTGAACACAAAATACAATAACAGCCATAATAAGGCACATAATACCCTCAAAATACAATAACTTTGTTCATATTAATAAAAAAAAACGTTTAATCAGCTTGTAATACGTTGACCAGTTCTTCATAAGTTCCTTTCAATGCTTGTATAAAGTCGGAACCATTTTGATATGTTGGATAACTGGTGACCAAAACCCCCAACGAATCATCTCTGATCACATACCTAAAAAAGGAATCAATCAAATCAAGAACAAACATCGAATTGAATCGAATTACGCCACGCCCAAACCATTATTGACCACCGGTCCAAAACCGCCAGCAAAAACAGCTGGCGAATTCAATGTACTCGTCGATATAATGATATTATTGATATAATGATAATCCGGATCATCGAATATATTGCACACAGTGTTTGATTTCTCTGCAAACTTCTTCAAAGCGAATAAATGCCGATCGAAACCCTGTCCCATTGCCGCTTCTCTAGTCAATTGACTATGCACCTTGGAACATTCTCCAATTAAATGCTTCAATTCATTTATCGATGGTTTTCGGCTGGTTGAATTCACAGCTAAAGTGTACGCTTTCGTTGCCATCGTACACGGGCGCACTGTTTCCGTTCTGCCATGTTTAAATGCTGCTGTACTGCACGATTCGTACGTTGGCACAAATTTACCACACATCTTATAATAACCCACCTGTAAACATTACATTTAGTACATTATTCAACAGAGGATTGAGTTTCGGTGTACTTGAAAGCCCAATTGCATGACAGCGTCCGGACTGACTGCTTGCTTTTTACACACATTCTTTCCAATACGATCGAAAATTAAATAATCGATATCGAGCGATTTGCAGAATGTTCGATAGGCTTGAATGGCTTCTTTGATGTGGTTTTTTGTCTTGTCATTCAAATGGATCTCTGTAGAACGAAAGAAGAACGTTACGGATGACGATTTGTTGTTTTTCCACTCACCTAATCTCCTTACATCGCTGTTATCGCTGTGAATTGTCTTTGTTTCGGGATGTACGGTTGCTTTCTCTCTTGAATCCTTGTAAATCTCTTGAATGTAACGTAAAATGGCCACACCATCGCCCCAGGAATGTTCGAAATTAACAGCAGCACAACCGTCTTTGGATACTTGCAAAGAGAACGATTTGTCAAACCATCGATTCTCGCCATCACCATGTAAATATTGTCGAGTGACGGCGTATGGATCGTCCTTTAAATCCTCTTCGTCGAGACATAAATTGAACAATGCCGAATCGATGAATTTCAACGTCTCCTCATTGCCATCGTCCATCATTTGATGGCGAATGGTGGCCCATTTGTTCCGTTCCAACGTTGTTAAAATCCCAATGGGGAATTGATTCTTTTCCACATTCTCTTCTAATATTTGTTTAATGCTGGAGAAAATTTGTGCAGCTGGTAGAATGTCGTTGTTGTCATCTAACACGCGAAATGCATAGAAATGGCCCCGATATTGGACGGTGATGTGTTTGCTGCCATTCGGATGGCTCACAATGCGGTCCTTGTCCGTTTCTGGTAGACGTGTTGTGTTGAATAAATTCGGATATTGGTTCATGTCCAATGGATAGGCTTTGAATAGATAAGCACCGTACCAGGAGAGCGATGGGGGCAACAAACTGCAAGTGCGTCGAAACTGTTCCGTGTCACTTTTCTTTGGATTCAAATGATACACTTCCGGTTCCAATTGATTTGTACTTAATGATTTGTAAAATCGTAACGAACTTACAACTAAATTGGCTGCTCTGATCGCTTGGTCGTTGTAAGCGGCGCGTTCGTCTTTGTGTAGCACAATCATTGGATTGTAATGGACCGGTAGCGGTGTACGGTCTCTTAAATATTTATCGAACCAAAATTCTGAGATGTAACTGGTGTGTTTGTTTTGTTTGTCGAATTGTTTTAGCATTTCTTGCAGTTTTTTGCCCACTGTGTCTCGGAAGCGGTTTGTGTTGTATTCAGTTTTGCGGTATGCTTCGTCGATTAGCAGGGGCCGTTGAGCAGTTAGGTATCGTTCACAGGTGAGTTCCAGTTTCGGTATTGGAAGACGTGGTAAAGATTTTTGGAAATGCATCGTAGGCAATTTGCTTCTCTGTAGAAATTGGTAATCAGCATCGTTTGAGAAGTTTCTGCGTGTTGCATAGGAAATTTGCACTGGTATGTGGTTTGCGTTTATGCAAGTTTTGCAAAATTTTGATAAAGTCATTTTGGGTGGCAATTGAGGTTAGGAAACTAAAAATGGAAAAATCATTATTAAACGTAATTGCAATGTTTTCTAACTTACGGATAATAATGTGGAGTTTAACATGTACAAACTAATTAACTTTTTACTAATTAAAAACACTACTATGATCGTGAGAACAGGGTGAATGAAATGATAACAGAAATGACAAATTGTCCAATAGATGGCGGTAAATCGGTGTCGCGACGACGGCAGGAAACTACAGATGTGGGCAATCAATTATATCGTCGTAGAAACGATAAGGGGAAACGCGTTTGAATATTTCAAAATAAAGCCCAGCAGTTTAGTATACAATGAACGATTTAATTGATTAATAAATAATTGATAAATTCAAATTTGTGTTACAGTTTTCGTTATACGTGCGCATGCGCGAATGGGTGACGTCAAAACAGACGTCACTTGTCAATGTCACATAATCAAATATAGGTTAGTAAAAACAGTACAAATAAAAAACGAATAAAACAAATTAAAATGTGAATAAAACTGAACGTTTAACTTAAATAATGGATAATTCATTAGATGATGTTAGTAAATCATCTAAAGACAATAGTAGTAGAGAATTAGGTACCTCACAATCGAGTTTAAAAAGTATAAAAAGTTTAGAGAAAACAAGTGGTAGTAGTAATTTAATAAAGCATGAGAAAAATTCGATACATTTTAAATCAGATCATTTAAATGAAACAGACAATCAAAAAATTCCGCACGATGCTTCGTTAAAAGTGCCTCACAAAATCATACAAAATTGGCGTCAAGCATGCGATCGTACTAAAGATAAAACGAAAGATTTATTGAAACGATGGAGAACCTTGCCGGAAATTGAAGCAGAAAATGCTGCTAAACAAAGCACAGACAGTATGTCAGCAGAGAAGAACAACGACATCCACCATACTGAAAGTTGTGGATGGAGTGTTCATGTTTGGAGTAACGAACAATTCACCATCTTCCATTATTCCACTAATAAAATGTGTTTTTTAGCTACTTGGGTGGACCGATTCAGTATTGATTCCGAATTAACCGATGATAAAGACGTTTGCGAATTAACACCAGTACAAACTGTGAAATTGTCACATTTTTTCACTTGTCTATTGGACCACGATCAGGACAACTTAATCAGCGAACAGGATTTCGAAATATTCATAGAGGTACACAAAATTCTTTCTATCCCCCATGAAAAATCGCTAATGAACCACCAAATGTTTTTGCTGCTTTAATCGGATTGAACAGAGACTACGTCACTTTGCTGACTGGTCCATAAATTCAACAGAATTTAACATTTTACGTGAAGTTGAACGTGGTTTTATCGAAACGTTTTTACATAACATATCTGACGAGAAATTGGGTAATTAATCCACTTACACCAACATAAAACCGTGTGAGAACGTCGCTAATTGTGCATTTTCCATTTAGGTTTCCAAGTGAACAATTTAACGTACATCACCAAAGATGGATGGCTTCACAAATGGTCCGAATTGATATCAGGCTCAAGAAACCTAAGCGATTTTCCTGTTTGGCTGCAATTCTTCGTAAAAGTCCTATTCCAAGTGATTAATCGCAGTGGTAACAACAGCAAACTTGCTGCAATTGAACAATGTATAGAATGAATTCGTTTTTAGGTACTGGTGTTGTGACTAGAGACGAATTGGGCTCATTCTATTCGTCCGTCTTGTGTTTAGACACTGTTAAAGTTGGTGAAATATTAGATTTAGCATATCAAGCGATGACATCAGTAAGAAATCACTTGCAACATGTTCAAATCGCGAATTTCACGTGTTTTTCTTGCAGAATGGCGATCATCCGCTGCAATATCGAGCATATCGATTATGTTTCGCGAATTATTTATTAGGACGTTATCCAAATGGGCCAGGACAATACATATTAGGTGCACCGCCGAATGCCATGTCGGCTTGCATGTTTCCCGTCGATTATTCCGCACTCAATTCACAACCAGAAGATTTAGAGCAATATGCACCCGATCAAAAGACAAACAGACACAGTGTCATTGTATGATTAACATATCGTTTCGTCATATTCAGTTGCCGTTTGAATAGAGAACAAAAAACACGCCATTGTGCACGAAATTAAATGGGAGTTCATAGAAATGTTTGTACACAAGTGCACCTTCTCAAATGGAAATTCTAAATAATGTGATAAATTTTTTACAATCGAAAATAATTCAGTGTTTCTTGGAGCTCAACAGAGTTTGTTTGTTTCTGTTTCCCTCAACCAACCTTGGATGATTAAGCGATGAATCAACATTATTCAAAAATTAATCAACTTTTATATAGATTGTTAGTTGCTATGAGAAATTTTATATAAGAAATTCTATCGGTTTTGGCTTGATACAATTAGATCGCAATAATTATTGGGCACAAAATATCAATAATAAATTTAGTCATGTAAGTTTTAGCACAAATAAAGAACCACGTATTTAAAGAAAAACACTTTGTTTTTATTTCTACACATATTTATTAATTATATATGAAAAGGAACAGTGAATGTCGATTGCATTCGACAATAAATGGAGCTTCACTATTTTATATTTAAATTAAAACTTAACTAAAAAGAATGATGAAACAATAAAACTGTTTTTACCTAAACAAACCAGCTTAAATTAATTTAAAAATAATTAAAATTAATCCGAAATATATAATTGTCACATGGTTTTTCACATATGTATTTCCATTTGAAAACAGCTATATTTTCTTACATTTCCACACATAGAAAATGATTTTTTTTCTATCACAGTCAGTATTGTAATTTAATCATAAAAAAATATATAAAAAAACAAACAGCAATATTGCACAAATTAAATTAATAATTTCGACATAAAAATTTGTTAAAAAAATATCACCATCATCTGTTTTGATTTTATTTGGCTAAAATATATCTGTTTCAAAAATACATATGTAAAAGAAATTGAAATAATTTCTATTAAAAAACGGGGGAGAGATTGTGCTTTGTTTCTAAATATTTTTAAGTATTACTGCAACTCTAAAGCAGCGCTATTAATTAAAATTCTGGCAAGTTTATACATCCGTGTTATAAATAGCAAAAACCATTCAATAAATCTCAGTCGTTAATTTAAGGCACAAACATTTAGATCGTCCTAAACTATGCCTTTAACATATGTTAATTGTTTTTTGTCTTATTCTCATTTTTTTAATAAAAATATAGATTAATAAAAAAAATATATACAACATGAATTAATTGAAAAAAAAAATAATAATCATGGATATGTACAAGTAACAAAAGGGATGGCTACTTTTCTCAATAAAAAAAAAAATAAAATCAAACTTCCACTTAATCCTCTTTCAATGATTTCGCCTCAAATTGCCTATGTGGAATGTACCCTTTTGCATGATCAGCGATTTGTTTCTGTGCCGCCATCTGTGTTTGTTGTACTGAAACCACTACAGGCGGCTGTGGTGGCATCGCTTCGCCCACACTCACATAGCCGCCTTTCGTCGTCGTCGTCGTCGTCGCACCAGTCTCCGTTTGTGGCCACAACAGCGCATCGGACACTTTCACATACGGCTTATCATCCACCACCTCAGCCACCTGCAACAATTCCGGCACCAAAACATCCTTCCTTCCCGCCACCACATAACCACTACTATTCCTCATCATGTCGCCACTATCAAACGGCACATAATTCGGATTCGGTGTCTTTATTAAATCACCCATCACATACGGCTCCAAATCGAATTTATTCCCCGCTTGTACATACGGATCGGGTGTGTCTAACATTGGATCAACGCCCAATTGACAATAGCTGCCCGCCGCTGTCGTTCCTGCCGCCTTCGTCATGTCCGATGTGAACGGTAAATAGCCGCTTTTCGCAGCGACGTTCCGTTGCCGCAACGAATGCCGTCGCATCTCGTCACTGGACCCTGTAATCGCCTGTTCTGTACCGGAATCGGACACATTCGTGCCAGTCTCCAACGACGACGTGACACTGTCATGTTCCGAACTGCAGCCACTTGTGTCGTTACTTAAATGCTTCAATTCCGTGTCGTTTTTCTCGCTTTTAGCGAGCAATGATTGTTCGTCGGGCGGTGAGCGTGTGTCCCGTTTATCGTCGTGTTTGTCTTGCGTTTGCCACGATGTTACATCAACGCCGGAACTCAAACCAGGCGGCAATTTCACTTCGACATCGCGCATTACGCGACACCGTTTCACGCACCTGCAAAGAAACAATGTTATTGCATGTTTACCGGGTGGAATGTGGGCAGTTTTACCATTTGCAGCCGTACAAAACGGCCATTAGGAGGAACAGAGCGCCGGATGAGACGAGAATTATCATCAGATCCGATTGGCCGCAGGTTAGATAGAAATCGTCGCTCCATGGACCGTTGAATGAGACATTGGACAACACATTCACGGCCCGGACGGAGATATACATTGGACCGGACACTTTACAAGGATTCTCCAATCCGTATTTGATGCCAGTCACATTGTAAAGAGTTCCCGCATCGTTTTCTGACTTTCTGCAACGTAATTGATAGAAATCCAGTCGGCCATTGGATTCTTTCGGTTCGGTCCATTCAAATGTGATGATCGATTCATTTTGATTCGATATATACGGTTGTTTTATTACAGTTGGACCTGAAAATCGCATTGTTTTCACTTGATGTTTCCCCCAAACACCACAATCCTCTACTTACTGCCCATCTTTGTAGTCATATTCAAATGCACTCCTTCGGAGCACTGAATAATACACGCTTTTACCGTAATTAGATAATTTTTATAGCCAGTCAAATGAGTTTCACTATGATATATCCACGAATTACTTCGTTCTGCATCAATCTATAAAATTGCACACTTTCCAAACTGATCAACAATCGAATAACCAACTCACCTTTTTGATTCTATCCTCATATCCTTTCTCATTTGTACGAAATGTAACCTCATAATATCTTAACACTCCATTGGGCTGTTTTGGTGGCAGCCAAGCGAGTGAAATGGACGAATTCGTCACTTCCGTAAACGTGACATTGTTCGGTTTCGATGGAGCCCCTTCCAATGTGGTCGTATACACCGGATGACTCAATTGCTGACTCTCCGAATCATTACTGATAATCACACCCCGAATGCGAAACGAAGTGTACGGCAACAATCCCGTTATTCTGCCATGAGACAATGTCGCATCACCTTCAATCATAAAATTGTGCTCCTTTCCTAAAACAACAAACATTAACCTCGAACAAAACAATCATTCCAATCGCATACCAATGCATTCGTCACTCGTCGGCGTCCCCATCCGACAATAATAAAACCTATAACCCTTAATCAATTTATTATAATCGGAACAATCGTTCTCCCATTGCAAATCCACGAACGTGTCCCCCGGCCTTGTGACATTCACTTTCCGCAATTTCGATGTGAAATTCGGCACGACTGTACACTCCGCCCAAATCATACCGGAACTGTAATGTTCCGTATTGACCGCAATAGCGAACTGATAATTGTCCTGTGCATCGAAGATGTTGTATTTCGTGGTGGTGTTCGACACAATCTCCCAATGCAGCACCCCATTGCACGGATACGGCCGATCTTTGTTACTATTACACCAGAACACCGTGTAATTCGTCACCGGTTCGACAATACTGCGCGGTATCGACCATTGCAACGTGTAATTGTTCCCATTGAACGCTGTCTTCGTGAAGCCCAATTGCGCCGCTATATCGCCATTGATCGGATTCATCTCCCTCGGTATATGCACCGTTGCATAGCCGTCCGACTTGCCCACACTGTTCTGTGAATAAATGTAGAAATAGTGATCTTGGTCCTTGTCAATGGCGCTGAATTCCGCCTGCGTTTCCGGCTCGATGTTCGGATTTGTCGGTCGCACTTGAAGCCGCCGATACTTCCTCGCCGAATCCCATTCGATGGTGTAATTGAACGGCACACCGTTACGGTGTTTCGGATCCGTACGTTGCCAGTAGAACTTCACGCGACGCTCGTTGATTAGATTGATGATTTCGAAGTTACCGAACGTCGTTCTCGGCGGCTGGGCGGGCTCTGAAACATCGCATTTAATTCAACACTCAAAATCGGGCGGCAAATCTTACTTTTGCTCAGAGTTCGCACTGTTTCCGATGCGTTGTTCGACCACATGAACTCATCGTTCGGATCAGCGTATGCGGAACGCATCGACACTCGCACATCGCACAAAGTGTTGCCGTAAATGATGTTCTCGATGAAAAATGCCAAGTCTTTCGGTCCGTCTTTGGGCCGAATTAAATTGCCGCTGTAATGCCATGTGGTCTTTTGATCGAACTCAGTCTGGTAGAAAATGCGGTGTTCAAGTGGTGCAGCGAACGATTGCATCGACAATGGCAATGTCCATGTGACTTGAATGGAATCGTTGGCGAAAGGGACGAGTTTTAAGTCTTCCGGTGGATTCGGTTTCACTAAACAACAATTCAACACATCAATATTATTTCATTTGGATTTTATTCGAGCTGTTACCGTATTTGTAGTGATTGAATTTGTAGTGCAACGAATTCTCTCCAGCCCGATTCGACATATTCAGATGGAAGTACAATTCGGAATGCGATTGACGGTATTGCGGATTCGTTGAGGCTGTGTAAGTGCAGTTCATCGTTCCGTTTGTTTTTGAGCTTTTCGATAAATCTTGTGGACAACTGTACAAACTTAAAAACAACATGAAATCAATAAATGAGCGCTTTTTCGGGGAGAAGCCACAAACACGGTTAAAACACTCAACGTTTATGTTTTTTTTTAATATGATCTGTTTGGAAACATCACAATTTTTATTTGAAAACTCGTTAACAACGTACCTTCTCTGCCAGGTTGCATTAAAATTCTCATTAACCCTGTAAATTATTAATAAACAAAAAATGAATGGTTTTGTTAGAATTTCGACACCACCATATGCCCCTGACAATAAAAAATGTGACGGAACAACATAATTTACACATAAAACTCGTTAAGACAACATTTTCTGTGCTCAATTTCACTAGTGAAATTGCCAAATAGCTTTTGACGAGAGAACAATCACAAAAACCAGCAGAAAGCCGTTAAAAACGTGACGGAAGATGAAAGTGGAAAGCCGCATTTAGCTAGCCAAATAAAGAAGTCATCCGAACTTGATAGCTTCCCCAAAAACCAACACCGAATAACAAACTGTTTTGCATAAGCACAGATTTGTGGTCTCTTACCGGTCAGCTCTGCGTGCCACATGGAATTGCAAATCGTATTGTGTCTTGAAATAGTTTTCGGGCGGTGTCCATGAACATATCAACATGTCCAGATTTTTACTTAAACAATGGAAATCGGTCACGTTCTGTGGTGGCACTGCAAGTGGACAAATTGACACAAAACACTCGAATTGAACAGCAAACTGCACTCACCTCCAACAGTGACCACATTTAGGGCCACCATAATGCCGTGATATGTGCACATGTAATTCACGTTCGACTCTTTCGGTGCATTTTCGATGTACAAACGGATCGCGGTGTCGTTCACAATTTCCACGTACTCTTTGGGCAATTTTAGGGTATTTTTGGTGAATGTCATGTTCAAACTGGGCCTCAAATCGCCCTTTCTTATATGATCTTTGCATAGATTGCATGTGATGTTGAGTGTGTTTGTTTTGCCGTAAATTAAGTTGATGTCTTCGGGTGGTTCGGCATCTGAAATGGGAATGAGTGAACGGTAGATCGTAAATCATGTGAAGGCGGCGAAAAAATGCTAGTTAAACATGCAAAACGAATGGTTTGTGAATGAACGTTTAGAGACGGTCGTAAAAGTGGTTGTAGCCTCATTTACAACGTTCACATATGATTTATGTTCATTTTATACTTACATCCCAACTGCATACTGTTTTTGTCGCAACAATAAACACAACATATTGATATATATAAAAAGTATGTCCCTAAAAGGGTCCAATGTTTGTTTGCCATCATTTCAACGATTTCTTTTTCAATTCTCTACTCGCCTGCAACAAGGAAAACATGAGATTACATTTATGTTGAATGGAATATTGACGATAAACGTTTGTAATAAAAAAATTGTTTATTGTGCTATTATTCAGAAATTGTTGATTAGCTGTTTCAAGAAATCATTTTCGTATTGTTGTAGTTGATAAAAAAAATGTGTTGTTCCAATAGTTTCGTTGTTTATTAATTAAATGTGAGTTTACGTGAACGTATTCTGTATGTGACGATGAAAGATTTCAAACGGAATTCCAGGAAATGCAGGCTATTTATAAGAAAGAAAAATGTACGATTGGAGTGAGATTTTTAGGTTTTTCATGAAAATTGCCATTTTTAATCTATGCAATTCATAAATAAAACAGTTATCGGGGTATTTTATTGACTTTTTGCTGAGATCACGATTTCTGATGATTGTTTACGTATATAGAATTCGATTCAAAAATTATATTTATCGAATGTATTGTTGATAAACAGTTTTTTTTACAATTGATAAGTACGTTTTAGGCCTCTAGTATAATAGATTTAATATTATTTACATACATTTATTAGAAGTAATGTGAAAACCCATTTTGAGCCAATACTTGGAATTGTAGAATACGTAGACCTTTCAAATGTAAATGCAATTTTATATCAATTACAATGTAAGACCAATCACCATTCACTACACGTTTAAATAAACTATATTGTTATTATCACTCCAACACATAGCTCACAATTTGTTTAAATCAATTTATTTGATTTCACAATAATATTTGGGGAAAAAAATTGTTCGTTGCGTACTTGCTTTGCTAAACACTTTTTTCCTGTAGAGGGCG
Organism: Silvanus unidentatus; assembly: GCA_963930825.1. Classification (NCBI taxonomy): domain Eukaryota; kingdom Metazoa; phylum Arthropoda; class Insecta; order Coleoptera; family Silvanidae; genus Silvanus; species Silvanus unidentatus. The sequence goes on from OZ005763.1 coordinate 78,577, forward strand.
TCTCGTTTGATTGATAATACAGGTTGTTTTACGATTGAGCATGTGTCTGTTTACTCTACGTTTATTTGAATTTTGGCGGTTTTTTTCGTTTTTTTTTAAATTCACTTACAAATTTATTTAGCAGCCGTTTTTATGTTTTTCCAAATGTATGTACAGTTTTTAATGTAATTTTTGTGGAAAAATAGTAAATGGGGTTAATTCGCCACCAAATCGAACTTGATACAATAGAAAATTGAACTTGACTGCAATTACATTATTTCAGACTAGAAAAGTAGATAGAAATAATCGTTTCTCTACGAAACACACTACAAGTGATTTCAGGAAATCGTAAATGAATTTACTTTGTTCTATTTCAAAATTAGAGGGATCTTGTAAGATAACATCATCTTTGTACGCTTCTAAGAAACGGTTTAATACATTTTTGCATCCACGAACATAAACTTGGGGTGTTAATTCGTCACAACAATAATAAGTGCAACACAAATCGATTTTCTTTATGCTCCAATAACAATCTGCATTATTGCACACATAAAACAATTTTACGATTCCTGTAACAAAAAAAATGCAACCATAAAATTGAAAACTTCGTCTAAACAATAAATTTCGAAGTGAATCAACTTATGGCAAAACAGAAACACCAAAAAAAAAAATAATTGAATAACAACAAATTAAGAATCCATCGGTTTTATTGGCAAAATGCTGAAAAATGTTTTACAAATTACAAAGTCATTTGAATAAAAAAATAGTTATTAAACACCTGTATATTTTATTGCAAAAATTCCTATAAAAGTTTTATTATTTGTTTTCATAAAATTACTATCCAATGTTTCAACGGAATATTAAACGTAAAAAATGGAATTATTTCTGCACACCACCACAAACGTCGGACGACGTACTACTACTTCTTCTTGGTAGCCTTTTCTGCGGCCTTTGTCACTTTTCCTGCACCTGGATCCTTGAAGCTGACAGTTTTGATGACACCGACAGCAACAGTTTGCCTCATATCACGCACAGCAAATCGACCCAACGGTGGAAACTCTTGGAACGATTCCACACACATCGGCTTCGATGGCACCAAATTAACAATGGCCGCATCGCCGCTCTTAATTGCCTTTGGATTCTCTTCGGTTGTTTTGCCCGAACGACGGTCGACTTTCTCTTTGATTTCGGCAAATTTACACGCAATATGCGCTGTATGACAATCCAATACGGGCGTGTAACCATTCGATATCTGACCAGGATGATTCAATACAATTACTTGGGCTGTAAAGTCGGATGCACCTTTTGGTGGATTGTTCTTCGAGTCACCGGCCACATAGCCACGGCGCAATTCTTTAACGGACACGTTCTTTACGTTGAAACCGACATTGTCGCCAGGGACGGCCTCCTGTAGAGCTTCGTGGTGCATTTCAACGGACTTGACTTCAGTTGTTATGTTGGCTGGAGCGAATACGACCACAGTGCCTGGTTTCAAGATGCCAGTCTCCACACGACCCACTGGTACTGTTCCAATACCACCAATTTTGTAAACATCCTAAAAAAAAACATCAATTTAAATAAATGACAGTTTTATTTTTGAAAATGAATGGATTACCTGAAGTGGGACACGAAGTGGTTTCTCAGTTGGACGAGATGGTGGTAAGATAGCATCCAAAGCGTCAATTAAACATTTACCATCAGCTTTACCCTCTTTCCTCTCAATAGCCCATCCCTTGAACCAAGGCATTTTGGTGGACGCTTCCAACATGTTATCCCCATGCCATCCGGAAATCGGAACAAACGCAACAGCAGCCGGATTGTAACCAATTTTCTTAATGTACGACGACACTTCCTTCTTGATCTCCTCGAAACGCGCCTCACTGTACGGTGGCTCAGTGCTGTCCATTTTATTAACACCGACAATCAATTGTCGCACGCCCAATGTGAAAGCGAGTAAGGCATGTTCACGTGTCTGGCCGTTCTTCGAGATGCCAGCCTCAAATTCACCAGTACCAGCGGCCACAATCAGCACGGCACAATCGGCCTGTGATGTGCCGGTGATCATGTTCTTGATGAAATCTCTGTGTCCAGGTGCATCGATGATGGTCACATAATATTTGGCTGTTTCGAATTTCCACAAGGCAATATCAATTGTAATACCACGTTCACGTTCCGCTTTCAATTTGTCCAATACCCAGGCATATTTGAAGGAGCCTTTGCCCATTTCTTGGGCCTCTTTCTCGAACTTCTCGATCGTACGTTTGTCGATACCGCCACATTTGTAGATCAAATGGCCAGTTGTTGTAGATTTACCAGAATCTACGTGACCAATGACGACGATGTTGATATGAGTCTTTTCTTTGCCCATTTTTGCTTAACTGGAACAATGAAATGAATAATGAACCGGTACAAATGGCGCAACAGGTGGACGATGTTTGCCTCGTGGACTGATTTAAACAATCATTCAACAATACGAAATCAGTTCAAGAGCAATTATGGTGGTATTTTTAAATATTACGCTGCGTAATTATGCGTACATTTAGTCGAAATTAATGTTCAACATATGGCGGCCATTACACGAATTGCAGTCATGTACACGTGGTCATGTAAAATGACGATTTAACAATTCCAAACAAAATTCCGTGCTTCTATTGTTTTTTTCTACAGTTTCAATGAATGTTAATGGTTTTACTTACTTTATGGAATCAAAAATAAATGCAATAGTTAACAAAATAAACTATCAAGGAACACTTTAACAAAGACACGACAACCGCACCGGGCGACGAGCCAGTTACAAAAAGGATGAGACATTCCGGTTGCGGTCTTTTCTTCTATCCCTCATGTGAACGTAGACAGTGACGTAGATACGGAAGTGGCTACGATTCCGTTCGCACTGCCCTCTACGAAAGCGATTTGAAAAATGGCGCGCACTTTTCACCAAACATGCGTTTACCTGAAATTGAAATTGTTATTGACGTAATTCGATTTCTGAGTAATTTTTTATTTTTATAACATGTATAAAATTTGCTTTTTAATGCAAATAATAATATGTTTGGTAATTAATACAAATTCTATTCGTTCCACATGAACAAATCGACAAAAAAACCAACTGTTTATCATCAATTTATTAAACATAGAAAACATTAATATAAAAATATAGTATTTCTTCCAAGGCACAATCCGTTTCAACAAAATGTATTGCATACAAAATTCTAATTAGAATTCACAACCATTTTGGAAAGAAATGTTTTATAAAATCCTCATTTTCTCGTTCATTGAGATCAAATATACACACACATAGAATCTCTTTATAATATAAATTTAAAAACTGTATTTAACTGTATTTAATACAATAATTATACAAATAATAAATCTATCAATAAAAAATTATAAATAGAATAGAAAAAAAGGTACGGACATTCTTAAAAACGCAAATAAAAATACGCAAAACTCTTATCAAAAATCCTAAACTAATGTGGCCGCTGCTGTTGAACGACCCTTTGTATTCTCTCCACTATTACTTCCAATTTTCTGTTCATGCCCTTGAAACCATGTATTGATATCCGTTGTTGTAAAATGTCCACTCATCATCGATGTGGGACTGTCCATCATTCCCGAACTGCAATCACACAATGTACACAATTCATTCCCAACAAACACATTTTACATTTACCTATTTTGCTGGTATTTATACACGGGCGATAAATGTTGTTGTTCTGCATCGTTAAAAGACTGACTTAAATTCACTTGAGCATTTCCACCGGCATGTTTAACATCTTGTTGCTGTTTATTCGGCGATTTCTTATACTTTGTTGAATATTTATAAAAATCACTCATCTCAAACGGCTTCGTCTCCTCTCTGTACGGTTTACATTGTCCCGCCTGTACAACCGTACAATTTTTCGGTATATTATTGTTATTAAACATTTCAATATTCTTGTCCGCCATTCGCGGCGACGGATTCGATTCGGCCGGTATTTCCAGCGCCGGTTTCGGCGGCGGCGGCGGCGGTGGCGGTGGTGGATGGTATTTCTCTTCCGGTGCCAAAACCAACGGCCCGTCCAGCGACGTTTCCAGCCATTCTTTCTCCTTGTGCTTCCGCATTGTGTTGTTGATGTCAATGCACCGATTGTCGTTCGAATCAAACGACGAATTGTCGTCACTTGCATACACACTGTCAACCGTTTGTGCCCCAACACTGCCCAACGACTGCGTTCGCACCAATTGCCGATTATCGTGACTTCTTCGGCTGACAATCTAAAAGAAAAATCCACATTTACAAAGAAAACATCGCATTTCAGTCGAGTGTTACTTGGGATGATTTTATCGATGCTGTACGAACATGTTCCGGATAATTTGGCATTGTGGAAATGGTCGCTGATTTTGTATCTTGGAAAGGAGGCAGTCGTTTATGTATACGTTTATTTTTCCTTCTATCCAGACTTCCGGAACTGAAACAAATTCATATGAAATCGAATACAGAGCGATTTAAGCGGTTCGTACCGTTTGTCTCTTTGCCAATTGGCATCCACTTGGTTACACCACACTGTCTCACCGCTTTCCGACTGCTTCCAACGGCCCCCCAAACCGGCAGTCATGACAATTTGTTCGTACTGTTGATGTGGCTGTATTTGATGCGGATTTCGATCGTATTGACGATAATTTATTGGCGCTGGATGGGAATGTGGATAATAGGGCGGTTTTGTTTGTAATGCAGTGGGACTAGAGTGTCGGTAATGTGGTGGTAATGTGTTGTTGTAATGCGGTGGGTAATTGTACATTAGTTGCGGCGAACGGGGATGCAATTGTGGACTGTGATGGAAATTGTGCAATGACGGACTGTGTGAGGACAAATTCGGACTGTGCGGTTGATAGTGAAGCGTTTCAGCGACGTACGATTGTTGTTGTGGGGGGATGATGTTGTTGTTCTCCCGTCTAGAATGGAATTGAACAAATTACAATGAATGCACGTGTTGTTGTTCATTTACTAACCGTTCCATGTAATTTTTGTAGCCACTTATGCTAAGTCGATAGAATCCCATGTCGTCGACGTCGTTTCGGTTCAATTCCTGCTCGAAATATTCACCCGAATTTCGTACAGAATAACGAGATCCACTTAAATAATTTTGTTCAACAATATTATTTGTGGAATGTTTATTAGACCGTATACTATGGCGTAAATCGGATTTTGCAAATGATTCATTAATATTTGTGTTAACAGAGAGATTGTCATCTAAAATGAAATGAATGTGATTAGATTAAATGGCATTGTTACATGATCGTACCTTGTTCGGAATTTCGCGGTTTCTTTTTCTGTTTTTGTTGTTGTTCCACTGCATTTTTCTCCTTTAATGCTTCGAGTTGTTCTTGCAGTTTCATCACCTGTTTCCTGTATTGATCGTACTCGTTTCGATGTTTGCGACGAATTGTCTACGAATTCAACAATTTACACACTCGTTAAATAAATTCGTCATTTTACCTTGCTGGAATTTGGTTCTTTAGCTAATCCTAATGCGGCTTCCGCTAGTTTAGCATGTACTTGAATTTTCAACTCAAGATCGGCGATGAGTTCGTCTTTTTGGGAGTTTTTCAATAGATTCTCAGGTAACTGGTAGGAAGTGCCAATTCGACGTCTCATTGTCGGAAACGATTCGCCCGGTTCTAAGGGCATCTCGAGTGGTGTGATACCGGTTAAATTCTCTTCCTAAAACGATAATATATGTAGAAATTGATTGGAATTTGGTGCAAACAACTTCGTACTTGTTGACATAACTCTCGAAGTTCCTGTGTACATTTCGAGAGGGATTCCTCGATCTGTTTCTTCCTCACTTCCAATTCAGCTAATCTACTAGCATTTTTATTGTCTGATGCACCCATTTTTGTGTCCAGAGTATTATCTAAAATATAAGAAATGAATGACAATTTATTTAAAATGCTACACACACGCACAGTGAGTGTTACTCACCCATTTTAATATAATTTAAACATTATTATTGTCTGACTGTATTTTCGTCATTATCTTTCGAGATATTTGATTAGTGATAACAGAACAAATGTGATATTTATGTTAAACTGTTAATTTTTAATCACTTTTTTACTGGTGTGTTGTCCATATTCGTTTTGAGTTTTGACAGTAGTATATCAATAAATTTGACATATAGGTGGCAGGCCAGGGTGGCATCAAAACAAACCTTTAAAAAACAAAGTAACTAAAATCCAAAATCGAACTTTCGATGCTAATTTCACTCCAGTCCTAAAAGTCACCATTTTTCTTCCATTTTACATTTGACAGTATCAGTTGTCAAATTGTTGCTCTGTTTATTGCTTGATAATCGATCATGTATAAATTATAGTATACTTTTTATTTTATTAATTATTACATATTATATACTGTTTTACATTGTACAAATGAATGAATAAGCCTCAAGATGAGTGCACAATATACAAGAGATCACATAAAAATATCACTTGTGAAAACATTACAAACTTTAGGATGGCATTCAATAAACACAACACCATTGGAGGTATTAACGGATATATTATCTGGATATATAATGGAAATGTGTAAAATAACAAACGATTACGCCAATGAATGTACGTAGACATACAAAAACAAACTACATAGAAAAATAATCAAAATCAACTTTTGCAGTTGGTCAAACCGAACCGAATTTGGACCACCTTGGCTTGGCATTCCGAGAAATGTCCATTGATTTACAAGAACTGGAGGAATATGTAACAAATGTGAACTTCAACCAACCACCTGCACCTGTACCTAAATATCCTTTACCTCGAGAGAATCATCTAAATTTTTTAAAGCCTGGAAGCAAGGAGGTCGTCACACGTCCCGTCCACATACACGAACACTTGCCTCCCATGTTTCCCTTACTCGAAGGTGGCGAAACAGACACTGAACCCGTCTTACCAAATCCCGAAACGGACGATGTGACAACTGATAGTGGAAAAGTGTTCAAAAAACCAGCCGACGTGTCACCAGTTGAATTCAAACGAACAAGGTAACAAAAACCAATCAATCAATCAATCCCCAATTTGTAAAAATCTCCTTTTAGAAGGGAGGAAGAGGGCAGTAGACCCACAAGAGAAATTAGCAGTGTAATGATGACAACATCCGGCTTCATTTCACCGGCACGTGAAGGAAAACTTCCCGAAAGTCGCACACCAATTCAAGCCCAACAAATTGTCGAACCGCCTCCCAGCAGTCCCGTACCGCAATTACCACCCGCCAACGAACCGACCACCCAAACCAAACCACCAAACAGAAAAGTGGAAAAGAAAAAAGAGAAAATCAACAAAGAACTCTTCAAATCCGACGACAATCCAAAACCCACAAAGAAAACGTCCTCAATGAAGGACGTTATCAAAATGAAACACATCAAATCGACGATCAACAGCGTGGCAACGAACAGTTGCAGTGACAACGGCGTCAAAACGCACACACAACCACCGAAAACCGGTCAGAACAAAGTCAACAAAACATTGGCAGCTGCACGACTGAAAACGGAAAAACTAAATACAACCATCACTCCAATCCCGTTGAAAAATGATCCATTACAACAACAAACAAGTATTAATCTGCCATCAATTAAATACCACAATAATATTGGTGAATTGTTTACAGAGCCGGACAAAAAGAAAGCGAATATACTGAAGAAAATATCGAATGTGAAAAACAGCGACAAGTTGAAGAAATTCGAAGAGAATCGTTCCCGTCCAAGCAGTTCGACGGATTTAATTATCGACGAAGCGGACGATATTGTGAACAAAATCAACTTACCGAGCGATATCACAATCGAACCGATCCATCCGGCACAGTACAAAAGTCCGGACAAAGTGGATTCGTGCTATTTCGATGATGGATCGCCGCCAGGCACACCGTCGACACCGAAAACGCCGGAATTAATCTCGCACAGTCCGCCATTGGCGAAGGAGAAGCGCAAGAGGAAAGACAGTCGCCGTGTACGGAAGGTAAACAAACAATTCACAAGTTTAGAGTGTTGTTTCTCATTGCGAATGTTTAGATTCACAAAACAATGATGCCCGAATCGGATATTGTCGATGTGGAGATGAACGAGCGTCCAAAAACACCTGAAGCGGAAGTGATCATGAAACAGGAACCGGCCAGAGCGGCGCACGTCTTGCCACCGATGCCACCGTTCCCGTTTTTAACGAATTTCGGAGGTATTCCTCCCTTATGTATGCGTTCAGTTTTGTTATTTCCTTATTCACCACTGCAACAACGCAGTTGTTTTTTGTTTATTAACCAACGCACAGTTTGTACATACAATTCGTAGATTTGCATGCATTTCGCTTATTCGCTTCTGGAATTCCGTTGAGAATGTTGTGATTGATTCACGTTGAACTTGTTTAGGGCCGGGACTGATACCGCCGCCGTTATCCAACCACCTTTTCCCATACCCGATGAATTTACCGAACTTTGGCAAGAATCCATTCATGCCGAATGGTTTACCGCAGATTCCCACCTTCTTACCAATACCGCCGAAGGCTGAAGAGCCGCCACAACCGGCACCGATGGCGGACAGTGAGGAGATGGAGCGCGAATCACCGCCCCGTACACCGTCAGTGGACGAGCCGCCGCTTTTCAAGCCGGACAAAAAACTGAAAGAACACAAAAAAGAGAAGAAAGACAAAATCAAAAAGAAAAACAAAAAGGATAAAATCAAGAATAAAGAAGCGAAGAAGAAATTGAAGGAGGAGAAGAAAGACAAGTTGAAAAAAGAGAAAAAAGAGAAACGGAAAGAGAAAGAGGTGCGTTGAATGGCAATGTGGTGATTTGTGTTGATAAGAGTTGATTTCAGTTGTTGGATGGGGAAAGTCCAGTGCCGAAAATCTTTTTAAAACTTGGATCCCCCTCGCCACGTCCAGAAACGCCGGACACCATCAAAAAATTGTAAGTGATGTGTTTGTTTTGCGTGTTTGAACGACATCTGTATGTGATTTGTGGCAGGAATATAAAACCGATCGTCAAGAAGGACAATGAACAGTCCAGTTTGAATGAGGAACGGAAACGTGAAAGTTCGCCGGGTTTAGCGAAGATTTCCGCATTGGTAACCGGTCCACCGAAGCCGAAAACACAGCCAAGTATGTAGAATTTGTTGTTGTTCAATTTTCAAAACAATTCGCATGAATATTTCAGTTGATATTGAAATATTGTTGAATTTTTTAAGTAATCACAAATTGGAAGTATATTTTTTTTGGTAGTGTGCACAAATTGGTAAAAACAGATTGTTTTTTTTTGTTCTGTTCGAAAGAATTTTGCTTATCGCGGACGAGTTGTGTGGAATGAGCAAATTTCTGAGTCACACCTTGTCGATGAAATGTGTTGTTTATCATTTCGTTTATACTAACTTTTAACTTGTAAGCCGAGAGCTCTTGTAAGAATTTTGTTTTGCCCAGCAGCTTTCAATGACAATTTTCCTACAACTTCCTCTACTACTGATAATCTAAAAATGAAGAAACTGTTTAAACCTATCCCTAAAATAAGAGCAAAAGAATTACGGCAAGAGAGTCCCGTTGAAATATTACAAAAACCTTCATCTCGATTTATTGTAAGTACAAAATGAACAGCAATCGGACATTGTACAGAAATGAATCAGAAGTTTATCAAATCTGACCGATATATCATTGTTTTTCTATAAGTTAATGATGACATCCTTAAAAAACACCCTGAACATTCATTCACCATACGAATCCCTGCAGACATTGTCATTTTTTCTTTGAAAATCGTATCACTTTCGTGCTTGTTTCTTTGGTTTATTGGTTAACAGTGCGCGGTTTTCTTGGCATGCAGCATTATTTTATTATTTTCAATTTTTAAGGTAATGTTGGTTGGTGGTAGGAATAAATACGCGATCAATTAATGATATTTCGTTCATTAATCGATCGTGTATGGCTTTTAATGTTGGAACGCATGAAACAAATTGTAGAGTTTAAATGAAACCGAACGTAAGTAAAGTTTTAATTAAGAAATTGGTGAATGGGAATGATTAGTAGAGAAAACGTAGGTGTTTACAGTCGAGTAAAAGTGTCAGTTTGTACAGTTGATGAAGTACATGAAGAAACGACACCAGTGCCTGTACCTAGACATGGTCCAGGCCCAGGTAGGCCTCGGATACATCCCATCAAAACGAAACCGCCACCAACAACAAAAAATAATAAAAAACAACAACGTCGTTCGCCTGTTAAGAGAGTAAGTATAGATGTTTAAAGATTTGTTTTTTTGGTTCCTTTTCTAAATGTATTTGTTGAACTGTTCACTGATTTAGTGGTGGTTTTAACAAATCCATGCATTTTGTATATATTCATTATGCAATTAATCCAATTGTACCATGTTTGTACTAAAAATAAACGAGAGTCATTTGGTTTTATCATTTTTTTGTTGTTGATTCATTGAACCATCGTATTTTTGGTCAGATTTGTAGTCGCATATTTGTAGATTTGTAGATTTTAAATTGTGTGTATTTAGGATGCAGACGGGGTTGAAGTGTGGATTTGTCCGGGATGTGGAAAACAGGATGATGGTAGTCCGATGATTGGATGCGATGGATGCGATGCTTGGTATCATTGGTATTTTAGTTGATCGCTTTGTGTTGTAACTAACTTTATTAACAATTGTTGTGTTTTACTTAAGGGTTTGTGTGGGCATACAAATACCGCCAGATGAAACGGAGAATTGGTACTGTAGATACTGTATTTTAAAGAAGAATGAGGATTTACAGAGCGATAAGAAAAAGAAACGGAAGAAACGGGAGAAAAAGGAGTATTAAATTCGTCATTATCTACGTTGTTATTATGGTTAAATCATGTACAAAATCTACCTTTTTTGAATTAATTATTAGATATATATTGATGTATCGGGTCTTTAATTATTTTTTTTGTTAGATCTAGTTGTTTTTATAAAAGAAGAATTTAAATTTCCCGCTGAGTAGTTGGTTTCATTTGTTTATTTCTCCTTCTCAATCGCATTGTTAGCCAATTGGAACGCGACAAGTGATCTCGATCAGATTGACATAACCTCAATATTTGTTTGGTTTTATTGCAAAAATGTAATAATCTTTTTTAATATTTAGAGATATTACTAGATCATTTTTATTGTAAATGACATAAAATAATGAACAAGAAATACAAAATAATTATACTAATTACGGTAATACTAGTATTAATTAAATTGTTGCAAATTTTGCGATCAAATCGCGAATTATCAGTACTGGAAGATAAATTGAAACAACATCCATTTCCAATAAGTAACGACAAAGTGAAAGTAACCGTGTATTACGAGGCGTTATGTCCGGATTCCAAGTTTTTCATAACACTCCAACTCTTGCCTGTCTTTGAGACTTTAACCGACTCTTTAATTATTGACTTGGTCCCCTATGGTAAAGCAACGGTGTGTATTCATTATTTACAAATTCCAGCATCGTAAAAGGCGATTCATCTCATGTCCACTTTATTTTTAGACAATCGAAAGGGACGGTCAATATTTGTTCCAATGCCAACACGAGGAGATCGAATGTTTTGCCAATAAAATCCATGCATGTGTCATAAAACACGTTAAAGATCCTTTAATACGTGTCAAATACATTGCTTGCATGATATCCGACAATATGTTCCCAGAGGATATTGGAGAGAAAGTATTAAAATTCATTACGTAAATGATTGTTGTTAAATGTTTCTTTTTAGTGTGGCAATGAATTGAATATCGACTTTGAACCGATTAATCAATGTGCAAACGATTTGATCGGTTCCAAACTGTTAGCCGAGTATGGTGAACGGACACATTCCTTAGTACCTCCAGTACATTTTATTCCAACAATCGAATTAAACGATACACAAAACAATGTGGGCCAATCTGCAATATTAAAAGACTTGTTCAAATCCGTTTGTCAACAATTTATACAGAAACCAGCAAAATGTCCATAAGTTTTTCTGAATAAAATTGAAAACATCCAATTCGTGAATTATTTATATTGATTTTAAAATATAAATGTACATCGTTCCACTATTTATAACAAAATAGCTATGATTATGATATGAACATAAAAGACTTTTTATACTTACAAATACTGCATGGTAATTTGTAATGAATGTGATTTTATGTTCTCTTTAAATAATAAAAATAAATTAATAAATCTTTAATAAATTGCACCTAGAGACAAATTTAAATTAAACATTTCACCAAATAACATTTTCTCCTTCAACATAACGTTTGTTCCCAAAATGTATCACTACACAATTTATTTTATTTACAACAAACACAATTCAATGAAAATGTGCAAGAAAACATGTACAAATGCGTTTGATTTTAATACTAAATTGTTGATTTTTTATTTCTATAAAAGCGTGTGCACACTAGTTGAACTAATTTCAATTTTACACGTTTCTTGGACGTCATTTGAAGCTTCTTTTATTCACAAAGCACTTGGAAATATCCCAATATGAAATTATTATGTAAATTGTGTTTATTTGATCGCTACTACAAACCACATTGTTCCAATTTATCATCGCAAGACAAAAATAATTTTTATCAATCATATCCTGTTTGTAATAGTGATAAACACGGTTTTCAGCACATATTCATCTCGAATTTACATTCACAAACGTAAAAGTTTTCCACAAAATGCGCCCATTCGATCAATTTTTAGCGTTTATTTTGTACTTTTCTACACAGATTGATTCGATTTTTTCAAAAACTCAAATATGTCTTACAACTATTCAGTCTTAACAATGTTTTTAATTTGTTTTGGTTGATTATTTAGAAATGGGCCATTGAATAAATAAATTCACAATAGATTTGTTCCTTCTTTTATTGATTTCTCAAATAAATTACTACTTTGAAAAGAAAACAAACGTTTTTTTTTGTGCCTTTTCGAAAATACACTAAAAACTTGTTTTGGACGCGATTTTGCTAAAAAAACTCAAACGATAGCATTTCTACTATTTGTAATAATACAGAAAACCACGAGCGCCAAGAAGGCTCGTTTTTTAAATGCAGCAACAATATTTTACAATAGAAAACAATTAAATGTTAATACAATTTTAGGAAATATTTACAAAATTATATAATATAGTTTTACTGACAATTTGTAGAGGCAATTTTTAACAACACTGGACCACAATCGACAAATGTTCACTCGATTCATTTACAAACAAACACCGGTTTGTGTTGATTTGATGGCAGTTGTGGAATGTACAATATTTCTAATGAATAATCGGTTGGCTTTTTGTTGGAAAAATCGCCTCCATGACTCATTAAACAGAACAGAACAATTGTAGACTCATTTCGAATAATAATAACGTTGAATTTGCAGTCATGTACTAAAATGTATGTGTGCCGGGATGCTATAACTTGTGATTGCTAGTCAGCCACGTAAGGCCCTCATATAAACCGTCACCGGTTGTGGCACATGCAGGTTGAACATACCAATTTCTGTCTCTAATCCGCGTTAGACCCAATTTCTCTTGTATCTCGTGCGGTTTCATAGCTTCCGGTAGATCTTGTTTATTGGCAAATATGAGTATTATTGCATCTCGCATCTCTCTGTCATTGATAATACGATGTAATTCCTGGCGGGCCTCATCGATCCGATCCCGATCCGCACAATCGACGACGAATATCAGTCCCTGTGTGCCGGTGTAATAGTGACGCCACAGTGGCCGTATCTTGTCCTGTCCACCGACGTCCCATACATTGAATTTCACATTCTTATACGTGACCGTTTCCACATTGAAGCCGACAGTCGGTATTGTTGTTACACTTTGTCCTAATTTCAGTTTGTATAATATTGTTGTTTTACCAGCCGCATCCAGACCTAACATCAATATTCTCATCTCTTTATTGCCGAATATTTTTGACAGTAACTTTCCCATGGTTCTGGAGGGCCTAGTTTAATCTTATCACTATCTAAAACAATTGGAAAATACACGGAATTACTTTAATTGTACATTTTTCTGGCAATCACACAGACACACAGACACACTGAACACAGAATGTAACTTGTGACAGGCCACGAAATAGGCGTGTTATGAGACTATGGCGCGGGTCATCCTAACGGGAATGAAACAAACGTTTTTATCTAATCACAATACATTCATACACGAACGAGAAATTGGTGTGTTGAGGCGATTTATAGCGTTACCTACCAGTTAACATTGACAATATATTAATGGAACTATTTTAATTGGCACTTTTCTGCCAAAATATACTCCATATTGCAACTCCGTTGATTTTGTACGGGGCTGCGCTACTAATATGCGTGCCTGTATTAATCACAAAATACAATAACACTCTGCTGTGTTATTGCGCATACACACATCGTATTACAAATACAAATATTTAATTAAAGCGTTTTTTTTATATCTTTTAAAGTGGATTTGAAATGGTTTTTTCATTGGGTTTTTTTATTGATGAATTTCAGGAGGAGAGAAAATCGTCATATTTTAGGTTAGATTTTGTGTGTGATATTTTCATTGCATATTTAATATTACTTACTCTTATGTAGAATTGATAACAATTTTAACACTACTGATTAATTTATTCAATTATTTACAACAAATTACGTTGATTTATTTAAACAAAATCACAACATTCGTTAGATATTTTTCAAATTATCACAGTGGGCTTATATATTTAGTGTAATCTAGTGGATTTTTTTCGGCCAATAATACAGTTACCGACATTTTTTTAAATGTCAATTTTTAAAAATTACGCGGTAAATCGAAAAGAAAAATTTTCCGTTAACCTAAAAATGAAGTGCTCAATGAAAACTGTGTAAGTAAAATTGTTGAAAAGAGAAATTTTTTAATAATCCACACAAAACGTCCCTCTCTCAACATTCTACTTGGTTGTAGTTTTTTCCATACAATTTCGTTTCAACGGAAGTCATACTAATTATGAGGATCTTTTGAAACTGGCCGTCATCAGCAACGTTCCCAAATAATAATTTTATGTGTGTACGCTTTATTAAATCATTTACATAAATGTCTACATTGAACATGGACAAGAAAAATCATCTCTTGGTTTTGTGTTTGGTAGCAAAACAACAGACAATCGTGTGTGGCAATAATTCATAAAATTAATTATCGCAATAATAAAATTAATTACCCTTGCTAAAAAATCTAATAACAATAAAAGCGAATATGTTTGCGTAGGTTTCGCAGTAATGAATCGTAAAATTCCAATTCGATTTCCTTTACATTGTACACAGAATATTGTCGGGGGTTTAATAAAATTCAGTAGCACGAAAAGCCATAATATACCATATAAACAATGAAAATAATACATTTCCTTTGGAATACAATTAACACTAAAGAATGAAAAAGCATTTCAATGTGCATTGTGCATTTGTCGGATGGACATTTGAAAAAAACACATTTCCATTGCAATATTAATTGCATTCATAATAAAATTCAATGGTGTACGTGACATTGAATTAATAGAAACTTTATATTTTCTTAGGAATCGGACGTCTGGTGGCTCCAACTGCTCATCTCGAATATACTGGATGGAAAGGGCGCCGTACGAATGTTGAAAAATCATCCAAAAACGCAACCCACTTCAGTACCATTCCATTTTGTGGCCATTATTAAAGGGAATTGGAAAAGCATTTCGATTAGAGATCCATTCCATGGCAAGCGCTAGAAAAGGCATAAAAATGCAATCAATTGTCAATATATATAAATATCGTTGTTGTGTATATGGTGATGGTGACAAAAAAAAAACTATAAGTAATGTAATTTAGAGAATTTACATTCTAAACATAAACTGTGGGTGGTCTTCGTTCGGAGAACGTCGACGCCGGTCGCCTGTAGAGAGCGCCCATCCAAAGGATATGGAAACGAAAAACGAAACCAAAGCAGCCAAAGCACTATGCTGAAGTTCGGTTTTAATGGCCTCACAGAACAGTGAACAACTAACAGCACTACCATCAAGACATACAGAACAACGCACCTAAAATCGTATATTAAAAGTGCTCAAAACACATGCGAATGCGGTGTTTGAAGAACATTGAAAACATTGTTGATTATCAACAGAAATGTTTAACGATAAATAAACATTGAAAGTGTTGAAAAACAATGAATTGTAATAATTTGCGACATAAATACCAACGGAAAGTTATATAAAAGTACTGTACGTGATTTATACGGTTTAAAAGTGGCTTTTATTGCTCTTCGGTTGGAAAAACTTTCATTTCGGTACCGAACAGTGTGGACAAAGTGGTGTTTTATTTGCTGGCTGCCAAATGATTGACTGTTTAATAACAAAACGTGAAATAGTACGGTAAAAACAAATACATTTCGTCGTTGTAAAAGAGAGAGCCGAAATATAATATAGAAGGGGGGCCCCATCTGGTGTTGTTGCCAATATTCTAATATATCGACGTAAAAAATGTTCGATTTTCAATTAACCAATAAACATTTACGTTATTTACAAGTGGTTGGTGATGGTAATCATGTGTGACAGTGTTGGAAATGCGGATGGTGTGCAATAATATCGACAGCAATTGGACGAGGAGTGTGCCCGCCGAGGATGGCCTCTATGGCACCGTCGGAGTCGCCGACAGAGGCTGCACACCGTTACGGATCCGATCTGTACACCCGGCCCGGATGGGTGGATGCGGATGTGGCCTTAACACAATTGGATCAAGTATGTTATTAACTGTCATTTGACAATTGTTGTCACAGACCGCTTGGATATTGTTGTGCATATTTTCTGTGTGCGCATTTCGCTCACAATCAGGTGTGATAGATGATGATTTCAAGTCGGGCTCTGATACGCGGTTTTGGTGGGCGATGTGTTACGCTAGCCTTGGTCGGACCACCGACTTAGCGACGTGTGTGGTCCACACAGCTAGCTTAGCGGCTTAGCTTACCTGCTCCCGCACTCCCCTACGCACACAGTTCGTCTTCTTTCTTGTCCCACCCCTCTGGACCCGCTCCGAATCGTCTCCCCCGTCTTTACAATATGCACGAGAGCCGACACACTGCTCCCATGCTTTATCCATTTCCGGAACCATACACTCTCTCATTTTTGGCACCCTCTTGAAAAACAATCAAATAAAAATTAGTTGACAAGTTTGTGTATTTGATTGCTTGTAAATGATTGATTTGATTCGTATAAAACGCTCTCAGAGATAAAAGTTAATTAAAGTGAATGATAAAACTTGTCTTGTAATGAACTGTGATTGTTATTGCAATTGGCTGTGTATTTGAATCGGTTTATCGGAGAAGGGCAGCCCCATTTCGGTGTTATGTAAGCGACCAAATGGAAAGAATTTCTTAAATAGCAAATAAAGTAGGTAATACAAGTATTGCCGCTGGTAGAGGCACATGGGTCCTTCTAGGAAGGACGGACGGTCCATGTAGCCCATGTTTGTGGGCAGCGAAGCGCACAACACTGTACACATCCATCCATCCATCTGGGTGGTCCGGATGACGTCATGGCCGCAACTTGGGTGGCCGTATTGCATAGTATTATTTTGTTGCAGGGCAAAGCGAATGGAGATCGCGGTATATTGTGGGTCCGTGGCCAAATTCAGCGACAGCTGCGTTCACTCGCCACCATCCTGGATACGCATGCTGGCAAAGTGCTGTTTGTCAGCGTTTTGGCCATTGCCACATTTTCCGTTGGCCTCAAATCGATGACATTCCATTCGGACATTGAATTATTGTGGGCCGAACAGCAGTCGCAACAATTGCCCGACAATATACCGTCGGAGATGTTGTCCACACATCAAATGGTGGTGCAGGCGAGCATCGATCCCGATGTGAATTTGTTGAATGCTCGCGGTTTACTTGAACATTTGAATTTGGTGCAGAAAGCGTCGCAGGTGACAGTGAACATGTTCGAAATCACGTGGGGCTTGAAGGATTTCTGTCAATCGCCGAGCATACCGAATGTGGAGACACATTTAATCGAGCAAATCTTCGAGAATATGATGCCGTGCTCGATTGTGACGCCGTTGGACTGTTTTTGGGAAGGATCGAAATTGTTGGGACCTCTTCATCCAGTCAGTATACCGTAAGTGGCATTTATTCCTGTTGAGACAGTGGTTTCCATTGCGTTTTTGTTGCAGTTATGGTGTGGGCAATCAAGTGAAATGGACAAATTTGAATCCAAGCAAATTGTTATCACGTCTTAAACAAGAACACACCAATTTCGAGTACCATTCGATTGAGGATTATTTAAAAGGTGCTGGCATCACGACTGGCTATCAATTTAAACCGTGTTTAAATCCATTGGATCCCGAATGTCCGACAACAGCACCGAATTACAATTCCACTCAAGTGGTGGACGTTGGGGCCGAATTGACGAGCGGATGTTATGGATTTGCGGCCAAATATATGCACTGGCCGGAGGATTTAATTGTTGGCGGTGCATTCAAGAACAAATCGGGACATATTAAGAATGCCAAAGCGCTACAGACAGTTGTACAATTGATGGGTGAACATGAATTGTACGAATATTGGGCGGGACATTATAAAGTGCATCACATTGGATGGAATCAGGATAAAGCGATGCTGGTGTTGCATGCATGGCAGAAGAAATTCGCACAGGTACATTCATTTCCGAACACATCGAACGATGAATAATTTGTTTTTGTTGTACAGGAAGTTGAACGATTGTCGAGAACCAAGAAAATGTCCTCGTCTTATTTCTTTGTCACATTCTCAACGGCGAACTTGAATCGCATACTGAAAGAACAATCGCGTACGGACATTTTCAAGCTGGCTATTGTGTTGGTGGTGGTTTGTGTGTACAGTTGGCTGTCCCAGTCCGCATTGGCGGCTTTGGGGGTGCTGGTGTTGGCCAGTTCGGCGGCCGCCGCGTTGGGTGTGTGCAGTTTAATTGGTCTACCGATGAATCTGCTCAGTACACATGTGTTGCCATTTTTGACGGTCGGTCTGTCGCTGCGTGAAATGTTTCTATTATTGTCGATGCAACAGAAGAATCTAACACCGACGGAAATACTACAAAGAGTCGGCCCGACAATTGGGTCGACAGCGTGCATAAATGCGGCGGGATTTTTAGCTGCTGCCATCGTACCGGTGCCGGCATTGCGGGTGTTTTCGTTACAGTGTGCCGTTATGGTGATTTTCCATGGAGCTGCATTGGTAATTGTGTTCCCATCGATATTGGGACTGCGGCAGCGGTGCAAGAAAGCGGATGTGCCGTGTTTTCGGGTGGAGACAAAGGCGAAACCGCCGACGAACAACAACAACGATCCGGTAAGGGGTTTTTTAATGGGTTTTTTACAACTTGGTGCAAATAAAAACGGATATTAGCATGGCACAAGTTTTCTCAGCAATTCGATACACTTAATGCATAAGAGTTTTCATGGCGTGTTAAGTGTTCAGATGTGTTTGATGTGTTTTTTTTTTTCATTTGTTCTCTCTGTGTAGGAACATGGGATGAATTTATTAACAGCTGAATTAATATGCCAACAGAAGAGGAGTCTGATATCGTGGCTAGTGACACGTTATTTAACATCGATTCTATTGAAACCGTTTGTTAAAGTGATTTTGTGTATAACTTATGCAGTGTTGATAATATTTTGTGTATTCAATGGACTGAAATTGGAGTTTGATGTGAGATTGTCGTCGTTTGCACCGAAAAATACGCAGGAATTTAAATATTTAGAAGCGCAAAATCGCTATTTTGGATTTTATAATTTCTATTTGGTGACAAGTGAATTGGAGTATCCGCTAAGTCAGCCGTATTTGTATGAATATCATTCGTCTTTAACGCATGTGGCGCATATATTGAAAGACTCCAATGGGGGAT
Source organism: Silvanus unidentatus (assembly GCA_963930825.1). Taxonomy (NCBI): domain Eukaryota; kingdom Metazoa; phylum Arthropoda; class Insecta; order Coleoptera; family Silvanidae; genus Silvanus; species Silvanus unidentatus. The sequence goes on from OZ005763.1 coordinate 98,375, forward strand.
TGAATATGAACGATTTTTGGTTAGCGAATTTTCGTGATTTTCTTATAGACTTGCAGAATGAATTCGATGAGAATCGCAATCGGAATTGTTTGAATAATGAGAAATGGTTTACGAATGCAACGGATAAGGCGATATTGGCGTTTCGATTGTTAGCACAAACTGGTAATGTGGAATATCCTGTAGATAAAAGTCAAATATTTAAAAAAAGACTGGTTAATCATAATGGTATTATAGATTCGAATGTATTTTATAATTATTTATCGGCGTGGAATTGTAATGATCAAATATCGTATACGAGTTCGCAGGCAAATCTGTTACCGAAACCGTTTCAATATTACAATTCGCGGAATGAGTACGATTTGAAGGTGCCCAAATCGCAGCCATTGGTTTATGCACAGATGCCGTTCTATTTGAAAAATCTCAAAACCACACGCAGTATCATCAATACATTGAAACAAATCAAGGACATCTCCGATGAATACAATGCAAAAGGCATTAAAAATTATCCAGTCGGTCTTATATTCGCTTATTTCAATCAGTTCCTATTATTAGATCGTATGTTGCTTATACAGAAATTGTTAACAATTCTCTCATTTCTCTTAATCTCATCGATATTAATACAATGGACGAAATTATGGTGTCCATTATTTAGTACATTAGTGTGTATGTTGATAATGTGTTTGATAAATATAAACGCTTTAAGTGGCACCATGGTGGCCATATTATTTAGTATTGTATCGAGAGATGTGTTGCTCATATTCACCGGTTTTCTATGTGCTATTGGTAATCGTGAACGTCGTCTACGTATGTCGTTGGAATACAATGCCGAACCGATTCTAAAAGGTGATATAGGACTGTTGATTTGTGCATCGGTATTAGCGACATCTCAATTTCAATTCATCAATCAGCATTTGTTCCAATTGGTCGCGTTCGCTGTTTGCGGTTCGATAGCGAACTCGTTGATTTTCTTTCCGATGGTGTTGACACTGGTTGGACCGCAGGGTGAATTGCAGCCGCTCGAACATAGTGACCGCATCTCTACACCGCCACCGCCACCGCCGCCTATTCAGCATCAACAACGGTGCACGTCGTTCTCGTCGAAGCCGTCACGTCGTGTGACATCGGTGAAGGCGACTCGGGAACCGAGTCTGACAACAATCACCGAAGAGAGCTGTAATCAGAGTATCGTCGTCGAGCCACAAGTGACAGTGGAATACAGTAGTCCGGAATCGAGTTCCAGTGGCCCATTCACAACCAAAGTAACTGCCACTGCTAATATTAAAGTAGAAGTAGTAGCGCCTGTATATAGAGCAACGAAATGTAACAAGTGTCACCGATCGTCGAAATGCAATCGACGTAAACAGCAACATAAATGTTGTAAACACGACGAGGATAGTAGTGATAGTAATACAGAGGTTGAAACAAGCCCATCCCCTACTAGTTAGCAATTTTTGTTACCATTTAAGGCTTCATAATGTTTAATTCATGTATAATATGTTTATATTGCATATATGTATACCATTTAATTATTTATTAAATTTTTCACACGTACATTTTATAATTAAGACACACACACACACATTTTTTTTCCATTTTGCAACGAAACTTTATATAAATATATACGGGATTAATTTATATTAATGTTAAATAAAGAATATTTTGGCAAACATTCATTTTATTTCACCCCAAATTTAAAGATAAAATTGCTCAATAACATTCGAGTATTTGTTCTCAACAAAACTCCGTTTCACTTTCATTGTGGGCCCAAATTCACCAGTTGGTATTGAAAAATCGGCTGGTAGTATAGCGATTTTCTGTATACGTTGTGCATTCGATGTGGCTAATAAATTGACGCGATCGATCGCCTCTTGAATTGCATCCAAAACGCGTCGATCCGGTCCGGAATTCAATAAATCTGTAACTGTATCGAATTCACAGCCCAGTGTCTTTAACCAGTCTTTAACTGGCGGTAGAAGCGTGTCCAACGGTTCCCCATTCTCCCCAATATCCGTTTTGAATGTTAACAACATCGACAAGAACTTCCTCTTGTCACCGACCAGAAACGCGTTACTTATATGCGCTAATTCGCTTTTCACCAACTGTTCAATCGGTACTGGTGGAATATTTTCACCGCCTGCAGTTATAATCAACTCCTTTAATCGTCCAGTGATGGAAATGAAGCCTTTCTCATCGATGCGGGCCAAATCGCCGGTATGCATCCATCCGTCCTCGTCCAACGTCTCTGCGGACTTGTCCTCTAAATTATTGTACCCCATAAACACTTGCCGTCCGTACATGCACAATTCGCCCTGTCCATCGTCCTCTTGTGCATTGTGAAGTTTCGCTTTCATGCCCGGCAACGTCATGCCAATGCTGTCGATTTTGTACGCGTCTTCGGTGTTCATTGTATAACAACCGGACGATTCGGACATGCCGAACACGTCCATAACGGCAATATCGATGCTGAGAAAGTAACGTTTCACGTCCACCGACAATGGAGCAGCGCCAGTTAGTTGGTAAGTGCATCGACTCAGTCCCAATGCTTGTTTCACCTTGGAGAAGATCACATTCGATGCTATTGTGTAGCCCCATGAGGTGTTTTTCTTCCTACAAAACGAGAATCGCGTTTGAATCGTGCTGAAATTCATGTTGAAATCGGTTTTTACCCGTTAAATTTGTCGGTGTGATATTGAAGTGTTTTACTTTTGGCCCATGCAGAGATCGCTCTCCTCACCGGTCCACTTTCCGCTGCGATTTGCTGCATTCTCTCATAGATCTTCTCCCAAACTCTTGGCACCGCTAGAAATTTCGTCGGTTGTATTTCCTTCAATGTATTCACAAGTGTGCCTTTGAGGGCATGCTTGTCGGCGAAATAAACAGTGCCACCGGCTGCCATGGCAACGTGTATATCCAACAATTGAGCCGCCACGTGACTTAATGGCAAATAGCTGACGATCTGTTCGTTGCCTTTTTTGATGGGAATTCGTTCGAGAATTGATGTAGTCGTCCATGTGTAGTTGTCGTGACTTAAAAGCACTCCCTTCGGGTTGCCAACCGTGCCCGACTGCAAACAATCCCTTAATCAACAACAAAACAAAACATTTCATCCACTTACTGTATAAACAATGGCACAACATTCGTTAATGGCGACCGTTTTGATTCGTCCCTCCAACAAATCGTCACTTTGTTCATGTCCGATATCCAACACATTTTGCCACTGGAATAGAAAAAACATTCATCAAATCGACAAACAAAAAGTGATTTGAATAATTACACTTAAAACACCGTCACCAGTTGGACAACCTTCGTATTGAATAATTGCTTTCAAATGCGGTAAACGGGATTTAATTGTTAATATTTTCTCTAATTGTTTCTCGTCTTGTACAACAACAATATTCGCTTTACTATCATCAATGCAATGGTAACATGCTTCTGGGGAGTTGGTTGTGTAAATTCCAACAGCGATTCCTCTAAAAAATCACAAAATCAACACTGAACCACTGCTGAAATCAGTGGATTACCTTGCAAATATCGCTCCCAAATAGGATGTGAACCATTCGGGACTGTTAAAGCCCAATATACAAACGGAATGACGTGACTCCAAGCCGAGATGGATGAATGCTTTCGCAATAGTCCGGATTTGGTGCCAGAATTCCCTGTAAATGCGAATAGATTGTTACAAGGCGGTGTTTTGTTGACTTTTTCAGCGGTTTACTGATAAGATATGGTGTTCCATTTGTTGTCCACCTTGTAGCCGAGTGCTGGGGTATTCGGGAATTGTTGTACGGTGTTTTTTAGTACACCAATCACGGACACCGGTTGGAGTGTTTCGATGGCTTTGCCACTCTCCGGTATACGAAGGCGTACATAGTCGTCCTGTCGGGTGATGACTGCGTTTTCGGCTGGCACAACCTGATCGGGTCCTTGAAATGGACATGCACACGTTTTGTTAACCTTTGATTGTTTTTCATCATAATTATTTCTCTCTTACCGTTGTAATAGTCGGCCGGCATGGTTTTCGGACACTTTCAACACAAGACTGCAACAAATTCGAAATTGTTTAGATATTTTTATAGGAATTTTGTTTGGATTTAGAGCGGATGGCAGCGACTTGTAAATATTTTATTGATGATAAACTTTTTCTAACGTATTTTTTACCGCTCTGTCCGCATTTTTCATCCGTTCTCGTACTAGAGAAACTGTTATAAATTTTGTTCCGTTCACAAAACTATATGCATTGACATTAATTATTTATTATTATATAATAGAATTTTTGCAGTTTTGACTTTGGTCAAGGTTGGAAATTAAACAGTTTTTCAACTTACTTTTTTTGTGGGTTTTTTCTAAAGGGAAAAACACGTTTTAATATCAATGAGATTCTCAATAATGGCACTAAGAAATGGAAAATGTAATAAGTTTTTCGTCTCGCACCAACTTCTGTTATTAAAACAAATTCTAATCAAACTGAAACTATTTTTTATGTAAAGTATAATAACAAATATTATTTTGGCTGTTATCAGTTATTATGTGAAATCACCCGTAACTTGAATATTTATGAAACTGTTAAAGATTTTATATAAATTTTGAATTATGGATTTTGAACTTTAAAACTTTATACTTTTGTTGCAAAGTTTGTTGGTTAAATAGTTTGACGAATACACGTAAAATGTGTTCAGCGGTCTTAACATACAATTTCTTTTTAAAAATATAATTAACTATCGATAATTAAACACAAGATAAGCGTAAAAAGTGCTCGCGTACGCACACATTTGGAATTTGAATTTTTAGGGGAATTGGAATTCAACAGTTGGCACCACTGACAAATTGAGATGTGTCAAACTAGTTTTAAGGTTATGTAAAGAAATTTTTGTAAAAAATGTATAAAATCTTCAAACTTTACACAAAACATAGTTAAATACTGGTAAATACATTGAAAATGGACGAAGAGAAATGTACTTTAATATCATCTAATATGCAAACGACCGACTTTGATTTGTGGCTACAGAAAAATGGTGTTGAATCATTTGTAACAAATAATGTGAACAGTACAGAAAATTGTATAACATCCTTAGATGTGGACCCATTTCTAAATGAAATATGTGATAGTACCAATCTAGATGATGTATCACAATTGGAATGCGAAATAATGATATGTGATAGCGACGATACAACAAACACCACAAAATTATGTAAACAAAATTCGTCATTTAAACACGAAATACTTATGGACAAGATACCATCGGCCATTTCAATGAAAATAGTACAAGAAAAGTGTCTAATTAATGTGAAAGATTCAGATGGGAACAGCATATTCCTGCCACAAGTGATACAAGTTTGTCTCGCCCCCAAAGTGGCCACAAATCCCCTTAACTGATTGTTGTACTGCTGTTTCAGGTCTCTGACACATCACAAGTCCCTGAAAGTGATCAAAAAATCACCGTACTAAATTTCCTCAACATTGCAAAAGACGTGAACATAATGCTGCCCCAATTCGTCACTGATTGCGGTGTCAAATTGCTCCTATGTCCATTACAAGACTGCACTGAAGCATTCTTCCACATATCGTACGCGAAAATCCACTCGCTCAAACATCTGCGAATCAAACCGTACAAATGCGACACACCAAACTGTCCATGGGAATTCTACACACCATTCAAACTGAGTCGCCACAAAGCGACCCATTCGAAGAGCAAAAATTTCATTTGCGACTTTAAAAACTGCAATCGCGGCTTCACCACCATCTACAACCTGAACTGGCACAAGAAGAACCACGACAAGCCGGCCACGTTGCCGTGTCCCGTTGCAAGTTGCAACAAAATCTTCCAGACTGAAAAAGATCGCCGCTGTCATTGCAAAACGCACAACATCAACGACGCCCCCTACAGATGCACCATCACCAATTGCAATAAATCCTTCTTCACTCAAACGTCCCTCCAAACGCACGGCCGATCGCATTCGCACAAACAGTCCGACTTGTCTTGCCAATATCCGGACTGTGGACGCACGTTCGAGACGCCCTATCGACTCAAGGAGCATCTCCGCACCCACACCGGCCAACGGCCGTACGTGTGCAATTACGACGAGTGCACATGGTCCTTCACCACTGCCAGCAAATTGCGACGACACCAAAGCACCCACACGAAAGACAGAAAGTTCCATTGCACCATTGGCAATTGTGCCAAGTCATTTTTGAGGCCGGAACATTTGAAAGATCACACATTGACGCACATTGGACAGCGATTGTTCGAGTGTGACTGTAAGTGACACTAATTGCTTGTTAATGTCGAGATTAATTGGTGGTTTTTTAGATTGCGGCTCGAATTTCATTGGGAAATCGTCGTTGTACGTGCACGTACGGAAAGTGCATCCGGACAAGCGACAACAAGCGAATCGCCTCAAGAAACGCAACAATGACAAACACAATTCCGATGTACTTTTAGAGCAAGCAATACAAAGTCTTGGTGTGCCATCTGATATCATGTTGGGTAGTGGTATATTGCCGGAATTGTTGGAGAATGACAATTTCTCAACAGTGAATTTGAAGGATCTCGATTAGATTGTACTTAAGGGCAACTTAGAGGCAGCTAAACACTTGAACAGAAATTCTATAGTATTTTTCCAACTATTTTCATATGATGTTATGCTTTTCTGCTCACTGGCAAAGAGAAAGAACACTTTTTTTGTTTGTATACGTAATTATGTGATAAATCCATTCCAGTTTTGGAATATTTTGCTATCATTTCACTACTGACAGTAATAATTCTGTTATCTTTATGGAAAGTGCGCTTTCTGCTTATTTTTTATTTGAAAAACGCCTTATACACGTTAATTGTTATCAAATTGTAAACATTCTTTCACTTTTCTGCGAATTTATGCATACATTGTGTACCGTTTCACTTTTCTGCTCTAATAATCGTATTACGAAACGTAATCACTGCGTAGAAGCTTTAAAATCCTTAATTTATTTACTTGTTTTTATGCATTTTTCGGAAATTGTTTTAATGAATAAAATTTGCTCGCTTTTATATAAAATTTCTATCATTTTCAAACCTGTCCCACATAAAGAATGCACTTACTTTCTTTCTTACCATAAAAAAACAGCAAACAGTGGATTTAAATGCAAAATAATTCCACATCGATAAGCAAACAATTTTCACAAAGATAAGGAAAAACGCATTTAAATATCGACATTTATTTTATATAAAAAAATTCAAGTGTAGTACAATACCCTTTCACCAAATATACATCTATAAATCTTTATAAAACGTAAAATCCAACTATATACAACAACAAATAAGTAATCTCATAATTTCCGTACATCCAATGCGCCATAATACTCTCTGTATCACGTATAATAAAATAATACAACGTAAATAATTTAATGTGTGCCGTTTTAGGAACTGTTTAAAATGTCATCGACTGAAAAATGTTCAATGTGCCTTTCCGTTTGTGAGCGTTTCACCATCAGCTGTCAGAACAGTGGGCTTGTTGAACGTTTTCCCTTTAACAACCGCCTCCAAATTCTCGCCAGCATACGACAATAGCGGCGATATCTCGATTTCATCGCATTCCACCACGCCGCCAGCCCGTTCCACATAAATCCGATGCAAATTCAGCAGATCCCTTCGTGCCGTACTCGGACAATCCTTGCCCACCTCGTCGGAGTTCTTCAAACCGCTGAATTCACTGTACCTCGCCACTTCCCATGTCACGAACTTCTGCGTGAATTGGAACACATCGAACACGAACTTCTCGATTTTGATCCCGTTCGCCTGTTGCGGACACACCTTCTCCCCTTTCTTGTTGATGAAGGGCACCTTCTTCTTGGCCACATGCAACTTCAACTGGTGCTCGTTCTGTTTGCACACTCTGTCGAGGAATTGGCGGGTGAAGAAGTGATTGCAAATGCTGCCAGCACTGAAGACCAGCTCGCCCGTGTCGGTGCGCAGATTGGCGGTGTGTTCGGTGATCTCGCTGTATTCGACCACCTGAAAAACACCGTCAACGCGACACACAACACCGACCGCCTCCGATGGACTCGATTTACTGACCACTTTCGCTCCACATTCGGCGTCTTTCTTGATACAGTAGCCGATAAATACGGGATCGGCCACTTTGACGAGGATATTGTCCACGTTGTGGACGTGCACGTATTTGATGCGCCTTTTCTCCATGTCGTCGAGTATGCCGTTCTTTAATAGAGCGCGATAGATGCCCCCATTGCCGTCCGGTGCTAAAGCGACTCGGTTTTTGTCCGACATGTAAATTTTGCCGTTCATATCGAAACAGGGCAACTGTCCCTGCTGGAAGAGGACGACATCGTCGGGATTCAAGCCGAAATAATCGTGCTGTTTGAGGAAGTTTAGTGTCATTTCGTTGGTTGGACCGCTGGTCATGATGTACCAAGTGATTTTGCCCGATTTGCCCGTATGTTTTTCAGCTAATCGTGTGAGGGATTGGATGCGTTCCGCTTGGATTTGGAAGAGGGTCTTGTTGGATGGTAGACCGATGGAGAACATGCCTTTGGGATGGGATACTCCGAGTCGGGTCCCTTGACCGCCTGCCATTAAAAGAACAGCCACATGTGAATTGGCGATTTGTTGTAGTCCAATTGTTTTGTACTCGTTCAGTTTGTCGGCATCGACTGTTAGTTCGGATTCGAAGAGCGATGAAGGCACCGGTTCCATTTTGTCGTCGAGTTTTTTCACATCTTCATTCAAACTGTTGTTTGCACGTTGAAATAAATCGTTCACCTCCTCTAGATGGATGTCGTCGAGGTGTTTTAAGTATTCCACTTTCTCATCTTCACTCAATTCGTCCCAGAAATGGAGGAGATGTTGTTGGCCGAGAGTGTCGAGTTTTTCTTTGATTTTCACAACGAATGTCATTGTTAATTGTTCAGTTTATGTACACACACGCACACACTTGTTGTTCTTCAGGTAGATCACACAATACTGCAGTTAAAATTGACTGCCATTCACTTTTAAATGGAAATATGTGTACCTGATTGTATGGAGAAGTGTGGACGAGTGTGTGTTTCCTTTACATGAAAAACATATTTCAGTACACCGATAAAACACTTAATAATTGATTTTATTATGTGTATCAATAGTATTATATCTAAATCATATTTGATAGAAGGTTTTTTTACAGTAATGATAGCCATTCATGTACACTTTTCAAATACGTTCGTCTACGTGTTCAAATTTCTAGCAATTTTTATCAGAAACATTGTCATTCCATTTCCAATGTAACAAACACCTACACATAAACCCCATATCATATAAGTTACCATTTTATTTGATGTTGTTGGCTGGTAGCATTTAATTTTATAAAAATAATTAAATATTTTCACAAAAAACTGACCTAACCTCAAACAATCACCAATTTAGGCATTTTACAGTTTCCCTATTTACCCTAAGGGCATTGGAAATTCAAATTTGCGTGGCAAGGCGACATTCTTTTCAAAATAGGCCAATTTGCGTTAATAGATCAGGAAATACTTTATTCTAATATACAAATAATCATATGAAACCTATTAAAATTATTGCCAATATAATAAGAAAGTGAAAGTTTGAAATTAGAAATTGTTAAGGTCTCCCACTGACATTAAAATAAATAAATACCATACCCAAGCCGAAAACTTGTTTTACTTTTATTTTATTTATTAATACATTCTATAAACGACCTCGAATTTTTTCACTCAAATATGTCGCGCCCCTTCCTGTACTTAACAAAGAATTTATCCAATCTTCCAATACAGTACAAATTTCAAATCTATATTAAAACAATCTTATATCCTCATCTAATCAAGATAAAAAGACAGTTTAAATGATTGATTGCCACACAAACTATCATAAATCAGCAATCGTTCCTTTTTATCGCCCATTGTTTTGTCACATATTCAAAATTCAAAAACAATTCCAACTTTTTTTGCACAACTGATTCACCATCCGGTCCATCAAAGGGGATTAAATGATTCACAAATTGCGTTACAAACAAATAAAAACATTCCATCGTGGTTTTAGTGTTTTTTTATTTTTTTTCGGTGTTTTTGGAAGACAATTCGTTATGCCACACTTCCACAACACACTTTAAAACCTACATAACTTACAAACTACCTTTTTGCTATGCTAATATAATGTAGTTTACAATAAATGCAAAGAAATCGAACATAAAATAACATAAAAAATTGTGATTAAACAAAGAAAAAAAAACGTTGATGCACAAACCACCCAATATCACATATTTTTAATGTCCCTTTTTTATGTTACTCACGTTTTAAGAGTGTTTTTTTTATTTATATAATTTTCTATCATTAAAAATTAACTAACAAACATTTGAGGGGTATATTTTACAATAATTCCATAAATGTGACGGTTTTTAAAAGCAGGATTGGTGTTTAAACGTAAATTGACTGTATAGCGATTCACAATGCCATGAAACCAGTACAAAAACCAACCAAGATGCTGTTTTCTAATAGAAATGTAGAGAAAATAGACAATAAGATACAATTGAACACATGATTCGTCTATTATAGCAATAAATGAGAAGTTGATTTCACAGCCTGTTTCATAAGACTAATAAATTTTGACTAAAAAATTTGTAAGTTAGATGCTAGCACACATTCTCGATTTATTGCTGTCTTTTCTAAACCCGTCATGAATGTTTACAATAAAAACAAATTGAACAAAATCTAATTGGTTTCATGAAACATGTTTACCCAAAATAAGTGAAGTGTTTTCATATTTATAAGCTAGTCTAAAAAAATTACAATAAACAAAAAAAAGAAAATAAAAACAAATATGTTCGCCCACTTTAACTCGAACAGACTTGTGATATTTGGTAGGATTGTTTTCTGTATTTCTCTACCTGCAAGCTGTACAAAAACAAATCCCCATCAAAATTGGGATTAAACGAGTATTGAGTGAGCCAAGTTATTTATTTACATAAAGCAACGTTTTTAATGCATCCCCTAAGAGCGAACAATTCAATGATGCTTTTTAAAAAATCTAACAATCACTAGAAAAATATGAAATAACTATAATATAAAAACATTCAAAGGCAATGGCACCAAATATTACAATCCGCTCTTCATCTGTTTACAAAAACTCGTAGAAAATATTACAGTTTTCTGTTGTTTTTTTTTAATATACGATGACGAACACATTCTGTGGCCACACAATGTTGCTTATTGATCATGAATGCATTGATTTTTATGTAGATGGTGCTGTTTGTCGCCAGGAATCAGTGCGTTGACGATTATTGTTCCGTGTCCGTCCGGAACCAAACGAATGTGTACGATTCCGTGCATATTTCAATCCCGTACCAGCTGGAGCACTCGTACCCGGCTGCGGATGATTCACACTCTCATTCCTGAAACAACACCACTGAAAAAACCGCTTTCAAAACACCACTTTGCATACTTTTGATTGTTGCGACGCGGTTGCTCGTCCCTTGAATGACTTGGTCCTGTTTGACTTTCGGAAACACTGCGATTACGTGACTTTTGTCGATGATTTGGTCCTCTGCTGCCTTTCAATATCTCATTAATCCTCGGCTGTGAACAGAACACTTGAAAAACCCACCAAAAAAAACTATCAACAATCCTCACCTCAACAACTCGAAAATCCTCAATCGTTTTAAACTTGGACAAGTACTGTTTGAGTACCGGATTCACTTGTAAATTGTGACTGTGCTTATAGTACTTCATAAAAGCCCAAAACTTCTCCAACCCGTACAACTGTCCACTCTCATAATCCCGTACAGTTTCCTCTTGAAAATCCTCATACAAATGCGGCCGAAACTTCATCTCCAACCCGTACGAATAGAACCGAAACAAGCACTCCAACCCATACCGATAGCCGCGCTCGCCATCCTCCAATGCCAGCTGCTTGAACTCATTATACATCGTCCGATTGAAATTCTCTCTTAAAAAGAACGACCAAAAACGGAACAACGTATTCATCTCATTCGACAATCCAATACCGAACCGTTTCCGTTCTTTCAAACACTTCTGCCGGAATTTATGGTACGCCTGCTGTGTGAAATTGTTCTCCTTCAACAGAGCGTGCGAGGGATGCTGGAATGTCGGCAACGCTTGTGGCACACTGCCCACACTCGTGCCGAGATTCGTCTCGTTTGGACTGGTGCCAAAACTGCTGCCGGTCGACGTGGTCCGAATGCGGTGCTCTCTCACATCCATTATCCAGCCGACGTGCTGTTCAACCGGCGGATTATTCGAGTGTCTCGTCTTCCGTTTACGTGGCGTATGCGGATCGGGCGCTTGGTCTTTAACAACAGCATAAAATCGCGGTGCACTCCGTAAACCGGGCACTTGTGGACTGCGTTTATTCTCCTCCAACATGTCATCAAACTGCAAACGGAATGAAATCATTATCGCACTTCGTTACAACAATAAACAATTCTTTGTTATTTTTTCAATGGAAATGTGTGATAGTGCAAATAAATATCTACTAAAACAATTTCCAATTGTAAACAATTCTTACGATTGGTGGCGGCGGTGGTGGTACTTCGGGATTTTGTTTTTTCGGTGCTGGCGGGGCCAGTTTCTCGAACACTTCCTGACTAACAACATTCACAGTCTTATAATTATCAGATGAGCCACGATGCGTGTTTGTGTCCCATAAATCCTCTTCGTAATAATGTAAGCCGTCGTTAATTGCTTGCACTAAGTCTTGTGTCATTTTGACACGCGTTGTCCATTCACCGGTGCGATCGTAGCCCTCGTGTTTCGGTGCACGTTGCGATGACGGTTGCTGTTGTGTGACAATTAATAGTTTATTTACATCGCGATCACTCAACTCGTCCGAATCCTCATCGCAAGGCCTAAACAAAATGTTCTCAATGCAAAACATCATCTACATTGAAAACGGAATATTTACCAGTCATTTGAGAATGTATTTTGCCGGCCAGTCGGCACTTCTTGGTCCAATTCTTCGTCAAAATGAAATTCCAAATCTTCCCTTTCAACATTCTTCACTTTCGTCTCTTTCTTGATTTTATTCTCTTTGTTCTTTCGTTTGACTTGTAACCAATTGTCGCCATTCTCGTCGTTGTTGTTGTCGTCATTGTCGCCATTATTTGGCACGAATTCCGCCACGTCTGGATTCAAATTGTCCGTATGACGTTCGCGTAATTGTTTCGGCAAAGGCGGCGGTGGAACTAATTGCGAAATGATCTCTTCTTCTTTCTTGCCTTTCTTATCCAAAATCGGCCATTTTGTGGGATCGTGTTTGGCACGCACCTAAACCGAATCAACAGTAATCACAGTTATTTTTTTGCACATTGTTTTTTACCTTGAAACCAGCTGCTAATTCAATTTTGTCCGACGAACTAATCGCCTCCACAATCAACGCAATATTACTGGTTAATGCTTGCACTCTGTGAAATGATGCAATCAATGTCACCGGCAAATAACCTTCCGAGTCCATTTTTCGTCGTAGGAAAAAATCGCGAGACAAATTGTCCTCACTGAAGTAATATTCACTGCAAACGGGCAAAAAAAATTATTAATCAACGCCATCAATTCGCGGTGGTCGATTTTTGACACATCAACTGACTGACTTTTTTGACAATTTCATTCAAAATGTTCAATTAAAAACACATTTACTCTAAAACACCGTACACTTTTCAACGTTTTTTAATGTTTGTACAAATATTAAACTGAAATTCCAACATTTCTGTACAGAAATGTCACTCAGTTGAAGGTTCAAAAATCGGCCACGTGGCGCTGACTTACATCTGATTCTTGATGTACTCCTTCAACGTCGGCCCATCCAAATTCAAATAATTGTTACTATTGAAATAATACGTGCCCATATACGGTACAGCCGCATTCGGTCCATCCAACGATGCCCCAAACTTGGCCAATTGCGTATAATCCGATGGAAAGTCCGTATATTCCGCATCGCTCGATCCCCGATTGGCCGATTTGTTGTACTGACTGCGTCTGCCGCCACGGTTCCGTCCCCGGCCACTGCGCGGCACCGCCGAACCGGGGCGCGATTGTCGTCCATTGTTCGCATGTCCATTCAACGTTTCCGCACGCCAATCCCTGTCCCCGTCACTAACTGTCGACTGTACATCGCCTGGACGATGATCGTTCCGTCGATTGTTCCGTGCATGGTCCGTTTTGTGGGCTTTCGTCAAATCGATCTCCAACGGCACCCAACGGTGCTTGGCCGGCTTCCTTTTGTCATCGTTCGTCTCTTCGGTTCTGTTTGGTTGTTGGCCGACGAGGGGACTTGATGAGCGACGTGTCTGCAATTGGAAATCGATCAGAAAATCACTTGTTGACAGTGTTTTATTACTGACCTCTACGTTATTGGTTGGCGGATTGTTTCCCAAGGTGGGCCAGTCACAAATGTCGGAGAAATCACTAGCCTGCAATCGAATCAAACAGTTTTTTACTTAATAATTATGTTCATAAATTACGTACTGAGTTAAAATGCAAATTTATATAGACAATAAATATTTCCTACCATATGGATGATGTTGGAATGGTTTTGACGGTTTTTCCGTGCAAATTGCGATCAGTTATGTTCGGTGTTATCGTTTATAAGTTTAAATAATTATTCAGTATCATTAGCGGTCATATCAACTTTCACGAAAACGTAAAAAATATTTCAATTAAACATTTTTAAAAAAGTCAAGGTCAAAATATGTAATATGTGACTGATATGTGAATTTTTGTTCAATGGAATGGAGAGAAATTATTTGAAGAATGCACATTGGATAGGAAACACTGTCGAAATTCATTACTGACCTTTTGATTTGATCTTCTTTTATCTTTGGGAAGTTTAACAACACCTGACGACTGTATTTGTCCATGATCACCTTTTGGTGGTTCTTTTTTCGGTTTTTTCTCAATTGTTGTGTCACAAATGTCCGTTGTTGGATTGTTGGTGTTCGTTGAGGGTGTGGATTTTTGCCATGGATTCACTTTCGGCAATGGGGCCTCGACAAACACCATTTTCGTATCAACATTGTCGTTTAATGCCGTTTGATTCGTTGTCGCACCATTATTTGAATCCTTCTTCTCTTTATCGTGTTTTTCAGACTTATCATGTTTGTCAGCCTTTTCACCATTCACCATTTGTTGTTTGTGTTTGCCTTTTTTCTGTTTTTCACTTTTCCTTTCTTTTCTATTGTGATTTATGACTGGGGTGAATGTGGCATCGTCGTCGTTTGCATTATTAATCGGTGGATTTTCTTTTGGTTTCTCTTCGACGACAATTTGCCCATCACTTGTCGCCTCTGTTAAAATGTTCTGTTTAATTGTGGTTAGGGTTTGCTTGAAATTTAAGACAGCATGTGCGTATGAAGTGCCCGATGATATTTTTATGTCATCCCCCAATTGAGATGTATTTGGCGTATTAGGAACACGTGCATCCATATTACACAATTTTATTCTATAGATGATTTAACACAATTAGATAATATTTATTAGAAGAAATATGCAATATGGAGTGAAACCATGTTGCTTCAAGAAAGCATGGTCAGGACTAACATCACTTATAATCCAATTAAAATACAATTTCTTCAACAATGCAAGATAACACCTCCTTTTATAGGTTCACAACTAATGTTTTACTATTTGTTACTAAACTAACTAATAACTAAAACACAAAAAAACGTTTGTTTTTTGTGTACACTTATGCATAGGGGCTATTTTCTACCGATGATAGATCACCGGTGGTAAATGATTCTGTAATAATTTGCGCACACTCTTCCGGCGCAATCTACTAATACGCAACTTCCTTTTTCTATCGTCTATTTTCCAAATTTATTAATCAAGCACTATACATCACTGCAGTACACCTTGAAGATATTTTTGGAATTTTTTATCGAAATTTTTGCAACGCAAAAACATGTGCTACTTGCGAAGAAATTTTTTTGAGGTTATGTTGACATTTACACAATTCAAGATATCTGTAAATCACCTCACTCGTCAACGTACAGAGGGCAGCATCCGGGAATAAACGAGGCCTATTTTGAATCCACTTCCGTACACTTATATACTATCGGTAACAATTTCTATTTATAGACCATTTTCTTAGCAGTGCTTTATTTCAGTAGTTTGTGCTTATTTCCAATATTGAAATATAAATGAACAGTTGGTGCCGGTTGTGTATTGCATCGATTCACAATGCCAACAACTGTAAACGTATTTCAAAGACTGTGCGAAAAAGTCATTGGAAAATTAACACCTGAAGACATACAGACATTTCTATCAAGCAATGACGATGAAACATGCATTCAAATTGTATATGAAGCCGCTAAATTGATGCTAATCAACCCAAATCCCAATGGAAAGGACATAAAGAAAGCACATGTTGAAAAAGATGCCGGCAACAAGCAATTTGCCAAGAAGGACTACACAAACGCCTTAAACTCCTACAATAAAGGCATCATCGTCTGCCCTCAGGACACAGGTAACCCTTAAACCACCCTCCATTCAACCAACTAACAATCAAATCCATTTTACAGCCGAATCCAAGGAACTACTTTCAATTCTAATCTCAAATCGCAGCGCTGTCTTCTACGAATTGTCGGAATACCGTAAAGTCCTAAGTGACATTGATTATTTATTGGAAATTGGCCACTATCCAGTCCATTTACAGTACAAACTGTGGCTCCGTCAAGGGAAATCCTATGCAGCCTTACAAAACATCAAATCAGCAACCGAATCATTCAATCAAGCAGTTGATAGTCTAAAAAACTCGAAATTATCACACACAGAAGTGGAAAAAAAGGAGAAAGAGATCAACAAAGCTCGCCACGCCACTTATCCATCCACATCCAACCACGAATTAGTCTTAATCTCCAGTTCGAACGTGTTTGTTGGCGGAAATCGCTACATTTCCGCCCATCCAAAGGTGGACTTCCAACAGGACGACATCCAGGGCCGATATGCGATCGCAATCGAAGACATCGACGCTGGTACAATCATTGTGGAGGAGAGTCCACATGCGTCGGTCACCTCGTTCCAGCACCAATTGAAAAACTGCCAGAATTGTGCCATTTCCACCCATCAGCCGATCGCCTGTCCAAATTGCGCCTACGCCGTATTTTGCAGTACGAATTGTGAACGTGTCAGCAACGATACGTTCCACAAAATCGAGTGCAGTATTAAGAAAGAGCTGGAAAATGTCGGCGTGTCAACGAACTTGTGTCTCGCATTGCGGATCATCAGCCAGAAGCCATTGGAGTTCTTCAAACAGAAACGAAACTTGCTCAAAGATTTCATGAAAGAGACAACGAAAAAAGTCCAACCGAAAAAGCAAATCTATCGATACGACGATTACGACAACGTGTTCTTCCTCTGTCGCAATGAAAATCTCACTAACAAGAAAGAGAATGTGCATTTAGCTTGTATGGCAGTGTATTTAATGCGTTTATTAGCCCAAACGTCGTATTTCCACAATGCAGTCGATGAATGCCGAATGACAGACGACCAATTGTACATAGCCGCCTTGTTGTATCGCCATTTGAAGCTGCTGCGATTCAATGCACACGAAATGTCCGAAATTCGGAACATGCGAGACGACGAACAGATTCCGAATCAACGGAAGTTGCACGAAAGCGACATGATCGGATCGGCTGTGTATCCGACATTGTCGCTGTTCAATCATTCCTGCGATCCGAGCTTTGTTCGGTACAATGTGAAGAATCGCGTCGTCGCCCGAACACTGAAACCGATCAAATCCGGTGACATTATCTACGAGAATTACGGCCCTTTGTACACTTGCACTCCGTTGGCAGAGAGACAGAAGGAATTGCTGCATAAATATCTGTTCGAGTGTCTTTGTCCGCCCTGTGTGGAACTGTGGCCACAATTCACCGAAATGACCGACAAGGAGATGCGGATTCCGTGCAGTACACCGAAATGTCCGTTTGTGTTCGTTGTTTTGGCAGCCAACTCCGATCCGTTCTTAACTTGCAATTATTGCCGAAAAGTGACGAACATCATATCGGCTTTAAAAGCACTCATGGTAATGATTTCGGTGCGATTTCAACACAGTTTTGATGTTTGATTTGTTTAGGGTTTGGGCGATATTCTGGCCGAAGCGGAGAACTCGTACCGGAATGGAGAATTGGAAGCAGCGATGCGAATCTACTTGAAAGCGCTCAATATTCTGTATCGACACTTGAAACCGCCACATCCGGATATGGTGAAAGTTCAGCAACGGATTCGAGTCTGTATGGTCGTTGAATTGGGCAATAAGAGTGTTGATTACAAATTGAAATTGTAATGAATCTGTTGGAAGTTCTGTTCGTTCGTTATTCGAAATCTTTTTGATGTTTTAATGTGTTGTTTCGACTTTAATTTGATTAAATTACATTTCCTTTTCGAATAATTAAACTGTGTTGTTTATTGGGATGTTGTGGTTAGAGAAATTGCTTTCCAACATAATTTTCTTCATTTTTCATTCATTTCCCGCTTGAATTTAAATTTTTGAAAATGGTTTTGCAGTTGTACCAACTGTAGATGCAAAAAGTAACTAGATTGATGTTTTCGACTGTCAAATTTCACTACAGTCTTGAATTTTCCATTTTTTGAGGAAAAACAGAGTCTTTTTGTAGAAAATGAAACGTTCCCACAAAACCCAAGATTCAGGATCATCAAGTCGATCAGTTAATCCACCAAAGAGACCGTACATTGACTACAATGTCCAAGATGCAATTGCACGTATGCCAATGGTTGAAAATGGATCAGAAAACCTGCAATGGTTGTTCAATTCAGGTAGTAAATTGAGTTTTCAAAGCAATGCACTAAAAATAATCAATTCGATTGTAGTATTGAATCAGGAGTGCAACATTGTGGCAATGCAAATCGCCGAAATTAATATGGACCGATTATTACGAGGATTATTATCAACTAGTGTGTTAAGAAGAAATTTTCTGCAAAATGAAATTAGAGTATTAGATGGGGACAGTAGAAATTCTTTAAAAAGAAATCTAAAAGTTGATCATTTATGGAAGTTTACTGACTTGTATGCCAATCCAATTACACAAACAGATATGAATGTAAATTCGATTTGAAATGCTTTTAAATCCATTGTTAAACGTTTCTATTTACAGTTTTTGGATGAGATTATTGAAGAATTTGAAGATAAATTGTATCTAAATGTACCGGAAATAGGGGCACATTATACAGATGATGGAAATGATGAATGTTTTAGCGAAGAAGAGAATTTGATAAAAGCAACGTCGAATACAGAACAAAATAAAAACGGAATCAGCCAGTACGAGAACACAATTGTTTTTAACTAATTTCTAAGCTAATTTTGTTGTTATTTAAGATATGTGGACCCGCTGTCGTTCACTGCAAGGCTTATTCTTTCTGGTGCACTTGAAGAACGGCCGTACGACTACGAAACTGAACCAATTCAAGTAACCGAACATTTGAAAGAAGGAGAATTGATGACAGTACCAATAACAACCAAAGAATCCATTCGATGGGAACGGAAGTTGCAGAAAGAGTTCATCGATCTAACAAAAGTATGAAATTAATAAATGGTTGCCATTTTTGTTAGTTGTGTGGATTTGTTTCAGGAATATATACAGGACGAATTGTTGGATTCGATAAAAAATTACCAAGAACAGATACAGAATCTGCAGGCAACGCATTCAGCCACTTTACATAAATTAAAAGAGCTTGCAACTAAAAATCAACAGAAACAAGACGATGTTCACCAGGAAATTGTGGATCTTTGTGGGGAATAATTTTGTGATTGAAAACAGAGGATTAAAAGTGTATCGAGGCAGATGACTGTGATAATATTGATGAATTTCCGAATAATCATACTGTCTTGGTTATTGGGATGTTGTGGTTCGAGAAAATGCTCTCAAAGATTGTAATTAACAAGAAACTTTTGCATTGCTTCAAATAAATAGAAATATTCCAGTTTAGATTGTCGGTAAATGTTTACTTTCCTGCCACACCTCCAATTTTGATAAAATTTTCAGTAAACATGAATTTAGGCAAAGGCCAAAGGAGACAGGAGACTTTGAACCTCATTGACACATAAAATTTTTATTTAATAAAAATTGTAATGACAAATCAAATTAACATTTTTAATAATGCGTAATTTACATTCCATAAAATAGAAATTAGACAAATATCTACTCAATAAAATTATTATGATAAGCAAATATAAGAAATATATTTTTCATTAAAAAATATATTAGCTGGCCTTAATAAAGAGAGAAAAAAATGAAATCTATTGGCACTAATTCCTATTCTTGTAGTTCGTTCCATTTGTTTTAAGAAAATAAATAAAATATAAACTATGATCAATATTAATTATTGTTAAATTGTATTTTTGTGTAAATATAAGGCCGTACACTCTTTAAATATGTAGTATACAATAATGATTTTTTTTTATAAATATAAAATTATATCGGGAAAGTTTTATAAGTTTTTCCTTGTTTGATCGTTCTTATGAAGCTTGTGAATGAATTACAAGTGAACTTATAATTAAAACATCTTATAAAACCTGCCCCGCATTTATATTATACTGTGGATTAAATTGTAGACCTTTAAAATGTGCGCTAATGTTAAACTTCACATGCATGTGAAGTAAACAGCTTTCGAAAATCAACTGAAGGTCTTATAAATATACTAAACAATCCAAAAAAACATTCATACCTCATTGTGTGAAACAATTCACCCTCAAATCCTCTCTCTACTTACACTATAAATATACAATGTACAAAAACTATACTGATAAAAAATATTAACCTATTGTTTTTATGAGATTAAATTTCTGTTACACATACCATATGATGATAATTATCTATAATAGCAATTTCTAAATGAAGTACGGTTATATATTAAACAAATATAGAATAAATCATTTTTTATTAAGTAAAATCACAAACGCTTCCTCCAGAAAAGAACTTGAAAAAAAGCACATACTCTCGTAAAATTGAAAATAAAATAAAAATGAAAAAAAGAATTACTGTCACTCCACTATTTACTTAAAAAATATTAACCCAGTACCTACACCAAGTACATAATCAGTCAGATACATTTTTATTCACTCACTACCAACTAAATTAATATTTACTATATACACTATTTTCTTTTTTATGAAAAAAGGCATATTCATCACCTGATTAATTGCGTTACAAAAATATATATTGTATTTTATTTTATATCTAAAGTATTTCGTTTTCATTTTACTTCATTAACAAAAAACCAGTAATCACCTACTAAGAAATAAATGCTTCTGTTTATATTGAAAAATAAACAATTCAGCACCGATCATCAATGTGTTAAATGCGCTGCCTACAAAAACACTCATTGCAATAAAACAAAAATTCAAATTAAAATACCGCAAAATATTTTCAAATTTGAGCAATCAAAGGGTGTAAGTTTTGTTTTTTTGGTGTGTCTCTCCCTCCTTAAACATGTCATAAACTCCCTCGAAACAGAAAAAAAATGTTTTATTCTTTGTGGCTTTGAGATGGTTCTTTCCGCTCTGGATTTGTGAGTGTGGAATTTGCATGTGGTACCATCAAAATCGAACCATCAGCTGACGTTTGAAGACTGTACTGATACGGTGAATAAGGATTTCCTTCGGGATCCCGTAAATTCTGCAAAACATTCGCATTTAAAACATTTTCCAACCGGAAAACACCCACAAACTAATCACCTGGAAAACATGTCGATAAAGCTGCTGATATTTCTCCTTCATCCTCTTGCATTCACTCAAAACATATTCATGATCATGCAACAATTGCATCTTCCTATCCCTCATCTCTTTCACTTCATCAGCCAAACTCAAAATCTGATCCAGTTTACGTTTTCTACAATTCTGTGCGGCCACTTTATTTTTCCCTCTTCTCCTAATATCCCGAATCAAACTCAATTGCGCCTCACTCAAATCGAACTTGGACAAACGCTCATTGAACTCGTCCATTGGCAAATTAATGATATCATCCACCGATATGGGCACATTCAATGCCCTTGCCCGTTTCTCGTCCCTTGTCAAGTGTTCATCTTCACTTTTACGACTACTTTTGCCCTTGTCTCGACACACGGGCCGTTGCATCACACCGGAACTCTCCACTGGCAAATGGTAAGTGTGATTATGTTGCACATGATCAACATTCGTTCGGCCCAAATGATTCTGACGATTGAATTCAATCGAACAGGAATACTTCAATTCAGCCGGTTTCGGTTGTTGCTGTTCGGACTGATTCGGGAACGGTGTGGAATTGTTGTTCTCTCTGTACTCGTATTTAACTGGCTGATGATGTGCGGCAGCCGCTGCCACCGAACTGCTCGTTCCTTGTTCTTGGAAATACCGTTTGCCGTACATTTGGTGCTTTTTCTGTGCAACTGGTGCTGGAATCCTTGAGGAATCGTTCAATTGTCGACTGTTGTAACTGTAGTCGTACGGTCTAAATTTACTGCAAAGAAATTCATTTGAAAATCGTGATTTGTGCGTGCGTTTGTCGCACTTACGATTGATAATCGGTGACGTAATGTTCGGTGGTCGTGTGGCCCGAATCGGAGCCCGCATCGCACCACTCACCATCGGACAGTGAAGGCACCCTTTCGGAGCCCATCGAACTAACAGCACTGTCACTGGACGTGTCCATTCGTTCGACGTCCGCTCTTGACATCGTTGTGCCCGATGCGCCGCTCATACTTAAATTACTGATTGTATTATTGCTGTCCAACATACGCATCGTGTACATTCCTGCAAAGAAAATGTGACACTTGAAATGAAACGCACAAAATACATGAAATTTATGGTGAAACATGGTCTTACAGTTGTGATATACGTCCACATGCTGTTCAAGCACTGATTAACAATCGAAATATTACGCTCTTCTTTTCAACCCGTTATCAGTATTATAAAATTCAAGGATGAATAAAATACGATGAAATCACACTCTCTTTTCCACATCATCAATAAGTTTTGAGTTATTTTCGATTATTGGACACTGTACAATGTTAAAACTGTCAACAATATCTTTTGTTTTTGATGAAAAAAATGCATGTTGTGCGCTACATGTAAAAATAACAGCCGCGTGCGCGAAATACACATATTTCTCTATATTACGTTCTATAATATTTGACTTACACTCAGGTTTTTAAACATTGACTTGTTATTAATATTAATACAATGACAAAGCATATTTACACCGATTATTTAACACACAACAACAGTTTCAGTAGAACATTTCAATCGCACAATAATTATTCGGATTTTTTTGCATGTGTTCGTCTAATTTTAGTCTCTGTCCGTACCGAAAAAACCGGGTGATGTGACAAAAATTGTGTGCGACCTTGCGAAACATTCAAAATACACTTTTATCTTAAATATAAAGAGCATGTCCATAAATTGTCTCCGAACAAATGCAAAATAAATGCATATAAACGTTACATAACATGGAAATTAGATAATTGCATATAAAAAAGAAACAATTTAACAAACTCACCTTCGTTCATAGCCATATCCATCAATTGTAAATCTTCATCATTTAAAATTGATGATAGAAATCCATCAGTTTGATTCAATTCGGTGCCATTCTGCAACACACAATACAAAAAAACAATGAACATCTTGTTCAAATAAACAAATTCTATTGTCTATTACTTGATAATACATCATTTCATGTGAGGACGGTTCCAATTTGTAATGTGCTGCTGTATTTGGTTCGCCCATCGGTTCGCTGCTGTTTGTTAAATTCATCGAAGTGGCCACAGCATTGCCCAAATTCGTGCCACCTAAAATGTCATTGAAAACACTGCAAAATGCCACCAAATTGCACAACAACAACGTTACCTAGGTTACTATATGGCACAGTGGAATTGAGATCGCCCATTGGCGGTGTTAATGTGGCATTATGTAATAGTACACCTCTGGCAGTGTCCGCAGCAGCGCTGTATCCCATTCCATGTGGATGGGTGTAATTGTGGATGGCATGATGATGACTGAATGGATGATGAATGCCGCTACCATCGCCGGAACTTGGCAAACTCAACAAACTCGCCAAATCTTGCCATCTTTGATCCATACTCACAGAACGAACAAATGGCATTCGACTCTACAAGAATAACAAGAAAATTAGACATTTTCTTCAATCAATTGTCGATTTTATGTGACAAATGCTGTCATATCAAGTGCTTACTTTAACACTGAAAAATGATTAAAGGAAAACATCCAACATATATCACGTTCTAATCATTTCCGTTTACACTTTGCGCTTATTTATTTATTCAACAAAAATTCTGATATAGAAATTGGTTAAAAAATAACATGGACAGATGTTTGAAGAAGATTTTTTTATTGTTGTATGTGTGTTGTTTTTATCAATATTTCTAGAAAGGCAACATTTGTCGGTGTGTAAAAATAACCATTTTACACCTGATGTTCTGACTTTTTAAAAACACCATCACATATTCCAGGTATAATAAAATTGAAGAGAAAAAAGATTAATGTTGCCGATGATGGCACCTTAAATCATTTGAACAGGATGATAATTTGACAAGACGAACCCACAAATTACAATAGAACTTACTACCTACAACTCATTTGTCATAATAAAAATGTACTCTTTCAAATGGACTTTCTGGGCCCTTTTTACCGTTAACTTAAAAACCGACTTTTCATTTCATTAAAACAACTACACCGAAAGTGCGTACAAAACACACACACAATAGAATTACAAAGTTATTTCCTGAATCATGTCATTTCGTTACATAAAATAAACCCGAGGTCGTCGTTTTATAATCAAAATCTAGTCGAAATAAATAAATTTACCCTCACATATTTTATTTCACACAAACGAACAAATCGAAATAATGAAACCAGTTCGTTTTTTAAGAAAAACCCAAACACACACCTGTGCAAAATTTACTCTTGCAAACGAACACAAACAGCAGTGTAATAAAAAATCTTCAACATTGCTATTAACTTCTCCCTCCCAACTGAAATCTTATCGAAACATAATACACAACCTTCACAATTTATTCAATAGAGAAAAAAAATTCTACTATAATTAAAATAGATTTGTTGCTTAATTAAGAAGAAAAATCGTTCTCTCCACTCACCTGATGAAAAGCCCTGTGATGGGGATGATGAAACTGTGGCGTTTGAATCATACTGTCGATATGAATATCCTCCTCGGCCGATTCTGTTGCCTGTTCACCATCTACTTTACCAGTAGACGATGAATTGGAATTGTCCTCACACTTTTTCACACTCTTCTCTTCACTTGAAGTTTCTGTTGTATTTTCCAATGACAATGTTTCCAAATCTTTTATGTTCAGTGTATCCTAATCAAGAGAATCGCGTTAAATCCGCACAATAATTGCACAAAATCGCACATACCTGTGATGAATCATCGTTCAATTCACGCAGTGCTTCATCCAAAAGAAATTCGGGAATTGGCAAAGAGAGATCGCCAAATGTTAAATCATCATAGGTGTAATCGCCGAATAATTCCTCGCTTACAGGCTCTTCTTTTATTACATACTCCCCTGGAAAAAGTCAACATCAGCCTTTAAATCGATCAAATTGCGGTGATGCGCGCCAATTTTTATATAAAAACATTCCAAACACCTTGAAATGAATTTTTGTTACATAAGCGCGGGTTTCGATGCTACGGAAGCGTCGATATCTCTGAATTCAGTCTTTCCTCATAATCCCTCTGATGATATTCGCTCAATAATAGGATTTAACATCCTTTATTAGTGTATCTATTTAATTTTGATGTGTTTACAAGGAAACAAACGGATTATCCTATCATTTAACAGTCACCTTATTGACAATAGAAAGTTCTCAACTGACAAAATCGAGTAAAAAAGCGAAAAAAACTTTACCTTTATTACAAAACGTGTGCGTCTATCAAAATCCAACAACAGACAATGAACATTTTTAATTGAACTTGGGAAAAAAATGAAAACAATCTAAAATAACACCCATCTATATAAGGCCAGTAAGAGAGCTTCAAACAATTGGAACTGAATAAGCCAAAGTTAATGATGCGGTTTCGTTAAGGTAACCCGCTGTGAAACTAAAATACGTACCTGAATTTCCATCATCAGTCAACCAACCCCCCACGCTTTACATTAAATTATTCGTCCTTATTGGAGCTCTCTCTGTATGTGGTTGGATATTTTGATGTGTTACATTTTTTACGGTGCTCTTTTTTCACGAAACTCCCCAACCCAGTAAAATGGTGGAGTTTTACACGAAAAACGTTAACTGCTTTCATAAAGATATCACGGAAAAATGAGATCGTTAAGAATAAAAGTAAAATTATTTTTATAGACGATGAATACTACAATTGTATACCTGATATACAATAGTATAAAAGAAGTGTAAAGTCAAGAATAGAGAAAAAAAGATGTAAGTATGATATTTGTGTTGCTGTATCACGGTGCTTCAGCAGAAATTTCTTGTATCGGTGGAAAACATGGATTATTGAAATGTTTCCTGAAAAATTTGTTAAGTCGATATTTCAGGAACGAAATCGTGCACTGATTTCCACCGAAGAACACACCAAATGATTGTCATTATTTAATGAAATGAAACATGCACTTGCACAAACACAACAAATATGGACCTTCTCTCTCGCTTTTCTACATCTACGAAGAAGGCGTAACTTTCGAGACTGAAAAATGATTTATAAAAAATTCAATATAATGTCTTGCCGTGTGCCGGAAAGCCATTTATGCGTAGAAAGAATTCAAGTCAAAGGATGCCGACACATTTGTGGAGGCCATTTTGTGCTGAAGCACATAACATCTATATGCAGACACATAGATGATAAATTGTATTCAATCAACTTTACATTATAATTATTCGAATTGAATTACTTTAACATTCAGCCTCACTTGATGATTTTCCCAAATGAAAATAAAGCCACTAAAATTGGCGTTCAACTTTTTCTCTCAAAATCCCGATCCTTATCTTAAATGGACACTTGAGGTTTCAAGTACTTTTCATCCCTGCTGATAGCTCACTTGTCATCGTCTCTTTTTGTTTTATTTATTTACCTTTCTGAGGGCCATTGTGAATATTTTTGACACTCAGAAACTCACAAATGCGGATTTTATCTTTAGTAAACCGGAAACCCAATCAACAAATCTTGTTCAGTTCTCTCTTCTTAACGAGAGATTTCAAAGCCGTCGGCGGACGGAAAACGCGCTCACCGCGTTTCTTATGTGTTTTTTTGAAATTGTGCTTTGTGTGTTTTTCGGATAACATTTTAACCCCCCAGAACGAATCCAACTGCCAATAGAATTTTTCTAGCTAGATTCAATGGGTGTTTGGGGAATAAGAGGTCTAAATTAAAAAATCCTCCAAAATAGAATCATTATTCAAGATCAGAAAAAAATATGATATAGAATAATTTCGGCCCAGTCATGGTGCAATACCCTTGAGTATTATATACCTTTATAGAAAACTACAAATCATTAATCATAAATTTCTCTACAATATATCGGGATTTTTGACATTTCAAATGTGCACCAAAGAAAAATCATTAATTTTTCATATTTGGAACCCTTAATGATGGCCAAAAATCTCTTGTAAAGCAGGAACTGAAATGTGTTTGTTATACCTTGGATGTTTTATTCCAAAAAGGCACAAACTGTATCCATCAATTGGCATCACACTCCGAAAAGTCTCCGAAAAAAGCCTCAATTTCCCTTTTTTCAAAACTTTGTTCCTCTTTCTTAATAAAACACAACTACTTCACTTGGATGGCTTGCTTTTTACATAACACACACAAGAACGGATACGTACATGGTCGGATCACTGGCGACTGTGTGAAGACTGAAAATACCAAAGCCAATCAGACAGAGGCAACAGAGCGAGCTGAAGCTAATATGGCCGCCATTCAGACAATAGCAGAACCAGAGAAAGGGAAACTCGCTTTCAGAGGGGCTGAAATTCAGTCTAGAGGGGGCAAAACTCATTTAACCCCAAGATATGATATCAACATTTTTCCTTCTCTCTCTTCAACAGTAAAAATTGCTCTGTAAAATTACATTTTTATTGACATAAAACAGTTACGAATTAATTTTTTCTTTTTAATCCACCACGAATATTTAGAGTGTGAAGAGAAATGGCAATTTTGCTTAACATATTCATCCTGATTTGAATATACGTTATATTATTTTAAAATGTGGCCGGACAAAAAAATAACAAAGCATCATTAACAATAGATTAAAAAGATGTACAGACCTTGGGCCCAGCACTTCAACAAAATCATTTTACATTCTCCACAAAGAATAGGACCTAAAGTTAATCCACTTAAAAAGGTAGCAAAGAAATATCTTTTCTCAGATATCCACTTAATGACAAGCTTTGATTTTTTAATTTACTTATAGGTATCTACGAAATACTTAAAGAAGACAGCATTTTGTAAATATTTCATGTTTGGATGAAGGAAACAATGTTTCGTCGAAACTTTCGACGGTGGAAGAATGAAAAACACGGAAATTCCCTATATGT
This sequence comes from Silvanus unidentatus, assembly GCA_963930825.1. NCBI lineage: Eukaryota > Metazoa > Arthropoda > Insecta > Coleoptera > Silvanidae > Silvanus > Silvanus unidentatus. The sequence goes on from OZ005763.1 coordinate 126,886, forward strand.
AAATATTGGAAGGATATGTAGAAAACACCAAGTCATTTTAGTCTGCACAATGTCTAGGCACATCATCATGGTATGTCCCCAATGAATTGTATTTATATGGTTTATTATATCATCTATAAAGAAGCGCGTCAGTTGAAGAAAACACACCAAAGTCTGGAGTCATAACAACTTGCTACAAAAGTGGCTACCATTTATGTGTATACACTTGACAATGCACCTTTTCTAATAATTGTAACACTTCTTCTATACACTGATTTATGCAAAATCATTTACTAACCGTCTTGACCATTTTCAAAAAAACAATTGCAAAATTACACTTAATATACAGGGTGTTTCAGCTAAGTTCTTGAAAAAAAATCGAATTTTTTAAATTTCTCCCAACTGTAATAAGTTGGAATAACCAAACTTGGCACACTTACTTAAATCATTGTGGATTATGTTTCTGTAAAATATCAGAAAAATCAGCCACTCCCAATACGGTTTTTTGACAAGGGGGCGGCTTTCAATCTTTGTTTTTTCATATGGGGGTTGCAAATTTTTCACTTTTTTTAAATCTATTCGATGCTAAATTTAATAAGGAAACTTTTTTGTCTCTTGGATTTTTTTCGTACGACGCACCGTTTTCGAGAAAAATGCAATTTTATTTGAACTCGTCAAGATTTTACGAACATTTCAGTGGTCCATAACTTTTTAGTTAATGTAATTTAAAAAAATTACTCCAAGATCACCAAAATTTTTGTTAAATTTTTCTTCAACATGCCGAAGAAGTTGATGGCCTCATTTCCAAGAAAAATCCAATAAGTTTTCGACCGAATCTGCCATTAAAATTTTGCAGCTCTTAGCCGAAACACCCTGTATGAAGTAAAAAAATTTAAATTCACTCATTTCCAGGCAGGTGACGAGGGATAAAGAGAACAAACTTCTATATTCGGTATATATAATGTTACTTTTTTCTCCTCTTCGTCCTTTTCTATATTATTATTCGACACAGCTTATATGATGACTGTACAATTTTTTAACAGCACACAGTTAAGACATTTCCAAGAACAAACCACCCCCGGTCCTAATCAAGGCAAAAATTATTTGCGACCACACCAGTAAATATGAATAAATTTTCGAAAATATTCCAACATTGTAATGTTTGATGTATCAATATACAATCATGTACAGGGAATTTTTGCTGACATCATGAACACAAGGGAAAATAACACACAACCATTACTCAAAGAATGGAAAAAATCGAGAGATGTGAAAAGAAAACTAACATCCTGATGGCTACTGAAATATTCTTGTGTATAATAAATGTACAAGGCCCGAAAAATTTCCCATTGTCAGATCAATCTGGACGGTTTGGAGTAAAACGATCGTTTTCCATCAATCTGAACAGCATGAAGCAAAGTGTTCTTGCATTAAGGGGTACATTTAGGGAAGATACAATATTTTTCCTTCCATTTGAGAACAAAAAACAATGATTAATATATTCAAAAGGGAATCAGTGCTATTTGCACTTTCAACTTGACATTGTTTAGAAAATAAACATTTCCAATTGGGAAAATTAGATAACAAGTTGGTCCTCTTATCTAGCCTTGAAAAAGGCGCGCAAACATCAAAAAAATACTAGAAAATTCTCTCACACATCGCATTAGGGTAATAATTAATATTTCGGACCCTTTTTACTTGGGCAACTTTTACCAAGTCATCAATATTTCGAATTTTTCTATCAAACCCGAAGGAATGATGTGCATTTTTACTGGCAAAAAGGTTTCAGCTTGTGGAACTGTTTTCAGTATTAATGCAGAAGTAAAACGTTTAAAATGTGCGCATTTTTCCGTTATCCAAAAATCGATGTACCAAGTGTAAGTGTTTTATCTAGTGTATAATTTGAGTATTTTGTTTAAGTGGACTGAAAATAACAATATCTCGCATTAAACAAAAATAATAAACACGCAACAAAGAAATTGAATAAAAAATATGATGATTTAAGAAAATTCAAGCCAATTTAAATAATTATCATCCTTTAGAGAAACATTTTTGCATAACAAAACGTACATTTTCAACGCACAGCTGAATTTTCACGGTTTGAAATGTTAATTTGAACAAATTGACAAATATGATGATAATTGAACGTAGAAATGTCATCAGTTAAACACTTAAAACCTTAAATGTGTTTATCTACACCTTTTATCGTGTATAGAAAATGATATTGGCGTCTTAAAACAAATATTTCAACATAAAAGCATGAAGAAATGTTGTGCAATCACTGAAAACTTACCAGTTTCCGTGTCCACCGTGTAATCGAGTCCGGCCCATGGATCGTCATTATTTTCACCATTTCCATCAGTCTGTAAATAAAAACAACACTACATTACATGATCGATGCTGGGAATTGAAAAACAAACATTAATTTTCTCTTCCGATGGCGGTTGCAGCTCCTTCTCTTTGTCCTTTTTAATATCGTCCTCGTTTTCCTCCAACAACTTCGATGTGGATCCGGTTGTAACATTTTTAATATCCTCTGTCGGCGGTGCTGGTTCTTTTTCGTTTTGTGGTTTCGCATTTGCCGTCTCCAATGAGAAGCCCAGATCGACGTCTTGTTTCCATAATACTTCGATTAAATCCATGTCCTGTGGAAGAACAACTTTTATAGAAAACACAACTGAAATTGTCTTTCACAAAATTGTTATGTAACTACAAATCGAGTGGACTTTTTTCTCTACAACTTTAACATCACATTGTCGACTAACAAATACTTCATAATAGAAATTATCAACGAAAATATGTACGTTCTTATCAGTTTTATCTGTTCAATGATAAGGTAATTAATGATTTAAGTCATAGATATACCTATAAATAAAATTTATTACACGAGCATATCCAACAAAATGATATTTTACACATCTATTTGCATGCGACTCAAGTTCAAATTTGATAATGATTTTAATGAATTATCTATCAAATTTTTACTAAAAACAATTACAGAATTTATCGAAAAACAAATATAGCTCGCAATAAATTTAAACTTTTACATAGTTTTTCGATTTGTTGAAATTATGATAAGAATTTTTTTCTTATAAAAATATGTACAAGATAAAAATTCGTTCAACAGAAATTCAACAACACAAACACTGATATTCACTTGTTTTACATGATTTTGATAAAAAATTCTCTATTTGCCATTATTTCTGATTTTTTGGCAGTGGACTCATTTATTTTCGACCTCAAAAATGAAAAAAACATTCTTTTGACCACTCAAGAATAATAAATGCCAATTAAACAAGATTTACAATAGAAATTGCCTAAAAAGAATGCATATTCCTGCTCATATGCAGGATGATTCGAGCGGACTTGACAGTAAATAAAAAGTAAAATAATTTTTGACGCAAAATAAAAAAGTTTAATTAAATGAGAATTAAAACTGGACTAAGAACATTTCAAATGAATATTAATGACTGTTGTGAAGAGTTTTTTGATTAATGAACACACGGATAAAACATATATATGTTGTATACAGTTGATAGGCATGGGCAAAACAAAACAACACCTACTTTTACATTGAACATTTGATAATGTAAAACGTTGCAGGAATTAAAAGACCGCATGATGTATATCTAGAAGGTTTTAATAATATAATATATAAAAAGTAGCGCAAGCATGTTTATGAGAGTATAAAACGCATACGCTATAGAAAACTATTATCCCTGCGGGCTCGTTTTTCAACAAGATGGCGTCCCTTTTTGTATGATTGCATGGCCAGGCCTGACTGACACTCTCTCTCAGCCAGAGTCCGGACCGATCGCGTCTGCCTCTCTCTCTCGCTCTTACAACGAGTTTCCAGGCCTGCTGCTTGCTTGATTCAACCATGCGGGACACAAAGGTGTGGTTCGAAAATGCGGTTCATAGTTCTCGGCTACCCCACGATTATCTCACCAGCCATTGTCTTCTATGCTCCTCCCAGTTTTCGGATTTTTACAATATTATATTCGCCAAACCGAAATTCATATCCGGTCAACAATATATTCGATTTGTTCGTCTTGTTATTTGCGTTTTAAACGACAATGTTCTAATTTCCGTTCGGGTTTTGCATGTTAAAAATTGTGCAAAATCACCAACAGAAAAATCATTTGAGAATGACGAATATTGAATCGGTTAATTAATACAAAAATGAATATGAAACTTTTAGATGAGGGAAAAACACCATCAGTCCATCAGCAGGAACGAAAACTTGTGCAGGGCGGAGTCTTGTAATTACACAAAGAATTTTTTTTATCTTGACATGCGATCAATATATAAACTTAGGAAAAAAAATAATTAAAAAGCGTTAGTTATACAGAAGGTCTGTGTGAATATTAAAATAAGAGAAAAAAATCATTCAACATAAGCCAGCATTGTTATTATCTGCGATTTTATTTACCTTGTAACGTAATTAGATTTAAAAATATTATATCTTGATAATATTCATTAAGGAATTTGTAAAACAATTTTAATGACATGTTTTTTCAAATCTGGAGCGCCTTTTTCGGTTCAAATATTCCACATTTATTTCTTTCAATTTGTTATTATAACTTAATTTAATCTCTTATCAAAAAGGTACTTACATAAACGTTCAATTACCATTGAAAAACTTCAATTTCATCCGCACCGTGAGTTAAAATACGATTTCTACGTTGTAAAATACAAAAAAAAATTGCAATTTAAGTTTCCAAGTATATTTTAGTAGAAAAATGATTGATTAGATAAAAAAATCGCTTTCCTAAAAACTTTTATTATTATCTATAAACTCAAAACTGTATAAATGTGTAAATATCACCGAAATAAAAAAAAATTTACTCATTATAAACACTTTTTTTCTCGTCTCCTGATTAGTTTTTATCTAATTCCTTATTCTTTTGTTTTTTTGAGAACCAAGATTCCTATCAAATTTTCAAGTAGATTAATTTATAAAAATTTCCACAATTTTATCAATATTACGAAATCGAATGAAATTCGCTCTTTTTCCTCACTGTGTAAAACTTTCAATTTCAAACCGCGTTGTAATTTTATGGCTAATAGTGCAAATTAGCTAGACAATCTTGCTAATTAACCCATACAGCTGCATGTACACTTCCCCCTTAAAGAAACCGTTTTTCTATTACTCGAAAACATAATTAAAATGAATTTCTCATCGCAAATCAACAATTTACGTTATGGAAAATAGAATTTTATAATTTAATACAATTATGTACAATAGAATTGTTGTTGAGAAGGCAATAATATGAACAAGACGATTTATTATTTCATATATCACTCTGTATGTATACAGGGTGTTTCAGATAAAAGCAGCAAAATTTTAATGGCAGATTCTTGAAAAAAAATCGAATTTTTTAAATATCTCCCAACTGTAATAAGTTGGAATAACCAAACTTGGCACACTTACTTAAATCATTGTGGATTATGTTTCTGTAAAATATCAGAAAAATCGGCCACTCCCAATACGGTTTTTTGACAAGGGGGCGGCTTTCCATCTTTGTTTTTTCATATGGGGGTTGCAAATTTTTCCCTTTTTTAAATCTATTCGATGCTAAATTTAATAAGGAAACTTTTTTGTCTCTTGGATTTTTTTCGTACGACGCACCGTTTTCGAGAAAAATGCAATTTTATTTGAACTCGTCAAGATTTTACGAAAATTTCAGTGGTCCATAACTTTTTAGTTAATGTAATTAAAAAAATTACTCCAAGATCACCAAAATTTTTGTTAAATTTTTTTTCAACATGCCGAAGAAGTTGATGGCCTCATTTCCAAGAAAAATCCAATAAGTTTTCGACCGAATCTGCCATTAAAATTTTGCAGCTCTCAGCCGAAACACCCTGTACGAAGTAAAAAATTTAAATTCACTCATTTCCAGGCAGGTGACGAGGGATAAAGAGAGCAAACTTCAATTTCCTCAAAAATCCAATGAGTTTTCGACACCCTGTATATTACAACAAATGATAAATGTCTGAATGTCATGAACTTTTCTTCAACTCTGCAATTTGATCACTTCACCTTTTATATTATTTATTATCCCCACAATACAATAGTGTAACTAATAGTTTATAACAATCTCATTATTCATGTATAAAGTATAAACGCACGATTGGTTTCATATCGCTAAATTAGAATCTATTAGAATAATGTTATAGAAATGTATTGAAGGATGTTTTTATTTCTCTATATAAGAATTCATTTGCCGCCCTGCGTTCATCTCGGCTTTCTCCATCATCCCAACCTCTCGCTTATTCTCGATCGCCTCGATATCTGTCCATCTTACATCATTAGCGGTATCCTAGCGGGGCGCTTTCCAGCCACCAGCCACGTACTGGCCCAACAAACACCCAACAAAGTACCATCTCCTCCGCTAATTGAGCCATACATTTGCCCCCTCAATCCGAGCCTGCATTGTTATCTGAATAATGTATATACACCATGCATGTATTCGGCCTCTGTGGCGACAGATGATAAATGATACTTCTTAATAGGAATCCAATTCTCGGTGAATTGCTATATCGACCGTCTTCATTGGGTAAAAGCTCGAGCGGCGCGTTTCTTCTCTCTTTCTCATCATCACTAACTTTAATCAAGCAAACAGCCATCATTTCCTTGAATCAAACTAAAACCCGGCCCCACATTCACTTCAATTAAACTTTACTTCTTTTTTTCTCTTCCTCTTTTCTTTCTCTCTGTTTTTAATCACACACTTTCCAAATTATTTAACATGTTCTGTTTATTTTCGGGGAAACATCCAATCCTACTTTCTCCATACTAATATCAAAATCAATCCACAGTCAAAAAATTCATTCTCTCTGCTGTTTTGCAACAAAAGTTTTGCCTTGGATTGAAAAAGTCCGTTGATTGGTCGGCCATTGATTGTGTCGGCGTTGTGCTTCGTCTCGTTTTTTTCCTCTTCTCTTCCACAAGAAGTCATGCTTGATGGTCTCTGCCTCCAGAGCCGTCTGTTGCGTCTAGTGACCTCCGAGAACAGCGGACACACACTTTTATTCCGTTTATTAAAAAACCAAACACATTTGGGCACCTTTTTTCTGAATTACTCGATTACAATCACCGAATTTGTAGATTGTAGACATAATATCGTGTAGATTGTCTTTTCTCTTGTTATAAAAACTCGACATGACATGTATAATATTAATAGTATGTTGTAGTAGTGTAGTTTTAGGTGGTCCCAAGTCGTTGTCACAGAAACCGCATCTTTCAAAAGTGTCTTCAACATCATTTGTCATTATAACATTCTGACCACCCCATAAAACTTGAAAAAATCATTTGTCAAACAGCAATTGTTTAGTTCTTCAATAATCAGTTGACCACAAGGGCCCCCACGTTTTACAACCCTTTTCACTCCTCTTATACCTGAATACCAAAAATGTTTCAACTTACCGAAACAATATACAACAAAAACACAGAGAAAACATTTAATTACTATAATTAAACGTATTTTCATTGTATAATTTAAAATTGTAGAGGGGAATTTGTTGAATTAATTTTGAATTAAAAGTGCTACGGCGCCATCTGTGTGAATCTACCAACATTATCCATATTGATCTTTACAGAGTACTGTAGAATAAAAAGTCCGAACTTTTTTCGAAAAAATTCAAAACAAACGCCAAAATTTAAACCTGCAATTTGTTTACAACATTTACATTGATGTAAAACCGCTTTTTTTTGTTAATGTCAACTATTGCGCAAAATTACAATGTTAATAAATGTATGACGTCAGTCAACATAAATAAATTCCTGCTATTTACAAGCGAATTGTAGAAAGTTTGTCAAAATGTACACTTTGTACTTTCTTCTTAAAACTAATTTTAAATAATATTTATAGTGACTCACCATTTAACAGCAAAATACATTTAATAATGTGCAAGTCCGATTTAATAATGTTTATAAATAATCTCTGTCCTTAAAACAAAAGAAAAACAATCACAAAACAACACTAAAAATAAATTTCTACGTTATAGAAACTATTAAGATGTTTCAAATGAATATATTTGATAAGAATTATGAAAAACAGTGAAACACTATAGAAAGCAACAAGCGGCAATCAGTTTATAACATATTTTATCCTTGACTTTCGTATAAAATGTAATTATCAAACACGTGGTACACCAACTTTAGCCTATCGCAATATATTTTCATTAAACAAATACTCTATAATAGAATTTTAAATAAATAATTGAGTTGTTACTTTTTTTCGGATTGCTGTAATCAATTGAAACGGCCAATAAAATATTGAAAACTTTCAAACTTGACAAGTTTATGAGTGTACCTATTTACTTATACAACAAATAAAAAGAATAAATCAATCAATGACCCGATATAACCGACTAATTTACGATAAATAAATCGACACTGAAACTAAAGCTTTTTGTTTTTAAGAAAAATACAATTATTTTACCTTGAAAAGCGCGTAATTATTATTCTCGACTTCAAATAAGAGATTATGAACTGCGTTAGAAAAAAAAGATTGCTAGTTATACTTTCTGTGTGTAATAATTAAATAAATTATACTTGTTTATATAAAAATTTAAACATTTCTGTTTGCACAAATTACAGTTTACTGCTGACAAGTTTCGAGCATTACTCACTAGATGTCGGTGTCTGAAAATTGGGAAAAACCACAACATTTTTCAAAACTCATGACCTGAGACAATAAAATAAAAATACACAAAATATAAAAATACCATCGGTTAATTGGCCGACTGTTCGGTTCAAGTTCAAACCATTTCCCAAAAAAAAAATAAATAGAACCTCATCACATGATAGAAATTTGGAACAAAGAGAAAATACGTCAGGATTTTCTCCGAATTTTTGCCCATTTCGTTGAACCACTTTCGCAAAGTGATTTCAAAAAAATCTTATGTAAACAAATGCAGTCTCTAATCAGAGCTCTCGTAATCGATTATTAAACGTGCCAAATTGATAAGCATTCCAGAATTATTCGATAAACCTTTGGAACAAAGAAAATACACACAAAAACATATCATAGACAAACATTTTTCCTTTGATTCGTCCTTCAGGACGGGGTCGTTTGCACTATTATTTGGCAAACATTCAAATTGGTTCAGTTCCCATCATTCACATAAAAGACTCAAAGATTTAATTAGAAATTTTACAATTCTCCACATGAAAAACCACTAAAACCGTCTATAATTATAAAACGATTATACATTTTATGATTCATCACACTAAAAAAATAACAAAATTATTATTTACTTTATTGGAAATTGTTGTGATATAAAACGATTTTATATTCGTTTTCCCATCGAGAAAAGTGCAAAATCGCCTCAAGTTCTTTAGAAATTTTTGTCGTCAATAACTGTACATTTTTTCTCTCTCAATCTTCGTATTAATTATTTATTGAATTCATTCGAGAAAAGAAACATGTGCATAAATAAAACTCATTGAAACGTCCTCAAAACTGACTGGAAAATTGATTAGTTCTATTTCCATTTGGAACATAAAAATCGATTTAATTAAGAAAGAAACTGAACAGGTCTTTTACCTCAAACTGATTAGATGAGTGAAAGAGAAAAAAACATGTTTAACAACTGTAAAAAAGGAGTTTATTAAATTTAAATAAAATTACTAGACCAAGAATTGACGAAAATCTAAGAAAACATACGTAAAACCACACAATTTACTGGCCTTGTTCATTGTACTTTACATGCTTATTTATTTGTTGCTAAATTTGCTTGTTTCAATTGAAAATTCAATTCGAGAGAAGATTTATCAACATTTTCTCAACATCCTCTGACCTCAAAACGATTGAGAATCTTTGGATAAATTTATAAATAAAAACTGGAGAGAAGAGAGGCGATTTTCCCTCTTCACACACACGAAAAACACAAATCATTTACGCAATTAAATCCATATGAAAACAATAACTCATTGAATATTTAAATTGGGAATAATGTTACTTACTGGGTCAATTTTATTGCTATGTTGGAAAAGCAATGTGTAAAGTTTTAATAATAATTCAACAGCAAAAATGTGGAGCAAGGTTGAAAGCGCATTTTCATCAAACACGAAATTTTCTCAACTCGTAAATACAAAGAAAATATAAACGAAGGAGAAAGTTCTAATCTATGTTGACTGCATTTCCATTTACAGTGCAAAAAAGGACGAATAATCACCTTAGAGTGGGCAATTTGAGATCGAACCGAAAAGTGTGACTCATTCAGCCTCTTTTATTCCAAGGCAACATTTTGATTCGCAATCAATCGAAAAACGGCTCTATTTATACAGTGTGAATGTGAAATCGTTCACAAATGGAACAAAAAAACATTTATTTTTAAATGCACGCATTTTTAAAATGCATTTTTTGGCCCCATTTCAAAAATCAAAGGCGCCTGCTTGTGATGGGCTGAAAAACTTGAAGAAAAGTGGAAAAAAGGTTAACTGACCTCTTGTGTTAGTTCGATTCCTCCTCCATCCAATTGTCCGGCTGTTGTGTCGCTATTTTCCGTTTGATTGTGTTGTTGATTTGGCAAATTGTCTTGATTGTTTGTTGTTGTTGTCGGTGTGGATGTTGCACTTCGTTCGATATTCAATAAATACGTGGTTACATTTGGATGACGGAAACTGATTCGATTGTAGCGTCCCAATGAATTCAAATCGGCGAATATGTCACGTTCGTAATTCAATAGAACGGAATCGAGACTTTTTGGATTGATCAAGTGCGATCGCAACACTGAGGGACTTAAACTTCTCCAACTGGTGCCATTATTCAAGTCGAAATGCACACCATTTGAAATATTATTCTCATAATCGTAGAATGTTTCTTGGTTAGCACGTAGCAGACTTAATATTAATGCTAATTGCAGCAATTCGTCTCTGTATACTTTCTTGAAAGACAACATGTTTCCAATCAAGTCCAAATGTTCACAGAAAAACACAGCACAGGATTTTCGGGGGGCAAATCTAACCTCAAAATTTCAATTATTCAACCGTGCAGATATTTGATTCTCTTGAAGAGAAACATTGTCAATTCAAACATAATTACGTGTGCTAGTTGGTACACATGCGAGTTTTCTTTATTAAATTCATCGTTTTGTGTGTTAATTATTGTTATTAATCGTCGGTGTTTTGTTGTTTAACTGCTGACAATTGCCACAGCACACTTGTTCTGACACCACTCTCTGTCTGCTGACAGTTCAATTGACCGGTGTATACGCACTTGATTATTTATTTCAACATTTATTTCTTAACAATACAGGGCGATATTGTCAAAAATGCAATGTTTATTAATTTTACAATTTTTCTAACAATGTTCAATGGTTGTTAAACGGCGAGTTTAAGGAAATTTCATAAAATTTCATCACAATAACAACTTGCACCTTTTCTATCGTACAAATGATCAAAATCAAATAACATACGACTCAACTAAAATGCGCAATGAATTATTTTAACCTCCTCATACTTATAATAAGCACATATTCGGAAAAGTGGGGGATTTTTACGTGTAAAAAAATGATGTTTTTCATTTTATTTTCAATGCAAGGAAAAATCGAACAAGAAAAACACCAACAAAAAAAATATCAGTGTGCTGTGCTTTTTGTAGATTTAAATCTGGGACGCAGTTTCGCCTTTTAGGACATTCACAGGGTGTCTCAGACACGCTCCCACACACACTTGCACTTTTTTTTCAATTCTCTAATAAAAGCACGTGCAATTTTCCACGAATTTTGCGCTTTGTTTACTCCAACAAACTGTCATTGTTACTGTCAAAGAAAACACCCTGTATTATAATAACGCACACTTTGATTCTTTTTCGACTTTGATTTTCATTTCTCTCACAAGGATTTTATTGAATATTTTCATATAAACGCAATTATTGTTGGAGGAAAATTCACAATTGGCCAACATGTACAGGAAAACATGAACATTTATCAATTATATTTGTTTTTTAGAGATAATTTCGCTACCGCAATATGAAAAAAACAAAACTTATATAGGATTTACTACTTACACGACAAAATGAGATTTGCTCTTGTATACTAAGTCCGAAAAACATATTTGCTGCTTCCCGACAATTGTTCCATAACATTTTTCTTGCAATATTCGCATTTCTTCTCGAATAGACAAATATATCATCAAATGCCGTACATTGAGGTTTGATTATAACGTTTACACTCTTAAGACGTCACAAGACACAAATTCACTGTTTTAAAACATTTTACAATTCAACTGCCCTATGCCCTTTCCTAAGGAAGTCATTTTTATTCAACATACAAATTCTGTATACATTAAAAGCACACATTCAAATAAATAATACACTATTATTTTATTTTACGGCTATTGTTTGTGTACTGGTATTCTTACTGCACATGTTTTTCTTTAAATCCAATAAATTTCAATAATTTAAATTTGAATATTGAATTTTTCGCGCCGTTTGACAGCGAGCAGAAGAAGAAGAAGTCGAACCTAACCTAAAAAAAATTGTTGAAATGATTAATTTCACAAACACGTAAATAAAATTTTATTGTTTTTCTGATAAAAATGAACGAACGTAAGTATAAAACAATGTTAATTTGCTGATAATAAAGCAGTTTTTTTCCGATTGATTCAGGTAAGTCGAATATGAAGGAATTGGAGGAGCAAAAACGGAAGGAGGCGCTTAATCATGTCATAAAAATGTTCCAACGACCTGGACAATTGGAAAAAGTGGAACAATACAAACGGACTTTTGCCAGGAAGAAAGCATCGTTTGAGGGTTTATTAAAGTCCGCTATGCAACAACAATTGGACAGCGTCCGAGTCGGTTTGAATGAATTACATTCATGTTTGGAGAGTGTTAAGGAAATCGATGATAGTCTTAAGAAATTATCGAACTTATTCAACGATGCACCGAAATTGACTAGCTGTTTGTATGAGGTGCGGCAAGAGAATGTGAAACATTCCCAATATGTAACTGCAATGGAGAATATGAAGTACATATTCACAATACCGGAAAGTGTGGAAAAGACAAGGAGTTTTATTAGCGATGGCAAATTGTTGCAGGCACATCAAGTACAATTCCACTAATCTGTTGCTTTCCACGTGCTCTAATCGATGCATTTTGTTGCAGTATCTTCGCGATTTGGAGAATTCCCGTGACGAATTATTATTCGAGTTGCACAAATTGCAAAATCAAAAACCACACGACACGTCCATGCTGAAAGCGTACTTTGCGGATGTCAGTGAACTGTCGACAGCTTTGGAGAACCAATTACGTATCAATTTACTTCGTACTTTGAATACAGTTCGTAAAGATCCAACTGTAATGGTGACAGTGTTGAGAATTATCGAACGGGAAGAGAAGTCCGACGAAGAGGCCATCAAACAACACAAACAGACGGGATTTATGCCGACTGGACGGCCGAAAAAGTGGAAAGAGATGGCATTTCAGAAGCTGAAAGAGTCCGTGTCGGAACGTATTGAAGGGACACAAATTGAGGGCCGGGAAAACGACAAACTTTGGTTAATTCGCTACTTGGAGCTGCTTAGAAAGACGATTTTGGAGGATTTGAGAGTTGTTAAAACGCTGTGTGTTCCATGTTTTCCACCACGTTACAATATTATGGATGAATACATTCAAATGTATCACAATTCGTTATCGCACATTGTAATTACTCACTTTTTCACGGTGATTTCTGTTTAATCACTATTTTTTTAGCTGGAAGAGATTATCGAGAACGGGTTGGAAGGGAATGAATACGTGACTGTGTTGTCTTGGTTAATGAAAACGTACAAATCGAAAGATATGCTGGGACATCCGGATCTAGTCGAACATACAGAGAAATTGGGGCCTTTGTTACCCGATTCCGTTTTTGCTAAACTCCAAACGGAATACTTGACTGTATAAAAATCAATTTGCAAATTTCGTTGTGATTGTAAACAGGATTTTTTTAGAATATTGAGAAAAATTACGGTGAATGGCTGGAGAACACACTGAAATCGGAGAGGGAGGAATGGTACACCAGCAATCAGTCGCATTTGGACTCGTATTCACGCACATCCGCCCCCATTATCATATTCCAAATGATCGATCAGAATTTACAAGTTGCAAAAACGATCAGTGATGAAATGACGTACAAAATGTTGTCGGTTAGCATTGATCAAGTGATTCGATTCGGTGATTCGTACCGTACAGCCATTCTGGAACTGAAGAAAGCGTATTTTGATGACAGAAATAAGGTGCAATGTTGAATCTAATCCGAACTAAACTCAATAATCCACTTTTAGATACCCTATTTTACCAATAATATTATTTTAATTACGAATGATTGCCTGCAACTCGTTAATTTGGGATCCCAATTAGAGCAACAGTATTTAAGTCCAACTGCACCACAAAATTTGAATGAACTTTTCGATAGATTGAAGAAACGATTTATAGTAAGTGTGTGTTTTAAATAGAACTTAACCAAGTTGATTTTCTGTGTTGTTTTATGATAGAATTTACGAAATGAAGCTGGGGACATTCTTTTAGAGGAATTATCTAAAGACTTAGAACAGCATTTTGAGAAATTGTTAACTCAGCAATGGTTAAACACGTCAGCAGATGTGGACACGATTTATGCGACATTAGAGGATTATTTCCAGGATTATTCGCGTCTGGCTAATGAGAATTATCACTACGTTGTGAATCAAACGAGAAATATGGTCGTTAAGAATTATTTGCAAGCGATGCTGTCGCGACGGACGTCGTTTAAAGAGGAACTTGGTAAAGTTGCAAATAAGGTTGAAGGGGAAGCAAAGAAATTGCAGGATTTGTTTGTTGATACGGTGGACAATGATCCGTTCGAAGCGATTTTTATGTTGGCTGAAGTGATACGAAGCGATAAAGATATGATTAGTTTAGAATTACATAAACTAGTGGAAAGATATCCGGATATAACGGAAGAGCACATATTGAGATTGTTAAATGTACGTGCCGACATAACGAGAAGTGAAGCGAAAGATTATGGACACATTAAACCGCCAAATGATTATACTACACATACAAGCAGTATTTTTAAAACGTTGGTATTTTCGAAATTAGGCAATCTGAATATACCGTTTAAATAGCTTTATATGTCTTGTTAATTTATTTTTTGAAATGTTATATAATATACACACACTTTTTTGAAATACATATATAGCTTGTAAATATTTAAATCTGTTGTTTGAATAGAAATTAATTTTGAATTTGGCGCCATACGTAAAAAGCAGGCAATTCTAATTAGTTCAATGCGGCACCGTACGATGGCAGTGTAAGAGTTGCGTTGCGGGCCCCCCGATTGCAGCCGATTGTCGTCTGCCGTCTGCCGAAATAAATGTTTCTAACGTTTTGCCGCTAATGTCGGCGAGGGTTATTTTATAAAATTTTTATAACATATTTCATAAAAATCAACTGCAACAAATAGAAAACTGACTAGTTCAGCATAGAAACGTCAAAAGTAAATGCTTCTACATGTAAGAATGTGTATGCAATGTGATAAAATATATAAATAAAAGTTGTGTGTATTCAATTGTTAAACTAAACTGTGTGTGTGTGTTGTTGATGTATTAGTGGAGTGCAATGTGATCACGTAATGGCGGGTAAGGCGTTACAGTGGAAATTAGTGGCTAATCCCACTGGACCTCAGCCTAGACCAAGGCATGGACATCGTGCTGTTGCTATAAAAGATTTAATGGTCGTTTTTGGTGGCGGAAATGAAGGAATTGTCGATGAATTACATGTTTACAATACAGGTAATGATATGAAGTTAGAGCTAACAAATATGGCGCGCGCTTTGTTTTGCTTTTTTAACATTATCAATGAATTGCTTAAATATTTCACTGACCAAGCATTATGTACAATATGTACATACGTAGAAAATGTTCTAATTCCAAATGTAAGCAATAAATTCGGTGCCAGTACACTTTAGCGGCGTGCGAATTTCGAAAAACTAACTTTACAGAAAGAAAGAACGCGTCTTTAATAGTACATTTGTGAAGAAAAATTTGCGGAAGACCCCCGATTTTCCGAGAAAATTGCAATTGAAAATTGCAATTTTTCACCAAATTTCTGACGTTTCTCGACAAATCTTACTAAATACAACTAGATTTAGTGTGAAATGAAGTGACCTTGATGTGTTCCATTAATGTTCCATTTAAATTAGTGGCGGGAAATTTAAATTTTCTTGTTTTTTCGCTTTATTCGCTTTATGTGTTTTCTCCTTCTTTTAAATAATAAATATTCAATTTTAGAATTTTAATTCTATATTTAAAAAATGGCATATTGAAATTGCTAATTTCCCATGATATACCTCTTCAAATATCCGTATTTAGGTTTGATTAGGTTCAGGTTAGGTTAGGTTAGGTTTGGATAGATTTTTTTGACTCCCCACACTGTAATGGGCAACAACAACTGCTACGCACACGCTCTTCACTTCGCGAAGCGAAGTGAAGTGCGTGTGCGTACAAAAAATTCCCGTACTTAGGTCTGGTTAGATTCAGGTTAGGTTAGGTTAGGTTTGGATAGATTTTTTTGACTCCCCACACTGTAATGGGCAACAACAACTGTTACGCACACGCTCTTCACTTCGCGAAGCGAAGTGAAGAGCGTGTGCGTAGGACATAATTCAAATTTCCCGCCACTAATTCAAATAGAACACAAGTGGAACACGCCAGTGTCACTCTAAATGAGGTTAAAATTCTAGGGAATTGTCAAAAATTTAGTGAAAAATGCAATTTTCAAATGCAATTTTCTCGGAAAATCGGGGGTCTTCCGCAAATTTTTCTTCACAAATGTACTATTAAAGACGCGTTCTTTCTTTCTGTAAAGTTAGTTTTTCGAAATTCGCACGCCGCTAAAGCGTACCGGACCCATAAATTCTTTTGCAATTTCCATTCAAACATTCCTATTATCCAAACAACTTGAAACAAAGATGGCGCGCGTCATAAAATGTACACAATTTTATAAATAGTTGAAAATTGCCGGTTTTATTTCATTTTAAAACCACATACATACATATACAATTCTACTATGTACTGAGAAAGTAGTATTTTGGAAAGTAGCCTTGAATTTCGCGGATACAATTTCAAATATGAGTCTTCGAAATTTTCTAGGTTAGCTTCATACAACCAAACAAATGTACCTCTGTTATTCCAGCAACAAACCAATGGTTTGTGCCAATTACCAAAGGCGATGTGCCTCCAGGCTGTGCCGCATACGGTTTCGTCGTCGAAGGCACCAGATTATTAGTATTCGGCGGTATGGTCGAATATGGCAAATACAGTAACGATTTATACGAATTGCAAGCGTCCAAATGGGAATGGAAACGTTTGAAACCGAAAGCCCCAAAATCCGGCCCCTCACCGTGTCCCCGTTTAGGGCACAGTTTCACATTAGTCAATGCAAAAGTCTATCTATTCGGTGGTCTGGCAAATGACAGTGTCGATCCGAAAAACAATGTGCCCCGCTACTTAAACGATCTATACACACTGGACATCCGTAGTAATCCCGTCCAATGGGAAATACCGATGACCAACGGTCCATCACCGCCGCCCAGAGAATCTCACACCGGCGTTGCATACAGTGACAAAAAGAAGGGCAAATCGTTCCTTGTCATTTACGGTGGCATGAGTGGCTGTCGATTAGGTGATTTATGGTTTTTAGAAACGGAAACATTCACATGGAGCAAGCCACAAGTGACTGGCATCATACCGTTGCCACGTTCATTGCACACATCCACATTAATCGGTAATCGCATGTTTGTGTTCGGCGGTTGGGTGCCTGTCGTTGCAGACGACGTCAAATCGGCCACCAATGAGAAAGAATGGAAATGTACAAGTACAATGGCTTGTCTCAATTTGGAAACATTGAATTGGGACGATATTAATATCAATACAAATGAAACGAATTTGCCTTGTGCGAGAGCCGGACATTGTGCTGTTGGGATTAGTACACGATTGTATATTTGGTCGGGACGTGATGGATATCGTAAAGCATGGAAAAATCAAGTAAATCTCCAAGAAGAATCGTTAAGTGTTGTGGTTTGATTGAATGTTTTGTTGTGTTAGGTGTGCTGCAAGGATTTGTGGTATTTGGAAGTGGATAGACCGCCAGCACCGGGCCGTGTGTCGTTAGTGAAAGCAGCAACATCGTCATTGGAAGTGAATTGGACCGGTTCACCGTCAGTTCAAACATACATCTTACAAGTAACACTAACATTAATCAAAACCAGTGGCTGCTGTTATTGAGATTTTCTTTGTTTAGATACAAAAGTACGATTTACCACCGCCAGCAGTTTCCACTGCCAAACCAGCACCAGCTTCAATGAACGTCCCACCACCGTTAGTGACAACACCAAAAGTACAAGCTGCAGTCACCACCACCACCACCGCCGTCACACCGAATACAACACCAAAACCGATTGCGAGTACATTGCAATCGAAATTAGTTCAACCAATTGTGAAAGGTAAAAAAACAAACTGATTTCATTTCGTTGTGCAATGATTTGTTAGTTGTAGCAACAAGTGCAACACCGTTACTGGTCCAATCGCCGGTCACAACAGCAACTGGCCAAGTGAATGCGGACGGTACACCAAAAACAACAACACAAACCGGCATGTCGGGCATTCAAGCACTTGCTGCAGCCGCAGCGGCCACACAGAAAGTGGCTGTACCGCAAACAGCTCAAATCAAAATCGGTTCACCGACTGTTCGGGTGCAGGGCACAACTGGCACGATAATCCGTCAAGCGACACCGCAACAAATGACCGTCGCGGGTGGTAAACAGTTAATAGTACAAAAAAGTGGTGGGATTATACAGAAAACGGGCGGTGTGCCACAGCAGGTGGTGACATTAGTGAAAACAAGTACCGGTATGACATTGGCAACGTTACCGAAAGGCGGCAGTATTGTACAAAGTAAAGCGGGTGGAACGGTGTTGCCGCAACAAGCGAAGAATACAATTGTTAAAATCGTACCGAGCAATGCGTCCAATAAAGTGATAACAACCACATTGAAGACGATACCGTCGAATTTGTTGCAAATGAATAAAACTACTGGCAAATTTGTGTTGTCTAAAGGGACAGCGGGACAAATACCGACATTGGGCAATCAGCAAGTATTAGTTGTGAGTTCGAATGCCGGTTTGAAGAATATACAAACGATTAGCAATGCACAAGCGCTCAATATGTCGCCGGCAAAGACGACCAATGTTAATGTACAACCAATTGCGACTGCATCGTCGATTACTAATTTACAGGGGGTGAAAATTGCGGGCAAACCGATTACAATATCGATGCCAATGACTGTGGTTGGTTCACCGAAAAATGTGACACTTTCTAAGAATACGGTAAGTGATTCAGTTGGAATTTGTGTGTGTTTAAACACCAATGGTGCTGATTCTTAATGTTCTTCTTTAAAATATTCAATTTCACAATTATGTACGATTTTTTCTTGAATAATTCGTGTTTAATTATAAAAAAGTACGTAAAAAATTTCATTTTTTACGAGAAAATCTGTAGTGATTTGAATTTGTTGTTATAGAAACAAGTGATGATTGGCGGTAAACAAGTGACCGTACAAATGGCAAATCCGAATAAAACATTAACATTAGTTCAGCCACAACAGGGTGTTAGTAAAATTGTACGTTTACCAATGTCTGCAACATCGTCTGGTGCGAGTAATAGTGAACAACCGAAATTGATGGTGGTTTCAAGACCAAAACAACCGACAGCAACAATTGGTAAATAGAGAGAGTTTGATTTTTGTTTTGTGTATGTTAAGTGTGCGTTTTTATAGCAGCATCGACGTCATTTGAGGGCCCTGCAACGACCGATGCTGCATTAGCGGCCCTAGCAGCTGAAGCGGGCTTAATTGTGCCCGAAGATACGAAAGACAACACGACAAAGTTACTGACAGACGATGAAGATGATGCTGAGAAACGAATGAACGACGATCAAACAACAGTAACAACGGAATTGGAAACGTCAGGTTTATTAGGAGGTAATCCCCGTATATTATATAAAAAACTTGGCTTAAAAGGCGGTTGTAAAATAAATGAAATCCGTGGAATGGAGTCCGAAAGGTTTAAACAACACACGGGCATTTTTTCTAATCCGAAACTTTCGTTAGGTAATATAAGTGAAACATCGATAGACGAATATGATTGTCTGAATGAAGAAGACTTTATAGCCGGCATTAAAGTGACATCAACGGAACGTTCAACATCGCCATCTAGTGTCGTTGATATGATACAATTAACGCCACCTGATGAAAATGTGATAAAAGTTGATAGGAATCATTTGAAACTGGAAGAATGTGGGGATAGAAAGAGATTTTGCAGCGGTTTATTAGGCGGTGGCATGCCGTCGATGTTTCAGTATAGAAAATTGGGATTGTATGGTGGCAGTAAAGAGACAACAGTTGATAGTGGCGCAACGGAGGAGAATAAAACGACAACAACCGCTGAAGCCGATTCAACAGCCGAAACAACAACCACAACAACAACAACAACGCTGAATGGTGATGTGAAATTGAAGAACGAAGTGAAAGAAGAGAATTTCGATGATTTAGATGTTGATATTAAAGATGAACCGTTGAATTTTGATGGTGAGAATAAATTCGAAGCGGATAGTGGTGTGAATGCGACAACATCGAATGAAAATACGGATGAATCGATGCAAACGGACGACGAACGTACTAAAGAAACAACAAACAACGATCCATTGAGTGCATTAGCATCGGCCGCATTGGATCATTCGAAAGATATGAAAAAGACTGAAGTGAATGGTGCACAACAACAAACGAAAGAGAAAGAGACATGGTTCACTGTTGGTTTTATAAAGGGTTGCAGTTACGATGTGCACAGTTATTTCGTATTGGACAAAGATACGGAAGATTTTACGACGGATTGTTTGCCGGAATTGTCGAATTTCACACGAATGAATCTGGAACCGGGCACAGCGTACAAATTTCGTGTGGCAGCAATCAATTCGGTGGGACGCGGTGATTGGAGTGAAGTGTCGGCATTTAAGACATGTTTGCCCGGTTTTCCGGGCGCTCCGTCAGCGATTAAGATTGCCAAGTCCGGCGATGGGGCGCATCTGTCTTGGGAACCGCCCAGTACGAATCAAGGCGATATTTTGGAGTATTCCGTGTATTTGGCTGTTAAAGCGAAAGTAAGTTTTTTTCAGTTTGTGTTGGAAATTGAGATTTAAGTGAGGTTCTGTTTGCAGCAAGATAATCCACCGGCACCACTGGCATTTGTACGTGTTTATTGCGGTCCGAGTAACTTTTGTGTTGTGTCCAATCAGCAATTGTCCGCTGCTCATTTAGATACGTCAACGAAAGCGGCTATCATATTTCGGATAGCTGCGAAAAATGAAAAAGGTTACGGACCAGCGACACAAGTTAGGTGGCTGCAAGGTACAAAATTCAGTTCGGTTTGCGTTTAAATGTGATTCTATTGATTCTCGGTTTCAGATACAACAGCGACAAATAAAACCATCAAACGCGGCCCTGAAGCGCAGCATCATAATGTTAAGAAAATCAAATTTGATAAAGATGATATGTAAAAGCGAGAGAGGTGTGAATGAGATTTTTTTCTGGTAATGTTGTAAAGTAGGAAATGATTATATAAAAAATTTATATTGTAGGTAAAACAAAATTGGGCTATTTAAATTTTTTTATATATATCTTAACAAGTTATATAGTCGAGAAATGAATACGATTTAAATTGCCTATCTTCTCTCCAAATTTTCGGTTTTTCCGTTCAGTTTTTTCCTCAGAATTTGTTGAATTTCAAAAGAAAAACGAGTCAACACACACTTCTATTTTTTTATAAAGTTTAGTATTCGTTTTTAAGATTGCTTATCCATATATTGTTTGTGTATGTTGATAAAAAACAGTTTTTGAATTTTCATTTTGAAAAGAAAATGGTATGAATGCGTTTTGGAGTGAATGTGTTTATTCTTGTATTTGTTTAAGTTTAATATTAAAAAAAAAATGGAAATATTTTGTGTACGGTCATATGTATTAATAATTAATTTCTGTTGTACTTTCGTGCAAAAAAGGAAAACTTGAGCACGTGTAATTTGAAGCAGTTTTTTTTTTAAATTGCGCGTTTTTCTTTTAGATCGCGGCTTTTCACTACTACCAATTTTATGACAAAGCTAATTATAAATATCAATATATATATAATTTCATTTAATTTAACATAGTGTATCACTAAATGTTAAAAAGAAGATTCAGTTTTAAGTTGTACATTTTATCATTTTGTTTTTCATCTAATTTTTTTTTCATTGAACAAAATATGTCAATTTTTATTTACGATTTACATTTAGTGATTCACTTGAAAACCAATTTAATAGCTAGAGGACAATAGGAATATGTTGATTTTACAGCAGAGTTTTTTTTCAACGTCCTGTAATTTTATATATATTTTATATGTTTATTTTTTCAACTTTTATTCTTTTCTCATATCCGAGTTTTTTTTTCTCTTCTGATGTCAGTTACATGTAGTTTAAGGATAAAGTTTATATAAAAAAAAGATGAAATTGAGATACAGCTACAAATAAAATAATGTTAATAAAAGAAAAGAAGTTATTTTCTCTTGTTCATAACCAGAAATTGTACAATGTATATAAATATTGACATTTAATAAATTCTTACTATTAGTTAATAATTAAATTTACAGTTACTATCGATAAACTTTTTATTTTTTCTGGTTTTTTATTGTTGAGAGGAAGCAATACGTATCAAAGAAGTATTTTCAATATAACAAGTCTCTTTTTTTTGTAGTGTCACATTTTAAACTGTTTTGATTTATCGTTTATTTTGGATTATGATAAATATTTTAAAAATAAAAATTTCCATGCAGAATCTTTAAATCATTGCCTTTGCTTATCTCCTGTTTGTATTCCTTTTAATAAAATTATATAACGATTAAAATTGCTTATATGCAAACACGATAAGATTGTTGTTTTGCATTGGTAAAAAGTTTGATTATTTTCAAGGTTTAAAAATGTTGTAAACAAGTGTTTAAAAAGCATTAAATGTTTTTTTCTAGTGAATTTGAATTCATTATTGATTTAAATTGTCCGAGAAAAGTGAAAGTGAATTTAAATGTGATATTTTCGCGCGCTAATAAAACGGTGATTGAGTGTTAGTGGAATTTGTTGAATTGGCGCGTTTATGTTGGTACCACTGAGCGTAGTGGAGTTGCGCACCGAATGCCTCGTGGTGGACCGGCCATATTGCATTGAATGGTTGTGTGCATAAGAGGAGGCTAAAAGACTAGCCGTATTCAATAAATCTTCCAACATCTTAAAGTTGTGAAGGGAAAACCGTAGTGAAACCATCATGGAAAATACCTACGGAATTGGCATTGCCAATAGGTATGCTCTTTTTTTGGATGATGAATCCGATCCACTAGAAACTCTTTCATTAAAAGAACAAGAGAAAGAGCTTAAAAAGAAGAGTAAAGGTGCCGAAAAGGAAAATAAAGTGAAAACAGAACCAGTGACTAAAGGCAAACCGACATCTGGACCGAAGAAACCAATCAAGGAAACAATCCACAAAACGGCTGATAATAAACGAGACGGTAAGTTGTTGGAAAAACTCATTGTTTTATGTTAAATAATTGTCGGCAGCCATTCTATGTATGTATGTTAAAAGGGGGATGTTTGTGCGCACATGTGTTTTGTAAATTCCCTTTTTCTTTATCAATATTATTCAATGTTGTTCTCTATTTATTTGTAGAAACAAAACCAGTCCATCAAAGATCGAATGCTGAAGGGAAAACGGAAAGGAATTTCAATAAATACAATAATGAAAATCGCGAAGAACGTAATAATAGAAGGAACCGTGAAGATAGACCTTATAATGGACCAGCTGAAAACCGGTAAGTACAGAATAAGAAGAAAAAAAAACTAGGACTATTAGTTTATTTATAGAACGACTTTTCACAAAAAAAAACACATTCATATTTAACTTAAAATTATGTCATCATTATCAATAAATTACACAACAGTTTAAAAATGTCTTGTTCTATTCAAAAGGGAACGTGATCGCGAGGAGAGACCTAGAAGGGAGAACATTGGCGCTACAACTGGAACCGGTGAAAATTTCGAAAATCGCAACCGTGAACGGAAAGAAGGACGTTTCGCATCGAATAAACCGGGCAATGGACCGCGTGGACCTAGACGACAATTTGATGATCGACGAGGTAAACGCGAATTTGATAGACAAAGTGGATCCGACAAAACGTAAGTTCATTAAAACAACAATACAATTATTCATAATGGATTTCAAAGCATGCCATGTCATTGTTTCAATAACTGCTCCCATACATAGATGGCACCTCATGACAACATTGACATAATTGCTAATATCGCTTCGTTTATTTTGTTTTTAACACAATTTATAGAGCTAGTGATATTATATATTTAATTGAATTTTGATGAATGTACATTAAAATTAATATTGTCTGATCATTGACACCAAAACTGAATGCAGCCATGGTTACAGAGGAGTGAAACCTATCGACAAACGTGACGGCGGTGGCTCTCATAATTGGGGATCTCATAAAGACGTGATTGAGTAAGTAAATGCAAAAACACCCTGTTCACATTCACTTTCAACAATTGATTGATGTTTATTTGAACATTTAAAGAGAAGCTGACCGACCGAACAATGAACTGGACCAAAGTTGGAGGGAGAATGAAAAACTAGACGCCAATCCCACCGAAACGACACCCAACAAGTAACCAAAACGTTCTCCAATCAGTTGAAACATTGATTTTGTGTGTTTTTTCTTGCAATTAGGGAAGAACCGGAACCGGAAAGTGCACCAGTCGAAGAGGAACCAAAAGAATTGACTTTAGACGAATGGAAGGCCCAACGCGCTGGACGTGAAAAGCCGAAATTCAACATACGCAAAGCGGGCGAAGGCGAGGATCCCACTCAATGGAAGAAAATGTATGCGCTAAGGAAAAAAGAGGACGAACAGGAATCTGAAGAGGAGGAATACGACGCATCCGAGTATCCGCAACGTGTCGGCCGACAGAAACATGTACTGGACATTGAAATCAATTTCAACGATAACCGACGTCCTGGCGGCGGTCGAGGCGGCCGTGGACAGCGATCCGGACCGAGAGGCAATCGACAAAATCAACGTGCACCGGGCAGTGGCAGTGGCGGCGGCGGGGGCACCAACACCACCACTAACACCACTAGCAGTGGCGGCGGTGGTGGGGCCGGCGAACGGGCCGAGCGACGTTACCGCAACGACGAACAGCAGGTACCTACATTATCGGCGTATAGAGAAAATGTTTGCAGTTACCTGTTTTATAGCGTAAAAAGTTTATTGGAACGCTAAAAACACGGATTGAAATTTTGTGACAATTGGAGGGACGATTGTTTTGTTGATGTAATCGTGGTTCGTTTGTTTTTCCAGGCTGGTGATGACAGGACTGAAAATCGCAGAACTCCAAAAGTCGATGACGAACGCGACTTTCCATCACTAAAAAATTTTTCGTAAAAATCACTTTGTTTCGCAAGTCCAAAATCTAATGGTCGACTGTAAGAATAAACAGGAAAAAAATTATTACAAAAAGGATTTTCATTTTTTAATTGTTCACTTACTAGTTGACTTTTCTAGTGAGCGATGGTGGATTTAACTGCCATCACTTAACATTTAACTACATAAAAAAATACATAAAAATGCAAAATAATGTAAATTGAATTTGTTACAATTCCCATTTAATATTGGTACAAAATCCGTTTGTTAGTTGACAAGAAGAAAACAACAAATTACTTTTATTCGTTTTGTCTCTTAGATTAGCGCTGTTTTTTTTTCATTTTCAATGTAATTCAGTGTAGACTGTGAAAACACCCTTAAAAACGGGTGATGGTTACTAGTCAGTGTTAACGCTGCATTGTTGATGGTATTCTTTTTTTAAGTGGCTGCTCATTTTTCATATTGAAATTTCTTTTCTTTTTTTTTCTAATACATCAACATTAGGATTTCTTTTTTAATTATATTATTATTGTACTTGAATTCTGTCATATTGCCATTTTATAATGTACTTTAAATATTTACATTTTTTATGTCAGAAATGATTTTATTTTAATTGTGTAAAGAAAATTTGGATTTTTAGCACCTAATCGATTTCTTTTCTCGAAATACACTTTGTATTGAATGCATTTTTACAATGGAAACTTTTCGCCAGTAAGAGAATCGTCGATTCTTGTAAGTATGTTAAAAATTGTTTGGTTTTTTAACACATTTTTTTGATCTGGCGGAAGATTGTCGTTATAAATTTTTTCTATAAAATCTATAATAAAGTTTCACAATTTCATCCGACACAGTAAATAGCATTTATTTGATAACTACCCCATCTTGTACTGTTTTGAATCTCGAAACTGTTTCCCCAACGATTTGTTTCTCGTCTGCGATTTTATAGAAAGAAAAGACGCTTCAGAAAATTTGTTAGAACTGACTGAGAATAGAATTTCTTATTTTTTCAATCTGTTGAACACGCGATGAATGTATTTAAAAATTTTATATTAAATTTAACATGTGATATGTAGTACTACATGTAAATATATTGAATTGATTGTGAATTTCATGAATTTTTCGTAATTAATGTACATATAGAAGTCGTGTTAAAAGAAAAACAAATTCTAGTTAATAATACTTGAAAATTGACTGTTAGGTGTGTGTAAAAATTTCAATTAACACAAAACTATGGTGATTTGGTGACTTCTTATGTGTGTAATTGAAAGCAAGTTTTCTTTTTTATTTAGAATTGATATTCATTTGTAATTTAATGAATGTTTTCTATATATTTGCGGTGCTAAAAAGGCTTATTTTAGGTAATATTTAATCATCAATTGGGCGTATTTTATAAATTTTCTAACTAGATTTTAAGTACGCTTTAGTTTCACATTCTTTTCCTCATTAAAATCATTTCATTCATTTTGTTGTACATCTTACTATTGTAGTTTTCCTTTTGAGTATGTGAACATTTCAGTTTGATGCGTTTGAAATAAAGCTTTTCTTCCTTATTGTGTTGTATGAAAAGACAATTGATTCTTTCTTTCGAACGCAGCCCTCGAATGCGTTTTTTCAAAAATATAACAAGAATGGGATTATCACACTGAATATACATCAATTGTACAATTTAAATTTATATATAGAAAAACTAATAAACTGTGTTTTATTGAAAAATCAAGTGGTTTGAATTTTCAGTTGGTAGCACTGTTCTGTTTAAAAATCAAACATTCAAACATTTTCCTCTAGTGAGTTGTTTACTTCGATAATGATACACAAAAAAGATATTTAAAGATAATAGTTTTTTATCTCTTTATTTGAATGCATGTGAAAATGCGTACGTGACTTTGATCACGCATTAGATTTTGTGCAAAATACATAAACTTGTTAAATAAACAAGTACAACAGTAACTGGCCACCATAAATATGCATTGCATTGTTTTGTTGTAACACAATTTGCAATAAAACAGCGCTTTTCCTGATAAATAAAGAAAATGTTCTATCAAACCCCTGTTCAAAATTCTCCCGCCTAACGTTACGCCAATGTGTTTCATTTTAGTTCAGTTTATATCCGGTATAAGCATGGCGGCAAGCGTGTACATTTATTAGTTTTGTGCATTTTTTTACAATTTCTTCTAAAACAAATAACGTTAACTGTTGTGAATTATTTTGGAATTTTATTAATTACATCATTATGTAACTGTATAACGTGTTGTATGGTTATTAATTTAAAAATGATTTAGTTAAAAGTTGTGAAGCATCATCATAGTAACCCGGGCTTTCAATAGAAAAATTTTCAAGAAAATTATGGCGTCGAATGATGAGACGTCTAATGACGACGAAAATAATGTTTTATATGAAAAACAAACAATCCCAACATGTACAATATGTACATTAAATACCAACAAATGTTTATGTAAAATGAAGAATGAAAATTACACAGACATGAACGGCTCAAGTAGGTGTCATATTTCTATTATTATTATTATTATTTTCACTAGTTGTAAAAGAATTTTGTAAACAATCACCACACGTTTTACAGGCAATGGTAATGATGACACGAAATGTGACAGTAAATCGTCCTTATTGGAGGAAAATCGGCCAACAAACGAGCTGAACAATCATCAACATTCAAATAATTTAACAATAAGTCATGCAACAATTAAACAAGAAGACACCACCACCACCACAAACAGTGATAGTGAGAAAATGCAAAATAAAACACATACCAAACAAAACGATAACATGAATCATATAAAAACCGAACGAAACGATGTGGTGAATTGTTGTGATGTTAATAATAGTGAACATTTATTAGAAGACAATAAAGAGAATCGTTTAAGTGAAAAATATAAATACGAAACTCATAATGAGTCGATAAAAATGTCTATGGATACAACAGAGTTAATAAATAATAAAGAAACGACGACGGATATTGGAGGAGGAGGAGGAGGAGGCTGTGAACCAATAACGTGCAATATAAGTGCTGTGAATAATTCGATTCAACAACAAGAATTACCATCATCACCAACAAATTGTGGCCTTTCAACTAACTATAATAATAATATAACAATTAAAAATGATATTACAACTAGCAATAATATACCAAAGAATGATGATCGTTTGGATGTTGTGAAACAATCAGCGATCAATCGATTCACTCCAATGCCAAGAACGCATCGAACACGATCGGTGGATGTGAAAATGTGCGACACACCATTGAAAGGCATCAAAAGGGCCCTGTCGGCCGACACGAACGAGTCGGACATGAAACTGAGGAAAATCGATGTGGATCTATTGAAGAAATCCAACAAATCGTCCATGAAACGATCCTCGAAAGAGCACCATCGTCACAGAAAGTCCTATTCAAAGAGTAAATCGAGCAGAAAGAAAAATGTTGGCACCCAAACAAAGAACCGAGACGATTACAAGGCACGAATTTTAACAAACGGAAACTACAGTCATCCACCAAACGATGTAAGTACCAATCGAACATTTGCACTCTTTAAAGTGACAACAAACTTTTTTCCAGTCTTCTTTGAAATACCGCAAATACTTTCACATTGAAACACATTCAAATGGCGGTGCGAAAATCTTACGAATGTACGACGACGAGATAAAACATTTAAGTTCAACGGAATTCAAAGAATTGGCCATTGAATTTTTCAAATTAGCATTTAAAGAGGATTCAAATGGACATGCGAACTTTGTTATTGCCGTTGTGCACGGTTCAGCGACATATTTGCCGGATATACTCGAATACATGGCCACCAAGTATCCGAATTTGACCGTGAAGAACGGTCTGTTGAGTAAAAGTTCCGATATTGAGACGACAACACTTTCCGCTTACAATGAGAATGTTGTTAAACATTACGAGAGTGGAACGGTGCGTTATGGGCCGTTGCATCAAATTAGCATTGTTGGTACAGCACATGAGGAAGTCGGTGGTTATTTTCCTGATTTCTTAGCACTTTTGGAACAGAATCAATTCCTTCGAATGGTAAACCAAACGATTGTACTGAAATCGATCGGTTTTCATTGCATTTTTCGTTACAGACAATGCCGTGGGGAAGTCTGTCGATTTGTGATCAAATGAAACCGACGGAAAGCAATGACGGTCCGATTGTTTGGTGTCGACCTGGTGAACAATTGGTGCCAACGGCCGATTCCAAAACGCCCAACAAACGAAAACGGTAACCACTTTCCATTTCCAAGCAAATTCCATTCAACTGACGATTGTCTTTTTTTAGTACTGGCATAAACGAGTTGAGAAATCTGCAATATTTACCCCGAATGTCGGAGGCACGTGAACATCTGTTCGAGGATCGAACGAAAGCGCATGCAGACCACGTCGGTGCCGGTTTAGATCGTAAAACAACAGCAGCTGTGGGCATTTTAAAGGCTATACACGGTGGACGCCATGAGGGCCCCATAAATCGTATAACAAAAGATGTCGTTGCATTTTCAGCCAAGTATTTCGATACATTAGCGGAGAAATTGCAATTGGATTTACATGAGCCGCCAATTTCACAAGTAAATTCACTGGTTTTTCAACAAAGTCTTGTGAATTGATGAATTCTTTTATTGTTTCAGTGTGTTACTTGGATTGAAGATGCGAAATTGAATCAATTACGTCGCGAGGGAATTGAATATGCACGAATCAATTTGTATGACAACGATATTTATTTCTTACCGAGGAATATAATCCATCAATTTCGCACTGTGACCGCCGTTACGAGTATAGGTGTGTTCATTAAACATGCGATGTGAATTCAATTGATTTCTGTCCGATTTTTGCAGCTTGGCATGTGAGATTAAAGCAGTATTACACCGAGGAACTGGAACAAGTGAAAAACTGTTCACCACAATCGCAAGAAGTCGTCAACAATCACAAAGAGAAACCGAAATCGAACAGTGACCATCACAAAAATGTGGACAAGGTCAAATACAAATTGGATTTCGATAAATACCGTGTGTGCGACAAAGTTCGGGTACGGGACGAGAATCACGACAAAAAGCCAAAGGACAAATGCAAAGAGACGAAACACGAAAGGGAGAGAAGTAAATATAGTAGAGACAAGTCGAAAAGTGATCGGAAAGAGCACCGTGAAAAGGAGAAGAGACACCATCGTTCGTCCACATCGTCATCGTCTTCACATCGGCATGGAAAAGAGGACAAATCGTCGTCCAATCATCACAAGAGCAAAACGAATGACAGCAAACATAGAAGCAGCGATAAGAAACATCACAATTCGAAACATCATCATTCGGAACGGGACAAATCGTCGTCGACATTGTGGAATACGAAGATTTTGTTGGCGGCTAGTGGTGCGGCCACGAATGATGTTAAAAAGCAAACAGAACAAACGAATTTAAATGTGAAGGGGAACGACACGCCGATTAAAAAGCATATTCATGTGAAAGAGAAACCGAAAATTTTACCACCCAAATCGACGGACATTCTCGGTGATATACTTAAAGATATGAACAAATGCGATCCGCATATATAACAGTAAATTACTTAAATATACGTACTATTCTGAATGGAGAGAATCTCTGAAATATTTTCGAGTTTAGGATAGTTGATTAATTTTTTTTTCTATTAGTTCGTTTTTTAATCGCTTCGATTTCTGTGCTTTCAAACACTGTTTTTGGGAATGTTCATTGAAAGTGTGTAGTTGGTGCCTTTAAAATCACTACAGTTTTGTTTTTCTTTTGATTTCAGTACAAATTTAGTATTAGAGTTTGAATTTTTTTTTTGTTGAGAAAAAATGCCATTTAGATTTCCCCGAAAAAAGAAACATAATTCGATCTCACTATTTGGTAGACATTTGGGTAACTTATTAACGTAATTAAAAACAAAATTAATTGTAAATTTTTAAAGAGAGAGTGTGATTAATATATATTTTCTATATATAACATAAACAAGAAAAAAAATCAAATATTTATATAACATGTAAATATGTACAGGTAGAATTATATTGTACAGTTTTTTATATAGTAAAAAAGAGGAAAACAAATGTGAAACGTTGTTGCATTAAAACAATATATACAAAAACAAATGATATATTAATAATGTTAGAATTGATTTTTAGCGACAACTATTTTTCCATATCACACATTATTAAAACGTACACAACTACCATCCAAAATTTATTTGTTCCTGTTCATAAGAAATTCTATTTAGCTTTAAGTCATAATATATTGTAACAATGTAAAATGTTCAATTACAAAAATTCTATTTGTATCCAAAGTATAATTGCTTGTATTATAATTATTTATTTGTGGTCTACAATGAAAGTGGCACCTTTTTCATTCTTATCATAAACAGTTCCTTGCAGTTCAACACACAACAAAATCAATAAGGTGTCTTGTATTTTCCAATGTGATAATTTTTATTGTTTTCAACTTGTAATTATCATTTAAGAGTTACATTAATTCTTTAACATCACTAAATCGTTTTCTTATGTTAATTTCACATTCCATGTAGTTCAATAATAAAAAAAACAAACATTTGTTGTCAATTAATTGTTGTATATTTATACTATCTAGACAATTGTTTCCTTTTCTCTTGCATTTTAGCTGCTTTCTTTTTCATGTTTTGTATACGTTTATCGGCACTGATGATGTTAATGTTAGGTGATAAACCGGATCGGGATGAAGAGGAGGAAGATGATGATGTTGAAACAGCGGTGGATGTTGTTGTTGTTGCTGGCTGTGCACTCTTCGATGTATTCGAAGGGGAACTGGATTTGTCTGCCAACAAAGAAAAACGTATTACAAATGAATAATTTCACAAATTCAATGATTCTACATTTATCATTTGATTTGGTGGATGAATTGCTTGATGTTGACTTGTAAGATGATGAACTGGAAGTGCTTGAATGTCGATGAGAGCTTGATTTGGACGATTTACTGGGCGGCGGTTCAGTCAGTTCAGTGCTACTTGTTGACACTTTTGATGGCTTCTTGCTTTCCTGAAAACACAATTGACTGCTTTGTGAACATTTGTGATTGTTTACTTTGCAATTTTGGCAAATCCAACTAGAGAACGAGTCTTCCAACACTACAACTGGATTGTGGCACTCCTGATGGTACAAAGCATGACAATCTGAACATTCCAATAGACGATTTCTGGCAGCCACATCCATTCCATTACACACAACACACATTAAGTCTTCCTTCAGCAAATCCAGTTCCAATTCGTTGTCGGAGTTGGAGGCTTTTGATTCTTCGTATGGGGCCACTATTGCCGGTTTGAATTCGTCAACGACCAGCTCCTGTTTCAGCAAGCAGGACGATACAATGTTGGACAAGTCTTTCATAACACCTGTTTTATTTTTGATTGCTTCTTCTAGGAAATTTTGTAGCGCTATTGGATTGCCCTCTTTCACTGGTACAAAATTATTCGTGTGCAAGTATCCAATGCATTTTATGAATTGATTGTCCACGTCTGAAAGGGACAACATATCGTCAATATTGTTTAAAAAGACTGCGGGGCTATTTGCTGGCAGACGATTTTTATTTAACCGCTGCGGGCGTCATTTTCCCGAGTCCCAAATCGGTTCTAGTGTTAAAAGTATACTCCGAGTGAAAGAATAGCCTGCCAATGAACAGCTCTAAAGATGCGTCTTTACTTTAGTGACATTTTACTGAACGTCATTTTCCCGAGTCCTAAATGACATTTTATATAATAACGTCATATTTTTGACACTTTTTGTGTTTTGCAATCGTTTTTTCTATAATAAATTATTTATTTATACTGTGCAGTATATTTTATAGAATGACTGTAATAAGAAGACTTCAGCAAAGTTATAATTACCCTTCAGCAGCGTCAGCCTCAGTCTCAGACACGGAATCACTGCAGTAAGAATTCATTGAAAATCAATTTTCATGTTATAAAATTGTTTTATTATTGTAGTTTTGCCAGTGGGGCCCCAAGTGACACCGAATCCGTTAATAATGACCCTCTGCTACGACAACCGTTGATAAAAATCACAAAGATTGAAGAATTGCTCCAGTTAAGAAAGAATTTTGGTCGGAAGAAGCTGAGACGCTACCAAAATCGTACGGAAATCATTTAAATAAACAAACATATAATCATTGATGCCATTTTAAGGTTGTTCTCTGTTGCAAACATTGAACGAAGACGATGAAACGGCGGATGCAAACAATTTAATGGAATCATATAAAAGTCCATTTACACGTTTGTTGGAAAATGAGAATGCATTGAAATTTTGGAACAATTTCATTGAGAAAAGTGATGATGAACAACAGCACATCATTTCAGCAATAAACATTGATGCAGAATACAATAAAACAAGCCTTTGTCATAATAACAACAAGATTGAGAAACCATTCACAAAGATCTCATCGAAAATTCGACGTACAATCAAAGTACGTAAAAATCTTTCATTGAACATTGTTCAAGCAATCGAGGAAGAGTTACTCGAATTTTTCACCCTCACCCCGAACGATATCTGCATCAAATATCCAACAACAAGCTTCGATCGACTGTTATTACATGCTATTGCTCAATACCACAGTTTACAGTCGATTAGTAAGTTGTTTACATCCACAAAACACTTGAATCACTCTGCAATAATCCGATGGTCATGTTTCAGGTGATTTTATGAGTGAGGACAAAAAGTCCGTGAAAATATTCACAAGTGATCAAAATTGGGTGCCTGTTGAATGTTCCCTTCACGAGGTGATCGCCAAATTACGGAAATAAATCCACACCACATTTGTACTAACAAACAATTACGCGTCTAATTGTAAAGAATGCTTACACGTATGTAACAAACAGATTGCACACATTTTTTAACGAATTTTATTCAAGTTTTCCTTCAAATCACATCATTTTTCAATGTTTATAAAAATATGTGAAATTATATATTATTTACACATTAATTAACAATAGTTTTTAAGTTAAAAAATCAAGTAAACATTCAATGACTGCTGACAGTTGCTGCTGTATTGGACAATAAATGATTCGGTGCATCAGCAAACATCACTTTCAATTTGTACGCTTCCGCAACAAGCAAACTAATCTCCGAATTCGTCCACGATTTCGTCTCAAGGTTTTGCAACAATAACAATAAACTTTGGAAATCGTCCTTTTTCAATAACTCATTCTTCCAATACAACAGAAACGATGCACAAACATACAATTGAAATGTAGCAAAACAATCGTTCTCCGCTAAATATGTGTCCCATAACCGAATCGTACATCTTAACGGTATCTCTCTAGTTAATAAATTATTCAACCATCTAAAAGAGAATTGTAAATAGCTTACATTGTGTTGTATTAAATGTTTATGTAATTGTTCGTCAACACGTTTGATAAGCTCCTCTAATTGCAGTACTTTCTTCTGTATACCGATTTGGGCGAACACGTAATTGTCTTGAATGCCGTCGAGAAATTTCGATAGACACCAATACGAATCGGCTTCGATGATTCGCAATTGTTCATCATTTAATGTATCAACAGCGAACGTTTCGAATAGTTGGTTGTCCGGTATGAATTCTTGCAAGAATACAA
Source organism: Silvanus unidentatus (assembly GCA_963930825.1). Taxonomy (NCBI): domain Eukaryota; kingdom Metazoa; phylum Arthropoda; class Insecta; order Coleoptera; family Silvanidae; genus Silvanus; species Silvanus unidentatus. The sequence continues at coordinate 161,969 of OZ005763.1, forward strand.
TATAAAATGGCGTTACTAAATCATTGATTCCTTGCACATAGCCGGATGCTGGATGACGAATGGACCAAATGAACAGAATTCGTTCGAACATTGTTTGTACTGTCTTTTGTTGGAATAGGGGGATGGAGGGATTCATTCGGGGCACATCGATGTTGATTTGATGTTTTACTTCGCGATTTGTGTCGTCATGTTCGGTGTAATAATACTTTTCAACTAGCAGCCAGTAGTCTTGTCGTTTACGTTCAAGAACGTCGTTTCGACGTTCGGAATTGATGGGCAAATAGCCGGATAATAAGCGCCAAGTGATGCCGCGAACTTTCACTGGAATTCCCGACCAGCTTAATTTGCACAAGTCTTCCAAAGAGGGTGAGTTTAAGAGTAATGCTTCGAAACGTTCCAATTTCGATTCGTTGTCCTCTTCGAGCACTTTTGAACATTCCACTTGTTGGGATCGGCCTGGTATTTTGGTGGTTTTGTTTACTTCAATATCGTGTATCACATTTGACTTGTTTGTTACGTTATTACTATTACTATAATTTGATGTTGTTAATTCCAGTTCGGTTGCAGTACGATGAGTATTGAGTACGTTCATTGCGGCGGATTGGGACACTTTCTTCGATATTTTCGTCTCTAAAACATCGTCACATTAAAGGAGAGGGTTTTGTTTTTTGGTTTATTTTGAAATACTTTCAAGTCCTGATATTACACAAAATTCATCATCGTCCATGTCCCAAGCATCGCTAACCGATGCTTGGAAGTCTTGAAATGATGTTGTACCCGCCGTTTTTGATTTGTTTGCTAATTTTGTGTCTCGTTTTGGGCTCGGTCTAAATTGAAATTAGACAAAAGTTTTTTTATTATGACATAGATAATATTTATATCTTACCTTCCCGGCACTGTTTTGATATTTTTCTTCCAAAATGAACTTTTATCACTATCACTATCCATTCTGTATACTATTTTGTACAAATTCGGAAGGATATTTTAAGCATTTTCAATAAATATCCTTCAAAACAGATATACGATATTTAGAAAAATCCAATTTAGGTTAGAATTTAAGCAACAAATTACTGGAGTGAAATTGGCTGCAGTAACCGCGCGCCCACCTCTAGTGCATTAGGGTAGGGATAAATTAATTGTTGGTGTTGGCGATACTGCCTGTCAAACTTTACAGACTCCCTGTACTGGAAGGTAACTTAGTTCCTTTTCCGATTTATAGATGTCACGATCTCAAATGACTTTCTGGCCTACGAGGATCATAGAATAATAAGACTACGTGTACGTAGTCTTATTATTTAATTTGTTATATGTATGTATGTAGAATAATCAATTCTTCTTTTAATGAAAATAATTTTGTTGTTTTGTTTTCTTTATTTATAAAATCATACAGAGTCATACAGTGTAAGGTAATATTACTTATTTTATTTTTTGTATTATTATCTTTGTTTTGTTAATAAATGTTTTTAAAACAGTTTATTTTATTTTTATTCAATAAGAACATATTCTCACTTTGCTCTAATTAATTTACCTTGATCTATTTATTTTCAATTTTTTCAAGAAATGGCGTCGCGACGCCCTTTCTTTAACAATTCATTCAAGAAATGGCGTCGCGACGCCCTTTCTTTAGCAATTCATTCAAGAAAAGGCGTCGCGACGCTCTTTCTTTAGCAAATTTACTCAAGAAAAGGCGTCGCGACGCTCTTTCTTTAGCAAATTTACTCAAGAAAAGGCGTCGCGACGCCCTTTCTTTAGCAATTCATTCAAGAAATGGCGTCGCGACGCCCTTTCTTTAGCAATTCATTCAAGAAATGGCGTCGCGACGCCCTTTCTTTAGCAATTCATTCAAGAAATGGCGTCGCGACGCTCTTTCTTTAGCAAATTTACTCAAGAAAAGGCGTCGCGACGCTCTTTCTTTAGCAATTCATTCAAGAAAAGGCGTCGCGACGCCCTTTCTTTAGCAATTCATTCAAGAAATGGCGTCGCGACGCCCTTTCTTTAGCAATTCATTCAAGAAAAGGCGTCGCGACGCTCTTTCTTTAGCAAATTTACTCAAGAAAAGGCGTCGCGACGCCCTTTCTTTAGCAATTCATTCAAGAAAAGGCGTCGCGACGCCCTTTCTTTAGCAATTCATTCAAGAAATGGCGTCGCGACGCCATTATTTATCTATTTATTTTCACTTTGCTCTAATTAATTTACCTTGATCAATTTTTTTTCAAATTTTTCAAGAAATGGCGTCGCGACGCCCTTTCTTTAGCAAATTTACTCAAGAAAAGGCGACGCGACGCCCTTTCTTTAGCAATTCATTCAAGAAATGGCGTCGCGATGCCATTATTTATCTATTTATTTTCATTTTGCTCATAACCTCAAAACAAAAAACCAACATAACCTCAAAAAATGTCGAAAATTATTTAACGATTTTTATTCAATAAATATTTTAAACGAATAACACATTACAAATAACTATCTTTCCCTAAAGGAAACAATTCATTGGTTTCTATTAAATCCTCCTCATCAGATGTGTCGTAATGTAATCGAATCGACTCTTCAGACGATTGCGAACTACCCACCAACGATTTATTCTTCTCGTCTTTCTTATTCGTTGTATTATTAGATGAGGAGTCGTCCGTCCCCGATTCTTGTTCATCTTGATTTTGTGACGTCGAACTATCACCTTCCTCATCTTTCAACACATTCTGTTCATCTTCCCTTGTTGTTGGACTCTCTTTCCCAAACACAGACTTATCGATGTTATTCAAATAAGACACATGTTCAAAGCCAGTGTCCTCATCCTCTTCCGTATCAATTCTCACATCTGAATCACTGTCACGATGTGTCATCCATTTATTGAACCGTTTCTGAATAATATAAGAGCCTAATTCAAAGTATTCCGTTCGTGTGATTAGCATTGACTTGAAATCCGGTGTTTTTAAAAGACTCTTTCCTCCCTGCCAGGCGTAATTAATCGGACTACAAACAGAAACAAATTAAAAATCCAATAGCAATCGAGAATAATTCAATTACTCTTCAGACAAGTAAATATTCAAATCCCAATCGACCGATAAACGCGATCTTAAATCCTTGTACAATCGCTCTTTAATCCCAGGAAAATTAAAGTTGCCACCGATGAGAAGAATATTTTTAGCTAAATTTGCACGGTGTTCAGTGGGACATAAATTAATACTCCGCACAATTGCTTCAGCTAATCCCATACTTTTCATTCCAATATCAGATGGATGGAAGAGGATTTCAGGTACAACAAAACGTTCGTTATTTAAACGTAAAATTTGGCAATTTTCAGCACGTTCGTCCACATTCGAAGCATCTTGAACGTATCTAAAAAGAAATGAATGCATCTCGGAATCACTGTGATAAATGTTGCCATTTTACCCTCTTCGAATGTTGTTAAAATCGGGCAGCACGTAATTTTTAACAATATTATTCTGTTTAGATGGCAATTGGGCGAGTTTCAGTTCTTCAATCACGTCCATAGCGACATAGCAAGTGTCTTCTTTCACTTGATTTATCACATACGTCTCTTCCATTACATTGTACTGCCGATAAGAGATCAAATCTTTCAAGTGGTTGGTCAATAACTGAAAAATACAAATTTCAATAGGCAACAGACGGAGAATGGTTGAAATGTTACTTTTCCACCAACGTTCAGTCTTCTAGTTCCGTTTAAGTATTTGCCCCCTTCCAGATATGGGATAATATGAGTGAAACTGTATCCGGAATCAACGATTAAAACGTCAGCATCTAAAAGAAAAAATGAGCAGTTTTGATATCAGTTCAATTCGATTTACTGTACTGGGTATTTTGTTTTCTTCAGTATACTTCAAGTACGCCAAATCTGCAGGCAAAATACGGAATAGTTCATTGCAGTCGTACTCTTCGAAGAATAATTCGTCGATGCAGTCTTGCACTGACTTGAAATTGAACAATGGTTGAGTTAGAATGACGGGCTCTTCAGGATTTATGGGACAGACGTTCTTAACGAACACGTGATCCCATATCGGTTTTTGGACGTCCCATTTTATGATGTAGCCCTTGTCACAAGGCAACAGGAAGTACAGCCCGGAACAGTCACGACATTCTGATATTTGATCAGCAATAAATAAGCGTTTACGTTCGGATTTTACTTTCATTATGCAGTTGGGTACCACTCTGAAAAAAGATGGAATTTATGGGAAATTTTCATTTGATATTGTAATTACTTGGGATCCTGGTCAGTGGTCCAGCCAATTTTGATAGTGTGTGCACCGCAGTCAGCAATCAAAGCCCTGATATTGTCTGAAAATGAAAATGTTGAATATAACCTCACTTTTTGATAGTGAAGAACTTACCATCTTCCTTATGGAAACTGTAGCTTGATTGTCTACGTCTGGCACGTTGTCTTTCGGCAACAGGTCGTTTTGTGGAATGAGCGTGACTCATTTTGCTAAATTGTTTATATTTTTTCAATAAATTTATATACCGGTACTTGCAAAGAAAACAAAACAAATGACGCGCGAGCCACTTCTTTACAGTGCTCTGTAATTTTCGAGTTGCATCGACATTTGAACTACCACAGTCGTAGGTAGTAGTTCAAATAGTTCATATGTCGAAATTATTCAAGTTAAATTCAACATGCAATTTTCTGTTGTTAATTAAAAACATTGTACTTATAAAAGAGATAAAATTTTATTTAGTATTTACGCTTACATTGTGTACAAAAATTATAAAGACATTCACATTGTAAAAAATATTACTTTACTATCATTTTTAAGGCATTCATTTGATTCGTATATACAGGTACTTGTTTATAACAAAAAAAGTATATATGGACGGAATTAGAATTAGTCATGATATATAAAAAACTTAAAAACATTTCCTTGTACGATATCCAATGAAATTACAATAACGCATAAGTTGCAGACAAAACATACACTAACATTAATGTAAAACTATGTAAACTCACTTTGTTCATGTTTGATGAACCTCTTAGATACTGAAAGTTACCTAAAAAAGTACAAAAACAGTCAATATTCAAGCACCTACAGTAAAAACGTACCCATTCGAAAAGTGAGTGCAGGTGAACTCATTCTCCCATCACCGCCATTCGAATAAGCGAGCACCCGTAATCGATATGTCTTTCCCGGCGTTAAATTATTCACATATCCCTCCAATTTGCCACCGAACGGTATAATAGTGTCATTTGCTGTACTCAAATCCTGATCCACCTCCCAAACACGAATCTAAACACCAAAAACATTCGAATCATTCTGAAAACTCAAACCAAAACCCCACCTTATAGCCCTGTAACGGTTCCTCTTCCTGCAACGGTTGCACATACCGCCACACCACCCTCACCGTCGACGGATTAATATCGTAAATATGCACAGACGACGGCGGTTTCTGTGGCGCCTTCCTATACGTCCGTTCAATGAACCGTTCACTCTCCGGCCCTTCACCGGCCGCATTATAAGCCATCACCTTAACAAAATAATACGTATCCGGCTGTAAACCAACAATCAATGCCCACGGACGCGTCGTCCTCGACAAATAATAAACACTATCCCTCTCATCGGCTCCTTTCTTCCAATACTTCAACCGATGTCCAATCAATTTGCCCCTCACTCGTTCCCGTGTCTGTTCAATTGGCACCCAACTAACATTCAATGCCGTCGAATTGAACGATCTCGCCACAACCAATTGCGGTGCCACTTGTGGCATATCCTCAGCCGAATAAATCGTCACCTCTTGACTTATCGGCCCCGCTCCAATATTATTAATCGCTTGCACTTTCACCACATACTCCGTATAATAGTAATCCAATTCAATATGAACCACAGCAATACCAACATTCCCATACTGTTTCAATGCCAAACTTTGGAACTCCGTCTCATCGTACTTCCGTTTCCAGAACACTTTGTAATGTATACCGGGACCGTTTTGTTCTTGCGGCTTGAACGGTGCCCAAGTGATCGTCAAATCGCCAATCTTGCCACCACCACCGCCGATATTATACGGCGCTATAAACGGCCGTTCAGCGGGTGTTGAATGTTTCGGACTGGCCGCTGAAGCCGGCCCCATTCCCCAACTGTTCCAAGCCGACACTCGAAACTCGTACGTCGACCATGGCGTTAAACTATTCTCAATTGTCGCCTCACGACGGCTGGTATATCGATCAATCTCCGTCGCATACACACCATGACTGATATTCGTCCATGTGGCGTTCCAATTCGTCCGGCCGGATATTGTGTAGCTCTGTATCGGTGCACCATTGTCCGTTCCATCGGTCCATTGTAATGTGGCCGATGTTTTGTGAATGTTGATCACTTGAACACCGCCCGGTGGACCAGGTGGCCCTTCCACATGCACGAAAGAGCTCGAAATTATTTTACCAACTGCTGACGTTACAACGCACTCATATTCACCGGAATCGGAGAATGTGGAATTGGTTATATGCAAATAACCGCCATCGAGTCTCTAAAACCATGTGAATTCATCAACAAATTGTAACATTGCACTATTTTTTCCACTTACCAAACGATTGTAAGAGTTATGAATATCTAAATCACGAATAACGATGCCATTTCGTCGCCAAATGTAAGCAACATCCAACGTAGCATCAGAAACGGCGTAACATTGTAAATCAATGTCACTACCAACACTTGTTACAATTCGGGGATTTAATTGTTCGACAAGACGTGGCCCTCCTGCAAAAAACACTCATTAATCCACCAATCGAATTAATCAAATGCCAAACAAACTCAAAACTAAAAGTCGTCCCTTCGATTCATCAATTCCAAGTGAATTCCTCGCCACACAAGTATAAACCCCTTCATCGTCCCTCGATATAGGACTAATAAACAGATTCCCATTATCGAATATCCTTCGATGTCCCCCCGAACCGATCACATTCCCATCTTTCTTCCATTCAAATCGCGCTTTAGGCGCCGCCTCCGGATTACACTTCAACGTTACATTCCCTTGTTCAGCAGCGTACGTTTCCGCTTCCAATGGATGCTTTTTAAATGTCGGCTTGAATGCCAACACCCTCAACTGAGCCGACGAGTAGGACGTCTTCAATGTATTCGATGCCCGACATTGATACATTCCCGGATCACGATCCGCGTCCACTTGTGTTATTGTCAACACATTGTCTTGTATTTTAATTCGGCCCCGATCCTCCGGCTCCATATAGCCCATCACCAATTGTCTGCCATTTTTGAACCAAGTGTAATTCACGTCTGGTATACCGAACGCTTCGCATGTCCACACCAATTCACCACGACTGTCCACATGTTTGTCTTTCAATGGTATTGTGAAATTCGGTTCGGCTTGGATGTTGAGAATGACACTGTTCTGTATACTCGCCCGGTCGTTGTATGCACGACACACATATTCACCCTCATCGTCAATTTGCACATTGGGAATGATTAGAACGCGATTGTAGCTTGTTAGAATCGCGTTTCGTGGTAGAGGACCGTTGATTCTCGTCCAATTGTAACTCGGAACAGGACTAAATAGAAAATAAACAGTTTTTTTCTATTTTGGTGCCGTAATATAGTTATTTTGGTTTAATGACATTAAATATAACCTTATTTTATAGTAACTTGCTCAAACTACCAACATAAAAATTTTCTAACCAAAATTCCCTAAATTTTCTATTTAACTATTTTTCAATAAAATTTGGACCAAAATAGAAAAAATAGTATAAAGAATTCGTTCCTTATGGAACTCATTCTTTAATATGCTATTATTCAACAAATTACATATTTTTCCACTTACTATCCGAAAGCGATGCATTCTAACCTCACTTCTTTCCCAGCAATCGGAGCTTCAGGAAACGCTTTGGGAAAATTGTTGGGGAATTTGAGTTGTTGATAATTAGCTAAACAAAAAATCGCAAATTAACTGAAATCCTCCAACAAACTCTCAACTTACAGTGCGGATTCACTCGTAATGGGAAATACGGTCCATTCCTGCCGGAATCGGAGAATTCCGACTGTACACTGCAACTGTAATTCGCCCTGTCGATTGTCTCCAATGCGGAAAAGTACAAAGCACCATCATTCGACACGAACACCCGTTTATCTTCCTCCACGAAATTCGGAAAGTAATCACGAGACCAAGAATATCGCACAGCCGGAAAATGATTCGGTGGATCGCAATAGATCGATTTACCCCAATTCTGATCACCCGATTCCGGTGACCGTTTCAATACAAACTCCAATATAAAACCGAAATTCAATTGTACACTCTCCGAGATGATTGTACCGAATTTATTGCTCGCTTTACAATGATATGTGGCATGATCCAATTTCTGTTGTGGATTATGAATAATCAGCATACCGCCACTGACCGTGTACCGACCGTCCTCCAACGGGTCCAATTTCTTCGCCACCAAACGATCGTTTTGGTAATCCTCCCGGTACCATTCGTACGACGGATTCGGATACCCTCCTGCCAAACAATTCAAACTGATGTCATTGTAAATTGTCCGTTTCGATGTGTCGAATGTGGCGTCGATTGGCTGTTTAATGAAATACGGTCCACGCGGAATTCGTTCGGGATTATCGATGTCGATGCCGTACGTGTACGTTCGATCGTCAGTCACCAGTCGTTGTACATTTGCAATGTTCGCTTCGCATATGAACAATAGAAATTCGTCGCCTTTCACCGGCTGGAAACCGTACGTTAGTAAAGTTCTTGAGAAATTGTATGCCAAGTAGTCTTTGCCGTAGGGTTCCATGTCGCGTAGGAAAGCGTGTTCCATGTTAACGAATGGACTGTTATCGGGATTGGAATAGTAGTTCGGACTGGTCTGATGTGCTCCGATGTACCAGCGTCGATGCTGTGGATCGATGCGGTTTAATTCGTGTATAAGAAAGCCGTGCTCTTCGGAACTGCTAATGGAGACCAAATCGGAACCGCCGCTGTCTGTTGAGTACGTTTGGCAGATGCGCCGTGCTTCGTTGTACGGTTTTGTAGGCGATTTTATGAACCGGTAGCAGGACTGCAAGTGTCGCACCCAGTACTCGGGACACCGCATTTCGTCGTAATACGTGTTGCCGTACGTGCCGTAATTCGAGCCACCACCAGCACCGTAATTCGATTGTCCATAGTTGTTCGATGGATAATTTTGGACGGGATTGTAGTTGGCTGTGTCGTAATTGCTCCCCAGGCCATTGTAGTTGTTTGGATTGATGTTGTTTTGGTTTATGTTGGGGTTTGGGTTGTAGTTTTCTTGTTCATTGTTAAATGGATTGATTTGATTGTTGTTTGGACTGTTTACATTGGGCACATTGTAATTGTTAACACTGTAATTGATATCTTGACCAAATACAATGCCCAATAAACAGAATTGGACGACAAAGTGTACGTCCATCCCTAAAATAAAGAATGGTTGGCGATTTGATTTGTGACTAACACAATGGGAGTGGCATTATGTTTTGGATGCGAAATTATGGTTAGGTTGTTGGTATATGAAGAAATGTAAACAAACTTACCTTTCGAGAGATCAATAGATAAATGTTATCTTAAATAAATACTTCAGTTAGGCAAATAAAAAATTACACACATAAATTGGTGCACTTAGTCATGAATTATGAGTACATTGTTGATAATTAAATGGAAATCAACAATACTGGTCATTATATGGTCATCAACTGTCAAGTGGAGTGGGACAGAGAATAGAGATGGGCGTACTGACTGTCGATAAATATTGCATTCTCAAATAAAATTTAAATTATATTGTATTGCAGTAATTATACATTATCACAATGGGTTTAACAGATGAAAAGCAAATCATTTGAAATGCAGAAATGTGTTTTTTTTTGCAAATTTATAAGATTTTGTGAAATTAAAACTCTAAAAGCACACCTCTAATTCTATGAGGACAAAATAGAAACCTGTAATTTAGTTTACTACAGGAATTTATATTTAATAATTTTAGATTACAGGTTTCTCCTTTTAATTTAGTGGACATTTGAATTGTAATTTATAATTTCCAGAAAAATTCCCAATATTTAAAGGGGTTTTCCCACAATGAAAACGTAAATCATAAATAAAATGTTACCTCTTTTATCCTACATTCTTCTTAATTAAGGTTAAAACATTCTTAAACACTACAGAATAAAAAGAAATATACAATTCCAGATAAAAAATGCCTAATTTTTCAAAACAACCTGCAGAAACTTCTCACTTACAGAAACATGTTTCAAATCCTCCTTCCAATGCTCGAAATTCGGCAAATCTAAATCCGAACATGAAATATTCCTGTTTTTCCAACTGATTTTCTCCATAACTCGCTGTTGCACATAATCCACCTGATCGGAATTCTCACAAATAATTCCAGCCAATGTGCTTTTCCGTATCTCTTCCAACTGCTGTGGACTAAACACATTGCTATTCTCATACCAAAACCGATCACCGACTTTAATCCTCACAAACTGATCCAACAACAGACAAGTAATTGTCGGCCCTAAAATGCTGCCCTCTATCGGCACTTCACTTAACGCCCCCGTATACAAATCCACATCCTCCACCCGCCTATAAATCGTGCGAATATTCCGCACCGACCCACCATCCATGTACATCCCCAAATCATCGAACGATTTCGGCCTCTCCAAACCGCAAAACTCTCTCCATTTCGTGTAGCTCGGCAAACCGTGGTCTCTTCCCCGTTGTATATTCAACGCAACCAAATCCAATCCGCACAATCCACTCGACCGGTTCCTCTCATCCTCCCTCTCAAACAGATGCTCTTTCAATTCGCTGCTGAAATACGTGTCGGACGCCTCAATATTCGTCTCCATCGCACCCCGAAGCGCTCTATCCAATTCCCCTGGCACATACAACTGAAACGGATCAAACAGCATCTTATGCAACTGCACAAACTCCGCACTGGAACGATCTTTGGCCAAAAGTTTCATTAAACCCGGTATGATTGTGTGCGCAAATCGGAATGCAGCCGTTGCGAAATTATTCGCAATCGACGGATTCACCCTGTCATCATACCGATACAAATCACTCGTCGGCAATAAATCGTACACTCCCATTAACTTCTCACCGAACAAAATCGGCAAGAATTCATTGTACGTAATATGCTGCATTTGTGCAGCGACAATGTGTCGCACCTCTTGAAACACACGTTCATCCGTCCAATGTCGATTGAGATTCTGCAATCTGTCCGCCAATAAATTATGCTCCCGTGCCCACAACAGATGCATACTAGTCAAATGTAAATTCTCATTAGCTCTTGCATCACCTGCAATTGAAACAATCATCAAAAATCCTCTCACATCAATCACAATTCATGTACCCGTTAAGAAACAGTATCTGCCCAATTCACGTTGCTCTTCGCGATTACAACCGTCATTCTCATCCTCCGAAATCGGCAACAAAGTGCGATTGTCTTCGGTTGTGTACATCCTCAACCGTCCATTCTGGAACGTCCGCACCTTGTTAACAGTTTCTTCATCCACACCGTAAACCACCGAGCCGTCAATGAAGGCTGTCGCTTGGTTCAGTTGCTCTCTGGGCCCGAAACAGTCGCTTAAAGCGGGCGCTGAACGGACGAACTCAATGCACTCGACGCGGTACTCTCGCAACGGATCACCGCTGTCTAACAGCACCGGAAAACATTCCGGCGATCTTTCGGTATAATTGCAGCACGAGATTGTAGTGCCGTTCGATTTTTGGCTTAGTGCAGTGGCCGTGATGTCGTGGTCCAAGAATTGGCCCCAAACGGCCAGCATCACAGTGAACTTGTTGTCGTCTTTGTAATACGGTCGATGGACGGCAAGGCTTACAGTTCGTGCTGACGGCAAAGACGTGCCTCTCGGCTCACTAACCCCTGAAACAAATTTTCCCTGTTTAAATTTACCATTAAAATCGCAATTTTCTTACCGTCTGCGTAATCCGGTGGCAAAACACGCCGGAACGGTTGATAAGCAACACCGAAACTCGTTGGTGATTTGAGATTATTGCAAGTTCCATTGTACGATCGGAATTTGTTGAAAAGATTGCACTTTATCGAGGTTTGTGTGGCGTTTTGTCGGCAAATTCGCGTTGATGTTGTGTTGAATCCAAGCGTTTTCAGATGTTTTGTAGCGAACTCGTGGACGTAACCGATACGTGAGAGATTTCTCGCTTTTTCCGTTGTTGCAGTCACTTTCTGATGACGATAACTTGGACTTTGTAATTGCAGCGATTGTTGGACGTTCTCAATTGAATCGCGACGATTCAATGCACGTTTGCCCACATTTAAAGCCTCTTCCCAGTCGTTTGTGTTGTTTATGGGCACAATTTTATAGTGGAAATCGTCTAATGGCATTGAAATGAATGATGTGGTGAAAAGTGCGGCGTTTGTTGTGTTTTGGGTGTCCGGTTCGATGTTCATTTGACGTAACACTATTATGAAGATTATGGAAAACAGTGCACACCTATAAAACGCTTTATTACCTGCTGTTCAAACAGAATTCACTTGTTACTTACAGGAGAATTGCACATAAACAACAATGAAACACTTTAACGCGCTTCTTTCGTGAATTTGATATTTCAAAAACGTAATGGGGCTTATTTAAGTTTGATAGTAGGTTTGTACGTTCCGTTGGTTCGGTCATTTTCTCAATATTCAACTAACAAACTGCGTGTGGAAATGAATACGAAGGGAAACCAATGAAGCTTGTATGAAACCTTAGATATGACTCAAAGTTGGTAACTTTATATTCAACGTTTTTATTTTATTTATGTAACAGAAATACGGTTGTTTTCTAATTGTTACTTGGCTTTGTTTGCATTTCTTAATGCTTTTAATCTCAGATAACAGAATGTGAGGGTGTTTTTAAAATTCCGCGCGGTTTAATTCAAATGTGGACCAATCAGAGTAGGGCAGTTAGTTGGACATGTTCGAACAGAGGGCGCTATTCAAATGGCGGCATTTCAAAAAATCTCTGCGCTTTTTTACGTAATTTTCAACAATAGATAAGATAAACATCACACATTATATAACAACTAGTTGGTTTTTATAGATTTTTCTCGACTATGTTGTGCGAATTGAATGTGACAAATCCGAAACATTCGAATTTGTGCATGAAGTCGTTAAAGTGCAAAAAGATCGCACACAATTTCCATTCAGCAACATGTGTTAACACCTAATTAGAACACGTGTTCATGTACTCAAGCTGATATTTATCCGTTTACCGCCTTTGATAAAAAAAGGCAAACATTTGGGTTACCATCTCGATAAGTAAATCACCTGAAGGTTCTTTACCGTCTGAATTTTAAGTAAATTGTGAAATTTCCATCGGAGACGGTTATACGCAAGTTTCCAGTGGGAAAAATCGTTAAAAGCGCGTGTGTTTCTGCGTTGCTTTCCATCATTTTCCGCACCGAAAAATCCGGGTTAATTAAATAACAAATTGGAAACAATTGTGGGAGCCTTGAGAGAGAGGACATTTTAAAGGCAACCTGTGTAGGCTAATAAATAGATAGAAAACACAATACACAGGTAGAATATCGCATGTACTGACAAAGTGTATAATATAGACACGATCGTCGTTCTCTCTCCACCGTTTCTCCCATTCTCCACCTACAGACATTGACGACTCCAGCAGCTCCACACACCAACCAACACTCTGTGATCCCTCTTGTCTATAGAAATAATTGTACGTTGCGTTCGTCGACGAATATACTATCTAGTTTTTGTTGTAATACCATAAATTCGATTATGTTTGTAAATTTCTCGCACTTTCACTCTACAAGCGCCAACACCAAAATCCGAACATGTTCACAAACGTCCACGGTTTTTCCTTAAACAATCAAAAACTTGATGAGATTTATTAAAATTCCAATTATTTACGATTGTGTTTTATTGTGATATGCAAATATGTTGGCATTTATCGTAGTTACAGTACAATAATGAGACATGTGTGCGATTTGCATAAAATTATTGTGACTTTTTTTCGGTAAATCAATGGAATATGGATGAGGACGATACAACAGTCCGTGTGGCAGTCAGGTGAGACGAAAATCCTCTTGTAAATCTGCTCAAATTGAACATTGAACACAATTTTCGTGCCCTCATCTATTTTGTTATATACACTATATTTAGATATACAAATTTAGCTTTTCTATAGCACAAATTACTACCTTATTTCCTGCTTTTACAATTTCAAATAGCAACTCTCTTCATAGACGGGATGTTGTAATAACGATCATTATTATTGTTGCACTCTTTTACCATAAAATGTTGGAAGAAGGTGGATTTCATGCACCCACATTAAAAACGTTCCAAAAAAAATCAATACATTTCCAATCTCATCGATATTTCCATCCAGATAAGCAAAACAAAACAATTACTGACCAATTATTCGAATGGAAAATGTTCAGGTGTTCGAAAATGGAATTCGTCATCCGAAAACCAGTTCTCACCTACATTCTAAAATATTTCCATCGAAAAACGATGAAAAATCGCACATTATAAATAAATATGAACAAATCTTCAATAAAGGTGTGAAATGTCTATTTGAAAATGAAATTAATGTCACGGTCATTTTCTGCAAAACGTTTTCAATTCCAATTCTGTCAATTCGTATTTATGAAACCATTCAAGGTCCTTCAATTACACAATCAACAATTGTGTGTGTTTGTTTTCAGGATCCGTCCGCAGATTCCACGCGAAATCATCGACATGTGCCAAATTTGCACGACTGTCATCGCCGGTGAGCCGCAAGTCACTCTCGGCAACGACAAATCGTTCACCTACAATTACGTATTCGACACCGAATCCGCCCAGGAGACGGTATACGAGACGTGCGTCGCGTCCCTGGTCGAATCCGCCCTGGAAGGGTAACACCGTTCCATCGAATGCTCGACCGCAGTTCATGCACTGTTTATTTCCAGGTACAACGGCACCGTCTTGGCGTACGGACAAACTGGTTCGGGCAAAACGTACACAATGGGCTCCGGTTTCGATGTGGAACTGCCCGACGAACAGAAAGGCATCATACCCCGTGCCATTCATCAATTATTCGACGGCATCAACCACCGCATCCGCATCGCCCAGCAGTCCAGCACAATCGCACCCGAATTCAAAGTGACCGTCCAATTCATGGAACTGTACAATGAGGAAGTGATCGATCTGTTCAATCCGGCTTACAGTAAAGTAAATCGAAATTATCACACACATCAATAGAGTTGTAAACTATTTCCAAAGTATGGTGAATTCAAAACATAATGGTATATTTGAGAGGGGCTAAATGTTTATAATTTTCGCGTAATTAATTATATAAAATTAAAAATTCGACCACTTGTAAACAGTGGATCGCTTTTTTCGTTGGTACCTTATACTCTGCCTGCTCGATTTCAGGTAAAATTTTAGTTCGGAGCGCACCAACAAACAACTCCCTCCCCATTGGATGTTCGTGATGTCGACCCCACGTGGTTAAAATCGCGGGTTTCATTAAAATTTAAACTTTGTTCATTAATAACTAATTAAATATATTCAAATCCGATAAAATTTTAATGACAAATCATTTCTTTGCTTTGATTAAGTGGTTAAAATTGCGATTTTCCAACTTAGTTTACAACTCTGTTTCGTTTTGTAGGACAAAGTGTACAAAATCCACGAAGATCCACACACGGGCAGTATACAAGTGAAGGGTGTCACATTCAAGACGGTCCTCTCGGCCGACGAGGCATTGCGTTATTTACGTTTGGGCGCCTTGTCTCGCACCACGGCCAGCACCCAAATGAACACCCAATCCTCCCGGTCCCATGCAATATTCACATTACATATTAAACAGAAAATCTATCAAGAAGACACGAAAGAATTCGAAACACTCACAGCGAAATTCCATTTCGTCGATTTGGCCGGTTCGGAACGATTGAAACGCACCGGAGCGACTGGTGACCGCCAAAAGGAGGGCATCTCGATCAATTGCGGATTATTAGCGTTGGGCAATGTGATCTCAGCGTTGGGAGACAAAACGAAACGGGCATTACACGTACCGTACCGAGACTCGAAACTAACGCGACTGTTACAAGACAGTTTAGGTGGCAATAGTAAAACGGTGATGATTGCATGCGTCAGTCCGAGTGATAGAGACTTTATGGAGACACTAAATACACTGAAATACGCGAACCGGGCACGGAATATCAAAAATAAAGTGTTCATTAATCAGGATAAAACGTCCAAGACGATATCGCAATTGAAACAGCAAATCGCTCAATTGCAATTGGAATTGGTGGAATATAAACAGGGTAAACGGATGGTGGGCGAGGATGGGAACGAGACAATAAACGACATGTTCTACGAGAACAATATGCTGCAGGGTGAAGTGAACAATTTGCGGATACGTGTGAAAGCGATGCAAGACACAATCGATTCGTTGACAGTGAAAAACGGCGATCTGTTGGCACAGAAAGCGGTCAGTGTTTGGATGGAGGGCGAGAATAACAACGACATTTCCAGCATGGTACAAACATATGTGAAAGAGATCGCCGAACTGAGTGCCAAACTGATCGAATCGAACAACACATGCGAACAATTGCGGAAACAGTTGAATCGCAACGCAATCATGGACACATCGTTAATCCAAGACGATCAGGAGTTGAGTTTGTTGAGAGAAGCGAAAAAGAAATTGGAAATGGAGAGGGAATTGTTGCAGAGAAAATGGTCAGGTGATAATAACGAGAGTGGAGCGGATAGTGAGAATGATTTCGATGAGATGAGCGAGAGCGAAGGGAACGCCACTGACGAACTGAAAGACGAACTGATCACGTTAACAAACGACATCGACATGAAACAGAAACTGATTGACGAGCTGGAATTGTCGCAGCGCCGCATGCACACCATGCGACAACACTACGAGGACAAATTGATGCAATTGCAATTGCGAATCAGAGACACGCAAGAGGAGCGAGACAAAATATTGCAACAGTATACCGTCCATCATCCCGATCAGTTTAGCGATAAAATGAAGCGAATTAAAGAGGAGTACACGAGAAAATTGAACGATATGCAGAAGGAGTTGAAGAAATTGCAAACAGCACAAAAAGAACATGTTCGATTGATAAGGAACCAAAGTCAGCACGAGAATCAATTGAAATCGTACAAGAATGAATTGTTGGAGATGAAACGAGCGAAAGTTCGTTTGATCAATAAAATGAAAGACGAAGCACAGAAACACAAAGAAATGGAACTGAAACGCATACGGGAAATTGCGCAATTGAAGAAAGAGTCGAGGAAGAACGCGAATATGATTAAAACCATGGAGAACGAGCGCCGAATTAAAGACAAAGTATTGAAGAGGAAACAAGAGGAAGTGTCCGTTTTGAGGAAAAGCCAAAGAGGGAGTGTGAGTGGCCGAAAAGTGTTAGCATTCTCTGAAAAAGTGGCCAAACATAAATGGCTTCAAGTGGAAAAGTCCATCAACAACATAGCCATGAACAAGAAAGGCCTCGTCGAACAGGAGGTGAGAATGGAGCACTTTTTGGAGAAACGTGAAGCGTTGGGCAAAGAATTGGAAGCGCTCGAAGCGCGCCGTAAACAATCATCGTTCACCAAACACGAAGACATCACACAATTGGAGAATTACATCGACGATATCAAAGAGAACATCAACTACGTCCAAGAGACCATCAGCGAAACGCAACAGAACGTCATGCAAATTGAAGAGAGCCAAGATTGTACCAGTGACATGGCCGATTTACAGCACATTGTCGACACTGTTATGGACATTGAGGAAGCGAAATATTTAATTAAGAAACTGTACAACATGACATTAAGTCAGTGTCATGCAGTCGCACAAAAAGACGCCAAATTGAAGGAGAACGAGACGACAGTGGCTGAGGTAAACTCATTTCAAATACACAAAGTGAATAACCTGTTTATTAATGAAATTTTACACTCTAATTAACGCATACCTTCCTTGTTCCCACATAAAAGTTTCTAATTCCAAGTTGCAATCGTTCTTTTCTAGTTACAACAAGAGAACAACGTTAAAGGTCAACTATTGGACCACGTATTACACAACGAATTCAATATATTCTCCAAAGAGTTAATAACAAGCGTTTCAAGTACAAATACGAACGATACCAGTTCGAATAATTCGAGTCGATCGAGTTCGCCGATCGATTTCTCGTAAGTGAATCGGCACATTGCCGTGAATTCATTGCTAATTGTGATTTTTTCTAGAAACAGTTTGAATGTGCCTTTAAGTGAGACTTGGCGCAACAATCAAAAGTCGAAAATCCGTCGACGTACCACACAGCCATCGGAAATGCTGTTTGGTACGCAAAATGCAAGCAATATGAGTCAATCTCAGGATGCAAACACGTTAAAATACGATTATGGTTACTTGCAAAGAGTACCAAGCGTTCCTGGCAGTCTCAAATTAGCGAATAACTAATTTATTTAATAACTATTTACACAGTTTAGTGATAGATCCGAATATGTATTAAACAATCTCCCTATTTCTACGAGAAAACATATAAACATTGTTATTTTTTTAATTCCGCTTCATTAATTATGTTGTTAATAATTATTGTAATTTTGACTAGACAAATAAAAGGATGTTTCTTTATAAAATGTCATTGTTTTTCCGCTTGTATTTTCTTAATTTATAAAATATCTTTATTTCTTTCTTTAAATACACAATATTACAAGGATTTTACAATAAAAAATAATTGCAAAAATGAGATTTGTTTGTTGTTAAGTAATTGGAAGTGAGAAATGAACAAAATCAAAGTGAATACATGACAATAAAACAGGTACATCTTAAACTTCCAACTACTTGACGATGAGTCATTAATTACAGCCGAAATATTCTACATTTAATACCCACTACCAAATATTTATATATAATATTGTATAAAAAATTGTTTAGAAATGCTATGTATTGTTTTGATCAATTTTTTCAATCGTTTGACTCGCAATTACGTTGATTTACTTTGGAAAATGCCTCTTTTTGAAAGACCTTTGATATTGACAGTGGTTTGAATAAAACAAAAACCGATTTACGTATATAGATTTGTTAGTTTTTCTTTCTCACTGGACTATGCGAAACATGAACCGAAAATTCATCCTGATATGTGAACCTTAAATGGTAATTAAGCAACACGAATTGTCCATTAATGTGATTGATGCAAAATTCTACTATCAATCCTACTATTCCGTTTATAATAATAAGTACTCTATTTCTATAACAAAATAAATGTGCCAAATTAATGAGTAAATAACTAACAAATATAAATAAAAACTAAAAACAATTCATTTGTACAAATCCAACTACTATATACATATATAGAACTTTCAATTTGCTGTAAATAAATATTATTTAAAAATAGAATCGAAGCATAAATAATTAAGTTAGTTTTTCTATTTGTCGATACACGCGTCACTATCACGACAAGAAAAATATTTTTCCCCAATTTGTCTTGACTTTTTTCAAATTTGTAGCTTTCTTTATGTATCAAACATTTCTCATTTGTTATGAATGGGAAAACATTTCAGTCTTATGGGCAAATCGTTTAAGAAAAATATTTTTGTCAAATATTATCACACGTTCAATTCCTTCCATTTCACTTTCATCATTTCCACATATATCCAAAATAAAAAACGATGAAAGAACGATTTGTTATAAATAATTGCGTAAAAATTGAATGGTTATTGAAAATTTGTACTATTTATAATTACATCCATTGAAATTGTAACTAAATGGGCAACATTTTAAGTACAAGAAACGACAGTGTTTTTTGATGGGCGACAAAGACTAGTTTCATGAACAGAACTGTCGTTCCCTGCAATACAAATCACATCGAACAGAAAAATGCCGTTTTTACTGAGCTTATAAACTTTCTTTGAGACAAAAGGCACGCTATTTATATTCAATATTATTTTTTGGTATTCCACTTGCTCGACTTGCAAGTACATTTTCTATTGGATATCGATTCGAGGCCGATATTGTAGCATTAACGGTGGATTTTGAAATCTCCACCTTGTTACATAAACGAATTTTAATGTATGATCCTTACCTAAAAGCTCCTCATTACACAGTATATCAATCTGCAACAAAAACAACAACATCCAACTCGATTCATTACTTTCACACTTTATTGTTCTTACATCTCGATACTTTTCCATGCCATTAAGGACTTTCTTGGCGACAAACTTCTTTAGATGTAGAATCGTTGCCTGTGCCGAACACCGAATGAATCTCCGTTTCAATGTTTTCAAATTCGAACTGATACACTCTAAACAAACGTTCACTTGTTCGTCCTGTCTATGGTAATCGGATTCGGCATGCACATCGGCCGCGTTCTTCTCATCGTCGCCGTCCCCAACGTTCGGTGGTATGTCTTTGGGGCAGGGTAGGCCTCTAAGTCGGTAGAATTCCCGTTCTCGTGTTATTTCGTCTAAAAAAACGGGGCAACATACACAAACAAGTCGACTCACAACAGTGGGACTTACTTTTCTGCAAGTTTGGTACTAATTTATATACAATATCTTGCATCGTCCTATCGAAACTTATGTATTGTAATGGATGGGATTGATGTATTACTATGTTACATGTCGGGCATGTGTTATTCTCTTCTAAATGTTTCACTAGACAACTTTTACAAACTAAAAGAGAAAACAGTTTCAATTTAAGTACGAAATTTGGCTTGTATTTTTTTTGTTCTATACTTACATGTATGCAAACATTCTGTAACCGTTGTAGCATCTATTAAATATCCTCTACATATTTTACATGTTATATGACTATTTAAAGCTTTTAATTTTATCTTCCTTTCCATTATCATAATTTGTATTTGAGCATAACTTTAGGTTTTTTTAATTCTAACCCCAATTATAAGACCACACAAACAAATATATCCACCACCGACATTTAGAGCGCTTGCGTCAATGTTGCCACGAACAAAGGTCCATAAACGCCACCAAACACCACCATATGGTTTACAATTACCTAAAGTTTATATCCATATCAGTAATTAATCGTTTTTAATTGTTTTTCACATCATATCAAAAGAGAGTTAAATGATCTTGTTGAGAAAGTTTTTTCTGCAAATTTACCGCCATCTTGTTGGAATTTTCTCAACATCAACAAGTGTAACTGTCACTTGATAGATGGCGTTGTTTGAGTGCGTTCAGAAATTAATCTAGGGGAATATTCTTGTTGTAAACAAACTAAAAGTCCCTAAAAATTCAAAAATAATTTTTTAAATATTTTCATTAACTAAAATAGGATATTTATGTATAATATTGGAAAATTTGTATATTGTTGATATGTATATTTAGCCAAACAGTAACAATAAAAGTGCATTGTTTTTATTTCAGTTGTTTTCTTTATAATACATTCACACACATTTCTCAAAAAATAATATCTACAAAAATATTCCAATATTACAATTGAAAAAATTCCGACCTAAATGCAGGTCCATGTATTTTCAAAAAACAAACAAAACATAACAAAAACCAATTTCAATAATGGCTTCAAAAATGGTTGAGTATAAAAATATGAAAATAATTTAAAATTGACTTAAAATCTTTAAGAATATCGAAATGTTTTATGAGTGTGTAAATCTAAAAGAATTTGTTGATAAAATAAACACATTTACACATGGTAATATGTAATAAAAAGATTGATCTCATTTAAATCTTATCCATGACAAAATGTTGTACTTTAAGCAATGTTTTCCTTTTGAGTTCGTCACTAGTTTCGCACCACATTGCAAAGCACAAGGCATTTTTATAAATATAAATACAATATTACTAGAAATGCTCACAAGTGTGAAAAAATACAATGGAAAATAAAAGAAAATATAAGTCAAACATCGTACTGTCACCCCAAACAGTACTTTGCTTTGCAACAGAAACACCTTATTGGAAAATACGCAAAAATCTTACGAATTGTACATGGGGTTTTTACATTGGACACATTTCCCATACCGAAGAATCATAAACAATTTAAAAACGTACAAGAAACATGTCCAAATATCAAAAAATTCAACTAAAAAAAAATAACCTCTACACGATTCCATTAAGAATCCGTGTAATTATTTAATTAAAAATATATATATAGTACTCGATAGCAAATATGCTAAAACCTTATAAGCTATTACATTATTTCTTTAATTGGACGCCACACATTTACAAACAAAAAACAAATGTCAAAACGAAAAAGAAATCCTCAAATATATATATAATAATCACCAAAACAATTGTTTTCTATTTATAATTATTTGCTCTATGTATAATATATTCATATGTATATATACTTTCAATATGATATTTTACATTAGGGTTTCCAGTTCGAAAAACCACAATGCACACACACACAACACCCAAAATTCCATTACACCACCAACAACGACCATCTCTCTCCCCCTCCACATCATTTCCCTTTGTTTTATTACTCAAACGACGTATTAAACATATTCAAATCATCAAACGACGCTGCACCACTCTGATCTAACATTTGCAACATATCGGACAGTTCATGCGGTTGCGGTTGTGGCGCCGGTCCCGATCCACTCGATCCCGGCCCACTTTCCGAACTCTGCGATCCCTGCCAACTGGTCCACTGATAGGGTGCTGTCGCTGTCGCCCTCGAGCCGGCACTCAATTGCGTATACGTCGGTCCCGGTGACCGTGGACTGGTCTGATGATTGTACTGATAGGCGGCCGTCTCCGGTCGCCATGTGGCCGCCGGTTGTGGACTGGTCGTTGTTTTATTCAAACGTGTCAAAACACTCGCATTACTATTCGCCGTTGTGGCTGCTTGTTGTTGTTGCTGTTGTGACGGTGAACCGTACGCAGTGATCGGCGATGCAGTCGTCTCATAACTGCTATAAACATTCTGGCTACTACTCGGCCGTGCCGTTTGCTGTTGATCGGCTAACGTTAAACGGGGGAAACGTGTATCGTCCGGACGGTCATTGCAGCTGGTCGTTGTTGTTGACGCCATTGGCAGGTACTCACTTTGGATATGCGTCGATGGCAACATGTGCGAATAGATGGCAGCACTTGTATCGCGACGTTGTAAACTATAATCGATGCCAGGCTGTTGATAGTTAACTTGTTCACTTTGTTCACCACTATTCTCACCAGTCGCATGTAACGATTTCGCCGTTGTATTTGTACATACAATGTATTCCACATCGTCCGTGTACGGATTTAGAAATGAAAATGCACTCGTACGCAGCCATACCCATTCGCCACGATTTTTGGCTCGGAATCTGTACATCACCGACAGCACTTGCCCTTTCAGTTTAAGCACTGCAAAACAGAAACAGTTCAATATCCAACTAGATTGAAAAATAGTGAAACGCGCACCTTGCTCGAAACTGTCCTTCATGTGCGTCTGATCTTCCGGATGGAAGAAATCAAAACAACTTTTACCTAACAATTCGGGCGGCGTGTAGCCCAACAATCCCAAAACACGTTGATCAACAAACGTAAATTTGCCATCCATTGAATGTCTTGAAATAAATTCCGCATTACTACTCGATCCGGACAAATCGCTTGTGTTCGGTGTCGATGTGACTTGCAAACGTCCAATAGCCACTAAACAACAATGCGACGCATGCATTTCGTCCTCTTGTTGTCTCTCCAATTGTACACCTGCGAACATATCTGAATAAAATTATTACAAAATTGAAAATATACAATTTAAATCGAAATCAATTCGTCTCATTCGACCTAATTTATTACCAGTTGGTGGCCAATTTTTTATATATCCTGTACAATGTACAACAGCGTAATTCTGTCCATCCCGGCCGGGTCCTAAACTGTTGCGCTGTTTCAGTCGATTCAAGTGGCCCAAACTCATACTTTCCGGTGACAAATTGCCCACTTTCATGCGACATATAAAACCTCTACGTGAACCCATACACAGTCTCATTGATGCTAAAACAACAACCACAAAATTAACACTGAAAACAACCGAAATTCCACCTGTTTGACGTACATTGATGGCCCTCCTTTTTCACTGTACCAGTTTTCAGATCTAATATACGTCCAGTATTTTGCGGCTCTTGTGTGGACAATTGTTCTCTAACTTTCTCAACATCTTCCGGATGGATATTATCGTAAATGCACGAACCGTACCAATCGCTTTGTGAATAATTTAATACGGGCGCAACAGAATCGGACACATAAATAATTCGTCCTGTATCACAACTAACAACAAACAGAAAACCATCAGCCGCTTCCAGAATTAAATGTTTCAATTCCTGATCGGTTAAAAATGACGGTTTGTATGTGCCATCTGTACTTGTATTACCCGTACCTAAAGTGGAATAGAAACAAAAAACAAACATACAAACGCTTATTTGTTATTGCCAGTAAATTAGAAGAGAAAAAAAACAATAAGAAGTTTCATCGATTCGATAATAAATTAAACAATTACAACGTCCAAGTGATTACACTAGTATGAAGTCATTTATTGAAAATAGTTTATAATTAATGCACGTTTCTATTCTCTTATCATTTGAAAACGTTCAACAAATTTCTTTTCTACATTGTATTTGTTACATTACAATTGAGAATTTATTAATGAATACATTTAGAAACTTTTTATTATTCATAGCGAGTGATTATGTTCAAAACGGACATCGACTATTGTTTTGCAATTTGTATTCCAATCAAACAGATACGAAAAATCGCCTGCAAATACCTAGTTTCAAAACCAACACTGAAATGTCCCTTCAACAAAAAAAACTATTCATACATTTCAACAGAAAATTGTAATATTATAATAAATGCTTTATTATAAACGCAACACATTCTTAGAAACTCCTATCGGATATGCAAAACGTATTCTGCATAAAAATGAAGAACATCGTACATCGCCTTTTACGTACGTTTAATTTAAACAACACAACCACGGCTCACTTATACAATAACATTGAAAAGCTTTCAAAAGAATCGTTAGAAAATTCGTTTTTTTCTTGTTCAGAACACACAGAATGCTCAACTCTCAATTTAGTATGAAAAAACGCGAATATCGCATCTCCTCCGCACACAGAGAGACATTACCATTAGCCGTGGCTTTAAGACGCTCTCCACAAAAGGCCATTTGGTCCATTGCTGTCCTCTCACGGGCCAATTCCACCTCTGCAAGGTTACACAACAATGTGAGACACATTTGACTACATTTCAACTGGAATCAAAGTGCTGAAGAGAAAAAAACATGATTCTTTTACGTTCCATATTGGCGGAAATGCAATTTAAGTATGAAGGCATATTTTTTCACCTCCTTCTCTTCATATATATGTATAATAAGGGCATTAATCCTGAAAGAGTAGGCATTCTGTGGCCCATAACTAACATAAGCGCGATAAGATCGGTTGGTTTGTGCACAAACCGTGGACATGCTTTAAGCGGACGCCAGAGACCACCGTTAAAGAGATTCGCTCTCTCTCACCACACACACTTCATTCTTCATTCCCCTATTGACAAATTCGATTTCAAATCAAATACTCACCTCTTAAAGCTTTCATATGAGCGACAGCCATTCGTAGTATTGTTAATTTATCTGGTTTACGAGCAAGAGCACTACAGGTGGGCACCATATCGGATAATTCAGTTATATAAGCTGTCATCTTGTTTCGTCTCCTTCGTTCAATCTCGCAATGATTCTCCCTACAGTAAGTTACAGGAAAAGCCATCGGTCATTACATCATTTGTCTCAAATCACACTCGAACAAAACTCAACCACCCTTCAATACACATTTGGAGACTATCACAAAGTGTGTGTTGTTATTGGAGCAAAATTCAAACACAACACTGAATAATTGTAAGCTTGTTATTTCCACGCACCGGTTATTAATATAATTACCAAGTCAAGATTAAAATGGAACGGAATTTAGTTATACACATCCCATTTGACCGATAATTGGCCCCTATCAATTTTCCCATCTCTCTTCACATGAAATTTTCAACAAATTTTACATTGCAACTGAATTTTTCATTACGACCCGAACAAAAAACATTCCATACGCGCGCCTTTTCTCTACCTCTCTGTAATCTCTATTAAGACTATTAGTCTTAATCTTAGATAAAAAAAAAACAAACTACTCAAAAAGAGTGAATAGATTATTGGCAGGGGGGTCAGAGATTGGGAAGCATTGGAAAGTTGGGGGGCGCGGGGGCGGACACATGCAAGAGGCTCGGCAGCAGCGTGGGAACGTTTTGGTGCGCGTTTGTGGTCTCTCTTCTACGGTCTACTCCCCGCGGCTGGTCACGATTGCTCGGGAACACGATGTCTTAGATGCTCCCTTTTAATGTACAAGTCTCTCTTCTATTTTCTATAGAATTCTCTCGCTTGTGTGCGAGTATAAAGTATGTGAAGAGGACGGGGTCGATGGTCAATCCAGGCTACTATCATACACCACCGTGAGAGTCTCCAAAGCAGCAAAAGGATTTAATAGATACCTTGCAAACCGCTCCTTATCTTGGATACTGTCGTCCTCCATTCTAGAATACTTGTTCCCACTTGGGTCGTCTTCATCTGACCTAAAACCACACAGAAAAACACAATCAATTGAGCAAAATCGTTAGTTTTTTTACATCATTTTTTATGTAGTGTATATAATCTCTGTATGGAAGGCAATTTACATGTTGAACGTAGAAAAAGTCTACTTATTGTTTAAGAAACTGGATCTTTTATTGTACGTACTTGTCCGTATGTCGCATAAATAATAATAATGTTCTACGTAGCCAAAACAAACATGTTAAATAAATGTCAAATGGTATTGTTTATTGTTTATTTGAAATAATCTAGTGACTATCTGTAATGGCATTGTTGAAACAATGTTACAAACGGTTTTAAAGAAGAGCACATTAATCGATTTGAAAATGAAAAAGATCAACGAATTCGTACTTTCTATTCAACTATGTAGGTTAGAAAATCCATATATACTCCATGGTCATTTGTACAATAGAATTTATATTCTTCCGAATATTAGCCACAAATATCGTGACTATGTTATAAATGAAATAAACAAATAACATTTGGGTTTTGTACGAAATTCAATGAAACCTCCTCTCTAGACATAAAAAAAACCCTATTTAAAAAAGGAGAAAAATCTCGTTTTGCAGCTGCCTAAAATAATGAAGCTATAATTTTCTGTCTAGTTTTTCCCAAATCCATTTAACATGTCGATCAAATTCAGTGGATCATTTCGGAACACAGCCATCATTTTTCACCATGTAAAGAAGGCTGTTACGGTGTTGACATTAACATAAATTCATCAAAGTGCCCATGTAAACCGTCCCCCTGGTGTGGCAAACTCGATTTTTATGCCATTGGAATCAGATTGCACTTTTAACAAGAACATAATTATTTTCCCTGCTTCTCATGTAAAAGTTGCATTGAAGCAACTGACATTTTACCCATAAAGATGCAGAAATTCACCTTCAAATGCAATTAAACAAGTAGATAAACATTTCTATATTTAAATAAACTTGTTGCAAATCTATCGAACGTCTCCCAAAACAAATAAAAGCGAACACATATCGTAATTGTTGCAATGGCAATTCCCCAACGGATTTCCGTTTTATTTACAGGGCCCATTGGGCCAGTGATAGGGAAAATAGTTGCACCACTCTCTACATTATCGTTCCCGATTTACGGTTTACTAATGAGACCTTTATCGGACCATCAAGGCACGTAATACAGATTTAGAATTGCAAACCGGTAACACCATTGCAAATAACAGATGCTCAATATATACGTGCAATTTTTAAACAAAATACATCGAAAATAATGTCCCAATGTTCATATTTTTTTACTGTTCTAATCATTTGCAGTACGAGCACAATTATTATTAGAGTTTCACAATTTGTATAATTAACCTAATAAAAACGTTTAATTTGTTTATTAAATACGTATGAGTAATTAGCACGAACAATGTTTGTCTTTATCAGCGCAATTTTCTAAAAACGTACAACATTAAGATAATAACAATAAAAAAAATTTCAAACAATTTACTGGAAACAAAAAACTATATGTGTAACGGTGCTAGAAAATGAAGAAAAAAAATTATTTCATTTAGCAGAAAGAAACAGTTATAATATCTGGGTTAAACAACATGAATTTTTACAATTTTAATGGTCTTTTTTGCTATTTGGAAACCTTAACAAATTCGGTTTTTACATTTCCAACGAAAAACTGTCCGTTTACATTAATAAACAAATCAGGTATTATTTTAGTGGTTTCGGAAATGAGATAAACAGACCCAACAAAACACAAAACATTCTACACTTAATAACGAATTTTATCAAGAGAAAAAAATCTACTTCAGGTACACGTTTTGAAAATTTTCATTATTATTCAAACCATCAAAAATAATATACATACACGGTATAATAACGAACATTTTATAGCAACCCGACTCATTTTACGGCAATTTTATTGTGTAGACAATATTTTTATACGACAATTAATGTAATAAAATACATTGTAACAATTGAATTTAATGTTTGCCAACATGCAAGTGAAGAAAAACTCTTTTCAATCAATCTGTGGCTGGAATTACGTCAGAATTGGTCACATTTTCCAACAAAAAACCAACCCATTAACGACACTTTCATTAACAAGAACAACAACATCATTATAAATAAGTAATTAAACGTTTTCGTTTTATCGTCCACATTCGGAATGGATTCGATTGTGAAGAAAAACAAAACCAAGGGGGCTAAGTGCCAATATGTTGCCTAGATCGGATCACCCTCTCCAAGTACACAAATTCATACTTCCGCCACCTTGATATTATGAGCCATTTGTCAATTGATACGGGCAAAAGAACGGGTTACCTGCGCTTTTTCGAATAGTGTGCCACGGGATTCGGTTCCTGTCCCATGACAGGTGCCACTTGCACGTGATGATGTGGTGGCGGCGGCGGCGGAGGCGGCTGCAGATACGTTGTTGGCGGCGCATAATGTGGGGGCCCTCCCCCAGCGTATGCAGCGTACATGATTAAATAATTGCCCCACAACAAAATCAAAAAAAAACGAATTTTTCCACTTTTCAAATCAAAACAATTCCACCCCCATTGAAGAATACAACAACAGAAACAACATGTCAATTGTGCCACGATTTGAGTATGTTCGAATCGCCACACACAACGCAAAACCGTTCACTGGTCGGGTCTCAATTTTCAACTATTCGTTACCGAATACTGAAACGTACTGACAGTGGGTGACGGCAGCAAAAGCAGAACCTTCACAGCCCATAGAATAGTGGAAAGAGTCTGCACCACACATACAACAACGATTAAACGGTGTGCTGTAGGAGGATGGGCAGAAATGCTTCGAAACCAATCACTTGATACATTCAAGGCACTTTTTGCTCTCTTACCATTTGATTGTATTTTTTCGACTGCAGAAATATGTGTTTCTTCACAAATGAACATGTTAATTAAGTTGTAATGTGTTGAAATATTCCGAATGTGCATTTGACTAAGTATTCTTATACATGAAATTTGAATTTAGTGCAGGTGGCACCAGGCCATAAATTACGTCCATAAAATATGTCAACTACCTGTAACAGAAACCTTTGAATGTTTCAAATCCATCAACAGACGATTACCTGCATTTGACGTTTTAAGAAGTGCATTTTTCCACCTTATTGTTACAACATTTTTCTGCTAGCAGATTTTTATGAAGCGCTCGACTTAATATCGATCAAGAATATTATTCCATTGCAAAGAAAAACTCATGACAAATATAAATTACAGGTTTATAATGAGCCCTGGTTGGGGTATGATAAACACGAGATGTTCCTGTGTTTAAAATAAACCGAGACCATTACCAGCTATTTATTAACTGATAAGAAGAAATAATTCGTTTATCGTAATTGAATCTTTGCCAGAGGTGAATTCACTTTATCTCGCTTCACCTTAAGGTGCTTTTTAATAAATGAAATGGTTTTCAAGTAAAAGACATGTTTGAATTTTTCGTGCCAAAAAATGTGAATACCTGCAGCGCCATCTAGTGACGTCACCGTCAAACCGTTTCTAGATTTCTACCCACCATTTTAATGGTTAATTAATTATTTTATTGTATTATTTCTTTTATGCGGAAATAATTAGAATAGAATGAATAAAAGTAATGATGACTCACCCTATGCTAACGGCTCTTCGTTTTTGGATGCCCTTCGTGGGATCAGCACCTGAAGTTAATGAAAAAACTAGATAAAAAAGATAAACACAATTATTAATATGATATTGAATTGTACAAGAACATCATCCTTACGTATGTCTAAGGATGATCATAGGAATGCAAAAAAAAACACTCACACACACACTTGAAACCAGACAAACACAATTACAACAAATATCCAATTTATTATGAATGAGATATTGTATGTAATTGTGTGTTTCGTGTGCAAATGTAAAATAGACAATGAATAGATATAAAAGAATAGAAAGATGCTAGTGAAACAGATAATAAAAAGATGTAGAAAAAATTTGTTGCAACAGTCAATGAGTAACTCGTGTTTATCCTCAACACCTTTACATACGAAATAAGAAAATACAAACCTGGTACTGAGTGTGTAACAGCTGACATCTGTAAAGAAAACCATGCGTTTTATTTTCGTTTACTAATAAAATAAAAACACAATACACTACAAGTCGTTAAAAATAATTGTGTTTACAACAATACAATCGCCATATTATAAAAACTGTGAGTGGGTGGGAGGGTCAAAGAAACTGACATCTAGAAGGCGTGTTCCGAACGTTTATAGATCACCGGGAAAAACGATTCTCTTACACATTTCCACATACAAAAACCCATTAAATGTTGCCATTTAATTTTAATATATGCACAAACGTTAGGTATTGTTGTTTAATAGTTGTATAGAACGGTTTAAAATCGTATTAATATGCCGTGAAATTTCTTAACATGCATGTCAGACGGAGCATGTCGCGTCGGTTTTAGTGACTTTTCGCCCACGTTGTTGGCTAGCCTGCATACAATTTGAATTGATTTTATTTCAAATGCTAATTGAAACATTTCTAATTAACATTTTCCTATTCATCAATATATGTACTTACTTTCACTCATTTTACTCTTATGTTAAACACTAGAAAGTATTTTCATTTACATTAACATGAGGAACGTCTTATGTAAATCGTTCACAAAGTGTTCATTATTTTCAATATTAATACACACATATTTCTATTATCGACCTTATTTTATTATCTCAATTCTTTTCTAAATTTCATATATAAGTTTTATATACATAAATAGTCATTTTACGCTCCTCATATTGAAAATAAACAAACAAACAAAAAAAAAATAATTGTGTTCACATTAAAAATTGATGGGGTGGTTTGAGATATGAATTAAAAAGAATATAATGTATTTAGCATTTACTTAATTTACAATATGCAATCATACATAAGATGAATTATACCTACAGCCAGAAAAATATCACCACATATTTTAAACTACATTTTGAGTTCTAGATCAGACGACTGTTTTTCTTTCATATTTTCACCTCTCTTTCATTTTCCAATTAAATGTAATTACAGTCATTTACTTGTTCAAACAAAAAAGACAACAAATTAACACAATTGCAATTAATTCTCTTTTTCTCAATTGATTTTTCATCGTTTCTCTTTGTTATTTTTACTCTTAAATTCTCATTTCAATGTAACAGCTAAAATGGGATGTATAAAACATTTTTCTAAATATACATAGAAAATTAAAACTTGTATAAAAACACCATTATGGTACTTCCTTTGTACATTTATTTAATTAATTATGAGACATGTATAAAGCATTCGCACAGTAATACCAAACATGAAATAATAGAAGTGAGTGCACAGGAAAATAAAAAATATAAACATAGGAAGGGTTTCTGTATTCATCTCGTATTGTATCATAAAATTGTTTCTTATTTGTATTTTTCTCTTTAATTGGGGGGGGGAATAGCGAACATTGTGGGACACTCTATAAATTGGATGGAGATGACACCACCATCCATCATCTGCACCTGATTTGATTCTGTAATTTGTTTCAACATTTTCAGGCATCTCGAGAGCTACAGTACTACCGTACTCGTCCAAAATAATTATAATAATTAATAATAAATATATATAAGTAACATGGATGTATGTTTAACATTTTCCAGAAAGACGTATCTTGCTTAATTTACAAAATGGTACAATTAAATGGATTACACTATGTGAAATTGATTAGCTATCATCTCTATAGTCTTGTTGGTGTCACTAATTTTATAGTCTCACCACTACACTCTCACACATACACGCATTTATAACACACACGCAGTCTGTGAAAATCCTCCACTTTTCTCAAAAATTTTATTCGATTTCTTCCACATACTTGTTGCATTGTTCCTCTTAAATAAATGGTAAACATTACAAATTTCTTTTCGTCCCAGAACTCACAACAATTTACCTTTGTTTTAAAAGTGTTTTCAACAAAAAACCGTTCTGCAATTCTCTCCATATTGTGTTAAAATGTTATTGTAATTTTTTTTAAAATTTTTATCCATATTTTTTATCATTATTATTATTTTGTGTTTTTTTTCTTTTCTGTACACACCACCAACATAAAACCAGTCAAAGGCCGCATATCATAAAACGACGACAAAGAAAATTTCTATACAAACAGTATATAATAATAATATATTAATTATGTATATATTTATTATGAATCCATTGGAAAATTCGATTAGCTGCGTGATATTTGAAATAGCACTTTGGATAACAGTAGGGCAACTTGTTGATCTAATATTTGGCTCATGACCAGTGCAAGTAGCCGTGATTCCTGCTGCACCAGCAACGGCTTATTATCCGGATGTCTGGCTAGAAACACTAACGTCGCCGCCGCCCTCCTCAACATATCCAAACTGGTGCCCATCGAGTCTGGATTGTCTCTAAGTGCACTAATACCATGCTGATTGGCCACACCGAGTGCACTCTGTTCCGCTTGTTCAATAAACGCCACCAACAATGAGACGCACGGCGTCTGCGAGGCCACCACCCGTGCCATACTACTATCAGCCGCCGCCAAATAATGTAACAAATTTATCGAAAACTCCCGTAATACTTGATCCTCTGAACGGCACAAATGCTTCGTTAATACCGTACACAAACGTTCCAATCGCGAGAATGGCGGTGTAGCAATCACTAAATCAACATTACTATTTGTAACACACAATTTACATAATGCCTCCAATGCCAATCGTTGCGGTGACAATACCGACGATGCACCAACAGAAGCGAACGGATCTTGGCCAGTGGCCGATGGACAAATGGCCCAATGCAATAAACCATCCAACAACGGTCTAGCCACCTCTTCTGGATAGATAGACACATCGATTTGTCCGGAAATATTTGATATCGACACTAAAATGTTCTCTCTGATTTGTACAAGGAAATCCCACCACCATTCACCTTCCCCTTGAAGGCTACTACATGAATCTGCAAAGTCGGCATCCTCCTGCAAAACAACATTGAAAAATTACTCGTTCAAAAAAAATCCTCAACAAATTATTTACCTCTCGATCGTAATTTCGAGTCTTTTGTGTCCTCGGCGGATGTTCATGATGTAACAACAACAATTTCCCAACTAATGCCAAAAATGTTTGACTTTTAGCAAATTCCATTTCATTACCAGGAACAAAGGTAAGGCTTCTAAGTATATTCGACAAACAAACACATCGTTTCCCAATATTATCTTGACTCTCTGTTATTAGTACTAAACTAGCTTCGTCTCTTGTATACGATTCATCTTCATAATCCGATATACGTCGACGTTTTAATGTACCAGCCGGATCGCGCACCGCTCCACACTGTTGTTGTTCATTCATTTGACCGCACTTAACAATTACACTACTTGCAATATTATTATTACTACTACTACTATTGTTCAGATCTACAACATTTGACTGTTCTGTATTGTTGTCACAGTTCGCATTATTATTCTCATTCACCGCCACCGCCGCCACTTCAGTCTTTATTTTGTCTGTGAGCACAATATCGTTACCATCCGACGATGATGATGAATCTTTTTTAATTCGAGATATCACATCACTTAATGTTCTACGTTTTTTGTCACTAGTCGTCGAACATTTCCCTGTTCCACCACCACCACCGCCACTTGTCGTCACTGTAACAGACGGTGGCAGCACTTCGTCCGGTGGTGCAGGCGGTGGTGGACTTGTCCTCCGCCTCATCTCATCACATTCAATTTTTCTCTTCGATTTCACCATCAATTTCTTATTATCCATCGCAGCAGCAGCACCGCCACCTTTATCCAAACGCATATGGAATGGTATATGCCCAAATTCCGCTTGAAACGTTGGCAATATATGTTCAGCCGTTGTATGCCATGGATCTGTTGGTATTGTAGCCAATGTATTCATACGATTCACATCCCCTTTGAAATCCCATTCTTTTAAATTGTCTTGCACAAATATATCATCATTTCTATCAACCAATTTCACTGGATGCCCTTTACGTGACAACAATGTATAATTACTTGTATTTGTCAATACAACATTCTTTAAATTCGGATCAATTGGCTTCACAACACCACCTAAATCAACGCATTCACCACCATCATCCTCATCCTCTGTCATACCATCAAACATGTCCGCTAAACCTTTACGAAAATGCTCCATCAACAAATCCAACAAACCCGGCCATTGACTTAAACCGAAATACCCGACCGACGTGTCATCAAACAATAATACATTCAACATATCCAATGCATATGTTGTTTCTGATAATAAACCAGATCTTAAACACATTATTATACGCCATGCATCAACCGGTCCAAGATCTTGTCTACATATACGTTTTCTACGATACAATACCGGCATTGTCGCTTCAACACTATCCGGTGGAAAGACAATTTCCCGTTTAGGCAATTGATTGTGACTGTACGAATTACTGACACTCGGCTGTGGTGGATTTTTAACACCAACCACAACACTACCACCACTAACCACACCACCACCACCGCCCGGTGCCATTATCGGTGGAAACGGTTTACCCGGCCGATGTACCGGTCTCATACCGGCTGCACTTTGTGGTGGATTTGCAATCGGTTGCCATTGGCCCGGTTGCGGTGACTGATAACCACTCTGATTCGGTGGACCACCACCACCACCACCACCACCTGCTGGCCATGGACCTGCTGGCCTATTGCCCGGATTCCATTGCTGTGGTGGCACTTGAGGCCCTGACGGTCCGCCACCGTACTGTGGCGGTCTATTATACTGCGTTGAATTGTTCCAACCACCTGGAAAAACACTCAATTCAAACAATCTGCACAAACAAATCAACATCATTCAACACTTACTGTACATTGGTGTACGAGGCTGTCCATATGGTCCATACGGTTGTTCTTTGGTAAAATCCGGATGACGTCGCGGCGGTTGTGGACCTGGTGGTGGCATTGTTTTATTCGGTGGACCGCCTGGATAAACACCACCAGCCGGTGTTGGTGGTTGCTACAAAAAAACACACAATTCTAGCATCAAATCATCCACACACACACAATCAACACTCACCTGATCCGGCCGATAAACATACTCCTGATACGGTCCTGGTCCAGTTGGTGGTTGTGAAGTGGATGCACCGCTATTCGGCGCTGTCTGCCCATACGTCGGTCTCGGCTGATAACTGGCACCGGGCGGTGCAGCCGCATACCGTTGATATGGATCTTGTGGCGGCGTTGCGGCCGGTCCTTGTGCATTGCTCGGACTGGGCGGCGGTGGGCCACCGCCAGAATCGGCCGCATACGGTGGATAAACCGGTCGCACGCCGGGCGGATAGCCGGAATTGCCGGTATACGGTGAATACTGATCGGGTGGCGGTCCGCCAGTCGGACCGGGTGCCGGTCCCGGTGGATATTGGTAACCGGCCGGTTGTCCGGTGTAATTTTGTCCCTGTGCCGGTCGCGGCGGTGTGCTGCCACTCGGATACGGTGGATGCGGTGCACCGCCCGCAAACGGTCCGCCACCAGTGCGCGGTTGTGGATTCGGCGACACATCATCGAATGGATTCGATACGCTCACATTATCAGCAGCCCCGCCCGCAGGGCTCGGACCACCAGATGCGGCATTATTTAAATTATTCGAACCACCCGAACCTAAACACAAATGCATCGTTTTTTATACACACACACACACGCATTTGTAGGTTATGTTATCTTAGAAAAATTGCTAAAAATACATTGAATGTGTGTTAGATTTGAGAAAACACTATTTAAACATTCTTATCAAATTGTAAAAATCGAACAAATGTAAATAAAATGTCGCAAGTTACATTTTTTTTTTATTATTTCTTCGTTTGATAAACTGTACCTTCGTATTGGAAATAGTCCGTATTATAATAACTCAATTGATACATATTCAATGTGTTTTCTTAATAATAAAATATACAAATACTTCCTCATCGCTTTTTAAAGAAAAATATTTAAAAGAAACCTGTTTTTTCCTACCAAATTCTTTCACATAAAAAAAAAACCATACACTTTGATAAATCGCAAGGTAGCACATTTTCTACGTTATAAACATTGGATCGTAACAATTTTATATCGTTTTCCATTTTATGTGAACATTAGCAAAACAATAAATTTGATTTTTACTATATCAAAAACGGCTCATATTCATTTGAATCGCTTTCAAACCGAAAACATACCTCCATGCGGCGAAGGGGCCGATTGTGCCGAAGGCCGTTGTGGTGGCGGATAATCGGGATTCCCACTTGACGGTGGATACCCACCATAACCTCCATACCCATCCATTGACCCACCCCCAGAACCTGGCGCCGGAAATGAATCCTGCGAATTGGACGAGCCCGGTGACGGTACCGACGTCGATTTAGCTCCTTTCTTCTTCGAACTAGCCTCAACTTGATTGATAATCGGCTGTGGATCAATACCGCCTCTATCAAATTGACACTCATATGCCAATAAATTTTTCGTATAATGTTTTCTCAATGTATACGCAGCACTGGACGATGCACCAATACCCAACATACCAGCAATATCTTTCCATGTCTTATTTTTCGTCACCTGTAAACGAATAACACAAAAACAAACCGCCATTTAATCATAACTATACAAATACAGTGAAAATCGAAAATAGATTTAAAAAAAATAATATAAAAACACGTAAACGAACCTCCATGAAGCCACCTCGTTCTTTAACATACATATACAAACGGAACAAATCAAGGGGATTCTTGGATATGGTGGGACACGTTGTAATAGGGGTCCTCCTATCATCCATAAAAGCTAACAACTTGTCTAACCAAACTCTGCGGTCTGGGCTATCGTCCATTTCATACAGCTTACCGAGGCTGTCAGTTTTCTGTAAACACACACCACACATTTCTATAACGGAGGAGAAATACTTTTCCACAAAAGGAGAATACATATAGATTATATCAATCTAAACAAGCACTAAATTGAAAAAATTAAATAGTAGTTACATGCTTAATATATATATACATGCTACAACAAGCCGTATATAAGTTATATATGAATGTTTCTTTTTTTAAGCACGACATTAAGTAATATTTTTATATAAACCTTTGAACGGTACGTGTCCGGAGGAGGCACATGACTGTTAAACACCTGGAAACACCCCCTAGTTAGCTCAGTGTACAAACAAAAATATAAACAAACACACACATTTATTGAAAAAAAAGCGAAAAATTCATGTTTAAAAAGAATTCCATACAATTGTGTAGATAAAAAAATTGCACGAGTGGTTGTGTGAATAACAACAAGAAAATTTGCAAACACACACACAACGGGTGGATTTTCAATAGATATTTTCCAAAAAACCAACCACACGTACACCAAAAATGTATATACTCAAAACTCAACAAAATAACCAGAACATTTACCGGACTTGCTGGCGTTCTAGACGTCCAACTGGGACTACTGATCTCCCCATATTCATCGTGCACTGAAGACAAACTGGCAGCACCCGGAGACGGTACCGTACTTTGTGGCGTTGTCGGATGACTATAATGTCCTCCCATATCATTTTTACGGCCACTTTTCGGCGTTGTACATTGCGGATCTTCGCCAGACGCTAAAACACACACCAAACCTCAACATTTCCACACTTCACCCATTCACACACCAACCAACTCACCAGCAGACGCATTCGACAATGTCGACTGTTGTGATCCTTCATCAATTGGCTGTCCATCCGGTCCCGTTGTCACCACACTAGTCACCGAACCACCACCACCACCGCCACCTGCCGTCGACGACGTCACATGCGTATTCAAATTCCCTTGTGCCTGCGTTGTAATACCATTATCCATCATCTCATTCGGCATTTGTGTATGACTATTCGGTGTTGAACTTGGTGGCGGCATTGGTCCATCATGCTGATGACTGTTCGGCAACAATGGACTATTCGCTGGCGGTATATTTGGCGGTCCCATCGACAACGGCGGCCCCATACCGCTACTATGATGTCCACCACCCGGCGGACCCATATGGTAATTTTGCGGTGGACTTGGACTCGGCGGCGCTTGCCCACCACCACCCTGCCCAAATCCCATTTTATGTTGTAAATGATGTTTGAGATAATGTGGCGGCCGTGGCGTCGGTGACGATGCACCCGTCGTCCCTTGTCCATTGCCTTTGTTCGTTGATGCAACAGACGTCGGCCATGCCGGCTGGTACTGTTGAAACGGTGCATTTTGCATATGATTCGCGGCCGCCGTCTGACGATTCGCAAATTGTTGTGGCATACTGTTCGATGGTGGCGGTGGTGGTG
This sequence comes from Silvanus unidentatus, assembly GCA_963930825.1. Classification (NCBI taxonomy): domain Eukaryota; kingdom Metazoa; phylum Arthropoda; class Insecta; order Coleoptera; family Silvanidae; genus Silvanus; species Silvanus unidentatus. Next base: position 200,752 of record OZ005763.1, read on the forward strand.
GCTGTACACCGCCACCAGGCGGCCCGTAACCTTGTCCCGGTCCGGGATATTGTACATTGGTCGGAGGCCGGGGCGGATAACCAGTCTGTGTATACTGATTCGGTTGATAGAGCGGCATCTGTTGTCCGCCAACGTTCGCTCCACTTTGGGCCATACTTGGATGCGGTTTATAGCCGCCATGCGGATGGGGAGCGGAATAATTGCCACCCTGTTGTACCATTGGGGAATGACTCATACGTGGCGGTCCATTACCGTCCGATTGGCCACTAGACGGACGCGGTGGCATAGGAATGTTTTGGCCTACATTGAAATTTCCACATTTGCACACACTTATTCACATTTGCAATGTTACAATTTACTAACCGACTGCTGGCGACATCGACCTTGAACCAGTTGAACCTGTCGGTGATGGAGTCGGCCTCATACCTTGGGAATTTGGAGTGCCTGGTGCTGGCCCTCCAGAACTATCATTACTATTACCACCACTCAAGTCCTGCAATATTAAACAATAAACGAGCAAATTCAACACTAGTTGCGCTTGTTACATTATTCAAACTATAAATAGAACAATCGATATTTACATATATCATAGGAAATCCTCTCGAATACCCACAAAAAAAAACACTCGAAAAACACCTCAACCGATCAAGACATTAATAATCCAATTATTAAAACATTGATGTTGTCAAACAGCTGATTTTACGCTATTTATCGCCCTTCACCCCTCGCCCCGCTTTAGGGCTTTTTCGTTGACCATCTGAATATGGTGTTAAAACATGTTTCCACAATTCTATCGAAAAATTCACAAAACTTTCATACAAACAAACAATAAATCAATTCACTTGTAGTTTGTACCTACACCAATTTAAAATCTATTAAGATATATTATTTATTTTTATTTTTCAAACTGAATGGCGACTTTTTTAACAACAAATCCAACGATTACGTTATAATAAAACACGTGCTCTCGCACATTGGATGTATGCCAACAAATTTCGAATCAATTCACCGATTCCACTCTGTTTGTATATGTGTTTATATATCACGGAATTCTCAGCAACGTAACAAAAAAAAAAACATTATGCAACTGCATCTCTTACATTCAGAACGATCATTTTTTTCTATATGCGTTGATGGCAGATGTTAAAAGATTGCCAGTAACCCTTTTCCTCTTACAAATGCGTTTCGTCTGTGTGTGCTTTCTTGAAAATCGAATGATTTATACCATCAATATATTTGATCCTTTTAACAGGAGGACGATTCAATGTTTCGCCTCGCCGACGTTATTTCGAATAATTTGGGATACCATCCCAAGACCTACCCTAATCTAAATCTAGGTCGAACCAAGAGAAAAGCTTGTGCGTAAAACAAGTAATGTCTACACCACCTGTCGTATACACAAAATGAGCCCTATTTTATATACAATTTATATTCTATACATATATATGTGTGTGTGTGTGTTATTTACTTCCTGATGCTGTGGCTGATGACCTCTAATGTTGTTCCTCTTTTCTTATAAGATAACGGACATTGTCCTCTAACACAATTTTATTATTTATATACAGTTTCTATTAATTTTTAATTATTATTACACTTGATAATTTATTTATATTACTTTACTGTCAAGGTTACTAAAAATAGACACATATGATAACATGCAATTTTTATAGCCAGTCGAACAAAAAAATTCATTTGACTAGTTTCTTGTGGAAAATGCATTTGAAAGCCACTTTTCCGAATGCGGAATGTTGAAATTGAATGTACAATCAACTAAAACCAGCATAATTGCTTGAAATATGTGACAAGGTCGGAGTTCTGTTTAGATGATTACGTCACCGATTAAGAAAAGTGCATTTCCCAACAAATCTAGAAAACATTCTTTCCAAGAAACCGTCAAAACCATTTCCCTTAAAGAATATAGAAAAATACGTCCATCACAAATACATAAAACGTGTGTTGAGATTTGTTTAAATGTTGCCTAAACCGTTTTTTTTCTCCAACTGGAATAGAATTGTGAAATGTTGTAAGCCAAACAAGCAAATGTTGTTGACCAAGCCTTCGCATTTTACAATACCGTATCGCATGTTAAAGTTAGTTATATTTCCAAGTTGAAGCGTAACAGCCAACAAGACAAAACCATTGGATATCTAGCCATAGTAGAGTGCAACGTCACTCCAACCAACTCTTTCAAACCGCCAACCAAAGCGTCCAACGTTCACCAACGAACGTTCCGATTTGAAACCAAGAGAGACATTAACAAAAACACCGATCTCCCAACCAAAGCCAAAAGAGTTCCACTAAGAAATCCGTTCACAATCCGTATACATATTATAATATACTGTGTGTGTATATAAAATGTATTTATCTCACTGTATATGTACAATGTTCGTATTATAGCAATGTGTAGAGAGAGAGTCGAACAAAATGCAGTGCAGCGTACTGTGGCAAAACGCTAAGTTGCCACATTGTTGTTATACCAATCAATAATAAGCGGCACTTGGCCGGTTTTACATGAAATGGCAACAGCGCACCCCACACAGGACTGAAACAGGAGAGAGAGACTCTAAAACGGATAAAAGCTGTTTGGATACAAATATTCAACTAAGGGAAATACACCATATACATACACACTCTATATATACATAGGAGAGAGACGCATTTTATACGGACTACTAAACAATTTCGTACCATCCCCGTACGTACAGAAAACCAAGAATCACTTGATTTCGTTTCTATTTTTCCGACTTGAATTTTATCACCATTATTTCCTAAATAAAAATAAACATTTTCAACTATTTATAAAACAGAAACACCTTATTATATGTGTCTGTTTAAATTTATAAACACACACACACACATATATACATGAAAACATCATTATATGTATCCGTATGCAATACAAATCCCCACCTACAACAAAAACACGTGCTGTCTACGAATCGGGTATAAGCAACAAAGGTCAAGATCGGTACTTAATTGTATAAATATATGTACCTATATACGATTACATAACACCCGGGTTCTATATCGAAATTCCATTAATCACCAATTTTTACATTCATCAAATCACCACAAACTCTTTTGTTGTCCACCATTCTTCATCAACAACACACCGACAGCTTTTTCCTGCATGTAAGGGCCACAACAAACAATATTTGTCCCCAAAAATCTCCACATTCAACCCGTTTTCACACATTTCCTGCAAGCATTTAAACACCAACAAACCAACACCGTAATTGGACAAAAATCAAGACTGTCCCCTAGAAGAAGAGCTCCCAAAATCGCGTTACCATCAATAATAAAACAATCAATTCTGACAGCGCTACACACAAATACACAGCACCCTTTCAACTGTCATCTAAAACAAGTAAATTAATAAATAGAAATTGTATAAACATACCGCAGCGTCTGGAGCGTGTGCATTGGGGGTCGTTGGTGGCGGTGGTCGATTTTGAAAACTTTGATGTGGCTGATGCTGTTGGGGACTTGGTGGCATACCACCAGGTCCAGGACCGGGCGAATGACTTGGTGGCTGTGATGGTTGCGGTGACGGTTGACTAACGGGAGCCGCTTGATTCGGTGGACCCCCCGGACTGCCGGGACCGTGCTGCTGGCCACCACCTGGTGGACCGCCAGGCCAACCTAATCTATCACCGTAACCAGGACTCGGTGCCGAACCACCACCGTACGCGGGCGATAACTAAACAGAAAAACACACACACATAAACCACAGTTCTTCACTTGAAGACAGTGAAACGATGACTGATGTCGGTGCTTCCAGTCTTATGCACTTTTATATGCACAATAAGCAAATACCAATTATACATGTACGAACATTTTATGTTCAGGTGTTGGGTGGACCCGACTGGTAAAAATTTTTATGCTTTTTCATTATAATAAGAATCGTGACCATATGTGGTTGTTGGTTCATTTAAAAACTTAGAACACTATTGAAAATTGAACACCGACACCAGACAGAAAAGGAAAAATATTCGCTTTTTCAATCCCATGTAATTCAACACTTGCAAATTAAATTTCTATACACACATTAAAAAACGCACCACCGAAACAACACATATGGATGGAAGGGTAATGTTTAATAACACACATAAAATGTTTTGGGAAAAGGTGTCAAAATTCAATTATAAAGTGGCCTTTGGTTAATTTACCATAAAAGTGACATTTCGGAATATCTAGTGTCCAATGGCGCAGGTGTACCAAACTGAAGAAAACGAATTACTTTTCTCATTAAAAACCGAAATATAAAATATAGATGTATTGAATATATAATTTTTCTATAATAAACTCTGAATGATTGCAATATTAAGGGAACTTTTATTATACGATAAAAGTAATAGGATTTTCTAGATTACCCTATGTAACATCTTTTATTAGACTTTTTACAACCACATGAATTTTATATTATATTATACATTTTACAATTGTTTAATTTCAAAAAAAAAACCCTTCACCAATAACACACTTCAACTGTGGCCATTAAAGAATTTACTGTAAATGTAATAGTTTTTATCAAATTGAAATTCGTGTTATTTTATGACCGAATCATAACAATTAATACGATAAAAAATAGATAAACAATACCGTTGATAATCGTCCTAAATGAAAACAATGCATTCCTTTTTTCGGTGAATGCAATGATTCATTCGGTTCTTTGCCAATACTAGTACTAAAAAAATGTTATCTACTAGACAGCAAATGAATGTTCCAAGAAAAACACCATTCTGTTATTGTTTCTGATTAGATTTTTAATGCACCCTCGAATTACCGTTTTGCATCGTTTACAAAATCAACACAAATGCACATATTGCAAAAGTCGCAAACAGCAATTTTTACATTTATTAAATATTGTTAACTAAATCATTCTTCCAAACATGTACACATTTTGATTCGCTAAAATATTAGCAATGTGCGCTGTGGTGAAAGTGGGTTATAAACCGAAAGTTAACAAAAATCGCTTTACTATTTCAAATAAAACATTATATAGGAAAAAATTACATTTATTTTATGTAAATTTATGTTTATGTACGTACACAAACACATGCACACACACACACACGCATATTATCACTCATTCATTCATAAATACAGAAAAAAAACAAGAGTAAAAACGTAACACATTCATAGACAATATAATTAATGAACAAAGTAGACAAACAATTTATTCATAATTTTTCTTTGCGTAATTATTAAGATAATTTCGTGCAGTTGGAATTTTCAATTAAAACTATGGTATTTATGTTTTGATTTGGTTTGTTAGTGGATGTACAAGTCAACATTTAACCACTGTTTAAAGATTCATCAAGTATTGATTGTAAACAGTGAAAAAGTGCACTTAATTACGCATTTTCTTCTAATATTCCTTTCATACACACACACAAGAGAGAAAAGTTTGTAAAGCGAGAATCCTCTGTTGACTGTGTACATGCACACATAATGTTTGGTTATTTCTTTCAAGTTTCTATAAAATATTGTTGTTTGGGAGTTTCGGGGGTTGGATGGGGCACACATAGATAGAGTTTACAGAAAGTGTTTTGACGTCACATTTGCGACACGTCAGCTGATTGCATAATAACAAAGTGGGCGGTACGGTAATCGTATGTCAGAGCAAGTTCAAGGACGTGGTTTGCATGTTTATATTAGTATATTGGTTTTGTTAATATTAATGCCGGCCCTGTGTCTATACTCTATGATGACATGATGGTGCTAAACATAAACACAACATAGAAATGTTAAGTAGTCGTATGTCTTCTACCATGTAAATGATTTAGAAGAGATACGAGTGTGTGATGATGCGATTATTGTAGATGGATGGATGGATGGAAGATGATGAGAGAGTAAACTTACTGCTTGTTGAGTTCTGTATGGACCTGGAGGTGGTTGGGCACCTGGACCACCAGGTCCAGGACCAGTTGGATATCCTTGTGGAGCTAAAGGTTTCTGTGGTGGCCACGATTGATTGTAATGTTGCTCTGGATGTCCATAATTGTTTGGATAACGATGTAATGTATTACTACTAGATAGTAGTTGATTGAGCGTAGGTGTAGGACCGGTAGGTTGTGATCCTGGTACATAGCGTTGTTGCATTGGTTGATGCTGCGGAGGGATTTGTTTTGGACCACCGAAGGGTTGACGTGGACCGAACGCGTGGACCCCACCTTCCGCGGCACTATTGTGGACGTCCCGTATATATGGTGAACCGTATGGTGATGGGGCCATAGCAGCAGCATGTCCATCGGTAGCCGGTGACGGACCTGGTGGAGCCTCCGTTGTGGGATACATATTGGAGTCTGTCGTTTGCGACAACTGGCCACCACCGATGCCAGTTGAAGTGTCCGTATCTGTATTAAGAGCCGGCTCCGATGTGGTGGCGGCGGCGACACTAGAAGGTTGTTGGCCAGTCGATTGTGGACCAGAAACGGCAGGGTTCGTTGGTCCTGGTAGTGTTGTTGAACCACCACCGCCGCCACTAGCATCCTGCCGATACTGACTCATTTCTATGGCGTTTTTGCCGCCGGTGTTTTTTCCCTTTGTATGCACTACACTGCCACCACCGCGAACACCACTCTTATCGGTCCCATTTTGTAACAAGGAATTCCGCACATTCAGATGCTGCTCATTTGGCTGCACTTTTTCACTATTCACGTCATTTTGTTGCTTTTCGGCCTGCGTTGCAGCCATGTTAAGAAAAACGGCTGCGATCTAGCACGGCCGATCGTTGCCAACACCCCGCCGTTATACTCAGTAATAGATGATTTCCAACATTTTGGGAGCCCAATTTGCACCCTGGTCCTTGTAAACACATACTAATATAATCACTTAATCACTTTATATGTTCTGTAAATAAATAACGCCACCAAACTTTTTGAATTATCCAAAATGATGGACACATCTGACACACAACTTAATTCCGTATCTACTCCAATAACACGAAACGAGGTTATGGGTAATTGTCCAATTCCTACGCCAACATTATATTTTCTAATTAATATATTTATATCATACTTTATATAGATTTTCGCATTTATTATTACATTAAACACGTCTAAATAAACTCCATTTAAATAGATTATTTAGATTTTAACAATTTATTTCACATTTATTCACACAAATGCAGGACTACTTTTCCATATACTTGCGAATACGCTAGTAGTAAACCACTGTGGCGCTGTTTATAAACGCGGGTATTTTTCTCAGTTGACAGTTATGGCGGTAAATTCAAATTTAGTATCACAACACGAAATGTGTTTGCATTGTACATTGTGTGTATTCGTCATTATTCGATCAAACCATCAAAAAACAAAAACAAATAAAACAACCACTTAGTAAGGAATAACAATTAATCTTCTATTTATTATTGTTATTTAAATGACACAATGTTTAGAAAAAATAACATTATATGTGGCACAAAACATGCAACTATAATTCGTTAAAACAAAGTAAAAAGTTTTCTTGTAAAGAAACATAAAAAAAATACTACAAATAAAGATAATCAACATAATAAATAATAATATTTAGTTCGTTAATAAATTAATATGAAATCAACGTGATACTATCAAGACGATCCATATTCATTCATCCATTTCTCATATTTCTCTAAATCCTCTTTGGACACACTTTTATTATTCTTCACTAAAGCCTCCTCAAAGTCCCGATTTGTAACTGGTAAATCCAGTTCCTCTTTCGGTAATTGTTTTATTTGATCCGGCCTTAAACCATAAATTTTCCTTCGCATTGACATCATCGACGCATCACGGCAAACATTCGTTATATCCGCCCCCGAATATCCCTCCAATTTCTTTGCAATTGTCGACAAATTCACATCAGGATCTAATTTCACTTCACGTAAACTAATCTTCAGCAACGCTTCACGTCCCTCATTCGTCGGCAACGGTATATAAATCCGTTTCTCCAATCGTCGTCTTAACGCCTCATCAATGTCCCATGGGAAATTGGTGGCCGCTAAAACCATCACCACTTTCGTCGCCTCCTCATTGTTCGCCGTGATTCCATCCATTTGTACCAACAATTCGGATTTAACGCGACGCGACGCCTCATGCTCCGACTCTGAACCTCGACGTGAACAAAGTGAATCAATTTCATCAATGAATATCGTACTTGGAGCATAGAAACGTGCCTAAAATTCAAAACAATCCCCATTACGTCATCAGCAATTGCATCATTCATTTTGTTTACCATCTCGAATAGCAACCGGACCATTTTCTCCGATTCACCACGGTATTTCGATGTCAATGTGGAAGAAGACACATTAAAAAACGTTGTATTACATTCAGTAGCCACTGCTTTGGCTAACATTGTCTTGCCAGTGCCTGGAGGACCGACCATAAGTACACCCTTCCATGGTCTTCGAATACCTAAACATTGAAATTGTTGAATTTGTTAAAAATACATTGAAAACGGACCTTTAAAGTAATCCGGCATCCACATGGGCAACACAACAGCCTCTTCTAACAATCGTTTAGCTTCTTGCAAATCGGCAATATCGTCCCAATGGATATTTGGATTTTTCTGTACAATATCTCGTTCTAAAATATCAACAAGTTCTCTATCCATTCCGTGACATTCGAATTTCTTCTCCTCTTCCGATTCGGTTTTGTCATTCTTTTCGTTTTCAGAGTCTTTGTGTTCCCTGTCGGTTTTATTCCCATCCAAAAATCGTTCGGACTTTGACGATGACGGTCTGTCGTCTTTTTTGTTGGTTGTGGTGCGACTAGGGCGTGTTATGTCCGATTTACGTGCTGTACTTGATGAACTAACCCGCGAAACAGGGCCACGTTTCACTTCGGACTTGCGGGAATTTAATGGCTTGCTTTTGGGGCCGTTGCTCCTAAAATGTTCAAGTATTAGTGTGATTTTTGAGGGTTTAAAACGGTTGGTTACCTTGTCATATAGCCGTGATCGACTGGCGTTGGAGATGGCCATACATCGGGATCGTTCTGAGTGAACGGATCCAGATCTTTAACGGGTTCATCTCGAATTGACGAGCGACGTACACCAATGGGGACTTCCACGCTCGTTTCAAGTCTCAAAGTTTGCAGCATGTTTTTCAATGACTTTACTTTATCGTATTCTAAAGCGACCTTTTTCTGTACCTGAAACACATTTCGTTTTACTAATGTGGTGGGTGTTTGTTTTGTGATTGTACTTGTTGCCATTTATTTTTCCGCGTTGGTTCTTGGATCATTAATATCAGTTGTGATATCATTTGCAGGGAGCCCTCGTAATAAACTTCAGCACTTTCATAATTGCCTAACATTGACGTCTCTCTAGCCAATGTAATATTATCACATATTTCGTTACCTGTTACAGCCATTACTACCATTCCTGTATTATTTTTAGAAAATTCAATAAAATTAAAAATAAATTCGTCTCTTTTGTTCAACTTAACACATGTGTGACAATTAAGTGATTTTTAGCATTTTTACCAATGCAGCTTAATATTAGCAATTTCAATTCATGGTAATTACCTGTAAATAGTGTGTAAATTTTTTAACAATAGTTTTTTTTTGGATATAATTAATTTTTCATTAAAATAAAATCTCTTAAAATGACAAACATGACAACTAATTGACAGCTGTCAATTATACATCATTCTTATTCTTCTTCCACTTGGTGTGCAAGTGAAATTTTGGCAAATTTCAAAAGAATTTTTGAAATATTTATGTTTTTGGACATGTGTTTGTTTTTCTATTGTATGAATATATAGTTGCATCAAATCCAAAATTTATTTATGGTTACAAGCTCCTAGAAATTCCAAAAATTCTGTAAAACAATAGTGCCAACATCGAATGATAAAATGTCACTATAATATACGAATAGTAGTCGCCTACCCTGATATAACAAGTATCCACTAAGCTATATTTATTCTTAGGATTTATTTAATATTTTCGGTTATATATGATTAATAATTAATAAATAATGGCTACAAAGGGGCTGCATTACACCCCACCGGGTACTGATGGCTCAGAACATGCTTTTAGACAACGTGTAGCAACACATTATCAAATAAGGTAATTCATTTTCTAACCTCAAAAAAGTCCTATAGGAAAAAAACTCTTTTGATCATTTGCCAAAATTTAAATAATACAACATAATTATTAATTAAAATGATTGTTTCAGTGCTTTAAATAAGTCAAGGCTTAAATATTGTATATTTTTCCATTATTTATTATTTTTTGCGATGCTAGCAAAATTGTCAGCAGACATATTAGATAAATTAGATATTTTTATATTAGAAATTGAAGAACTAAGAATTCCTCAGGTAAGTAAATGTAACAACAAACACTCCTTCATACAATTCAACTATATATTTGATTGATTTCTATTACAGCCACTGCTTTGGGAATATTTGTGGTGTGTAAGTTTGCTGCTCTCTTTCTTCGGTTTAGATGCCATTAAGAAGAACAAAATCACACCAATGAGAAACTATATGATCGGTTTAATATCCTTCGGCTTCTTACCATTGCTCTATGCCTTAATATACTATCTATCCGATGTATGGACTTATTTAACATTCGAAGAGGAGGACGAATTGGAACATATACACATTTGGCAGGTATAGAAAGTTTCCGTATTTTCAATCAACTCCAAATGTTCAATTTCACTTTCAATTCACTTCAGGGATATCCATATGGTATGTTATGGTACGCATTTATTTTACTGGCGTTCCAAGTGCATATGTTTTCCTTATATTTCGCATGGAAACTAATGAGTGCGTGGAAATCGAAAGGAATTAGAAAGATTGATTAAATCATTTCAGTTCATATCATAAAAATTGGTTTGGGGGTTTGTTTCGTTACAAATGATTTGCTCATTATTATTCATTCAAAAATTTTGTTTGTGTTCAGATCATTTTGATATAAAACGTTTGAATTGTTGACAAAAAAGATTGTTATAAAAACACATTAAATGTATATAGAATTATTATATTTATAATACATGAATTGTTTTCTTTTATATAATCGAAAATGAAACCTCTTTTACGAAACGAAACCGTGACCGTGATTTGAAGTGAAAGTTTTTCAATAAAATACTCAAACTTCTTAAATGATATTTAACAATTTGTTTACGTTTCAATTTCATCTACCCACTTTTAACTAGTTTCAATTGATAGTAAAAACAAATTGATTAATTAAAACGAAACCGTATGACACAAATAAATTCACATCGAAATGAAAATTCTACGAGTCAAACAACACTTGACAAACAAGCAGATTATTTAAATAACTCTTTTTCTAATACTATACGTTTCTTTGTTGTTTATTTTATCTCAACTAGCGGTAAACACTACTCGAAACGTTTTTCTAGATAATATATTTGTGCAATAATTATATATATATTTGAAATGAGTGTGTAAAGTGCGGTGTTGATCAATTTTCCTGTAGAAAATTTGCAAGGTGAATTGAGAACGTGCCCATCAATTTTTTCTGTTGATGGAATAAATGCTATTAAACAAATATACTCCAATTGTGCTGTCTGCTGTGGCCTTCACAAATACCATTTTCATATAAATACGTTTAATTGTGACGAACGAGGGCCAGTAATTACAATTACATTACAAATTAACACCTTCATGTTGAACATTTGTTGGTGTATCTGTGATTAATTGCTGTTCACTGTTCCTCTCTTTCTTTCGTGTGACAATGGGACGTTTTTTGGTCGCTTAAATCAGCTGTTCGAATACCGTTTTGATTTCCATTCGGCACGTGTCTTTCTTGTACATTTCTGTAAGTTTCTTTTGCGTTTCGTCGTCTATCGCCGCAGTCGTTTTATGTTTTTAATGTGAACACGGTTTTGATAGTGCACCATTTTTGTTGGAATTATGTCGAAATTAAATGAGACCACATTGCCAGATGTTAATGAGCCATTATTAGATAAAAACGGTCCATTGCCAGCAGCATCCACCGCAGCAACCGATTCGAAAGATGTGAAACCGAACAAGCAGACGAAAAGTAAGTAGTTTTTTTACTGTTTTAAAACGGTTTCTCATTAAATTGTTGACGATTACAATTTAAAAGTCATACGATACGAAAGTTCATTGAATTAAAATGTAATTAGAGCCGCATATTTCGGCTTGGTTTTTGTCTCTCGACATTTTTGAGGTGGTTTTTTTCAACCGTCCACGTTTTATCACTTCCTTATCGAGTGATTTATCATAACAGTTTTCTTATCGCTTTGTGTGGGTATTAAAAACACTTGTCACTTGTTGATTTTTCATTTAACACACCTTGAACTATATTTAAGATACGTGTGTTTTTCATTTTGAGAAATCATCCGATTTACTCAATAAAAATGATGAATTTCTTTAAAACCAGACAAAGTCACATTGAAAACCAATAAAACGTCGTTTATCATGAAAATATTTGAACAATTCATTAAATGCGCCATTATGCGAATTATTCAAATTTGGCGCAAGAAAATCGATTGTTTTTTGTTTCTGTGACGATAAATCAAAATTCTAGATTCCTTTTTTGTTCATAGGTGTTGCGATAATTGATAAAAACAATGGTAAGAAAGACATGGGCAAATGGAAATTGGTTCCACCTGATGGAGGCTGGGGATGGTTGGTACTGTTTGGGTCGACATTAGTCAATGTACTTGTACCGGGTACTGTAAAGTCGTTTGGTGTGTTGTTTATTGAATTTTTGGAAGCATTCGACGCATCACCGGCTGCTGGCATGTGGATACCTGCTCTCTGCTACTTTTTATACAGTTCATTAGGTAATTCCGCATTACACACACATGGAACAATAGAAAAACGTTCACTTTTCAGGTCCAATCTCCAGTATACTATCAATCAAATACTCGTATCGGACAGTAACCCTAATTGGGGGCACATTCGCAGCAACTGGCATGATAATCAGTTTCTTTGCCGATTCCGTCTCTTATTTGTACATCAGTTACGGTGTATTTGTTGGTATTGGAGCTGGCCTCTCGTTTCCGCCCACTGTTTACATAGTCACAAGTTATTTTGTGCGTTTACGCGGCGTCGCCAACGGTCTATGCATCTCCGGTTCAGCATTGGGCTCCATCATCCTGCCACCGATACTGCGAATCCTTCTGGAATACTACGGTTACCGTGGCGCTGTACTCCTGATGGGCGGTGTTACGTTGAACGTTTGGGTGGCCGCTTTGTTCTACGATCCAGTCCAAAATCACATGAAACGCGTACCAATTGTTCAAGAGCCAACAACAATACCAGAACAACCGTCCAAATTCATCATTAGCCAAGAGGATAGTATGGCTTCGTTGCCGCAAAGCGATTCGTTTGCAGAGACAAGTGAAACACTGCCAACTGGTCACTTCAATCGCAGCGTTTCCAGTGCCCAAATGCAGAATTTAATACAGAAACGTGAACGGAAGATCAGCATGCCAACGGGGAAGAACGAGGTGATGAGAGCGAGACAGTACAATGGCAGCGGTTCGAGGAGCAACATGAACAGTCTGTCCACGTTGCATTCCGTGCCGGAGAAGCAGAACGGGCCGATGGATTTGATATCGCAGAGCCGTTTGCCGGCTTCGAAACGGCCCCGGTCCGGTACACCGCGCCGCAGTCCGTCGACCAGTTCGTTCCAGTATGTCAGTACACCGTACCATGGCAGTACGTTGACATTGCAACCGGAAACGTTCGCCAGTTCGTTCAGTTTGCGTTCGAATCGATCGAAAAGTGGAGAGAAAGAGGAAGTGTCAGCGACAAAGAAATTGTTCGATGTTAGTCTATTAACTGATCCATTGTATTTGATTATTTTACTGTCGAATGCGACAAATGCAATCAGTTATACGAATTTTATCATACTTCTACCATCGTATGCACAGAATTTGGCATTTAGTAAAGACCAAGGGGCGCTGTTGTTGTCGATTGTGTCCGCATTGGATTTGGTTGGACGTATTGGCGGGTCGGCATTGTCCGACAAATCTTATTGTCCGAAATGTTTCTATTTTATTGGTGGCTTGTTTATATCTGGTGTGTCGTTGAGTGTGTTGCCGTTTTTTAGTGAGTATTCGATGATTTCGTGCTGTTGTGCCGTTTTCGGTTTGGCTTCCGGTGTTTATGTGGGCGTTACGGCCGTTATTATGGCTGATATGTTGGGCGAGGAACGATTGCAGTCCACTTATGGGATATCGTTGTTTGTTAATGGGATTATACAGTTGATTGGGCCGCCAATTTGTGGTGTTTGGTATGAAGCATCGAAATCGTTCACATCTTTGTTTTGTAGTTTAGGTGTAGCACTTGTAATTGGGGCTGTGATGTGGGGTTTTGTACCGTTTATTAAACAGAAAGCCAAACATAATGAAGAGGATGATTTAAGTTAGGAAAAGCAATTTGTATTTTATTGTATTATTAGTGTGAGATTTTATAATATTTTCTTTGTAATTCAATCTAAAATGTTTTTATCTTATCAGTGTTGGAGAAATGTTTACAATTTCATATCATGAAAAAGGTGCTTTCAACTATTTATATATTTTTATATTGTACTTTATTAAATGTTATACCTAATTGAAGGTAAATTCCAATATACTTATAGATATATGTATATTTAAATTCCAATTATATTGTGATATAAGCTGTACATTAATTATTATATAAATGAATAGATAATAAATAACGTTACAACAGTTTTGTTTTCATATTACATTATTTACTGTGATTTTATGGCCTATTATGGATGGGGACATTAGAGATCCTTTGTGAACACAGCAGTTTTGCAATTCAAGTTGGATTCCACGTAACTAATTGTAATTTTCTATTCAGTTCATCTAAGATTATTGTACATTGATTTTGTTTGGATGTTGATAAATTGTTTATTACTTCATCGTCCTCGTCCTCTTCTTTTTTCATTTTTTTCCGTTTACTTTTGTTGTTGTTATCTTTCTTATTCAGATCATCGTCATTTGCTGATTCACTGCTACGTGTTTTTGTCTAAAAATGGAATTGTTTACAAAAATCAACGACATTCTTTCTGACTACCTTTCTAACTTGTTTCTCGTATTCTAATGAATCGTAGTAGTTTGGTTTCTCTCTACGGACCCTTTGGGTTCGACGTCTGATGTCCACTTCGGAGGAGAGGACTTTGGCTGCTCTACGGGCACTGAAGAATAAATGGCCACATGGACAGGCCTTACACGCAACAGGAACCTGAAAATTCATTAATTATTTAAACAGTTTCAGCTTTGGTTAATGGGACATTGTTTTAATTACCTGTTGTTCACATTTTGGGCATCCTTTTGCAATCATTTTGTTCTTGGGCATATTATTGTTTACATTGTGGTAATAAATGAACTTTCACGTTGATAAGAATGATTTTAGGATTTCTTTAAATCGATTGTTGTGGTTTATTTTTTAATTTGTGATAGAGATCGATGTATGTACATGAAATTATTAAACAGTCTCAAATATTGTTCTACAAACTGGAATAAAATGTATTCTATTCGTTATGTTCTATCTACAAAACATGTTTATCAGTTCACATCGGTTAAAGGATCGAAGATACAATTATAAATAAGCATAATAAAGATACGATGTTTTAATTCTCGGGAAAATATAATAATTTCGATACATGAACTATTTGAACTACTACCTACGACTGTGGTAGTTCAAACACCAGTGTGAACTGGTAACCCTAGAAGTAGACGTCGAAAATTGCATTTTCTCGAAAACGGTAAGGTGTCTCACCTTGCTGTTTTCACAATTCGATTGTACGGCACAAAATACATATAAAAAATCTGTTTTTATTATTCAAATCGCCGTCGAAGGGGTTAGTTTCACACCGGTTCCTGTGGTTTATTATAGTTGGTATACCTGTAAAGGGGAACGTTTGACATTACAGGTTTCTATTTTTTACACAAACACATCTAGAATTTATATATGTATAAAACATATCAATAAAATCAGAGCAAATAAATATTTTCATAAAACAATTAACAAATAAGGTGAAACAGTGACTAACCGATACAACAACAGTTCAAGGAATCCACTAGTTGATTCACATACGCAAAATGGATTTAAACTTTTCCGCATTTCAGGAACCCCGTGGGGTTATGAGAATATTACATTTCGTAAGATAATTACACTTAAACAATACCCAGTAAGTTAATAACCATCCATATTTAGGTATTTTCTATTTGTGCATTTGCTACAATCACCGGATATTCAGGACAAGTTGTATATAAATGCGTGGAGGAATATTCATTCGATTTCGACTATCCATTCAATTTACAATTAGAGAAAACATTGAAGACTGCAGCATCACCAAATACCAATTGTACAATAACATTATCAACAAATTTCTCATCAGATGCCAAATTTTTTGTTGCTACTGGCGTGTTAGCAATGCTGTACAGTATTGGAATTATGATTGTGTATGCAAAAATGGATGAAAAATACAAAACTAACAACCAACTCCCATTGATTGTAACATAAACGCCCCAAAAACCGCTTACAACTTTTATTAACATTGGAATTGATTGTAGGATTTTGTGCTGACTGTTATTTTTGGCGTTCTGTGGCTGTCAAGTAGTGCTGCATGGGCAAATGGATTAACTGGCGTCAAAAATGTCTTAGACCCCTCATCTGCATTTGGATCGACTTGTGTGGGTTGCACTGTAACACAAAGTAGTTATTCAACACTTAACATATCTGTGGTAAATGTGTCCAAACACAATTCAATTTGCTGTACATAAAAACCGCTTGCTTTTTGATTTAAAGATCTTTGGTTTTCTGAATTTCTTCCTGTGGGCGGCCGATTTGTGGTTCTTGTACAAAGAGACAGCTTGGTTCCAAAACACCCAGCCACAGACAACAAGTGGCGTATAAATTGGCTGAAAATCGGCGATTTCCACTAGTCAGGAATGCACAACTTACAAGTTTTTTATTTATTTTCTCCTTACTTTCGTTATTAACATTCGGATAGAGTTTTATTTTCGCTTAGTATAATAGTTATTGGAAGGCGCTTGTAGTCCGTTCTTTAGTAATTAATAAAAACAGTTCCATTCGACGAATGTTTCGTAAGCAAATTGTTATTATTAATGCTTGCAATCATTTCGGAATTGTGGAACTGGAATTTAGATTGTGTAGAATGAGATTTGCACTGATTACGTTAGTTTTTATTTCAATTCCATCCATTAAAGTAATTTTTTTACAAATTTGTGCTCAAACTTTGTTTTTTCACCAAATTTTTGTTTCATCTGCCAAGAATGTTGTTTTACGTTTGTTTTTTTTTCTAAAGAGGAAATGAATTATTTGATCGTGTAAATCAATGTGTGTAAAATATTTTTCAGCCATAATAAATTAAGAGGTGTACATAACTGGAAGTTTATATTTAACCAATTAACAAAGTATTATTTCAAAATAAAAGAATGTTTCTTTAATTTTCAAACAGTCTTTCATTCATTCGAACGCAGGGAATTGAAAACAGTGGTGAAATATTTAAAATGTTTGTATTATCGTTTAAATTGCAATAATAAAGGCATTTTACATGTTTTTAATTCACTTAATTTGCTTTATAAACGGACATTTGAATGGAAAACTAAACATTAAAATAATCATATCTTATATAAATATTATGTAGCATATATTGCTGATTTATTATTAAAAAAATAATATAACATAAAGAGAGGAAAGAGAGAGTACATACTGAAATCTCTAAAAATTCTTATATTATCGTTTATGCTTTGATAAATATGATTTTTATTATGTGAACGAAAGAAATGTTACAGTTCTAAGTAAAGCAAAACCCTAGAGATTTTCAAAACTGCATACACATGAAGAGCACTTTTAATACAGAAGAAAAGTGATATTTAAATTTTATATACAAATACAGCAGAATTTGTTGCATTCATTCAATTCTGATTTGATTTTGATTTCGGAACATAATCAAAGTGGGAAATAAATAGAAATATAAAATAAAACAACCATAACAAGGCATGTATAAAAACATAAATTCTAAAATCCATAATGAAACGACGTTTAAAAAATATTTGTTCTACAAATATCGTAGTAAATTGTTATTAATTTCATGTATTCATCATTTGGCATTTTTCAAACACTATTTCCTATTTAAATGTGTGACAAATGAGGATTTACAATCACAGTTTTTCGTTTATATATTTATAAGCTGTTGATCTTCCATGAATTGGCAACATGTTTTCAAATCGAATCGATTTCAAGCTGCCTAAAAAACAATCAAGTACATTCAAATACTAAACTTAAGTTTAAAAATTGCGAATGATTAAGTAAATCTCAATTTATAAAACTATTAAACGAAATATCACACATCTAGAAAGTCTTTTAACAATGTAGTTCTACGTTTCTCGGCAATGTCCATTTGATTCTCTAAATCGCCACGATCAGTCGTCTCTGCCCGCTCAATTTTCCACGACAAATTCTCAATTTCCGCCTCCAATTGTGCCTGTTGATATTCGAATAGCTCTTTCCGCGGCCCGGCGTCCATGTAATACGCATACGGGTACGTGTATTGCAACGTGTACCGGCACTTGGCCAACAATCCGGCAGCATTGAACAAATATTGCCAATCAATCCACGTACCCAAACTGTTCATAACTCTCACATTGATCCTCAATCGTATCTTCTCCAATGTTTGCTTCTCCAATTTCAGCGATTTCGAGTGATTCTCCCACCGTTCGTAATAATGTAGGTACTTTTTAAGTGCCTCTCT
The DNA here is from genome assembly GCA_963930825.1 of Silvanus unidentatus. Lineage (NCBI taxonomy): Eukaryota > Metazoa > Arthropoda > Insecta > Coleoptera > Silvanidae > Silvanus > Silvanus unidentatus. Next base: position 219,465 of record OZ005763.1, read on the forward strand.
TGCCTACAAATCAAAACCAATACAATATTTATACACTATTACAAAACTAGTACGTGTTTTACTTGTGCGTGTACCGATTCATTGGCTATATTCGGATTCTCTCTGTACCGTGAACATTCGTAATACTCGGACCCGTGCAACTTCCAATCGCCTAAACACATCCAACAAAAATCGTATTTGCAATTGTAACAAGACATGTGATTGCAGCCACCGTTCTTTTCGATACAAATGTGGCACTTGGGACAGTCTTTTGTGTGGGCACTAATGTAATTTGCTGTTTCACTATCGTCCGCGCATTTGGTGAGCCATTTTTTGATGATTAGACAATCGGTTGGCGCGTGATAGTCCATTCCGCATCTGGAACAGAGCAAAATGTAGCCGGAATTTCGTGTAGAATTTTGTGCACGTACCGAAAGCAGAATATCGACTTGCATTGACTGCAGGCCACCCGTTTCGCTTTGTTCTCTCGACTATGGACAACAATTGCACAATTCGGCCCTGGACAGAAACGCAATTGTGGATGACTTTTAACGTAATCTTGAAATGTAAAATATAGATATTTCTCACGAAGATTAGGACGTAATAAGTGTTTGAGAACAAAGTCTTCAGGCGCTAGAACATCGCAATCGCGTGCCATGCAACTGATTGCAGTCGATATGCCCTGAAAGTGAGAGAATACAGTCAAGAAATGTTGGAATTTGTGGTGTTGGATGCGACCTGATTGATTTGTACTTCGAAATGCATTGTCCAGCAATCCTTGCAGAACATGTGAGCACAAGACAGGCTGAAGAACTTTTCAAACAAATGGGAAGTCACACAAACTGAACATTGAATGTATGTTTGTAATATTAAACTATTTGGTGGTGTTGGGGGTCTTATTCTAGACGAGATCAATAAATTCGTAGGATTTTCGCGATATTTACGGACAATTTCTTGTACGTTCCATTGATGGCCATGCAACAGCACCTGAAGAAGAGGATTATGACAATTTATCGGCAATTTGTGTGTTGGTATAACAAACTTTTGCTAATGACGGTGTTATCTCCAGTGTATTACTTAAAGATTCGACAGATTCATTAAGTAGACGTTCCACTTCTTCTTCATATAAACATTTATACTCGAAATACTCGGGATCTATCTTGCTAGGATCAATTTCTTCGATATCACTGTCATCATTTAAATAATATTCATCGTAACAATCATTATCAGAACATTCCATATCAGATTCTCCACCCTGGGAACAATTCACTTCTTCCATTTTGCTACTGTTCCCCTTATCAATTTTATTTAATGTATCATAAATCATACATTAATTATATTAAATATTATTCGAAAATGCTGTGTTATTAAAATTTTACCCAAAACTAATCACATCACCTGTTTACTAGTGTCAGAACGCCATTTGCAAAAACAAAACAGCTATAAATTATTAAAGATGGCGGTGTATGCAATTCGGTGCATGTTCTTACATGCACTTAATTCAATGACTTTCTTTTATTCCTTGCACCTGTTAATTTTGCATACAAATTTAATTGAAATTAAACATTTTTCATTTGTTTAAACACTCCCAAATTTAAATAATCACTTTTTTATCTTACCGAGTGTGACGTAATGTATCAAAGTGTACACTCGGTTGCACTCTGATCACTCTCAGTGCAACTTCCTCATCAGATCATCAGAAATTGACTGACATTTTTAATGGCGTTTTGTTGCAAGGAATTGTGAAGAAAATAACACGTTTTATCAACAATAACATTGATTATAATAACAATAAACTAGTAAATAATCAAGTTTTAATCATTATGATTAACCGACACTGGATTAGGAGACGTAAAATAAAAAATTTCACACCTAATTTCAACTTATAATTGGCAATCATTCTGGTGCATATCTAAAGATAATTATATAAACAATGTAATATAGAAAAGTGTTTATTTTGTTGAATGTATACTGAACTGTCCACATTATTTTCTAGTTGATTCATCAAAGATAAGTACAGAAAGATAATGGCACTAAATCAAAAACGTCGTGGTTTAACAAGTGGTGAAACTTCTGCCTCTTCAAGTTCAACATCATCACAATTATCCGCAATTGGTACCGCCCCTGGAACACTAACCGATGAATTAGCCGCTTTATTCGAATGTCCCGTGTGTTTTGAAGTCGTTTTACCACCGATAATGCAATGCCAAGTGGGCCATTTAGTTTGTGCAAGTTGTCGACCGAAATTGTCCTGTTGTCCAACATGTCGTGGCACTCTAGGAAATATCAGAAATTTAGCTATGGAAAAAGTGGCCAACAATCTCATGTTCCCATGCAAACACAAAACGACTGGATGCCGCATGTCGTTGGGCTTGAATGAGAAAGCCGAACACGAAGAAATCTGTGAATTTCGTCCATACAGTTGCCCCTGTCCGGGGGCCTCCTGCTCGTGGCAGGGACAATTAGACAAAGTCATGGTACATTTACAACATGCCCACAAGAATATCACAACACTCAATGGCGAGGACATTGTCTTTTTGGCAACTGAAATCAATTTAGCTGGTGCTGTTGATTGGGTTATGATGCAAAGTTGTTTTGGACATCATTTTATGTTAGTGCTGGAAAAGCAGGAGAAAAGCGATGGACATACACAGTTCTTCGCTATTGTACAATTAATTGGTTCTAGAAAACAGGCAGAACATTTTGCCTATAGGTAATTGTGTGATGTTTTCATTTGAATTCGTTCATTTCATGTTGGCATTTTTCAGATTGGAATTGAATGGAAGTCGACGTCGCCTTATTTGGGAAGCAATGCCACGTTCAAGTCATGAAGGAGTCGCCTCAGCAATTATGGGCTCTGATTGTTTGGTTTTTGATAATTCCATCGCCCAACACTTTGCTGATAACGGAAATTTGGGGATAAATGTTACCATTTCTTTTGTAGGTTAAAAATTTTCTAAACACCGTACTAATTTGTCAACATTACATTTGCTTCTCAATTGATTTTCATTTATCTATTGTACTGAATTTAAAGTTGTTGTATATATTTGTATTTATATTTTTCTAGTTTTCTTATGTTCGTAACAATTATCGAATTTTTCCAAGTAAATTATTTTATTGTGCGCTTTTATTGTCTTCTGATTGGTGAATTATATTATTGCCATTTAGTCATAATTTTTACTTGATTAACTGTAAATTTATGAATTCTCGATTTCCTATAAATTATCAACAAATTATCTATAAGCAGCTCTTAATTGTATATTAGTATTGTGTATTATATTTGTATTATTTTTGGTTTGCTCTTAAAAACAACTATACTTGTTAGATATGCCTTTCTAAGATGGTTACGGGACATTTATTTTTTTTAAAACTGATAACAAGTTTATTAGTATGCCTAAATATCCAGAACATCTTACATTTTCGGCTTCATAGTGATTTGCTTAAAAAACCAATCAAATAAGGCATCAACTAACAATTGTGATATAAAAGGATAGCTTAAAATAAGAGTTTAATTTATATAAACAAATTCTTTCATTACTTAATTCACTAATTTACGATTTTAAGTATTTTTTTTTTCTCTAATTATTTCTAGTTCCATTTATTATCTGTATAACAGCAATTTGCAATAAATTTAATATTATTTGTTTGTATTAGAACTTTATTTATTATAAAAAGTAGAAATTTTTTTAAAACAAAACAGTCTTTCTCATTAATAAACAAAAAAACATAAAAACGAAACAATTCTAAGTAATTAAAAACGAATCACATCTAATCACAGATTCGGTTTCTTGGATTCCTTCAACTCGAAACCGTATTTGGCACAATAAGGAACCATGTTGAACTTTCTCTGCAAACTGTAGTCCACCATGTACCGGATTTTCCCATAAATTGGCCGCTCTTTGAAGCCTTGATCGTGTACTCCACACAAACACCACATTATACCTGTAAAAACAATTCAAATTTCGACTACATTCGAATTTATTCACAAATTACTCACCAACATATCCACTTGGCTCACTGCCATCAATACTGAAAATGTCATTCAACCAAATGGCAATCTCCACCGCCTCTTCAACCGTTTTCGTCCATTCCAACAACTTCTTACACCAATACATTCTCATATACGAATGAATTTTTCCATCTTTGACTAATTGTTTCTGTGCCGTATTCCAAATTGGATCGAAAGTGAGCGATTCTTCCAGTGTTGTCCTTGTGTAAATATTTCCTCGTTTGTCATCACTGAAAAGTGTTGAATTATTAAAAGATTCCACTGGTTTTACTCAACTCTCACCGATGGGCAATGAGCGTTTCTTGTGCCCATTTCGGAGCACTGTTCACGCTCATATAACCAGAATTGTAAAAGCAGTAATTCTCTGCCAGTTCTCTGCGTACGATTAACTCCTCCAAAAACGATTCCACTTGCTGTTTGTACTGATTCGCGTATTTCTGCACTTCCAAAGCGACACGTTGTGCCGAAATGTGGCCGAAATGCAGCCATGGTGACAGATTCGAAGTGCAGTCTTCGGATGGATCGTTACTTTTAACACCATAACGACTTAATTTCTTGTTTATGAATGTGTGCAAGGTTTTTAGGGCTTCCTCTTCGCCTGGTTTAGCCCATTTGATTTCAGGCACGTTGTAGATTGGTTGGAAGGATTGAAAGGCATCTTCAATGTTGTCCCATATCAACGGAGTGATCAGTTCGCCGGAATATTCGTGAACACAAACTTGGGGAAAGTCGGTTAAGAATTCAGGCAACTTTGCATGGATTTTTGGACGAATTGTCTTCGCCATGTGTTCCAGTTTAGTGGAAGCGTGCCAAACAGGGACGATGTTGTGAGTGTCGACGGTCATTACAGGTACATTCTTTACAATGGACTCGACCAGTTTGTATTTGTTCAGAAGACTGGGCTGTAAAGGGTTGAAATCACAGATAACAGCCCCAATGTTGTTTTGTTCGACAATTTCAGATAATTCTTCAGGAGTTGCGTTCAATATGTAAAAGTTTATGTTAAACTGCGCTGCTTTGGTTTTAAGCTGTTTCAGATCTAAAAAAGAGCATGTTTTAAATGTTTGTTCGCATTTATGGGTTGTCAATGGGTACTTTTTGTCAGGAAAGCGTATTGTCTGTTGGTGGGACACAATTCGTGGATGTTTTTGAGTAAAAAGCAGATAAACAAAGGCACTTGACATTTTTGGGCAAGACTTTGGGCGTATAGAAGAGCCCAATTGTCTTGTAAACGATTATCTCTCTCCATCCAGTAAATTAATCCGGAATTGTGGTCTTTCACATCCTTGCATTCGGTGAACAGACGAGTACGTTCAAATTCAAAGGGAAAGTTTGTAATACTTTTCCCGGAAACTTGACGACCCTCGTCTATTTGTTGGAGGAAATTTTGTAATGTATTTTTAGGCATGTTTTTATGGAAACGTCGCACAAACACCTGAATTTTCGTAAGACGTAGTAAATAGTTTATTGAGGTTTTGAAATCACTAACGGATTCGTCATGGAGATTTGTGAGTAGCCGGTACAAGTGACGCCCCATTGACTATGGGGGTAGATTGTTGAACTAGCAAACAGGGCCTGATGTTTATGTAAAAAAATAGCACCAATCCTCAAAATTTGTTGTTAAACTCGACACAAAAACATTTGTAAAGGTAAAAAAGTACATTTACCGCATACATTTAAGAATATAATCAAGAAAACAAGAAGAAAATGCTAAAAGCTCTTGTTTGATAGTTTAAATTTGTACCATCATTGGGCGCCACTTGTACATATCTTGAATCAGTGCGGTAAATTTAAACAAATTTCTCCATATAAGGTGAAATAGTTTTAAATTGCAGAAATAGCTTTTAAAACTGTCAACGAATTATGTAGATAAGAATTTGTAATCTTAATTATATTTAAGTAGTTTTTGTTCTCAATATATATGTAAAAATGAAAATGATTTGCTCATTTGGCGCTGAAATTTAAAAAACGCTAACTTCATTGATGTTAGGGTTATGCCTCTGCGTTCGTTTTCAGTAATGGTGGCCAATGGTGGCCTTTTTTACAAACATTTTACAATAAAATAAATAAATTTTTAGGTATAAAATAAACAAGTTTTTACCTAAAGAAGTACAAAAATGAGAAACAAAAGACAAGAAACACTAACTAATAATATAGTCAGGGAAATCTGCTAAAATTAACGATTTAAGAAGAATTGAAGGGGGCCCTAAATAGAAAAGCTATAAACAAGACAAAAATAACTCATCTGATTTTAAAATCAAATTCAAATGACTGTTTGTCTTTTATGTGTGAATTGTGTCAAGAAAAATGAGCCACATGTCACCGTTTCGTGTAAATATGCCCAATTTAGGAACAGATATTGCTAGTAGTGCCTCGAATCCAAAAAAACGCAGACGTAATGTCCAAACACCGATACAAACACCGCCAATTGTGCAAGATCTACTACCACCGCCTCTCTCTGGATACGGGGACACAATTGTGGCATCGAACCCATTCGACGATTGTCCAAGTAACGTAAATACAATGAACGTTGTCCGAAATCCAAATGCTGGCGGAATGGGAATGGGAGGACCGAATCCCAACATGGGAATGGCAGTGAATAACATGAACATGTGCCGTCCGATGGGTAAACCACCGTCTCCATTAACCCAGCACACAATTAACCATCGATTTTTAGGTCCCCAAATGGGAATGGGCTCACCATTAATGCACAGTCCCAATACACACCAAAATTCCCACATGATGAACAATCCAATGATGATGAACGGTCCTAGAATGAACCACATGGCCGCTGGACCACCTGGCCATGCTCCACACATGATGTCCAGTCCAAACGGACCCGGTCCCGGCCCCATGCATCCGATCTCCGGCCCTATGCACAGTCCTATCGGCAACATGGGCCCAATGGCCGGTCCCGGTCCCGGTAACGGTCCCATGAACGTGCCTGGACCCATGAATGGAGCAATGAACAATCAAATGAACGGCCCACCAATGCCGGGACACGGTCATCCCGTTCCCGGCCCGGGTGGCATGCCCATGTCCGCCCCAAATGGCCCCATCGGCCAGTCAATGAATAACAACAATTTCATGATGTCCCCAATGAACAATATGTACTCGAAACCGATGCCAGTGAGTGCGGGCAAAATATATCCGGCCGATCAGCCGATGGTGTTCAATTCGCAGAATCCCAATGCGCCGCCAATCTACCCTTGTGGCGTCTGTCACAAAGAGGTGCACGACAACGATCAAGCAATACTGTGCGAAAGTGGCTGCAATTTCTGGTTCCACAGGTAAAAAACATTGACAACAATTCAACTCACAGTTTGTTTCGAATGTTGTTATTTTTCTCAGGGGTTGTACGGGTCTAACAGAGGCTGCTTTCCAACTACTTACAGCGGAAGTGTACGCCGAATGGGCGTGCGACAAATGTCTATCATCAAAAAATATACCACTAGTTAAATTTAAACCGTAATTAATTTTTTTCTGCATATAATCACGTTATTACAAGACTGAGGGAAAAATTCTAATAGAATCCAGTGAATTTTTAAATGTAATTGTTTATTTATAGTCACTAACTTGATCATATAATTTTGATCAACTGCCACATCTCTTGTATAACTCTAAATATGTTGCATTTTTTCCACAACAATCAACAACACACATTTGCGCGTTGTATATATTAGAAATATTCAAATTGTATATAACTGTTTAGTAGTAAATTGTTTAGTTTATGTGTACATAAATTAAGTTTTAATCCCGTTTAATTGTATAGAAAATATAGTAACATTTTTTACTTATAATAGCGTTTTAAGTGCTTTAATGTACATTTTTATTTGATAAATAAATGCAAGAGAATGTATTAATACCAGTTTGTCAATAAAAGTAATTATTTATTTAATGTAAGTGTTAACAATGATTTATAGAAACCGTCAGCATCGTATTCTTGACTTACTGACAATTGTATGCTTGTAAATTGTGCATAACCGAAAGAAAAGTGTTGGTATTTTTTTAGAATGTTGGAAGCATCGAAACTGATTCTTTTTTGGTCGCTGTTTTGATCCATTCGATATTTCGTGTTCATTAGAGTTAAATGCAGTTTCACTTGTTCATTTTCTGTTCGATCTCTTGTCAAGTTTTTCCGACTGAAAATCGCATTGATTTCATTACAAACATTTTGGAATTTATCCAAACAATCATCATCCATTTGCACATTCCCATAAAGGATGTTTACGTCTCTACTGTCATCGTTCATTATACTTAAGCCCTCGATTTTGAAACGGTACGTTTTCGTCGGAGGAAATGTCGGTCTAAAAAATATTCCCATCATTATTTGATCATTAGAGAAAGTGAATCGTACAATAGAATCGTTTTGTGACAATGTTCCATTAACTGTTTCGCATCGGCGATAGCTGTATCATCTAACAATAGTAAAACAGTTATGGTTAAATGGAGTTTGTTTGGTTTTTGGAAGATTGACTCGTCAACACCGCGGTAGGGAGTTCCATTTAAAATGCACTCCTAAAATAGCAAACAGATTGTAATTGTGTTATTGCAATAACGGAGGAATGTACTTTGAATTTTTGAAAATTCTCCACGATTTCATCAGACTGTATCGGTACTGATAAGAAGTGCGTAATTTGCATACGTCTACGGCGATTTAATAACACCATTTGCACTTGATTTAAGCATGACGCAACATCTCTTTCGGTTCTACCTTCGATTTTAATGTTTCCTGTTTCGTTCATACGAGGTACGCTGATTTTCGTCCGAGTTTTCTCCCGTAATTCCTTAATCTTTTGTCCTTTAAAGCCGATTATCGCCGATTGTAATGGTCTATAAATAATTTGTTATCGTGTTTGATTCATTGTTAAATACCATATAAATTCGAATTTACTTTGGAACATAAAAAGACACGGTAAATGTATCGTTCTTTGAAGGTCGTATGGAAAATTCGTCGTCAATTTCAGTGCAGTCCACGAATCCATCTGAAACAGTTCGGTATTTGTGATTTGTTTTAAAAGTTTTTTAAAGTGTTACCTTCATTGTCTTCGTAAGGTGGTAAGTAAGTAGTGGAGCTGTCGGCTTCTGGTTCATCATTTGTAGCTGTTTTTAGTTGTTAATTATTAGTTAGTTATTAATTTAACGTGATTTTTTACCTTCGGTAACATTCAGTTTCCAATATGTGCCTTTCTTTGTTTCTATTAGTTCACTGGTGGTATTTAAAGGGCCTGTTTTATAGAAGTATTCAGGAAATGGGTCATCGGGCTTGGAAGAGCTCATAATTATATAGTTATTATCAATAGAGGATCACCTGAAATCAGCACAGGTAAGCAAAGGTGATCTTCACTGTAAGTAAACATAACCTATAAGAATTTTCGAAAATAGTACGCCATCTGTAGGCGGATGGTAAGGGTTTTTTAAGTCTGAATGTTGGCAGTAAATGCATTTAGAGATCTCCGAATAAAATAGTGATTTCTAATAAATAAAAATTGTTTAAAAGTGATAAATTTATATAAAATAAGATAATAACAACCATCTGTAATGGTATTCTGATGAATGTGTTCAGTTTTCAAGTAAGTTTCATCGAATATTTTCGTGTGTATGGTAGTGAAAGAAACCTAACTTTGGTGCGGTCAATTAGAAGTTAGAATTTTTTTATTTATTCATAACAAAGGAATTTATTAAGTAAAATTGATTAAAAACTAATCGCAATTGTTGTTAAATAGTTGATTCATTACATATGGTAAATAAGTGATAAGTTGACGGTTTATTGAGAAAATTTTTGTTGTTGTCAATGAGTGCTATGATAATTTTTTGTTAGTACAGTTTTTCAATATGGCCGATCGAGCGTACGTATGAAATTTGTGTAAATTTTCGCAATATTCATAAATTATTTAAATATTTATTTCAATTCAACATAATTTTATTCGATACATAGCTTTTCCCTAGGTAAACATGTGTACAGTAAATTCCTAATAGAAAATTCGTTTATTATTGTTAACAGTGACTAAGCGTAAATTTTTGTTTTTTTTTGTTCACGTTAATTTAGTGTCTTCTGTAGAATTTGCAATTATAACAGAAACAGATTTTCCATTGATTTTCATCTTAAACGTACTATTAAATTTCTAAAACGAATCATTCAATTTGATTTTAATTACGTTAACCTACATATTCATTAAGTTCTATTGATTTATGTTTTTATTTGTACATTTTTAGTGAACAACAATAATGTAAATGGTACAATAGAAGTAAAGAAATTGCCATGAGAATAGATAAAACACGGGTGCGTAAAAGCACCTCTGACATACCAATCGAATGTCAGCAATTAATTGAACGTTTACAAGCATGTTCTCGGACCGAATTACTGGAGGAATTATCGAAAATAAATACATGGTCATTTGGGAAATGTGAATTGTTGCATTGGGCCTCAGTGTTGGATGTATTCGACAAAATCTTAGGAGAAGCAGCGAAACGGTCCGAGGACAATAAATGGGCACTTCATTGTGATACAAATTGTAGTAATACTGCAATTCAGGTACACTTATTCATGCATATATAACACATCCTTGTGCACATCATTTCTCTTTTCTAGGATAAGAAATTGTTGCTATGGATCCTTCATTTTACTACTTTATTAATAGAACACTCATTTTCACGACACTTGTACAATTCTATGGAACATTTATTAGTTTTATTGGAATCACACGATATGGCAGTGGTTTTAGGCGTACTAAATTTATTATACATGTTTTCAAAGCGTAGCAATTTTATAACCCGTTTGAAACAAGATGAAAAGGAATGTTTATTGTCCCGTTTACTTTATCTTGCTGAAAATTGGGGTGGCAAAGAGAACGGCTTCGGTTTGGCAGAATGTTGTAATGAATATAGGGAAATACCAGAAACAGCAACCACATTACATGTCGAATTCTATCGTGAAGAGAGTGATAAATCGAAAGATTCAAAACATAATAAAAGTCTAAGTTTAATCCATATTGAAAATGTGCATAGAATACATAAAACACCTGCAGAAATAATGAAATCGCTGATAAACATTTATTATGTACCGCCGGACAAAGAGGTAACAATCAGTTTTATCAATGTTTTTTTGTAAAACGTCACTTTTTTTATTGTTTAGATGTGGTTGTTTACACATGTACGATTAGCTCACCATTTTGCCGATTATAAAACACGTTTACTATGTGTACAAGCCAGATTACAGGCGTTATCAGTTCTCGTTTATTCGAATGCTATAACGGACACGTCATCAAATCTCTTATACAATGGTTTATTGGAGGAATTGGTGGAAGTTGTGGAATTACAAGAGCCCCATTTAGTGGAAATTCGTTCGGCTGCATTGCGTACATTAACAGCGATCATACATCTTGATAGAAATCCTCTACCCAAGTGAGTGGCTATGATATAGTATTGTTATGATAGTTTACCGATTAATTTTAGCAGAAGACCCGGCTCAAGATTGAATAACATCATCGATGTCACTGGTGCTAGCCAATATCATGGTTTCTTACCGGTATTAGTGCGGAATTGTATAACAACGTTAATAAAAAAGAAGAAAATCCAAGACGCTGAAGAAGAGGAGACGGAAGATGAGGCGAATATGCGTGAATTTGATGATGCTGCTAAAGTGATGGAATATGTATCGGATATATCGATACGATCACAATTGTCGATCGAGTCCAAGTTCCCATTACCTTTAGCCACTGCATTGTTCTCGTTTTTATATCATTTAGCTAGTTATGAGGCGGGCGGTGAAGCGTTGGTTTCATGTGGAATGATGGAGAGTTTATTACAAGTTATTAACTGGCATGGTGTCGAATTGGAACATATAACGGTAAGATGTTTAATTTGCTGTGTGCACAGCGTATATTAATGTTGATGTTTATAGTTTGTAACGCGTGCTGTACGAGTTATTGATCTTATAACCAATATTGATATGCAGTCATTTCAAGTACATGGCGGACTACAAAGTTTCATCAATCGACTTGATGTAAGTAGACATTTGATTACTGTTTTATGTACGGCTCTTGTGATTTTGGCTCGTTAATTAATATAAAAAAAATATCGATCTAAAGGTGGAAGTGAATTCATGTCGCCAAGATCAACTATATCAAATAAAAGCCCCTCCGGCTGAGCATAATTTCGAAGAGAATGCAACCGCTTCCTCCTCTTCAACAGAGGAATCGAATTTACCATCAATTGAATTTGAATATGTGCCGGAAAATGATGGGAAAGGGTGCATACCACAATTGGCCGCTTTGTTAAAATCGATGTTGAATTTTTTAAAGAAAGCTTTTCAAGATTCAACATTTGCGGATAGTATAAGACATTTAATGGAGGGTACATTACCGAATTCGTTAAAGAACATAATTGCGAATGCGGAATTTTACGGTCCGTCGTTGTTTTTATTGGCAACTGACGTTGTTACGGTGTATGTGTATCAGGAGCCATCGTTGTTGTCAGCATTGCAAGATAATCGGTTGACAGATGTAGTACTTTATTCATTGTTGATTAAAGATATACCGGAGACAAGGGAAGTGCTTGGATCATTGCCAAATGTATTCAGTGCATTGTGTTTGAATAATCGCGGTTTAGAGGCGTTTGTGAAATGTAAACCGTTTGAGAGATTGTTGAATGTGTTAATATCGCCACACTTTCTGCCGGCAATGAGACGTCGCCGTAGTTCCGAACCGATGGCGGATACCGCTTGCAATTTAGGCAATGCAATGGATGAATTGATGCGTCACCAGCCGAGTTTAAGACAAAATGCAACATTGGCAATTATAAAATTGTTGAATCAATTAGTTTATCTTGGCACAAATCCGAAGTATATTTGTTGGAGGCCGCATAGTAAATCGGAAGTGTCACCATCGACAAATTCGCGATCGTCCAATAATACGGAGAATTCTTCCGATGAGGAGGAAGACGATGAGGAGGAGACATCAACGTCCTCACAAAATGCACGAATTGATATCCAGGTGCAACAAGAGAATAGCGAACGTATATCAATTGCTTTAATTGATTATATATTGAATTCGATGAAGTTTATCGACGCTATATTGAGTAACAATTCAACTGATGATCATTGTCGAGAGTTTGTGGAGAAAGGCGGTTTAGAGCCACTGTTAAAAATATTGGGTTTGCCTAATTTGCCCGTCGATTGTCCAGTTACGAATCCAGCACAAGCAGTTGCGACTGTATGTAAAAGTATATTGAATTTAGCACATGAACCGAGTCTGTTTAAAACGGGTTTAGCGCAATTAAGTGGCGTTTTAGAGACTTTGAAACCGCTTTATTCGAAATTGGATGTGTCTGGCGGGTCAAAGTTGCTGCTAGAATTGGCGAATGCACCGAATATAGAAACGGCTTTTAGTACAGCATCGGCGACGCCGTTGTTACATGCAATGGGTGCGGCACATGGATATGTGATCATGTTTGTGCATGTTTGTCGTACAGGACAAACGGAAATACGTAATTTGTCATTACAACATTGGGGCTCAGAGGAGGGACTGTTGGTGTTGAAGGGATTAGCGGATTTGTATACGTCTTTAGTGTGGGAGAGTACATTGTTGTTGGCGTATTGTATTGATGATTTAATACCGTCTGACTGTGATTTTACACGTGAAGATAAAGAGAAATTGAATGCGTTCTTTGATCGGTGCGAGGGGAATTCGAGCGGTGATACAACGGGCACTGTTGCCTCGGCAATGGAACAATTATCAACGAATCCACCACCGATACCGATGGACGTGGATACGGAAAATCAGCCAATTAATAAAGTGGCAATACATAATTTGAAGTATATCAAACCGTTGTTGGGTGCATCGTCACGGTTGGGACGTGCGTTGGCGGAATTGTTCGGTTTGTTGGTGAAATTGTGCGTTGGTTCGCCGATCAGACAGCGGAGAGGTCAGAATTTTGTTGCTGTGCCACCGTTACCGTCGCCGTATGCAAGAAGTGTGGCGACTGCATTGAATGTTTTACTTGCCGAAGGATTGGATAGTGAACGATTGCCGCCATGTCCAACGCCGAAATGTCGTTTAACATTCTTAATTTGCAGTGTTGGATTTACAAGTCCAATGTTGTTTGATGAAAGACGGTATCCGTACCATTTGATGTTGAAAAAGTTTGTCAATCTTGGTGGACAGACGACGTTCTTCAATACATTCAAATGGGCCTTAAATGCGGGCTGCTCAGGGAACTTTGAACAATTAGAATATTCCGCATTGCCTGAAGGTACACTTGGTTTTTTGGATGCTTGGTTAACGTTGTTAGAGAAAATGGTGAATCCTAAAGCGATATTGGATTCGCCGCATATTATATCGAGTCGATCGCCGCAAGGGTCGTCGTATAGGGGTTACAGTTTTGATCCATTGAAATATTTAATACAAATACATCAGTTGGCATTTGAGAGTGTGATGTTGTTGTGGGGCAAGACACCGTTACCATCGTACGGGCCTAGAATGACGGAGACATTGTTAACAATACTTAAGCACATATTCAGGGGTGAGAAAATAATCAAAGAGAAATTGAAAGCGGAGAAAGAGAATAAAAGTGGTGAGAGTTCGAATAGTGGTGCGAGTAGTAGTGGTGGTGCAGCGGCAAGACGAATGGATCGAACAATTGATAGTAGTATTGATTTAGGGCCAAGTACTTATACGGATTCGTTATTTCGTGACCGTGACACAGAGGAGAATTTACGTCAATTAATTGATATGGGTTTTTCGCGTGAACATGCAATGGATGCCTTAATACATACAGTCACATTGGAACAGGCGACTGACTATTTGTTGTCGAATCCGCCACATTTACGTGCCGGTGGTAATCAGTCGATGGAAGTGGATCAAGCGGAGGATGATCAAGTGTTGCAGGCGATTGCAATGTCGTTGGGATGTCCGTCGTCGACGAGTAGCAGCGGACAAACGACACAAGAGGGAGGAGTGAAAGCGAGTGAAGGCACATCGGCGACAACAGCGGTAGTACAACAGCCACCGGAAGATTCGCAATCGTTTCAGAATTTGATTGATGATTTTACAAAACATGCTCTAGATGTATGCTTGAAAACGTTAGACGTACTACCGGAGACTGTACACAAAGTGTGCGAATTGTTGATAACAATTATGAAACGTAATGGGCGGGTGTTTCGTGATAATTTAATCGAAACGTTAGTTAGTAAAATTCAACAGAACACCGACATTGTGTCCTTTTGTTCAGTTGATTTAGATCATAAAGGGAATATAGCTAGTTATATTATGTCTGAAACGGAATATGCATTGAAATTTGCACATTATACACATTTGTTGATATTGTTTTTTGAAATGTCTTCGTATTACGATATGAAAATACCGTGCGGATTGGCTGTACATAAAGCGGATCTATTGAATCAGGTGATAACGTTGATAAAAACAGCGGAAAGTTCCATGTCAGAGATTGGTAGTAATGTGAAAGAGCCGAAATGGTTGGCACCGGCTTTGTTGTTGGTGGATGCTGTTGCAAAAGTGTCCATTTGTACGCACAGAAAACATGAAATGCATAAATCCACGAATCGCGTGTGGAGATGGTACGATTTGGGTACAGGCAAATGGACATCGTATTCCAATAGTAATAATAAATTAATTAATGATGCCTATTGGAATGGGGAGCAGAGTATAAGAGTGACATGTGGACGTAAACGGTATACAGTCACGTTTGCTAATATGTTGCAAATGAACGATGAAACTGGAAATAATCGTCCAATAACGATGTTTTTAATGAGTTTAACACATCCTAGTTGTACGGATATCACTGTAGCTTGTCCAACGGATCCATTGTATGCGGAATTGAGTGAGAAAGAGGAGAAACGATGTATAACTGTGCAAGGAATCGATCCGATGCAAGAGAAGGAGATTGTTAATATCTGTGTGAAATTGTTACATTTAGATGTTGAAAAGGATTTATTACACTCAATATTACAGATCTGTATACGTTTAACACGTAATTTTGAATTGGCTAAGGATTTTGTTAAAGCTGGCGGTGTTAAATGTTTATTGAATATGAGACAAACGTACGAGTTTAGCGGTTTTGGTGTATTAGCAACGATATTGATACGGCATGCATTGGAAGAGCCGAATACATTGTCATATGCAATTGAGAAAGTGATCAGAGGTCGTACATTGGCCACAATACCACCATCGTATAAGGATTTAATTTATTTGACACGACAAATTGGCAGTGCTGTTACACGGTCGCCGGAAACGTTCTATGAAGTGGCAAAGAATATTTTACGGGTGGATAATAGTGTTGGTAAGAATGATGGATTGGAGGCATCGTTGCCGGTGAAAGCGGAACCACCGCAAAGGGCAAAAGCGCCCGCTTTGGAGGATCCGGTGTCGATTGAGGTGGTGTGTGATTTGTTGGATGCATTATTGAAGCCATTAGAGTATCCCGAAGAGGAGAGCAAGAATGCAGAGTCGGTGATAAAGGATTTGTTGAGTGTACAACAGAAAAGTGCAACGCCTTCAACGAGTAAGCAAAGTGAGACCGTTGCTGCGACGGCAGCAGCAAGTGAAACGAATGCAAGTAGTAAAAAGCAGCCGTCTGTAAGTGAAGTGTCGAAAAAGAAGCCAATGTTACCGAAATCGGTGATATTGAAGATATTGGCCGATGCTGTTGTGTCATTTGGACCAATAGCCAAATTGATAACTGATTATACATATAAAGCTGGTTGTTGTGATATTATAAAAGATGATACATCCGCATTAGCTTTTATATTTGATAAAATCTTATCGGAAACGGAGAATATATCCGATACAGATTGTTCGACAATGTGTAGAATGTTGATAGCCGCAATTGCCTCATCGAATCATTCACCGGATGCACAAGTCGCACTTGTGACTGAAGTGAAAGTAGCTTTAACACGTGCTCTGTCTCTGCCCGAATCGTCAGAGAAACATACACAAGTACAACACATCTGTGGTATTATATCGACAATGATTGAAAATTGTCCACCAGCACACAATAGATGGACAAATAATAATGTTAATAATATTGTTAAATTAATGATAAGACGTGGTGTGTTTAATGATTTAGCTAAAATAACGCACTCATTGGATTTGTCATCGCCGAATACACCGTTTACGGCGAATGCGGCACTCAAACCGCTTGAATCACTATCGAGAATTATCAATCAACCGACAGCGAATAGTATACAGAGTAAAACGAGAAAGAATCAACAGAATCATGATGATAATGTTGGTACACAAAGTGGCACCTCGACTGAAGGTACAAATGCACAAGGAGAAGAAATGGAAGACACGGAAAATACGGAACATGATATATCGGCGGTGGCATCTAGTTTGGAAACGAATCCAGTCGGTAGTGGAGAAGCTGATAATGTATTGGAAGAGATGATGGAGCATATTTTGGAGCATCGAAATACTGAGAATGATGTTACATCGAATAGAAATCATACAATGGATATTGATGAGGATGGAAATCTTGGATTCGATCATGAACGTGATGCAACGGTAAGTTGTCCATTGGTTTTTTTTATTGAATAGATGTGTGATTATGGATTTGTGTAGGAGGAATTGATGAGTACTGATTCGGGTGAGTCTGATTCGAATGCGTCCGATCAAGTTGAAGATGAAGAGAATGATGATAATGATGGGGATGATGATAATATCGATGAGAATGATGATAATGAAGACAATAATTATGATGATGAGGATACGAATGATAGGAGACGAGGTAAATAAATCATTTTGTTGTTATCGTTTACATTTTCGATTAAGTTTTGTGAAAAATTATTTATTGGTACAAACTGAATTGCATGTATGTTTATTTTTCTTTTGGGGTTTTCCATTGTTGATTTTGTCTGATTTTCATAGAGTTTTGAGTAGTAGTGTAAAAAATGTAGTAAAAAATCAATGTAAACTACATAAATATAAACTATATTTTTAAGGGGATGAATTACTTGATGATAATTCTGGCATTTTTCGTATAGCCTCGAATGTTGATAGGGATGAGGATATTTTAATGATACAATATACAGATCCGGATAATAATGATACATTACCGGCTGTGCGTTGGAATGAGAATCGTTTTGCAATACCGATATTAGATGAGACCACCAATTCAACAGAACAACCTGGTTAGTTATAAAATCGAATTTTAATTAGTGATTTGCGACAATGTGGATTTGTTTAAATTGCAGGCTCGATTATACATCCATTATTAATGTCGAGAAATAATACAGAGAACACTTCGAATACAGTAACAAGAACACAAAGAACAAATCGACCGAGACGTTATCAATATTTGCTAAGTTCAAGAAATCCAAATCCTCCAGTTATATTACAAGGGTAAGTGGTACTGATTTTTGGTATTGTTGAAAGTAAAATTCGTTTTTAATTAGATTGTTGGGTCCACACGATACGCACATAACATTTGGTGGCAATAATTTATTGGGAGGTTCTCAAGAAATGCGCGAATCGGCACGTGTTGTAGTAATGGACAATTTTGGTGTGTTACCTTCACATGAAGAACAGATAGATATTGTAGATCAATCAGGTTATTTATTTGGTCCAGGTTTAGCGGCAACGTTAAGTCACGTACCACCAGTATTACATTGGTGGAATATGGAATCGAAATGTTTGGATTTGGAATCAGTTTATGATTGTACAACAAGTGTTTGCAATAAATTAATTCCAACATTGTTAAAATATAGAAATGAGGAATTGATTGCGAAAAAGGCGAAAGTTGAAGAGGAGAAGAGTAAGAAACGTAATACAACGTCAAGTACAACAACTGCAACGACAACAAATACAACCACAACGACAACAACTGCTGCTGCTGCTAGCAAACCGCCAACGCAATCTGAAGATACGAACAGTAGTAATTCGACTGTTGTTTATTTGGAAGAGGCGAATGTGCAGCAAAGTGAACAGCCAACAGAAACGGCAAGGGAAGGTTAGTAAAGAAAATTTTGATCGTTTTTTGAGTGGGAATTGAAAGTTAAGGCCTCTTTCTTTTAAGACTTTACTTGCAGGTTGAACACTTTATTTAGGTATCGCACTCACCAGTTTATGAAGAAGAATCTATTGATTTTTATATGTTTAATTTGTGTGAATTTCGTTGTCTTGACGCGAAGTTCATAACTTTCAATTTCCCTTTGAATAGAGCTGTAATTCCGATAACATGTCGGATTTTTAATAATTAATTCAATTCATTTTCAAATTTCCCATTATGTTCTATATTCATCAGATTTTCAGATACATTTGAAAAATTAGTTTACCTATTTGCGTGCTGTAAAACGTTCTATTACAAAACAGAACTGTCACATTTGGGTTTTGTAATGAAAGCAGTTTTACTGTAAAAAAACAGTGATTTTTTATTATTTGGGGTTGGCGAACTCTTGTCAATTGAATCGCTGTCACACTCGAATTGTGTGAAAACAAAATGGAACCAACTTTAGAAAACAAAAATCTCTAGAATTATAAAATGACAAATTTATTTATGATTAAATATTTTAGACGCAAATAGGTAAAATATCCCTTACGATAGACATTTTTTAGTATACAATTATAGCTCTATTGTTGAAAAAAGCTAGTTTCTTGCAAAATCCTCCTTGTTATTGCTGAAGATATTGACGGAGTGCCAATTGACATTTCAGACACATCAAATGAACAAACAAACGAAACAAATAACACACAAGACGAGCAAGTGTCGACGCAAACGAACGAATTCTCACCAAATACAACATTTATTATCGATACCGATGAGGAGAATTCATTTAGTGTTACCGGCGGCAGCGCCGGTGCCACTGGTGATGCGGTTGCAAATCCAACAAATCCACCAAGTGAACAATCGGTGAATGTAACAACGGAAGATTCGGAAAATTTAACACCCTCCGATACCGAGTCGGCGAATCCATTTGAGATGTCGTTGCCGGAATATTTACGTACAACACGGCCGAATGTGTTCTCGTCCACAATCCAAGCGAATATCGAACGTGATCGTCAGACACAGTCGTCATTGCGAGCGATATTCGAGCAGGCAATCAATCATCATACGCTTCCATTCAATGATGATGAAAGTGAACGGACGGCTAGACGACAATCGAGACGAAATAATGAGAATGGTTCGGAAGGAGGCGGAACAGGACGTAGAAGGAATGTGGCTGGTGAACAGGCGGCGGAACAACAGCAAAATGCCGATGTGCAAATGAACGAGCCGGGCACGAGTTCGGGTAATAGTGAAGAGATACCGGAAGGTGTGGATCCGTCGTTTTTGGAAGCACTACCGCCCGATATGCGACGCGAAGTGTTGGAACAGCATCGTTTGTTGTGTTTGCAACAGCGTTTAGCGTCCACATCGTCGACGAATGCGACGGCAACAAATGAACCGAATGCTGCGGCGGCGACCACATCGACGGAAGTGAGTCCGGAATTTCTGGCCGCTTTGCCGCCCGCATTGCAGGAAGAAGTGCTGACACAGCAACGACTTGAACAGCAACGTCAAGCGGCCGCAAGGGCGAATCCAAACGAGCCGGTGGATGCGGGCGCGTTCTTTGAAACGTTACAACCGTCATTGAGGACGATGATCTTGTCGGATATGGAAGATTCGCAGATGTCTGCATTGCCGCCAGATTTGGCAGCTGAAGCGCAAACATTGCGCAGGGATTGGTATGCACGCAATCGGCAAATGGCACAAGAGCGGTTCATGCAAACGAATTTAACGACTATTATTCGACATTCTAGGGGACGGCAAACGACGCTAAGACCGAGTAACTTCCATAGAGGACAATGGAATCAATGGAATCGAGATTTTATCAATAACAGTGTACAGCCAAGTAGTCATATGAAGATAAGAGGTAGACAATTGTTGGATCATGAGGGTTTATGTTGTTTATTAGTGCTGTTATTTACCGATGATCCGCATTTGAATAAATTACGATTGCATCGTGTTATTAGGAATTTATGTTATCATGCACCGACAAGGGAATGGATTGTGAATGCATTGTTGTCGATTATTGATAAAAGTGTGCATGTGAAGCCGGACGATTTAAGTAAGACAATGCGGAAGGCTAAACCGGGTCCATTGAGTAGTAAATTGTTGACTGATTCGAAATTGTTGCAAAATTACAGTAATTGGTTGAATATACGTACGGAGGCGGCTTTAGGGTGTACGGCGAATGTGTTTATTGTGAATAAGAGCGGCGGCAAGAGGAGTGATAGATCGTCAACGACAAGTGTGACGATACATCCACAAGCGGCGCCGATTGTGTGTCGAAATACGTTGGATTTGTTTACGTCGTTGGCGAAAGCGTTCCCATCGTGTTTGTTGCCTATTAAATGTATACGAGATGATCGAGATGAGAAGAATGTGGCAACGCCGGTACGGGTGAAGAATGACAATTCGTCGGACTTTTGGGAGGTTTTATTGCGATTGGATTCGGCTAGTATGAAAAAGGGGAAAAGTATTGCGAAGAGTACTAGTATTAGTGCGTCGGTGGACAGTGAGAATACGCCAATTGCTTTCGATCAGAGTGTTTTCGGGCAATTACTTAATATGTTGGGATCGCCAGTGGTCACAAGGAATACACAATTGACGGATAATTTGTTGAAATTGTTGTCGGTTACAACGTCCGGTATGCCGGAACTGGTGAAACCGTCAACACATTTAAAAGCACCGAAACAGAATAAAAATCAGAGACCTGATGTGTCGAATACTCCATTACATTCACTCGATTTAGCTGTTAATGTAATTACTTATAAGAGTTGCTCGGAAGAGGGTCTAGAGTTTATAACAAGTTTATTGATAAATCTTGCTAGTTCGTCGTTGGATATGAGCTTTATGGTAAAAATGAATTGATTCGGTGTAGACAAAGGCGATAAAATGTGTGTGTGTTTTAGATTTTAGATTTGCTTCTGAATGGTGCAATAAAAATTGGTAATATTGTTGAGAAACAAATCAATGATATGTTGGATGACTTGATCAAGTTGAATGATAGTGTGAAGAGGAATTCTAGAAGTTCGACTGCAGTGACAGCAGACGATTCGTGTCCATCCACGTCGAAAGGTGTCATATCGAATCGTTTTACCAAAGAAACTGTTGTTATAACAGCATCAACCAAAGTGAAAGCATCTTGCGAACTACAATTACCATCCATGGTGCCTCTTACAACAAAGTCTTCGAGTCAAACGTTCTTTTTAAGGGTTTTACGTGTTATTGTACAAATTAGAAATTCAATAAAACAAAATCTAAAGCGAAGTATGTTGAATATTGAGGGAAAATGTGTGTGGTTGATGAAATGCGTTTTTGTTTAGGTGATGCATCCGTTTGCCACGAACATGAATTGCCTGCACTTAGTGAACAGCTTAATGTACTTGATAGTCTTTGGGATACTTTAAGTCAGTGCCTTTTAGAATTGGAGGATACTCCAGACTACCACGCCGTCCTCGTACTACAAGTAAGCCAAAAACTGTCATTTCAAATGTTTCTATTGATTTTGTTGTGTGTTTTTTCAAGCCTGCTGTTGAAGCATTCTTCCTAGTACACTCACCGCAACAGGGAGAAGTGAAAGTAACCAAAGAAACACAAGAAAGTGAACAGAATGCAACGCAAACGGTCGTTACAACTGCAGAGACCACAAATGTAACCCAAACAACAGCCATCAGTACAACAACATCGTCTAGTACAACAACAACAACAGCAACAAGTTCAACACCAAGCACAACCACATCCTCCTCGTCGTCCTCTTCCACGTCGAATATCCAATGTACCGATATTGAGATACGTAATATGGAAAATACGACAAAAACTAATGTGCCTCCAGAACAGCAAGAATTTCTAGCGTTCGCTGAGAAACATCGAACCGTTTTAAATCAAATATTACGACAGAGTACCGCACATTTAGCTGATGGTCCATTTGCTGTGCTCGTTGATCATACGAGAATATTAGATTTTGATATAAAACGTAGATATTTCCGAACGGAATTGGAACGGATGGATCACGGTATTAGGCGGGAAGAGACGGCTGTGCATGTTAGAAGGAATAATATATTTGAGGATTCGTTTAGGGAGCTTTTTAGACGGCCCGCTGATGAGTGGAAGAACCGTTTCTATATCGTGTTTGAAGGTAAGAATGTGGAGAGGGAGAGAGAAAGAGTTTTTGTATTGAAAATGATGTGATTGCAGACGAAGAGGGTCAAGATGCTGGTGGTTTGTTAAGAGAATGGTATGTGATTATATCGCGTGACATTTTCAATCCAATGTACGCTTTGTTCACTGTATCGCCCGGTGATAGAGTGACGTATATGATAAACTCGGCAAGTCATTATAATTCCAATCATCTTTGCTATTATAAATTTGTCGGTAGAGTTATAGGTAAGAAGGGATGGGAATTTTGTTGTGGAATGTGTGATTTTAATGCTATTCCGATTTTAGCAAAAGCAATCTATGATAATAAACTTTTGGAATGCTATTTTACACGTTCATTTTATAAACATATACTTGGTATTCCAGTTAAATATACAGATATGGAGAGTGAAGATTACAGTTTCTATCGTGGTTTAATTTATTTAATGGAAAATAATATAAATAATCTTGGTTTAGATTTAACATTTAGTACGGAAATCAATGAGTTTGGTGTAACCGAGACGAGGGATTTAATACCGAATGGCAGAAATGTGCCGGTTACTGAAGAAAATAAAATGGAATATGTGCGTTTAGTGTGTCAGATGAAGATGACTGGTGCTATAAAACAACAGTAATTTACCAATTGTCTCTAATGTTCGGCAGATGATTGCATTGTAATTTTTTTAGATTGAATTCGTTCTTGGAAGGCTTCTACGACATTATACCAAAGCGTTTAATTTCAATATTTAATGAACAAGAACTCGAATTACTGATATCTGGTTTACCGAATGTGGACATTGATGATTTAAAGGCAAACACTGAATATCATAAATATCAAACGAACTCTTTGCAGGTATTTAATTCAAGTGGTTGGTTTTAAAGGAAGGTGTGTTAAAATGTGGTTTGTTTGTTTAGATTCAGTGGTTCTGGCGAGCTTTAAGATCGTTTGATCAAGCCGATCGTGCCAAATTCCTTCAGTTTGTGACGGGCACTTCTAAGGTACCATTGCAAGGTTTCGCAGCACTTGAAGGTATGAATGGTGTGCAGAAATTCCAGATACATCGTGACGATCGGTCAACGGATCGTTTGCCATCCGCACACACATGGTATGTGATGATTGAAGCGTTTTATTTTATTTAAATGTCGCAATTTTGTTGCAGTTTCAATCAATTAGATCTTCCCGTGTATGAAACTTACGATAAATTACGTTCCTACCTGCTGAAGGCGATACATGAGTGTTCTGAAGGCTTCGGCTTTGCTTAAATAATTCATTATATTTAAGACTGAATATTAAAAAAATGATGATTGATTGGTGGTTTAATTTTTTTTTTGTTCTTGTTTATAATCAGTAGGTAGTTTTACTTTGTATATACAATTATGGTAAATATATATACTAAAATGAAAAAAAAAACAAGTAAAAGATACAATACTGTACAGAATTGCAAGAGAATTAATAATAACACACTGTAATATAATTATGACTTAATTTTAATTTTTATATAAAGTGCTGCATAAATATAAAAATATAAGTTTTTATTCAAGTAAAATTATGTAAGTACTTGTGCGATGAATAAAGTTGATTTCAATTTAAAGAGAAATGATTATATTTGTAAATTGAACTAAATGAAAAATAATGAGTAAAATGAAAGGCACATGTGTATTTTTGTAAAGGGCCTTGAGGCAATGCGAAAGTGATAGAATGAATTTGATTTTACTTAGTCAGATTCACTCCCCCTCTTAATTAATTTAACCTCTTAGTATTGTTAATATTTTTTTTTGTATGATTTTGAGTTGTTTTTTTTGTACAACAAGTTATGTTGCTTACTTTTTAGATATAATTTTTTGGCATAATTTTTAATTCTACGTTTCTTTTCAATTTGTAACTCATTGTAATTATAAAGATTGTGATTAATTTTCAATAAATGTTTTCTCAACAGTTAAATATATTTAATTGGGGTTAAAAGTAAAACAAGCGACAATGTTTGCATTTGAAAACGATTTTAATTATTTAAAAAAGAAACAAGTATACACTAAACCTAGTTATTAAAATATTCAATTGGATATACTAAACGTTAAACACTAAACGAAAAAACTGTTAATACATAACAAATGATATGATTAATTCTTGTTTGTTACCGAACTGTTGATTCGGTAAAAATAAAACTTATAAGTATATACTCTTAAAAAAATCAAGGAAAAAAACGTAAACTAAACTAGAAAAAAAATAATACATACACAAAAAGTATATTTTTTGTTGAATTTATATTGAAAGTTCGTAGAATGAAGACAGAAAGAGATTAGGATATCTTTCTGTCAACATTATATCAAACAGAGGTCATAACTTCCTTAACGCATTCACTAACAAATTTATCTTTATCATTAAACATATGCCCCAATATGAAATCGAAGTTATTAATTGTATCTAACGAGAATATGTGACCTTTCAGATTGGAGACCACATGAAATTCATCTGCTATTCCATTCGCATGCGGCATATACAATTTAATATCCCCAATTCTACCTTGTTCCACTGTCATTGTTACTTTTAATTCATCAGATGCTCCATCAAACAGACTCTCAGGTACACAGAATTTCCGTGTTATTGTAAATGTTGGCGTCTTCCCATAACACCAATTCCAACTCTTGAATTGATCACGTAAAACATTCAAACCGGGGAACCACTGTTCGGTCGGATTAATCATTTGGAAGCCTTTCTGCTCGTTCGCATATGCCATCCCTGCATCGGTTAATGTGAGAGCGGGTGTACGTAAATACTCCCATCCAATGGCCTTGATTAAATTCTCCACATTCACATCGGGATTCTCTTCGCATAAATTCAAAACCTTCGACTTGACGGACTTGGTTGCATTCGTTTGTATATCAATCTGTAGACAAGAAAAAATGGTGAAAAAATGGTAAACAAATAAACACAGTGTCATGAATTCATTACGTTTGTTCTTTGCAATGCCAGACGCAAGTCGAGTTTGTTCACTTTGACGAGAAGTGTGCAATGATGATAGGAATTTGGACGGCCTAATTTCGCAGCTGTTCCGGATATCTAGTTGATAGTTAAGAAAACATATTTAGTCTAGACTATTGACGTAATCGAAAAACAGTTTAAGGATACTTTGTAATCACGTACAGTGAGATCTTCTCTTGGAGACAGTTCCACCGACATGCCATACTCGCGGAACAACGATCGGCTTATCAGGTTCAGATTGTATTTGCGGTCGTAACGTTCTCGTGGCGTGAAGAACGTTAAATTCAGATTGCCCAAGTCGTGGTAGACAGTGCCACCACCGCTGTTCCTGCGGGCGAATTTGATGCCGTTTTCAGTGATGTTTTGGAGTTCGGGAATGTTGGACTCCAGCCAGGGATTTTGGTGTCTTCCAATAACGACGCATGGATCGTTTTGCCATAACATGAGAACGTGGTGATTGTTGAAATCGAAATTGCGATAGAGCCAGTCTTCCAATGCCAGATTGGTGTAGATGTCTTTGGATTGGGAGATGAAGACGGATTTTTTGATGTGTCGTTCATTTTGTGTAGCAAGGGTACGTTTTATGAGGAAGTTCACATGCCTAATCAGTCTTGGACGTTGTAATAAGGCCATTGTTGCACACACAATAACTAAGTCTTTTGAAAAAATTGAAAAAAGTGTCTTTGAAATTTGTTATTCTAGCAGTGGTGGTGGTAGTTTCGAGGGGCGTTTTTCGACGCTGATGTGAGAGAGATTAAATATTCGTGTAATTGGATGGTTTGATGTAACCACTTCCAAGTTTGGTGCAACGAATTTAATCTTAGTCTCAATCCAAGACAATCCTTTGTAGTTCTAAGCATTCCTCCCTTTGCTGCCAGATTGAAAATAAACAAATACAAACACTTACTGTTTAGATTACGTGGTAAATGGGCAGTTTTATCAATCGCAACACTAGTTACAGTATTTATGGGGAGACTTCACAGTGAAAAATCAAATCTTATATAATAAATGAGGTTAGGAATTTGAGAAGCAGCACAAATTTCTTGCTAGATTTTATGGACAAAAGCAAATTATGCACTGAATAAAACACGAGCACATTACCATTTTATAGGAGTACCCTCACCAGGGGGTCATTTATCAAAGGGGTCAGAGTTAATAAATTATCAGAGGACAAAAGAATAACAAGGCCCACTTCTCTACATCAACTCTTTATCTTTATCATGTGAATGGAAATGTGAATAAATTGCGTGTAAAATTTTAACTATTCAAATGGATAGTTTCAAAATGCAATTTTAAAACGCAGTTTCAAATGTGATAAGTTCACTGAACTTGAAACTATTTATTTAAAAAAAAGAACAATTAAAAATCAACAATCAGATAAACATTTCATTTTTATATTCCTGAAAAATTTAATTGATATTTAAAAAAGAAAACATACCACACATTCTAGAACTTCGTTAGCAACAATTGTTTGCATTTTTTCAGTACATTTTTTCAAAATAAAAGCTGGGGCCTTACGACTATTATGAATTCTGACCATTGGTCAACTTGTATGTAAAAAAAACACACCTGCTCAATAAGGCTGTTTAAAAATAGAAATTTTCAACAAAAAAGATTGTGTGTTTATTTACAATTGCAGATCATAATAATGCATGATATTAACTATCATAATTTTAATTTATGTTAAACAAAGTATTATGGAAAAAACCCAGTATGGAAAATAAACCGCAACAGGACCAGCGCCACCTAACCACACTTAATCATCTGTCATTATGCCATGACCAAAAATTGATTAACATTGACATTTTGTTCAATTAGTTTCTGTTTCGATTGTTTTTGTTATCAGTTTTTACAAGAATTTTCAACAAAAATTAATAAACAACACATGTAACAAAGTGACAATGAGTAGAGACGAAGATATATGCTGGTATCATGGCAAGATATCCCGAACAGAAGCAGAAGAAAAACTTACAGAAGGTTAAACAAAAACAATTAAACATTTGCATTTGAAACTGTGTATATTCTGCATTCCAGAAGGTGGAGAAGACGGTCTTTTCATTGTCAGAGAAAGCAATTCGTCATTTGGAGACTTTGTTCTATCTGTAATTTATAATGGACAGGTTAGTCATTTTCAAATACGTCGTCACACAGAAGACGCGTTCTTTTCTATTGGTAAATCCATGTAAATCGTTCGAAAAGCCTCACTTAAAACTCACACCTATTTCAGATGAGAATCTAAAGTTCCATGGACTGGAAGTGCTGGTGGATTATTACTTAAAAAACAGTGGAACACTCTCCGATGGCATCATTCTCAGTGATTACATCAAAGGGGAAGCTCCACCCCACGATGCTCGCCGTTACGGCCGTACAAACCTTCTTCATCGAGCCACAAGCCAGGGACATTACAATGTAGTCTCTGAACTCCTAAAAGCTGGCAAAAAACACGAAGTGAAGAACCAAGACGGCCAAACTGCCGTCCATTTGGCGAGCATGTCAGGAAAAAACGAAATCCTAACTAAACTCATCGAATATGGTGCCACTGTGAATTTACGAGACACCGCCAGTTTCACTCCATTACACGTAATACAATATTTATGAAAAAACCTCGATTTTTAAACTAATTTCTGGCTCTTTTAGTATGCCTGTCAGAACAACTTTCCAGCCACTGTCCGTCTCCTAGTACAAATTGGCAATGCCAATATCCAAGCTAGAAACACAGTGAGTGGAGCTGTGCCATTACACGAAGCCGCAATTAGAGGACACAAAGAAACAGTTAAAGAATTGTTATCTTTAAATGCACCGGTGAATCCGCGCAATAATGAGAACCTAGTGCCAGCCCAACTTGCCCGAATGAATGGTTTTATTGAATGTGCCGAAATATTAGAGAAATACGAATGTCCCACACCGAAAACACATCGAAGTGAATGGTATCACGGCACATTGGACCGACAAGAGGCCAAAAGGATAATCAAGCAATATTCAAACGAGAATGGAACGTATTTAGTGCGTTTCAGTGAGAGAAATAAAGAAGACGTCCTAACTGTGTATTACGACGAAGCATTTTTTAATTATATCATCCGTAAAGATAACGACAAGCCGTATTTCTTCATAGACGACGGCCCTTATTTGAATTCCTTAGAACACATAGTGGAATATTACAGTTTCATGTCTGATGGTCTTCCAACAATGTTAAAAATCCCTGTTCCACCTAGACCCAAACCGCCAGTACCAGAAGTATTAACTTTTCATTTTTCTACTTAAAAAACGAATTGATTTCATTCTGTTTTCAGTTCTCAACCATTCCACGTTCTAGAAAAAAAATATTACAACATGAACAAGTCGCAGACACGAACGACAACGACACATTTCCAAATCAATTTAGAAATATCACATTCACAACAAACTTTAAATTAAATAACAACGATTACAAAGAGCCACCGGACGAGTACATACCCAGAGATCGATTAACATTGGGCAAAATCGTCGGGGAAGGTGAGTTTGCAACAGTTTACGAAGGTACTTACACGAAACCGACTGGCGAAACCATGAATGTGGCCATCAAAACGCTCCGCAACGAGACAAACCGCGATGCATTTTTGCGGGAGGCACAAGTGATGATCAAATTGAATCATCATTGTGTTGTTCAACTGATTGGCTTGTCAATCGAGCCGCAACTGTTGATGGTGCAGGAATTGGTGCCGTTAGGCTCGATATTACAGTACATATACACAAACCATGACAATATCAATCCGAATAGAGAGTTTAAAATGTGGGCGGCGCAAATAGCGTGCGGAATGAAGTATTTAGAGGAGCAACGGTTTGTCCATCGCGATTTGGCGGCACGTAACATTTTATTAGCCAGTCGAACACAAGCGAAAATCAGCGATTTTGGTCTGTCCAGAGCGTTAAATGCTGATCATGAATATTATAGGTAATTTGATTGAAAGACAAACGCAATTTCAGTTGTACAATTTAGAATGTTGTGTGTATTTAGGGCTTTGCAAGGGGGCATGTGGCCACTAAAATGGTACGCTCCCGAGTCGTATAATTATGGACAATTTTCCCATAAAAGTGATGTGTGGAGTTTTGGTGTGACAATATGGGAAATGTATTCGTTTGGTAAATCGCCGTATGGCGATAAAAAGGGCTCAGAGGTAGTAGAATGTGTAAATTGGATTGTAAAAGTGTTTTGTTAATGGTTTTTGTGAACCTTTCAGGCGATTGAATTAATAAATAAGGGAGGGAGATTGGAGCAGCCACAACAGTGTCCTGATCACATTTATGAAATAATGAAGAGATGTTGGAATATTGATGCAGATAAAAGGCCGACGTTTAGTGAATTGTTAGATATTTTATCTGATAGGGAATATACGAATGTTAAAGAATTATCGACTGAAGGGGATCTTGCGTAAATTCAGTGCCAATTTTAAGTGCCTACAATGTCTCTATTATGTGATATTTGTTATAAGTTAAAATTTGCATTTGTGGACATTTATTTTTTACAAAATATCATTCTTCTATTGAGATTTTATTGAATCTATATATTATTAAAATATAGATATTTATAATATATGAAATTTTTATGTATATTGATAGATTAATTAATATTTTACTGCTGTGTTTTTGTTTTGTAATAAGCATGTCATTCCGAATAAGTCTTTTGATACATAAATCAGTGAGAATTGTAACTACATACCGAAAAGAATCTTGTTTAATATTTATGTTATATTTTTTAAACAGAAATATATACGATCAAGTTGTAAATGTGTATTTTTGTCGCTTTTAACCTGGAATTAAACAAAGTGTTTTTGCATCTAGCAAATAATTTATTTCCATATAAAATAAATATTAATAAACCCTGAAAAAATACATTTATAGTTATTATATACAAG
The DNA here is from genome assembly GCA_963930825.1 of Silvanus unidentatus. NCBI lineage: Eukaryota > Metazoa > Arthropoda > Insecta > Coleoptera > Silvanidae > Silvanus > Silvanus unidentatus. The sequence goes on from OZ005763.1 coordinate 250,459, forward strand.
AGTAATTTTTGTTCCAAATGGAAAACAATTACAGGTGAAATAAAAACTGAAAGAAGTACAATAAATTTGGTACCTTTTAATACTTTTTTAACTACAAGCAAAATTACATACAATATTTGATACAAGTAGATGGTAAAAATTTAATTATTAATGAAAAACATACATAAATTGTTTTTATATACATTAACGAAAACGAGTAAAATTTTAAACAAATAATCTAGAATTTAACAATTGATCATTAACCATTTAGATCTTTTAATAAATAATAAATGGAATGCACATATTTTCACTTTGCAGTTTGATAGTTTATTTATAAATTCATAAACAAACAAATATACAGTAAAATGAGTATATTCACAGTTAACAACACATTTAGTAAATAGTTTTCCTTTTATTTAAACAGTAATTTAAGCCATTTATATAAACAATACGATCAGAAAGTCTCCCGTTGCAGCTTTCGGATCAATTTCATGTACCTTCTAGCTTAATTGGAAAACTGGCCATAATAGAAAAACGGTCCAACTGAAATTGCATGGAAAAACTGCTGTATTTTCATTAAAAGTTCTTTGAAAATAGGCTTCACTACTAAAAATCTTCAATAACATCTATAATTCTTTCTTTTATTCATAATGAAAACGTGTAACAAATATTATATATTTTTCAATTTGTTTTTTTATTTTTATTTTTTCTTAAATTCATTCTTCATGGTACATTATAAGCGTCAATATTGTGCCCTAATAATCAGTACATTTTAAAAATACGTAAATATATAATATGTATGTATATATATTTTTATTCGATTCATTTTTGTGTCAATTTTCTTTTTAATTTAGAATCAAGTTTATAGGTAAAATGTTTTTACAAAAGCTGAAAACAAAAAAACTTTTCTACAATCCAAGTATATATGCGTTGTTTATTCATTGTTCAAATGTCCAGCAATTCTGATTAGATAATCCAATAAAAAATATCAAACATCTTCTTTAACATTTTTATGATCCGGCTTTGAGTGTATGGTGGGAAATGTTTGATGATACATACTTGATGATGGTGTGGTCAACGTCATTGGTGTGATTATAATCTCCGATGTCGTTTTTGGAGGACATAAAAGTTTACTTGTCTCATTGCTGTCCTCTAAATTGTCCGTATCTTCGTCCTCCTCCTCCACGTCCTTGTCACTCTCCTCCGATTCGCATTGATCTATCCAAAGAACAGAAAAGCAAAACACATGCTGGATTAGTGAACGAAATAAGCGCCCTTCCATCATGCTACAAACTGAAAACAGGTACATTTCCTCTCATCCAGATAGAAATCGAAACAAACACAAAATCATTGGATGGAGGACAGAAATATTATCAATCGGGGAGAGGTATTGAACATTATTTAGTGCGGATGTGAAAAGAAACAAATTTTGCCCAACGATTCTGGAAGGTACAAGTAAAACATGCACGACTATCTTTGTATACAGGGTGTTTCAGCTAAGAGCAGCAAAATTTTAATGGCTGATTCGGTGGGTCACCATTAGTCGAAAACTCATAGGATTTTTCTTGGAAATGTCTCTTTGAGGAAATAGAGGCCATCAACTTCTTCGGCATGTTAAAAAAAATTATAACAAAAATTTTTTAAAAATTATAGTATGTAGCCTATGGTGATCTTGGAGTAATTTTTTTAAATTTTTCGGTACATTAACTAAAAAGTTATGGACCACTGAAGTTAAGAAATTTTTTGAAAAATCTTGACGAGTTCAAATAAAATTGCATTTTTCTCGAAAACGGTGCGTCGTACGAAAAAAATCCAAGAGACAAAAAAGTTTCCTTATTAAATTTGGCATCAAATAGACTTAAAAAAAGTAAAAAATTTACAACCCCCATATGGAAAAACAAAGATGGAAAGCCGCCCCCTTGTCAAAAAACCATATTGGGAGTGACCGATTTTTCTGATATTTTACAGAAACATAGTCCACAATGACTTAAGTAAGTGTGCCAAGTTTGGTTATTCCAACTTATTACAGTTAGGAGATATTTAAAAAATTCGATTTTTTTTCAAGAACTTTGATGGCCTATATCTCCGTTAGGAAGCGTTTCCGAGCAAAATGCTTATAGGGTTCTCGACTTGGTTTGGCCTCGAGAATCTGCCATTAAAATTTTGCTGCTCTTAGCTGAAACACCCTGTATAAGAAGAAAAATTGTTTTTTAACATCATGGTGAAGAGATTCGATGTACGCGCTAGAAAAACTCGAATACATGCACACATTCCACATGTCCGAATGCCCCATTTATCATACACATTTAACGATTCTGACTCAGATTGTTAATTGATAAAATGTGCATTTACAAAACTCACTGCTCAATTAACTCTTTTTATTTATTTCTATTTTGTCTCTTAAGTATTACAACGATGTAGATGATGAATAGCCATCATAAGAAGCTGTAAAATAGCATAATCAAAAAGAAAACAAACCGAACGAAAACAATTACACATCGAATTATGTGATTATTTACCCGAACTTTCCGTTATCGTCTTGGGACTGCTTAATTCATGTTCTTGTTGGAAATGTTGCTGTTCTGGTACCGTAATGGAAGTGCTGCACGATGGAAACGATTGACTACTGGCCGATGTGGATGGTATCGGTGGCGGATTTAATGCAGGCACCACAATCACCACATCACCATCGTACGGTGCTGTTTCCGATGTACAAATATAATTCGATGATATTGAACTGCATCAAAATCAAGCGATTACATTGATTTATGTGGATATTTGTGTTAACAACCTCAATGTAACACGTTTCTTAATCCTATTCCCTAAATCGGAGAATCCTCGTTGCATTGGTCTTCGACTAGTAGTCGTCACTGTTACTGGGGGAGCGGAATCTTTAAATGACTTTGTTATTGGCGAACTTGGCTCTGATAATTGTTTATCAACTAATATTGGTTTCGGTTTTAGTACAGCTGTTGTCGATGTATTTGTTGTTGTCACAATTGGACTTGTTTGTTGTACATAAGGAAGTGCCAGTAACCTTTTACGATCTTCCATGTACAACTCTAGTAATTGATCTATTTTTGATTCTATATCGTCTACCTAAAAGTGTAAACGACATTAAAACAATCACGTTTCTCTTCTCCAATTGATATTTACTTGTCTCTCTACTTTAACAACTCTAGAAGCTAATGAAATTTTGGAAGCATAAACATCTTTCGCTTTTGAGCCTTGTTTTCCCAATATTTGGTCAAGTCTGTAAATACAAGCATTATTATAGAAAAATCTCTATTCAATGTTACGTTAATTAAAAAAAAAACAGCATGCACTGTTGGTTCTAAACTATCCATGCAAGTGCCACCACAGTAATTAGTGGAACAGGAAGAAAACAATCCGATTTTCCTGGTCCACTTAAATTCGTAGTCGAACAATTTGGTTGCATTTTTTTTGTTATAGTTCAGGCCTTACCTGAACTGTAAATTTTTCACTCTATTCAATAGATCTGCATGCCCAGATGAGTATTGTTCAATTACATCTTTAACGTCATACGGCTTCAATGCCTCTCTAAACTTCTTTCGTGCCACAAAATACTTGAGCTACACACAAAGCGTGATTACAAATGGACACATTATGGATTGGAAAAAGAACAAATCAGAGGACAAATTAAAAGAGAACCGCGTTGTCGCGGTCTGTTAAAAATTATTTACACATTTTTTGAGTGCTTTCGATTTTGTTGACATTTTTTATCATTTTTTTGGGGACTCAAAGCATGCGAAGAGTTAAACGTTTCGGAAAGAGTGTTTTATTGCATTTTATTTCAATTTGTGTGTTTCGAATTGTTTAATGAAGTAAAATATTGTATTAGTACAGTGTAGCATGAATTTCAATATGTAAAAACATTATGATTTTTCACTAATTAGAATAGTGTAGTCAGTCGTAAAATTGAATAATTCATGTATTGTATAATTAATGCGAAATGATATTCGTGTATCGGTATTTTGTTTATGACGAGAGTTTTTCTTCGATTTCGACATGTTCTCATTGTATCTTTAAACGGCTATTAATTAAGGCATAAACAATGGAAGCCACCATAGTATTATGTGGTGATATTCAAATTAAGTGCGGAAATTTGAGCATACAAAAAGAAACACTCAAAACCACTTTCGTAATTAGAGTTTGTGGGAGCCGAATTAAGACTGTAACTGCAAATCTGGAGACTTTAAACATCGTAATATTTGCATTACAAATTTCGTGTGTAATTTGTTGAAATGTCTCCGAAATATAAAACACCCTTTCCATTTTGTAAATAAGGTGGAGGTGTTAATCGATTAGCACAGACAAGTAGCATCGCATTAGTTATTATAATACATATTAAACATTAGACAAAACTAAGTTGTTAATCGGGGGTTAGTTAAAGTTAAAATTGCTTGAATATAAGAGCGGAAACAATTGAGTAAACTTGACTGGATTCAATATTCAAACAGTTTTAACGTTAAGGGAGTGATTTTGTAGATAATTTTTTTTCTGCACATTAGTATTGAGTTTAACTTGTTTGACACCATCACAGGAGTGTACCTAGTTTGAACGTTTTTCACCCTGCCTAGCAAATCAACATGTCCCGCAGAATATTGTTCAATGACATCTTTCACATCGTACGGTTTCAAAGCTTCTTTAAATTTTCGTCTCGCTACAAAATACTTCATCTAAATAATAACGAAATCATCCAATCAATATAAACACATTTTTGCTATTGAACAAAAACACAGTTTTATATAAATAGAGAATTGATTGTTTCATTGTAAAAAAATGGGCGTTAGAATGTTATATGGTTTTTTTTTTAATTTTTCACTCACCTTTCTTATTGCCCGTATTGCGCCTTTGTGTTGGTTGGTTAATTGAATATAACGGGGCTCCTCGTCCTCGTCTGTACATGAAAAAAAGGTAAAAACATTACTCATAACCGCACCAAAGCGTCTAGTAAAAATTGTGTATTTTCATTTCGTCAATAACATAAATACCGTCTGAATTCTTCTTCGACAAATTCGTTTCAGCAACACTGTCCTCACTGTGGCTGGCATTTAGATTCCTCGTACCATTGTTGTTCACACCTAAACATAAATTAAATAATTTCTCATTTAGCTAGAGGAAAAATCCTCACAACTACCTAAATTTTCCGTTGAAGCGTTTATATCTGCGAAACTTCGTCCGCTCCTTAATGGACCTTTGTGCATTGATGGTGAATGTAAAGAAGTACTTTTGTGACGACGAATTGTCGGTAAACGGCTTACGAATGAGGCATTATGCTTAAAACTGCTAGACACCCGCCTAAAATAATGAAAAAACTTTCTCAATAATTTTTATAAGACATTTTTCCTTCAAAAATCCAAAATAATCAAATCATAAAAAGTTTCTGGTCATATTGAACAGTAGTGCTTAGAAATGTTCACAAATTATTCAAACAAATCATATAATACTATATATTTGATGAGTAGAAAATGAAGAAGACATCACTTTAAATGCACTTCAAACAGAGAAGCCTCAAGGGTGCATTAAAGTTTCGTTTTCAAAACGCCAAACTCTAGTCAAAGTAAAAGGCATACAGAGAGAAAACAGAAGATAATTAAAACACCACTGTCAATAAGTTTACGAAAAACGAAAGCGAGAACACACACATTACAGCTTTATGTTTGGCATGCAAAAAAGTATCGTTCCTGTTAAGAGAAAATTGAATTCATTTTCCAATATTATATGCACATGCTTATATACACACTTACACAACGGAAGTGATTGTTTGTATCTTCTCTGCCACCTTATCAGATTCTTGCAACTTAGCTCTGGTAAACGTGCAAGTAGGAAAAACATAAAGTGAGATAGTAACAGAAAAAATAGGTTTTCTTAAAACAGGACAAAAAAAATATGGTTTATTATGTTTTTTTCTAAACATCTACTGCTGTTCTTAATGTGATTTTTATTAGGCTATAAAATAGCAAAATGTTTGTTTTATTTGCGAAAAATTATGTACACACAAAGATCTATATTATTTTTCCTCGTGTATTATATAGGATATATTGGGAAAAATGTGTAAGAAAAACACACTGGCAAAGAACACTTACGATGGTGGACTCGGTAATGGTACTTGATGAATTTTCCATGTGGCCACCGAAAGTGAATGCTCATCAGCAGCATAACATCTCCACAAAGACTGGATGAGCATCGCAGCCGGTTGTCTTCGTCGTATCATGTGCTTTTGTCTCTGCTGTTGTTGCACTTTCAGTGCAAAACCAGAGCCCAAGATACCCTGAAAAACACGAAAAATAAATAACACATTTCTCTCCTATGTCATAAACACCATGAAAGATGAAAATGAACTTGCCACATTGTGTGTTACACAATTTTTATTTTTCCACCAGAAAAATAATCTCTCTAATTTGAATCGCTCACGTATTAAATACTTTTATATATTCAAGCATAATAAACTATGACGTATGATTTTTTTGTTATTTTTATTTCACATGTCATGTCATAAAATTCAGTACTTCACAACTGTATGCAATTTGTAAAAGCAATTTTATTTATTTTAAGAGCCAACAACCTGAGAATTGTCTGCCACTAAATTATTGATAGATTATTTGACGATCATGTTGTTGTTATTGTTTGCTATTGAATTTTTCATCATCTACACATACGTTTATTGTATTTACAAAGAATGTACAGTTATCGAGTCATCTGCATTTGAAGTGGAGTTTTCTGGTAAACTGGTAACTTTTAGGCACTTGTTCCACCACAAATCGGTGCAGAGTGTGTTAAGCAAAATCAGGAAAAACGCACTGTTGTATGGGAAGTTAAGTGTAATTATTCTCACCGCTGGCAAAGCGAAAAACGATATTCCTAGTAGGGCACAAAATGATGCAATGATTTTCCCTTGCCACGTTTTAGGAACCATATCACCGTATCCAACCGTGCATAATGTTATCTATTACATAGAGAAAAAACCTCTTTTATAATTAAAGTAGATTCAGAAATGAAAGTAAATAAAAAAGTTATGCTATAGAAAAAAAATATTATTATTATGAACATACCACACCCCACCATAAAGCTTCAGCGAAATTCGTGAATTTCGTGTCCTGTTCTTCTCTTTCAGCTAAAAAAACTAGAAACGATGAGAATATTAAGCCTAAGAATCCGATGTACAGTGTCGTTATCAGTTCCTGGGGATTTAATATTAAATATGATATTAAAGTTGTTTTTTTTTGGTAAAAACGTTCAGACAACATTCACTTACTTGTCGATGAGCGTAAATAACAGATCCTAAAAGTTTCCAGGTGCCACCACGTCGGTCCATTCGGACCATCCGTAAAATTTGAAAAAATCGTAAACCTCTTAAAGCACTTGCAGCAACCACTTTATCACCAGATTTCATTACCAATACAACAACAGAGGCGACTACAGTTATTACATCTTGAAATAGACAATAAAAACGTTATTAAAATATAAATAGATGATAGAGATGAGTTTTCTACTGTATGCCTTCTCGTATTTTATTTTATTCTTAATAAAATAACCGCTAATCTTACATTATCCAAACCACTCTAGTTATAAATGCACTTTTTATTATATTTCCCATTGTGCTCATTATTTGTGTAAAGTGTATAATACCACACCAAGTGTGTTTTCTTTCAAGTGAGAAAATGAAAATGAAATGCAAATAAACACAGGAACAAACACAACACAGAGACGATGTTTGTTAATTTCACCTCTTTTGATGTGATTTCATGAATTACAAAGCTATCCAACATTACACATTCTAAAATCATTGATTTGACAAGCTTAAAACCGTACTTGATTACTTCAATAACAATTTCAACCTGGGAATATTCTATTATTTTATGATGAGGGGCAAATTAGACAAATTACTTACATCTCACACTACAAAAACATGACACAATTTTTCAAATCACTTTTGTGAGGCTTCTTTAATTGACATTAATGTAATTAAAACGGCTGTGTTTACTGTCGACAATTTTTTGTTATGGAAAACTTGCGAAATTTCTTTATAACAAAATAAAAGGGAGTATTCTCATTGGATTTGAAACGTCGAAGATGTAATAGTTTAAATTGTTTTCCTTTCAATTGTTTGCAACTTTGAAAATCCCATTACAACGGCCAAGTGACAAACATGCACTTTTAATAATTACATTACATATGTACGGTGATTAATGAATTTTTTAGTTCAATGAATTCGTTATATTCGAAAATTGTGTTTGTCTCATCGAATATAAGCCAGATGCTTTTTCGTAACAGTTTCAATTGAATTAAAAGTCCATATATTAAGTGGAACGTACCTATTATACAGAATGGACGTCTCAAAAATTTAAACCGTCCAATGTAACCCTGGTAACGAGATCGACATCCTGATGACCAGAGCCTGAAAATGTCCGGATTGCAGTTAAAGTTGGTGGAAGTGCTGGCAAATTGTTATCAAATCGTTTTAGTCTCTCATCCCTTACCGAAAACCGAACTCGATTCCAAACCAGACAACCACAAACGACTCCATGTAGTATAATATTTCTATAGCTGTTTCTTCGTAATCCTCGATCGTTTGGAATACACTCAAAGTTAGAGAGGTGAATACCATTAAAAAGCTGAAAAAAGAAAAACATAATAGAACAGTGTGTATGTTTAATAAGAGATTTTCATTCGTGGTGATGAGGTGAAATAGGGAGCGATTTCCTCGTGTGGCTAGCAAATAAACAAATAATATATTTATTATTGTGGATTGTGTGAATTTGGGCCACATTCGGGTGCGAAATGTAAAACTCTACTTATGTATACGTTATTGAAATATTCATATTGATAGTAGATTGTAAAATGTACTTTTAGTTTCCCTAAATTAAATTCTAAATAAACAAAACAGTACGATTTCTTTTATTTATACAATGACGTTCTATACGAGATGAAAATTACAATTATTCCATTTTCGGATTTTCACCATAGTTTGGTGGTTTTAAATAATTAAATGCTTATATCATCATCATAACAGAATTAAATTGAGATTTAGAAAAAACGCGATCCGATCCAAATGGAACGTTCATGTTTGCGATGCAATGGGGTACATGAGGAATTAAATAAAAGAGTTTATTAAGCGTGACATTGCATTGGTTTTGAAGATTTTTCCGTGTAATTTGAAATATTTTATAAATAGCGATTTTCTACTTGAGTGCGGTTCGCGCTTCTCTCTTTTTATTGCAATCAAATTCGGGGTAGCTTATTTTAATTGATGAAGAGAGAAGAAATAAATGATGCTACTTTATTAACTTCTATTAAGTGTATAATAGATGTAATAATATTCCCATTATGAATGGTTAGAAAAGAAATGAGAAAGTAATAAATCAAAATCTAATTAAAAATTAAACGTTTATTGTTTAATCAATTTTATAGGAATTGCTTTGAAGACTCATCAAAATTTCACAAGTATTAATAAATATTTTCCTATCGATTTTGTATATTGTTTTAAAAATTCATAATACTATGCATGATTTATGTCTTATTTACCATAATTTAATGCAATTATTTGCATGATCGACTACCACATTGTATTATAAAACGAAAATTGTTTGTTATATTTGGGAATAAAAGGAAAGTTTGTTAATTTTTCAAGACTTTCATTGTAGAATATTTCATTGTTTTACAAAATCCCGACATATTTTCAACAACTTCCAGGTAGCAACATTCGCTTTTCAAAGATTATCATTAATTCGGTTTAGAAGAATTCAACGTTACAAACAGATGTTAAAATTCTCGCTTTTAACTGACAATGGATTTATAAAAAAAATCATCGACAGTACTTCAAAAACGTCATCAAGCCAACATATGCAAGGACCTTTAAAACCCTACATTAACCCGATTTTAAGTCTCCAAATGATTCATATGTCGGGGTTGTAAAGGCGACTTTTAAATATCATCAAAGTAGAATTAAAAAGATTTATTTAAGTCTCGAACTGGTGCATATTTAGTGAAAAATGTACATTTTACAGCATATTTTTACGATACTATAGAAAAATAATCCAAATAAAACCACTGTAAAATATTGAATTTTTCACTAACCAATAAAGCTCTACATATACATCGAAAATATGTGCACTTTTCCAAAGGTGGACTAAGTTTGATAAGTTTTTGCTGAAAACCGCCTCATCTAGCGATAAGTTTTTTGATATAACACTATATTATATATAATTAAATTTTATGGGGGGCTCTAATGTACTTTATAGCCTTCATATAAGTACGTACTCTTATCCGATAAATAGTTATTGATGAATAGAGGATTTATAAAACCTATTAGTGTAATAACTTTGCACAACCTGATTACTTCACACTTGAAAACGGTGCCGTGATCCAAAACCAATCCACCACAAACGGAATAATAATTACACGTACAGTAACATGATTGTTTAAAACTTTTCCATCAACAAATGAAATAAATGTGAGAACAAATTTATATTAAAACAGCCGTTGTTTTATTTCTTTTTCTTGTACACAAAAAAAAACAAAGTTTGGTGTTTAATAGAAAAAAAACTGAAATTAATTAATTAACCCAATTCTGCCGTGAGAAAGCGACAATTCTTGACGACTTTTCAACTAACAAATATTTCCGTTTGGGGTGCACAATTTGATTAAAAGACTGGGCCCCTTCTGGAAGTGCAACATTTTTTGATTACATTAAATACTTACACTATAATATGATAAAACACTGCCACCCCCCTTGGACGCTCCAGGAAGTTGTAGACACGACTTTGCAGACGACGATAGCGTGCATCCCGTCGTGATGCTCTATAGTTGAGCGGTCTGCCGAGAAGACTCATTCGGGGTTGTGTAAGACGACCGCGTTTTTGTCGCGGCGTCAAACTGAAAAACAATGGAAAAAACTCCATGTGAAAAAAACGACAAATAAAACGCATATCGATTATTATAAACAAATTTCTGTTGGTAAGTTTGAAGAGATGCGGCGAACAATGGTGGAGGCCGGTTACATAATAGCGCTTTATTGTTAGGAGAAGACTGAACAGTTCATAAATTGATGTGGATTTTAGGGCTACTTATTTTTTGACAGTTGAAAGTATTCAAATGATTATTAGAAAATGGGAATCGATTTATATGTAAAGTACGTTTATCCCGCAACGCGGAATCGGTCTAGACTTATAACTCATGTATAAACTGCTTTATAAAAGTTGGATAAACAGCGTTCTGTGTGAGTAAATAAATAAATTTGCCACTGATAGAATACCTAATTAGCTTAAGAGAGTTTATTGTAAAATGTTCAAATGTGTGTATCCTAAAACAACAACGTCGATATGATTATTTATAATAAAAAATGAGCTGAGTTGACTTGAGTTACAAATTACGATCTGTTCGTTCGTTACATAAAATAAAATCCCTTTGGGTAATTTTAACAAAATGAACATTACTGCCTATACACTTTTCTCGTAAACTAAGCTAAAAATATACATAGGTTTTATATACATATATATATTTATCCGCATTTTATCAAAATATGCCATCTATATTAGTAGATTAAATAAAATGTGGACTTATAAATTACTTTACGTCCTACGCCGGAATTAAATGCAATTATTTTAACCCTGACTAAATAAACACAATTTTTCTACTCTAAATAGTCCTTTATTGTTTCAATGTGCAAATAAAGGACAATAATCTATAAATTGTTCTTATTTCTATTAAAGAAGCATCATTTAATTACTGCAAAATATTGTGGTATTGCAGAATTGAATTCAGCTTTTCCATACATTGAAATCAGAGTTTTTTCTCGTTCATTTTTTCCTGTTGTAATTTCATTGTGGAAATTCGATTACATTAAAATAGCCATTCAATTTGTAATAATGGCCGTATTAAAACATTGAAAATATTCAGAAAGTTGTCAAAATAAAAACTAATTTTATGATCGATTCTGCAGTTAATTGAAATGTGGGCAATTTTATTTGCAATTTTTCGCAAGAGGGGCGAAATTGTGCGCTGTTTCTAGTGGAATAATTTAATTGAGAAAATAAAATACACATAATATACAAAAATTCCACTTGATATCGGACAAATTGTGTTGCATTCCACACATTTGTATACAAAAACTAAAACGAAAATCGATAAAAACACGCTCGTAATTCACACTCGTTATAATTACGCGAAGAACTGATGGATGGTTCCTTATACTGTTAATTGTTATTTGCAATAATTAATTACATATAAAATTGTAAGCTTCAGTAATTAACCACGTAAATATGTATCTATTCTAAAAATAAGAGCGCATTTCATTCGAAAACTGTTCTCCCATACGATTTTCTCAATTCAAGTTGCCCGAAACAGAGACAAAGTAGCAATATTCCCCAACTTAATTAATCTTCGATTCGTTTGAGAGCCGCACCAACAATAAACACTTTACATCTGATTGAATTTGTTAATTTCGGACGGAATAAAAGCGAAAAGTGGCGATTTATTGTACCGATTTCCGTGAAACATTCATTCAAATAAATACAGAATATTTACAGAAAAAAAGCAGATTATTCGACTTGTAAAAAAGACGAATCGAACCATAACTGCGAATATGATTGCATTAAAGTTAGGAATATTCGTTCGTCTGGTTGATGGGAAAAAAGTAAACTTAATTTTCCAAGTGGCTTTACAAGTACCCTAAAAAAATTCTATTAGTAATGGTAGATGTTCATCGATATTTTGTTACACAGGTAGAGGTTTTTTTACGGGTATATTGGTATATATGTACATAACCAGGGTTTTTCGTTTCGATTTGAAATAAGCTGAAAAATAAGCCAGTATTTGGGGTTGCTTAGTAACCCTCTCACAGAGCCATTTATGTTTCATCATTTCACTTCCGTGTATCCTATTCAAATGACACGTAAAGATTCGTAAATTGATTATTAATGTGGAGAGTGTAAATATTTCAAAGGCCATCGGTGGTTAGTCACAGAAAAAGGGCCAAATTCAACCTCATACCCGAACGTCTAAACTAATTTCATTTAAACGTGTTCTTCCATCACAATTCAATGGTTTTTCGACTGGTGTTTTCGATTATTCATTCCAAAGACAGCGAATTATTATCGCTTTTCTGAAGAATGACGATTAAAGTGTACAAAATAACATAGCAAAATAGTTGCTGACAGAAAAAAAAGTGAGAGAATGTTGAGGAAAGTACGAATATAAACCGACGCTTGCATATGTTCGAGTTATTTTTATTTCATTCCAAGATTAAAATATAATTTTTATTTATTTCGTAAATAGATATACGTGGCTGGAAAATCTATCAACACACATGAAATAATTATTAGTATTCCTCTCTAAACAAAACAAATCCCACAAATTGCATTGATTTTATCGTCCTGTTTCTTGAATTCTTTAATTGTGGTTAAACCTTAACATTGGATTTTTTCTCATTACAAACTTTTCCTCCTCTCATTCTATATGATGTTTTTTATTTGTTCTGGTCTCGTTTTTTAAACGACTTCTCTCATTTAGAATATAAAATTGGAAAAGTTTTTAATATTAATATTTTTTTCACCAAATTCGTTCGTCGCTATTTATTTTTTCCAACCCTCAAAATCCTCTCCCTCCTAATGGTTCGTTCATACTGTTTGTGCTAAAGTGGTAAATAGCAATTATTTTATTTGACAAAGTTTACTGTGAAGAAATCCCATTAAAATGACAGTTGAGGTTGCATAGCAACCACCAGACACAGAATCCTTCATCCTTTTTGTACCACCATACTTTGCGATACTAGAAAATTTATTGTGTCTGATTAAGGATGCAAAAACGATTAAGAACAACTTCTGCCGAAATAATTGATTAAATTATAAAATGATGCTGCAGACTGGACCATTTTCGCATCACAACTCGATTTTCAAATGAAAACTTGATATGTCTTAAATAAAGAATTATTCAATTCTACATAAACAAACACACCACTTGATACACAGAAGATGAGATCGAGATCAGATCAAGTGATTGTGTGGATCAACAAGTTTAAAAATACACCTAAAAATTTATTTATTTAAATGTTATCAGAGTCTTCTTAATTTTTCAATTTTCAATTGAATGAATGATACAATTTCCAGACAAAGTTTCATGTATTGTGGTGAAAACTGTTAAATAAGTATTTATTTCAGTCCCTCTAAACACGCAATATTTAGATTTAGATTTCGTCAAGTCACACACATTAGTAAAAATTTATTATCCACCAAAGAGATAATATGCAAATAAATGGGGTCTTTTCCCTTAAAAAATGTAATTCTCTATAAATAGGCATAGAATTTCGGCGTTGCACGAAATAAAAGCGAAAGCAAAGGGTGTTTGTACTAAGTTCACGAAGAAAATTCTCTACAACACCCACAAGTTGTGAAAAATAGAAAATGCAAAACTTTGCTGGCCAACATTCTACATATATTTACCACAAACTTCTCTAAAGATGTTTAATAGAGTTTTAATGATTGTTGATGCACATAAATTGATACATTTACATGTTACGTGTCGCGAAATACGATCTAAACAAGTACTCTTTATGTGTTGTTGATGATACGTCAAAAGCCATGTGCACATCACCGACTCTCTTGACGCTTTAATAACGTGTACACCACGTTACATGGAAGCGTATATGAACAGGCAACGTGAATCCGTATGTTTAACATGCGAAACCACGACTAACTGACCGACCGAAACCGCCAACATCCACGCTGGCTCCATAGTGTGTGTATATCTTCCTATACATATAGATTCGATTCGATGGTTGGTTGGATATTTTCAGGTAAAAGAGAAAAGTTCGAATAGAAACTGAATACGCGCGCTTACGATTACTTTCCACACAAAATGCGCTTGCTACAAGCGGACGCTACCGACGTCTAGCGACGCCTTTCACTCTTCACACAGGACTCTCTTCACACGAACACTACAAGCCCATATGGAAAGTTATTGAAAGCTCATTCTCCGCCTATTTATTACACTGGGTTGGATACGAAGAACGTTTTATTATCGCATATGTGTTATTTTAAGTAAAAAAATGCACTTAATGGCCCGATAAACAGGGTGCGTACATTATGAAAGCCATAAAACGCATTAAAAAAATGCTTTTCAATATAACTAAAAGATGTTTAGTTTGTTTTCTCTGCAATGGCAAGTGATAAAAAGTTTATCATTGGAATTTTGCTGGATTATTAAACTCTGTACATTCGAGTTATGTTTGTCATAAATTTATTTACAAAATTCTTCAACCTCTTTGGAACATATGAAAATAAATTTAATACAACACTCATGAAAGTACTGAAAATATAACTGAACTCTAATAAAATATTTTCAAAAATGTACATTGTTAACTGGTTTTGTTTAGTGCGGTTTGTCAATGCAGCAAAAACAATGTTTGATATACAGTTAATTAGATTTTTCTGTTCCAGTGGATTTTTTTCATTATTTAACAGTTTGCTGTAGTTGATTTTCATCCTTAGATGAAATGCTGTTAATCGAGCTTTAATGAAAGCTTGCACACATGCTGAACAAATCAGGAGCAGGACTAAGTGTCAGCCACTTTCTGAATTATTTATGAAATTTACTTAGATTTTAATTAGTTATGCTCCTGTGCGAAAAGAGTCAAATAGAAGAAACAAAGAACTTTGGAAATTGTGTAAAAATGCACTGTCCAACATTTCATTTGAAAGAAAATATGTTTCCATATGACTAATTCCGATATTAATGTATGTTTGTATAAATTCCATTGTAGGAATTTTGTGACTGTATTTTCGAAGAGTTTCAAAAATAATTGTTCAATATATGTACTTCAATTACAATATCGTATTTCTATGATAATAAGCGATTATTTCACAAATTATACAGTGGCGATATTAACATTTAAATAATCATATATGGACAATCCTGTGTATTATTCGTTGAATAACGTTATTAAACAAACATAGAGTAGCGTACGGTTTAAAGTAGATTTGTATGTTGACAGTTTATCGAAAATTCCTAGAGAAATTACATCAAAACAAGAGCGAATTACTTATTTAGGACAGTCGACTGAGTCTTTATGTGTTGTTTTGAAAATCCGAAACCGAAAAATGACAAAATTGGTGTTCATTTCACTTCAATCTTTTCTCCCCTTACATTCTTCTCAGTACAAATAAATACCGTAACGTCATGTGTACGGAAAATTATTTCAAATCGAGAAAAATCTTTGCAAAAAGGGATAAATGTGTTTTCGTGTAGGAGAAAGTTGGCATATGGGACCCTTAGTTTAATTAGTCCTTTCATGGTGTATAAAGGAAAATACAGCGTAAAAGTACTCAATATTTCCTCTAATATACAGTCCTTTAAATATAAAATTAATTACGAATTACGTAAACAACTGCTGCTGACAGAGGAACACCTTCATTCGTACAGGTTTAATATCCATATCTTTGTTAATGACAATATTGCTCATACGTTTCTAACATTAATATCGCAAATAACTCCTGAAAATGGATTGAATAAAAGCGATTTTAATCTTGATAGGTTTTTTTCTCTATAATACTCAAACGAACACTTTACTTTAGGTAATTTTCCGTTATCGTTTTGGAAAAATCACAATTGGAACCGTGCATGCATTTGTGTTTGTATCAATTACATGTAAATACACTGAAAACTGTTATTATACAACAATAACAATTTCTCTACTACCTTTCAGGATCCTTGTTAGATTTTCCATCATCTGAACTATTCCCATTTGTTGTTGTCGCTTCGAACTCCACAGTTTTCTTCGAATGCTGCTGTTGCTGTTGTTGTTGTTGTGTAATTGCAGTTGCCATTAGAAGAGGTCTTTGTAACAGGGTCGGTGAATCGGTTGGAGTTGGTGACGCCGTTCCCGATGTCATTTTCTCACTTCACTTTCAAAACCATCTGAAAGCAACAATATTCCGCATTGTATCAATTTCCATCCAACCCGCAGGAAAACACAACAAAATAAGCACATTTTCATACATGCACAGTGCAATTTGTTTATTTTATAGAAAAATCATTTGTGCAATGTATGGAGTTTTCGAACAAAACGTGTTTAATATATCGCTCTAGCATTCAGTAGAAAACTTTCAACTTTATAATACAATACACAATCGAATTCAACAAAACAAACTACTTAACTGTTTGCCTTATAAAATCAACATATAACACAAGTTTTAACATGTACGGTTCTATTCTTGTTGTAGAAAGTGATTATTTTCGGTCATTTTTCATGTAACAAACTCCATGTGAAAGCTTTAAAGTGACAATATTGGTAAATTGTAAGCTTTTCAAGTGTTTCATTCAATGTCGAATGAGCTTTTCAAGAACACACACAGCTTTTATATGTAAACCCAATTTATTTCTAATTGCACCAGAACTGCATTAAGTTGTGCAAATATTAAATTACACAAGAAAAAAGTAAATTGAATATTTAAACAAAAAAAAATTGTAATATAAACGCAATGTGCTGGTTTTATACAGTATTGTTATAGTCCTTTTCCTTCTTTTTATCAAATACGACGAGTAATAAAGTGTTATTGAGCAATAAAAAATGCGAACAATATGTTTTATTTTCGTTTTTTTTTTAATGTCATTCAGTATTAAGACTTGACCTTTTCGTCGGTATTTTTTCTCTACTGTCATTTTAACGATTGAAATGAAGCTGCAGTTGACACACAAAAAGGAGAGCAATGAAAGACTTTGTGCCGCAAAGAGGTTGTTCAACGTGCTGCTAAAATAGCATGGTAAAAATTTGCAATAATTTATTATTGTCCAAATAAAAAATAGTTTACGTTTGTTAAGTTCACATATTGGGATTGACCCACAAACCAAATCCACTGTGTGTTGCTATAAAAAGTTTAGATTGCTAATCTAACATGCTATAAAATACAATAAATTATATTTTTTACGTTCATTTACGGCATATATGTACGGAAAACTTTAAGCTTATCATCTACGTTAGGGAATATATGCTCTTTGAAAGGAACAGATTTTTATTGTATTTGCACATAAACATTGTAAACATTGTAATTTATAATTTTTTTACTAAATAAAGACAGTGGAGCAAATCGATGAGCGAACGAAAAGCGGCGCGGGGCTTTTTTCACCATACACTTTTTTAAAGGCACAAAAAAACCTATAAGGGTCAATCTTTTCTTATACGTCATTATCGCTATAGGCCACTTTAGGACTCCTTTGAGCTTTTTTCTAGCAGAATCGAGTGTCGATCTAGATTAGTAAATACTCGTAGTTTTTTTTTTATTATCCAACTGTGTTCATTGCAATAGCAAACAGTTGTAATAATAAAATAAATTCAATGGTTTTACGAATTAAATGATACGTAAAATTGGACGATTCTTCTACATGTAACTGTAATATTAGGGTGGTTGATTTTGTTAAATTTAGGCCAGGGTAATTATTGATCTAGCGAGTTAATTTCTAATGATAATATGTTAATTAAGGAAACTTCAACTAGACAACTCTCTCTCTGGTTCGCACTTTATCTATCGTCCTAATAAGGAAAAGTTTTGCCTAAAAGTGGACTTGTGAGTGAAAACTTTTTCCACTTTATAAACCAAATGTACATGATCCGTATTTGTATAGTCGTAAAAAGGTCAAACATTTTACTAGGGACCATAAGAGAAAAATTACACCAAATAAAATAGAAAATTAACTAATAAATTTAAAATCGAATCAATATGCAACGTGAAAAGTGTATAAACGTTAAAACTTCATAAAGTTTACACATTCGACCAATAAATTAACCCTTTAGTGGGTTTCAGGAGTAGGGTTTCCTAGATCTTTATTGATGTTCTCTCTTGTCAGCATCCATAACTCACTTCTTACACACTCATATTCCCATTGGATAGAAAATTTACCAACAAAATAATTTCACCACGATATTTGCGACAATTTACTGTTCTTGAATGTTCTTATTTTAATATTTGCCACGTTCGTTAAGTTGGAATTTTTATATGTATTTTCGGCTGGCAAAAATATGCCAATCATTAAATTCCTAGTAAAATTTCAATGTGGAAAATTGTGCCATTTTAGCCAAAAATTTTCAATTAACCTTAGAGGTTGAGAAAAAGTCCTGTGAATGGACGAATAGTCGACGTTCCCCTTCATGAAGTTAATCGATGTTTTATTGGAAATTTAATATTAAACAAATCGAGTATGTCTCACGTCTATTTACATAGTAAATTTACTATATGAAAATTTACAATTCCAACTGTCTAAAAATGCCGTTTTCAATTAAACTAGAACATTTCCGGTGTGGAAAAGTGGAAAAATATTCATCGAAAAAATCTTTATATTCTTCGGCTATACAGCATCACACACATTTCTCGCATCTTGAAATCTTTTATTCAAAAGTTCTACTCAAGATGAAAAGAACAACAAAAATCTATTGACTAAACATGTGTTGTATTCAATTTAGATCGGAAATAAATTGTACCATGTTTTAAAATAAAAATATCAAACATTCAACCATCAATATTGAGGAAATTTCTTTATGTACACGTGCACACATATATATACAGGGTGATGTGTCATTGACGGGTTCCTTTTATCCCATCTCTAGGGGTATTAGGGATTCGAATTGAATTTGATGTTATTGGCTTCTAAACAGTTTTATCATCGTTGAAATTCTCATCAATAATCACAACGACTTGTTTATGATTTTTCATAAAAATCATCTTGATTTCAACTTTCCAACAGATTTCATTTAAAAACTTTTTAAACAAGTTTCTCAATAGAGTCACTGCTAGTATGAAAACTTTGGCAAACAAACATAAATCATTTAGATATATTTTAAACAAATCAAATTTACACTTAATTTCTTGAGAATAATAAAAATTTTACGTATTACACTTCTACAAGGCTATTTATTTGGAGTTGTGTCCTTTATTTTGTATGTGCTTGAGGGCCCTCTTAAATTATAGTTTCAAGTCAAATTATTCGTTAAAAAGATTTATGATTGCCGGAAAATATATTGTAGGGAAAACTGAAAATTTACTGTTTTCATGATAATAGTGCATTTCCTTCTATTCTTCCAAATATATTCTTTCTTGTGTAATAGAAAACATTTTCTATATAAATCAAGCTGTTCAATTATCATTGTATATATATTTTAGAACAAATTTTCTACACACACCACAAACGATCAGAAACAGACATTGCTTTCAAGAACACAGTATGAATATTACCTTACAAAGACCTATATTATATACTTACTAAAGGAGAATATTAATGTGTATTCAGGACAAAGTAAATCTTCAAACCCGAATTCTCTATAATTATTATCATAAGAGCGAAATAAATGTGACTACAGTGTTACAAAATGCCTCAATTTCATTGAAATGGAAAAATCAACTACATTTTAAAAGTGTCCAGAGTTAAAGCCAATAATAAACTGTTCGTTTTATTTGCTTTTATATATACACATACATACATATATAGTATTAATTAAGTTGATTAAAATTTTACGAATGGTGATTTTAAATTAAACCATGGACTTGCCTATATATTTCGTTTGTAGTAGCTGCTCTTTGATGCTAACACTCGGCAAAAAAATTAAAAAGTACTAAATTAAATAAACCACATAAATTACGATCAGTTACGTATTTTTTCTCACAAACTAAGTGATTCAACTTCCACCTTGTCGGCTGTTCTCCATTTCCTGTTTAACGTTTTGATTTATTTATTACATTTATATGCAATATAATAAAAGTGAAAAACTTTTTCCGAGTGTGTATAATTTTTTATTTTGCGCAAATATTTTTTCATGAAATATATCGGGAAGAAGTGTGTTGTATAGATGATAAATTTATGGTTTTACTTGAGAGTGTGTACGAATTTATAGCTTTCTCTTGCAAAGTCCACCGAAAAAAAATACCAATACAGCCTCGCACATTAATCATAATAATTATATAATAACGAACATTTTTATCACATCGTTGAATAATAAAGTTTCAAAAAATGGATTCGCAAATGTCTAGTTTATAAATATTTCCTAACAAATCAGTTTTATATGTTTATTTTCACTTCAATATAGAAATTATTGATTGATTGACTGGCTGTGAATTTTAATCAACTTTTCAGTTGACAAAAAAATCCCCACACCGCACACCAAAAACGGTTTCAACCTTCCAAACTCTCTTCCATCCATTTACAATCCGTTAATTGGACAGTAATTAAAGAAGCAAACTATGCTTATATAAATTGTTAATTAATGACTTGTTTCGCTTTTTCATAACTTCCTTTTAATAATACGCTCAGCAAACAATCGGAAATAGTTAATTCTATGTAGATAGTAGAAAACACCTTGAATGCAGTCTGAATTTGCATCATTTTCTAATATTTAATCGTATACACAAACTGAGGGGGTCGTGTAATTAGAAAATATTGCCAAGAGATTAAAAATTCTAATAGGGGTGTCTAAATGTGGGATGAAATGAAGTTTTATTTGACCAGAAAAAGAGGAAGATTCCACCCCCACATTCTAATATAAATTGCGTGCGTTAATTGGCAAATAAGTTGTCAGAAATGCAGATGTTAAGAAGAAAACACTTGAGAATGAAATGGGATAAGAGGCAGCAGAGAGAGTTGAGGTGAATAAAGATATATTGCGCCTAGCCAAATATATTCTTCAAATATTGCTGGT
This sequence comes from Silvanus unidentatus, assembly GCA_963930825.1. Classification (NCBI taxonomy): domain Eukaryota; kingdom Metazoa; phylum Arthropoda; class Insecta; order Coleoptera; family Silvanidae; genus Silvanus; species Silvanus unidentatus. Next base: position 272,138 of record OZ005763.1, read on the forward strand.
TATAGTGTTGGAAAGGTTCTTTGTCTTGAACAATTTACAAAGACGTAAATTTTCTATTTGATAGAGTTAGAGCGCGGGAGTATTTAGGACTGTTTTTGGCATTTATCCAAAAAACTAACCATTTGCAAATCGTTCAATATAACAAGGTGTGTATGTGAGCATTTTTAAATAATTTTGTGGAAATGGAATGGGAGGGTGCTTTTGCGTTTTGTTCATTCCATTTTCCACACGAAATGGGGAACAGGTGATTTTATATATTTTTTCCTCGCTCCTCTTAACATCATCATCGTCTAACTCAATTTGTAACATTCGTCCAATCAATACTATGGCAAATATTCTATTCATTTACCAGACCATCATCATCTCTTCTACTCTTTCTTCTCTATAAAATTAATTAATTTATTTAAATTCATATAGTTGAGCCCACCTAGACATTCCTCCAACTCTCATTGTGTTGGCATCCACCTAATATGTAGTTTGAATTTAATTTAATAACATCACTTCTATACATAGATTAAATTTAATAACATATTAACCGGTGTTACATGATGCGGCCGTTAATTTGTTTAGTTTTTTTCACCCTATTTTCCGATGTTACCGACATCATCCCCCGTGATATAGATTCCACTCTCTTTATAGGGACTATAAAATGTTTCTCTATTATTTACTGTTGTTAACTGAACAAAAGAAGTTTGTAGTCTCTGTTATAAATTCAATTGACTTCATCTATGTATTTATTTTCGTATAGTTCCCGTATTTCATAAAAACACACACACAACAGCCTAAATGTAGATATATTCTCTTTAAGAAACCTTTTCGATATAATAACAGCCTTTATCAAAATTGACACTTTGTTATGTAGCGATAAAAAAACGGAACATTCCAAGTTGAGATTTTCTCTTTTTTACCACTAAACCCACCATCACCCGATATATTAACATTCAAGTGTTATAAATGCGTTTGAAGTGTATAGATTTGCCCCTCAAATGGCCGGATATATAATTGAACGGAAATAGTCCTTCTACTATTCAGGAAACTAGCGTCCATTCTCATTACAGTTAACATTAAACATGAAATTAAGTTTTGGCAAATGTTGTACGCCTCGTACGAATAAATTGTGTGTATTATTAGGAATGGTCGTTTGAAAAATGATTTAATAAGGGCGATTTAATGGCTAGGAAATTAATATCATTTATTCAGCCCTTTTTTCTAACACACACACACACCTTACAGGCAGGTGTTTTCGGTATTTCCAAGTAGCTAATTAATTTAAACAGGTGATAAATTGTTGCAGACTCCAACATAAATATTTATACACTCTTAAATGAGGGAAGAAAAAAATCATAAATAGTTTTAAATCTTACATTCTCTGTTTATTGTACTAATAGAAGAATCAGGTCAAAATCGAATACTTTATTGTAATGATATACTTTAGTGAGTAAAGATGCTGTATAAGTATGTATGTACGAGACGATCGCAAACTTTTAAGATGGCCAACATTTTTCTATCTTTTATCTTTGTGATGTGTGTACGTTTTTTGTTAACATAAATCGATATTTTCCGTGAGATCGATGTAATGTGCCTAAAGCGGTATTCCTTTATTCGTTTTCAATGCATAATTTTTAATACAATTTAAAATTATATTGTTTTACCATTCTTCTCGCCTCCCCCCGAAATGTAAAATATTGGGGTTGAGTTAAAGTGTATTTTGGCGTAGCTTATTCAGCATTCTGCACAATTTTTCATTCCCTTTAATGGTCCACAATTGAGTAGAAAAATGAGCGGGTCATTTATATATGTGATATTTTCTTTAAGGTCAGTGTTTTTGGGGCAATGCTGTGTTTTGGACATTTACATGAATTTATTTAAAGGCCAACAACTAATTGATAAAGTGAAAACAAGAGTTTTTAAGTAGAAAATTATTGTCGGACCGTAGGATGCAAATCCAGTTAACTGTTTATGGAACCTAATAAATATACGAGTGTTCAATTCCCGATTGTGCTCTTCAGTTAGTTTAGTATAAATTACAGTAAATTTAATTAGCATTTTAAGTGTAACACTGACAATAACTTTAGATAATATATTGAGACGGAAGGAAGTCATATACAAATGTGATGTTGTGAAGACTTTTTGACATGTAAACAAACATATAAGTTTCTTATTGTTAAGTAAAATGTTAGCTTTTCCATAGAAATATTTTTAACTTCATTATACATAATAATGTGAGTTAGTTTGTAAAGTTGCCAGTTGAAGCTTTTTTCATTGTTAAACAACTTTCTCAAAGTATTAATGAAAATTGTCAGATTTTTATTAACTTTTCCAAATTGTATGAATAAAAATTATTCACAAAAAGAATTACTTCAAATACATACAAAGTTCCCTATGCGTGGTGAAATAAATTTCGAACATTTTCAAAATGATTTTCCTTTTTTCCCACAAACACAACAAACTAGAATTCACATAAATAATTTTTGAATTTTTCTTGATTTGTGTTAAAACGGCGGAAATGTTAAACTTTTTCCCGACGTATACGTTGGGACGGCATTTATCTTTTTTAATAAGGTACGTTCTATGATTTTTTTATTATTAGGGCACTGACTTTGCTGTTACACACGTTTTACTGACGATGGTAACAAACTATATAGAAAATTTTAGTGATGCGCGCATCCCTTAAACTGCACAGGCTCCCAGACTCCGGTTTTCTCAACAATATTCCCAAACAGAGAGAGGAGTAGGTAGGTACGTTTCAAATTACATACTTTAAACCGTATTACCTGTTCACATGCAATGTTTTACTTGCAATTATTAAATATTATGTGCCCTTTGATTTATTACAGCCAAGTTGAAATTAATTAGATATAATTTAATTAAACACTTGTTTAACTTAAACCGCGCATTCACTTCGTTATTCTTTACGGTGAATTTCAGAGGGAGAACGTTTTTCCGAATATTACATTAATTATTTTCTTAGTAAATAGTGTTTAGTTTCACTTGGGAAACTTGCTGAGGATTAGTTTGGATAATTCAAAGATAATCCATCTTCAAACATTTAATTTTATACTAATAACTGTGATTTACGATGAATATGAACTTTTCGCTTGAATTTCACTTTGGGATAAATACACACCAGAAATTTCCTATTTCAATTATACGTGTATTAGCAAAGGTAATAGAGATATTCCTGTTTGGAAAAATGAATCCCTTTGATCAGTATTTTTTACTAATAAATATTCAAGTATATTTATAGTTGGAAGTTTATTTTTTAAATTTCATATACCTAGAAATTAATTTACGAGCGATATAAGTCTTGCATGTATATTTATTTAATATTTCATATTTTTTCTGGTTTTCTGTACAGGATCCATTGGATAGCGGTTAATTAAAAACGTAAATAGAGGTATTATTTAAACGTAACTACAGTGTATATATAATTAAAATTAAACAAAACTTGTGCAACACCTGTTTGCTTTGAAAGAAAATATATGAAATATCTTTTCCCTCTTTTTAGTAAAAAGGAAAAATTGTTTTTGTTAATATGTCATCTGATACGAGTTTTGAGAATGTACCTTTGTTCATTTGAAAATGTAATACATATCATTAAAATTGTATTACGGTTGGTATGTTGAAAATAATTCATCAAAGGTTAGAGAAAATACATTTTTTCCCTTCCGTTTTTGTATGAAATCATTTGTAACTCTGACTCGTTCTACTTACCTAAAGTGAATTTTGTATAATTGGAGGATTAGAAAAGCAATTATTTTCGCGTAAAAATGAAGAACCTTATTTTTCATGGGAATCACATCTAATTTCCTACACAGTACGGGTTTCTCCTCTCCCATTCCCAATATAAGAATGCCAAACATTTTCCAGCTGTGGAAGAACTATACAGAAAGCTAAAGCAGTTTAAATCTTTCGTATTGTGAAATTAAAATTCACAGCAAAACTTTGCGACAATGTAACAGGTTTCAATAAATCCGACATGGATATTAAATAAATTTGACGATGTTCCCAATTTTCTGTTGTACAATTACACATGCTGATGCAGAAGGTTTCGACCTGCAAAATAAATCCATGGGTCAGTTCGATTTTATTTTGCATATTTTGGTCCTTGCTCGCTCCTTGTAACATCTCTCTAGTGTATAGAAAAAGAAAAGGGTCACTTCCAAACCCACACTTCCAATAATGATTCTACATACACCCAAACGTATTGTGATAAAATCAATCAGTTAGAAATTACATAAATTTCAGGAAACATTTTCACTCAACTGAAACGAAATAATAGATTAGAAATACTGAAAGTGCACATTTGGCTGTAAGAACAATTTTTCTTATATGCTTCGACAATAAACTCTTAAAGTTCAGTTGTCAATACAACATTAAAATTATTTTAATAAAAAAGAAAGCAAAAGAGGTGAAAAAAAGAGTTAACAAAGTTTAGGGGATAAAATGAATCGAATAAAATATTACACAGTTGAAATGAAATGCGATTGTTTTTCGCACAATATAAAACGTATTTTGAATAAAAAAAGGCACATTGTGTTTGATAGTCACTGAAATTGGGAAGAGATGGGAAATAAAACACTCAAACATTGAGGGTACATTTATATTACGAGAATCTAGAAAAAATATATTAGCAAAATGAACCAGCATTACACAGCTTGATCGGCTTATATGTAATTAGGCACCAGTGGTAGAAACTAATCAACAAATCCCGGAAATATTCGTAATTTTTGCAAAAGAGAATAATTTACCATAGAAAAACCTTTTTATGAAATTAACTTTGGCAATTATTTAGTTAAATTAATAAATTTAACAACAAATTGTCTTTTTAATAATACTAATGAACATTCCTTAAAAAAGTGCGAAGCGTGTCTGATTTCATTCCATTTGCATGAAATATTCACAGAAAAACAGTAATCTATTCACATTAACTACACCTATCAAAAATTTTAGATGCGTGTTTTATTAACGTTACAATTAATTACCATTATTACTGCCCATAAAAATTTCATCTAACATTTTTCAGAGACTAGTTTTACGCGCTCAACGAGTGTCATATAGAGATATCAGTACATATGTCAAATTTATCGTCAAGAAAATTGTTTTATAAATTTGTAATTGGAAATGAAACATTAAACTCATATTAAGGGAATATAATCCAAATGAGAATTGATTTTATTTGCCTGCCATAAACTATATCTTGTCTCTTTATGTTTGCAAATATTCTCTTTTATCGTCAACTTAGTTTTAGGGCAGCCCCAAAATTGATATTGAATAAATAAACACGTAAACACACTTAATCCTGTCATAATAACCACGTTATTTTAATTAATACTAATAATGTGTCATGTTAAATTGGTTATTTAATGGTTTCCGTTCGGTTCCACCAACCCATATACAATGACAATGAAAAATACGAATAAATAGAGAAAAAACACGTACGAACTATATCTCTATTTGTCCGTACTAAAATTGCATGCAATTTCCAAGTACGTAATTTTAAATAAAACTTTGTACTATAGAATATTGATTCTTCATTTAAGCCAATTTCCCCTAGTATACATGACTCATATGGACACGTAGAATGATTTTTTTCCTATAGATTTTTTGCATGCATTTTTATTAAATTATACAGCGACCAGGGACATTTTTATGACAAACTTGAGGTAAATAAAATGTATAGTAAAAACTCTTTTAAAAGCAAGTCTTGTTTATTTTCATATAGAAATCAAATGGCAAAATTATATCACAAAGAAGTATAGGAATCTACAGTGTTTGTGGCAGCGGATTTATGGAGGCCCCAAGAAGAATGGTCTGGGCGCTTCACCGGGCCGCACATTTTGGCCAGCAAAATCGCCGAATCTCGACTGCAAGTTGTTGTTGTTCAACTGTTGTTGACCATCTTCCGGATGTAAATGTTGCTGGATGTGATCGGCATTTAAAACAGAGAATGGTCGATGCTCCCTGGGCCACTGATTCACTCTGTTCTCAAGTTCTTTATTGAAATCCATTGGCAATTGTGTGGAGGAAGATGAAGTCGAGTCAACATTCACTCGATTGCCGAGATTTACACCACCAGTTGATGAACTGTCTTCGTTGGTGTCCTTAAAACGATTCGCCAATTCTGGATAGCCTTTTGGCAGATTTCCCGCATATGAGCCTCTTTGGGCGAACGCCATTGCCAGAATTGTTGCAAGACAAAGTACGATTTTCTGTAACAAGGAGAAAAAGATTGTGTAAACAAATAGTTCAATAGTTTATCGCTGTTAGCGAATATTAATTCAATACACCATGTATTGGGGCCTTTGGGTTTTAAAAAGAGAAAAATTTTGTGAATTTCAATCGGAGGAATAAAACGTTCGGTCAACATAGTACTCACCATCAGCATGATTCTAGAGGAATATTCTTTACTAGTAACACACTTCAACAAACAGAGACACTATTTCAACCAGTATTTGTTTATAAAATGTTATTATCGCGGAAAGTTGTGGTGGCAACAACTGAAATTGAATGACTGATACAGCAAATTGTAGAGAACTTTTATTTATGGACGGATTTTATCGAGAGAGTAGGATGGTTAGGGAAACCATGGGCCCGCAGGCATAATAACATAAGTAGGAAAACCCCAGAATGAGCAATTTTTTCCCCTTGTGCTTCTTTTGATTTCCTAATGTTTAAATATGATAAAAAAAATTTTACGTATGGATCCACTGTGGTAGTTGAATATTAATACAACCACAACATAAATCGATCCATGGATTGCGGTTTGTAATTATTATCATAAAATATTAACCTTGGTGTTGTTTCTTTGTGTACAACAATATACTGAACATAAAAACTGGTTTAACATTTCTATTGTTTTTTTTTTTAATTTACAGCAGTGTTCGGTTTTAATTAGCTGCTATTCTTCTACATTACGCAATCAATTACGAAGTTGTCAGTTAGCTTTTTTCGAGTTACATGCCTCCCAAAAATGGTCTAAAGGTACAGTTAGTAGCCGATCTTCGAGAGACACCCCGCAGAGCAGTCCATAACATTAACGTCATACTGTGCAAATCAATTTTTGGTGACGTTCGATACCTTGACGTCATCCACAATTGTCTCCAGCTTTTATTGTTACAAAGTTAGTGGAAATTACTAATTTCAACTGTAATTTGACTAATGGTTTTACCCATTAAATCTCCGATTTTATGGAAATTGAGCAAAATTATAAACTTTCCAATAATTAAAGTGGCTTATTTATTTTTATTAAGCAAGATACGCGAACGCATATCTCATTAAAATTGCAGAATCACCTACACTTCCATTTACGTAGATGGACTTAAAAGTGGGGAAAACCGGAGAGAGTAATTTGATCTGATTTAAATTTGTAAACAGCTCTTCATATATATAATTGTCGGAATTGGGAATTTTAATTTATAATGTTCATATTGGTTTCTGGAATTCAAAATATTGACTAATAAAAAACAATATGCAACATGACATGTTGTTTATTGATTTAATTTTCAATTAACTAGTAGATAGCCGGTAGTTTAAGTGAGTTAGTGTTTAACAAAAATTATTACCAAAATCTGCAATGTTCCAAATAGAATTGTTGAAAATTTTTGCTAACACAATACCTGAATGGAACTCAAGTTAATTTGTAACAAATCATTTATTTCCCATATATAGTTTTTGTGTTTATGTATGCAAATTCAAGAAATTTATTTATTGCCATATACATGAGGAATTTCATTCGTATAATTAATTATCTGTAAAGAGAGCGTTTTAATAATTAATTGCAGTTCTCTCTCAAAAAATATATGGTACGAGCGTCTCCCTAATGACACCTTAATTGAATTCTCTAATAAATATTCCATATAATAATAAATTAATAAAATATTTATATATAAGTACAGTATAAAGATAATATTTTTACTTTAAAATACTACCAGAAAATGTAATTATACTTAATAGTGTATGTAGTAGTTAAAAAGACAGTAAAAAAATATATAAAAATAAATAATAAAAACTAAACATTTAAAAATTATTAGATACATAAAAGGAAACTATAAAATAAGTACATTATTGTTAACGTTATTTTCACATAAAACGGAAAACACTTCATTTTATTCATCAGCAGTTCTTCCATATAAGAAAAACCATTTGGATTTAAGAATACTGTCATTATCACACAATCCACCAGAAAATTACCTAATTATTGTTATTGTTATTCCTCTATTCGTAAATTGCTGCTACATACATCCACATGCATCCACAATCATGTTTGGTAAAACTTTGGTCGTTAAAGTTTTATTATTATCCATGTAAACAAGTTGTAATGATTGAAACTGTGTTGCAGTGCAGCAGGGTGTTAGTTCCGGTCTAAAAGCGTGATTTGTCCTACCATTCAACATGAATTTCTGTAAAAATCGAAAAGATACACCTCAATACAATACACAAAAATCTGGAATATTTACGGTCATTATTTGACGATGCGCTGTACTGGTTGATGCCATCGCCGCTCCATTTATACAAGAACCTTTACAGAAATGCGCATTGTATCCATCCGGTTTTATAATCCAATTGTCCCAACCAATTTCCGCAAAGGATATGTACAAATCTTCGCGACAACACTCATTTATCCCCTGGCCGCAAATCGTACTTCTCTTCATGCGGCGATGTTGTTGCTTCCTGCGCTCTTGCGAGTGAGTATAAATAATTAAAAACGGTTTTAATTCGCTCGCAAACGATATAGGCGATTGTGTTTTATTCATTCCACATGTTTTGCATACCACATTGATCGCATGGGTCGGCGAGTCTTGGAAGTCGAGCCAATTTTTCACAACATATGTTGCGTCGATCTTGAGCCATCCCTCTGCCAAAAACATACTGTTAGTGACGACACACTTAAAATTTGTGGCCAAACTCGTAAATTTACCCTGTAAATGTGTCTCTTGAATGGCAATTGGCTTGTTCTTCTGGAAACTCTTGTTCGTGTCCCAATGAGCCACCTCGGACACCACAAATGTTTGATTGTGCTCGTCCAAAGTGTCCGGCTCCTTGTAGATCCACAATTCCGCTTTACTCACGTCCGAACCGTGGATGTCGGTGGGGACTTGAAAGGGGAGACATGCGGACGGGAATCGGTTTTTCCTTAAACAGCGTGCTTCGTCTAGAATACATTTCTACAATGAATTCATTTACAATGCACTTATTTTCCAGCCAGTGCTGCGTCAAGTCTATACTGGCGAGATTTTTCTGTACATAGCAATTCTTACCTTCGTACGGGAAGATGACGGCTTGGGTGGTTTTGCCGTAGAAATCGTCGTACAGATGTGGAGCGGCGTCCAGACCTTCTGGCAGAAGATTTTCGTATTCTTGCAACGGTTTTGGGAGGTCGGTTAAACCGACAACGGGCGTTTCTTTGAGACGCAATTTTTTTAGGATTTGATTTTTGATGTACTCAATGCGGAATTGTGTGAGCTGTTTTTCAGCTTCTTCGTAATTGACAGTCGGCTCTTGTTCAGGTGACACCGAATTCACGTCCTCGTCCACATGATTGTTGGACATGAACGAGCTCATCGATGGGATCGATGGGAACTCGTAATGGAAGAGTTTGAACGGAGTTGTATTTCTCGCTTGTATTAAAATCAGTTGCGATATAAACACTGTTAATAACAAATAAACTTTTCTACTTGACGAACGTTTCGTTTTCTTCATGATGCAAATTGATTTGCACACAAATAATAACAACAAAATATACAACTATACGAGTGGCTTGTTTACAAATTATTTACTGGATGTTGCTGAGAACTGCACTCTTAAAACTTTAAAGATTCATTACCCCACTCTTTTCGAATTTTTATAATACAATTTAACATATATGGCATTTCTGTAACGAATGATAGATTTGAACCTTGAACCTGTATCTCTATCGGAACTGAAAGTATTTCTTGTGTCAAATTAGATAATTTTTTTCTCTCAAATTCTCAATATTTCATCAAGTTGGATTTCATTATTCACGTGCAGCGATTAATAAAAAACATTTCAAGAATTTCTACATCAATATATCACATTTTGTGGATCATCCATGTAATTAGAGGAATTTTGCGTCTGGAAAAATGTACAGTGGATTTTTCGCCACTTGAATCAATGAAACGAATTTTATTTCCCAATATAGACGTGAAACATGAAACATGTTCGTCAATTTATCATCTAGTCATGAAAATACTTACGGGACTTTTATATAAAGTGCCTCCAAGAGGCAAAATATATGTATTTGCATCCTTTCTTCTACATCGATTAAGAATTTAATTATAATTTAAGTACGCATTTCTCTCTATCCGGTTTCAAAGAAAATTTATTGCAAATCATCTAATTTTATAACAAACTCGGCTGTATTAGGACGATAAGCGATAAACTAGTCGATTCCGCATTCTAATAATCACGAGCGAAATTAATGAAAAATCACACACACACATTTGTCGTGGTAAATTTTATAAATGTGATAAAAGTAGTCGTTTTATTAGATCATATAATTAGGTATTATTTGTTAAATAGTAAATTAGTCAATTGACATTGTCTTGGAGGGATTCTGGGTGACGATCCCGGACTTGTACTTTGTTCATGCTGATTTATGAGTCAATATACTTAGTACAATTTTTTTATCTAAACAATTCTCCGCTTAATAAAATGAAAAACAATAAACCACCTTCTTATTATTGTTAAAAGGAAAACATGTGTGTTAAGAGTAATCGAAAATGAACTGTCGTTAAATTTAATTAACAATCCATTAATAGCTACATAATGTACATGTAAATCGGTTTTAATCAAGACGAAATTAGATCAAGTATACACGTTTTCTCTGTACAGTTTTTCGTAAAATTTTTCTATAAATAATAAGAACGTATTTGAGTTAATTAATTATTACAGGGCCACAAATACTATATATAAAATTGATAAAATTAGAAAAATTTATAAATATTTTGATAATAAAATAAGTATAATAAGTAAGTGATCCGTAACCTCCTGTACTTTGCACAACACAAATGCATGCTTTCGATAATTATTATGGAACACACTTTATTATAAAGAAATTCCTTTTAACTATTTTAATTATAAAACTTAATCGAACGTAAAGAGATTTGTTGCGAAAAATCCGTATGACGAAATATGAAAAGATTATCGTTGAATTTTTATGCTTTTGGATGAAAAAAAAATGCTCGCTAGAGTGTGAATGTTAAAAGGGCAAAAAAGCAAAAATTAGATTTTATACGCATTAAAATTTGTTACATAATCATTTCTTCCGATATTTACGAAATTGCTAACGAATTTCTTATTATGTGCGTTGTTGTGTGTGTATTGAATTTCTTGAATTCCTGTTTACTATAATAAAATTTAAAAATAATTAAATGTCCGATAAACAATAAAGCTATGTAAATAATATTGCAATTAAATTTGTAATCTTTTGGCTCTAATAGTTGAAAATAAATATAATAAATCAATAATTCCAAAGAAATTATTCGAACTTTTTACGGTTCACTTTTAAATCTTTCTTTTCTTATTCGTTATTTATCCATAGAATTTCTTTTTGGTTCAGTCAACATGTAAATAAATTATCACTGAAAAGTTTTATTAAATTATTTATTATAATTAGTTAGGACATGAAAAGGTCAGGTTTTAAATATGACTTGACAGTTAAAAATTGTTATTAGATATTTTTTAGTTCAATCTTATACGCAATATAAATTTCTGATGAAATTCACTCTAATCTTGGGTACAATTATTTCACACATTCTGCTGCACTCTCGAAATCTTTATACACAATGGACAATTATAAAAAGAAAATAAATGTTATGACCTGCCTCAAAGTACTTAATATTAATTAAAAATAAAAGCCAGATATACACATACATAAAATCGAACGTAAACAAGAAAATAACTACTTATTTACTCTATTGTCTAAACAATGTAGAACCACTCTCAGTAATCTGTATAATTAAATGAGGGATAAACAGTCAAAAGCTCATTATTATTGTAGATAGATTTCGTTAATTGCACTATTTTTCGATTTATTGTTTGTTTTGCGCCCGTCGCCTCCGCCTTTTATCAAACACGGCGCGCTTATTCTCCTTTTTCTCTAACGAAATGTTTCATCAATCAATTAATTATTTATATATTGGTGTACCTTATAGTAAACAAATTGATAAAAATTCCATCGTTATCATCTCGTTCACTCAAAATGTATACGCGTGGCAAACATTTAAAATTCATGCTAAATTAAATAAATGTCCATAATCATTTATAAATAAATGATTCAAAGATGTTCAAAACACAGTAGAATATGCGGAATTTATAAATGTATGCAATAAATAAACTGTCACTATATTAATTTGATAATAATTTCGAATAAGACGTCGTACGTACGCCTCCGAAAACTCTTCTTGACATTTGACCCGAAACATTTTGATTAGATTCATAAAAGTGATCGCATTTTCTTATATATACAAGTGTATTATATGAAATTATGCAAATTTGCTTAATTTTCATCATACATTAAATAGATCCATTTTTTCATTTCTTTAAATCCCAAAAGATCCAAGTAATTTTTTATTAAATTTGTTCGTTATTAAAATTTTAACACTCATTACATTTTGTATTCTCTCATTTGTGGGTTTTTTTATCTAAAAAGTGCGCCTTTCAAAAACAAGACCTTTAGTGTCATCTGTTCGCTAAACACTTAACTCTTCGATATAGTGGTTAGTCCAACAGATGGAAGTTCAGTTAATTCAAAAAGTTTAAAAGCCATTTGAAATTTTTCTGTTTATAATAATGCACTACATTTATTCCCAAATATTTACGTTATTACATAAAATCTAATTATCTAAAGGATAAACATTTCGCACTAACTGTTAACATTTATAATAACATGAGTAATTAAGCAATGTTTTTCAAATTTGATGAATCAAATCCGCTAACAAACATACAATTGCAAAATCGCATCAATTTATTTCGAAAAATTCTATATCTGTTTGATTTTCAACGAACCGCTCCATCCGCAATGTATAATAAAGAAGCACTTTACGTATTGTGAATCCCTTGTGTACACACATACTATTATATTATATATTTAGGGGTAGGTTCTGGTTCTAACATTTCATATGTATATACAGAACAATATCGTGTAGACACAAGGGTGCAGACGTTGAATTTTAATTAGTAGTAAACATACACATCGTGTATGTGCTTTTAATATATTTTTGCCACGCAATAATGTACCATCTCCCCCAGTTTTTTTCGCATTATTATTAAACACAGTACTTTCTATCCAACAAAGTTGATTGTGCAAAAAACAAATTATATTGGTACAGTTTTAAATTGGGATTCAATAAAAATGTTCAAAGTAATATGAAAAGATTTATTATGTCTGATAGGTAAAATGATTGGTAGTATTTTATATTTATATAATAATATTACTACCTACAAGGTATAGTGGAGAAACTGGATTTGGACGTATAAGAGTGAGTAATATAAGAGAGAAATAAAAAAACAAGCATATGATGTTTAGTTCGAGTTCTTTTTGTATGTATTGTAGACCGACAGGTAAACCAGGTAGGAAAATCTGTCAGACCTTTTATAAACTTGATCATTTCTATGTGGTAGTGCGTTCAGTCTATACTACATAGTACTTATATTATATTTTTTCCCTGTGTGTGTGTGTTGATTTTAAAATTGTAGAAGTGGATTTGAAAGTTTCGACTTGAGACGATTCCAACCGACTCCACAACGAAAGGTTAACTAACAGTAGTTAGTTGACTGTTTCTCTCCAAAGACATGATATAATGTTCACAAATATATGAGTAAAAATGTAAACAGCATTGTTTTTCAAAGAGATACACACGAATTTCGATGAAACTTTTTTCAAAACAATACTAGACTAGTGTGTAGTGCACTTAATTGCGAAAAAACGCCGGTTTCGAGTGAGTTGAAGAACTTTGAAAAGTTAAAATGTTTGTGCGTCGTCACCACAGATTCTGGTTCTGCTAATCTACCAGCATAGGTACATTTTTTACTAGCATGTTACTTTCATTATTTCACAAACAAGGTTGAAAATCTGATTGCCTTTATGGACAATATTCTTTGTCCATTGTAGGATTGAAAAAAATTGTCGCGCTTATTTAAAAATGCGCGTTTTTTGCCTATTTAAAGAGCGCGCCTATTATGATTCCATCGTTAATTGAGTGAAACTTTTTTACCTACCACACTGATTGATTGTAATTTTCTGAGAAATACAAATCTCGTCTGAGTCAGTTTTAAGTGATCATTAATGAATCATTTTATTGATGAGTCTTTTTGCTACATTGAAATCCTTTGTGGAAAGGCGAGTTTAAGACTAGTTATGCAGATTTTCTTATCAACTAAGAGAGGAAGTTCATCTACACCTGTTTACCATTAAAAATACTACATAAATCTCCGTATGTTGTAGTGCTAAAAGCTTTTAGGTATAAGGAAGGGAAAAACTGTTTCTTATGTTAATATCCAATACTTATAAGTGTCTATCGGTACATTTATTATTTCTAAACAAATTTTCAGACTCGGGATGAAGAGGCACATGTGTACGCGCTTTTCGCGTTTATAAATAACATTTTTCACAAGTTATAAATATCAGTTTTCCTGAATGCGCTTTGCGTTTGGTCGAATATTATGTATATTTTTGTTAACGAAACAATGTTGGAGAGATTTTTTCATAATAGAATTCGCCGTTGATAAAATACCATTTGCCCATAAAATATTTGTGTGCCTTTTGACTTATTCATTTCTATTTGTAATGTAAATTGTTTTATTCTAAAAACTTGTATAACTAATTGCGAATAGAGTATATAATATTCAAATTAGGCCAAAATTCTCTACACTAATCAAATTGGAATTAAGTATAATGTAAAAATGGTAACAGTAAAAATAAATTATCTCTCTCTGGTATTATTATTTATTTTAAATATTAAATACTTTCTAAAAAAAGTGCCCGAAACAATTGTAAAATGTTTGCAATTTTTGTCAGTTTCTAATATCTACGTGGAAAATTATAAATTTCGTCACAGTAATGCACATTACATAGAAATAAAATAAAGATACTAAAGACAAAATAAAATGACAAATGTTTAATAGTGTTTCATCATCATCAAAGGTATGATTTGATTTTTCTTTATTTTTATTATACGGCTGTGAGAATTTGTTGTGAAAGTTTTTTCAATTAGTTTTTCAAACATTAAGAAAACGAATACAAAGAAAATCGCATTATATTGCAATAATTACTTTTATGTTTATGGCCTTTTATTGTATTGTTTTATGCACTTTATATTTCCATGAAAATGGATTTGCATTTTTCTCTGCTCGTAAAATTGAAAAGAATCAATTTCATCATTCGATGAATGAGATGTTGAACTGAGAGAGGAAAAAAACGTACACACTTCTCTCCTGCCCACATTCAGACAATAAATTTTGTTAGAACGGAAACCGCGATGAATTTTTTCAGGGATTTAATCTTGAACCAGTTTCAACTATTATAAAATTATGTAAAACACTTTTCAAATGTTAAGAAGAGAGATGAAATATTTGACACGTTGTAAAATTTTTCGTAATCAATTTCCCACATCATCGCATAATAAAATTGTTTATTATCTTTTAAACACCATCAATTACATTATGATGCATGATGATATTTTCTTGTAATTTGACGTCAGTTTATAATAATTTCGAAAACAACAATATGTGTTCGAAAAACTCACTGATTTGTGTTTCCTCCAATTACTGTAACATTTTTTTTACTCATACTTTGTTGAAACATTACATCACCTGAATCACAATCATTTAATATTTTTAATGTTCATTTAATTTGTATGTGCAAGATTTTCTCCTCAAAGAAACTTTGTCAATCGATTATGTAACAAACATATAATCATTAAACAATTTTTTTCACGTCCTTATATTCAAATAGCATTTAATAGAGAAGAGAGATAGAAAAAACAAAACAGGTGTTCAACTATTTTAAATAAATACGCAATATGAATTTGATTTGATAAATAATCCCATACAATGGGAGACCTCGATTCTGGGTTGGAAGGCGAACCTTTGTTCTTTGCATTTCCTGCACAAGGTGTTAAAATAATTTCGGAAAATGTGCTCTCGCCTCTATTTCAGGGATTATGCATACCGATTTATTGTTAACCATGAAGAAACGAACAAAACAGAACAATGTTCGGTGTTATCGCGGCTCATTTCCTCCGCAAGGTAGAAAATGTGTGTTCACTTCAATTTCAGGGATTATGCATGACGATTTATGATTTTAAAGAAAAGCATAAAAACCATTAACAACAATGACAAAATCAAAGATGGGCCCCCAATCGAGTGTATTTTGTGAATCAAAATCGCCTTCAAAGTGTCACGTTTCGGATCACCTTGTATGCATATTTAATAAAAAGTAGATAGAAAAAAGTTATTCAGGTTGTTGTTGTGTGTTGGTTGTGGCAAAACCACACGAATAGTGTTGGTTGACAATGTTAAAGAAAACCGAAACAAAATAAATACACTCAACTATTGTATGTTGGAAAAAATGACAATGAATTGTTGATTCTTTGCCAATATTATAAGTAAATATCTTATGTACAATCGTTTTACATTATATAAATAACATATACGTATACCGTGTGTATATAGAATCTCGCCTCTGCAATTTTCTGTGCGGCAACCATTGAATTGTAACATTTATAACAGTATAATATACGTAGGCTAACACACCCATATAAAATAAGCCTCTTATATACCACAACTTGTTGTATCTTACCTCAATGAAGTGGAAGAGAGAAGACAGAGGCGAAGAAAAAAAAAACTATCAAAGCAGACAATTTGTTGGACTCTTTCCTTTAAAAGTCTCTGCCTATACGAATGTACACATAAAAGCGATTGAATAAAAGGTAGGTAGGTAGGCAAAAGTTGTTCGTGAACAGGTGCGTCAGCCTTGATTTTTAATTCATTATCTTTGAATCATTAAAATAATTGATTCAAAATAGTTATTAGAAGAGAAATGAAATAAAAAACGCCCCCCTACGTTGACAAAATTGATATTATACTGGTTGGTCGCTCGCTTTTGTCTTAAGATTCAATCAAATATTCATACTACATCCACTAAAGTGGTTTCTGTGATTAACAAGACTGGAATATAATATTGTAAAAGAGTTATCACAGCAGATATACGGTCATCCTTTTCCATTGCATTTAAATAAAACGGTTTTGTATGAATATATTATTTATTGTACACGTGACATGGTTATTGCCTCATGGTTCTCCTGGTTTTGTTTGTCTGCAGGTGCACAACGCATGTATAATAAGAGAACCAGTACCTAAAGCAGTAACTAGATAGAAAACCTTGTATTTTTAAATGTTGCCATGTAAAATACCTGTTATGTACGTTTTCTATATGTACGAACATAATAGTTTTATATCATTCTCAAATGGAATGAAAGTAAAAGGAAAATTTGACGCGTGGCTACACCGTTTAAATTTCATATTCCACATATCAAATAACAATTTTCTTTACTATGTTGTTGTTTTATTTATAATAATGTACAGCAGTAGACAGTATAGTCATCAAAAAAATTTCTATTCATTATTTATTTTAATTTGTTCGTCCATAAAACGAAAACTTTCTACTTAATTAATTTGATTTAAGAGACACCGAAATGGAAAAGCGCACATGGAAATAGATTTTCTTGGCTCATGTGGTGCTTGTTTATTGTTATTATGCAGCATCCAATGTGTAGGTTAGTTTTATTATTGTGACCTTTTGTTTATAAAAAAATCTACTAAAAAATATGCTTAATTTACACATCGTTGTAGGAAGTAAATTTGTGTTGATAATTTATTTCAATAACATTTAAATTGATGAAGTGGATACTTATCTACTTTGTTTCAATTATATCCTTAAATAAAATTCCTTTTATTTCTTAAATTGTAAAATTTAATTAATTGTCATGCCGTAATTGTAAGACATTGACTAATATTATTATTTACGATGATAGAATAAAATAAGATACATTATTTTTTTTCGAACAACTTTCCTTTATTCAAATAAATGGGGGCCTTTCAGATTATATTTAACTCTTAATCGGGCCTTTATCAATATATATTAGAATAGTTTATTTATTAGTTATAATTATAGACTCATTGCTTTCGATATAATGCGCTTGTAATAGTAATTTATGTGAATTTTTGTCAAATGAGATCATAGCAACATTTTTATTGTTGTTTACTACACGCTCAATGATGCTATTGTGAATTTAGGTTTGACCAATTGACCAAAATTTGCGTTTTCTGCACGACATTCTCTCTTTCATTCTTTGTGTGTTTTAAAATTTATTAGCCTGTTTCATATGTAATGTGGAAGTTATGAAACATGAACAATATAAGAAACTTTCACAACAATAAAACACTTGTAAAAAATTGTCAACTTTTGAAATCAAGTCAAAATCGCAATTGACTGGGAAACTTGTTATTACAGCAAAAAGAATTAATCACAACATCCACGTAAACGCAAAACTGTGTAATATCCACTAATTATTCCGGTGTAATGGTTGCAGAACAACGCTGAGAATTGATTTTAATACCCTAGAATTTGAAGTGTTCTTAATAAAATCTTTCTCAATGGCTAGTTGTTCCATTTGAAGACTCTATTTTCCCCTCAAGAAGTGGACTTTGAAAAAAAACTACTTGGAAATTGTTTTCAACTACCAGATGACGTTTTACTCTTGTACAAGTCTTGCAAAACTGGTTATATTTTCTTTGTTTTTTTTATTATTTTACTCCTGATATTGATGTGGAGTTTCTCAAGTGAATTTGTATCTTGCTTTCCTCTCATTTGTAAAAATTTTCGCAAAATTGCGCTGTGCGCATTCAGCTTCTTGTGTTTTCTTGAATTTTACGATAAAACAACAATTGATTCAGCGCCCACCGACAAACAGTTCTCATTCAATTACATTATGAAAACAATGTCTTAATTTTATTTATTTATGTGGGTACGGAACGGTTTCGTTTGAAGGAAACAAAGAATTATCAAAATGATAATAATACAAGATTTGAATGCATTTTATGCGAATTGCTGATTTTGCTCCACTGCAACATCCGTCCGTTGCGCTCTTATATGAAATGATATAATAAATAGCATTATAATATGCAAGTGATATCATTTTTTCTCGGTTACACATGAAAAGCGTACGAAATCAAGGCTATGAGAGAAAACATCGTGGCGTTTCTTACACCAACTCTTCACACAAATGGAAAATAATGTTTAGTTAGTGTTTAAACTCAATCAGTGTAATGAGGACACATATAATAGTCCTATTTATAACATCACATACACTTAATTGTATTAAAAGAGAGATACGTAAGAATTCTAAGTACACATCGTGTACTGTGTAAATGGTATCATTTTTTTAGTCTTCCTCTCTTTCATTCTTTTTAATTTGTGTGAATTCTGAATAACAATAATAATAAATTAAGTGATTCATGTAATTAGGTTTTCCATTTTAATGGTGATTATATTTTAATGAGTTTTATGTGTTATTCCAGAGAGTGTCCGAATGGTGCATAGGAAAGAAAAATGTTTACATGGTCATTGTTAATGTGAAGACAAATTGAAAAGCAATTTAAAGAAAAATGTACATAAACGTACTTGTGAATTTAGTGCAATTATTGGGTGTTTTGTTGTTAATCATCGATTTAACTAACTGTTGGCTACCGGACACAACAACGAAACTATTAAACAACATTAACAAGATACAAAGTATTCGATTTGTGGGAAATAGCTCGTATCCAGAGTATTTCACTGTATTACATAAAGATGATAACACTTTATTGCTTGGTGGAAGGAATACGGTGTATAATTTGTCGATATTCGATTTAAGTGAACGCAAATCGTCCAGCATCAAATGGCCATCGTCCGAGGCTCACGGCCAATTGTGCATATTGAAAGGGAAAAACGAAGAAGATTGCCAAAATTATATACGTATACTGTTTAATACAGCACCAGAGAAATATTTAATATGTGGTACAAATTCGTATAAGCCATTATGTAGGATATATTCGCATGAGGTATGTTAGAAAAATGTATTTTACTTCTATTAGGCTTAAGGCCAAAAATGAAATTTATTCATGCATAAAATATCGATATTATGTGTAGATTTAAACGAGTATATTTGATTTTTATTCCAACTCGTATGTAGCACACACACAAGTAGAAATGATTATATAACAATGTTAATTAAAATTAAATTACACCGTAAAAGTTGTAGCTACATTTGAAATTAGAATTTTTGTTCACTGTGTGTTTGTGTGAAAAGTTGACAAATTCCATTTTCCACTTTGATTCGCGAATAAAAACAAAAAATCTCGCGCTTTTCATGCATATACACAATTATGTTTGTTAAGTTTTATTTCACAAAATATAATTACGTAAAGTAAAGGTCAATAACTTTTACTTGACATACATTTTTAATGTTTTTTAATTGTGATTGTCATGTTAATCAAAAAAATAATACCTACACGTACCATACAATAGATTATATAAAAACAATAAATGTATTTTGTTTAATGATTATTACATGTTATCTATTTGATTTGTTTAGAATGGTAAATATACAGTTGAGAAAGAATTCGAAGGTATCGGATTGTGTCCATACAATCCGGAGCACAATAGTACAGCAATATACAGTAATGGTCATTTATTTTCCGCAACAGTTGCGGATTTTTCCGCTGGTGATCCATTAATTTACAGAGAACCACTTAGGACGGAATTATCTGATCTCAAACAACTTAATGGTAATTAGTGGAATTTAAATCGCTAACGTTCTATTATGTTTATTTATCTCTTTTCTTATTTCCCATTTTCAGCACCGAATTTCGTTAGTTCCATGACTTACGACGATTATATATATTTCTTCTATCGTGAAACAGCTGTTGAATTCATGAATTGCGGCAAAGTAATTAAAACATAATTTCACATTTTATAATGATTATATTTAAATTTGCATTTTTCACAATTTAAAGGTGATTTATTCAAGAGTGGCAAGAGTATGCAAACATGATAAAGGTGGTCCACATCTATCACGTAATTTGTGGACAACATTTCTTAAAGCACGATTAAATTGTTCAGTGCCTGGAGAATATCCATTCTACTTTGATGAGATTCGTAAGTAATTTTTTTCTTCTCTCTCACCTTTTATTATTTATATCTTCGCAGTATACACATATCGAATTTAAGAAAATTACGTAATAAGTCCGCTTTCGTGATCAAATTTTTAACTATAATTGCACGTGTTTATTGAAATTCCAATCACGATTATAAACTTTTTTCTTAAGGGAGAAAAAAATACACACAATCTTGACATGCACTCGTTTTTCAAAAGTCAACGAGCGTCTTTGTGTATCAGCGAAAAATTTCGGCAATTCAACAATTAAACTCCAATTTATTATAAACATTGAGATATAAAACAATTATCTACACAATTCTTAATGTGTCTTTGATTGTGTTTGAGAAATTTATCTCTAATCGGTCTCATTTTACACAGCGCTTTGCTAAAGTATCATATTTAAGCTAAATTGTTTAAATTGCAGTAAATTTATTTAACTCAACAATTTTCGTAATGTAATTATAATTGTTTTTTTTTTCACTAATTGCGATTTTTCCTGTGTGTGGGTTCATTGTTCTTTTTTTTTGAACCGATTACGTAAAAATTCGATCTTATTTACGCCTTGAACTAATGCCATTTTAATATTATTATTCATTCTTTCACTTAATTTATGATCACATTTTCTATAAGCATTTATTAAAATCCGATTAAATATATCTAACAACCTGTCGTTGTACGACACTCTTGAATAACAGTTAGAAATGTAGAAAAAACCAGCAACAGGAACAAGTTTTCCGTTTGCATCGCAATAAAATTGTGAATCCATTGAACCTCTTTTTCCAGAATCGACCAGCGATATATTCGAAGGGAAATACGGTACTGATGAGAAGGTAAAAATCGTTTATGCCGCTTTAACAACGCCGAACAATGCAATTGGCGGTTCAGCGATTTGCATGTACAACATGAACGACATTGTGCGCGTCTTCAAAGAGGGCTCATTCAAACACCAAGAGAACATCAACTCCAACTGGCTCCCAATACCGAAAAATAAAATTCCAGAACCGCGACCAGGCGAATGTGTGCGGGACAGTAGAATATTGCCGGACAAGAATGTGAATTTCATCAAAACCCATTCACTGATGGAGGATGCGGTGCCAGCAATGTTCGGCAAACCGATATTGATAAGAGTGTCGCTTAATTATCGTTTCACAACACTCACAGTCGATCCACAAGTGCCTACAATAAACGATGAGAATTTCGATGTCATCTATATTGGAACGGATGATGGTAAAGTATTGAAAGTGGTTAATATACCGAGTGAAACGAACGTAAAAACGGTCGTCATATCGGAGAATGAAGTGTTCCCCCATGGTGCGACGGTGAAGCAATTAAAATTAGCGTCTGGTTATGGGAAAGTTGTGGCTATTGGCAAGGGGGAAGTTCGATTACTCACGTTGAATCATTGCGGAAATATAAATCGTTGCAGGTAGGTTAATGAGTGTTCTTGTTGGACGATAATAATAGTGTGTTTAATGTCGATTTTCTATGCGTTTTCACAGTGAATGTATCGAACTGAGGGATCCACATTGCGGTTGGGACACATTGAAGGGTAGTTGTGTGAGTATTGATACAATGACATCGAATCGATATGTGGTACAGGATGTTCGATATGGTGATGTGCACAAATGTAAATTGCAATCGGTCGATGTGATGAAGCAAATACCGAAAATCGAACTGAACAATAATGAGATCGATGAGAAAATTGGCAATGTTGATATTGTGAAGAGTACACTGGATCCAATTGTGCCCAGTGTATCGATCGATTGTAATGAAGTGGATAATAATGATATTGCGACTGGATGTTCGTCAATACAAAATCGTATGGGATTATACACATCGGAATATTTGCATATAATTGTAACAGTTGCGAGTTTAGTTGCATTAGCATTTGGTTTTGTTTGTGGCTATTTAGTATCACAGCGATTTCATTCTCAACCGCAATACCCTAATGCACCGTTTATTGAACAGCACAACCATTTAGATAGGTAAATTTCAATTATCCATTGATGAAATGGCATATTTGAATTAATTAATTGTTGAATTGTTTATTTTAGATTAAATGGCAATCAGAATAGTTTTTTAACACCAAAAGCCAATAAAACAGTGAATTTAGTGAATGTATCTGTTGAACAATTTCCACCAAAAAAGGACAATTTAGGTTCAACAAAAAATTTAAATATTGCAAACGAGGGGACACTGCAAAAAATAAAAAAAACTTACATTTAGTGTGAAGAGAAATATGGTTTTTAAATCAAAGTGTTTTCAAAGTGAGTAAATAGTTTTTATTTTGTCTGAATTTTACGTACCTGCTTTATTATTATTATTATGTTACTATAGAATTGATTGTATTCTATTTTAAGGACATTTTAAAGAATCTTCTTTTGTAAGAATTCTCAAAAAAATATACATTTCAAAGGCTCAATGTAATATATATTTTTTATATTTTATGTATTAATAAATTCTTTACGTGATCTTATATATTAAGAAATCTCTGATCTTTTTTGTTATTTTAGTGAATCTTTTTAAGCAATAATTTTTATTTACATTTTAAAAACTTATTTTCTATTAATCATATTGATTGTTTTATTGAAGAGGCATATTTTTATATAGAAAATTCGACTGCCAATTATATTAAGGTTTTATTGTTTTTTTTTAAATAATCAAAATACATTTATAAGTTACCTTTTATTATCTTTCTGTTTTTATTATAATTTTTAAAAGATTTTTATCATTTGATGTATTATAGTTAAGTACAAGTTATTAAATAAGCCGATGGAACAATAAATTTGCCTTTTTTGGAACAAGAAAAAAAAGTTTCTAGTATTATATCTGTACATATAATTTACTGTATTTTTAAGTTTTCACTGACATTAATTTCTGTTTGGCTGTGAAAAGTCCGAAATTCGAAAAAATCTATGTATTATAATATTAATAAATCAAATCACTATTATTGCCTTTATTAAATATATAGCTAAAAAATTCAATACTAAATAAGTAAAATGATTGTAAAATAAATTTTATCGTAATTTAGAGTGTTAGAGATGTGAAAAGTACATTCCATTAGCTATTTTTTCATGTATGTATAATGTTTAATAAATAAAAGAATAAGTATTGAGTTGCATTGTTTTATTTCCTCCAAAATGAACCGCATTAACAATATATTAATAGACTTGTTTTTCAGCAAAATGCATTGAAATTTAATATTTATGGTCTTAATAAAAAGAAAGTGAAGTTTGCACAATCGGATTTCTTAAAAAAATAAGGTTCAAGAATAATATTTGCCGTGTCTTCAGGTATTATTAAAAAATCCGTAGATAATTCATTGATTCTCTGTGTATTCACAAATTAAAATGCCGTTGTAACACAACGAACCTCTCCACAACGAATAAAAAAAAACAATATATTGTCTTCCTGAATGGAAAAACACTGCTATTAGCAAAAAATATTAATTGTTCGAATAATTGCAACGTTTGAAATTCTATTTATGACACAATATATGTTTTGATTGTTCAGATTTATAAATAAACACGCTGAATGGTTTTGGATGAGTTTTTATTTAAACAATCCATTTCTTTATGTTTTGTAATACATTCTGAAATACTCTCGAAATAGTTTCTCTGAAAACATAACTAAAACGCTAATTATTAACAAATACAATAACACAGTTTAAAAATTCTGTTTAAACACATGATCAACATCGAATCTTGCAACATATTCAATGCTAGGAACACATAATTTCGTATGATTTTTCATCAAGTTGTACCAATGGATTGCTTTTTTCGATTTCTTCGTATGGAAAAAGGACTCCCACAAATTGGAGACCAAAAACTGCTCGTCTGGATGCCATTCGTTCTCGAATCCAAACACCCTTTCAGCCTCCAATTCCTCACAGATTGTAACAGTATCGAGATTCTTATAATGATTCGGTGCATAAACGTCTTGAATTAAATTATCTCCGACATAAACGCAGTTCAGATTCGTTTTGTTGAGTGTTTTCTGTAGGAATTTATTTAAATCCGACCAATTTCCTTGCGTGTAAATCCCACCACGTTTTAAATCATTTCCATCAATTGCATGGGTCTCTTTATGACCATCCAAACAGATGAACTTCTTGTTACCAATGAAAAAGCCTGGCTTTCGTGCGTAACATACGATTATATCGAAGAAATTTTTCCAATTGGGTCCCAACGTTTGGGAGGCAGTTAAACTGGCAAAATCAATGTGCGAACCGGTGATAAGAAACAAAATCTTTCCACGTTCTTTCAATACTGTCAACCATTTCACTAACTGTTCTGTGCATTTGTAGTAATACTTTTGAGGATTCGTTTTGATTTCATTGAAGTATTTGCTTCTTTCCGTCTGGAAATGATCCCGATCGAACATTTCAACTAATGATTCGTAAATGTGTGGGTAAATCATGCGTTTACGCTCATCACTTGCGTTTATTTCGTCAAGCCAATCGATTGTTCTACCAAATATTAAACTAATTATTATGTCGTAATAGTCTAATAAAGATCGCATTGCGTTTGTATCGTGTGGAACACTTAAGGGATCCTTAATGAACTTGTCAGTGAGTTCCCAATGTCCATTTGGATAATACTGAAGTATTTCTTCATTAGTTAAGAATTTAGTACCATGTGTCGCTTGGATTATCTCACCATCGTCTGAGATTCGAATTATATTACCATGATAGCAGTCTAAAATAAGGCCTTTGAGTATGAAATTATGATCCAGGGGTTTTCTTAAGTGTTCCTCAGAGTAGTTCTTGTTCTCGATTAAATAATTAGCCACTATATCGTACTCCAATTCAATCATGGCTCCAACTTTGTACCTTGCCAAAGTATTATCCAAATCGAAGCCAATACAATCGTAATCGGTAAATCTGAATACGTTTTCTGATTTTGTAGACATTTTCACTGTTCCACAGTATTTCACTATCGAAGGAATCAATTCAAAATTCGTTTTGATGCTATTTAATTTTGCTAAAGTAACAATTGTTGATTTAAGGATCTTTCTGTAGCCTAGCATAATTTTATTACTTTAATATCATTGTTTGGTACTTTATCTTAACACCAATAATACTTACTAAAGTTAGAAATTATAAAAAGATTTTATTTATGTTTGCATTAATTTTCGAGGTTAAATGACATAACCTCACATTTTCGAAATCAATAACTGTTCCAACTGTGTTCTTTTTAAAAATGCTGTGCTACTTTCGCACGTTAGAAAAACAGAAACAGAACTATGAATTAGGTTAAATGGAGTAACAAGACCCGATCGTTAACCATAAGATGTCGACAAGTAATTGGTATGCAAATTAACGCGTTACATTTCTAATCTATTCAATCACCAGAACAAAGTAAAACATTTAAAAAGTATGTGTTAAAAAAAGAGAAAAATCTGATCCATCAGGTCGAGTGGAATTGAACGAATAATTCGTTCCCAGAGATGCACCTAAGAAAACGTCAACACAATTAACTGCACAAAAAGGTGTGGTTATAAAATTTATTTATGTTTCTTTTATTATCTATTCTTTGTCAGCTGTAAAAGAAAAAAAAATCCAACAATGCATTTAAACGCTGATATATCAAGTGCATTGCAATTACTGGAAAACATAAAACAGACAATAGATGATTCAGGTGATCCAAAATTACAATTGAATACATATCAAGACATAAATCTGTTAATATCTTTATTGGAGAATCCCGTATTTCGAAGTATTGTTAGTGTACAAGACTCGTTGAATGAATTAAATCAACAATTAGGTTACCATCCCAGCATTTTGCCAGTAGATTTCGATATTACAGCTGCTGGTGAGTTGGTGTTAAATGTACCACCAGCTGGTGAACTGTACGATCCCGATTATGTGGACGAATTCCATCCAACAAGAGACTTCGACGAGCAGCGAGTGCCTTCTGCTCCTGTCTCGCCAAGTTCACCTCAAATAACTAATTTTACGGAAACAATCAACAATAAACTGGTTTTAGATGTTAATGGTGATGTAAGTAATAAACATTTTAATTGAAAATCTTTTTATTGCACTGTTTCTCTTGCAGTCTCTCCGTTATAGCAATCAAAATATCCACGATGATGATATTATACATAGATCTCCGTCTGTGGGAAGTAATGCTTCGAAAACTGGCTCTGACAATTTATTGAACAGCGAATGGTCACAAGTGGAAAATATCCATCTTATAAATGACGGTACAGGCTTGGGTTTTGGTATTGTTGGCATGAGAAATATGGGTGTTGTTGTTAAGACAATTTTGCCTGGAGGAGTTGCTGATAGGGATGGGAGACTTCAAAGTGGCGATCACATTTTACAGGTAAAACAACGTTTCCATTGAAAACAGTCTCTAGTTGGAATGTTTTCCAGATTGGCGAAGTGAATTTGCATGAAATGGGCTCGGAACAGGTGGCAACCGTATTGCGACAGTCTGGAACACATGTCAGATTGATTGTAGCACGTCCAGTTGACATAACATCGACCGAATATAAATATTTAGGCAGTTCAGCACCATTAGTCCCAACACGATTGCTAAACGATCCATCAGAGTTAGACCATTATTTAATACAGCATAAATATGCGGCCGTATTCCATAAAGATTCGAACATGTATCAAATTGATCAAACAAATAAGACGGGTCTGTCGAGGGTCCCAGCATCACCATCATTACCGCTATTGAATCTTGATGTGGCTGTTAAAATGCCCGAAATGGAGAAATTCGTTGTTGAATTGAAAAAAGATGCAAATGGTTTAGGTATTACGATCGCAGGTTACGTGTGTGAAAAGGAGGAATTGTCTGGTATATTTGTGAAAAGCGTTAGTAAAGGCAGTGCCGCCGATTTGAGCGGACGAATAAAAGTGAACGATCGCATTGTCGAAGTGGATGGACAATCGTTGCAAGGCTACACGAATTTACAAGCTGTTGAAGTATTACGTAATTGTGGTAACGTTGTCAATTTATGTTTGGAACGTTATTTACATGGACCGAAATATGAGCAACTACAACAAGCAATTGCAGCTAGTGAAATAAAGCCAACAACAGCGTCCACAACAGAATTGGCACGGTAATAGACTGAAAACAATGCCGTATAAAACTCCTTTAGTTGCTTTTTAATGTGTTTTCTTAAGCTTTACTAACATTTGCAAAAATAATTAACAAAAAAGTCTAAATATAATCAATAATAATAACATAAAAAAATATATGAGATATTATACAAAAAAAAATTGTTCGTTTAGGGTTTCTGGATGTTTAAATAAAAAGGCAAAAGTACATTTTTTAAAATATCATATTTAATAAATTTCAGATATCCAAACAAAGAGGACGGGGATTTATTATTAAATGGCGAAGATGATACAAAGCCAAATTTAAATACAACATCATATTACAATATTGATGATGTTGAGGAGATAAAAAAGAAATGGCAAAAAATTATGGGACCACAAACGGAGATTGTTGTTGCACAGATGTGCAAGTTTGGCGAGAAAGGTGGACTTGGTATTAGTTTAGAAGGCACTGTGGACGTGGAAGATGGACAAGAAGTGAGACCACATCATTATATACGGAGTATATTACGTGAAGGGCCTGTAGGAAAGAATGGCATCTTGAGATCTGGTGATGAATTGCTCGAAGTGAATGGCAATAAATTATTAGGAATGAACCATCATGAAGTGGTTAGCATATTGAAAGAGTTACCGATAAATGTGTGCATGGTATGTGGTAGAAATCCAATAAAATTGTTCGATCAAAGACAAGAGACGTTCAGTGAACGTACAACGGTACTTAGTCGTACATTGCACAATTTACTACCATCCAGTGATAGATTGGTGAAGGCAAAATCGGACGGTTCATTAGCTAGTAGTATTGGTGTTGCTGGACCATCAAATAATACATTTAATAATAAAATGAAATCTAGATCATTAGAACCATTGACTGGTTTAGCAATGTGGAGTTCGGAGCCACAAATAATTGAATTAATTAAAAGTGAACGTGGACTAGGTTTCTCTATATTAGATTATGAAGATCCAATTGATCCAAATGACACAGTTATTGTTATTAGAAGTTTAGTACCTGGCGGTGTTGCACAATTAGATGGAAGATTAATACCAGGTGATCGTTTGTTGTTTGTAAATGACACTGTTTTAGAAAATGCTTCATTAGACCAAGCTGTACAAGCACTTAAAGGTGCACCAAAAGGTATTGTACGTATTGGTGTTGCCAAACCATTGCCAATACCGGAAACAATTACTTTTCGTAATTAAATTTCGAAACCATTTATGCACTGAATTTTCGAGATGCATTCCGTCTTTGATTATGGTGATATTATAATTACGTTTCCAAATTGACTTGTAGTCTTTAAGTAACCATTTACGAGTATACTATGTATTATTTTAATCATTTGTTGGCGTTACTAAATATAGAATTTAATTACAATTTATGATATTAAACAATGATGCACTTGTATTAGTTTTTAAGGAATTTTAACCAATTTTATGTTGTTATATTAGATTTAGATTAAATGATTTTAGTACAATGGGCGACAATGATATTAATTCAAATATATATTATTATTTTTAGTCAACAAAACTGTTTTAATATTATACAAAACATATGTATTAGAGAAGATGTGGACAATATACCTATTGTTGAAATGATCATTTGTGTTTTTACTTTTTATTTTGCCTAGAAGTGAAAAGAGCTTAAAAACATCTAAGAATAGCAAGTGTATACGTTTGTAAAGCGTCTATGTATATGTATTGATTATTTGTGGGGCTTTATATTTTTGTATAAAGCGAAATGAATCAAAATAAACAAATACATATAATTTTTTATAGTGAATATTCATAAATGAAGTTCACTTTAAAGTGGGTGCCGTTATAATGCATTTTTAAGTGGACACCAATGTTTCTATGCTCCTGTGAAGTCTTATTTAGAAAAGTCTTCTTTTAAAAAGGAAAACTTAATAAAGAAATTGATTCTGAGTATTTCCAATGTAATTGAAAATATAAAGTGCCAGTGGAACAGAAATAGGTTTACATATACATGTACAAATTTTACAAGCACAATAATAACATTGGAATATATAGTAAATTCATGTAATGACTTGAACTACGTAAATTAAAATTTATGAGAGCTCATGTTTATTTACAACCAAAACCAAAATAAAATAACAGTCAGAGGTTTGATTAGGTACATACATTAACATTAAGCAAACTATTCATCGTTATGTTTATTTAACTATTTTTTGTTGGTCAGATATATTGAATATAATAAACGAGACCCACATTATATGTGTATGTAATGAACAGAGTGGGCCAACCATCCACTAATTAAATAACTCAAAATTCTGTTGATTATTAGTTCAAAATCCAACTAATTCGCATGTATATGTGAGTATTTATAAGCAAACTAATTTTCAGTCCACATTTTACGCATAATCAGTAAAGAGGAAAAATAAAAAGTCATCAAGTATCGCAGATGGATCGTTTTTCAAACTTTTTTGATTACACGAAAAGAGACTGGAAAACGGTTGCAATTAAATTAAATTTTCGACAAAATGAAGTTTCTCTATTGCAAAATAATGGTCTTTATGGTAGCATTTTGTTGACAATATAATAGTCTTTCTTTTTTCTGTTTTGCCTTTTATTATGGAACATTACTACATTTATACATATTCTCCTGATACATAATAGTGTAATTTGTATTTCAAAAACATAAAAGTTGCTCCTTAAACTGTGTTATTCATGTAAAATATCAAATTTCATGTATGGCTACCAATTCTTGTGGACGAATTTAACATAAAACGCAAATTTGATGAAATAAAAGAACGCAAAATGAGCAAGTACATTTGCAAATTGTCATTTATGTTGGCAAAAAATTACTCTAAAGAAAACTTAATTGATTATTAAATATCTTTATGGGTGCAGTTATTTTCTCCAGATACCAATAAACGAATTTTCTACGTGCAAGCAGGTGTTGATTGAATACTTTTCATCTTGGCACGATTCTGCACACATTTCCTACAAACGTAAAATCTGTACCTGAATTTTAAATGGAAAAAATTCCATTATTTATTCGATAAATTCTTATTTAATCAGGTAGTTCCTTAATAAAGCGGTTTTAGTTTACTTGTAAATTAAATTCCTCCACCAGACACATCCCTTGAGAATTTTTCAAATGAAATGCTTTTACAACAGTTATGAATTTATTAAGTGTTTTCATTTTTACATTAATCCAATTAGGTAGATGAAAGATTTTTTTACTGCAGAAAAACATCGTCCCATTCAAATGCTTATTATAATCGATAACAATATCTAGTTATAAGAATTTTACCATCTATCTAGAGGTCCCACTTTCCTTCCAGTATGCTGACTGCTTCAGGATTTATTGTTGGTTTCCAGTAGTTTTATAAAAATAAAATCTAAAGTAATTTAAACAATGCATCCTTCCTCAGTTCTCCTCTCTCTCTGCATCTTTTAATGGAATTGTAACATTCAACTTTATACCTTCAAAACGTTAAACAAATTACACTATTATAAACTAGTATTAGTCTAGCTGGACGAAATTTATTTAATGTAATTTTCGGAACATGTAAACAACATTTAATTGATGAAATTAATTAGAAAACTGCAACCACGATGATATATAAATCCAGAATGTTATCGTAGCGAAAATTCCTCTTCTATTCCAACACTGTAAACGGAAATAGGTGAATGTACCTAGCTTGAAATTAAGTAAGAAAACATCCTTTGATCTTTGTTTAATCCTTTGATAAGTGGGAACAAGTCAAAAATGATTTTTCACTTTTACCGCCCAAATTGCACTCTCAACTTATCGTTACTAAGTTGTTCAATTTATCTTGTTGACTTGTTATCATTATTATCGTGAATAGAAATTGAAAATATTTGCATCTTATTTTATGTAGTAAGATGGCAATTTATTTACTATACGTTATGGAAATTACTGAGAAATTTATCAGAAATTCTAGTTTTCTGAGTGAATCATTTTCACTCGTTCTTCTAATATCTGAGAATATAATGGGATATAGAAAGAACAAGGAAGTTAAGAGTTTTTCAAAAGAAAGTCAACAGTATTACTTCTCTTATGAATTGTTTAGATCACAATTTTGAAGTATGCCAGAAAAAGGACATTCCTTTAAAGCTTTCATTTTTCGAGGATTGTGCTTCTTCGAAAACTAAACAAATTGTAGACGTGGAAAACGTAATTAGGAATTTAAAAGGAATGTAGTAATAATACAGTCCACTGTTGGAAAAATATCAAAGAAATACAAACGGAAATAGGAGGAAATCATAATGAAATAACTGCAGGCAATTTTTAAGTGTGAAAACCTCTTTAAAGGTAATGATGAACATTTAGTGTAAGAAAAATGTATTCATCAAAACAATATGAATACGAGCAGTTTTACGACTATATGCTGGGAAATAATGTTGATATTCAATAGATGTTTCGATTTTTCAGTAAAATTGCTTTGAAATATGTATAGTTAATAATTTTCTATATATTATAAAGGCGTGCAGGTATTAGGAACAAATAAAAGGCATTCGGGAATTTGTTTCTATTTATTTGTCATGATTACTTTCAGTTAAGAGAATATTTCAGGAATTTCTATTAAAATTTACAAATGCATCTGCCACTTTGTAGCTCTTATTGCAGTTTATGGTTGTTGTTTTGTTTTGAAAGCTTCACGTAGAGAAGTAGCGACATTTATCAAATATTTCCATAAAAAATTAGTCCTTTTATTATTTAACACAACAGCGACTTTATTTTCATTTCCAATTTATTTAAAGGGCTTTTTCCGTTTCTTCGAATCCAGTTTAAAATTCTCGGAAAAATGTCATAATTTCATATTCCATCATCATTTTTCGTTTGATAATATTTTGTGTTTAAAACTTAATATATATTCAAACCATACTGTAATATTTCCATCAGTATGTATACAGCTTAAAAGTTTTTTGTCCATTTCAATCTGAAACTAGAAAATTAAATTTTAGTTAAATAACACCAAGTTAATATTGTTCTGCTCTATTTTTTTAATATACATATTCATAAATAAATCAATAAATCAGTTTTATGCATTTGATATTTGATGAAAACAAGTTGATAAAATGAGTGCAGAATAAAATGCAAAAGTCAAGTGGCAATGATGATGGGTTGCTAGTATTAGATGCCTAATTTATTGAATGATGTATTTTGAATGTGGGATAGATTATAAAATAAATTGAGTGTGAAGTGGCTGAAGAGTTTCTTCTTAGTTGTTGAGAGTGTGAATTTGCATTTTCTTATTTGCAAATGATTGTTCTTGCAGCTTTCCAAGTAATTAATATTCACTTGTCATGTTGTATTAAAACTATTGCAACAATAGAACTAGCCATTTCGTACATTAGTTGACTTGTCCACAAGTCACGGAAATTAGAAGGGGGTGGCTTTTGCTTTATTATGCGGGTTACACTATTACCTCAAAGAACGAATAGAATTTCACGGGTTGTGACATTTGCAAATCTGATTATGGATTAAAAGGAACAACTTGAATATATATGTTTGCTATTTGAAATATATTCCGGGGCTTATTTAAAACTACATAAAATTTATTATTTTAAGCATATGTACGTGTGGGGCCCAGTTATATCACTTGTCATTTAAAATAACAAAATTAATTCTATATTCGTAACTCTTGAAAACATAAAAGGCGTAACGGAACACATTCCCATGAGAGTGGAACGTAAATGCCTTTACGTCCAACCATTTTCTATACGTCCCTTCTGTATTACCAAAATTATCCTTCCATGTCGCAAAACAGTATACTGTGAAGAAGGTTATATACTTTATTCTACTAAAAGAACACTCTTGTATAGCTCGATTTTTCAAGTAGAATCGGATGCCGTTTACACATTTGCGATATCTGCCTAGCTTTAGATTTTTGGTGTGCAATATTATGGTATATAGGGTAAGTTATAGGCCTAGAATCGAATATCGTTTACAGAATTGTGATATCTGAAACCGTTCGGACTCAAAAAAGCCCAAAAATCGGTCAAAAATCAAATAACGTTACATTACATTCTATAAGTGCCAATTTTCTAAATTTTCATTTCAGATTTGTGTGCTTTTAAAATGTTTTTATTATAGAATGGCGAATCACGATCCTACATATTTTATGCCACAATAAAAGAATATGCTGGATATTTGATAAATATTTTATTTTTAATAACAATTCTTATTATTTAATAATTTTTCCAACTTTATTCCACCATAAATAAATAAAATTCAAGTAGTTAAAAACACATAATAAATATGAGTTTTGAGTTAATTAGGAATTTTTGCTCGTTAAAAAATCTGCTTTGACAGTGGATTTTTCCAGTAGGCAGGATATTTCCTTATACCTATATGAAAAAAGCTCCTTAAATACAATATGATCTGAAATGGCTGTTGAAATAATAAGCGCACTAAGTTTACCTCAAAGAAGATTTATTTTTTTTTGTTTGACGTAAGATTTTTTTCCACAGGACGAAAATGTTTTTAGATTTTCATCTTAGTTCAAACAATGGATAGAGGGAGATAATAGACTGAAATCTATTGTGGGTTTCTGAATAAATAGTCTAATTAAATATTTAGCAAAATAACACGAACCGGAAATAGAATCAAAGCGGATTTATTAAAAAATCTACTAATTATGTAAACAACTATGTGTTTGCATTAGCAAGTATATCTCTGAAGCTCAGTCAGATATCTAATTGGAAATTTTTCTTGGATCGTTTAATAATTAAATTTTTTAATGAAACATCTGTTCACAAATAAAGGACCTCGCACTTATAGAAGGAAAATATTTTTATTCAATTCGGAAATATGTTCTTCCTCACTCTTCCACTATCGAATTCGAATTATAGGTATCGATAAACAATTTCAAAGATATCAGAAAGTGGTCCACCATCGAAGATTATAGACCACACACGACCCGCCACTGATACGAAGCATAACAGTTAGATATACGTTTTTATATTTGTAAGATCTTTTCGATTGATTGTGAGAAAATTTAGCATAGATGCAGAGGGGTGAAACACCCCATTTTAAAAGGGCCCCAGACGCTGTTAAGGAGTGCATGTACGCCATCAATATGAGAGAGGGTGAAAGAAAAAGACGTATTTATCTTCTATTCACTAAAAATTCTGTCACAATAAATGAAACTGGCTTCTCACTGTTTTTCCATACATGTCCACATATTTTATTTAAAATGAAACACCATTATAGATAGATAGACACACACACACCCCCACACTTTCGGCATTCGTGTAAAATAATATTGGAAATGCGCGTTCTTTTTCGCATTCACTTGTCTAATGATAACGAGATAGTGGTTTTACATGAAATGAAGCTAGAAAATTTACGTTTAAAATCGATTAGCGGTTTCAGGATATGCCAGGAGCGGAGCAGGAAGAGATTTAAATTTTGTTAATAGTTTTAAAAGTTCGTCTTGTCATGTTATTTAATTTTATTTTTAACGAAATATAAAAATGTATGTGTGTATGCTTTTATTTGGCAGGATTTTTTTCGGTTGTATGTTTCACTTCCCGTTTAACATGAAAGAGCATCCACTAGTGACTACTATGTGAGTCTGTGATGGTACGGTATAATAACACAATTTTTATTAGGGAAATTTTGTTTACATTAATTTAGATGGAGGTTGTAAATAAAGTAGAAGGTAAATGTTAGTTTGTTTTGCGTATAATATGAGAAAATTTATGAGTGCATTTGTGAATTATTTGCAAACGTTTTTAATTTTTAATTAATGAAAAAATTCATTTTATTAAAATATCTCGATGTAAAACGTGAACGATTTCAGTAAAACATTAATATATATTTATTATCATCATCATATGTAAATGACGTTAAATGTAAATAGACAGGAGAAAATTGAGGATGTAGAAAGGTTAATTTATGGCAAATGATGCTTGCTGCTGCTGGTGGAAGTTTTGTGTTTTAAAAGGAATAAAGGATTTTGTGTATAGTTGAAAGCAATTTCTAGTTGACGCAATATACACACACATATATACGTTTAAAGGATGTTTGTATTGTCCCTTGTAAAATCCAAGTAAATATCTTTGAATTGTTAATGCGTTTATATTTCCCTCTTGAATACAAATTTGTCCATATTGGGAATATCGATATAAAACAAAATGTGTTTCTACCATCCACACACAGACAAACAGGTAAACGGAAAATTCAAATACAGTTCCGGGGGGCACTCAGCCAAATTACAAATATTCCACGCAAGTGAGAAGTCTATTTATCGGTCACAAAAGCAAATACTTATCTAACTGGCACATGAAACTTTGTGAAAGGGACACCGAAGCATCGCAACAACGACGGCCACATCCACGTCTTTCCATCCCTCTAGATACTCCCCGCTACTGCTTTCTTTCATCAACATTAAATTAAGTGAAAATCATTTTGAAATAAACATAATTTTCACTTCCATTTATCCATTTCTATCCGATCTAGGTAGATATCCAAAAAGGCATTTGAAAAAATGTCAAGGCAATTCAATATACCTCACTATTCTCGAATTAAATATACTGGCAATTTTTCCTTGATGAAATTAAACGTCTTCCATTATTCGTTTGAATTCGTTTGAATTAAATTTCTGCTCTATTCATTTTTAAATGCGATTCCACCAGAGGAGACCTCAAAATCAACGAAATATTTTCGTTAAACTTGCACAAATTTCATTTGATATTTAATTATGGTAAAGTGCTTGATTGATTTTCGTTACACTTAAAACATTCGAATTTGCCGGTAAGAATGAAAAGATTTAATCAAGAAATTGTGCAACCAGAGTAAAGATGATCTAGAAATTGAATTCCCTGATTTATTTAGTAGTCTTATTCACACCTTACGGGTACTTTCATATCCGGCTCTATCAGTTTTATACGGACATTCAGGGACAACGTGTCCCATGGGAAACTAAGTGTATTTGATTTGGTTATTGATTTTTTTCGAAATATTTTTTATTTACTCGACTCGAAAATATTCAAGCACTGTTTGTATATAATATAAAATTTATGGTTTATTTTTAATATCGTTTCCCCACAATATATATACATATATTTATTTTCATATCCTTCGTACACTCGAATTCCTGCACACTCTTAGACACCATGCAGTTCAATGGATGAGGGCAATTCTTTATACCACATGGGTATTGTCAAATCTGATTTGTCCGCATCTTTGTCAGCATAAAATAAAGTTCGTCTGATAAACTGCGACCCAAGTAAAATATGTCACAAAAAAATAACCACAAAAACAAATAAATAATCATAAATGTTAGGCTTTAGGTATGGGACCTTTGCGGTGGAGGGACGTCCGCAATATTCCTGCTGGTCATGTTTAAACTCAATTGATTGTAACGCAATATAGATAAATTTTTTTCCCTCAAAGTTCAACAATAACATTAATTTCAGGAAGCATTTGCTCTCTCCGTACGTAGAAGCATCCGTTTTGTCTGATGAAAGACATTATCGTGAAACGAGAACTCTTCCTGCAAATACACTAAATGCATGGCTAATGTCAATGGATTTTATTGCAAGACCGGATCAAGATAGACTGGCTGCCGTGGCGCAACGATTTTTTAAAGAAAATCATTTAAGAGCCATTCAAGAGAGAGCCGAATCAAATCGAAGACCAATTCAGTGTTCATATCAATTTTCGGTTACACAGTGGTACAATAAATTTGGAAAAATGGCTTAATTGAATTTTAACACTGCTCCAATCAGCGTGTGTGTAGAGTAAATCAAGGGTATTTAATAGGTTTTTATTGTATTATCATTTCCATTTGCGATTTTTCAGTGGAGGACATTTGAAAAAGACGTTGTCTTTTTTAAATTATTGAAGATTCTAATCTAGATGAAGGTTGTGTATAAGAATGGCAGCGCAGTAAAAGTTTTCCCCTTTCCCTATAAGCGAACATATAGGAAGAAGTTGGTTAGTTTGTGGTTGCTTGAAAGTATATTTCCTAGAATGAAAATGTTGAGGTCAAAATTAGTTCGACCAACAAATAATAAAATGTTTAACCAGAAAAACTTCAAAGGAAGAGCCCTGTAGTTAATAATAATATTACATAAAATTTTACCTAGATGTTTACGTATATAGAAGAGATGCTCATTGAAATAAAATTGTTTGTGCATAAATTCTTTGTATATAAGTTGAAAAGAGATCTTGTTATGAAATTCAGTAAATTTTATTAATATTATATAGAAAAGGACCTTTAGATATTTTGATGAGTACGGTGGAGTCGAATTTTACTAAAAATTCAGCACAATACAAAGCGTCGCATGCTGGAATGGAAAAAGAAGAACATTTTCATTCATTCACAAAAAATCCTCTTAATTTTTCCCTAGAATCAGTTATTTCGTATTTTATTTATTTATATATATTTCTCCCCTTATGCGTCACATATTTCCGCTTCACTGCTACCTAATATTTGTTTTTATTCGCAGGTGCCAACTAGGAAAGTAATGTTATATTTTCACCCTTGTCATACATACCTATCCCTAAGTCTGCTATGTTAAACGTATAACTGTTGATTTATTCGGAGAATCTGTCAACCTGTTCGAGAAAGGCGCAAAAAAATGTATAAAGTAATAAATGAATAAAGTTTATAACTACAAGGTTCCTTTTTTTATTTCCTTATCCTTACACATTTTGTCCTCTTTTCTCTTAAGGCAATTGTCTATAATGTAAGCGACTAAGCGAGCGTACCGCACCTATTATCCATATCTAGAACATCCATTGCCACTATCCCATTGGCATTGTCACTATTTGAAGAGCTTTTAAAAGCTCCACTGATCGAATAATGACATTAAAGGCAAAATAACAAAAATGAACGCTGGACAAGAGGGATTGAAGATAATGAAATTATTAAAACGGAAGTTGATAAATTACCTAATGTTTTAGAGGATGTTGTTAAAGAACCAAAGGTAAAGGCATAATTAAAATTTATTCTTGTCAAGCTTATTTTTCATTATTATTGTATACGTTAAAATAACTCAAGGGAGATTTAGGAAGGAAAATTTTATAAATTCACCAGCAACGCACGCATTTTTAACGTGGCCACACACATTTTTAATTAAAAATAAAACACACTATGTGTACTGTACAGGTATTTTATTTGACGAATAAGAAGTAAATTCATTCGTAATTGTTTGTAATTAAAATTTAATTAGAATGTATATCAGTCTACATATAAACATTGTTTATTTGGTAAATACTTATAGCCAGTTGCACCCGATTAGTGGTAAACTTTAGGAAAATATTTATTTACCGTAATCGCAATAACAATCCACATTTTCATTATTACACATGAACTTTGTTGACTGGTTATACAAACGTTACCATTATACCCGATTTTACATATGTGTAGGTACGTGTATGAGTACAACATTAAAATCCCAATCGTGTATTGACTTGCTATATTGGTGTTGTTTTAAAACAGTTAATAAGTCAAGAGCAATTAACTTGGTCAGTCGATTAGAAGTATGTATATCAATTCGGACTACTAAAAATTAATTACTTCTACTAATGCGATAAGTGCTAAATGGAATATTGATTAGTTCCATGTTCGATAGGAATTTTATTAGGAAAGCACAAGCTCATTTAACTGGATATGGAAATAATAGTAAAATTCATAAATTTGTTATTGTGTTGTCTTGTCGAAAAATCAGACAGTTTTATGCTTTTACCTAAGTAAAAAATTACCCTTGTGTTATTTGCCTGTTTGGGAGCTTTAGAGTTCCCATTTTAGATGTGTCTCTCTCTCTAGATTAAATTTATCTCTAATCTAATATTTCTTATGTGAATTGTTGTTATCTGTTATTTTTCGACTAGTTGAAAATAAATTATTTGCCCCAACAGGTGTCACCTGGTTCTTGAAGTGTTTGGTAACGAACTTAAATATAGCACCACACATTTAACGGGTAAGACGTAGAGATATACTACTGTTTAGTTGGTGCTCTCTTGAACCCAGTGGATCACTTAAAGCGTATTCGCTACGGGAAGGTAGGTATTTAACAGTTGGGTTTCGAAACGATAGTTCATTTAATTACTTTCGCAACAGGAAATCAATTACAACAAAGCAACCGTGTTTTTGGATAGTAACTACACATCATCCCCATTGCACATGTGGGGGGTCTCCAATATT
Source organism: Silvanus unidentatus (assembly GCA_963930825.1). Lineage (NCBI taxonomy): Eukaryota > Metazoa > Arthropoda > Insecta > Coleoptera > Silvanidae > Silvanus > Silvanus unidentatus. Next base: position 312,571 of record OZ005763.1, read on the forward strand.
TTATGCATAGAAAAAGTCGATTATTTTCATTCGCTGATAAAGCTATCTGCTTGTTAAAGGGAAAAAATTCCACTACACAAATCGATGGGTCTGCGATAGACAAGTCTAAAGCTCAGTGCAGACTATCATCTTGTCTACGTGACCGAAATAACTATTCCTCTTTTCAACTTGTTTTCGCTAAGCTTAATAAGTCAACACCCAGAAATTTATTTTTATTCCACACTCCTTTTTAATTATTCTATACCTGTATGGGGGAGTTTGTCAAATAGGAAATTCACAAATTCACATTCATTATCGCAATAAATAATAATGTGAAACATTTCGATGCAAGTGTGTTTCACCATATAGTAGTTAGACATCGAATTAAGAACGGATTTAATTATATTCGGAAAGTTTGCTTGAGGGTGAATGCGGAACGTGTCCTTGAGCTAAGAGGTAAGCTACCCCTCGCATCCTTTTCTACATAATTAAAAGGGACCAAGTTCACTATAATGATTTTCTTCTTTGGTATTACATTTTGTTTTAGGCTCTGTTAAACTAATAAGTAAAAACATACAATTACAACACGCTTGATTTGAATTGAATTCTCCCTAATAGTCAAGAGAGGGAGAGAGATAATAATAATAGGTACATGGACAAGTGGATGTTGCACTTGGATTTTTGCTTATTGTGCCCTTAATGTGATCTGATGGACACAGTATTATTAGACTAGGTAGGTATATTGTCAGATATTCGACTCTGTGAATGTCTGGCCTGATAGTTGGATGTAATTAAATTGTTTGGTCAGACAGACATACGTGCATCATGGTTTAGTGGACACACAGCACACATATATCGGCTTTAGGCTCTTCTATATCAGTTACAAAAGGAAAGCTTCAACATAAAATCACCACATAAAAGTAAGTATATCTAAAATCGTCCAAGTTTAAACGATATCGGCTCGGAATCGAGCCACAATTTTATCGTGACAATGACTTATTGAAGTTAGATCTTAAAGGTAAGTAAAGCTAACTTTTACGACCGAGTTAGGCAATCAACCGTCACGTGTTAGTATTAATTACGGCTGACGTTTTCTCATTATTCAACTGTCTAAGCGGTGACAGCGGCTCAGGTTCTATAGTGGAAACTGTTTTCGACTTACGCGATTTTAACACATTTGATTATTTCTCAAACTACAAACCAGTATCAGGGTTTTGCTACCCTTGTATTGCAGTTGTATATGTGTGTGAACTAATAACATTTCTTTTCTATCATCTAGAAAACGTACTATGAAAAGTGTATAATGTGAAAAGACTCTTTTCAAACCAACTGTTTATTCCAATTTTCAATTACAAAACTTTGGTTTTCTATAAATTTCTTGATTGAATAACATGCCTCTTCATTCACCAAAATGAAATTTAATAAAAGTCTCTAAAACGAAATTCAATTGAAATGTTTATAATATATATCTCTATCTACAAGCAACATTATTATTGCGTATATATCTATATATAAACTAGAAAAACGTTACTATTGAATTCTGCCGATCACTTTGCTTCATTTTATATTTGCTTCAGGCACATTACACAGTTGGGTAAAGAAAAATTCTAACTCTAATTTATTTCGTGAACTCAAATTTATAGAATGTTGATATTCTAGTACACAACTTACATTAATAGTGACATTTAATTGAACTAATGTTGCTGTGTTTCATGATGTCCCTATCACAACAAACATACGTAGAGATTTTTTGTCATGAAAATGATATTGTTAATAATAACATTTTGGCATAACCACTTGGTGCAAAATACATATTCTGATAATAACCATACAGGAATTAAACATTAGGTACCCTATTAGTATCAACATCATTTTGTTGGCTTTAATAGAAGCATCATCATGTCGCTAGTAAAATGTGTTTAACAGAAGATAATTATGTTGGAAGGTGTGTAGGTGTGCATAGATTGGTTGTAATAAAAAAATTATTAGATACTTAAAGGTTGTTTTACATTTGGGTATAATATTATAATTAAAATCGGAACAATAGCAGGTTGGAACGTAACAAAGGCTGTTATTTAAACATAAAAATTATTCTGTTTGCTGTTTGTGTTGGTTCTTGTATTCCTGTTGTTCCTCTAGCGAGTTATGTTCCAATAGTCGAATATGTATCGGTATGTTGATTTAAGTAAAATTTGTATTAATGAATTTTGTGGAAAGATTTGGATTTAATAAAAAAATATTCGGCCTATAGAAAATATAAAGGGAATAATGATTGGGGGCATCAAGAGGAGAGAGAGGAAGTGAGTTTGGCGGATGAAGGGACATTATTAAATGAAATAATTTAATTTGAAGGCGAATTTTCGGGTGTTGGGCGTTCGAAGTTTTTGGTACGTTGGATTTTGCGTTTCGTTGAGGGGGGTTTTTGGCATTATGCTAATGTCACAGACTCTAGAATACTCATACAAGATTTACACTCCTATCGAATATTTCGAAGAAAACGGTATCGTTGGTAAACTCATATTCAAAGAAGGTTTAGACTTTGAAGTTTCCATCAAGTTATCTAACTATAAGGTTTGTATATGTATATTAGGAAATCCAAGTCTTTTATCTAAACAGCGACAGGGATTTATAATTTACCTAGATTGAGTAATGCCCGGATATCCGCGCTGTTTTGAGAAGCATCCACTTGCAAAGTTTGTCGGTTTTGCTTATCGATCGCGTACGTTAAAGTGAAAGCTGCAATCTGAGTCCAAGATCTCGGCATCAGCACTATATTTGGCCTGCCAAAGCCACTATTTTACTACCAAATTACTTCTTACCGTCCATGTGTGTTCGTTCATACTCATACTTCCTCATCTATATGCACCTCGAACTCTCGCTCAACTCTCTTCACCTCTAATATCAGGCTCATGTTATCGCATCATTTAACCATCTCCTGATTACTCGCAACACTCATATTATTGGCACCATGTAATCAAGGCCAACATGGTCAGCACACTTTACCAATTATCAAATACAACTCAAAACTTTCACCACCCCCCAAACCCTCATCTATCCTTCTTATGCCAATGCACGTTCTACTTGTCGCACTTAATCTTCCATGTTACATTACTTAATTCACTACATACATCTTATAGTATACTCAACTGCTTTACAGCCTAAATTAACTAAAACCCTCAGTAAATCCGCAAAAATATCAAACTTCACTTTACCAACAATTTCCATAACCACACGTTCATTTATAACACATCAAATTATGACTACAACAGCACATGTTTCGCGGTTGGTGTTTGATCTTTGATACTTTCTCCTTTCTTGAATGATTTCAAACACATTAAAGGCACACACAAACACATCTTGACTCCTCCACTTACCCCCCACATCCATCTTACATTACTTAATGGTTTTTTAAACTTTAACATAGGATGAAATTTGATTAACTGCTTTTTCAAACTTAAACTACATGCGGCTGTAGTTTTCTACAGAAAATGAGCTTACCTATATACACGAGTATGTATAAGGTATAGAAAGTTTTAATCTACTTTATTTGCAAAAATGGAAAAACACGTCCAATTTGAATATTTTTTAATAAGCATTACAGAAGTTAGTTTGAAAATCCCTCTTTTTCTCTTTAAATACTGTAGGTATTTAATTATGCTGTGATATACGAGTATGTATGAATTACAAAAGAGAAAAGAAATTTATAACGTTCTCCCATACTACTTAGATATATACAAGTATAGAGGAATGGGGAATAAAAATCAAAGATATTTATGGCAAACAACCAACATTATCTGATAGTGGTTTAGAAGATGATGAAGATCCATTAAGTTGGGAAGGTTTAATTGAATTAGATGCTATTATTTATCCTGTAATGAAAGCTCACTCTCTTCAAGAAATTGATCAAAAAGGGGGAAATATTCCATGTATGCATTTTTATTAAAAACTATTTTACATAAAACATATTTTCTTTAAACAATACATGTATATATGTACATAGTGAACTAATTCTCCAATATAACTTTTTCCTGTAGGATTTTAATAAAACGTTCAGGCGAACACATAAAAGAATGGATTTTTTATCGTATTTAAAGAAATAGATGTAATATATCAATGTAGGACTACACTGGTGAGGTAAATATGTGAAGTTTCGGTAAAAGTATGCTTTTCAATTTGAATCTGGACACTCCAATTTAAAGGGTGAAACACTTGGTGTCCATGATCAGCTATATTTTATTAGTTTCGACTCAAGCTAGTTATCACTCGTAGACGCTTGAATGGCTGTATGTGTCCCTCCGGGTCAGTTGGACCGCAGGTCGCCTTCGATTCGGTACTTATCAAGGACGTTATCCAGTATATCGCATTAGGTACCTATATATACCTAGGAATTGGGAGCCTTTTCGTCCGACTTTTACTAAAAACAATTCATTCTCCGAATCCACTTGTTATGCCTCACTTATATGGATATATATGCGCACACATTTACATAGCTTACATATATTTTATGTAACAACAGTAATGATGTTCATGCTTTTAGTATCGGGAATATGTTCACCCATCACCCACCACCACCACCGCCCCCCTTCATCTCATCTCTAGGTATTGTGTTCCATTGAGGCGTATACACACAAAGAGAGGAAAAAAAGACGATTCATTTTATCGGCACACAATTTTTCCCCATCTTTACATCAATTCCTAAGCAAATGTCTTTAATCATCTAATAAAAATTTCTTATAGTAAATTAAGTTTGGGTGTAATAGTTAGAAAATCAATTTAAAGGATTAGTTCAAGCTGAAATTCTCCCCGTTTACTGCTAGCTGCAAGTGAAAACGTACTATTGGTATTGAGATGTTAGAATTTACAAAGTTAAAATTTACTATTTGGACTACTATACAAATTCATCGAACAGTAAATTGAAAATGAATTTAAACTATTCGAATAACATATATTCGAATGCTTTCCTGCATCGTGCATCTATAAACCTGGAAACCTGCTTTACAACAAATAAGTATACTTTTATATTTAACCCTCCACTTACACACAAATAGACAGTTATTTAAATTAAGTTTGTGATATTAGTTTACCCAAAAACAGCATTAATAATACTAACTCACGAAAATGGTAAAATGCCACCCATTAAATTTGAATATCAATTACAGTCTACATTAAATGGATATATGGTTTAAGTATAGTCAGAAGAACTGACAAAATTTTAAATGGCTTCACAAAATTAATAGTGACATATAAATTGTACAAAAAAGAATACAACATGAGAAATTCCGTTTTGCAACATAAAATGCCTTCAACGTACCAACAAACAATTAAATTGATTCAAATTAACGATAATTGATTATGAAAAACATACACAGTGTTTGAATGGCATACGACTTTTGTTTTAGGAAATTGAAATTGAAATCAATTTACTTAAAACTCAATAACAACCTTAGAAAGATTTTTCACCACAACTTCAAAAATATGTGTTCCTATTTCAAGTTTATAGTTTAATTACATGTCACCTACAAATGGTAACAGTTGCTATTTTAATGTCAAGGGTTTGTACTGAAAACCAAACGCAGTACCTATGAACATCATCTATAGAAGAAAATTACAAATATGAATGGAATGTTTAATATATCAGGAACGTACAATATTCACTACATAGGTGCATGTTACATTTTTCGAGAAAAAAAACACAGACACACCAGCATTGAATAATGTATTTTCGAATTTTCAATTAACATATTCCTAATAGGAAGCAATCACTTACAGCGCGGCTCTAATCTAGATTAAAATATATTGATAATAAATATAATCGTAAGAGTTTCGTATTTAAGTTAATGACGAACGTACAAACAATAAACGTTTAACCATCTCATCGCAATAATAAAATCTTTACATGTAAAATGCGAGAGTAATACTGTACTTTATAGCTGCATATAAGAGAAAATTTAATAATCGATCTTCCTCCAGGCTCCAAGAACTTACAATCACCAATAAATGCTACTTTTATAACTATAGAAATATCATGTGTACACTGATGTGCATAATTATGATGCTAGTTTAGAAGTTTAATAATGCTTTTAACCTAAATAACGTTTTTAAGAGAAAAAACATTTTAATTACTGACCTAACGTTATTCGTTATTTAACAAAATAGGAAATTCTATTTATATAGAATGCAAATGTAGTAGGAAAAAACATTTAAAAGCGCGCTGTTTGAAAAACAGATAAAACAACACTGCGTACTTAATAAAATATTTAATTGTATCAGGCGGTTTCTTTGTATATGCTTATATACAAGTACACAGTGGAAAATTGATTAATTTACCTTCGCTGTTTGAACGGACGTCGGAAAACGCCCCGCTTGATAGAACGATAATTACTTGTGTCTTCCTATAAGGAATACATTTGACCCAATGACGTGGAACGGTGGAACTTAACATCAGGGCTGGTGAACAAGATGGTCCCAGGTTTCAATGTTCGTAGTCACGATTTTCGGCTAGAATGCGCCAACTGTGTGGTGGGTGCATCAAATAAATCAACAACTCCCCATAAAATCCATTTGTAATCTATAGTTGGACCTGTACTACGAGTGTGCCAATTCTTTGGAACTCTCTCCGCCTCTATTCTCTCACACTCTCTTCAACCTGTGCTCTCCACCGTCGAAGCTCCAACTTTACATACACCACAAAACCGCATACTTCATACTACGCATTGCTTTATTTTATACAATAACGTGTAGAATAGGGGGACAATATAGAAGGTGGTGGTGATGGGATTTTTCGTTTTGTTTACACTTTATGTTTTTAGGGCCGATTTTTTTTCCAAAAAATAAACATCGACGAACACATAAATCAGTGTGTGTGTGTTTGATCAAATTGTGAGAGCGCATAAGTAGTCAAGTTGGTCTTTTTCTCCATATCCACGTACACAACATGTGCATTCAGGTTTAATAGTTATTTGGTGTGGCGATGTCGGAGAATGTAAAATTCTTTCACTTAGAATTTAACAACAGCTCGTTGGGGACGGTTCCAAATGAAATGCACAATTTAGAGAGTTTCCTCTTTCCTGGTTTCCTCCGACTGTACCTACAATAGAAAGTGGATTTCGAATAGTTTTAGTCATCATCAGAATAGGGAATAGTATGAAATTGGTTTTGTTAAGCGATTAGTTTTTGTCAGTTCAGTTATTTATAAGTGATTTCTATACTGCTGACAAGTTTGATAATTTTATCACGATAATTCAATGTAACGATATATCTATCTCAGTGCATACACGAACCACTATTGATTTAAACTTTGGTATATATCCCGGGTGATGAATGTGAGCCGCGTTGGGTAATCCATTCGTTGGTTTGAAATATGAGCCAGTCGAGAAAAACAAACGGTCACTGGACACAACTCATAAGCACGCTCTAGCTTGTGGCAGATTGCGATTTCTTCCTAATCTAGAACGATGTGAATTATCACCAATTTAAACTTTTCGACGACATACTTTACTTCTCTTATAACTACAACTCTTTCACAAAATTAAGCCTTCAAATGTCTTATATGTTTTAATATTTTCCCACTGAGTCTGGAGAGTCTCCCTTTTCCTCTTCCCTTCTTTCATTTCTGTTGCTTTTTGGCACGACCAACGAATGGCCTGAACAATCTAACACTAATATCAAAAATATCCCGACCAATTTCTCCATCTAACTCCCCAAACAGCTATAACAACATCTTTCATTACATCACACGGCTAATACTGCGCTGCGAAGGATGTCCGCCTCTCACAAAACACTCTGGATTAATTTCAACTTTTCCACCCATGTGTACCACTTGTACCATTCTATCCCGATCACCCCCGGTGTCCGGATGCCACTTTGAGAAGGATTTTCTACAAAAATATTGGTTCACCATCAGACATTTTTCCACAAATATTTAATCTTACCTAAACAATGTCACATTTTGTCGTGCGATAAGGTTTCTCAATAGTTAGTTATGGTCTTTTTGTTAGCTCGTGAATAAATAATAAAAAGAGGACCGTATAGTGCAACAATAAAATGTTGGTTTTTAAAGTGCTATTCATTTTGTATGCACCCATCAAAAAGCTTTAAACATTGTTCCTGTTTAAAAGAAATTATGTATTCATTTAATAAAAAAATGTCTGGACTACTTTGTGAAAAAAAGTTCATTTTTATATAAATTTGTTGCAGTCAAAGAATTAACATCAGATTTAGAAAATATTCTTTTAACCAAGAGTCCTTCTTAATAATTTTTAAGCCACTCTCATATTTCTTTTTGTTTTTTCCATTTTAGACAGCAGTACGGTGTTTATTTTTATTTCATGCTTCTTCTGCCTGTCGATTTTTAAGATGTGGCTGCAAAATTGACAATGAAAAACTGTTTTATGTATACATTCAAGACGAACAATTTGATACCGCATATATATGTAACACGGAAATTGTTCTAATACAAACATTTACATAAGGTAAAGCTGTTTTACGAGTGAACATTTGTCATAAATCACATGTATTTTAACACCCTCCCCCTTCTATAGTGCATTTGGTCAGAAAATATTTATGCACTGAGTTGTCGTAGTAGTTGATGATAAAATATTTATTATCAGCAATTGGTAATTTTATGTATGCACACGTGTACCTAAAAGTTGAACCAATGAATGTTCAAAGGCTAAGGAAAATTTCAACTAGAGCCAAGTGAGAAGCAGTTTGGTTTTGTTTTTTATTTTCTTTGTTGCAAATATTATGATCCCTCTGAAATCTTATCAATTGAACAAGCGGCATAATAAATGTGCACAAGTGATCTTTATTCAAATAATAAAATCGAAATATCTTCACTTTGGGACGTGAATGTAGAATGTAAAATGTAGAATAGTGTTCGTACACGATGTACAAGTTTAGGAGATCAATGTGTCGCATCTACGGTGAAATTTTAGTGTTGACGGTTTCTATAACATAAGTGATTCGATTGTATCTAGTGATTTAGCCGTTGCTTTTATGTTGGAGAAGGATAAAGAAAAGTGTGTGTGTTAGGTAGGTATATAGAAAGTGGATTGAAATGGAAAAGAGCAAGAACGCACCTCATCGTGAACAATTACACTTCCAAATTAAACATCCTTTCTTTTGAAAGGGGTATAAGAGAGAAGAACCTCATTACCTTAATGTATCATTATATAAAGATTGCATTGTTTTATTAAATTGAAAGCAGCTCCGCTTTATACTTTAAAACTCCCTCCGATGGAGTTTTAAACACTCATATTTTTGATAATATAAACAAAAACATTGAAATTTATAATAATATTTAATGAGTAAAAGTAAAACGTAGTTAACTTTATTACTGAAATAACAATATTAACCATACCTTAAAGTACTTGTCTCGATTTCTATAAATAAAGTAGGTTTTCCTCAATGATATAATAAATACTAGAAACCTCCATCATGAAAATTAGTTTTCCAGTATAAGGGCCTATCTTAATTTTGCACAGTTTATTAGATTAATGTTGGAAAAGCAAGTTGGGAAATATTATATTTACATAATTCTGTAAATAAGAACTGTAAGTGAGGTAATTTGGAAAATTATCCTCAAATTGACCTATTTGAAAAGGGTATTTTTCTTCAAATAAATCAATAACAAAGCATCAATGGACTGTAAACTTGTTGTCAATTATTCCCTGAATCCTAATCAAACACTTACATTAAGTGGTATTGTTGCAGACAAATCAAACACTAAATATGTACATCTAACTGGTACCTTTACATGCGCGCATATGGAGAACAACAGAACACAATGGGAGAAATTTAATTCTTAAATCAAAGGACATTTCTGCTTTATGCTTCATGAAAATGCATCCAATGTACGTATGTATTGTGTGCATATTGAACATGGATATATATTCATTTCGATCTATTCACTACGTGGGATTCATTAAAAAGTGAGGAAATTGAGAAAAATTCATATAACTAGAAAAATATACGGTCGAGTACCAACATTCGTATTATACCTAGTAGACCATCTAGATTGGTGAACTAGTTTATTTTAGACGAATGGAAATAAGAAAGAGTGTCGTATTTGTGGCCAAGATACGGCAGAAAGTTTCCTGTTTTCCTGTTTATACTGTGAACATATCAGCAATTCACAAAATAAATGACACCTCTAGAGAATTTTAGCTCAATTTAAGAAAAAACTTACTTTATCTTGACTTGAGCATGACTGAAGGTATGAATAATTCCTGAAAAAATATCACACTTGCATATACTCACTGCTCTCCACTTGCTTTAACTTGTTTCTTGTTACCTTGCGTTATCAAAGGCGCGTTCCATGGACTCTTGTAGCAAAACTTTTCCATTTTCACACTTTTTTCTCTTTGTAAATGTGTGTGTACCAGAAATTTAAATTAAATTTAAAACGTATTTAAACATTTCATAATTTAATTATCCAAATCAAAGCATCAACCCATCGAGAAGCCCCTTTTTAAAGACTTTTATTATGACTAGGTGCGTTGCTTGTAAAGAGATTTATGCCGACGAACGAATGGTGTCCGCCCTTTAAAGGTGAATGCATACTAAAGGTATAAATTGTATATTATCACGTTCCTTTCAGGTCAAGTTTCGTTAGAAGGGTCTAAATATTTCATAACATTTGATAAAAGATATTATAACTTTAATGGTCAATGTACATATTTATTAGTGAGCAATATCATCTTTATTTCAAAAGTTTTCCAAAATACCCAGCCTTCGTACAAAGCTGCATAAGGATCGGTTTCAGGTAACTTTTGAATATTTCACTATTATGTCCATATATTGGGGACCAAACCAGCTAAAATCGCTGACACATATTCGTATCGTGATGCCGATGTCGTGACAGTATACATAATACATAGCTTTGGGATTTATTTTTTAATGTTAGATGAAATTTCATATATTTGCATGTTTTTAATGTCAGCTGAGTATGACACTTGATTTTTATTTGGAATTAATATTAAACACACAAACTATGCTACTATGCATTTAAAACATTTTATTGTTTAACAATATCGTCTTTAATATTTACTTTGGTTCCAGGACAAGACCAGCAAAATGGTATAATTCAACATCAAGTCAATGTTGCAATTCATTTCTTGAAAATGCAACGAGTCTTATTGATATTTAAAAGGATTTTCCCGTTGGTGCCAGTTCAAGCTTACAATTACATCCATTAGGGTAGTGTTCATATGCAAATACATTGCGTAGGTATAGTTGCGTTTAACTAGTGCATAATTCAGTATGATCAACTATCATCTACAACAGTATGCATTTTACATGAATAACATGGACTTGAATTAATGCACTTTTTAAACTGTAGCGGCAAGCACAAATGAATTTTAAGAGTTTTTCAATGTGGAACTTTTCCATATATACGCCGATTAAATTATGTACTACAATAACGTTAAAACAATTACTCCAACTGGCGTTGTGCACTTTCCACACAAATAAATATAGTAACTAGAACTAAGACTCTGCAGTCGTAAAAAAGTGACAGTGCTAAAGGGAGTTATCACGACAGAAAGTTCACCCTGTATATCTTTTGGTCTGAAGTGTAATATTCGCTGACAAATATAAGTACATTAATTTTATTTTTGATATGAATAACAAGCTCGTGAAGGATACGGCTGCCTGAGTTCACCCTCCTAAGCACGTTGAGTTAATTCTCCGAAACATAGCAAAGACCGCATTTTGAAATGTTAAAAGGGGCCTCTACAAACTGAAAATATCTTATAGTGACAATTTTGACCCCAATCTCGCACCAAACATACATTACACCACTGAGGATGAAGGCAAAAAATCCTAGCCCCCAACAAGATACAAATACGTCTGTTACGAATTCGTTATTGTACATTTACTAGCGAACGAAAAAAAATTGTATTTGTTCGGTCGTATTAAATAATAATTGTAAGGTCATGTTGATATGTAAATGAAATTATAAAATTACCATAATTTTAATTTTTTTTTCTGCATGTAACGTACATTAAATTTCTCTGTTCCTCGTTTTATTTGTCCATTGCTGAAAGAGTGCTACTCCATAAACGTATGTATGTGTAGACGAAAATATCATGATATGTGTAATTACTGGAAATCGTTTCCCTTATATGCTCGGCTTAAATTATTACATACATATTTTGTGTTGCCTTTTTATGTATTACGTATTTAATTTCCTCTCTCTGTCCCTTGTTGGCCACTGGAGGATTCAACTTTGACACACAATACCATATGTTGCTATTGCTATCAAATTGTATGGCATTTTTTCATTGTCTATAATCTTTTAAAATTAATATGTTTTGTCTGAAAAACGTTTGACAGCATCGGCCTCTTGTACGCTCGTTATATATGGACAGATAATTAAAAATAACAAATACAAAGTACACGAAATTTAATTTAATTTGATAAAAATCGCACACATAACCGAATATATGTAACTCTCCAACACATACATATTAGTTATATACATATATTTGTTTGTGTACATTATCGACTGCTAATGTTACAGTGAAATAGTTTTTTGTGGAGTTTTCAGTTTTATTTGGAATGGGATTTTTTTTAAAATATTTTAAATACACGACAAAAAAATCACCGCGAAAAAATGATGCTGTGTATTCAATTAATATAAATCAATATAGTGAAAAAACTGTTATAATCCCTTTTATTATGTTCCCTAGTATTATATGGTATATAGAATATTCATCTCACGAACGGGAAATGATTTTATTTTTAGTTTACACAACTAAGCCTATATTTTTAAACAATTCCAGCAAATTTATAAATAAAAATATTATTCATTTAGAGTGCAATTGCATTTTACATTCAATTATTCAAAAATCAACTACATTATGTATTTAGTAACACCATTTGAATATTGAACTGAATACTTCAAGTAAATAGAATTAAAATATTTAAAAATTTTGATGTCGGATGAAATAGTTTAGGGGGTGAAAAGGTGTCAGAGAAAGTTCAGAGTTATATTGCAGAAAATATACAAAACTGTTCGAGTATAAGTTTGTTAATGTGATGGATATATTGGTCGGAAAACGCAGGTGTATTGTTCAATTGAGTGTGCGATCTTAGCACTTAGGTGCTGTTTGGAAAATTTTGATCATGTAAGTATGATGAGAGTTTAGTTTTTCCAATCGAATGTATTACTACGTTTTTCTTTTTACGACTTTAGTGTACTTTTTCCATCTAGGTATATATATATACAGCACTATGCCATTTCTATCTGGTACATTTTCCCTTTCAACCGCACGCGTTCAGTTTTGTAATCCTTCAGTTTAACAAATGGTACTTCTCAGGGCTAGATTGCCAGTAACTTGTCCGTTGCTGCTTCTCATATCCCACGCCCATTCTCAATTCAATCCAAATTTATATCTCCACTAAATTTATACACTTTCTCTATTTCTTTTTCTTTATACACCTAACATTTTATTTCCCTATTTCGTCAACCTATCAAATGCCATAACAACGCAGGTTATATTGCGTTCATCTTAAATAGACCATTCCCATATTTCCCCTTTCGATATTTTATTTTCTAGCAAAGATCATACCTGCACAAATATTTTACAGGAACCGAATTCCATTTCATCGTGTCTGTTAAGTGTTTGTCTTTGTAGAGGGTAAGAGGTGGATATGGAATTTGAGTTTGTTCGTTTTTCCTAAAAGAAAAATCTAAACAAAATAAATGAAAACATTAAGTTAAAAAATAGCGTGCAAGCGAACGGTTTCTCTTCCAAGCTGTGGAAAGGGTTTTTAAATACATATATTTATAATAATGAAAGAAATTAAAATTTATAAGGCTGCACGCAACAAAATTGTAAATCTCTTTCTCCCCTTTTTTTAAAAAAACAAGACTGATTCGCTTTTATTAAATTTTTATTATTTTTCCATTAAAATAAATAATCGTTTATAATACCTAACCGAACATAATAAAAACGTAAAAAGCATCAAATTTATTTGAATATTTTTATGGCAGACTAGATATTAGATTATTTTATTTATTAATCTAATTATATTATAAAGATAACAATTTAAAAAATTGGAATATTAGTATTCAAGTGGAGGTCTGGCAGACAAACCTCGGAAAGAGGTTGAAAGTCAATCCCTAGGGACTAAAACGAACAATCTTTTGCATGACAACCAGCTGGATTTCCAACAAACGTTGTCCTTTACTCTCCTATTTACGTTCTCTAAAAATTGAAACCAAAATACACACAGACAGACAATACAAAACCTATGACTTTTTATTATTTTTTCTAATACTCGTTACTACACACATACGTCATTTACTATATGCTTAAAATCATAATAAAACATTTGTTTTCCCATGTGTTTTATATATTTTTTTACGTAATAATTGTTATGTTATTTAAAAATACATTTTTCATTATGTATGGACAAAAAATATTTACAACAGCAAATAATGATTACCTATCTGCTTAGGAAAAAAACAGTATTGATTAGTTCCATCCAATTATTATTTTGTTATTAAAATAATAACAAATAATAACCAATTCTATATTGTAATATGTTTTAAATAACAAAATAAAGGCACTTTATGTATTTTTAATAAATTTTATTTTTGTTTGCAAATATAAGTTTGACAGGAATAGGAATTTGTCGGATTTCTATAATTTGCGAACTAGACGTGTAAGTTGAACTAAGAAACATGTAAAGTTAAATCTAGTATGGGTAATAATGTTGAATTTTGATTTAAAATTTATTAGATTTACCTTGAAATTCGAATAATGTGTTATGTATTCCATTTTGTTAAGGTAATGTAATATAAATTTGGCAATGTAACAGTTGTATTACATAGTTCTGTCACAATTCAATCTCAGTGATGTGAAGAAGTTAATTAAACGTTTATTTGATAAGAAATTTAATTCTTGAGTGGTTAATTAATTTAAATGTTGTGGTTGTAGTAATTAAATTTTATTTTGAAATGAGAGAATATTTCATTTCATGCTTTTTATTTAATGAAACAATATAAAAATGTAACAATTTCCCTGTTATGTTTTAGCAACATTGTGTGGATGAATTTGTGTGTTATGTATGTGTGTGTGTGTGCTACAAAAATATATACATTATATTCCCTATATAGTAAAAAGAACAAAAATTGCAATTTATTAACGTCAGTTGAAAAAGGACACGCGCTTATCTTTTGAATGATAGTCCTTGTTAAAAATTCGTTGCCTATTAGAATACCGAATATAGTATAAAGAAGAAAATTCTCTCTGTTGGCACAATCAGGTAAAATGAATATATAAGAAAAGAAAATTTTTAACACAAAGCTAGTTAAATCTTGACAATGATCTGCATTTGGACAATATAAATAATTGCATAACAATTAATCATACTTTTTCCATGCTTATTCATACAATAGCAGCTAAAAAGATTGTCACATAAAAAAAAACGTGCCAGAAATTGAGGTATCCTTTGTTTATAACAAATGCTCTTTTAATAAATGGAAATCGAGGGGATAAAATGTTCGAAAAAAAAGGAACGCTCGATTATAGAATGATAATATGTCAGAGCATTGTAAGTGATTTTTCACAAAACAGTTCGCGACATGGGGGTCTCACCGCCTCCAACCGCCACCACCGCTACACTCTCTCCTGCTGCTGCCTGCTGCTGTTTGTACTGTGAGTACGTTGAAAACTCTTGAATTCTGGAACGGTGGAACAGCATCACTCGATGCTGGAACTTGGTATGCGGCTTCGTAATATTTTCAACTTGGCCTCGTGTGTGCTCAATCCTGAAAAACGTCGATGAAATCGGGATTATCCGTATGGAAAGGTCATTAATTCTTTGTCAATATCCCATCACTATGCAATCTTAACACATTTTCGCAATTTGAAAATCTATTAATCGTTCCATGGAACAATATGTCTTTCTGATTTAGCACAAGAGAGAAAGAGGACTAAGATTATATGCCTATATGAGTCTCGAGGTGTGTGTGTGTGTGCATGGGGGATGAATTTGTTCGACTTGTTTCCCCCGTTCCGTTTAGTAGGTGATTTAATTTTACCCAAGAGTGTCTGTTGGAATAAAAATATTTCTGATTCCGTTTGTTCTCGAGACGGTACTCGATCTTCTCTTGCATTGCGCAAACACGGATGAACAAGCTGGGACCTATTATTGGACACCTCGTTAAAATAAATCATTTTATTACATTTTTCCGTTGTACCATGCAAAATTCCCAAATTGGGATAACAATAACACAATCTATTGCAATAAACTTTATTCATACATTCAATTGGACTTGTTAAAGTGCGAAAACGGCGGAGGCGGCACTATAGCATCACTAGCATAGAGTAGTAGGTACGAGTAAGTATCCTTCCATCCTTATATCCCATGCACCCAGGATAGGATCGTCATCGTTTTGAATTGTAAATGGGAGAAAATATTTTTTTCACATCAGCCAAAGTGGAAAACCTATATAATAAAGAAAAACAATACCTTCTCCAGCTGGCGAATCCCAAAGTGTTACTTATGAGGTTTTCCGATAAACGATTCGATGTACCTATATAAGTTACTTGCTGAAACATGGATTCGTTATAGTAAAAGTTGTGCGGGGTGCAGGTTTCGCGTTGTTGAGGGTGCGCGAATTTGCTGTTCGCCAAGGCGCAAGCTTATATTATTCCCGAAGAGGGTGAACGAGTCGGGGGCGGCAGAGCCTCCGGCTATGTGATTTAGTTTCTGTCTTTTCCACACGATGTCCGTACAACGATTTTCCGACTATAGTTATATTGGAAAACGTCAGTGTTGTCTCACACGCGATCCGATGTTTAACTTAACGCGCTCTTATCAGTAATTCTGGCGGCAGTTCTATATTTGTATTATCAACCATTCAATACACAATCAATTTAACGAGCCACTTATACTCTGTATTTTAAATAAATAAAAAATCTGTTTTGTTATAAAATTTTAATATAAGAACAATGTAAGTGTAATTATTAGTGATTAAATTAAATTAAGTAAATTCTAATAGTGTGACTGTGAAAATTTCACCAGAATGGAATGTACACAAACGTACTAATTATTTTGTGTGATCAGCGCTACTATGTGGACGATATTTTGCTCTTTACTCCTTCTTATCTCAACGTGCGTCTTTGCTTTTGAGAAACGTGTATTCGGTAAGGATTTCGCTGACGCACAATTTTCTCTCTACACACTCTAACTCTAGTTCTTTTTTTACTATTATTATTATGATTTTCCCATTCACCTGATAATAGAAAATTATTTTGATACTTTTCACTTTATACTTTGCTTTCGGCTCTTCTTCGGGTCGTTCATTTTTTTTGATGCTCCATGCGTCTAAACAACGACAAAATAATAATAAAAAACAATCTACCAACTACACATAACTATTTTTCACAAAACAAATTCTCTTTACTCTTTTACAACATACATACTTTTCTTTATAAAAAATAATGTTGAAAAAAATTCCATTGTTTCTTGTGTTTTATTATATCAAATATACGTATATGAATACACTTCTTCTCTTTTTTTTTCGCTTCTTTCATAATTTAGATAAAATATAACTTAGACACTTAGACTGCTACTATTTGCCTTTAAAAACTTTCTCTGTAAAACATTTAACTCTTGTTCGTCTTATTTTATTTATAAAAGAAGAAGAAACAATTACTAAAAGAAACACTTCGAATTTTGTTTGCCGGAACCGCCGGAGTTAATAGCAATGAATAAACGTAACGCTCTAGCATTTATTATGTAATTAAAATAAAAAAGGAACGAGTTTTATTTCCACTGGTGGAGGTGTAAAATAATGTGACAATCAGTCTGTTTTGACAGGATAATTATAATGGGGCCCTGTCTTAAAACAGTACTAATTTAATTCGTGTAATAATTCACTGTCCAAGTGGACAGTTTTAAGTACAAATATTTTGATAAGTAGACCTTTACTGTCACCTGCTACCCCAATTTGAAACATATACTATAAACTTTCATATTGTTTAGAGTTCATTAGATCCACTCACAAAACTTTCGACCATATCAACTTTACTGGAAAACTTACCAATATCATCCCGGACATACATCATCTTTCTAATTTCTTAATAGCAGTTTTATTAGAAAATCAATTGTATTCCCACTATAAATTCAAACACATAGTTACATATAATTAAGAGAGGAGACTGTTGAATTGCTATGTATATGTTAAATTGGAATTTTGACGTAATTAGAACTAATACTTTGATATCATACATCAAACGAGATTCTTTGTCAATAACATTTCTGCCAAATCAGCTATAAAGGTAAAATGTGGCGCGATGTCATCGTTTTTACAATATTTAAAATATATGCAGGCACATTTTTTATTGATAGATTTTAAAAAATTCCTACACTGAATTCTAAATAACTGAAATTGATTAAAACTACAAATTTTATTATAACTGAACATACCCGTTACTTGCATGATGCATGAAATTCATATAAATTTCATGTTTTTCATTATTAAAATTATTGAAGTTGTTTGGATTTTTTTGTTTATAAATAAAAAATTTTACGTACACAATTTTATATGTTTACTAAATGTTTTTCCGCAAGTATAAAACAATTTTTCAAATTCATATGAATTATAAATTTCATTTATAAATCATTTTATTATCAAAATACAATTTGAATTATAGTATTATAATTGTTTATAAAATTTATATGTAGGGAAAAACGTGCACAAAATACTAAACTGACACCCTATAGTGGCGGTTGTGCATCATTATGCACATTTTTTTCCTATGTAACTGCAAAATTATTTGCTATAAAATAAATTTCAATATTTCAATCACACAGAATATAATGTAAATTGGGATGAATTTGTGTGAACATGCTCTGCTGTTATATACTCTCTCCTGGCCGTAAATGACATCGATTTTTTCTTTCAACTTAATGCCATATACCTTTAAAAGTACGATTTTTCCGGCCATCCAATTTAGACAAAAGAATTATCGTTAGAATAATTGATGCGTCAAACAAAAGTTCGATTATATCAGAAGAATTTTACTACCTTGAGTTTTCTAGTGTGGAAATGTACACATTTGCTCAAATATTAAATGCAATTTGAGTGGGAATAGAATCTCTACTCTATACTGCCGTCAAATAATTGATTTAATAAAACAAATATTTGAATAAGAAATTTACTTCAATATACATATACAGTGTATATGTGAAATAATTGCATTTGCATTAATTATGTATGTATGTATAAAGGTTACATTTTATGAGTAATGTATGTTTTCGTTCGATTATCAAATTTAGGTCAATTAAAAGTGAAATAAAATAGAATTACGTTAAGTTGACATCGGGGATTAGTTTTTTTTTTTAAAAAAAATGCTGAAGTAAATTGTAGAATAAAAACTGAAAAAAAGATTAAAATTGTAATATGGGGAATAGTTTAAAACTCCGCTAATTAGTAATCAACAGGAACAATGCCCAGAACTTTAATTAAAAAAGAAATTAATATATTTGTGAACTACAGTTAATTAAACGCACAATTTGTTATGGTGAATGTTTTTTTTTATTCAGTAAAAAAGAGCAACAACAACAAATGAGTGGAAATAAATCAAAGATAATTGCATTTTCATTTGTAGATAATCTAAGAAAGTTCGTCGGAAAATTCGACATAGTTTGTTAGTACATATTACATACTTAGTGAAATATTTGAACTTAGACATACACAGGGGGATGGAAAAAATCGATAATAAAATATAAGTATAAAGGGCAGCCATTAATGTCAGTTTCTTTCAAGTAGTATTAAAAAAAAAGTTATCTATTGTCGAACGTGATAAAAAGATGAGAAAGTGATATTAAACAGCAGAGGGCGAGAAATGGTGCATCCAAGTGTAAGGTATATTTATTTGAGATCTGACGGCTGGCGAGAGAGTTTTTAGTAGGACTATGTACTTTTTTCATAAGGCTATATTCGAAGTTAATTCCACACATTTCGTTGTTCTCACCTATTTCAATCCAGTGTTTCATTTATACTCTTCTATAACCATTTATCTCTATAATGTATGTTGCCACCACAACAATTCGAAATGTAAGGGGATATAATAATTCGTGGGGAAACATTGAACCATATTTAGGTACTTTTAAATTTAAGAAATTTCATTTAACATTTGGCCCATTATTTTCCTTAAGTTTCACGGTGAGAGAACAGTTCACACAGTAATAAATTATTTACTTTTTTTACCAAGTGAAAAAAAAAACTAAACAATACTAAAGTTTGAGGAGGGCAAGGGAAGAAAAACAAAAAAATCGTGAACGTGTCAAGAATTTTTAATAAATATGTTATTTATTTGCCCCTTACACAATGTGTGTATGTGTACTTATTTATTTGATTCGTTTCATTTTTATTTCTTCAACAAACTTAGTCATTAATCAAGTATTACTGATTTACAAACACATTGTTGTAAGAAAAACATGACTGGAGGCTGTCTCTGGAGATTGGACCCCCGCTTTTTCTACAACAAGAACTAAAAGCAAATAAAAGTGAAACAGTAGTTCTGTTTTTTAAGTAGAATCGATCTTATACTTTTACACCACAATTCCATCTTTAGGGCCACTATTTGAGGGATACATTAGGAAAAAAGGTTCTATATACATATATAAGGTGAAATTTGATTTGAATCTTGTGAGAAATGGTATTTATGTTGATCTCGACCCTTGTATCAATATTTATTTCCCGAAACTATATACACACCACTAGTTCCGAACAATTGCGAAAATAAATATTTACGAAATATAAATACTTGTTCTCCTAATGGTGCACTTTTATTGTTATTGTTAGTACTGCAGAAAACATTAAAGTGGAACTTTAAAACTACCATTATGTCAAGTTTTAAGCTTTGGCCCCTTAATATACACCCAATTTATATACTAATACTCATAATCTAACCGTAAAATTGCAATACTTTTTTTATAACATCTCATTCAAGTATTATCACGTCCCTTTGGTAAATTATTTAACATTTTCTCTTGTCACATAGGTACAGTTCAGTTGTTCGTTTCACATTTTTTTTTTTGGCTACTCTCTGAATCTCAAATTGGCACGTGTTAAAAATTTTTAACTCACATTTATGTTGTTATATTATAAAGAAAAAGTTATTATGTATATTATTTTCTTATCTTGTTTCCATTTAAAATTCTTAATTAGTTTTGAAAATGAAATCTTTTAAATTTATTGTTAATGTTACTTTAACTGTGTTGGGAAGGAAATTAAAAAAATATTAAGAACAATTTATTATCATATAGTAAAGCAGAAATTTATGCCGTTTTTACGTTACACAGAAAATGAAAAATAAACCACATGAATTTATTAGTGGGTGACTAAAGAAAATGTAAAAAAAACCAAACCGAAATCATTGGAGTTATCTGCATATTTTTCTTCGAAACTTCCTTATAGTTTACTTGAAACTATGAAGGTGAGCACAGACATTTGTGTGCCAACTGCCTGACTGAACTGAGAACTGAACCGGCAGCATTGTTGAGTGAAAGCTTTCAAGGGGCCTTTAGAGTTTAGTTTTGAATTGTACATTTAACTTTTGTTTTCCCAATTAAATAATTTAATCTCAACGGATCCAGCGGGGCCCAATAATATGGCTGGTTAGGTGCTTTAAACTTGTATAACTTATGTGTTACACAAGTTTGGCTCGTTCCAACTGAATCACTATTATATCAAATAAAATAATCGCATATTTTAAAAGATTCCAGAACCATTTAGATTCTAGCGGGTGGTATATAATGAAAGTGTGCCCCATCCTGTTTGGACTAACGGCTCTACCGTATTATTAATGGTGCTTCGTTGGCCATAAATGCTCGTAACATGTGTAAGAAATTATTTCCCTTAACGTTGTTGTTCTCAAAAAAAATATGGCTCTACAATGGTTCTCGACTTTTGACACACAAGAGGTGTAATTTATTAAAGGTTTTTTCATGATCCCAATATTTTTTTATTATCTTACAATGTATGTAACTTCTCTTTTTCACCCCTCCGAATACAGTCCACCCATTTCTCTTATTCCACCCCTATGGTCGCCGTCGTCGAGCTTTTATTCTGTTTACTGTTTTTGGTCATTTTAAATGTAGCCACTTTAATACTGTACTATCCACTTTAATTTAGTTGTTTTAGTTACTTTTACAGCTCACAAAAAATATATTATATAAAGCCACCTCGTTTGTAGGTATTTTCGCAGTAATTTTGGCGAGACTGTCAACTTGTTTGGGGCAACTTATGTTCTACTACTTGTAC
Organism: Silvanus unidentatus; assembly: GCA_963930825.1. Lineage (NCBI taxonomy): Eukaryota > Metazoa > Arthropoda > Insecta > Coleoptera > Silvanidae > Silvanus > Silvanus unidentatus. The sequence continues at coordinate 334,841 of OZ005763.1, forward strand.
ATTATTTTAATTCAACTTAAAAAATAATTAAATTTGATAATGTGAATTTATGTACTATACCTACTACCCAACACCCGTTTCGCTTATGCCTTGTTTGTAACTTTTTAAATGAATTTATTTCATTAAAAACACTTTTTATATTTCTGGTTGTGGTTTCAAAATGAAACGGAGTTTAAGAGAAAGTGGAAAAAATGATTAAAAAGTGTATATAAACTGGTAAATGAGATGGTAAAGAAATTTGCTTTTATACCGGATATTTAATTGAAAGGATAAAAAGTTTCTTTTTTTTAGCAGAAAAAAGTACATTAGCAAGATTTTGTTAAGTTATTAAATAAATGATTTTTTGAAAGCGTGCGCTTGATTCGATTAAATGATCTGTGTGAAGTCCTATTGGTATTATATCCTTTAATATTTTTTTGCGTTTACGTAAAAGTGGCCAAATGGAACGTGCATCACGTATTATATGTGATATAGGTAATATTATATAAAATTCTGAAAAAAATAATACGACCAAAGTGTATTGGGAGCTTCTAAAGTAACTGGCTAAGGTATTTCACATAATAGTCCGGACGTTGTTGTGATAAATAAAATAAATGATAAACTTGATGTGGCACACATGTATACACACATACACACACAATAAGAGCTAGTCGAAAATGTAATTTTTTTCTCTTTATAAACATGTTAGGAGTTTGAATGGGAACATGTACGAATTTAGTACAAATCCAAAAAGTGACATTAAACCCATTAACTTTGTAAGCTTACGTTGAAAAATATTTGGTCTATATACGAGACTAATCGATGTAGTATAATTGTAGTTATTTTCTATTGTAAATAGGACAATGAAATAATGAGATATTCTGTAATATCACTTTTAGTAATAATAGTGTAAATTGTGTTAAAATATATGGTGAATAGAAAACCCTTTTATTATATAATTATGTAAAGTTCAAACAGTACACCTATAGGACTATTTTCTATTCAGTTTCAGTATTCGACAGACCTTCCTCTTCCTTATAACCCTGACAATACATCGGACCCCGCTTCCTCTTTACATTTTCCCGAAGAGGCCCACTCTCTTCGTCACTATCTTCATTTTATCAAATGATTTTATTTTCAATTGTATGTAATTTAAAAAGGTATACAAACTATACTATGACTGCATACTAAACGAATACACATCAGAAATTCTCTTATGTAAATTGACCTAAGAATACATAGGGTGGTGTATATATTTGGTATTCATTGTTTCTCTTTAAGCTTTTAGTCGTCTGATTTCAAGCTGTAGCGGACAATTGATTTATTAATGCATTCTAAACAGCCCGACTCCTTATTAAACATACATTTTCTAAATCTATACAGACTGAACTAAATTGGGTAGGATATAACCCCATTGAAGAGGAGGTTTATCACAATAGTTCAACATCTAAATTACTAATTCCATTTTAGTGTGCACTACGTTTTCAAATTATCTTATTGATAGAAAGATATTATTATAAGTGTGTTGAAGTTTCACATTGTACTCCCTATTTGGTCATTCTCTTTCCACTTTTCAATCGTGACTTTATTACGATTTACTTCCCTTTTTACCTACACACTTTTTTCCCTTTCTTACCTTCCACACTCACTAAATTGTTTTGCATCTTTGAGCACACAACTCATTTTATGCAAATATAGAGCCGCTGTACGACTACAGTTTGTATATGGAAAGCCTTAAACCCCCTCACATAGTATGTAGTTAGTAAAGCGTAGATCGTAAAGGAACTTATCACGTTACATAACATCGTTATCTGATTGATAATGTACAGTGTATTGTGTACAGAGTATAGGAAATACATGTAACTATATATTTTACAGGCCACAAAACTAATTACATTCGTTCGACTTTTTTTTGTCTTTTCTTTATCCAAAACTCACAAAAGCCACACCGTTGTGGATATATAAGTAAAACATCTCTCTATTACGAATACATTAAATGTATACCCAGAGTGCTGCTCGTAAATGATATCTTTTAGTAATAAAATTTTGAATTAATGAACAAAGTATAATAATGCCAGTGCCAGTGTTGGTAGAAAACCTCTAAAGTTTGGAATTAAATTTTCTATACACTAAAAGTCATATAAGGTCCTATTAAACCCACTTACAGGATTTTATTTGTGTGTGAATGTGGACATTTTTTGTTGTGATAAGAGGTAGATTTTTATTTTTTATAAAAAAAGTTCTTTTCAATAATATTATGGAACGAAATGACCCGTTAAAAAATCTAAACGGATTTTGTTTATCTGTTTATGATACTGTGAATGATTTATAAAAATAGTTTAGTGGTTTTTGATTAAATAATAAAATTTTTCATGTAAAAAGACATTATAAAGCATTAGGCAATTTATTGTCGTGTGTATATTGTTCATATTAAAATACATAAAATGTTTATTAATGTTTATGTGCATTTTTATGTACGCAATAAATAAATCATTTCTTGATATTCATGTACTACCTGTTTGATTTTGACTCTAATCAGTCGTGCACATGTAAGTGGGTAGTTTCTGTTTAAAATCACGTTTCCATATATTATATGTATACACAAATATGAGGGTTGTATTGAAAATAGAAATACGCCTATTACTTTGCATTAATTAAAATACCACTCTCGATATAAATCACAAAATAATTAATGGTATAACAAAATTTTGTATGCATTAATTGTGGATTTTATTGTTGAACATTTTTCTATTTAAATATCACTAATTAATTACAATATTTCTCTTTCATAGAAATTAATTGAACAATTACAAATTGACTTGCAGTGAATTGTAAAAACAAAAACTGCCCTATATCATTTGTGATATGATGAACATATAAAATTAGTTTAATTAATAAATGTTGTTCGTCTAGAAAATTTTCAATATTGTATACCTACTAATGTTGTTTAAAAATGAGCAAATTATTAATAATGGACAAAATCCATTACCTAAACTACATATATACAAGTATTTACCTAACTAGTTCTCTAATCAAGAAAGGAAAACCGAATTACATTATAGCTCATGTAATTGTTTTTCCCCCAATGTTCGTCTCCTTATTATAAGTAATTGTAATTATCATTACACAGTATAACATATCCAATAAATATGTAAATCAAGAAAAAAATGCCATTAATTCTATTAATATTTAATGATTCGATTATTTCGTTTAATAAATTTACTTGTAGAGGATACCTATTAGTGTTAAGGTTGTATCTTTTTGCTTGGCAATGTTAAATATGTTACAAGATAGTTGTAAGGACATATTGAATTTAGTGCCGGATATAAGGGTTTACATTCGCACCAGTCTAGTAAATAGTTGAGCCAAGAGCATTTACTTTATTTTTATTCATATACCACCCAATAATTTAAGCCCAATGGGCGAGACTCGTCCAACAATTAACTGCACACCATGTATATCACTTTACACACACGCAACATATAAGTAAAATGTGTTTCCTGTGCAATTCTTTGAAAATAACATTTTACCTTTCGGTTATAGCGTGATTCTGCACGTTTTCTCTAAAATAAAAACAGAATTTACTTAAATTTATAGCAAACCGAAATTATATTTTTCACACTCGCAAACTACCCCCTCGACTACCCTTGAAGTGGTTTTTTGAAATGTGAAACAATCAATGATGAATTGTTTGTATAGAAGAAAGAAAAAATAAAATATAAATGCAAAATGTATTGGTCTTTATCACATTTGAAGCGTTATAAAATTTTTTACAGATACTAAAATGTCCTTTACTTTTATTTTTATGAAGTAACCAACTTTTATAGTGTACTATACGCCAGTGGAGAGAGAAAAAGTGTGTGCCAGAGAGAGTACTTTCGATAGGCCAAACAAATCAACCGCAAGTGCTGATAAATATTCCGGATAATACTACAACCCCCTTATGGATAACCATTTTTATCTTTGCCACACTTATTCGGGAGAAAATAATTGCTATACCCTCGCCAAAATGTCGATGACTCAAACAATTTTATTTCAGTTTAAATCCGGAAGTTCAACACCAGTCTACATTCAATGTAAAAATGTTTTCAAATTGGAACAATAAAAGCGTACTGTAAAAATTTTATTAGATATCACTTCGGCGATTGTTTTGTTTGCTAAAATGTGGAATTTATTCAACCAACTAACCCTTCACACTGACACCATATTGTTTTAAACACACACCCACGGACATACAGAGCAGACAGAGAAAATAAACAAGAGTAATACGTTATCAACTGCTTCTTTTTCTCCTGTACAATTCCTAATTAGACTTTGTTGCCAACTGACTGAATGATTTTTATCTTTTCCAGATATCACAAATCTACCTATTGAGACGATCATTATAAAAGCAGGTGAAAATAAAACGTTGAATTGTCCAGATGTAAGTGAACAGTCGTTAGTATGGGCATTGGAATGGTATTATTTAACACATCAAATAAAATTAGTGGAATTCACTAGTGATTCAACAACTGTATGGGACAATCAGCATCGCATATCTCTAGCACAAGACAATTATGCTCTCAGCTTTCATCCAGCTATTGCTGAAGATAGTGGAGATTATATTTGTTTAGTAAATAGTAGACCAAAACCAGATGGTATTGTGCGATTAATTGTCAGAGGTGAGTCATTCCTCGATGTAATATTACATAAAACCTTTTAATTATCACTCTCGGCACACATCCGTATTTGTATAATATACATATTAATAAACAAATATACACTTGGAATTAGTAAAATTGTTTAAATATCACACTCTTGTATGCTATCAGAATATAATATCATAAATCAATATAATATGCGCATTATTTGTACACGAATTATTTGTGTAAATTGACAAAAACCCCTTAAATTCAACGTACTTATAATAAAAAAACCCTTCTCTTCTCTCATTGAATCCATCACAGATTTTTAGTTTGTTGTAGGACCAGTTTGGAATGTTTTTCGCTTGAAAATACTTCTACAGACGAATGTGTCACTTTCCTCTAAAAGCTTTTATACCATTCGATAATTTAACTGTCCAGTAAGTGCAGAGTTTACAAACAATTGTGTACGTATTTTCAAATATGTACTTGGAGGATACATTTCTCAATACTTCACAGTTAATTTCACGAATGAATGAATTACGGACGTATTATAAAAGGGGAAACATCGGAAACTCATTTCGTTTCAAATATAATCGGCATATATACATAGTTTTATGCCTATATACCTGAAAAAACCTGAAGCCTTCTGTACAATGTTATATATGTGGGGTGGAAGCAATCAAATTTAATTATACCCTTGGAAAAACTGACTCAGATGTGGATTTTTTTAAGGAGATCCCAACTTTTCAACCGTTCATGATTTTTTCCACTTGTACTGCTGTTTCATTTCAACTTTTTTCCATCATTCGGCTTTAAGTTCCAGTCTGAAATGGAAATATATCCGGTTAAACAAATTGCCCAAACTTTAAATGTTTTTTAATAGTTTCATTATTTGATATCTAGTTGATGTTTTTTTCTGTCTAAAAAGAACCCATTTAAAACTATGGTCATAGATAAACTATTTATTAAACAATATATTGGTTTTTCCTTGAAAAAATGAACGTTTCGGTTAGATTAGTTTTCCATGCATAATTATTAATAGCCTTTTTGTGAGTGGATTTTGTTGTCGATTGTTTCACAAAAACAGAATTATTGTCTACAAAAATAGACTATCATGTTAAATGTTTTCGGTTATATTTTTAAAACAATAGCTGTTTTATTTACATTGACACACCAGGTGAATATGTGTATGCATTATGTGATGTTTAAGCTGAAATAACAAAATTCCAATCGATATTCCACAATTACAAGTCCATTATGACTGCTATTAAGTAAATTCGTTAATTCGTTAAAATTTCATGAATATTTCAAAGGTGAAAGTAGAGTTTCTTAAATGTGTAAAAAAGTTTAAATAGTACAGCACTCAATTTATTAACACAATTAGGAAAATTGTTGCCATTTTTTGGCCGCTGTTGTGTTTGTCCTCGAATCATGCATATTTCTCGTATAACTTATATATTTATATGTTTGTAAGTAGATGGTATGAATGTGGCCTAGATAGAGAAATAAATTCAATTAAATTTATGAAGGATTCACTAATCGGTAACTTTGGTAAAAGTTCAAGACAAAGAGAAGCATATTAACGAGTCTTTGTGGAGAGATGTATTAAGGAATAAGGATCGATAATCAGCTGTGAATTGTAATATATAGAAAGGAAAAGAGGTGCACACACAGAGAATAGAGTGAATTATTCAAAATTGACGAGGAGAGAGAAAATAGAGGTGATGTTTATTATTTGAATTAATTCAGTTAACAACCAATAAAAGGAGTGGAAGTGAAAAATGCTGAATTTCGAATTATAATAATAACATAAAATGGATTTATAACAAATTCACGGATGATGTGAACAATGTTTGAAATGTTGCAAACTGTTGTTGTATGTGAATCAATAATGAGTACAAAACCATAAAATCATATAATAGCAAAACAGGCATAAAGAATTATATTAAAAATTATGTAGCAATGTTATTTTATTGTTGATATTATAATATTTCGCTTTTCGGCTACATATGTACATATATACAATATAGAGAATCAAGTGTACAAAACTTATTCATGTTATGGCACAATGACAGTTTAAACATTGTTTATTCTCTATATAATGCCCCATGTGGTTTAGTGTTCATGACACTTTTACACTTATCACAAGTGTTTTCAATAATTTAAATGCATGCGATTTATAATTGAGCAAAAGTGGAAGCGTTCCTTTTATTTGGTTAATTAGCCATTTGCAATAAACAGCCCCTCGACAAATGTACACCTTATTAAAGGCTCGTTTTGCACACAATTTCAACATTACAATTCCCTTTTATGTGTTACACAAGTATTCCATATAACAATATAAAAAAAGGGAAATTTGTAAACAATATTTTTGAAGAATCCTTTGAGAAATTTAATAAACTTGGTTCGGAGTAAAGGAAATGGACAAAAAAATTGACAAACATCAAACACATCATAATAAAAATCCCTCTGAATATTATTGCGCTATCTTGTAATATATGAACGAGATTTAATTGAAAAACTATTGAACTGGTCCATTAAACAACTTCCAATGTGCACATTTTTTTTTTCGATAAAACTCCCTCTGTGTGTGCTGTGCTGCTCGTTCGTCGCAGAGAAAAGTTGCAAATAGAAATGATTTCAAGCCGGATTTAACGTGATTTATCACTTTTGTTTAGAAAATGGAACTGTTGAATCGGAATAGCATGAAGTTCATTATTGTTACAATAAATATGAAAGATGTTTTGTAACTGTTTTGGCTTGCAAATAAGGATATCCTGGACAGAAGATCTAAACTAGAAGCAAATTTCAACTTATAATACATAACATTGTCGGAGAGTATTTGTTGATGTGGGAATATTTTAGGTCTAAAAGAGGCCCCCCTCAATGCCGTTTGCTGTGCTATACTGCCTTCTTCTATATCAAAATTACAAAACGCTTCATTGATTTTCTTTCCATTGTATCAACGTTTTGTTTGTATTAAATCGTGTATATGTGTATCCGTTATGGTTTTGTTTCGTAATTTTAATCTGCACTGAAATAATTTCAAATTTATTCAACTCATGTAAACGCTTAACTCAACTATTAAAAGCTGTATAAATTTTGAAACTGTAAAGGATGTGTTGCCCAACTTATGACATAAACATTAAAACACTCTTGAAAACATATATTATAAAGTTTGTAACGTTAACCAAAACTCTGGTGGTGGTCGTACTTTTTAATTATATTTTTTCCATAAACAGTGTTCCTAATTTTACATGGAAATTTTAGTGTTTTTTCTACCGCCGTCGACGATGCCGTCGTCGTCGTCGTATACTAGCAGTCGTCGTTGTCGACGTGGGGACCCCATTCTCAACCCTATATGAAGCCTTTTTACGGGGGTTACATAAATTGTTTTGAAACTTTTATTTATTTAAAATTCGTAATTAATTGTTTGTGTTATAAACATGAAACTTCTGTTGTATACTCAAAGAACACATACACCTTCACTTTAAGCATGCAATTGATATACAAGGGAATTTATTTAACCAATAAATGCTTAGTTTGTAATTTAACACAAATAATTAACAGTTTAATGTTTATTGAATGCGAATTAACAACTTGCTACTTGCTACTTGGCAAGTTTTCATTCAGTTTCTTGACTTTAACTTCATCTATTTTGATTAATATTGTATAGACTCGTATATATATCTTTATATGTATACATATTTGATTAATCGAATTATAAATCTTAGATTGTTATTACTAACTACAGTTTAAAGTTAATATAAAGTTATTCGTGACATTTCAAAGTCGATGTATTGTTAATTGTTTCTCCAACTTGGTAATTAATAACTATAGTTTTCACTCTATATAACATGGATGTATTAGACAAAAGTATTTATATAACTAACGAAAAGGAAATTAAACAGGACCAATGTTACATATATATATAACATCATCAGGCAGTCTTTCAAACCGTATCAAAGAAAGTCTAACGAGAAAATTAAAATTTCATATTACTTTTCATCAACTTTTAACAGTTTCAGATGAATTGTTATATACTTGCCTGAAAATTTGATAATAGTTTCCGTCCTTTAGTCTTGGAAATAAAATTATTACTTAGAAATCCTTTGATTCCTTCGCAAATTTACATGTATACAATCAAAATAGAGGGAAAAAATATTGTAACTCGTGACGAGGGAAATTAAATGTTAGAAAAAAGAAAGTTGAATCCTTTAAAGTTAATTTAGACATGACTTATTGCGTGAAAAGATAATAAAGAGATTTTATCATTGTAATAGTATACTTTACAGCAATTTCCTTTTGTTTATTATTAAACGCGTGTAGGTGGGCACTGCTGTGATGGGGTTGGATGTATTTCAAGAGTTTTCCCATTAAAATTAAAAGTGAAATGTATATTAATTGCGGTGTTGTTTAGAAGCTTTATCGACATTTGGTCGTAATTAATGAAATATTGTCAAGATTAATAGCGTCTTAGGACGATTTACGGTAGGACATGGAACAGACAGGATTAACATGCTACAAGGACCTAGACCTGTATCATATTTACCCTGTTACCATCTACAACTTGTATCATAATTCATCATATTGCCGCCTCTATTTCTAATGGAATCGTAATTTTATACAGTTAAATAGTTGGTGGAAAAACGTAACACGATTTTTTCCTCCCTCTCTATACCAGTGTGTATATGTGGGAAATTAATTTCTTGCAAGGCTATACGTTACTAATTCCATGAAATTAGTGTGTCTTGATCGTTATTCGATATTTTTTACACGTTGTTGGGTAAAAGACGGTTAATCCCTAACAAGTAAGTACTAAACTAGACAAAAGCAAACGCTGAAGCCGCTCTGCCTACATGCATTTATGCCAGGATAATTTGTACGTTTGTGAGAATTTATTAGTTTTGTTTGTCATAGTTGAAGGATTGAATGAAAAATTGAATTGTAAACAAAAATATAATCTTTCGCTTGTCTCGCATGTCTCCTGTTATTAGATATATGTATATACTAATAGAGCGGAATGTGTAGGTGCATACTTATAAATTTCCATATTAAATTATAGAGTCATTCTGTTTATTAAGAGGATTATCGATTTCCCTTACAATTAACAATGATTTGTGAATATAATTCTCTTTGTCTGACACAAAGTTCCATACTATATCGGGGGTCGCCCTAGGTGTAGGTATGTAGTTAGTGAGATTATTAAAAATTTGCTAAACTGACCGAAAACTCAACTCATCCATACATAAATGCATATGTGGTTAATTACATTTTTGCGAAATGTTATTTTATATAGCATATAGTAAGTTTTGCTTGTGTAGATGTATATGTTGGCGTCACAGTTTTCTAAGTAAAAGTAAATCGGATTCATATGAAAATTAAATCATTTCATATGTTATTATAAAAGAGAAAACAAAAGCCATACAGGCTTTATTATATTCAAACAATGGAAAATACTTTTTTCCATGGGAATTAAAAATAAAACTTTTTCCACCTTTCGATTTTTGTCACGTAGTGAATGCGTTTTATTTGAGAAAGAAAATTTCTCTATCTTCAATATACAAACCTAATCAATTTTTGTGTTTAAACTTTAAGTATGGTTAGTGCTGATAGGAAAATGTGTGTATAGATAGTTTTGTTGTTGTGTGTTTTCAGTTTGTGAAATTCACCAGCATATGGTTATGATACAAATTGGTAACATTTAATAACACCGATTTTCCGAAAGCAATGTTTGATATGGCTTGTAAAAGACAGGACTTTGCTTCCCGCATATTGATTGTTCATTCCCTTTTACTTATCTGTTAAAATTAACTACAAAGCATCGATTCGACAATATTTAATCAATGAAACTGTCAAAGAGCCATTCCCGTTTCCACAAATGATAAATTAATTTAAATATCTCCCTTTTCAGTGCTGCGAGTCATCATTATTGTTGCTCTCTTTTCTTAAATAAATAATTTCCACACACATGTATATATGGGGCAGCATTTTCCAACTAATAATAAAGTGAATTGAGGAGAAAAAACTGTAATAATTAGAAAGTTTTCTTCATTGTCTATAGTGGAATTGTAAAATAAAGCAAAGTTGTGTTAAATGAATGGTTTTGTTCATAGCAAACTTTTATGTGTCATTAAAAACTCAATTTGAACTCTCTAAGCGTACACAGTACACCCTTTTGTGTTCACTTTCAATTCAGTAATCACATTAATGATTATGAGGCACATAGATATTTTCCTGATATCTTATATACTTATAAAATGATGGATTCGAAACGCTTTTCAGTTTCATTAGAAGATAAAACGTTGCCATTTATTCCTTTTTAAAAATGTTCAGCCAGCAATTTTTTATTATTCAATATTCACAGCCTTTTCGCTCTTTAACCATTCATATATGCACACATATAGGTAACTCTATCCAATCCACCGCCATATAATTCACCTATTATATGCAATCATTTTACACATGTAGGTACAATTATTAAATAAGTAGTAAGTGAATGCTTCAGGGGCTTTCGTGGTCCGATTTAATGCAGGGGAGGCAGAAACCTATTCCGGATTGTTGACTTTCCACTATACAACAGGGAGATTTGTCTTTCTGGCAGTGTTAATTGGAAGTGAATATAAGATAACTCGCCATTGTGAACATGATTTTGTATTCTATATTGGAGTTCACCTCATCAGGGAACCATATTCCCGATAATTACATTGTTTAACTAAATGGAAAAAACGCAAATTGTTTCCCACAGTATAAAGTAAATTTAGTGGTGGTCGTCACCCATCAGGCTATTGGAAAATATTCTACCCTCGAACCACTAACAGTGGTTGACTACTAACTAATTTGTAAATGTACGCGTGAATGCACTAAATACAAAAATTCTTTTGTACGTTTTTTTTCCCAATGAACAGAAAATAACAACAATACATATATATGTAGTATGTAGCACAATGTTCGTATATATGGGGCATTGGGGCTAATATTTGTATGCGTATATAATACACGTATAATTTTTTTCCGATAAAAGAAAACAATCATATTGTTAAAACGAGAACATTTTCATAAAATTTGTATTAGATTTTAATTAATTTACTTGGTAGAAAAAAGGGCTTAACTAACCATCAAAACGATGAGATATTACGGTCCGATTTTAAAAAGAGTCGCAACGTGTAATTAATGCCCCATTTTCAGACCCGTTCTGTGCACTAATAAATCTAAATACACCACCTAAAATGTCGGCATTATTTATTAAATTGTTTACTTCAATGAAATATTTAATGTGTGTTCAATAAAAATTTCATGCCAGAAATAAGTGTATATTTGAACTGTTTTCATATTTTAGGGAATACATTAATTACCACTTTATTCCGTACAAAATGTTTAATGATTCTCTACCGCAATCTAGGAAACAGCCCGTTGTTTAGAACGGTATTTTCCCCAGCATATACAAAGCTGTGTGTATTTGGGTCATACTTTCGTGTAAAATTGATACTTTGTATGTTTGAATTGGAACACACAAAAGTATTATAAGTACCCGTACCCACGTATATTACATATGTGGAGAAAAGCTGTGAACAAGAACCGAATTCTCAAATTTCAAATACCATAATTTATTGCATGTAATGGATGAAGTGGAGAAGATTTTTCTTCGTCTAACAATAACAATTTTTTACTCAATAATGAATTGTCAGTGGAATTAAATTGGAAGCAATTTACTGTAATAAAATGAGATGGAAGGGAAAATCATAAAATAAATTATTTCCTAATTAATTTTTCTAATGACGACACTTAAATTTTCAACTAATGCAAAATTGCTCCTCTTAACAAGAGGGAAAAGCACATTTTTATACTCTTTCAAGGTTCAATATTTCAAAATATTATTTACACAGACTGATTTTTTCATTCATTATCTCCTCTTTTGATCGACCCCGCACATACAGCAACTCTCTTTTTATACGACGATGAAATAATTAGAAATCCCTAGTAAATTTTAATTGAGGAGAACGGATATTGACTTGATTTTCTATCAATAATTGTGGAAATTTTTATTTCCGAGAAAAATAACAACAGAGTCAGACAGACACAAATTCACTTGAGGAAAAAGGATTTTAATCGATTACATTATCCAAAGTGCGTTCGTTCATGGTCGAATATTTCAAAAATATTTTATTAAAAAACGAGGGTATCTCAATAATGTATAGACTATTGAATTGCCTTCACCCATCAATATCTCATAACAATGTTAAACTTGAGGCAATATTTGATTTTTCTGCATGTTTTTATTTTAAAATTAATTTAAACGTATCACTTATATCTTTTTCACCCCACAAGTATTATTTTTAATAGCACACGCCCCTAACAGAGATAAGAGCAGGGGTGTTGTTAAAATGATCTCCCCAAATAAGATATTCATATAAAGCATCATTTTACTCCTGTATTAAAAAAATTGTTCTCTCTAATATGGAAATACTTAATAATAAATTATATTAAGATAAAGTAGGAGGGGTTTCCGGGCGGTTTTTTTAATAACCAAACCATTTCTCAAGATAAGAGAAATGATTTTAATTACCACTGAAAAAAACCCACCACCGCTTAATTTATTATATTTACGTTTATTCCGTGCAAAAATCGTACTTGTATTTATTACTTTGTTTTAATCAAGCATCATTTCGGTTAGTACAAGAATGAGAGTATGAAAGAAATGCGGGAGAGAGAGTGGAAAAAAGCAATTTACTGTTATAAAATTGGGATTGGGATGCTTGAAAGATGGTTAAATTTTCAGATGTGCCAGATCCTCCAGTTCGACCACTCATCGTCAGTTTTACATCGCGTTCTGTCAATCTCTCGTGGGCACCGTCTCAAGACACGCACCACAGCCCCGTCACGCACTACATTATTCACATCCGGTAAGTACCCTTTTGTATCCGTCACCAGCAAACCGTCTCTTCTACATGTTCTAATAGTAAATGCAACAGAAATTCTTCCTTTTCATTATCCTTCTCAGACGCTATTTGGAAAAATGTCAAGGGCAGTTATATCAATTTTCGTGATCGTGGACCGTTAAGCGAACAAAGATTAGTTTAACCCCCTAGACAAAAAAATTTACAATAGATTTAATTAAGTTTTCTTTTATGGTCCCGCAAAAGCGATTATTAATATACTGTACAATATGTTATCGGGGGCGGTTCATATATAAACGATGTGAAATATTGTGTGTAAATTTGTTTGCGTTTCGAGAACACACAGTATGAAATTTATTTAATTCTGATGACAATTTTCGCCTCCCGATCCGAGGACCAGTGTAATACCGTTCTCCCGATTTCTATAGGAATAGATATATATTTTTCGATGTATATTTATTGTGTATGTATGTATGTATAGTGTGTTCCTGTTATCGTGTCAAAATCAAAATCTGAGACGGTATTTCAAAAGGGCGACAATGGCACGTAATTCATGTCGATAATAATAGCTCTTTTCTTACAATATTTTATTGCACAAAATTCGGAATTACACAAGGCGTATTTTTACCATAAAATATATGCCAATTGGAGCACTATTGGCAATATATAAAATTGGTTGTGTGTGCAATTTTCCGAACTAGTTTCTCTAATTAATGCCCCTTTAACAAAATTCAAGTTAAAATATGATTTTTCCTTTCTCCCCCTTTTGGTATAATAATAAATGATTTCAAGCGAATGGTTTTGTTGACACTTCCTGTGTCACAAGATGTTAAGTTCCGACAAACGCTTAGCAATTAGTGTGATATATTACCAGTGAATGTTTGAATTAATGTTTTGACGAATGACCAACATTTTGCACCAATCAATTGCAAAATTTTACCACATAGGAATATTAATGCAAATATTGTACCTATTCGATTTTTTTTTGTTGGTAATCAATTCTGGGTTTGCAATTAAAACGGAAATGTTTAGGAGGGATGGTTATGGTTAAGCAATAAAAAAATATAATCAGTTTTTTTCTTTGATTAGGGGAATATTTCCCCATACACTTTGGCCACAATAAACACGTTAGAGTGTTTAAAACATAATTTAATTTGACTTGTAACGTGCATTAATTCATAAAGGAATGTGTTAAAAATTATGTTTTAACTAAACTTTCGGTTGTACATTACAAATATGTAATTATAATACAGATTGCGTGCGTTAAGGATCGATTTTTCAGCATAATTATAATGCTTATAGGATTTATGTTTAGTATAATCGTGATTTCCTTTCCCTAATATACCGACTATCACACATTACATCTTCCGTGCATAAAAAAATAACATACAACAGCACACATAATATAGATGAAAGAGTTTTGAAAACGTTTTGCAAAGAAATGATTCCAAATTACGCTAAATAATTGTATTCAACGACTTCCTATTGTCTACAAAGACTGAATTATTTAATTACGTTTACCTTATTAAGGGGGTAATGTTACAAAAGGTGTTGTGTCTTCAAACAATACAACGTAAAAGTCAATTTATATGCATCTGTATGTAAACCGAGATGAATTCTTAGCGAAACGTAATAGTGTTACGTGCTGTTCTATACCTAAAATATCGCAAAACTTTATATCGGAATCAATTCTTTTAGTTTGTGTTTTACGCTGAAGTGGCAAAATTTTCTATAAAACAGATAAACTTAAAATGAATAAAACTGATTTACTATAGATATATAGTTTAACAGATTACTTAGAAAACTTTTTTCAATAGAAATTTTATATAATAAAAAAACGCCTAGAATTTAGTTGTGCCATAAATAAAACTGACAAAAGCAGATTAAAGAACACAAAATTCATTTCACTCTTTGGGAGACCATAAAATCGATACAATTGGAAGGTAAATTCTTACGGATAATTTTACACTTTATAAAAATTTTCTAATCTATGTTATTAGGGGTTTCCTGAAAATGGCTTTTCTAAATTACACATGACCACGCAATATGACGACTTCATTCGGTTTTAATATAAATAAATGTACGTAGATTTTTTTCTGGAACATGTATACACAAAATTACTTATAAAATATTCATCTATACACTTACAAGGCATTGTTTTAATGTCATTTTGTTTGTCTTTCATGTAAATGATATTCGAGCTTTAATAGATCATTAAAAGTGACTATTTAGTGTAATATATAAAAGCTTCTATTTGAGGAAAATGCTGCAGCAACACAAAAAATATCGTACACTAGAATGATGTATTAATCACATTTCCTTTCACGTGGATTTTCAACAAGATGCCGTTCTATGTGTACTGATGAGGATATATGCCCAGTTGACTGTCCTGAACTGCCGTAAATTTTTACAGGATCTAATTTTGACAAGGGAAAGTAAAGCAATGAACTATAAAGAGTGGATGAGGAATAGTAGAAGAGAAGAAAAAAAGCGAAAATTAACACTTTTCCTAAAGTAGACGAGAGGAAAAACCCTCGAAGGGAAACAAACATGCTTTGAATTTGTCTAAACATGCTCCCCCTACTCGTTTTTATATAATATTTAACTATGAAAAATGTTTAATATCCATTAAGTAACCGGTTTATTATATATTAATATCAAACGTGACTAATTATGTTATTCCCAAGCGTATTTTAAGAATTTCTAATTAAAAAACTTATATATTACAAGTTTAATTAGCATATTGCACTTAAATTGGCAATTTCTAAACAATTTTACATTGTAGATAAAAAACCGTTCTTTGTTCCCTTCCAAATAAGTACAAAATAATAGTTGTACATCACGTTTTAATATTAAATTGAAACGTTTCGTTATTATTTCTGGGAGTTTTCCCCTTTCAACTTAAAATTGTCAATTCTAGTTCCATAAAATCCTTATGGTTTTCCACCCTTAACCATTTTATTGCCTTTGTTGCGGTCTCGCCACTTTATTTAATATACGAAATTTGTCAATACAAAACCGAAAAGTACGCCACCAAAAATGATTGAATTCTATTAAATCTTTTGTAATTGTTTTTTAATCATATTTTTTTATGCACATAATAAACAATGTTATTATATGGGAAGAAAATTACCCACTATTCAAGGAGATTAGTGAAAAGAGAAATGGTCTTTGATAAATTGTATAGTTAGCTCAATTGTATACGATTAGATTGATTAATGAAGTTTAAACCATAGTTGATTAATTATACCTACTACCAAGTGCTAGGAACTATTTCATAATTTTAATTCAAATCATTCGTATTAACATCAAAATCAATTTGTAAAGTACCTTACAACCTAGATTACACAATGAACTTAACAAAAAAAGAATCTTATTTTCATTTAATTTCACCAACCAAAAACGTAAGCCTAAAACACCCTGTATAGATATTTAATTTATTTTGAGGTTGTTTCATAAAACAAATAATTAATTGCTATTTATTATTAGTCATTCACAAATTGATGGTTTTAGCATTATTGAATCAATTTGTCGAACTAAATAAATATTTTCTATAATATACAAATAAAGTGCATCCGCATTAGCGGATTTAAAAAATAAAAATCACATATTCCAACATTGCAGATTTTTATATTTGAAACATCCACACTCCTTTAGTATGATATTAAAAATTAAAAAGATCAAGAGCTATATCTGCGTGATTTGAAGCTTTTAAATCTTATAACAGGCAATGAAATCATAAATCATCTTAATGTTTAAAAATGAATGTGTGGAGAGAAGTTGGACGGGTAAAAAGGGCAACCTAATGGTCATTATAGAAATGAAAAACAAACACATTTTTATGTATACATAATACATATGTATACAAAACGAGATAATATTATATGAGGAATGATTCATTCACGCATTTGCAATATTATGAACGCGTTTTAACATTAATTTATGTAATGACATTGTGTTTCAAGTGTTTGAATTACTTTAAACACTTACATAACACCCTTGACGAGTGAATAGAATACAGTTGTATAGAGAATACTGAGTGCACTCCCCATAAATAGTAACAAAATTTTGAGAAAACGATGATACTGTACAGAACGCGTGACATTTTTTGATATGTATCGTTAGGGGTGACGCATTGAAAATCCTTAGGGGTTTCCCCCTTGGCAATAAAGCAATAATAACAAGTTGAGTTTGTAAAAAGGGCGCCTAGATAAATATATGAACTGTTCTAATATAAAAGATAAAACTCATCATTTTTATCGTCGAAAACATGAATGAAATTAATTACTTCGGGGTATTTTAACATATGTATTTATAGTGGCGAGTGACGCTCCATTTTATAGACAGTCAAGTGAAAAATCGATATTCTCATTTTTCGGTATAAATATACCATGGCAAATGGGGAAGTTGCATGCGTTTTTCTATATATGAATAATAAATGTAATTAGTTAGGAGTTGAAGTGTTCTATTGTGGGGGAAGATATGTAGAAATGTGTTCTAATAAAAACCGTTTTCCAAAGTTCCATCAAAGTGGCACCATTTTAGGTATAAGAGGAAGCGCTTTTTATCAATCACTAAAGGGACATAAGGTTATTTGACATGTTATATCTGCATGGTCTGTTCCATTATAACGCATCTTATAAATAGAAAGCTTTTCTTGTAAGACCTTATTTAAATAGGAAAATCGTACATTATACTATTTTGCACCCCTTCTTGGCTTATAACGAAGAAAATGCTGTTTTATATATTTTATATAAAGGAACAAGAAAAATATATACACAAAAATGTGTAGAAACTAAAACGCAGAGAATACGTAAATAGCATTTTCCGTTATATTTAAATGAAAATACATTAAAAATTTCCTCTACCGAAATATTTAATGGGTATTGTTTTAAATTGGAACCGTGTGAAATTTACTGAAAAATAATCAATTGCCTTGAAGGTTATACTTGTGTATTTGGTATGAAGATTACTCTGTAAATAGCTTTCGTATTATTAGATTCAAATGTCGATGGATTAAATGTAGGCCTCTTTGAATATTTTTTATAAAAACATAAGAGGAATATTAAATAAGTTGTTTTTACGTTAATAAACTTTGTACATGTTTTATTACTGTATAATATATACTTTTACAGTAATAAATCAAAACAAAATCCACCTAAAAATTTAAACATGAAATAATATTTTACTAATGTAATTATATTCTTTTGCTCCACGGGCAAAACTCTAACAAACAATAATATTCAATAAATATTGAAGCTTAAAGCCAAATTCGAGTTTTAGTAAAGATATACTCTAAAAAAACTGATAGTCTCAAACGCTTTAAGCTTTTAACCCTCGTCACTATTATATGACATTGGGGTTTTATTGAATTTTATTGAATAAGAGTTTTTCTGTATATTCACATACATCTATACACGTACGGCCTTGCGTGTGTGTATATGTGCTATAAAATGAATCTCATTTTTAAATATTGATTTTCGGCATTTAGTTTTTCAACTACTTCATATTCATTTCAAACACAACAATAGAAATTTCTAACAACAACTTTTCCTGTCATATCGAAACTTTTTCACTAAATAATTTTATATAATATTAGCTTAATCTACAATACATAATCGCTTTTATGATGAACTTTTCCACAAAACTTTAAAGTCACATAATCCTCCTTTTTATTTAAACTGTTTTATAATATAGGTAGTTTGCTTTTTTTATTGAAAAATTGTCCAAAAAAAGAGGGTGGAAAATAGACGGAGAGAGGAGTTTTCAATTAAACAAAAATTGTTGTGGAAAATGTTGAACAAAACTAAAATTTCATTTAAAATAAAGCAAATTACCGACTAACAATTGAATGCGAAATAAAATTAATTTAACTTTAGATGAGACGTTTGGAAAGTAAAGTTTTAAAAGAGCCACTCATATACTCGTGCGAACAAAATAAATTTCCCTTCAACCTCTTACGACTATCAAATGAACTAATAAGAAATCCTAGAAATTTAAATGACTGCATTAGAAACGTCTAAGGGCTTCGTTTTATATTATTTTCACTAGTAGCATCAGAAGAGAGAGAGATATGTAGAAAATGGGATAGTGAAATGGTAATGTGAGAGCTTTCATATTATTCGGAAAAATGCTTGAAGGGCTTTCAAGATTAAAAGGCTGTAAATGTAAGAAAAAAACAAATCACAGTAAGGTCAATCTTTTAGAATGGGTTAGACATTGGCACGAATTAGAGCATCCCCCAAACGGCAAGGGAATTGTCCGACAATGAAATACAATTAGGTTACGTTAGATATCGTCTTCTTATCTGCGCAGCCAATGGTGCTTTAAAGAATCCACACATTTCTATTTCACTTTGAACTGATTTTACACAGAAACATTCCACAAATAAAACACAAGATAGGACTTATGTGAAAATGAAATTTCCTCTCTTCTATATCTCTGTACCACTGCTATGTACATATATATACAAGTTGAAAGAAAGAATTAGGATATTATATCCGGAGTAAGAAACTTTTCTTCAATTTTAATTGCGCAACGATTAATAATGATAAATGACAGTTACGTTTAATTTAATAATAATTAGTAAAGTTCCATGTCATTGTCTAAATCTAAATCGTTAGTCTACCCATTGAAACATTTCAAACTATGC
This sequence comes from Silvanus unidentatus, assembly GCA_963930825.1. Lineage (NCBI taxonomy): Eukaryota > Metazoa > Arthropoda > Insecta > Coleoptera > Silvanidae > Silvanus > Silvanus unidentatus. The sequence continues at coordinate 354,994 of OZ005763.1, forward strand.
GTTCTTGGTAATCCTTTTCCCATGTGAGCGGCCTTCAACTAAATCTAGTTGACACCACTAACATACTAACTCCCAAATGTCTCTAAGTAATTAAGCTAAGTTTGTTTGATTTTTTTTCTATTTTCATTTCAAGACTGCATTTTGCTCAGCAAACATATTTAGATTTAGACTTATATCAGTTTAGTTTATAAACTAACTAACACTTGTTCTAATACAGTGTACAAGTATGGATATACAGAGAAACTCATATACTTCAATCTCTAGTGTACTTCGTATTTGTGCGCCAAATTTAACAAGTATAATTAATTTACAAACATCAATAATAAATTCCAAATCGTTCCATGTTGAAGTCATAACCGGAATTTTCATTTAATTAGCGATAACAAACCTCAAGTAAGGTTAATTAAGTTTATATAATTTTTTTATTAATTTACAACCTTATCGTATTAATAATCGTATGTATCAACTTTGATCAAAAATTTCTTACATTTTTACTGTAATAGAAATTGATTGCGATTAGGTGGCTACAAACATTTACTCAATAACCATAATACGTGACTGTTTTTGACAAAATTGTTTAAATACACGCCTTTATTGAAATGATACTGCATTTAATACAAATAACATGCACCTGCTATATGCTATTATTGTTTTGATCGGTTATAACTAGGAATGTAGTTCGGCTTCAAATGTGGAATTATTGATACTGTGTAACACAAGTTAGAAAAGTAAAAATCAAACTTCCCAGATTACATTCGGCCTTATCAATTTGATTCCTTATTTATATTTCAATATCGCAATATTGAATTTGAAATATAATGATTTATGTATTTTTATTCTGTGCTATTTCATTGTGTGTAAAGAAACTATATATATGATAAACTTTTGTTCGTAAGTTGTTTGGAAATTTTTAATAACTTTTTAGGGAGTGTCCTACTATACACAACACTTTTAAAAACGTCGTGTATTCATATGTTTGAATATATCTGAACAAAAAATATTATAATGAGAAAGCATATTTTTAAAAAGGGAAAAGCTTTGTAATAATCATAACATACCTATATGTTATACTCTGAAAACAAACTAGATAATGCAATAAGTAATAATAATAAAATGTTATAAGACAAAGAACAAACAATGTTTAGAGAGAAAATATTCAAAAATCTTTAGAGAGCTTTAACAACTAACACAGAGGAATATTCTCTTATAGAAAATTCTTGTGTTTTTTTGATAAATCTTTGGTAAAAATGTGTTTAGATACAAAAGAATTTTGTCTGTGTGTTACAAATGAAACAAAGAAATAAAATATTATTTTCTCTTCCTGTTGAATTTTTTTCTGTGCTACACTCGATCTGTGAGTATAGGCCGGTGCTTTTGTCTTTCAAGTACAATGTTTAGAGTTTAAAGAATTTACTGTTTTTCCAAAGGAAAATAGTATTTTATGACCAAACACAAATAGAGAGAAAATATGGATAACTTTTTGTTTGACTATACACGCCTATGTACTACGTGGGGTGTAATAAGCTTTAGAAAATATCATTAATGTTTAATTAAACCGTATATGAATATTCCTATGAGCCTTCTAAAGATTTATGATATAAATGTCATCCACATCTGTCTAATAATAATTAGCAACGCCCTTGACCAGCCCTTTTACCTTCAAACATATAAACTATACATGAATTTATATTCATATGAGGAATTACATAGATATATTAATTACGGTTGAACGCTGATATGAAAACTAGGTGCATGTGTATGAAAATAATAAAAGAAATATGCCAAAATTAGAGAAATGATTTTGTGAAAATGTTCATTACATTGCAACATTGCATGTGCAAATCAATTTTAAAGTTATTTTCGCTGAAAGAGCTTAATAACAACATCAATAAACCACGAAATGTCTTTTTCATTTTAAATGAAACCTATAGATTTTACGACTTGCCTTTCAGAAACGTATAAACTGAGTTAGTGTTTTTAACTTTTCTTGAAAAATTCGAAAAAACATTTTCGTGTGAACATATCTGTTTAAATCAATACATAAACGTTTACGTTTCGGTGACATTAAATGTGAATTTGTCTAAACAAAACCTATTATGTTAGTACCTAAATTTCCAAACAAGAATAAAATACAAGAGAGTACCTAGTTGAAAAATTGGTATAAAAATTCCAACACAATAGAATTTTAAGTAAATCGATTGAATATTATTCAATTTTCTTAGTATACTCGTCGTATGTTATAGTTTCCGGGCATCTAATAGTATTTGATTTTGTTTTATCAAAATATTTTGAAAATATAATGAGATATTTTTGATTTCCCAGTTGGTTTTACACACAGAGAGATGAACGAATGAATATAAGCTACCTACTTCAAATATTGAGTAAAGTTCTGTGTTTAAACTTGCCATAATACTGTATATATAAATAAAAATAGAATTGTTCAATTGAAATATTTCATCATATAATGCACATAATGCATTGTATAAATATCAACTTTTATTAAATTAGACAATGGGCATTAAATAAAATATTTTATATATGAATATAAATTGTGAGTGTGTTTTGTGTAATGGACAAAAAATGTGCAAATTTATGCAATATATATAGGCGTCAATTGCATTGATTTTAGCGTTCAGTTTTAGGAAAGTTTTATTGGAAAATCCCAATAGAAAGAATGTGCCCTTGGCAAGTTTTCTACTATAGCACGAGAGTATCGCCAGAGAGATATTTGAAAGTACTTCCAACTATGGCCAACCATTTTCAACCTTATCTTCTGCCATTCGTGTATTTGCCCGATTTTGTTGCTTTTTCTACACATACATACCATATACCGTATGCATTCTATGCCACCCCCTAAAAACCCCATCAATTGTATTCTATTTCGTTGTTAAAGGAAAAGAGATTTTATTCTAGTACTTTCCCATTTTCCCCAGCACTTTACTAATGATGTCCCCTATTTGATATTATAATTATTATGTTTCCCCCTATATTTAAACTGGCTGGTGGCTGGTTCCTATACTCTTCTCCTCCAATATACATGCAATGTTATAATATCAAATAAAATTAATGCGATCCAATTGGTTTGATTAATGATTTTCTGTCTATTGTCACAAAAATGTATTAGTTTCAATTAATTTGTGAAATGAGAAAAAAAAGGAAAATAATAAACACGCCATATATCTTGAAACGACAATTTTTCTCCACATTTCAAAGTCATTTTTTACATGTTGAAAAAATAACACTGCAGAATATATATATATGAAACATATTTCGTGTTATATATAAAATAGAGACGTTAAGTTTTGTCAGATATTTTCGTATTTCGGATCCATTAGTTCTTTCAACCGTTAAATTTGTTTGGTGCAGGAGAAATCGTTCTATTATGCGTACAATAAGTGGATAAAACTATTCAAGGAAACTTTTTCTCCCCTTCGTTTTAATTGTGTTAAACAAATCATGTAGAATAGAAAATTTTACTGCTGTTACATCAAAACTTACTTGAATAAAGTACCTCAACCCTCGCTTTGTGCGTTTCAGCGTTTCCTTTTCTTACACTTTTTTTCAGATATTTTTAATGAGCAAAGCGAAAATTATCTTAGAGAAATAGTTGAAGGAATTCTTTCGTTTATTATAAGGTACTAAAGAATTCTTACAAGTTACAAAAACGAACATCTAAGATTATTTTTCTTAGAAACTAAATGTGGAATATTAATTTTAATTTAATACTGCATTACAAGTTAATTAACTCGAATTTCGTGAGGATAATTTTTCATAATTTGATTTCACGTTAGGTACACATATATATTATGTAATTCCATTTAATTCTTAATAGTTTGATAAATGATAGTTATATGTAATTTAATACCAATTATATGTCTCCATTTCGTAATAATTATACGAATATTAATGTCCATCAGAAATATGTCAGAACATTATATTATGGGTGGATATTCCCTCTAATTTGCGTTGATAGAATTGAATGATTATTAGATCTGATTAGAAATGAACTGAACATGGTAACTAAATGTGTTATACAACATAAATTACTATATTTACATATACTTATAATTTGATTTATATTGGCATTAGGTATACGTGAAAAACGAAAAACATATTTGTGTTCTACTTACAAGTAAGTTCTATGTGACGACAAAATAAATATTAATCGATTTTCAATTAGGTTTATTCACATACGAGAATATGTAAGTAAGTAAAGCGTACAAGTTGATAACAAATATTTTTCAGTTTTTTATTTTGGAAAAATTTCAATTTTATGTCCGTTTAGAATGGATGATTTATTATCATAAATGATGAATGTCTTTAATTCAACGTGAAAAGGATTTTTCTTTTAATTTTATTGTAACAAAATTTACAAAGGTATACAATATCAGTTCGCTTTCACACTTTCTCCCTGATTTAATAATGCATGAATGTTTTAATTATATAAAAGAACGTTTTAATCTTTTTGATATAATATATACGTATTTGCAAAATGAAAATGAAATGAAAATAAACAATTATTACATATATTTGTTTACTGTTTTGTCTCTCTCACCCTAGCTTTTGCCGTTGGTATGTATCTCTATACTCGGATATGAAAGAGCATAAAACAAGGCTATAAAATGTAAAAAAACCTAATAAATTTATTTAATAATATATATGTCTGAAAAATGTCGACACAATTATAGTAAAAGATAAAACGTTTTTATGTTATTTATTTTTGCTGTCCAAATATATGTAGCCTAGTAAAATTCCTTCAGCCTTTTACTCACTTCACCCTATAACATTTCAACATTTGAATGAATTACTAGTAATTTTTCAGTGGCAAACTGAATACTATAGGGGGGTAAAAAGTTAAGCTATTCCTCATGTATAAACATATACACAAGAGGGGTGGATTAGGGCAATTTTTGATCCAAATCCTTAATGCAAGACGTCACACTCCACATCTAATTGAAGGCTATATAGAAAACTTATTGTTTATGTGCTATGCACACATAATATATAATAATGCTAGTACACTGTGTGAGCTTTAATTCTTATTAATTACAGTTAAGTACTAACATTGTTAAAGGTTTACATTAGACCATTAAGTTTCTGTTTGCATTTAAAGGTTTCCTCATTTATCAGTTTAATGCTTTTGCAAAGTATCTATTTTGCAGGTGCATAAAACGTTTACTGTACTTAGGTACATTCTTCACTTTTTTCCTTTTCATTAAGCTGTTAATGTTTTTCATATATTTAATCTCGACTATTATTAAAATAATTGGAAACGAAAATTGCCTCAATAGAGAAATGAAAAGCTCAATACCACTGTACGAGAGCGTGGTGTTGTTTTTTTTTGAATGTCTAGTTGAACGTTTTAATTTCGTAGTGAGGTGATTTTCACGAAATAAAAGCCTTAAATTTCAGCTGTCCTACACAGTTGAGTTGTTTTAATAAACTCACAAATCACCAGATATCCGTTCATATTAGAAATAAATACTAAAAAAAGAGTAAACAAAAAAATACTGCCCACTTGGGAAGGGAAGAAATCGATTTCGATTTTAGATGTGAACGAATATACCATCCGAGTATGGTGAAGACATCAAAAGCTTCCCAAGTCTCCAATAGTAGACTGAAATATTAATTTCAACTTTTAACATTTATATTGGCTCGAAATTTCATAAGTAATAGTAAGTAAATACTTGCACTCGGAAAATGTTTGCAATTGAATATTATTGAGCAAAGAAGGACAGAGTTTACAACGGCGACTAATAGATAGTGGAAGATTCAATAAAAAAACATGTAACAAAGAAAATAGACTCTTAGTGCGCTCTAAAGTGTCCATCATCATTTTACCGCACAACCCAAGTAATTAACAAAAACGTAAATAAAATTTTATTATTGTTTTTTATTATTTTGTCAACTGTTATAAAAATAAATTAGTACCATCAGCTGTATTTGATTACTACTGTTAAGTATGATTTGTTTTAAGTGCCTTTTTATACAGGGTGGTAAAAATGATGTAATCACTTTAAGGAGAAAATAAAAGAAATTACAAGAGCAATTATCATTTTTTTTATGTCCCCACTTTCAGTGAACACATTCGGAAAAAAATAACACAAAGTTACGTAAAAAGATCCATACAAACGGATTAAATTAAAGGGTCAAAAACTGACAAGAAAACTTTTGGATTCTTCTCGGTTTTTTTTCACCCATATTCGTTCAGTGCTTTTTTTATTGTTTTTAGCTTTAGTGTAGGGTGTTTTGTTACAAATGTTACATAGTAAACTATTAATGTAGTTTTGTGATATATAATGGACTTTAACATTGAAAAACAATTTATAAATTAGCAGGAAATTAAATTTTATTGACCCATTGAGGAGTTTATTCTGCGCTGCAACAACCCTTCTCAGTCATTTACGTTTAGAAGCGTTTTGTTATAAAGAGGATATGAAATAAAACAGTTTCAGCCAATTAAATGACTGTTTCAAATCTACCCTTAACGCCGGTTATTAGCCGTTTCGGGGCTTCATAAGGGAAAAATTCACCTAAAATCACTTTTTCTTAGGAAAATTAAACGGAAACACACTATCCTATCGACCGCCTTTTCAGATGGAAATTCCTAACATCGCAATTTATTTTCACTGTAATTAACAATTATTGTAACACACCCTTTTTAGTGTAAATATTTTCGTGTATAGTGGTATTTTTCTCGTGATTTAAACCCTGAATATAACTTTAAAAGGGTCCACAGGGATGTCCATATAAATTTTAACACAAGGGATTTTTATATTTACCTGAAATTATACCGTAGAAATTACTACCGTAAATTTTATATTTCAGTTTTTTTTTTGGTTGAGTATATAGGTACGAATGTGTGTGTGGGTGCGTGCATTATTAAATCCCAAAAGAAGTGAACTTCAATTATTATTTTAAAATTTGATTATTTGAAATATTAAGTCGATTTGGGAGTAATATAAATTGCTCTATGTATATACATATACGAATGAAAATGTAATAGCATTTATTACACGAAAAATACACAATTCGAAATTTAAATGATTTCATCTCTCGTTCAACTCACATCACACAAGTATGTGTACCTTGAATGTTTTTTAATTTCATTTTTATTTGTAAACGTTTACGTACCCTTAAATTGGTTTTATAGGTTCTCTATAATAATCTATTGCTTTTTTCAACTGTACATCACAAGCCAAATATTTGCATTAAAAGTTTAGGTTTTCAAGAACACATTTTTAAGATATGATTACGAAGTGTATGTATAACATAAATTTATTTGTAATTTTAATGTGTAACAACAGCTGTGAGTGAAATGAAAAATATGTTCTCGTATTATTATACAGAAAAGAGGAAAAGTTTGTTATCCACGCTCAGAAACTTGTAAGTGGTAGTAAAATAATTTTAAAACAAGTAGAAACCAAAAGAAAACTATATGTATGATAAAGTCCCACGTCGGGGTGTGTTTTATAAACTTTACTAACATGTACTGGATTACTATCTTAAATTTTCTTGTTATTGTTATTATTATTTTACCTTGTACCCTCAGAAAGTGGTACATCAGTTGTACTGTTGATGTTTTATGTTTCGCATTCATTTTTAAATGAATGCGACCACTTGGTCTCACATCAATCATCTGCCACTTGAATGTCATGTCCGTTAGACTTTTTACACATTATTCCATGAATTTAATATAGAACTTTAATTATGTTGCGTTTCAACAATTACACATACATAAATATGAGCCTGTTAGCGAGTGTTAGGTAATGTAACTGTAGGTAAAATGATATACTTGTAATTCCATTAAATTAAACTGAAAATAAGGCTGTCAAAAACAATTATCTTATCAAAGATCGCAGAGATTCATACCCTCTTAACAGCAAAACAAAATTCAAGAGATAATGAAAATGTTATATATATAAGCAGTACTAAAGAATTTGTTTACAGTTAATTCTTTTAATTTAATTTAAAGAAAAGAAGTGGAAAAAATATATAAATAGGTAAACGGAGTATATGGAGGGCGCGGTTCTTCAACTTGAGTGTATTATAATGAGACTATAATAAAAATAAGTATTAAAAGTTCAACTTTTTAATTTTTTGAGTTTGTGTAATTACGGTAAAGTTTACTGCTTCTAAAGTAATTCCACACACAAAGACTCCTACAGTCTTCTAACATTACTGTGTGTACCTAGAATTTAAATTGAAAACATTTTAAAACATAAAAACGATAGTTGAAAGGAAAAGTTAATTGTTCTTTGAATTTCTTTGATATACAATCCTTTTCATCATAATCCATGTAGGTTTTTCCTTTAATATTTCCCGTTGCACTTTTCGATTTGTTAGCCGCGTGTGTTCAATTAATTTTCTGAAATCGGTGTGCACTTAAAAAAAAAGTGCACCGAACTTGATCTGTTTTAGACAAAGGATCTTATAAGGGTGTTCATAGAAATGCTTGAATTTTCAAACAAATAAGAATATAAATTGTTTATTGACTAGTTTAGTTCCATTTAATAAGGGTTTCGTGTTTTTCGAAAGTCATTCAGTGGTTTGCCTGAGTAGTTGAAATACGTTATACGACACGATGAATAGCAAGGAACAGGCGAAGCCTCAACGTGCACCCTTGAGTACAATTTCACTGGAATTTCGTAGTTAAATAACGCATTTGTACGTTATATGCCCCCTAAACTTACTTACTTATGATAATCCCTTAAAACTTAAAATGTTTCAAGCGATGACAGATTCAATATAAATTTTATCACAACAAATATTCTATTTAAGTTTATACATGAATATTCATAACATATTAAAACTAATTTTCTTACCTAAACTAAAAGGATGGTGAGTACGTTTACGTTTTCCGTCAGAACGACGGAAAAAAGGGATGAAGTCAACAAAACTCAAATCAAAGACAAGATTTTCCACTCTTGTGCAAATTTATAAACTGTTTCAATCTATGGCGAAAATCTATAAGAGTTATTTTTAAACCACATTGAAAATTGTATGAGCGCATCACACGGCGCGAACCATATAATTATAGCATTCAAAAAACGAGCAAACAAGCACAACTTAAAAAATACTGTGTGAATTCCATTAACGAAATTTTTCATATTTATACAAGCAAACAAACAAAAATGATCCTTTATCAAAATTAGTACCGTATAATTAATATCTCTTCCACACGCTAAATGATAATTTTACAACACTTCCCATATAAATTATGATCACAGTGACGGGCCTGACGGGGCACCATTTACTTACTCTACAAAAAAAGTGTAACAATGAAAAATATAGTTTAAATAGGAATTGAAATGAAAAAGTTTTCATAAAATTTTCGGTTGATTTTTAGTGTTTGCCAAACACACAGAGAGAGAAAATATTGCCGTAGTATCAAATGAAAACACTTGAAACAAATTACAGATTTTTTTTAATATCTGTTATAAAATTGCACATAAATTTTGTCGTTTCTCTACACTAAAGTATATAAGCTGAAAACGTGCAATCTCATTTTCATAAAATTTTACTAGAGTCCATTAAAAAATGTTGTTTACAATAAATTTCACATAACAGTAAAAAGTATGTAAGTATTGTTTGTTTTGTTGTTGTTGTTCCGTTTTTTATGTTTTAAATGTGATTGTTATTGAAGTAACAAGTATTTTATTTCGAAATAGTAAATCTAGTTCAATGTAAAATTATGAACGTGTACACATATTATAGACAATGTGGTAAATGTTTACAAGCCAAGAGTAATTAGCCTAAAGGAAGTATCTGTTGTAAAATAATCTCTCAAGTATTCAGGAATGCATTGAACGTGAATACAACAGAGCTTTGATACATGGAAATAGATATCTCTTTATTCATGCTAATAGTGAATTTAATTAAGGTTCTTTACTGACCTACGAGATGGAATACTCTCTGTATTATAAGTAATAACTATGACTATGCATGTTGACTCTGGAACGGCTTTATACAAACTAAATGCTCAGGTAGGATCCATTTGAATGGAACTATGTTCAGGTTTCAAATATAATCCGAACACAGATTAAGAGATGTTGAGAACGTAATGGAAATTCTATGTTACATCAACAATAACAACAACAAATGATCATTTTTCAGTGACCTTCAAAACTAGTGCAGATTCCACATAACATCACTACTTTCAGGACTTGGCTTTTTCCAGTTTATGCACAGAATAGCGCGCTAACTCTGGAATGAGATAAATCAAATGCGTGCATGGACCAACTGTTCAAATTATAAACCACCACAGAAACTTTCAATAACAAATATAACACAAATAGTATATATAACAAAATACGTAATAAATAAAATTGTGACACATTAGGAGCGTTATTAAAGATTGCACCTTAAGAAACAAACTAATAACTCGAAATTATCTCCCCAGTTGTAAGGTAAACTTGCCAATTTTATTGTCATCTTCATATTTTCATTTCCAGACGTGTAATAAAAATCTTTTTATTCTTATAATTTTCACTATCCCCACTCGAAGATAATTAAAAACAAAGCTGCTCGACTGCCATCTAAAAAGTAATCGTTATTTTTTTATTTTTATTAACATTAATGTTTAGTAGGTATTACAAATAATTGGATCTTTTTAATGCACAATAAATTTGTAAACGGTATTTAGGTAAATGAAAGAAGTAAACTTTAATTAGATTTCATTTATTGTTCGACATTCAACATATGCACTAGCACAAACAAATATACAATGAAACATAAAAATGGCACTTTTTCTGCAGTTATTCTGAAATCATTGACATTATAACAAGTGGTGAAGGTTTTTTACGGAGTAGAGGGTCGGGCAATGGCAAGTTGGGGGCCATGAAGAGGAATGATCTTTGAGACGCGAAACAGTACTTGAGAAGTGGATGAAGCGTAGAAGGGTGGCAAGTTTGTTAAGGGGTTTTTAGGAAGGTAGAAAAGATAGAATGGTATAGTTCTAATTTAGAAGAAAAACGAACAGAAAGTAAAGCTGCTTCAAAACAAAAACACAGTTGGTGTTTATGTAAGGCGGGGTTGTGCTTGTCTGTTTGCACACACACACATTCGCCCTCGCATACACCCTTAACACCCCCACGACCTCTAAAGCCCAAGAAAGTGGTTAGAACAATTATACTTTGGCTTGTTTTTCCTTTCTACAGATTCCAAGTGTATAGTTGGACTTTCAGAGCTCTTCTTACAGGATACAACAACTTTGTGAAACGTTTCAGTCAATAGTACTGTTACCCAATATACATTTGCTCGTAAAAGTCGTAACCAGTTTACAGCTATGCGTCTCCCTTACCCCTTAACAATTTACTATATATGTATTACTTTTTATATGCATATACGAGTTTCATTTTTACTAAAAATCCTCCCTTAGCTGGTGAATATATAAGACAGTGCTAGACTTTTATGAATCATCTTGAATCAATTAAAAACAACTCACTGGTGTACAATTTTTCTACATAATTTTATAGTTTCATTATTCTTTGGCCCCTCTCTCTTATTACAGCGCAACAGGGCTTTGCATTTTATTTATCGAGCGGTGGCCAAAATTTCCAACAAATTTACAATGCTTTCATCTCTCGCACATAGAGCAACGCTTTTTACTTGGAAAATTACCATAAAATATAATCTAAATTCACTTGAAAAGGATTTTTGTATACTTATGAACGTAAGAAAATTCGTAATTAGAAAAAGAAATCTATGTATATTGTATGCAAGTTTGTGTCAAGTCTTGGGAAAGGATAATAAAAATTTGAAATTGTTTTAACTTAATGGATTTTTTAAGTGTGACAGACAAACAATTTACAAATGTATTGGTTGAGATGCGTAAATAATAAACAGATTTTAGAGTCACAGCACAATAAGAGAAAATTTTACTTTACCGTGGAATTTCGGAATACTTCTTGTAGTTCTTGTACATGTACTAACATAAACTAGAGTTTTTAATTAAAAGTCTTCTTTTATATAAAATAATTCTGATTGTTTGTAATGAAATTCCAACTAAACCATTTAAATACAACTACAATAATAATAATAACAATAATTTTAGAGATGCTGTGTTCAGCTTCGTTCTTGCCAAATCCCCCGAATACTATTGTATAATATGTAAAGCATATAATAATGTACACGTCTTAGAAAGGATTGTTTATGTAAAATATCCTCTTTTAGGGCTACTTTCAATTTTAATGTGGGATTAAATAATCTGCAAATAATAATGCATTTGTATGCATATTTAGAAAATTTTAAATAAAACACAACACCAACGATAAATAGACCATGGAGTTTAACTTTAGGAAAGTAAGCCAATTTAAATTCTAATTTAATTTCAGACTCAGCTTTATTGATTTTTAAATATCGTTTTTTATCTATAGTAAACGAAATATTCTTTCGAAATTGTCATACTGCTGGGCTGGGGAAAAAATGGGAAATTGAACAAATTTCGACCGCTTCGCGCCGAACACCAAAACCCCACCGCTCTTATCTGAATTCATTATGTGGAAGTTAATTTTTTTATATAAAAAAAAGTAAATGTACACTTAATATTTTCTTTGAAACTATAGAGAATTCCCCAGACATAGTGTCAGAAACTATTTGCAAAGTTTTTATTAACTTTTGAAAGTGTTAAGTTGATAGAAGTTAAAGGAAAAGAAGAGAGAAGGAGGGCGGTTGAAACTCTTGTTACAGTTTACCCCAAAACCGCCCTCAGGCCGCGGTTGGTATCGTTTATCGACGCCCCAGTATTAATTAAAACTTGATAAACATATTTTCATCGTGTGCACGTACTATAATTGATGACTGGTCCTGATTTCCAACCGGATGGAGGGAAGCGCCCAAAGCTATCGGATTATTCTCTGCTAATATTTAAGTGGTAACGAATACTGTTTTCTATACTAATTTTATACCTACTCTTACAAATCTTTAAAACATTTTTTCCCAACACGAAAAAAAAAAACGATTCAATAAATTTTTTATATCAGGACGGTTTTGCCCCATTAACAGTTTGGAAAACTATTTACTGGGGGGTGGAAATTCAAATCGATGACACTTTTACAACGGTCCTATTGATTAGTAATAACATAAAATAAAATGTTGCTAGGTTCATAGAAGTAACAAATAAACTAGATATGATTTTACACAGAAAAGGCAATATTCGGATATTACGGGAAATTAATTTCTAATTTTGTTACATGGCATTTTTCAAATTGACAAAATTGTTATAAAATACTTGAAAGGTTTGTGTAAATTATTTAAACCATAAGATATAAATATATCACAACTAGAGAACGGGAGATTAATTAGTTAGAAATAGTTTGAGAACGCTATCAGCAAATTAGTGTAAAATCGATAATTTTACAAGAGAGGATATATTAAAATTACTTCTCCAGTCCCCAAACCTACACCCAATATAAATAGGTATAGATGAATTAAATAATGTTAATTACAACTAGGATGATATTTCCACTGAAAACATACACACACAGATTCTCGGTGAATTAATATACCCGCAGAAAGGTAAGTCTAATAATGCGAGTATAAAATATATAATGCATACATTCTTGACAATGTAATATTTGTAAAAATTCTCCGACCAATTTGAAATTGGATTTCATTTCAAATGAACTATGCGTTTCAAAAGTTGTTTAATTAAATATGATTAATGAATTCCTGCATATAATCCTTAATTAAAATTTCAGTTATAACTAATTTATTAAAAGAAAATAATAACCAATTTGAAAAGTTTTTCTATTAAAACAGTACGATTTATCCAAAAATACAGTGAGTGTAAAAATTCCAACACGATAAATATAGAAAATAAATTGTATTTTAAAAATTCAATATCAAAAATGTATTACACTAAAAATCTCTTTGATAAAACATTAGGGAACTTCAGGTGTTTCTTATAGCTTTCAAAACAAATATAAAACACACACCCACACCTAGCACAGAGAAATCACATAATACCTTAGCTATGTAATATTTGGAAAATGTTTAAACAAAGAAAATAAACTTTTCAAACTTTCAATAATAATAGTTTTATATCCACTTGTTTATTCAATAAAAGTTATTAATAGCCGTTTGATGTTTCTTTATTCTTCCGATGCACGTTGATTGACTTATTTATAAATTTATATTTATAAATCGCATCAAAAGCCTCTCTCTTTGTAATCACACTGTTCTTTAACGGCTACAGATGGTACGAAGCGTTTTCTTTACCCAACGAAAAGTGCACAGCATAGGCACATAATGTAGAATTTTCACTCGCCCTTTGTGGCCGGAAAAATCGGAAACAATTTCGGAATCAATAAATGTAATCAGTAAATACATAATTAATATTCTCCCTTATACTACGGCCAAATACCGAGGCCAAACCATTTCATTTCTAATTCGATTCGCGTTCTTTTAATATGTACTACAAAATTACGTCTATTTGTATCCGAAGGCTTGTCGGCTATATAGAAATATTTCGTTTCTTAAATTTTAAACACTCCACTGCGCTCCACAATTGTTCCCAACTCGAACAACCGCCACTAAATTCTCTCCCCCCTGTTTTCTATAGAAAACTTTAACAATTATTTAAAAGATATTCAATTCTTCTTTGTAAAACTTGTAAATTGTACAATAGTGAAATTTTAAAGTTAATATAGTGAAATAATTGAACAATAAGGTCGGATTAATAACAGGCTTGTTTGTGTGTTTAGTGCAAACTTTTTACCAAAAAAAGCGCCACTCACACTTCCCGATATAATAACCCCCCGACTGGGGTGGTTATGATGGTGTGACTCAGGTGATGTTCACGTTTATTAAAAAGTCCAATAAAAACGATCCACTGGAAATTACAGTTCTAACAAATGTCTTCTCGACAAGCATTTATTCCGAACATGTTCATTAGATATTCGAATACTTATACCGACAATTCTTCAACAAGTACGATCCTTGCATTAGTATAACCTCATAACACGCCAATACGAATGTAATTTTAAAGATTTCAACCGTATTACAATAATAATTCAGTTCGTGTAGAAATTAGACGAAAAAAAACGCATATTCCAGCATTGTACAGTTTTCCTTTTCTTTCACGCTGCGCTTTCCCTCTGTTTTCAATATCAAAGAAATATATAACAGTGGAAGGGAAAAAATATAAACGCAAGAACCGTGTAACGAAAGGTTCTAATCGATTTGACAAAAGCACATGGCTTTCACTGTTATCTTGAATCTTTCAATCTATGCGATGCTACTTTTCCTTTAATGTTATTTTTATTCTTATTGTTTGTTTGTGCCGCTATTTTGAAAGTTTAGAAGAAGATAAGTTGAAAGGCTTCTGTGTAATTCAAAATATAACATTACCATTTCACCTACATACTTATTGCATAAATAAATTTCCTTTTGCTCGATTGAATTTTTCCCAGAGAGGCGAAATATACTCATCCTTTCATCACAAACTTTCCTCACGTTGTGTTATATAACAATAAAATGTTTTTTCCCTAAAAGAATGCATGTGGATTTTACGCAAATAAATCAGTCTTTAAACCAATTAGCATGTTATCTTCACTTCCCCAGTTTCTTGTGATTATAATTATATTATATTTTAGTACTGTTAGATTAACGTAGATGAAATAACATGGTTTTATCAATTCAACACCGTATCCGTGTATATAAACGTTGGTAATTAAATACACTATTGTGTTTATCTTCATATGCTGCTGGTAATTTAACAAAACATTGTTTATTAACTATAATAATGCATTAGTGGATTGTTAATGTACGGATTTTCAGACAAATTTTATGTTTCGCTTGGAAATCTGTTGTTCGCACACACACACAAATATTTATCCCGTATTTTGCGATATCAGAACAGCATACATGCGGGGTTAGAGTTCCCAAAAAACATTGAATAATAAAACACGATTTAAATGTAAAAGGTTAGGTGATGTGATGAAGAACTGCATAGCATAGTCTAAAAGAATTTACTTGCCATCTACTCAAAAACACGTAAAATGAACGATTTTGCTTGAGTGATGACGAGAATACAAATGAAAATTGTACGTAGGTATATTGAAGAACAACGTTTTTTTTTTCTAAATGAACAAAATGAAGGGAAAAAAGTGCTTTTAACTCAACTTGAAAGCTACAATATAACACAGTTATTTAAATTAAATGTCAAATGGAATATATGTATATACAAGCCATTCCCAATTTTAATTGTTAGTCTAATTACTTTTTTAATGACAGTATAGAAAGAATTTAATTCCGTTGTAAATTTCATCGAGTCAAACTCACTATCTAGTAAATTGCACAAATTAGAAAATAAAAAAAAGAGTACACGAGATTCCCCAGAAATATTCAGGCTCAATTAGAGACACTTAATTGTAAGAAAACAGTATAGGATTTGTGCGATCGATCACGAATTTAACTGTTTATATATATTTATATTGATTCACTATAAGATTGCTTGCATGCAACAAAAAACACTACTTTGCTTTATTACCACTCGAGAAAATATACTACGAAAAAGTTTCTCTACAATATTGATCTGTCTTGTCATTTTCACGGGGATGTGTGGATTATGAAGTTTGTTTCGTAATATTTTATACAACTCCCATCAAAATAAGGGTTTTCCCACTTTTTTTTATTACTTTTTTATGAATTTTTATATAGTTATATTATGTACTTTCTTGAGTCTTTCGAGTGTTCCTTTTTCGACCTGTGCAGGTATTACATATACCATGTATGTAATTATGAAAATAGAAAAAAATTGTGATCTCACAACTGGAACAGGACTTAAGTTTATTAATTGTGTTTGTTAGAATGTAGAACATAATTTTACATTAGTATTAACATTGTTTGCAATTATTTTACACATTAAGACAAACCTTAACCTGCATAAGTACGAACTATGGATAAGATCTTTGCTGAATTTGCCAAAAGCAAATTCATATTTGTCAGATGCGGTTCCCATTTCTGGCTTACTATAATATTAAACATATATGACTGTGTGTGCATTTGACGAATATTTTACGAGTACGATCTTATTTGCATAATCCATAATATAATATAGTTATATAAATCGTAAGACAATGAAATCGATTTCGAATTTCAACGTATTTTACAACAAAATACATTTTAAATTTGATTTAACATGATTTAATGGACAATAGCAATATATCATTTGTTGAAATTTCAATTAAACAGTTTCATTTAATAAACCTTTTTTTATAATCAAATAACTTGTGAAAGAGAGAATTGCAACAAATTAACTAGATAAACTCGAACATGGCGAATTTTATAGATAATTATCGATGAATTTGTTAATTAAAAATATTTACTATTGTTCATAATTAAGTTTCGTTGATTTTAGGTAGGATAATAAAAATTTTATGTATCTGTTTAGTCCTAGTTTCGCGATAATGTTTATTATTAAACGTGATACGGTTGTGTTAAAGATCATTCGGATATTAAATAAATAATAAAAAGTACAAGGGATGTTGTAATGGCACACAGGGGGCCACTATAGTAAATCTTTTTTTAATGGCTGTGCCACATCAGTATTAATTTGAAAACCCTACAAACAACATACCGATATGGCGAAATTGCATGAATAATAAATTATTCCATATAAAAGAATGTGATTTTTACTACTATATACTCTCGCTCTGATAAGATCATTTGTTGTGGAATTTTAGAAAAATAATTAAAACCAACGAACATTGCATTTTCATCCTTGGCCGAACAAGGACTATTTAAAAGAACCTCTTTAATGTTTCTGCAGATTGTCTTCATAGCAGCGGCATCTATATAGTTTTGAATAGTCCTTTAAGCTTTTAGTCAATCAGCTGAACCTTAATTTTGCTTACAATGCTTCAAAAGCGAGTTTCTGTATACTGCAGTTTTTACAAAGTGTGGGCGGTTTCGTCTACATAAATACACTAGCTTTAAATCAAGGTTTTGTTTCACCACACACTCACACCCTCTGATGTGTAAAATTCAAGGCAGTCGTATAAAACTTCTTGATTTGTTTAGAAATAGAAAAGAAAAAACGGAATGTGCTCTATTTTATATATACGCAATTTTATTAAATGTATTGTTTCCACAGGAAAGAAAAAGAAAAAAATCATACTCTCAATTTAACTTTCACCGTCAAATTCGTCTATGTTTCTTTCTTTCTATTTTTTCCTCTTTTATGTATTAGAATACATATATATCGTGACATCATTTCAATTTCTATATACTTTTTCTGTATTGTCGTGAAAAATTTCTATCTATTCTTGTGTGGTGTGAATTTTTTTTCCGAAAACCCTTCTCCCAAGTGACAATACAATTTTTCATTCGCTCCTATACACATGATGCCTCGACTGTGTAATACTTGTATATATGTTATATTTCGATATAAAAGGATTGTTGTAATTTCTCTATATGCAAATAACTGTATTTGTTTTTGGTATAAATGAAATTGCTGTTCCACAGGAATTAAATTTGTTTAAAATAATACTTTGCCTCGACGTTTTTCTCTTGTGTGTGCATGTAAAACTTTTTGTTTTATATTACAATGTAGTTTTGGGCAAAAAGATGATGGATATACTTCTAGGTTGGAAAGAAAATGTTAATATAGCATCTTTTATTAGAAAAATAGGATGTCAAAATAAATTTCGCTTGATTTTTATTACACATTTATAACATGTGCATATACAGGGGAAAAACATGATGATGCATGCAAGTTGCTCGATTTTGCTTCATGAAAGGATTGTAATTAAATTTCGTTTTATGTGTTATCAAAAACGTTTATTAAGAAATGTATTTCCACGGTAGAGACTGCACAAACAAAACTTGATAAGTTATGTTTAATATTAGGTAAGGTATATCAAATAGACAATTTAACTTGGAATATAAGCCTAGTATATTATAGACACAAAATCCTCTACAAATAGAGATTTTCCCTCACTTTCTGTCACTACACTTGTATCTGAATAAATCATTTGAGGTAAAATTGCACAATTCTCGTAATTTTGCCCTGTCATAGATATAGTAGAAAATAAATTTTCCTTTCCCTCTTCTCGTAACCACCGAAAGGAATACGTTATGGGGGTGTTATACGAGCATTTCGTACCAAACTTACTTAAAACAATTAAATACAAAATCTACATACATATATATTATTCTTGTTCCTTTTTTTTCTACAAATATATATCTCCACCCACCCAACTCGTATTAATCACTGAAATCATTATAACTACCTTAAAAAGTATAATTTGGCGTGATATTAAAAGAATTGAAGATTCTGTGTACTTTTACAGCTACAGTTAAAGTCCCATTATCAACTCCCAAAAGAAAAACAAAACAACACAACTTGAAAATTTAAATAGGGAACATGTTTTTTTATAGTCAGAAAATTAAGTACGTCGACATTTTCTTCTTGTTTATTTATGCTTTTTCACGGTAGCGTTTCAATTTGAATTTTTTTTTATAGCAACAAAAAGAACACACATACATATTTATGTAAAAATCAATGCAAAAGAATGTGTTAAGAAGGAAGTGATGGAAATCTTTTGCATAACATTGCAAAAATTGTTATTAATTGTTTATATTGTATAAATTAGATAGAGCGAGTTGGTAAAATGTGTGTGTGTGTCCCAAGAGCTAATTATAACGCTTGAGGGTGCGCGTATATTGATTAATATTTTGTAGTTGAAGGGTAATTTATATTAATTTAATATACCTAATAAATTATTAACAATGATTATTAAAGAGAAAATTATTTACATCATAATAATGGACATTTTCTTAACAATGTTTGTAAATACGTAAACGGAAAAGGAGTATGGTATACTTTTTCCTGAATGAAAATGTAAACAAGAACTCGTGTAAATCGTTTGCATTTCATCAATAAATCATTGTTTTGATTAAAATCTATAGATCGGATGTAATCAATTAAGTATTATGTTTGGTGTTTTGTTGTTCAACTCTGCTTTTTTATTTTATAAACATAATACTGAAAGAGAAACATGTTTTAATTACAAACAGGCATATAGGTATCACATTGAAATTAGAATTTCTTATTAATAATGACTGGAAATGTCGGTTTATTCGAGTGTAAATTAAAATTACTCCAATTCTTCTTCAACAATTTAACTAATTCCAAGTCCCTTGATAACTCATTAGCAATTCATTTTGAAGGTAATTTTGATAAAGTTCTATAAACAGTCTCTTTTTATCGTTTTTATTTTTGTTGTTTAAAATATAATTACACACAAATATATATTAGACATGAATATATGTAAGAACTGGAGAAAAGCATTTCACATTTAAAGAATCTTTGATGTGAATGTTGTTTTTTTTATTAGTTCCCAAATCAAATATAAGCATCCACACACAAGTTCTAGAATTAAAGAGTAAAAGAGGCGAAGGTTGAATACAAGAGATTTAAGTTTTAATTTAAAAGTTAGGTGAAGAACAGAGCATTTTATTGACGGCTGTTTTAGGATCAGATTAACATTTAACTTTATTAGTTTCAGTCGAGGTTTCACTCATCAACCCATATACACTTAAATTGTCTTCAAATCAATCTTGGTACAATATTTAGGTTTTTCTTTTTGTAAATTAAATTAACTAAAGAATGACTAGTGAGCAAAGTCAGAATTTAGAATTCGCAGAGAGCGAAGCAGCAACACTAAATAACCAGCAGTCCAGTATATTTAGTCTCTTCCTAATTAGCGTAATATTCAGTTGAAATTGTTTTGTTTGGAAGTGGTTTCTCTGGATTTTTTCATTGTTTTATCACTAATGAAGATCAACGTACTGTAAAATATATATAAATTTAAAAGAGACATGACAAGGAAAAGGGTTCTATGTTGGTTCTAACCCGCATTTGCCTTTGGAAGGTGCTGTCAGGTTTTAGTTAAAAGATGGGAATACCTCATCTTTGACGTCATTTACACAAAACCAAACACTGATGCTGGATAATCCTATATAGGTTAACTAGATACCCATCAGTGTGCTTATTAGAGAAAAACGGATGGCTAAAAAATAAACTCATCACTGCACTACCGATTAGATTTGAATTCACCACCAGTGAAAGAATTTAATAGCCAACATTTAGGATATTTTATTACTAATGTGATTTCCATTGCTTTTTATAAGCATTCTAAAAGTCAATTGGAATTCAGTGAACGGGACCCCCGTTCCGTTCTTCTCTCGTTCCAACATCAGTAAGGAACCCTTCCATCATTCAACTATACTTTTACTGTTGCATTTCGCCTATATAAAATTCTTTTTAATACTTTGTGAAGACATGCGAGCTAAATTTTACATAAAATGCCTTTAAAAGAAAGAAAACTTTTAAAGGTACAGAACAAATCTGAAATACATTAATATGTAACATTTCTCTCTTTTATTTTCCACGATATATATATATATATATATATGATGGAAGAGGATCGATAATTGAAATAAAACATTCCGTTATTAGAAATTCAAATAAATTCCGAAAAAAAACGAAAGCACAAAAGAGCAGAGAGAATGAAACGTGAAAGAAAAGTAACAACACAAACTTTAAAGCAATTTTCATTTAATATAATAATGATTGATTTAATATGTGTTTGAGTAAATTCATCTGTACATTTGCAGTAATTCCAACTACAATAAGCAAAGTCTAATTTCATTTAAATACACATAATTCATAGGTACACTGAGGCTAAATACTCGCAAGTGCATATTTAGATAAGTTGATTCCTCGCATCTGCACATGAAATGTTGCAAATCAATTTTAATTTTGTTATTTTATTAACAATAAAAGTATTACCTACGTTTAATAATATACTTTGGGAAATTTAATGAAACACTATAAAAATAATGGTTATTGTTATACCTAACTGGTAATGTATTTATCTTGAGGGCAAACGGTTAGTCATTTTATGTCTATATAAATCCAAAACTGCCATCTAAACTAAAAACGGCAATTTATGACTTACCAGAGTGTAAAACTTTAGTAATATTTTAACTATACACATGAACTTTTGCCCTTAAGGTTTGTTGTAAATGACTTCTTTTAACATTTTTATTAACTAATAACATTCAATGTGATTTTTTATATCTATTGTACACACAGTTTTTACGAATCTTGTAAGAGGGTGAAAAGACAATAAATAATTTTCTAATTGTATAGACAATTTGCCCCTTGCAAACATTCAAGAAATGCCATTGTGTACACCTGTAGAAGGAATTTTTCCTTCACCTCATATCGATGCCTTTTTGCCCACACAGAGAGAGACTCGAAAAATTGATTAGCTTTTCACTATAGCTTTTCAAGTACAATAGTGTATTAAATAAATGTTTTGTTTTAGTGCAAATTGTTTAATTGAATTTTCTACTTGTAAACGAAAAGTTTTTTAAAATGAAACAAAATTTGTTGTTCAAAATAATAATGGAAATAAATTAATTGAACATTTGAGCGCCTTTAATTCTGTCACTATTGTAACATAAAAATAAAGATTTTCACTTCAACATTGTTTATATACAATGAAAATAGGTGTTTACGGAGATAAATGGATTTTTTGCAATTTAATTGCTATTTGAGTATGTCAACGTTGATAGCATTTTATTAACAAGTGTCAAATACTTCAGTAAAAAAAAATCCAAACGATTTTGCGCCACTAGTACAAATTTAAAAATGGCACATATGGTGGAATTGAAACATTTTTTTCTCTCGTCCAAATGCAACACGTTGTTTAATAAGTATTTTTTCATTACTTTTCTACATAGCTGTGTGTAATATAGGAAGAAATTTTAATAAAGTAAATACCAATTAAAATGAATGTACACGTGTTCATTTACCCTTCATGTGGGTATTTGAATTTTCCCTTTCTTTGTATATTTTTCTATTATTTCGTGTTGCTGAAAAACGTTATACAATGTTTTGCTTTTGAAAATGTGAAGAGAAATAATGAATGCCACATTCATCTCTTGCACCGACTAAATAGAAAACCACAGACAGAAAATAGGTTCCCATTTACTTGACATTGACAGTTCCAAATTTAAAAAGCCTTAACATTACCATTTTATATTAACGATTTTCCAGTGCTGTAGGTAGGTATACTGTATAACCACTCCACATGAGGGTGAAAATAAAAACAATTCATTGTAGGTGGAAAAGTACGTGGATGCGAGAATAAATAAATGTAGCAATTGAATTTTAAGTAGATACATTATTGAAAAATTTTACTAGGCAATTTTAATGATTTCAACAGTGCATTCGAGTGTTTGTTTAACAACTACTATATGTATGTATAATGTCAAATATTCTATACATTTGAAAGCAAATATGATAGAGAATATCGTGGCTCTTTTCACTACATAAAAATGTTTTATTTAAATTCAAATATATACAGGAAAACAACACACAAGAATGTGTCTACAAAAGAAAACATTAAGGCCTACATTTATAGTCGATTTTATGACATTTTAAGTTGTTTACAGCTGTTGATCGGCTCTGTATACGAAATATACAGAATTTTATACATATGATTATCGAAAATAGTGCAACACAACATTTTCCACAAGGAAAATAACAGTATTATACATATTTTTCTATTTTACTTTTTACTTGTTATCATAATAATATAAAATATGTTTGCTTTTGTTCCAGGTAAGCATTCTTACGACACATAAAAGACGAAAGGTAAAATGGTATTTCTTTTAGAACATTGAAGAATGTGGAAAACATTATTTTAGACCACATTAATACACTTGTTTTATCGACAATAATGTTTTTCATTGTGATTTATTTTATACTGATCGTCCTTTGAAAATACAATTTTCCAAGATTTTATGTGACAAAGGAAATTTCATATAAATCACCGCATCCAGTTTAAATGGAGTTGCTAGGCAATAATTTTAGAGTAAAAAATCGGAGAGAGAGAATCTCTATAAATTGGAAAACAAGGCAAATTCACAAGAGTTAGAAGTTAAAACTATGTACCCTTCAACACTGTATCAGGATATTTGAGTTTTCAGTTAATAACTATACTGTGTGTTAGTGCAGGTATTATTGATTTAATGCTTCATTAAAACGTCAGTTATTTCAAATTTCACAAATAATGCATAACATACATGTTATGTCAATATTAAATAAATTTCAACATTACTTATTGAATGCAATTGCAGTTTGATAAAATAGTCCCCTGTTTGGTTTCATGAATTCACTGTTATTTTTCTCTCATTTTTCCATCGCCCTGCATTATAATTAATTACACTGGCCCATTTACATTTCACGCATATTTTGGCAATATTATATAAAATATGTATGCCATAGATTATTGTGAAATTATTTATTGTCACTTTACGTTCGAGTGAAATTCAGTTTGAATGGAAAAAAGTGGTCTTTGCGGTCGGGGAAATATTGCCCACGGTATGGATCTCCAACATACTTACAGAGTATCATTATTTTCACTCGAAAACCACCCTAATTTTATTGCACACTTGCTGTATAGAGAGCAACCCCTCTCTTGTTTTAGAATTGTACTAAAATACATTTAACTACAATTAAATAGAAATTTTGGATCAAGTAGAACTATTTTAAATGTTCAAATTTAATGTGTCACACAACGAAACTAAATTTGAAACAGCTTATCAACAGATGCTTTGGTCAATTTACCACTATACATATATAGTTTTATATTTGATTAACATTGCAAATTTGCAAATGCTTTTGCTGCTCCTAAACTTCCATACACTGAATGGGGAGGCCTCAACACTAAACTAATGGCAAAGTTGTTTACTTACCTACGATTTACCTTCACACGACGAGACTATGCTAGGTGTGCTGTAATTTATAACAGCATCATGTGAAAAACAATAATTTTTATTTTATTCTTCGTCTATTCCTATTTCAACTCATTTATTATCACAATTCTGTTTACCCTCTATTCCAGTGTTTTACGATAATAATATTGTATTAGATGTATAATTTATAATATGCGAACTAGTGCAGTTCAAAAGTCGTATTTTATACCTTACTTTTGTGTAGCGGCGCGCAGTTAAAATGTGTAGAATAGAAATTCCAATCGAGTAAGCAACAACTTTAAATCACTATAAGTTTCATTATGCAGATTATATATCATTTTCAATGAAATTAAAGTGCATATACGTACAATGGTAATAAAGAAAATTAGATAACTTCATCGTTTTCCTTCTTTTTTTTTAATGAATCCAATTCCTGAATGGTGATGTGAGAGAGATGCGAAAAACTTGGAAATAATTAATAATTTTATGGGTTCAATTTCGCGATGATGTGAAAGTATTTGGAGTTCGTTATTGTGAATTTTACAGTCGTCATAACTTCTCACAAAACTACGCTTTATAATCAAAAGTTGCCCATAAAAATGTACGTTTTCCAATGATTTCACTATAAAGACACATACAATTTCTTCTAGAATGTATGATGCAGCATCATTGTCATCGATTTTTTAACAATTTTTTTTCGGAAATTAATGTGCGAAAAGGGGAATTTCATAGATGTTGATTAAGTTATTTGTGAATGAAATTCATTAGATTTTCTCCTTTAATCATTCCAATTCCAACCATAATTCAAGTAATTGATATTCCAGTTTTATTCTTTGGCTAAAAATTTAATATCCTTCGCGATTTAATAACGTTGCCCTGTAATTTATTTAAAAAACAGTGACGTAGTCTACGATCAGCCCAGGAAAAAGTGTTCTCCTGCTGCAGACGGCACCAACCGATTTTTAAGGGTTTCCCTCCCGTCGACAAGTGGCTTTTTTAATAAATAATATAATCATCAATTACTTTTGAACGCATTTAGCCACCGCAATCCAGCGAGAAGGGGTGAGACACATTCACTTAATATAGAGAATGCAAGAAGATAAATCTGTGAATGTGCCAGAAAATGCCGACCAACAACCCTCTGACCAAATTATGACAAATTAATTTAGACTCTCACAATAACACGTAGCTAACATTCTAATTTACATCAAAATATAAAGTGTTACACATTAATGTACATCTATATTTAAATATTGCATGTGAGTTTGTTGGTGATTATCAAGAATAGATTGACTGATGATTAATTTCCATCGCTTTACTAAATAATATATAATATTATATACAATTTAGGAAAATAAATAATGCCTTTCTAAAGAGTATGCCACTATATTTGTATAGAAAATACCATGATTTATAGTGAAGAGTGTATAGATTTATTGATTATTAAATTGTGATAAAAAAAACATTTAAGCATTAATATGTTTATTCATTCACAATTTACCTCTGCACTGCTCTCTTTTCCATAATCAATATTTTCTTAATTTGAATAAAGTACTTGAAAATGTCAAAGTGTGTGCATTTAAAAACTGAACAACAACTGCTGATGTCTAAATGCACGCAAGAAATTTATTGAAAAATCATTTATCATACAGTATAGAAAGCAAAGCACACAATTTGAGGGTATATTGTTCGCGCAGTTTGACCATTGATTGAATTATTCTAATAATAGAATGATTGTTAAATATTTACATAGAGCAATGTTCATCTGGTATGTAAGAATTCGTGTAATTTGAATTATTTCGCTCGTTACATGAACAAACAATAAACAAATCTGACATTCTTTTCTGTGCACACAGGACAGGTAATATGCAAGTATTGAAAGAAGTTCAAAATTGTTTGAATTCTAATTAAGTATAGAATAAATTGAAATATCCGTATTTTAATTAATATTATCGTTATATTGTAAATTTATTGTGATATTTTCTTTTTGTTACAACTCGGTTCTTCCGTTCTAAAATAAACACATTTTATTAAAACAATTTCAATTAAAATGTTCATATTTCAATGAAATAAACACAACTTTCATTATTTTTGTTATTAAAAGATGCATAAACAGTTTTTATTAGTTTTAATAAAACTAAAGATAAATTCACTTCTACAGAAGCTCTCACGTTTCACTGAACTCCATGTAAACTGTCTATGTTTTGTAATTTTTTCACCACAGAATCAAGTATGGTAATTATAAAGAAGGAAAATAGAAATGTTTTTGAATTATGTATATTTTTTTGCTTACATCATCATATTTATCAGAAACTTATGTTCATCTGATATTCAGCAGTAAGTTTCTATGTGATTTTTACTACTTAGAAGTCGAAAAACTTTTAAACCCACCTACACCTGATATGTATCTCGTTTTCCTCCACTTGCAAAGGCAAACTTTTTACTTTGCCCAGTATTTTAGAGAATGTGAAAAAATCCCCAAATGATAAGGTTTTACAATGTCCTGCTAGTGAGAGAGAAAAAGAGAGTATTTTGTAACCACACACATAATTTATGGATTGCTTTTTAAAATCACAGAAAAAAACCTATCAAATTTCGTAACCATCCGCACAAATGATAATTAGTGAGGGTTTAAGTTGCATTATATCAATATATAATACATAATATGGAATTTTGTTGACAAACTGATTTAATCGAACACTTTTGACCCGAGTGAGGATTAAAAAGCAGTTAATCAACTGTGTATGTGCTTAAATTTGTGCCCATTATTCTATTAAAATAGCCAAAATGCCAGAAATATCACATAGTGAATGAAAAGTTTCCACCTTGCTTATATCTCTCATAATCGCTAATTATTTCCACATTATTAAATTTTATCATATTCTCTACCTACACCTGAAACATACTACCATCGATTATTTTAAATCTGTATTAACTATTATAAGCTTTTATTCAAATATTTCACAAACTAGAGTGAAATTTCATTAACTACTTAAACGTTTTCATCCATTTAATACCGGGGAACAATTATTTAAGGGAAACAATAAATAGAATTTAGATTTACTTCCACCAACAATTTTACAACAAAATGCATGGCGTAGGGTAAAAATAATAAAAGGACTTTCTTTAAAAAAAATAACACTCAGAGGAAATTTATTACGGCCATTATTCTGTTTTACAAATAAAAGGATGTACTTAATGTTATTGAATAAGATACAATAAAAAATGCAAAGGAAAGACATTTTTAATGCCCAAGTCGAATATTAAAGTTGCTCCTTTTTTTCTGTGTGAAAAAGCATATAAAGACAAAAATATCCATCTGAATAGCAAATGTGTAAAAATATACAGGATGTTCGTTTCAACTTCCTGTCAAACCGGATTTACTACGTGCCTGATTTTATGTAAAATAATGTCAAAGGATCACTCAATTTTATGAGATATTTGTATTTGTTTTTTCAAATTGCAAATAATGATAGTTCTTTATTCTTTCAAATCAAGTTTAGATGACCAGGTGAAAATAACAAATGATCTGTGTCGTAACGAAAACGGAATTAATAGCGAAATATTAGTAAAGAGAAGAAATATAGCCAGTTTAAATGGTAACTCATTTTTCGCCATAAATTTTTAACAAAAAATTCAACTTGCTTTGCAATAAATAAAAACTTTTTAAACTCAATGAATCACGTACATATAGAAGATTTTTTTAAAAAACAACGACAATCCTGTTACACACTAAGATGAAGTAGATTGTCCATTAAACTTTATAGAATACACCAATTTAATTATCCACTATTTGTTGTAGGTTTTCGAATTTGGTTTGCTGTAAAAGCCATCGTAATATAATTTATAACATTTGCGTGTCAATAAACAAAGCAACAGTAAATAGGGAAGAATGTTTATACAATAAAAGAAAACCGTGTCAGTAATTACGATCGGCTATAAAATAATAATAACCATAAGGAAGGAAGTGAATAGGATCAATACTTGGCATTTTGTTGTTTAAAGTGATTGAAAAAAAGAAATGAGTTACATATATTTGGACGTATACGGAAATGGATAAACAGACAAGATAAATTATGTTCAAATAGACTTTTTTGAAATGTTTTCCTAATTTTTTTACAATTAATTTATATAGACGTGTGTCCAGGACATTTTAACATATTAAAATCAAAAATTTTTTGAAATTGACGTGTGAATTGACATTCACAAACAAACTGCTATAAAAGGTTTCAAAAGAGGTAGAGGCAGACAGGGGGTATTTTTCAAAAGGTATTAAAATTGTTTTAAAAAATTCATTTAATGGTATATAGCGGAAGGTTTGTTGGTAGGTATATAAGACTAGCACAATATTTTATAATTCACGTACAACGGCTTAATAAAAGAATTCTAGCTCATATTAATTGTATGGGATGTTGAACAATGTTATACATATTAAATTGAACAGAGAAAATTGCATTGAAACTAACAAGATATGAAAATAATATAAAATTCCCGTAAAAGTGTCATTGTTAATAACCAAAGTAATTACAAATATAAAATAAAACTTAATTCTATAGTATGGTGTATAAAAGTAGAGGAAGTTTGGTTACAACAATTTAAAAGAGATTACAAACCGCTTTTTTAATTATACAATCATAATAACACTGTTGTTATATGGTTAATGTTGTTACAACGTATACGACATAAGAAAGATAAATTAATTTCAGTTTGTAAGTAAGTTACTAATTTGATAGAGTAATAGAAGACATATAAGAGATTATCAAAGTTTAATATTTACTCATTTAAGTTGTGTTAGCACAAAGTAGAATTTTATTAATTTGTAATACGAGTTGTTAAATAAATGAATTTCAATTAAATCGTCACTTTTCATTTTCAATAATTAATAAATACAAAGCGTTTCAAATTTAAAACTCTATTCACTCTTTATGCATGTGCATAGTAAAAATTTAACATTTCCCATTTAAATTTATACAAAATTCGAAAAGCTATTTTCAATTGAATTGACCCAGAGAAGCAATTGTACATAGCGAAGATAATAGACGTTTTCATGGTACAGATAACGGATAACACACTGTGGTTGGAAAGAGCATACGAAACAGCTATAATATAACTTGTGATTATAATACAATATAATTTCCCATTGGAATCAAAAATATAGGTTATATCATAATTTTACAATCTATTGTGAATTTCCATTCATCAACATATATAGAAAAAAACGTACAACTTTAAGCACAACAGAAAATGTTGGCAAGCGCTTGATTTGCATGTTGTTATTTTAAATGCACTGTTACAAGTGGAAAAAGAGGATATATAACAAATTTTATTTTTCGTCTAAATGACGATAATATAAGGGTTTTTAAATGTGAAAATAAAATGAAGTTTTGCGAGGTACGAAGTAAACGTATTTTATAGAACAGACAGAGAATTGTGGAAGTGCAGTTGCCGGAACAAATTTATGCGAGAATTTCCAAATATCTGCCTACTAACAAACTCTAATTTATAGCTCCCCATTTGACTATTGTTAAACGCTTCACGTGGAACAAAATTTCCACTGGCACTGGCAATTATTTTTTATTTTTTTAGTTTTATCCTTAATTTCATTTATAGTCACAGCGATTTTTCCTATCAATGAAAATACGATTTATACTTTTGTAGTATAATGTGAACGTTTTTGCACAGTTGTGAAAAACATTGAGTTGCAATTGTTTATTTTTCCAGCATATTTGCCATAGGAAATGTGGAACGAAAGAAAAGTTTCACGTACAATATAACGATAAAGCATAATTGTTCAGCTATTATTCGGGAAAAAATCAACTTTAGCCAATTATTAAAGTTTTATATACTCTATGGAACGTACGGTTAGACACATAAAGTGTAATGAATTTATGAGAATTTCAATTAAATATAAAACCTCAACGCTAAACGATTATTAAAGGAAGCAAACTAGTTTATTCTTTTTGTTTAAATACGAGAGAATTCCGTAAAAATGTGTTTTATCGTCAGGATTATCCTTCATTAGATCTTACATCCACTTTCTAATATCACTAATTACTTCTCCCATCACAAACTCAATTCTTTCAATTCGTTTCCATTTCCCATTGCAGCTGACAAGAAAGTTTTTGTTCTTCCTTTATTTTCATATTTTTTTTTGCTCCACCAACCGATTTCAAAGAGTGTAGTATACGCGAAATTTTAATTTACATTTTATTTGCAACAAACTTAAGCTGTTACGTTAACGACGTTTTCTTAACCCATATCACATGTCACACTAAAGCCTCATTTAATATAATTTTAAACAAAAATGGAAACACGAGAAGACACAAATAATTAAATTTTCCACATCAATTTAACTTTACGGTTGTGTGTGGGGTTGAAATGTACAAGATATCTATCTACACAACGTTATTATCCCCATCAATAAATAATACTTTACGAATAAGATAATATTTTTACTTATGTTAATATTAATTTCGAAAATGTTCCCCATAAAGAATTTTATCTCTGCATCATCCTATATAAATTTTGATTAAAATAAATTATTGCTCATATTTTACGTATTTTCAATAATAATAAAATCATAAATCTAATTCAATAAAATAGCCTTAAAGCTTAAAATAGTGGATATTAATGTGGGAAAGAGCACCTGTAATATTACGAAATAAAAAAAAATGTTCTCTCGTGTGTGGTGTGTACACACGTGTATTTAAATATATGTATGTTATGTGTCTTTTTTACTTACCATTACAAACGAATCCTTAATTATAATAAATCCTTTCAGTGTTTTGCTGTTAATGTTTTGGCGTGTGTTTTGTTGATGAAAATTTTAAAATGCAACA
Organism: Silvanus unidentatus; assembly: GCA_963930825.1. Lineage (NCBI taxonomy): Eukaryota > Metazoa > Arthropoda > Insecta > Coleoptera > Silvanidae > Silvanus > Silvanus unidentatus. Next base: position 386,610 of record OZ005763.1, read on the forward strand.
GTTGTTTAAGTATTCAGGACAGTACTAGAAATGATTTATCGTCCATTGTATATAGTGAGTGTTTAATGGTTTTGTGATGGTTGCGGAAGAAAATTGGTATGAGGGTTGAGTAGCATAAGATTTGTTAATCATAGTCCCTAGGCGGTTGCAAAACATCTTAGTAAATACATCGTATTCATTTGTAATATCACCGTTACTAAACATCCACCCACAAAAACCTCTTAATGCAGCACATAATCTTTAGATATTTAATTGTCTGATTTTCCTCTTCCTAGGCTTATTTTACAACTAAAAGGTATAAAACACACCATTGTATATCCACAATATATGTATGTGTATATATTATTTCTATCTTCCCTTACATTAATTAATTAGATTTTCCTCATATAACACTATAATATTTCATAAAATGCATTGTTTTATAAATTTTAATTCTCTAACAGCTAATAAAACATTGTAAATAACGTGATTTATGCCAGGTACTGTTATTGAATTCAATATTAAATTACTTGTACACACACAGGGTGTGTTTTGTACTGGTAGAGGTACCTCTAAACCCGTAAATACCCCATACCAAAAATAATAATAAAAACACAACAATAATTTACTGCCGCACACAAGGGGTTATGAAAATTTTTTAATCAATACTCACTTATACTCCTTTCTATAACTCCATAATAAATTTTAATAAGGCACAAATTTCTATGTGAAAAACGCCCCCGTTTTTATATAATCTATTAACGTTGTAAACATTTCAATTATTCAAATTGGCCATCAACCCACACCGAGGAGGACGGACACCCTCACACGTTTCGAACTTTGCCTCAATACACTATTTTCGATTTATGGATGTTAAGTTTAGTGTTGTGGCCTTGGATAGGGCATTAGTTTTCATAATGACCAAATACATTGTCGTGTTGCAATACTCAATCAAGAATGTTCCTATATTATAGGCCAGCATTAGACTAGACTAAAGAGGAAACAGCCATGGCTACATTGTAAATAACACTTTGTTAAATAGAAACTTTGTAAACTTTATTGAATGCAATAAGTTTTTCATTTGGCCCTTCTCTATTTATTTACATACTTAGACAAGTTTAATTTAATATACAGTGTAATAAGTCACTGGTACTCCAGTTCTAGTGTTGTTTTCTCATATGCAACAACTGTTGTTTTCTCTTGTATATAAAAAAAATGATATACAACTGCTCCAATCTTCTACCCAGTGGAATAGCATTAAAGCCTGGGCTGCTGAAAAAAAAGGAACTGTACAGATTAAATACCTCTTTTTAGCGTTTTTAGTCGCTGACAAGCATGACTTTCATTTCGGTTATATCTAGCGCATAATATAGAGGCGAAATTATGGTTTTGGAACATGTAGAAAAGAATAATTAAAGCAAAAATTTTATGGGCACCTGTTTTACATGCCATGCTAGAAGAATTATTAGTGTACTTTTCTATTTGTTATCATTTTTTTCTCTCTTCTCTGTGTGTATTCCGTGGTACGAATATAATCCGCCCCCCAAAATGCACATACAATACTCTACACATTATGGTCGCACAATTATGACAAAGGATCTTTTGTTCACAAATTTAATATGACCATAATTACAAAGCGATAAGTTTTATCAACATTTACCAACTTATTCGGGTATTAAGCGAAACTGAAAAAAAAACTATGACAAATTTAATTAGCCGCAAACACAAATATTAAATTTGTGTATAATTGAAATTTGCTAAGTGAAAATTATTACACGAAAATTTATCAAAAGAGAAAAGGGTGTGTAATTATAAAAAAAAATGTGTGAGTAGATTTCATCAAAAAGTTGTCAGTATATAACTTTGTTTCTCTAAATTCCATTATACCTAATGGTATATTTTCCTCTGCAGTATGTTTACGAAATAATGGGCTTTTACTGTTTTTTTACTGTAATGATTTTCACACTAAAAGCGCTCATGTTATAGAAATATTATGTAAAAGAATTTATATTAACAGAAATACCGAAAATGCAATTAATAGCAACGTTTTCTTCTATATTTGAAAAGGAATATTTAATCTTTTCCGCTAATTATTCGGCAACTCTTTAAAGATTTCCAATTGGTTCAATGGAAAAAATTTCATTTATTATCAAGACGAAAATGTGGAACTGTCGTAAAGAAACGCTTTCATCAACTGGGAAAAGATATTGCTGATAGAAATGGAATCATATCAAGTTCATCATTTTTATTGAGTATGTGAAATCTGACAATATTAGTCAGATAAATGTGATATTTTACAAATTTTAATTCACTGTAGAGAAAATTTTTACTCTACCTTCGTCTAAGTGTACCAAAATACATGCCGACAGCTGAAGTTAATTTTATTAGATCTTCTCTCTTCCACTTCATCTCAAAGCAGCATTTTATTACATCAACAACATTGTAAGTTCACCGTTATATATTCAGTCATAGGGATACACATATCATAAAATTTTTGTAATTATTTTCTTTATACAATTAAAATTTACTTTTTTAGACCCAATTACTATTTTTTAATTAAAGAAAACTCTTAGGGAATTAATTTCTAAAGCATAGATCTCACTTGTGTTCAACTCTATTAATGCACTTCTTTTTTCCTTAACATTTCGGTTTTAATTAAATGCACTTTTATTGAAGATTTTTGTTTATCTTTGGCCGATGGCATTTCCTCTTCAGCCTTAGAAAACAGTCTTAGTAATAATTCCGTTGGTAGAAAAAATTCGAAACAAAAAACTCATTAAGTGACGAACTTTATTGCTGGGGCACGATGCACAATCTAGAAATATAACCAATTGTACAATATTGACGACTACTCGAATATAAATAACAATTTTAATATCGCTTTTCGAAGCATATTTTATCATATTTCTCAATTCAAATAAATCGTATACATAACGATGAATAAAAAAACGGCTCGCTCCTCTTTGTGATGTAAAATATCATAAGCCTTTCGCCCTCGAATCTTTTACTTCCGTGGTCATTCGCAATTAAAATTTGATTTAGTAAGTATGGTAGGTACCGTTTTTGTGTTATAAACGTAAATAACATAACAAAGATTGTTAAATTAATTCGGAAACGACATTAATCTTTTTTTGCCTATAAAGTTTACTTTAAAAGGTGTTAAAAACAGCGCGAGTAAAGCTTGTTTCCTTTTTTTCTTTTAAACATTCCTTTTTTTGCGCTGGTGGAGTTTCCTTAATTTCTGTTGAAATATTAATAAAACGCGCGTGCTTAAAAATTATACCATAAGTTACATTTTTTAATTAACTTTAACGTCGACGTAATGTTGTAATAAGAAATGAACATAGCCGTTTAAAATATATGTGCCTCATAAATGAAATATAATTTTGGTTTGCAAAATCCAAGTGGTCGACATTATTTTTCCATAATAATCCTTTTTTTTCTGTATGTGGTGTGCAATCATTGAATTACTTTTATCTATGTCAAAGCAGTTTCGCGTGTTTTATTTAAGTTTTGTTGGAAAAAAGTCTATAATTATATAATCCAACTTAATCGCACTTTTAGCGTGAAGCTATTATGAATATTTTCCAGAGGGGTATAATACCTAGCCAGAAAAATTATATATAATAGATGCATTTTAATGCAGAAATATAGCTATAATGTTCTCATGCTGGAAAACGATTTAATTACCACATAAGAAATAAAGCGTAATTTACACATGAATTGAAAACACAAACAAATCGATAATAAAAATGGGAATATTGTTGGGTTTTTCAATAAAAATTTAGCGACTAACAAGACCATCAAACTCACTGATGTTTGACTTCACTTTTCGATAAAACAATAACAATTTCAAATACGAATGCTTGTGCTTGTCTTGCTTGTGTGGCCATCAGTTGTGAAAAAAAGTCAAATAAAATGATTAATAACCTCTCCTATCAAGAAATACCAAACAAAGCTGATAAAATATTTTCTCAAATACAAATAGATTTTCACCTGTACAAAGTGCAACTATAAAGATACACATTTTAAATAGATTTCTTTGCAAGACAGCAAATCAGATATTCGACTTTCAATTCAATATACTTGTTTACATATTTTGTGTTGCTATATGATAGTATAACAAAGGAAAACAAACCTATTGAGATCAATCAATTTTAGTTAGTACTCTCGAATCTCGAATACAAAACGTATAGGTGTATTTTAGTAGTATTTTCTTATAGAAATATGCGTCTATATAGCTTTCAAGTTTCCTTAAAGTTTCTAAACTTTATAGAGAATATGTTTGAATCTTGTAAATGGTAATAGAGAATCTTGAGGGGATTAAAATTTGAAAACTAAACGATTTTGTTAAATATTATTAGTATAAGTGTTTGTCTGCTTTCAAAAGCTTAAATTGTGCATTAAGTATTTATGACGAATGTGACGGCCTTTAAAAGCTTATATACACTAATCAGTAGAAATAAAATTAAAAATGTATATTGAAAGCATAAAAGAAAAGTGTAATTTATTAAAGCTAGCGCGAGTTGAACGTTCAAATATACATATATATATATACACTGTTATAAGTTCGTTTAAAAAAAAACCTTTATTAATATTAATGTAAAGACAGTCTAGGATGAACTTAAGAAATAAAAAACTTTTTTAAAGGAAGTTATTGTAAAGATCAAAGTAGGTAATACTGTAATACTGCGGTACCTGTTCGAGTCCTTAGATATATCTGTGTAGTAATTAAAGTAACCCTTTGAGATATTTAATTAAAGTAATAAGGATTTAAGTGGATAACTGTTGGAATAGGGCCGTGGACAAGGGAAAGCAGGGGAGAAAGGATAACGAATTTTGATGTATGTACATCTATATACTTAATTATAATTTAATATCGCCTCCAAGTGCGAGTAAAATATTATTATAATGGCTATTTTGAGCACAATGTATATACACCATCATATACGCGTAATAAGTAACAAGAAAACGGTCTTACATAAAGAACTTTTTACGTCTGTGTAATATATTGTAATGAGCATCATAGTAAATTCTTAATTAAGAAGTAGCCAGCTTCAAAAGCGGTTTAACTCTAGTGCCAGTTTAACCACATTTTCCTGGTGTATGGCTTTGAATATGCTAATATAATGGTCCGTTAGATGAGAATATTGCGTAATAGCTTAATGCATGGGAATGAAGGTTAGGACAATTGCGTATGCATGAAAGAGGCGCCAAAACTCTCACACTAATTCCAACTTTTCTTTGGGCGCTTATTTTTCACAAGAACACAACTAAGTATATGTATGTTGAAGGAGGAGGCAACTTAAGGCTAAGTATATATACGGCCACTTTTTGTCTCTCAACTCTTTGTAATTCCCTTGTGGACTATAGAATTTTCAAATCAGGTCGTGAGTTTTCTTCTTGCACTTAGTTTTTATCAACGTTGAATATTTCATAAAATGACAATTGCCACTAATTGGACCAACTTTACATATTCCCCGTTTTCCATTCGGAACACTTTTTTATATATTTTACCCTTAATCACACACTAATTGTTATTAAGACAGATTCGAGTTTTTCTTACTTTAAAAATGCACAGATATTAAGAAACAAATTAATTTAAATTTTATTATTTTGATAGCTATAAAAGATAATATCTTACAATTTACATCTTCAAGGAAATGTTCTTAATTCAGCAAAAAAAAACTCATTAGCTTATAAAGTATTTCTTTAGGAAAACCCTATATTACCACACCAACACCACAGAGCTTTTCTTCCTAAAACAGTAATTTGTCTCGAAATATTAATCTAGGTTTATTATTTTTTCTTTTCATACTGTAGATTTTAATTCACTCCATTTCGTAGTTAAATGTTTTGTTTTGATATATAAAATAAGATATTTGTGGAGAACAATTAATTATTACTTGAATTGGAAAATGTGTGTGTATATTATGTTTGATTGGCGGATTTTTATTCCATTTCCAATGTCAAATATAAATTATTCGGCCTATACGGCGAGTTTAATAAATAATTTCTATGTGTTTTATTCAGAAAAAAGTAAACAAAAGTCACGGGGAGTATCTTGAGTAAATAGGCATTAAAATAAATATAACCGCGTATAAAAGTAATACATTCTTTCCATTACAGTGGCAATATTTATTACGATTCTACAAATAAAACAATATTTGCTTTTTGTTTGAAAATATTTCTTTCAAATTAAAAGAAACAAATTGTGATCGGTAATAATAAGAGAAAGAAAAATGATTAAAAAATTATTCTATGTTATTTCCATAATAAAACATTTTGAACAATGCAGGAAATTCAATAAGTAAAAATATGCGGAAAATAGTTTTTCAAGAAATAACAATAAAAAAATTGCTTACTCCTTTAGGAGACATTTTCACCGAGTATAGAAACTTTTTTAAATCACGTAAAAAATTTACTATGCGCCGTTTTACATATGAATTTTTGAGAATATTATTTTTTTTTCTTATTTTCCACAACTAGTTTGTTATATATACTGGATGTGTGCAATACTAATAAATTTATATTTGAAAATATATTACAGGGGAAAGCTGTTTTCTCACAAACAAGCCATTGAAATGGAAAAATTCCTTAGATATATAAGTAAAAAAATTTTATAAGTCCCTTAGTTTTGCCATTTAATAAAAAATGGAAAGTTTTAAATGATTTTTCCCGTCGGAACAAGCACACTCGGCTAGGGTATAAGTAATACTCGGTATTGTTTTGAAATTATATATGGACCGTTTTCAAGTGGAAATGGCACTCCACTAGACGCATATATATTTTTTGTGGTAAAATATATGTGTTAGGCAAGTAAATCGTACCTATAGTATTGTGACAAGGGAAATCGAATTCCACCAGAATTCGTTTGAATTGAATGCATTTTCCGAAGATGTCGCACTGTTGGTAATCGAAATGATTGATTAGAGTTTATATTAACACGTACGGAAAATGTCGCCCGTTATAAACCAAATGGATTTTACAGATATCAACCGATAACCTTTAGCCCAGAGAGCACATTTTAATGTAATTCAATGTAGGTCGTTTTCGGCTGTGAACATCACATACACCTCTCTTCAAATTCGTCCTATATATTCAAATTGAGCGATTTTCATATAGTTTCGTATTTAAGTCACAAACCCCCCTAAAGTTGCCGTAAATATCACGTTGTGACAAGATTTTTGTGTGGATCCTTTGGTGGAACACCGGAAAAAAAACGAAGGACGATGGAAAAAATAAATAGGGAAAGAGTGGGAAACTTGCTGATACTTAAACCACTCACGCACAACAATCTGTGCGGCAATCCGATTTAAATCTCTACAAGAATGGACCGACACGGTTTAAATCATTTAGGATTTGTCTTATAAATACATTTTTTTTATTTACTTATAAACTGGAACAACAATCGTTTCCGTAGTCACTGTATTAGGGCTGATAACAATTTAATTGATTTTAGTTTTTCTGGTTTTCCTTTTGTTTTCAAGTGCTATAAGTCTGTGGTGTTGGTGGTGGATGTGTGTGGGCTCTAAATGGATTTCACAAAATAAGATCCACACTAATCTTATTAGCTACATAAAAATAATTTTTCCTTGATACTCAGGTGCTCAGTTTTAAATTCGTTTATGTATTTTACACCTTTGTTTATTTTAATTTTCATATTATAAATATTAGGCGCAGATCCGAATTTTTTGCAGTTTTTTTAAAAGAAAATAAAACCGTCCATTCTATTTTGAAATGAATGGAAGGGTATGGTATATTAATTTATTTTTTATTTACACATATATGTACCTATATATATGGAGATGTTAGTTAATTAAAATTATAAAACAAATTACAATTTCTATCTATAGATAATATTATTTTAAGCAAAAATTCCTTATACTTTTCTCATCTTGTTAAAGTTGCTTCAACTTAATCGGATTTCATTTTATACATAAAGGACAATGTTAATCAGTTAAATTGTTCTGAACTCTAAAACTAATAAAGCGCCAGTTTATAACCTAAATATTGACTAAATTTTCTACATGATTCCGAATTAGGAAATTTAACGTTGTGCTATATTTATTAATATAGTTTAAACAGGGATTTCAGAAAGTGTTTCAATCGAAAATTTGTATATGTTATGTTACGTTGTGGGACCTGATGATGGAATAAATGAACACCTAATGAAACTATTTTCGGAAATGGAATTTAATTGAAAATCGTGCACCCGTGATTGATAAATATTTTGTATGCTGGCAAAATTGCTCTGACATATTCTTTATCCCATTTTAACTGAATAGAAGAAACATTACACTAATCAAAATAATATAACTCCACTTGACACCTTGGGCTACCCCCATTTGTATCACATGAATGATGAATTATACAAAGATAAGACAAAAATACGTGCAACGAAACAAAATGTGATCGTCTTGTAAGCAAGATGAGTTACGCCGATGGATGTCGTTCGTTGCTTGGGCTAACATAATCGATTTCGTTCAAGGAAATGTTGGCATTTTGGGGCCACCAAAAACGTATAGGGAACGAGAGAGAAAGCATCGTCCGGACGACACTTATTCTTTCTTTTCACTGCATTTAAGTTTGATTCATTCTACCCTATTCTAAGCATTACTTATTGCTGTCATCTCGATTGATTACATTATTTAAAATCCTCAATTTATCTAAAACTCAAATGTTATCATCCCAACAAAATTCTTGATATATTTCATGTTTTCATCTCAATCCATAATCGTATCAAATCAAATGCGATATATCAAATGCAACAAAATACAAATCGATCATCGGACGCGCGGTTTTCATTTATTTATCTCACATCTTTTCTCTCTGCTTTTCCTAGCCCTTTCATAGTCATCCCTAAACTTCATTCCTTTAATACACTTGGAAGTTTTTATAATAATTATTATATCTTGGCAATCTTTAATTTTCATCACAATTTAATGACTTCATTATATAATTTATCTTGCAACAAAAAGAGTGATGGGGGAAAAAAAGTTAAATAACGTTTCGCCATTGAAAAATTCCCCATTATAGGAAAAGAAACAGATGGCTATATAGGTGGGGAAGAATAGTAAGCATATGCAAAAAAAGTTTTCAATTTCAATTTAAAACTGATTTATTAGATATTCTGTATATGAGCAGTGCAAACTGTTGTGTTTGTCGTATAGATATTGTAAAAAGCATTTAAATTTGTTAATTGTTTAATGAATTTGTAACCAGACTTCAAATATTTGTTAATAAAATTATTAACATTATTATAATTAATAAACATTTAATTATAAACATATTGTTCATAATATATGCATTATTAAAGCTATTTTGCATTCGAAATGCCGACAGTACATACATACACGTACATACAAACTGAATCTCTGATACCAGAATAATGAATATGCTGATTATTAGGTATTAATATAGTATTACTTTATTAAGTGGTAGTGAACGTATTAATTGTATTAATGAAAAAACTCATATCAATTACGGAAGAGGATCTATTGAACAGTTTCCTATTACAATTAGTTTTATTACGTGCCTATGCATTTATGTATTTCTATATGTAATATAAATGGTCCTATTAGTGATGTAGATAAATCATGTATTTTAATAAATAATTTAATAAGTCTTTTAAGGACTGTAATTTATTGGAAATTAATTATTTTTTACATGATGGTTATTAATGTAAATACATACAAGAGTTAAAATAGCCGTGGCAAATGTATTCGGAAAATTTATCATCATTTCATTTAAATGACAAATTGACCACAAGAATAATTAGTAATGGAAAATCCCAGGTGGCATATTGTTATATTCATTAATGTTGAACAATAAATAATTAATAGAAAAGGATTTGATATAAAATATAGAAATTCTAATAAATCTATAAAATACTGTCACAACTTGTTTGATGTTGGTCTAAGTGAAATGATAATGATAATATGTCAATCCTGTGCATGTTGGATAGAAGTTTTAGGTATATAATTAACAATATAACCAAACCGCAAACAAACAAGGTGTTGGTAACGTATCCCAAACATGTAGATTAGACGGCTAATTAAGGAAGCTTACAATGTACACACAACATGTCAGAAAAAGAATTTCAACCAATATTGAATCCCAAGTGTTTACTAAGCAATGCAAATGTTACACATGGGTGTACTTTGTGTTTCAAGTGATTTTTCATTTTCTACTTGATTTACACTTTTACCAAGCACTAATCTAACACTTTATTCATTACTCTTGTGTGCTTGTGCACATTGCACTTGCATCGTTCCATCTTCACCTATAAATAATGAATGAAACTTAAATTTTTTTCCCATATATGTATTACACTTCTAATACGTAATATGTAAAACGAAACCTTCAAAACACACATTCAAATACAAATAATACCGACAACGTGTGTATGTATGTACGTAGGTATAATTTAATTTCTAGTTAAACAGAGGCTCGTCCATTAAAATTACATTAATCAATATTTTGACGTGACATGACGATGACATTAGGAATTATATGAATCGACCTTAACCGGCCTTTATCCTAAAAATTACAACGCATTTGACAATGTTTTTAGTAAAAATGATTAATTTTTGACGCATTCGCCAAAAAATGGCTCTTTTACATTTGCACATTTGCATTGTTGGAAAAGTGTGCACACAGGAAAATTAGAACATTTTACCTTTTTATTGTAATACGAGCGACGACAACGACGATATCATTGAAGTGTAAATTCGTCCCAGTCTCAAGAAAACATAAAATTTTATTGAAATTACGAACAAACAATGAGACAAATAAACAGATAGATTCTTTGTGACAATTGCACTGAAATGGTGGATTGTGGTTTACGGTGTGTTGGGGGTGGGATTTAGAGGTAGATGATATTGATATGTTTAGTAAGTGAAAAAATCAGCTATAGAGGAATTGTGAATTTTGCAATGTGTGGAATAATAGTGGAAAAAATGCACTAACACCCGTACACGTACATTGTGAATAGTGAGGTTTTTTTACACATTTGTCACACCCCATTATTTACACAGTTCATTGTAAACTAAAACCAGATAAATACCCCTATGCTATTACAAGATCACCGCACCATTTTACATTGGAAATAGGTCGGCTTTTTTCGAAATGATATTTGTAGAAGAAAGCAAATTCAACATTTAAAATAAAGTCACGCCCTTTTCAATAATACAGACGTTGGCGAATTATATTTTCAAGGTGAATAGAAGTAAATCTATATAACGGCTTCGGGTTTCCTCTTTTCAGCCTCCGTGTGTTTTTTTTGCTTGCTTTATTTTTCGCCTAATTGCTACTCCTCATTTTGGTCTTATATACCTAGTTAATTGGCACTCCCCCGTGTTGTGCAACTGTTAATTATTTTCTTTTCTAGTGATTTATTTTCAACAAAAAGAAAATCTATATTTTACAAGTAAATTGTTAAGATTTACGTATTTGTATTTGTTCTCATCGATTCGTCTCTCTAATGACGCTTTCATTTCGGTCTATCAGGCCAATGTTGGAATAATAGCGAAAAAATTGTTTATTCAAACATTACAAAGAATTGAAAGCAAGAAAACAAATTGGGAATCTATTTTTTGATACTTTGTATTAAAATTTCAAATTGAAATTTCAACTGTGAGACAACAACCAAAGAGGAATAATCTCAAAGTATCTGAATAAAATTCGAGAGCAAACCACAGAAAAAAGAATAATAAAAAATTTGCCAGAAAGATAAGGACAAAGTTGAAATCACACATCTACATTTAGAGCAAAAAATAACATGTGATCCGATTTTGGAAATACACTCTCATCCGTTTCGTAATACTTATTATTTTTAATAAAAATAATATTTATAGTTTATCGTGCTTTTGAACTTATAATGACTTTATACCCTTCGAACTTATCAGTGAAAAGTACAGTGCGAAATTACAGTAATTTCAAAATAAAAGATTTCGATCTACTTGGCAAATAATTAGTTACGTTTCAAGTTTACTCTACGTATTACACTTATATCGCCAAGTTGGTGGAAAAGAATGATAATCTGACTCGCACACTAATAAACACTTCAAATTTCAACCACTTCCATATTAGAAATGAAAATGATTAAAATCCCGCAATTAAGTCGTATAATTCTATTTTAAAATGTAATATTGTTTGTTTCTAGTTACATAAATATTTGTGAATAATGTGGGTTAAAATGTGGTAAACATATTGCCTTTTCAAACTATTATATAAATGATGTGCAAGCTACTCTTGTGGAATACTAAATTCGCTGCATATAATCCACATTCAAGCAACTAAAGCTAATTCTAAATAAAATTATACGTGATTGAATCACACACTTCCTCCACATCACACACAACTATTTAAAAGGTTTGAAAGAGATTGAAACATTTCAAATTTTAATTAACGTATGGTTCATTAAACAAGCTTTTAAACACCACAAGACTAATTATATTTTGTTTCGAAATGGGAAATGATTTTCCACCAAAAATATGTTTTTTTCTTGTTTATTTCTTGTGTATACAAGCAAAAGCGCAAGTGAAATGAACACGTGTTTTGCTGTATGTTTTACAACTTATAGGTACGTGTAACGGAAAGTGTTATATGTTTGAGGAAGAAAATTTCATCTACAAAGTTTTATTTCATTCAATTTGCTATGATAGATTTTCTTATAGTTTCAATTTTCTAAATTCTTTAACAACTGCTCACAGGAAGGTAAATAACACTTATCCGTTTACAGATGCTTACAAGAATAATGATAACACTTTTATGTATGAAAATTTCAAAACGGTCCCCCTTTTTATTTCATTTTTCCGTATTGTTGGTGCATGCGAAAATTTAATATCATCATCCTAATACACACCTACACATATTTTTTCTTCTTAACGTTAACGTTAGCATGTAATAAAATGTACATACCTGTCTGATGTATTATAACACACACTGATGTGACACGATAATTAATTTTATAAAATGCAAAAATGCACGGTAATAAAATCTTAACGGAATAAATCGCGTTAAATCGTTATGCCTTGAACCATCTTATTTCGGCTTCATTTCACTTACTCCATGTAAAACAATGTAACTTTTAAATCAATCGCGGAGTAAATTGAATTTTACATAGTTTAAAATCAGATAGATAGAACACAATTTATCATCTCGGTACTATAAGACGGAAAGTATTAACGCGGTAGTAAAGTATTTCTTGAAAAAAATTCATAATTTCGAGAAATGCCTATTGGCATTACCTAAAGGGGTTTTCTCGTTATATGGTAGACTTCTACTCCTTTTTACTATTTTACTCGACTAATTTACACAAGGATATAGGTAAATGACTAGAGCAAACTAAATTCAATTCAATTTAACTTTATAGATTCTGTTTGGCATTCACACATATAATACTCGATCCTCTTATTAATGTCAATTATAATGCTGCACATTTAATTATAATAAAGCAAATAGATTCACAACTGATTAATTCTTTTTTGCTGTACATCCGCAATTCAAATTTTGTTTGCCAAACATCGTACATTTAACAGGTTAATAAAACTATTTTACCAGTTTCAACAATATATCGTCGATTTAATCCAATTCATGTTTAGGAATACAAATAGAGAGTGAACGATTTTTTATCACATTTAAAATCAAATAATCGTCCATGTATAAAATTGAAAAACATCTTTGAATTTTAAATAACGTAGTTTGTTATTGTGGAAAAATGTGTACTTACACATCTAATTCAATAATATATTATTTTCCGCGAATAAGTAAATTTTTAAATGTTAAAATGTTAAGACATTCTATGTTTCAATTTCTCGAGCTCATTATTCTTTAATATTAATAAATATTCAAAGACGAGCTCTTATGAGAAATTAAGTATTAATGTGAGAAAATGGATATAAATGGAATGCTGTTTTTAAATATAATAAAAACTGGCAAATATTTTCATATTTACTAAATGTTATAAAATAATCTGTTGTAAAAATGTTGTTCATTAATGCAAAATCCATTTGAATTTTATTCAAAGCTGAGTTATTGGTAAATAATTTTGTAAACAACCTAAGCCGCCAGTGATTTACCATCAAATGTATATAATTCTTCAATAAATTTTTAATTGAACTGATTATTATTGTATAGGACAATTTTATAACTAAAACAAAAATGTATGGATGCAATTTTATATACATTTACAGAATAATTTATGCATTAACAGTCGTATATACATTTTATTTATTAAAAATCTAAAATCTGCTCGTTATCTGCATTGTTTGTAAAATAAAAATAAAAATGTTCTTTCAATACATACCCGTCAGTTTATGATCAAATAAGTTATTGTTTTAATTTTGTACGTTAGGGATTTTTATTGTTCATTTGTTCTATCGATAATTGTTAAAAGAACATAAAAAATACATACACCTATCCCTGTAGGAGGTACACACGTATGTACTCGTATATTATGTATGATACTTTCAATAGCAATTCATTTGAACTTTTTCATAAACAAAAAATTCTTTGGAGTCAACCTGTCCGATTTTATTGAAAAATAAATATGCACGTTGCACATTTATGAGTAAAGCAAAATGCGAAATGATTTTTTTCTCCTCTAATAACTGATATACGGAAAATTAAAAAGGGACTTGAATATTTATTCATTTCAAATGTGCCAATGGGAGAAATGCGTATAAATTAAATATAACGTATAAAAAGTCGAAAATCCTCTTGTTATATAGCTCCAATACTTTAAACATATTCATGATATTCCCTTTTTCATTTGAAAAGCAGACGCTTTAAGTTATTTTTAAATCTGCTAATTTCAACATTTTCCGGCTGACCGGAAATCTCTTTGACCCCAAGTCGGGAAATGGTCGCGAAACTTTTACCTCTATTTGTCCCTTGTAACGTTCCTAGAATGGTGCAGGTCAGTGTTTGTGTATATATTAAATAATACCCTGTATAGACAGTTTTCTTGTTGGCCTTTGGATGGCAATAAGAAATTTATTCCGACCGTGCATATGAAATTTTAAAATAAATTAGTCGTAAACTAGAGAGAGTAATAAAAACTATTTCATATCAAATTGAGTAAAGAGAAAAGTGCATTAATATTTTATGTGCTTAAAATTACCACAATCCTTACTGCTCATCCCTTTCTATAACTATTACATATATGATAATGCATTCTTTATATTATTTTCTGCCTATATTTACCCTCCAAGTACAAATTATTTCCGAAGAAAATTATTCTACAAAAAAAAGCTTGCCCAATAAATCCTAAGTAATTGAATAAATCTTTTTGTTTTTAGTATGAAGAGAAACAGGCAAAAAATTATTCACCCATCTCCCCTTATTTCATAAAAGTCGTCTTCATTAGTATGAACATTGATTTTATTTACATACTTTTAAAATCAAGTAAATTACGGTCATTTACCAACTGAAGTAATTAAAATGATTCGCTAATACAGCACAAAAACTAAATAAAAGGCCACCTCCCTTGTTGGTATAACAAAAACCTTCCACACCCTCTTCCAATAATAATTTTTTTTCTTCTATAGATTGTAAAATCGTCTAGGCAAGAGTGTGGATCGATAGTTTTGATATTCAGTGAGAAAATATGAAATAAATTTCCCAATATCATTTTTACTGAATATTTATGAATCTAAAGACAAAAGGGAACTTTAATTTTTTATCATATCAAAATAATGAAGCACTTTATCGTCGAATTAATATGAATATCATTCTGAATTGAGAGTAGAAAAAAATTTCTAAAAATACCTCCAACCACAATTTATTATTTATATTAATAACAGCTCTTATGTACATGCAATTGTAATGATTATTTTTCTATTATTATTTCTAGGGTGGGTGAAGATGGTGAATGGAACGAGATCGATGAAATTCTAACTCCATCGAACCAAAGCAGTTATCAAGTTACGAATTTACACCCCTACACTGTATACAGTTTTAGGGTGGTGGCAGTAAATGCAATGGGGGCTAGTCAACCAAGTAAACAGTCCTATTACATGGTTACACTTCGAGAGGGTAAGTACTAAAGGAAATTACCGTCGGCTGCACTTAACGACCCCTCCAAAAATCTTAAACATTCTCTCCTCTCTGTTATTAAAACGTCACTAATTTTATTATATTCTGTCATTTTGCATTGTAACTATCTGATGCACATCAGAATATCTCTATAGAAATTTGTTTTAATATATTAATTTACAATATATTTATAAACCTATTAGAGGGAATTACCGATTAGGAGTGATTCTGTATGCATTAAATAATCTTTCTCTCTCACAGTATATGGTGGCAGATATGTAATTTATTCCAATCTGATGATGACAAAAATATTCAAGCATCAATGGTTAAAATGAATACTCGTACAGGGAGCGCTTTTTGCCATTTCTATATATACGTATCGTATAGGGATCATTGTTTCAAAGAAATAATTACTAAAATTTGCAATTATAATAACGAAATGGGCTAAATGTACGTGAACAGAATGTACGAGTCTATCTGGAAAAAAATGGTATTAAGTAAATTAATTAAAATCAACAACATTTTGTGATACATTTTCAATTTCGATTAAATCGAATACGTTTTATGTACATATGTATTTCCATTCGCTTATAGTAATAACAAGTGTTTAAAGAGGTATTTCTTTTCAGTTTCAGCGTATAATAATAGTGCTGTTGGAAATTTTTATTCTAAACGATAGACATTACGTTGTATCAACATTCAGTTCAAGTTTCACAAAACTGAATATAATAAATAAAATTTCGTAAAAGACAAAAAAATATCACATATCTAGGTCAAATGAATAGGAAAAGGGAAGGGAAAAATGTTATAATAATGGTTATTAAATACGAAAATAATATTATTTGCCGCATAAAAGGGGGATGATTGAATAAATAAATTTATACCCGAAAAATGAAGTACCATATTTCATAAATCCCTTGTGACAGTAGTTCACTTTTTTTGTGCTGTTGATTAAATCCTCTAAGTGAAAAGAAAATTGTTTTAATAGCGTGTTATTTATTACATTGTTCATTTTTTCATTTAATAACGAAACAATAAAGAATGAATCTCGTACCTAAAGTGTTGTATATGTTCTTCGATATTAGTTATTAAATTTAATTCAATCGAAAAGTTTAGTTCTTGTGTTCAGGGAAAATAATATGTAATTTTTCATATAAGAATTTTGTCGTTTAAGTATAAATTTTTTATAAAACTTTTTAACTACCGGAAAATCCAGAAGAAGCACATAGACGTCAATGATGAAGTGGCCCTTGGGAAAGTGACAGTAGAGAATCGAAAATGTTATTTTACCAAAAGTTTTATGCAATTTAACAAACTCGTATAAAAGTTTAAATATTTTCGCATTATGACTCTGTGGCCAATTTAAGATAAAGCTTACCTAATACTTGTGTCATACATTTCATCTAGTGATTCTATGGAGATCGAAAGACATATTTCAGGATTACAAAAACTTACAAAATCAGCAGGAAAAAAACGAAGCCAGGCCCATCCTTCTGAACCCGAAACGAGCAGCATTCAGAGCAGAATAGAACAAATAAACTTTTACTGGATAGAAGAAATCAAACTTTATTTATAGCGTTGTAAAATTAATTCCGACTCGTATAATACAACTTTTTCACAATATTTAATACTGCACTATTAAATGACACTGCATTTAACACATTGTTAAAAGTTTTCCATAAAACTTTTACATAGTAACACACACATACAAACTAAAATAATTGAAATCTAAATGGCAATAATGCACAGTGAGTGTACGGTGGACGGAGTTTATTAAATCCTGCAATACCATGAAATAAATTTCGCATAAAAATTATAATACCCAACTAATAGATTCCCATGTAGTAATAGTTTTACGCTTCATTATTCTAAGCGAGTTAAATAAAATTTCAATGTAACACCATAACCAGGGCGCTGGTGTGCTAGTTTATAGCACTGAATTTACGATTTGGACAAAAAATATTAGTTAAAAGGGAGAGGTCCTTTAGTTTCCATTGTCGTCTAAAAATACCAATAACTGTGGAAATGTTTATTTACCCCCTAGACACCATTACTGCGGTTAATTAGCTGTAATCACGCAAATGTCTGAGAAACAACTAATTAAATTCCGAAATGAACAGAAAAAAACGCTGAACTATTATGTTTTAATTATTTTAATAGAGACCATTAAACACAGAAAGGGTGTTTCATATTTTTTCCTCTTTGTCTTTCAACTCAATTTGATTAAAAACTATCAACTACAGTCTGATATAAGCTAGTGAGTAATGATCTATTTTCGATAAAATTACTTCGAAAGATATTCCCTTTAAAAGCGATTTTTTTAAGAAAAAACCTTTTTCATACAATACCATATTTTGCTTTCCACCATTTTTTCTCATCATCTTTAATGTTTCTTCCATTACTTTAACTCAATAATATTATATTCTCTTTTATAATACAATAAAAGAGGATATGTGAGGAAATGTATATACTAACATAAAATACATTACGTACCTAATACCAGAAATAGAAAAAGTAAATGAATGTTTAAGATTTCTAAAATGCTATAATCAATGAATCAAATTGTGAAATAAAGAGATTTTCCACTAAGTATTCAGTGTTCGATTGATTGTGGGTATATTATAGAGTATGTAAATGAAGGATAATAGCAAATTGGTTGCATTGAAATTTCAAAATTGCAAAATAGCATGTTTCAACTATACATCTATGTAGTCCTAATATGAATAGTGCAAATAATATCAAGGATATTTATACAATAATTGTTTAGTTACATGAATAAATAATGAAAGCGGTGTCTGGTATATATCTGACTTCCGATGATCTGAATAATATGATGCTTCTATACGATATATTTACAAAGCTATTCCGCTTTATAGATTATACAGAAACAACACATAATAGTCGTTATGGACTTAGACCATTCATAATATTCAAATGTACTCCTCAGGCTATATAAACGAAACAAGATACAAGAAGGAAAATATCCTTATTTTTATCTTACAACCATAAGAAAATAGGACTATTATGCAAGCACGGTCACGGCAACGAAGTCTAACTTATTTTACACTTTACATATACATTTTCTATATGCATATCTCTACATACGAGTAGACACTGGCAGTGCATGTGTGTTTTCTATATGGGAAAGGAGTCTATTTTCGGAGAGAGATTTTCAAGAAAACGAACACACTGACCGCAAAACAAATTTTCTACACTGTAAATTCAAGTACTTTCATCATACATATACCGAGCACGGTGTCTTCACTTTTTACTGTTTTTCTATACAAAGACTTGATTTCCTCTCTTTGTGGTCACCAAAATCGCTTAAATACTAGAAAAATACCACGTACCAGGGTTAGAATTGCTTAACTAGTGATGTAGGACAAGCACAGTTCCCAGATAATTACGTTTAGGAGTTCCAAAACATCGTTGGATTTACAAAGTCCATAAAGTAATTAATCTGAACGACTAATGAACTAACCATTATTAACTAGAAGATACGATGATATTAGAGATAGGGTTGAACACTCTCAAACGCACATATACATTATATAGGCCACTTGAAAAATTGAAAATTACCTTTAAAATGCATGTAGTTTGTATAAATAATTGCAAAAAACGATATTAGAGCCATATATAAAAGAAAATGTATAATATGTGGCAAAAAAGGGGAATATTTTTATGTTATTGTTTTCCGTAAATCATCATTTCGGAATGTATATGGCCGTTTGACGTCAAGCATCGGTTCCCTTGGTCGTTATAGCATCACTATTGAATAGCTTCAGATGTGAATGCTCTCTCTATACTTATATTCGTTGATTCTGCACCAAGTATTGATTCACTTTTATCCTTAAATGTCAATAAAATAGCCAACATTTATAACAAAGTCATATACCTACACCCACATTTCCATCAGAACCGCCCCACAAAAAAGAAAACTCTATAAATGTTTACAAGAAAAGTGAAAAAGTTTGCAAATTTTTAGTTGATGGTAATTTTACACTGTTCTGTGATGGATAACATCAACTAACTAGACGAACACCCACCGGGGGGTTGAAGAGTTTTTTTTGTGTTCCTGTGTTGGACGGTTTGTTCGCGACTGGGCGTACACTCAAACAAGTTTCACGTCTAAGAAACCCGATCTAAGTTATCGGATCGAATTAAAGCCTTGTCACAAAACGCTTTTGAAGTGATCCTTTTGAGAAGATGTAGTAATACTATCAAATGGTAGTGTTTCGAAACCGAACGATGATAAAGTCTTTATATGAAGACTTCATCTAGTAAAGTACGTTTGATGTGTATTATTAGAGGTTGTGGTCGAACAGGGAACAGGAACCATAGGCCTTATGCGAATAGAAAGTACAAAACGGTTATAACAAACCAGAACTGTAGGTATAACAGTCTGTATTTATGGTGCCCAAGTGGATATCGGATCGGAACAATTAGAATGATATCGAAAATGGAACGAAATATCCATCCATATACGAGAGTACGAATATATGGAAAATAATGAGGATTTTTCCATCCCCGAACGCCCGTTGGCCTCTAGTGGATGATGCGTCGTTTCACCTCCCCCCGCACAACAAACGGAGCTTAATTCAACAGCACAAGAAGCACCACTTCTTGTTCTGTACCTTTTAGCGAGAGGAGAGAGCCGATTGATTTATACAGTCGATGTGGATCTTTAATTTCCTGGTAGCAAAGTGCTCCCGTCTAGACCTCAATTGTTAGAGTTCGATTAGCGGGATCCAGACTTCGACAAACACATATACAACACCAACAGCAGCACAACCATACATGTAATGAACACATCACGTATAATCGAGCGGGGGAGTAAGTGGGCGGCTGCTACGGCGGCGGTTTATATGGTACATGGATTTTCAGTTGTGTGTGCGGGGTGGCTTCATGCCGTGCTTGTTGACTGTTCAAGAAGGGCGCCAGCACACAACTACTGTACGGGGATTTTCACTAAGGATTAACGCTGTACAACTAACTGTATGCCACACATTTGCAGATGTAGTTTCGTTAAACGGTGAAACAGAATAATTAACGCTAGTTTGTATTTACGTTCGCTTCTATGCATGTATATACGGAGTATGTGTGTATAGAAATGTTAGATACCATATAGAAACTAAGTATATTGTTAGTAGACTTGTTCTAGTAATGTTTCAAATTACTGCAAAATTTCTATATACATCGTATAGTGTAGAGGAGCTACTACTTCTTGGCGGTCGGAACTGTTTCACATGTGCGTGTGAACCCTCTTTATTTATAGCGACCATATAATATATTGTCTTTGAAATTCTTGAACCAATGAATCACGTTGAAATTACCTAACTTACTTAACTACTGTATGTATGTGTAAACTGTTATCGTGTTGTGAATACCACAAGAAAAAAAAAAAGACAAATTGTTACACCACACAAAAAAAGAAAAGCACTTTTTTAATGATATTTTATAAGACATCCTTAAAATACGTCCACTTTAATAGAAATGTAATTTTAAATAAAAATCCTATAAACTATTTTCTTTATTGTGTAATAAAGTTGAACCATTTTAGTTAGCTAAGCATGTGTGTAAAGTGTGGGTGTAATAAAAACGCTCAATCTGCCCTCTTTTCTACCACCCGTATTATATGGGTATCAAGAATCAAAATAAAATATTTCAAAAATAAATATTATATGTTATTTTATATAGAATATTACTTGAATATAAGATGGTTAAAGAATAATGAAAATGAGCGTGTGTAATGAAGAAAGTTTTTAAATTATCATCAGTTTAAAAATGAAATGCGAAATATACTGTAATAATAGCGGCTTATTTATTTATATATAGGTATATTTTTCATTATAGTTTTCCATAAAAGTTTTTTAACTTGAATAGAACTTTTCGGGGGGACATATAAAAGTTTTGTCTCCAAAGGCATTTACCGCTCTAGTTCTAAGTCTAGTTTCAGAGAGGAGAGAAAAGGTGCAAAAGAAAAAGGCGAAGAGAAAAAAAATATCAAACTCGTAATATATATTGACAGGTTGTTATTTTGTCACTATTTTGCGTCCCCAATATATATTAGCGTGTGCGTGTGTGATGGCCTTTTTTTGTTTCAGTACCTACGGGAAAACCCACTATAACTACGGCACATAACACATCAGCAACGGCCATACACATTAGCTGGAGGCCTCCACATAAGGAAACAATACATGGAGAATTTCTGGGTTATCGTATCGCCTATCGACCAAGAGACAGGGGCGACGAAGCTTTTAAAGAGATATATATTCGAAATAAAGAGACGGAGGTAAATGTATTTTCAAATTGCTCTTAACTTAATTGATATCTTGTCAGCATTATCAAGTCTCACATTTATATACCCGGTCTACAAATCGTCAGCACATTTGTTATTTGCAAATCAATTTGTTTTTATGTTATTTTCACTTTTATACTACAGAGACAAGCAGACAGGCAACAATAGACAATGGACGTATGTGTAATAAATCATATTAAAAATTTAATTTTGTTCCTAATTTCTAAAGTCTTGTCCTGTCCACTAGTGTAAAATGATCAACTTGCCCACACAATGTTCCAGAGTTCCAGTTTTCCACTTTTGTATGTAGAGGATGAGTCTAGAATGTCATCTAACATTTATAATATTCAAATTAATGAAACTTTGTGTTAAACTTTTGTGACGAGTTGATGGTCTAGAATGACGTTTGCATGAAATTCACTCAAGCTTGTGTAATATTCGTTTTTGATCAGTTTTACGACAGGTAGATGGGTGTATGTGTGTAAAGGAGTGTTAGATATGTACTATAGGATGGTACATTAATTCGTAAGTAAATTTAATTAACTATCATTCATTTCGAACAATAATACAGAGAGACACACACATAGAAAGATTAATAAACATTAATATTATTATATGTATATGTTATTTAAATTAGAAAAATCACAGTACGCTACATGCATGTGTGTGTATTGCATTGAATTTGAATTTATGTTTATGATATACATAATAATTATAATTATAATAATATGTATAATAAATTAAATAAATATTGTGTGTAGTACAGAGTAAAAACTGAATAATATTTACTAGAAAATATAGGAATTTTATTGTTGTTCTACATAAATTATGTGATTGGTTTTCGATCCAATTTCATTGGTGTCACATATTGGTTTAGTTTAAGTGAGGCAGTATTAAAACCACAACCGTTACACATGTCAGTTTGGCATATCGCCGTTTCACCTCAATGAAATGATGAGGGAGAAATCGCGACTTTAGGTGATTTAATGTGTGGCTATGTTAAAAGGGTTTACTAACTGGAGGGATGAGAGCGTGAGCGAGTAAGGGATGGATGGATGGTTACTATATTCTAGGCATAAACTGTACACCTTCCACATTCACACACCAACACGCACACAATTCTCTTTCTAGCAAAGTAGCAATAAGCGTGGTTATACATTCATTACGATTTCCTAACATGAATTAGTGGCAAATACCGATGGCTCCTTGTGGACCGCTTAAGTACACCATAATCGCATACGTGCCCGCTTAACTCGGGGTTCCAGGCACATTGGCAAGGGATCGATTTAATTTAAATTATATTTTATTGTTACAGAGTCACACAATTGAAAACTTGGAGACATATACTCAATATTTAGTTTCTGTGCAAGTATTCAATCCTGAAGGTCTAGGACCAAACACTACCGTCCTAGTTATGACTGATGAGGGTGGTGAGTATAAATTTCATATTTCTACTTGATCTATACCTCCTGTCTAACTTCTATGCTATGCTCCTGTGCTGTCAGTTTCCGCATATAATCCTGAAACGTACAAAAGGGCTGCCGCCCTCTGTTACTCTCCCATCCACACACAATTTCTAACAGGACGACCCAATTGGAATGTGTCCTGGATGCGTTTATTCAACATAAATTCGTCTAATCCTTGACTATTTACTAGATAGAATTAAGTTCATTCGGTCTCTCGTATACAGGATTGTTATCATTTAGTTTCTATTCATACCATACAGATTTAAACCATATATACTATATGGGTGTGCAGGTATCCTAACATTAAATTTACTCCACCATTAGACTAAATATTCCAATTACTCTCCTTCCGAATGCAAAAACATAAACTTGATCTATTTACAAGACTCACTCTTGGCATTATCTCTCTCTTTCTCTCTGTGTGTGTGTATTATGTTATTTAAATCGATAACAACATTTTATTAAAAGTAATGTCCTCTTCATTTTACCATATTGTCTAGTAAAAAGCACTTCCATTCCACAATGTACATATAGGCATTCCTTTGTTCTGTTTATAATAAAAATTTAAGTACTATCCAATTAACTCTAAAAGTCAATTAAAAACGTATCCAATTAAGTACCTAAACAAGCTGTTATTCAATAGCGGAAGAAGAAAACAAATTGAATTTGAATTATTCACATTATTGTCGCATACAGGGCTGTTTTTAATAGACAGGAAAAAAGCCTTTTTCCCCTCTGACTGTATAAACTATAATTTAATGGGAATTGTTAATTTGACACAATTTTAATGGGCAATAAGTTTCGTTTATTATTAATAGAAAGTGATTGAACAATATGGTGGGATTTATTTTCTTGGCCCATATAATACATTCATTTTTCCATTTTTTCACTCCAGCGTTTTTTATGTTCTTTGTGGGAATGCTGTAACTCTTGGTTACAAAGAAGCTTGTAAGTTTCTCGGTGGAAAAATGCGTTAATAGGTGATTTCACATTCAAAATGGTTAATTAATCGTGTAAAGAAGGAAAACCATTGTTATTGCGTTTATCAATTTATACTTGTTGATTTCCCCTTTTTTCTATAATAACAGTTTACAACTTGTCTATTTCCCACTAGATTATAAGTCTTTTTTTGTAAAACAAAACATGATACCTTGTAATATTGAACGAATAGGTGATAAATTGTTATTATTTTGCGGTGAAAATCACTTTTCCTAATGAAAAACTTGACAGTATTTCTCCATTTCGTTGAGGTCATGCAAAATAGAACAATACAGCAGGTAATTCCGGTATTTCAATAATTTTATTTTCAACATTTTTATTTCATTTTCCATATATACAAGCAATACATCGTTTTTTCCCTCCAACTATGCTGGAAATCAATAAAAATTTCCGACATTCGATGTACTTTTGATTGTTTTATATGCAATATATTTTGCCTGTTTTTGAAACATTTGAAAATTGTGCTCATGTTGTGTTTTTTTTTCTTCCAGCTTTTACTTGATTTATTCCTTTCCTTTAAAGATTTTTAACCCTCTTTAAAATACCAGATTCTAATTTGATAAAGAGAGACATTTCTATTTGGAAGAAGACTGATAAGCGCGTATGTTTAAAGTAATCCCTCAGATTGAAGTTATTATTTTAATTAAATATTCAACTATTAATTGAAACCGTAATATAAACTACCATCTTCTGCATTTTCTTCATTATTATAAATGAAAACGAAAAATTCGCCACAATTTATCTTGGCAATAAATTTTAATAAAGCACTTCGTCAACATATTTTTTCAATTATAATATGTTGCTGGTATATAGTGGAAATTTGTGCTGGGATTTTGACAGTAAACTGTATGATTTTTATGTTCGTAATAAATAAAAAAGCTGGCCAACTTCTTTAGGGAAGGGAAAAGATAAAAGCCAAGATAATTAATGTGAAAGAAGAGCTGTTTTAAGCATTTGTAGCGATAAGACTAATGACTATCAAAGGAACAACCCCCAATGGATATACTACATATATTCATTGTGCTGATATCTCGCCTTTCGAGTTTAGAGAAAAAAAACATTTAAAAAACCACTCATATTATTTAATTTTTCCCACTAATTCTGCACATAATTGATGGCCCAATAGATAATAATATAAAGAAGTGAGAGCAATCGGTTTTTGAGAACGTTCAACATTTCTCCCTTGAATCGTTGGGAATTTTCTTTTTCTAATAGATTTGAGGAAAACTCACTCAACTGATAACATAATTTCCGACAATACACGTTATTAATCTTGTCGAGATATGACATACCATCGATTCTGTACATAATGTACATAGACGACAACAACGGACACACATATGGATATAGAATATATGTTTAATCTCTATACTAACACATACTTAACAGAGACTCTTATCATAATGTCCATTGAAATACATTCTGTTTCTATGAATCAACAGATTATAAAGTTACACGAAAATTTATTGATAGGACGTATTGTATGCTGTATACAAGCAGAGAGAGAGATTATATTATATTCAGATTAACAATTTGCAATGGCAATAGTGGATCTATCAATTTATTATTCGATCAGCTTTCTAATATAAACACATAAGTACAGAGTTTATATCTTTATTTACATAAAAACTTAATTTCGATTAAATTGATTCATTCAAGATTAATGTTCATTCTAAATTCGAAGAGAATTGATATTTTGCCTCATTGAAAAAAATGTCCAAACTAAGAAATCATCAATTTTGATGGTGAATAAGTAAATCTTCAAGTTCTATAGAGAAATTTAAAAAGTTGATGGGAAAATTCATTAGATAACAATATCAAGAAGAAATTGGGTGGAAGGCGCAACATTATTCATATTTGCCAATATGTACACGTAGATACAGATAGTTTGTGATTTGTTTAAGACTATCATCCACACTGACGGATATTAAAGATGTTCCCTTTTGCCGTTTTACCTAGCCTAGATCTAGTTTCTAGACTAGAATATATAATATGATCATGTATGTGTGTACATCTGTCGTCTTTGCATTGATGCTAGTGCTAGGCGGACGTAGATGGCTAGGCTAGGCTATAGGAGAGAACTTTCGTCCTATTCTATTACATCCCTATATACGGTTCCCATTTTCGTTCTTTACACATGAGTCAGATAACCTCTCTATTTCTACACCACCTGCTACTTCAAAATGCTATTGTTCCCATTTCTATACGAGAACAAAGAACTGACTGCATTCTACTATGCAATACATTCAAAGTATACTCGGGCTCTCTGTGCTCCATTTACTACTTGAAAACATTTTTTTTAATTTCAACGTAAATTCGAATCGATATTTTACTAAACATCATTAATTAATGTCATCAGTCCGTTTGTTTTCCAGGGAGATTCAGGATTCAGAGTATAAATGAACCATTCCTTTTTATAGCGTAATTTATTCATTGGAGTTTTCAGGGAAAAAAATTTATATATACACAAATAACGAAAATATATACAAGCATATTTACGCTGATTATGTGTTTATATGTCTATGTAATTAATTAAGAAACACAACTTCATTTTACGGTATGTGATTTTACCTTTTGTATTACAATTGTATAAGAATATTTCGTTTAACCGTGTAATAATTTTACTTTGTTCGGTAGCGTTATCACATAATAAACATCTTTCCTTTGTAACAATAAATAACACGTTTGGATTTTAGATGTTGGAATAATATAGTAATAAAAGTGAGAACAAAAAAAAACAGAATCTTAATAAATGTAGTACCGGTGGGTAATATTTTAATTCCAATTGATATCACAAATAGATTGCACTAGAACAATGGTACAATTTACACTTTTAGTGTGGTGTTAATGTAAAATAAAATAAATTTATCCCCTGGAAATCCTTAAACGATTTGCATAAGTAAAAAAAATAAATAAAATACGCGCGCAACGGTATTGTAGTGGCCTCTTTTAGTCGAAGTACCAAATAAACAGCGCACCAAATCCCGCCAAAATCCATTTGAATCTTTTCCCTCCGCTTTTCTCGCTGTTACGGGAAATTGTGACTGTATTCTATTGTCTATCGAACAATACTTGTCTCCAATGATATTTCTACTAATCACCAACAAAACCAAATTGATTGGAAAATATTAAAAGATCAAGTTTTATCGGAAAAAAGCGATAATTGTTCATTGCGGCTTGTGACATCCGCTTTTCCTGATGAACTAAGAGGAATTCCATCAAAGCGACAAGTAAAAAACGATCAGTAATTTCGAAACCAACAAAAAAACGAGGAAATATGAAATTAAAACAATAATAAAACTGTGGCATACAGTTAAACATTGCACGGCTGTTCTTTATAACGAAATGGAGGAGTTCCACAGACGCGCATGTAGTAAATATTCAGCAATTCTCAGTGGCGGAGAAATACGGCGTTTGCGCTTCGAAAACTAAAGTGTTGTGGGGCTCCTGGTCGGTCTGTCTTCTACGTCCCTTGCCCTCCTCGCTGTCGCTTACCACTGGGTGGTGCTGCATTGTAGAATAGAGAAAATAATATCTGTTATTTCCTCTCTAGTTGTGGGCCAATACATGAAAATGGCATAAACGCCTTGTTGGCCATTCAATTTGTTTCATAAAATCCAATAATAGAGTGTTAAAAAATGTATGTGATAGTGCAGTTGATGTCATGACATGTTATAGTTCTGAACATTGTTAGAATGGGGCATGCTTTTGTTTACTTGCTACTAATCGCCGTTTGCAATTTGATAATTGCACAAGAGAATACGACCACATCGACCGATCTACCCACAAATATTGAATATATTACAATTACTGACACACCTACTTCTTCTTATGCAGTACCAAGTAAACCGAGGGACTTAAAAGTTCTCGACATATTCCCTCACGCAATTACGCTAAGTTGGACAAGTCCAGAGAAGCCGAACGGTGCCATTGATGGATATCGAGTCTATTATATGTATGGGAACTTTACTGAGGTTCAACCCGATCAAATTAAGTATAGCAAACCGCATATTACCTACAATTTAACCAATTTAAGTAAGTACCCACAGCTAACTGGTTCCTATCTTTGCATTGACATGTAAAATGCTTGTTTTTTTGGTCCTATAGAACCGCTAACGGAGTACAAGATCTGGGTGAAGGCGTACACGGTGAAGAATGAAGGAGACTCATCTGATCCCGTCACAAATACCACCGATATTTATGGTCCCAGTGCACCAACAATAATGAATTTGTCCTGTCAAGCTCAAGATACAATATTCATCCAATGGAAAAGACCACTCGTTTACTTCTCAATAGACTACTACTATATTTACATTAACTTGGACAATCGTCTGTTTAGGGATATACCGTTGTCATCATCCTCCGAACATATTGAAACCTCTGTAAATAAATTCTTTATATTTTTGATAGTAGCGATAACAGAATACACAGTGATTCTGTTCATATAATCGATCCGTATCTTAATATGAGTAATCAATGTTTATTTTTTTTTCTGTAGTATATTGTTCGAAATGTGACCCCGAATGCGGTGTACGAAGTGAAAATTCAAGCTTCATCAATTAGCAATCGGACACAAAGAATCATTATGGGACAATTTTCAGAACCAAGAACAGTTCATGTGAAAACGGACTGTGATAAAATACAACAATATATGCCACATACAACAACCGAATTAGGGGCAGGAGTACTAGCAGGTGTTCTTTGTGCTTGTTTTGCTTTTTTACTGGCTGTTTCTGGATTCGTCCTATGGAGGTAAGTAGAAAATTATCAAAAAACCGATTCATGCCTCCTAATCTTATCGAATAAATTGCTAAATTCTCTTGGATGGAAGTCATTCGCAGTTTCGTTGCGGTGATAAAACACACAGAACAATGTGGTGTATTAGGTAATAAAGTATATAGAAATCAAGTTTTTTTCTACATAAAAAATGTTTATTATTTAAACGAATTAACTTGAAAAACAAATGTTTATTGCTTAGTGTTGTAAGTGGATTTTATTCGATTTTAATGGTTTTGTTGTGTTTTTTTCCTATTATCGCTTTCACAAAAAATGTGATGTTTTTATTTGAATTTCAAGCAAATTTAATCGTTCATCTGCACAAAGTTCCCTTTTTCCTATTTAATTATTTTTAATTAACCTATTATACTATATCCTGTTGAATGTTTTTATTATTCTAATACACCACTAGCGCGAATCTATTACACTGCATTCAAACAGTATGGTTAAATTCTATTGAATTGTTACAGAAAATGTATACGAGCTTCTTATTATTATTTGGACGATCCTCCATGCTCGGTGCCCACCGCTTCTTTGGACTGGAACGCAGCACCGGACCCGAATAGCGAATACAAGGGTGCAATACCGGTGCAATTGTTCGCTAGACATGTACAAGAATTGCACGCTGACGGTGACATCGGGTTCAGTAAGGAATACGAGGCGATACAAGCGGAAGCTACAACAGATGATCATAGTTCTGAACACTCACAACATCCAGACAACAGAGCCAAGAATCGCTATTTGAATATAATTGCTTGTATGTTTGATTGTGTCCTTTATGTTGTGATGTTGGTTAATTTTTTTTCCAGACGATCATAGTCGAGTACATCTCTTACAAATGCCAGGTCAGAAAAAGAATATCGACTATATAAATGCAAATTATATAGACGGGTTTCAATGGTCTAAAGCTTATATTGGTACACAAGGTCCTTTACCTTCGACATTTGACTGTTTTTGGCGAATGGTTTGGGAGCAGCGTGTTAATATTATTGTTATGATTACGAATTTAGTTGAACGGGGCAGAGTAAGTATAATTTGTATTTGAAACAATTTTCAACTTTCTATTAGGAATTTCAAGTAAATAAATCATAAATGTGATAACAAGTAATTGAGTCATTGATAAAATGAATTATTTTTATTAGGATTTATTCGGCTTATTGGTTCCTTAAACAAATATTCGAGGTATCTTTTTGAGAGTGACACAAACCTGACAATTAATTCGTGTTTTATGTTTTCTTCTTAATAACAAATTTCTATCCATTTGACTGTGCATAACTTTGTTAGGGTTTCTACTAATTCCCCATCAAGTTAAACTACTGTTTGAATTTAATAAAACGTTGCACCACTTTCAGAGAAAATGTGATATGTATTGGCCAAAGGAAGGAACTGAAACTTATGGTGTAATTCAAGTAAAACTAGTCAAAGAGGATATTATGGCTACCTATACTGTGAGGACATTGCAAATTCGACATTTGAGGGTAATGTGTTTAGGAACTTTCCAACATTCCACTCAACTTAACGCGCTCCGATTTGATTCCAGATCAAAAAGAAGAAAGCTGCCATGGCTGAAAAGTTAGTATACCAATATCATTATACTAATTGGCCAGATCACGGCACTCCCGACCATCCGTTACCGGTTTTACATTTCGTGAAGAAATCCGCAGCAGCAAATCCAACCGATGCCGGTCCGATAATCGTCCACTGCAGGTAAGAGCAAATCAATCACATTAAGAACAAGTTGGAATTGTTCGCGTTTTCAGTGCTGGTGTCGGCCGTACAGGAACTTATATCGTACTAGACGCAATGATCCGCCAAATCCGCGCCAGAGGCGAAGTGAACATCTTTGGTTTTTTGCGCCACATTCGTTCCCAAAGGAATTTCCTTGTACAAACCGAAGAACAATACATATTCATACACGATGCATTGGTTGAAGCTATTGAATCGGGCGAGACGAATATAAGCCGCGAAAAGTTCCCCAGATACGTTCAAGTATTACAAGACGGCAATGGTGAGGATAAGAACGAATTGTGGAAACCGTTAGAATGCCAATTTAAGGTAAGAGAAGTGTGAAATTGGCCCACTTCTTCTACTCTATTGAACACATTTCATTTCTATTCACAGCTAGTGACTAGTTTTCAATGCAAAGATTTCAACCTTGTTTCGGCAAACAAAGTGATAAATCAGCCAAAGAATAGAACAGTAGATATACTGCCAGTGGAAAGTTCTCGTGTACATTTAACACCGAAACCGGGCGAGGATGGCTCCGATTACGTGAACGCAACATGGATACAAGGTTTTCATAGTTTAAGGGAATTTATAATAACGCAACATCCATTGCGGAGTACAATAAAAGATTTCTGGCAAATGGTTTGGGATCATAATGCACAAATAATTGTGATGCTTAGTATAATAGATAACCAAAATTTCGAAGTATTTTGGCCTGTTGAACAGGAAACTGTCGATGCGGACGCATATAAAGTGAAATTAGTTAATGAACAAGCTCAATCCACATATGTGACAAGAGATTTTACAATGCGATCTGTTCAGGACGACTATGAGATACCGGTGAAAATGATACATTGCACAAATTGGCCACATCATTGTTCTAGTTTACAAGAAATATATCATTTACCGAACACTGTGCTCGATATGGGAATACAAAATGGACCGATTGTGGTGGTTGATAGGTAAGTGACAGATTCCCGTGTCCATTTACGACTGATTAGTGAATCGATTGTTGTTTCTAGACTGGGCGGAGCTGAGGCCGCTTCCTTCTGTTTATTAACGACATTAAAGAAACATTTGATGTACGATAATAATGTTGATGTGTACATGTATGCGAAATTGTACCACAACAAACGGCCGGGCATATGGAAGACGAGCGAAGACTATTTGAGACTGCATTTGGCCGTACAGACACTGTGCAATCCACCAGAAGGTACACCCGATTTGTATGCAATGGCTAATGGGGCTGTAAATGGTTCAGTGTCGAATGATTGTGTACGAATACCCCCAGAAGGTATGGAAGCGATAGGTCCCCGCCTATAAATGAAATTAATTGCTTATTATTCGACCATATGTGCACATTTTGTTGTGTAAATAAATGTGATGTTACTGTTAATAATGTCCATACATGTGCCACAAGTGTGTAGGTACACGAGATTAAAGAGAAAAAAAAAAGATAATTATGAGAGATTAATGAATAGATAAAAAAGATCAACCAAATCTACATTACCTTTGTACTAATATTGTATTTTTCAAAATATATAATGTTAATATTTCAATTACACATTACAAAGGTGCGTAATTTTGGTTCATTTTACTAATGTTATTTGCTGATTTTACCGTCACTGTTCACCTTATCATCTTCGATGTAAGTCAATAGCAACGTGTAGTTCTGTTTGTTAGACTGATCATTGTAGAATATAGATGTATAAATATGCTGTTAACGTTCAAAAAAAAGAAATAACTAAACAATTAACTAATAACTCAATTTATATGTTGAAAATAGCTGTTATAGATTTACATTTCATCAAGACTGTAGTCATTGCTTGCTTGCTATTGTTTCACTATTGCATTATTCGTTCCTTCCAAGCTAATACTTTACCCCCTCAACATTTATTTCAGATAGAGTAATAATGATTATTTAATTTTTACAGAAGTTGTTCCTCTTTTAATCCAGGGACCTTACGTATAAACATGTAAATGTATCAAATATTTACTACAACACCTAATTACCAGTATTTCAAGTTAATGAAGTCGAAATTTTAAACAAAAATACTATTTATAGACTGCTTTATTATTAAAATGCTTTAATAATGTAGCTCAAAAGACATGAAACTAGAACAAGACATTTTCACTCCCTATTTTCATGATCAACCATCGTTCTT
The DNA here is from genome assembly GCA_963930825.1 of Silvanus unidentatus. Classification (NCBI taxonomy): domain Eukaryota; kingdom Metazoa; phylum Arthropoda; class Insecta; order Coleoptera; family Silvanidae; genus Silvanus; species Silvanus unidentatus. The sequence continues at coordinate 420,059 of OZ005763.1, forward strand.
GTATTAACAATATGCAAAAAGGACCCGTTTGAGGGTCTGAATATGAAAATAGGGGACATTAATCGAATCAGTTTTATTGAATCTTTTATTATAGATTAATTTATAAGTTGTCTGTCACTTTTTATACTGTACGCCCAGTATAACACATTTCTCACCATTTTTTATTATTATTAATATTTTAAATATGTTTGCATCAAATTAAAATCTGTGATAAACAATTTTTAAATAGGTATAAATGTTTACATAATTTTTAAACTAATTGTCTCATGTATAATTAAGTTTTACATTTAACTAAGAATTCCTTTTACATTTACATTGATAATAAGTATATTATTTAAATGGTTTCATAAGTTTTTTTCTAACGAGAATTTATTACTAAATGGCGAAATAAACTGAATAATATACTAGAAATACTAGTAATTTTTTTAGAAATGTTTGTATAAAGATTTTCTGTGAATAATTTTTAATCTTAGGCCAATAGTGTTTACTATACCATGAATGGGTCGTATTGATTTTTCATGGGAACAAGTTTATAAACAAAAAATTATATATATACTGTATTTAACATCCATTCATTTTTACCTTTTATTATAAATTTGCCATTGATAGACTCGAAATGTAAGGAAAAAAAAACAAGAAAATGTAGTTATGTGTAAAAAAGATGCATTATTTAAAAATCTGATATTTATATAATGTGCAGTGTAGAATAATTATGTATGTATGTAAGTGTATGTGTAAAGAAAGACCTACGTACATATAAATATAAGGTATTTATATTGTGAAGTGTAGAGTAAAAAAAATAAAAATAATATAATTGTAAGTGTATACTTAGTTTTTCTATGAGATTGATTTTATTATAAACAAAATTTTAAAGAGTGCATCGATCATTTCTATCAATGTCTAGACCAATTTAGTACATTTTTCTGGGAGGACCCTTTTTGCTCATTAAAAATCATTGGCAGTCTAATCATGAATGAGTTCAAAAGACAGACTAAAAACAGACTTGGATCCGTCCACCTGGCATTGATAATTTACAAAGCAGTATTTTCTTGAATGTATGATAAATGATTAGATAACTGATGATGATTCAAAAAAAAATACTAATGTTTACTTCCTTATTCGAAATATTTCTCATGTCTTCAAATATTTTTTTTATATACTATTTAAATCCAATCACTGTAACGTGCGGACTAAATTTTTCTATTTGTCTTTTCAATTCTAGTCTGCAAGTTCCAGTTGAATAGATGTACTGATTATTGTTGTAATAATTTATTTATTTACATTCAGATGATATTATTTTTGAAAAAATATCAAGAACAAATTTGTTTCCAGTGCTCTTTAAAGACGTTTCATCACTTTATGTATGTTGCATTATCTTTGTGTTAATAAAACAGATTTTGGTAAAGAAATTTGTTTATCTTGTTAATACATCCTTTCCCTTCCCGAAACATGGAATTTTCTAAATTGCTTGGAAATAATGGAAATCGGTCTGCCGAAGGCTAGAGAGAAGATGGACTAAAGTCAAACAAGGACTTGTGTAACTCGTTTTAATCGCACGTTTCTTGATTTAAGAACCAGTTCGCTATAAAATGGAAACTGGAAAGCGGTAGCTATCGGGATACCATGAGTACGAAATGGTATAGAACATAAAAGCGCATATCGCTGTACTGAGAATAGAATCGCTCGTTATCTGAATATCGTTCTGTTTCCCTGATCGATCAAGTCGCGTTTCGTGCCTTGAAACACGCGTATAAAACTTATTTGCAACGAAACTCATGGGAAAGCCTTATCGAAGTCGATTTCGATTGATTTTTGTTCACTTTGGATAGTGTTTGCTTGGTTTACGACTGAAAATAGGGGCAATTGAAAGTTCGACATTTACACAAGATAATTAAAAGTGGACAAATAATTTAACGAAATCAATTATTTACGAACACTAAATTGATAATGGCTTTTGGTAGAGAAAAACGAGCGTTCTTGCTAAATGAGCGCATTTAACGAGCATTTATTTGTCCTGCCAAATAGAGGTTTTTGGTTTACCATGCGTCCTCCGACTCTGTGGGGTCATTCTTCCATGTGGTAATAAATTTTTGAGCATTGTTCAGTTTTCAAGCTGGACCTGGACACTTTGGCAGAACCGAGGGGGCAATAACTAAAAAAATTAGCGTACACTGATTAACTAAAATTCATAATCTTTGGTGCATTATTAATGAAAATCGGCGCAAAAGACGAATAGGTGTTCACTGTGTTTTGATCCTAATGCAGGCACAAGTTGCTCTTAGTTGCGAAAATAATCTTAAAATTGAAGAATATTCCATTGTAGAATAAATATTAGAAGACATTTTAAAAATATTCTCTTGATTGATCGAAATATTTGAAAAGATAAATATTCCTCATATTTTCCTGTTGCTATGAAAAAACTTAAAAAAATATTACTCATATTTTCTTTTTGCCATGTGGAAGTTTTTGAAAAACAGGTTGCTGCGAAGAATTTCGAAAAAAGTATGATTCATCAACTGGTATTTAAGCACATGTTTCACTGATATCAATCAGTAAGTGTTGTGATTGTCATGTGGAAAGCATGGATCCGTACATAACCTACCTTAAAGAGGTATCAGTGGAATTATCTTTTGAAAATAATTCATTTAGACAATTAGTGATAATGATAGTGCCAATGGGATTAGTTGCTGTTAGATGTTGTTGCTGATAGGGGGTGGTGGAGGAGAACAAGCAACGCCAAATACCCGCCCCCAAAGGTAGGATTTTTTTCATTATTTTAGCGTAGGGTTTTCAGGTGCGCCTCTCTTTAGCGTAGGCTTTTTTCACTAATCTCTAGAGTAGGGTTTTCAGGAGCGCTATTTTATTATCGCAGGTATCTACTTTTTAGAGTATAGGGTTTTCAGGTGCGCATATTTTTTGTCGTATAGGGCTAGCTTAGGGTTTTCAGCGGCCTAACGTGCCACATGTCAGCTTAGGGTGTTTTAGCGTTTTTGGATAAAGAATTTTTTGGTATATTCGTTATTATATTTTCAAAATATTTCAATTTTTAATTTAATTCGATGATTTAATAATCATTAATAATTCTCTTTCAAAACAACAAATTTCATTAGCAAATCTTTCATCCAAAAACGCAGTTAGCTTAGGGATTTTCAGCGGCCTAACGTGCCACATGTCAGATTAGGATGTTTTAGCATTTTCGGATAAAGAGTTTTTTGGTTTTCCAGTTATATTATTTTCTAAATATTCTATAATTTTTAGTTTAATAATTCAATTCAATTTTCAAATTTGATTTAATTATCATTGATTGTAATTTGACTTAAACATTTGATTTTCAATCGAAACCAGAAATTTGATAAATAAATCTTTCATCCGAAAATGCAGTTAGCTTAGGGATTTTCAGCGGCCTAACGTGCCAACATGTCAGCTTAGGGTGTTCTCTTTCAGCCAAAATTTTGTTGATTGGAACAGGTATATTAGTTTTCTATTAATTTGTTTATAATATCATGTTTTATTTACAGGGCGCAAAAGGTAATAGTTTGTTTATTACTATTATTTATTGTGTTTAAAGTGTATTAGTGCTATTTGTGACAGAAAAATGGAAGTTAAGTATTAATATCATAATATCTATTAAATTGTTTATAATGTAATCTTTTTCTCCTTACAGGGTGCAAAATGTAGGTATTAGTTTTCTATTAATATGTTTATAATATTATGTTTTATTTACAGTGCGCAAAAGGTAATAGTTTGTTTATTACTATTACTTAAGTGGGTTAAAGCGCATAAGTGCTTATTTGTGTTAAAAAAATATAGGGGAAGTATTATGAATTTTTGAATATTAAATGGTTTATAATGTAATATTTTTTGTAATGTAATTTTTAGTATTAGGAATTATGTAAAACTTATAGCTATAAGTTTGGGGTAGTTTAAGAACATTCTTTGTTATAAATTTTCTCTTGTTAAATTTGTTTAAATGCATGTTTTCTTTCAGCCCCTTCCGGTTCCAGTTTACCTTCCCCATCCTTTCCTGGCAGGAAAACACTCCCCCGTTCTTGTCGGCCTGCTGGACTTTAACATTTTTTAAAACTTTCTCTTTCAATCAACAAATTCACTCATTTTAAAAAATGTTCTTGACTAAGCGGAGTGTGTCTCTCACTCATCCCTTTCCCCCTTTTTGAATTTTAGCATTTCAATAGAAATGTATATGGTCGAAGTGGACAACTTCCTGCCTCGCTTCTTCAGGTGCAAGGCAATTACGTTCTGTTTCACGAATCGTTACAATTCGTTTAAGGCACATTTTAAATTAAAAAGAGTACAAATTGTTGTGTACACTGAATACATGAAGAAAATTGCCCTCTCGGGCAGAACACACCTTTAACTAAATTATTATTGATATGTTTCTGCATGAATCGAGTTCAAATAAAAACAATATTTTGTTAAATAAGGAACCATAATTTTTCCTCAGGAATTTTCCGCTTTTAGGTAGTTAATTCGATTCAATGTTGTAATTTACTTCTCTGATTCTAGTCAAATAAATTCACCTTAAGAAACTATCTTATTCCTCCCTTTGCAATTACTGTGCTTATAGTTTTTCATTTTGAATGTTTAAATTTCATTTGAAACAGGTAAAAATTTAATTTCGTTATTTATAGCCGCGTATAAATACTTCAAACGTTCATAGGGAGATGGCGAATGGAAACTTTTCCAACATGTAGAGTTTTCTTTTTTGTACATTCATGTAAAATGTATAAAATTTATTTAGAGGGCATTTATTTTTCGTTTTGATTTTTATCACCTATCGCATATACAAAATTTATTGCTACTTTATTTCTTCTATGAATATAAATAATACATGTTAAATCGATAAAATGTGTAATAAATACCATTGTATATAGGTAATTAAAATGGGTAAAATGAAACACTAGTAGAGAAATAAAACGCGAAATTATTCGCTCACGGAACTTCTAAAATCAATTATCAAATAAAAGTGCAACTTATTTAATTTCCTGGAGTATTAAATAAAGTGCTAATTCCGTTCTTAATCTAAAATGTTAAATTCTTACTAAGGTATTCACTGCTTAAGTAGTGAGACCTCTTTTACCTTAGTGGGAAAATTCAATTTAATAAATTACTTAATAGCCAACAGGGTTTTATTTCCCATTTAAAGGTCTATCTATTTTTTCTTTTACTATTACACGAAGACGAAATGAGCCAACAAAGAAAATACGACTAATATACGTTAAGTTGCATTCCAAATTTGCTGAAATGTTGTTCATGGCAGGTGTACGAGTACTAAAACGTGAAAATGTGCTGTAAAATTGTCCTACGTTAATTGATTAGCAAAACGAGACCAAGAGAAATAAATGGTAACGTCTTAGGTATGAAACAAATAACTTATTCACACAATCTTAACATTAATCTCTCCTTATAGCCAGCCAGGAACTATTTTGCAGTATGTTTCGGTTAGTTCCATCTGGACTACATCCTTACAACAAAAAACTCTTTACAATGAAATTGTTTTCTACGAGGAAATGTTCAAGCACGTCAAGTCCACATTGAGAAGTCCCTTAGGTAGCCGAAAAAACTCATCTGCTTATTACAATTTATCGATATTAGGGTGAGTGTATGGAAAAAAACGGTTCATGTTGCATGAAAGCAGAAAACAGTGGACTTTCCACATACTTATATTATACAAATATACGTTTATACGTATAAGATATGTAGATTTTTTCTTGTTGCATTTAGCATAATCGTGTCCCTTGAATGTGCATGTGTGGAAGCTGGGAGAGGAAGCGCATAGCTTCGTCCCATGTTGATGGTTTCTGTTGGTGCACACGTACATATCTTTTAATATATTATTCCCATTTAACAATAAATAATTTAAAATCTTTTAAAAGATGTCACATAAATTTGAAAAGTTGTTTGCTGTTTATATAGGGGACAAATCCAAAGTTTCAGTATATTTGGGAAAATCTTTTGTTTAGGCAAAGAGGCGAATTATGTTCTGAAAGTGAGTAAAAATGATAATGATCTTCCATTTAAGTAACAAAACGTGAGCGAAATGTTAATTGTGAAATGATATAAAAGTTTAATACGTCTTAGAAATACGCCAGTTGAGATTGATTGGACCCCAATTCTAATTAAACTAATTTACTTTTTATTGCCAAGTACTTATTGAATTAATAATCAGACACAATGGAATGTAACTAAATATTCAGATAATTTGTATAAAAAAGTAAACATTAATTATACAAAGTTTAGGTAACAGTTTCCCTAAACAATAGCGATCGCATCTTTTAGAGGAGAGCAGCAAGTTTTCAGTTGAAAATTTTGTATTATATTAACACTCGGCGCGTTCGCCAATATTTCAAGAAAATCTTCAACCACATCTCACATTATATTGTACTTTATTTGACACATAATAATTCAAATATGATTAATTCGTAGCTATAGATTAATAAGTTACTGTAATTGTCCATTAAGAACAATTTAAAGGGCGCAGGTTCGCAGTGAAAAGCCTGGCGTCTGGATGTTTCATTGGAGCGTCTCTCTATTCAGTTGCTCACAACGCGCTACTTGAATCAGCTTTACCGTTTCATTTTCCACGTTCGTGAAAATCACATCACATACTACATACTAAAACACATATATTTACCACCTACCATATACCTATCTATTGAAAGAAAATTGTGCGAACACATTTTTATCTATTCTTTTTCGATTCTTTACACTTCGATTACACAAATGTTTTCAACTTTTTATTAACTGGTAAGAAACATTCAAAAATTCTTCTCTCTTGTGATTTACTCTTTTATGGAAAACTCACATTAGTCTGTATAAGTATTAATTTGATGGAAATAAATACAAACCGTATAACTAGTTATACATAAACATAATTATGAAAAAAGTCTATGTTTAATTTGCCTAAAGCGTATGAACTTTACAACTTTCTATACATGTACTAATGCATGTGATGAAATTTTAAATTAAGTTTATGTTTTTACCGTTTGATATGGTTTGAATCTTGTTTTTGTTGTTTTATTAGTGTACTCTGTGTGTTCTGTGTATTCCCATTGGAAATTTAATGATGTTATAAAATACTGATTTTATAGTTAAAATCATTCCGTTGTACCGTCTATATGGAGTGCAATAGAGATATGATTTTCGTGAAAATTTTCTATAATTTTGTCCTAATAATTCATCGATGACGTTCGCTTGAAAAGGGAAGCTTTAATGGTTCTTTATGATTACAACTCTGATTTTTAAGGGATTTAACGTAACAAGAAGCCTATATTTCTCATTTATTTTTAGGCACATTTTTCCTATCCCCCCAAAAGTCGTTTTATGTAAAATTATTTCATTTTTCATTTCGCCAATCGAGTGATAAATTTTAAAATTGCATTTTCTTTATACATATATCATACTCACAATATATTTATCTGTATATAAAAATACAAAAGGCATATATACCTATAGATTTATTTATGATATAAGGTAGATATATTTTCACAATAGTTGAAATGAACATCCCTTTTAGAAAAAAAATATAGGTCAGTTTATAGGGGAATTTTCTTACGATTAATATTTATATCTTCGACTATACTACATCTTCTTATTGAGCTCTGATGGAAGATTTAATTAATCACGTTTGGGAAATTTGAATTTTATTAAATAACTAATTAATCCGCTTCCTTCAAGTCCTCCCTTAAACGGTACGAAAAGTACCATTTCCCATCAAATTATACCAATGGAAAAACTCATTCCAATCATATATAATTATTTCTTTAAAAAAATCCTATTATAAGAACGTGGAAAATGTTATGAGTAAATATTTAAAATAATATAAGAAGAAATATTCTCGCACGTAGGAATAAGTACGTTTTATTATTTATCTAAATCATAAACAATAACACATAGAAACGATAATAACTTTATACTGTCAGTTTTATTATATATATTTATTCTGGTGTCATATAACAATAGTGGAAATCCACTATATTTTCACCACTATAAATTTTTAAATTGATAGTTCAAATATTAAATCAGCATTGTTATTAATATGATAATGACTAGACTTGAAATGTGCATGATGGAATATTATTTAACATGTATGTGTGAAACTATAATAGAAATCCAGCAACTCTTTTAATTTACTTCCCACAAATGATCAATCGAATGGGAGGCAATACATTGAGAAATATACGATGAGCAGTAGATGTGTTTGTGTGTTTTTTTTGCGCAAAACTAAACAAGATAGCATTTTAAAAAATCTAATTCATCAACCAGTTGTGAATTTATCAGAAAATGAATCGCATTTCTTCTATTCTATTCCCATGTTGACATATACAATTTGATAAGGGAAGAAGAAAAAAACGTTGATGAATTAATTTGCTCACATGATCCCGTGCTGCTGCTGCTTGGTGTGTTCTAGTGGCGCGCTATGATCTCATTGTATTTGTGAGAATAAAGAAATTTTAATGAGATTTAAACATTAATTGAACGTGTTTAAGGTAATACAAATCGGTGTTTGATCAATAAAGATATAGTTAGAGGAAATAAAAAAGAAAAAAAACTTTTGAAAACATACAAAACGAGCACACTTTACAATGACAGAACAAAAACGGGAACCTCTATTAGCATAATGAAATGTTATAAGCGTAGACGACGAGACACGTCAGTTATTTCTAGACAACAATCTCTGATATGTGAGTAATACTTTTAACAGAGAGAATTCAGAATAATTCGAAAGAAATTCTTTGGCAAAAGGCAAAAAATGCGAAAAACTTATATGTAAATAGTAAACAATTTATTGTAAATGATTGTGTCTTTTATAAAAAATAATTTTATACGGACCAATTAAGCGTATTTCTCTTTTTGGTCTCTTGTGTCTGGTTTGTGAACATTTCTCTATAGATATACCTACTTTTCTATATGAAAAACACTTTCTTTAATAAAAATTTCCAGCATACTTAATATATTTGGAATATGAATTTTCTAATCAGAATGTAAGAATAGCAGCGAATTCTTTATAAAGTTTGGAATATTCTCAAGAAATGATGATGAAAAAGTAATATCACCCCAGAATCGTTCAATGTGATTTCACTTTAATGATGAAATTTCATAATTACGTATGTGAGTTTGAAGAGTTCCTATATATAGAACAATCTATGAATCTCTGTATGTGAAGGGCAAAAGAAATGTTTTTCCACGCAAATTATTATCAAGTGTCTTTTACTTTTAGTAGAAAAAAGGGAAACTAAGCACGCTTCATTACATCGTAGTATAGAACTTCACGTCACATCAATCTTTTCTAAGAGATTTTCTTTCATTTCATAATAAATCATATAATATTTACCCAAATGAATAGTACCCGATAAAATACCGCAGTTATTCGGTATAGAAATTATTTGTTTTGTATGTAATTTCATTACTTCATTAATAGTTGTGTTATGTTTAGATTTTTGTGTCCTCCTTTAAATAAACTGTGCATTTCAAAAGCAATTTACCATAAGAAAATTTCCGTATTCAGTTAAACAAAATGCAATTAGTTTCGTCGAATGATTGTTATGAAAGCCGTTTTATATTTTTCACAAATAAAAATTTATTCAACCGAAATGAGGAAATTTGTGTGTGTCTGTTTTTATATAGAAAGTGAAAAAGTTTCCATGTAAAGAAATGCGAATTTTCTACTATGGAAATTATAACAATATTTTTAATGGTTTTGTGTGCGTAGAAATTTTAATGCGCTTTGATGTTATTCCTTTAATTCATCCAATTTTTTTTTATTTATATATATTTCCTCCACCCCCAAATTGAAAATATATAGAACATAATGCCGGGTAAACACAAACATTTTGAATAACCTTAAATGTATTTGTATAAATATGCCGTTTTGTATAATAATTTATTTGCCCGAATCACGATAATAAATCATCCGTTGAATACTTCTTGTTCACTTCTTCAATATTTCATCCTCTTTATAACAACTCACTAGTAAGTAATCAAAAAGGAGTTACGATGAAATATAACTCAGTGCGAATCGCTTTTCCTTCACAATCCGACAAAATAATTTATTTATCAATTATTCCATTAGCGTTTGAAAAAAAGAAGAAATGTAAATTGAACCAGATAAACGTTTTTATTTATTTTGAATCCAACATTCAGCCCCCCCAATAATAAATAATCAATTACATTTTAACTGTATTACAAAGTGTTTTTAATCCACGATTAACTTACAAGTGTATTTAGTAAATAGAATAAAATTAAGTAAAATTTATTATTCTAAGTTTGTTCATAAATAATGTTTTATTTGAAATGTTACATAATACCCTTAATTACTCGACTATTTCCCTTTGTTTATTCCTTTACGGTTAATTATTGAATAAATCCCTTTTCACTCTCTATTACCAATATAATGCCAATAAAATAAGGTTTTCTACTTAATTAATAATATTAACTGGCTGCTCTTGTAAACACTAAGATTATTAAATCAAGTACTACACTCAGCACAGTGTTCATAGTGACTGCTGAAGCTGATGAAAGTGAACTTATGATCCACATTTTTTATCCTGTTCATTTATTAAGATGTGTTTGCGCTAAAAAATATTACAAATGTAAATATTTTGTGTACAAATGTGGCACCGGCGTTTCATGTCCACATAAAATTTGTGGCGGAAAAATGGGGAAAAATTTATTTCAGTTAGCACATCTTTCATGAATACACTGACTTTCAAATTTCTACTAATTTACATATGATGTCCAAAACACATTGTGCAAACGTTGCAAAGTATCTCTTTTTGTGTGAAATATTAAAGTGACATTAATATATTTTATATTGCTCTCTGGTCTGCGGTTAAACGTGTTAGAGATTTTCCTATTGTTTTAATCGTTTTATAATCCCCTTTCGTTAAACACATTTATGAAATAGTAAATAGTTAACATTATCGTGTAATTAGTTCTTAGTCCTTTAACTTTAAAATGGGAAATGTTTTTCTCCCATGGATATTGTCATCCTTTAACACTGTAAAAGCCTAATAACAATAAAACGTCGGAGGTGACTAGCTATTAAAAGTAAAGGCTTTTAGCTATACTAAAAACATTTTATATTACATTTTAGTTATAAATTTGAAGTAAAAACTTTTTTTATTACTCGAAGAGGAATTTGTTAATTGTTAAGCGCCACTGTATTTAGTTGTAGTTTAATAAAAATCTCATATTCTATGATACAACAAATTTAAATCGATATTTTCAAATGTGATATGAACCCATTTTCAGATAATCATTATACTTACGAAGAAACTTGCTAACAGCATTGAAAATTGCCGAAAAGTATTGATGTTCGCTATTGTTATTATGGGATAATGTTGGGGGAAACATGAAAAGTTATTACCAGTTCAATATAACTCTTTTTTTATTCTTTTGTGTTGGGAAGGATAATTGTGAAAACACTACAAGTGTTAGAGGAAGAAAAGTTTATTTTACCTCCCGGAGCAAAGAAGCGATTTTAAATAATATAAATAAATATTATCTAAACATCATGAATAAAATATAGAGAAGAAATTTATTTGAATGACTTTTCACTAACTTTATAATAAATCCACATGGTTTTTAAAGTAAAGAAATACACAAAATCTACCTAATATTTCAAACATTTCTCCATCCTAAAAGGTATAAAAGTTTGCACTGCATCGTGAAAGATTTTTTTTTTGAATCCAATTTCTCAATAATGGATTCTCAAGGAATTTCAATATTTCTTTTATTATATATACATATGTGTATTTTATGATTTTTCTTATGTTGACTTATCTACCTCTGTATATAGATATATTAAAAAACTCTTATATTCTATTGTATATAAAAGACAATATTTTATCTAGATAATAATGTAAATTTTTGCGTGCAATATTCAAATGAATCTCGTATAGAATTTTCTACCATGTCCTTACCAAACATTAATAACTTTCTATATCTGTACAATGCAGACTGTAAGTGGGCTTCAAGCCAACGAGGAAAGGATCACTACCCAAAACTGTGTACACAGAAGTGGAGATCAAAAAATCTGTATAATTGCCTTAAGATATCTTGAATCCTGTGACTATAAAGATAATTAAAAGGCAGAAAACCTCGAACAAAACAATGTTATAGTCGGAAATGTCCTTAAATATATTAAAGTCCTTTATTTCCAAGTGCACATATTAATTGGCTATTTTTAACCCAAATCATTCTTCGGTCCATGAAGAGGAAATTAATGTAAAAAGTGTTTATTAAAAATTTCACGTAACGACAATTAATTAAAAGCTCTATTATTTTTGTCACCATTTTTTTTTCTTTTAGTGTTATCATTTCGAACAAAACAAAAATGTGTGACAAGACAACCTATATTTGCAAATGCGCATACAAATGGATGATTCACAACATATCTGAAGAAATATTTGCCTAATCGACATTCTTACACCATCAAAGTGTCTAACCGTCGGTCATAATATCAACAATATATTTTTATTTTAAAAGAAAACAGGGAAATGTAATAAAGATTTCGTGTGATATTATCGTCGATAATAATTACACCACGATATTGTTATTACCATGTCACGCTATAACTAAACCAATGTTAAACTTGTGTATTAATATTTCTTTAAAAATATTTTTTTAATAAAATTAATCATTACCCATTTTTTTAGTTAATAAAATTTTAATCAAAACCCATTAAAAAGCGGTAGTTTAATAGTGATATATTTTTTCATTATTCAATTAAATATGTTTGCACCCTATTGGCACACAAATTCAATTCATTTTAATTTAAAATTCATTGTTTTTAACATAAAAAATCACTCGACGCTCAAAACACTTAAATAACTGCGTATTTGTTACAAATACATATGCAGATTGTACTTAACACATGAATCTGTAAACTTTTATGGCCCTTTTCTATTTTGGGTTAAATTGTTGCTTGGAAATCAGGGCAACAACACTCGATAATTAAATTTGTTTATTTCAGATTTACAATTGCAATAAAAAACACCACTATCTCTCTCTGTTTGAATAAAACCTAGATAATAAATCATTTCAGTGAAATGCAAAATGTTCATGTACCATTTACAAACCATGTTGTGTATTGTATTACTATTGAGTTGATATTTTTCTTCTAAAATGTTTACGTCGATCATAAATTTATTAACACAAAAAAATGCCATTGTGGTGGCGTATAAAAAATCTATTTATTATTTGTTCAATACACAAAACTGTTCCCGATCCGTAATTAAGTTGAGGCAATAAATTTCGATATTAACTTCGATTTTATGTTAATAAATATAAATATTGTCCATACATGAAATATATAAAATGTGATTAATTGAAATAAATTTTCTATTTTGCAGGCACTTCATTACGCAATGAAAATATGAACAAATCTCAAGCTTTTCAAGGGAGTAAGTGTTAATTCGATATCCAACATTATGCATGCATTGTTAGATTACAACACTTTTACATTTTCCTGTTTCTTTACATAAATATTATATTATACGTTTATTGCGTGCACTTATAATTTGGTATGTATATTATGAGTGACTTCTTCAAAGATTATAGTTTGTTGTAAAGGTTGAGTTCAAGTTTCTTTTGAATTTGTCAAGTATTGTAAAGTACGTCTTTGTTTCATATTTAGCCAATGAATTTTATTTCCGACAAAAAGTGTATATATTTTATATAAAAGTTCATTTCGAGGGGAATTTTAATAACAATTTTTCACTCTTCTAATACCCTGTATAATATGATTCAAAATTGGGGACAGGGTATTACATCGGTATACAAAAATGAATATTAAAGACAGGATGTTTAGATGTTTCCCAGTTGTTGTGTTTTTTTTAATAATGTAAAATTTTTTTTCACAACAAAGACGTACTGAAAATTAAGCCCAGTAGTTTTAAAAGTATACCTACAGGACGATTCATTTGAAATGTTTACAGAAAAAAGAAACGAAGTCACTTCCGTCTGTGCAGACCCGGAAGATGATTAAAAGTTCGTCATTTTTGAAGTCTCTCACAATTCAAACCGTTTAATACGTCTCAAAATTTAATTGTTTTTGCAGAAAAGCAAATATCATTTTCTCCACGCCACATACGGAAAAAAGGCAGTTTATTTAAACTTAAATTCTATGGCTTATGATAAAATATCTCTCTGGGTTCGGATGAAAGCTTTCAGCAAAGCTGCACTTACTAGAAACTTCAACTATTTACTATTAGACATACATTATATATGTAGGTATACCAAACAAGTAGATATTATTGTATGTACCTACATATATCTGAAGTAAGGAATGTGGAATTTTATTTAAAAATCTTGTATGTTCAACAAAGTGCAACAATTCCAATGGAATCGTCTTGTGTACAACTCTTGAAGATGTCTGCAAGTCTAATCTTATTATTGCATGTTTACAATCAATTACTAAACCGGCGTTTTAGAGGGAAAAGCAATTGAACGCCGGATTAAGTCGACTGACGGTCAGTGGTGGACCCTTAAATTTTTTTATCTCTCCCTGTGACAAGCCTTTACATCTTCATCAAAAACAATTCATTCAAGCCTCTTGCGTGTCACTTCCGGTAAACTAGATAAAAATCACCTCAAGGTATATTTTAATTAAATTGTTTCGCCTTTTGCCCAACTTAATTAGAATTCTTTTCTCCTTTTTAATTTGCACGAAAGCAAATTTTAACCCAGCACCCTCTTATACAACACAAGAAAGCTAATAATATTTTGATTGATTAGAACAATTATGTTGCATCACTCCGTCACTTACGTGATGAATGAATTGAAATTTAAATTCAACCTGATTCGTAACAAATGATTAACTCATACCGAACGCAACGAGAGTTATTCTTGTATTAACATTTATTTTCATTTCTCTATGAGAATGTGGGCGCTTTTTCTTCGTCTGTTTTGTTTTAAACGAATTTCCCGTGTCGCTTTTTGTACAAACGTTTACGTTTCTAATTTACCCTTTAAAACTTATAGTAAATGAAAATGTTAAAACTGGTTTATTTCGGTTTGTTTTCCATTTATTCTTCTAATCCTGAAACAATAATATAGTGAGATCCTGTTTCCGTATACATATAGGTAGAATCAATTTCATATGCGTGATTCTACAACAAAGTGTAAAACGGTAAATAGAAGCTTAAATGGGACTTATAATGGAGAGCTTGGCCCAGGTATGTGTGGTCACTTCAATTACATTAATTCATCATCTAAATTCTAGGTCTACATTGTATCTATCTAATATCTACTCTTACTCTTAGTATAATGCATCAACAAATTTAATTTACTGCCGTCAGCTGATTTTTGGTATAAGTTTGTTGGTTTTATAAGAAGGAAATTTTATAAAATCTCACCATGTATGTGTTTTTTTTAACATCAAAGTAAGATTTATACTTTATTTCATCGGAAAATATTCTCTCTTCTCAGAGGATCGCCTTTAACTTACATATATGAGAAGCACGATACTTTCATTTATATACCAAATCTAATTTTTTGCTTTTTGTTCCATACCCTCAAAACATATTGATAATGTTTAAAGCAAATAGCTTATAAAATGAAAATGGCAAAAAGTTGCTCGCCTCTTTCCATCTCTCTCATCTCCTTACTGAAGTTTAAGGAAATTGAAACAGAAGTAGTAGTAGTATCAGGTGCAAAAAGAAACTTATCTAGTTAACCATTAAATTTGCTTGGAAAAATAAAATACTCCACTATAGAGAAAGAGTTTCTTTAATAGTTAAAATGTTAATGGTGTACAGAAACATTTAAAACATTATGCACGTTTAATTAAAATCCAATGAACCATGAAATTCGTATATACCTACATTTGAATAGCAAACACTTTTGTTAAAAAAAAAAATATTTCACATTAACTGCACATGTTGCCATCAGTGTTAAATTCCGTCTCTTATCTGTGATCACAAAAATTGGTTCAGTTTTTAATAAATAAGACATTAGTTTCAATTGAATAAACTATTCTTCGATTACACTCTAAAGCGGTTTTAATAAACGGTTTAGCAATATGAACCAACAAATATTCAACAACAATTCCTTTTTTACCCTCAAATGAAACAAACTTTTAAAATAAAAGGAACTTATTTGTAAACATCTATCTTTTCATTGGTGGGTATCTAAAGCTGGTAAATAGAATAAGTCAAACAAGGAAGAAATCAATGGAAGACTAGAATTTTTTTTCGAAACTTTGCTCAAAACTTTTCTGTGGGTTGTAACCCGTAAAAATTTTATTATATGAAAAAAGCTGTTACGCACAATCTTTAATATAAATCTTATGTTGACCCGAAAATTTACAAGTAAATGTCCTTTTAACTTCCATTGTTGTGTTTTTTCTATGTATTTATGAAAAAAGCCCAAGTGGGGACCCGGGGGACTGTTGAAAAATCTGCATTTTGTTATTAATTCAAGCGAACACCATTTTATCTAAAAACACTCTTCCGCCTCTATTTTATTATTATATTTTTTGATTGATGTAAAAAGATATATCAAAGTTGGATGAAAAATGTCAGTTATATCTTCTACCGGTATGAATTGTCAAATTTCCTCCACTCTTTTTTCTTCACTTTGTACAACACACACACAGAGAGACATCAGAGATGAAGACAAATTTGCCTGTACAGTTGAGGACAGAAGTAATCTAAAAAACCATTTACAACTTATTGCAATAATAAAAGTTGTTGATCGAAATCTTATACACACCATATATTGTATACTGATATAAAGTCTTGTAAGAGATTGAATCTTCCAAAAATGTTCGGTTCCTGTTATTACTATGTCAGTATCACATACGAGTACACTCTATTCAAATATAACAACTTTATTTTCAACTATATGTTAACAAGTTGCTTGAATCGTCTATATATTGTTATATTCAAATCCAATTTTGTCAAACAATTTCAACGGAATTCTTCCCCTAAACGATTTAAAGTTTATTTTAAATCTCTCTCACGTCTTTTTTCGCTTCTCTTTGAATGCTGTTGTGTATGCGTATCCCAGTAGTACAACATTTACGTATTAAAAATGTATTTTGTTTATTATAACGATATACATTTAATGGAAAGCACTTTCCATTACGTAATTAACGTCCTGAAAATGTACACAAATTTTATCAACATTGTTATTACGATTTGTTTTTGGAAAATACGGAAAATGGGAATATAAACGTTACTGTACATGTAATATTTAACTTGTAGCTTATTAATTAATTAACAAATTTCCAACTAGTTTATGAGCATTGTGTTTAAGGTAATGTGTGCTCTTTTTCTAGTAAGCAACTATCCAGTGATTAATGTTGAAAATTTTTGACTTTAGATGCTCTTTTTTTGAAAAGTCTAATTAAAATCACTTCTCTACTGGAATTGAACGACTTCTAAGTTTAAGGAGGAGTAAAATAAATAAAATATTACAGTTTGTATTAAAAATGTACGAGCCTTGTTGACGGTTGAAAGGAAAACATAATTAAAAATACAAATCCACCCTGTAAGTATACATTAAATGTTTACATTTTTATTGGTGATTTTTTTCTTCACCCTCAGAATATGAAATTGAATCCAACAAGTGCAAATCTCCATCAACATTTCATATTTCTTCTGTTTACTGGTTGATACCCTGCTTTTTTTGAAAAATTTACAATTTACAAGTTCTTTTATGCATTCGCTGTCTCCATAATGTTGACTGAACTGACAGATCAATTTCCTATGCACTTTCCCATTAAAGCGCACGAAAATTATTTTCATACTTCAGACCGCACGCTGTTTTAAACCAGTTTCACAATGCTTGTGTGTTCAGAGAAAACACTGCAAATTATTATTTCCAAATTCGATCTATTACGTGTCACGAAAGTCACAAATGTTATCCACAAAGTCACGTCTTATTTCATTTCACTTCTATTTCTAGTCTTCATCAATTTTTAATTCTAATTATCACCCAACAGTGCATTCTAAAAAGACGAATGCTAATTGAATTTGATAATTTTAAAAATGTCCTCCAATTATTTAATAATTAAATCGTTTCAATGTAATCACATTACATTTTACATTCAACCATAAATATCTAGGGCTGAAAAATAAAAAAAGGATGGATTATAAATTGGCGTTAAAATGGCAGTAGTTAAATAATTATCAGCGAAAGTAATTCGATACTGATCGAATTATCTTTTAGCTTGCTTAGAATTTAACGGGAAACAGGGAGAGATGCTTAATCGAAAATTCAAAAACCAATACCTTGTATTTGCCAAATTGATATTTAATTTTAGAATGTGGCACGACTTTATTGAATTAAAATTAACGTCAATAATCAAGCAAATACTCTTTCAATGATTAATATTAGGCGTAACTTTTATAGGCCCTGGAAGCTATGCGAGGCAATTTATTTAAAAATTCCACATATATTCGTGAAACGAGCATTGTTCTATTTGAAATGAAGATTGATATGCATTATTGTTATTAGTTAAGAGGGTTTTCCAATGTGAAACTACAAATTGCTCTTTGCCTCTACAATTCATGTATCTGCATATATAAAATTGAATGAAATGCTCGTCATAATCACAATAGATAATTGAATCTTTAACTTAATGGGTACGCCGTAGACATGAACAGAGAATGCAGAAAAGTGTATTAATGAAAAGTAATCTAAACAACAAGCACTTGGAAAACGGAAGTTTCAGAGGGAAAAAAGCGCCTCATACACATGCTTACACAAATTAGTCTTATATATTCAAATATAGGCAAATATTATTCTGGTATCCAGGTGTTGCATGGGAATAAAGTAATTTAATATCCATTAGATATTTTCATACTTTATTCACTCTTAAAATTAACCAGAATAAAACATGTTTTTTGTTTGAGGCGGTTTTAAAATATTGAAAACCGACTGCACAACACAGAAAGTCTACCTAAGGCCTAAGTAGGGACAAGAAAAGTTGAGAAAAAAACACAAGGAATTGATTAAATTTGTTTGAAAATGTTTTGTTGTTTGTAAGCCACTTTGGTGTCCTACAAACTATTCAATTAAAGACGAAAGGTTCTCTTCTCTTACATAGAAAATTGAACAGCACATATTTAATTTTGCCAAGATTATTTTAAGAGTATTTGCCACTATAATTTTAATTTCATAATTAATTCCATTCGTTCTGCACCAATTACATTTTCGTAGCCAAGCTAAAAGTTACAAAGATTTCTCATTACAACGATTAGTTTCACAAATTATCAAATTTTCTCATTGGTCTTTTACTGTGTTTCCTTATTCTCGACTAATGGAAATCGATAATAAAAGTTATGTAACGTGATGGTAAAAAATGTTACCTTAAATTGTAGGCCAACGAATTTTTTTTTACTATACACAAATGAGACTTATCGGCAATATTCATTATAAAAAGTCCCTAAAAAGCTATTATATTTTTTGTTTTGTGGAATAATACTGAAAAAAAAGCGACTGATTGATATAATTTTTGTGGGTGAAAAAAGTTTAACATTTGCTTGTTTCACCTGGCTGAACGTCAATGCAAATTTACCAACTGAATTAATAAACGTTTCTTTTAATGGCAAAGCAAATTTACAAAATGAACAAAAAATGTAATATCATTTGAAAAGTAACTTAATATAAAGGAATTCAATACCTAATTTATTTTCAGAAGATTATTCTTTCCGCAGAAAAAGGGAATATTTTATAATGAATATGAGAGAACTAATCGGGTACTCGTTTTCAAAGTGATGAAAAAATAATACTTATCAACATTTGTCAATGTGACTTATTTGATTTTTCGTTAGTTTTCCAATATTGGCACGTAAATAATTCGTTCCTTAGCTTATATAATACCTTTCCAATTAAGATTTTCAATTATCATAACTGCTTGAGTTTCGGGGGACACTGTTGAATTTAAACAGTAAATTATCTATCTCTACTCTACTGAACTAGTGCATGTAATTATTGCACTATCAGAATAATACGATAATTGTGTCAGAATTTCCATTCTCTCTCTATTGACCCTCTCAACAATTTCCTAATTATATAGGAAAGCTTTTCACTTAAGCGACTTACTTGTATTATATTAAAAAAATGTTCTTTCTCTTTTATTGCATCATTATTAAATATTCCATGTCACCAACGTCAATAGGATATAAAAGGAATATTGTGCCTAAGCCCCATAAAGTCGATAAAAAGCTTTTTGAATTTAAAACGAATAAAATCACTGAGATTACTTTATTATTCCTACGAGCTAAATATCCTCGATTCAATAAAAAGTCTGCTTAGAATTATTATACATATTTATTGAGAATTTTCTGTGTGAAATCCGCACATGCACAAGTGCTTGTGTTTGCCGTTATTAACAACGAATAATTTAATAACACTGGACCCAAAATTGATTTGCAATAATAGAGAAATTTCAATCTCATGATTGGTTCACTAATCGACTATAAAATAATAAAATCAATTCATACAAGCACAATTTATTGGTGTGATTTTAAGAATTATTATTTAAGTTTGCATATGCAAAAAATGTAAACCAGTAATCAATCATAAAAAAATCTTTTAAAAAATTGTAAGGGAACACTGTAACTTTGGCCATAAAAAACTATAATACACTATTTAACTTAGTCATTTATAATAGATTAGATATTAAAAAATTCAATACTTTTTACCCCCATCAAAAATGTTCACATTTTAATCTCAAATTTCCCAATTTGTCTATATAGAGATAAAATAATAAATATGTAGATACAATTTAAAATTGAAAAAGTCAATAGAAGTTTCATTATTCAAGTCCCTTGTTTAGAAAATGATTTTAACGATTTTAATTAAATTGCAATGAGCAGAGACAGAAGAGTCTGGAGAAACCGTAAATTTGGTCTAAAATGATGCTTTTTACAGCCACCCTCTGCTAGCTACATAAACTCGAACGGTTGCACGCATTATTTACTTGCACAGATGCACAAACCATATAACTAACTCTTTCCGGCTTATATGTATGTATAATATTATATTCCACATCATAAAAGTACGAAATTTTAATAGTAAATTTCATTGAATTCCATTTTGACAGTCTGCTCGGATTGATTATTTCCCTGTAAATTTTGTAATTAGCATATGATGAATAGAGCAATGCCCTTTGATGTCTTTATATAGAAGCGGATCTGACAAAATTTGCTATTACATAAAAACAAGGAATTGACGGGAAAAATGCCGACAGTTAAATTGATAGTATTAAGATTTCGGGGTAAGGACAGCAGTAGGATTGTATTAGAGAAAGTTTCGGTCGGTGTTCGTATACCTAATATGATAGCAAATCCGCCAACAGGCTTTGTTTTAATGAAATATATTATTGTTACGTTCAGATTTTAATCTTCTGGTTTTACATAACGAAAACTCATTAATTAGTATAAATTTATAGGTTTTCATAGACATTGTTTGACGTGAAAGAAATCTATGGAAAAATGAACCGACATTTCTCATATTCAAGTCGAAAAAAGCCCAACTTGAACACTAATTAATAATGAAAAATAAAGAGAGTTGGGCCAAAATTTTACAAAAGGTTTCATTGAAAAAATCTTTGCAAAGATACAAAAATGTTACATGCAGGAAATAAACTAGGAAACCGATGTTTCCTTTAGTAACATAATAAACATTTTTTTTGCATCTTTTACATTATTCATGTTTGTTGAAATTTGGATACAGTTTCATTTAATTAATCCAGACACGAGTAAGTAAACATACACCTAATTAATATTAAAACTCAATATTATAGAAGACGCTCATAAACGTTGTGTATATTCTAGTATAATTTGTATTTTTGTTTTACACACAAAATAATAGTATTAGTGGTTAATGTTTACATATTTATTTAGAATTAAATAGACATAAGCGCGTGTGGCGAAATGAAAATGTTTAAAAGCATTAATGATGAAAGAGATTGGATGAACGCTTCAATATTATCAGGCAGGTAAATTAACCTTAAAGCAACAAAACTTGTAATCCTATATTTTAACAGCCTTTGGCAATTGACAAAATGTTTCAATCGAAATTTTCACATTTCTATTTTTCCAAAATCTGTGTGTTGATTCTCGAAAATTTCCTCTCAAATCCCATTGAGGAAGAAGCGAAAAAAGAGAAGGTAACTATTTAACCGTAATCAAATTAGTGTTTTGAATGTTGTTAAGCTTGTTTGGAAGAATAGATAAGACAAAATCAGTCCCTTTACTAACTGCAAACTTTGTTGGGAAAATCTCGAATTCGCCACAGAAGATTAAGCTC
Organism: Silvanus unidentatus; assembly: GCA_963930825.1. Taxonomy (NCBI): domain Eukaryota; kingdom Metazoa; phylum Arthropoda; class Insecta; order Coleoptera; family Silvanidae; genus Silvanus; species Silvanus unidentatus. The sequence continues at coordinate 442,343 of OZ005763.1, forward strand.
TCCACCATCGATATTATCCACTTTTCATTTTAATTACACAATTTCAAACTGTTTAGAACATGAAAAGTGTTGTGTCCTTTTACGTAGCAATAAACTCTCCAACATGCAATTTAATTAAAAAATATTAACTCGAATGAGAAACGATCATTAAATTGTTTAGGAAACTTAAACTCGCCATTATAAGTGTTGCGAAATGGTCGCGCAAGAACCGTGAAAATAAACAAAAAAAAAACACACAGTCGGATTTCAGGTGCAACGATATTTTCTGGCTCTTGAACAACGTTTTTCGGTGGTTGAAAGTATTTGCAGATATAAGAAAAAGTAAGAACGAATTTCGTATTGTATTGGTATATACACGTATACGTCAACGTAGACTATCAAATTTACGTATTCAACCCTTGTCACAAAGCTGCTCTTTAGTAATTATACTCTTGTAATAAATTGCTTCTATTGCAGTATATGCGCCAATGGTCATTACCTGGGGAAAGTACGACTCCACACTTTCCCGCTTTCACACAGATTAGAGAAGCTTTAGCAGCTCCTGCTTATTACGAAAAGCTCTCCCCTTTAGGGCTAACATTAGCTAATACTTCACCTATTATTCGACCATTTTTGCCAGGTTACACAAAAAAAAATCTGTGTACTGTTTATTATTTGTAATAATATTTTTATTTCATTTCCACAGCACGTTTCTTAATTTACACGAAAATTTCATTACTGTCCAAAAGATGAGTAGAAAAGCGCAAATCCGATTATATATAGAATTCCCGATATGCATACATGTCGTATATTTATCATGGGGTTGGAAAAAAATTGACATTTGTACACTGTACATTTCTGTTCCCCCAAAAGAAATAACGCGTTATTTATTATTTAAAATCCAAAGCGAAAAATTGACATTATGATTGTCAGATAACTTGAAAGTAATTTTTTCATCTGCTCTCTTTGCTGATTGTGTGACTGTGTGTGTGAGTGTACCAGAGCGAACCGAACGAATTTAACCGCACAATCTGAAAACTTTTTGTTTGCTATAAAGATTAAAAACAGTTGTACTCAATTTTGTAATTAACTAAATGTTATAGCAAAAGTTTTTTTTAATCGTCAATTATACTTTCGTTTAATAAAAATTAATGAATACAATCAGTTGGGAGGAGGCAACCAGGGAGAAAAGTTGAGAATGGCATAAAATGAAAGTTTTAAATGAAATGCAAAAAATAATCAATATTTTGATCAGTCATAAGAAAATTTTCAACGTTAGTAGTGACTACCCTCTTATCGAATGAAACGTGGACAAGCTTCAGATTGCACACTATGTTTACATTCGTGTCGAATCCCAAGCGAAGTTTTTGTTTGCTTTTCCACCCTTCAAATATTATTATACTTTAAGAACAATTTCAATAAATGTAATTATCCTCCTAAAATAACACATTTCACTAAATAAATATTAGTTACGTTTCAGGTTGGTGTGGTATTTTTTAAGAAAATGTTTATTTCGACTTCATATACATATAAGTACTTGAACATCAATCAGTGGATTAAATATGCATGTGCCCCTGTTCACCTTCTATTTTACATCCTTTTCTTTTCTTGTTTTTTTATTCAGCAAATATCACTTTTGTGAATTTTCTACAAAGTCTCAATTTTCTTTTAAGAACGGTAGATCAATATTGCAGAAGGGGGTAACTATATAATGTTTTAGTGCATAAAAAGGCACCTCTCCTTATTTGTGAATATAATTTATGATTCACAGTTGATTCTATAAAGCTTAACTTGCATTATTATCTCTCGTAGAAATTTTAGAGCAAACGAAACTTTATAATATTGCATATCGAGAATACTAATATTACCTGTTCTCAATACGATCAAAACTTTTGATACTCCCCGACTTTATTTATAACTGCTCTTACAATATATAAAACAATATTACATTTCTGCTTTATATTATTCGAAAATTCCTGGAAGTTCGCTAAAAAGACAGACAGAAAAAAATTTGCTATTTATTTATTAATTAGAAATAAGTACAAATTTTTACTGGTGGTAGTAGGAGTTTAAAGGGAGGAAAATCGTTTGCTTTTAAATATAAAAAGCTCTCCCTTCGATATTACTTATGCATGTGGGAAGTCTTATACTCAAATTTCCATAATAATTCTATATAGGTATATATATTATGAAATTTCGGGAAAAAATTAAGTATTATAGGTGCCCCCTTTTATTGTACACGTGACGTGAAATTTTTTATATTCAATAATATATGAATATTTAGTTTGTTGAGGAGAGGAAATTGCAATGATTTTCGTACATTTCGAAAGTATACTCACGTCGTCCTGAATTGATTTATTGCGAACGTACATATATATGTAGATTTCAATACATATTTAAAAATCACGTTTATCTGGTAAGAAGAAAGATTCACACACCCGATTTCTTATATATTTGCTTCGCACTTATTTAGCTAGAAGGGAAGTTGAAATGTTGAAGAGTTGATAGTTTTATTTAGTTTAGAGGAAATAACGTAAGGAACCCAATACCGGGTGTGTATATTTATGTGCACGTGTCTAGAGCGTCAATTAACACGCATCTAGATGTGTTTACGAATCTGTACTGTACCAAATATAGAAAATGCACACTTGCACAAACTTGTAGGTTCCTAAACCGGGAATAAAAGACGACAACGACAGTCTTCTGAAATGAGTCGAAGTGCAAATACGAAACGGTTTTTCCTTCTAAACATTTTGTGGGTTTGTTAGTTGTATTTCATAGACTTTAGATGGTATCCTGAAAGTACTCCCAACTATGTAAATTGGTGTAAACTCGTTATTTTTTCATAATAGAGCAGCAGATTAAATATGAGTTAAATTTAAATGTTAAATGTTGCGTCACAGCCCATTTAATCAACATGAGGTAATTTTCAATTTGCATTTAATTACAACCATTTGCGTGATTAATAAATTACACTAAATGATATAACTTATGTACATTTGATGGTGGTTTTGGCTGCGATTTTTTTTGAAAAATCACTTGTACGTGCCTATAGAGGAGAAATATCCACCGAACACAGGTAAACGACATTAAATTCGTAGACTTTTAATAGATTTCCATCAAAAAGTTGTGTGGCATAAAAGCTGTAAGCTGTTGATGTAAACAACTTTTATATATTACACCTAGCCCGATAAAATACGATATATATTGACCATAAAATTCGGACAAATTCCGATAGATATCAGGTATTTATGAATATTTCTAAAAAATCCGCTAGTGAATTTTTATCACGCAATATACGAGGAGCTTTTTAAACTTATGACCATAAGTGTGAAAGTTTTTATACCAACACGAAACAGGTTAAAGGATTTCTGGTTTTTCTCTCGTCTCAGTTATTAACTGTTATATGAATATGATTTTAGAATAATAAATGTCGATTAGGGGGCATAAATCGGCCCCATTTTCGATATGTAGCTCTCCTTTAACATTTAATCGACTTCCTACGATTTCCGTACAGGGATTGAGTGTTAGAGAAGTAGGGGTGCTATTCTATTAAGTTTCCAACAGAGACCGTTAAGTAAACCCATCGGAAACGGAAAGCATCTGATTTTTACTCAACTATTCCTTGACATAATTTCACCAACATCCGTTATAAGAAATTCTGCATAGCGTAGGTAGTTGTCAATAAATTAAAAAATCCATTATAGTTTGTTTTCATATCAACGGTTCAATTAACCGAAAGAAAACAATTCCGCTTTGGATGCAAAAATAATTTATTATATCCTGAAAAACAGAAAATTTTCCTATTATATGGGAATTTTCGTCTTATATAACATTTATCATTTTATATATGTGTTTTTGTCTTCTCCAAAACACACAATAGGATTTTCTAAACAATCGTTTTTGGACGCATCGTTCCACTAGTTGAAATTAATAATGCCAACTCTCCATTATTCTGTAATAACATGTTTACTTTTTTTTTATTAACAACCGACACCTTCACTTATTGTGTACTTCATGTACATCCCCCATACGTACAACAATAGACTTGAAATTTATATACACATTCATTTTTATAATTCATTCAGCACTTTGCACTTTGTGGCAATGGCAAAAGATGCAAAGGGAGTGTGAGTGAGTGAAATAAAAAAAATATTCCAACATTCAGATGGGGAGGAAAAAACCGTCAACCTTCTTCTTAAAAGATTTGTCACTGTAAAAATTCACTCTGAACATTATGCATCATCACTTTTTCAACACACAAAGTGTTTATTGTAAACAAGTATTCCGTTTTATAACACATAAATATATAGGAAGTGCGCGTACGGAAACTGCTATGTTCCTGTTACCAACAAACTTATAAGATGTAGATCCTTCCTGACATTTTATCCTTCCAGGTATACTCGTACCTTTATTTATGTGTACAAACTATTACGAAGTGTGGAAATTAAAATTCCACTTACGATATAAACTCTCTCATCCAGATGTATATAAAATGAATGTAATAAATTTAAACAACAACCTATTTAATTAGTACCTACTAGCAGCGGTTCAGGAGATCACAATCGTGTCCCCGATTAAATGTACCTTTGTAAAACGGTTTTATAAGTAAAATTGAAAATTCTCTGCTATTCGAGTGTATGTGTTGGCTGGCTGGCGCGTTGTTGGGCTCTTCTCCTAATATTATCCACTCTCTACTGCTTGCTACTCAAATTGTATAACACAAAACGAATTTCATGTCATAAATAAAAATGCACGAAAAACTGATTCAATTTTAAAGTGATTTCCCTTTATTCCCAGCTTTCCTAAATACTTTATCTTATAATAACATTAAATTCTTTCATAAATATTAAACAGAACCAATTACAATTTCGGTACAAGTAAAACACAGTTACACATAAAATTTGTCGCAAGTGTTTCGATTAGAAATAAATTTGCAAATGTTTTATGTTGAACAATCAATTTCTAGGCCAATAACATGCCTTGAAGAGAGCCATTTGTGTTTGTTTTTATTTAAACGCGATCTGAATATAAATTTACGATTTTTTTTATATCCATCTATAACGTTAACTGTTTCCTGCTGCAATTGACACAATTCTATAGGTAGCGCACACACATAGGTATTATACACGTGCATTTAGATACGTAATTTAGATATCGTAAAAAGTTTAGTGAGAAATTGAAATTAAAATTGAACAAAAGAGAAATGTATTCATGTGAGTAAAGTAATATATACGTATGAATTTTGTGAAAATTAGAAATTCACTAAATAATATAACATATAATAATTATCCTAAAATAATATAGCACAAAACCCTTAACAGATACTTTACTAATTAGTAACGAAATTAACTTAACCCAACCTAAACTAATAGGTAGCCGCTGTAATCTAAAATGTCCACACAACGTAGACACTCTCTTATGTTCCTGCTAGTGCCTCCTCTAATGCTTCTATTAATAATTAAATCATTTACTACGAATTCTATACAAATATTTGCTTCATTTAGCATCTAATAAAACCATTTTGTAAATTCATATCATATAGAGAACAAAACTTGTTTGCAATCCTATAAATAATTTCATTGATTCCCTGACAATGAGTCCAAGAGTTGATTCACTTTTTATATTTGCATCGAGTGGAATGTTGTTCCTTGTTCAATTCAAATGTGATATTTAAAACTTCACGTTTATTACACAAAGTTGAATGCTTTACAAGGAAATTCATCCGCAAATTGGCAACCATTTGGGAGAGTTTAACAAAGTTCCTTCTCTATTCTCTACCATCCTTCGCCGTGAACTAATTATTGTCACTTAGTTTAAAAATTCTCTAAAGAATTTCGCACAACATCAAATCACAAACGTTCATAATCCTTAAATTAATATCAGGATGTAATCGTATTGTGTGCGTAAAATGTAACAATATTAGCTTGAACGAGTTAACCAGTTAAAAAAAATAAGCATGAAACGGCTCAGTGAATTATGTCCGTATAGATATCCACTCATATATTCGGTGAAACAGTTCGAATTAATGTTAAATTAACAATTACACTCCAATGTGTAGATGTATATTAAAATGGAGATAAAAATAATACAGGACGAGCATTTGCGAACAGTTCATCGCAACACATCACTCTCATTATTTTCCTCTCGCTGTGTATTTCCTCTTTTAATCTTCAACAATACGGCAGGACAATCGGAATGAAATGAAGGATTCGAAAAATGCATCTATACAAAACGCGTGAATCACATTTAATGATAAATTCTCTATGTATTTGATGGATGATTATATTTTTTCACATGATTTTCTTCTGTTGCAGGATCAGCGAACGAATTGGTGCTTTAACAGACTCACACCCAGGGTATGATCACATATCTCCAAGTGTATTCTCTTGTGCTTATTGTAGCTAGAGGTATGCAGCCTGACCAGCAAGTGTCGGTCAGCGTTCCGGGCGATATAATATTGGGTGGACTGTTTCCCGTGCACGAAAAGGGCGAACGTTCAGCTTGCGGACCACAAATCTACCATCGAGGCGTTCAACGGCTCGAGGCGATGATGTTTGCCATAGACCGGATCAACAACGATACACGAATACTTCCAAACATTTCGCTCGGTGTTCACATACTTGACACTTGTTCCAGAGATACTTATGCATTGAATCAAAGTTTACAATTTGTCAGAGCGTCTCTTAATAATATTGATATATCCGCATTGGAGTGTTCGGATCATTCGATGCCGCAGCCAAGGAACAATTACACGGGACCTGTGTTTGGTGTTGTTGGTGGCTCGTACAGTTCCGTGTCTATACAAGTAGCGAATTTGTTGGGCTTGTTTCATATACCGCAAATATCGCCCGCTTCAACGGCAAAGGCGTTGAGTGATAAATCACGTTTTAAATATTTTGCTAGAACTGTGCCACCCGATTCGTTTCAATCGAGTGCTTTAGTGGACATTGTAAAAAGTGTTAATTGGTCGTATGTGTCGACGATCTATTCTGAGGGGTCGTACGGTGAATATGGTATTGAGGTATTCCATAGGGAGGCACAAGAAAGGAATGTTTGTATTGCAACTGCTGAAAAAGTTCCTAGCACAGCCGATGATCGGGAGTTTGATAATATTATATTAAAATTGAAAAAGAAGGTCAATGCAAGAGGAGTTATCCTTTATACGAGAGCCGAAGATGCTAGGTAAAGTAAATCGAATGCTTCTTGCCATAATAACGTTTATTTATTATAAACAAAAATTCATTTTCATTTTTGAAGAGAGTGGTTGCTTGTTCCGAATATTACTTTGGTGAAATTGATTTTATATTTTCTACTAAGCCACTTTAAAAAGATTACATTTATTCGTTGTTTTTCCACGGAGCTTTTTTACAGGGTGTTTTAAAGTTTTTGCGCTGTGTATACATGACGCGCTTGCTTTCAGTTCACTTCTTATGTGCGGGAAAGTTTCAGCAATTCAGCACACACTGAGAGTCAACTTGGCGCGCCGAAACGCTGATGAGAAGTTTTTAGCTAAAATTATTTTTGATCATAGGTCGGAGAAGAAGGAAATTCTTTGAATGTCTAAAATAACTTTTCGCCGTAAATAAATGAAATTTATTGTATTTTCTTTTATGTTGGAATTTTGACTTTGCCTCTTCTAAATACTCAACGTTTGCATTATTTATTAGACGACGAGTAAAACCTTTCATTGAGATTTCAAAAGGAGGGCTGGAACATCTCGAAAAACTCACCTGCTTGTGGTAGAAATAGTGACTTATTCGAATTTCAGAAAAATAGAATAAAAAACCGGAAAGAGAGAACTAAATTATTGAGCATAAATCCTGCAGATATTAATAGAGGTATTTTTTTATAAATTGAACCGCTTTCACTCCGGATTACAATTTCGTTGATTAGTAAAATTTACTTGATTTCCTATTTACATGCGTTCATTTCGTATTTTTCCATCACTGTACTGTGAGAATTTAATTAAGGAATGGTCGTGAAACTTATTAAATAAGTGAATTAGCTTTCAGTTAATTTAATTTTAATAAGAACACAAATACAATACGCTGAACGAATGTGTTGTTGTTTGCGTGTTAGATTTTGCACATTAACTAATGTGTTGAATTCGCAGATTTATTATTATGATATATGAAAATTGAATTTTCACAGAAGGATTTTACAAGCAGCAAAACGTCTAAATGCCAGTCACACCTTTTATTGGGTGGCAAGCGATGGATGGGGTAAACAACAGAAGTTAGTTGAAGGTGTTGAAGATGTTGCAGAAGGGGCAATAACAGTTGAGTTACAGTCTGACAATATACCAGGATTTGATGAATACATGATGTCACTTACACCTGAACGTAACTTGAGAAATCCATGGTTTGAGCAGTATTGGGAAGACACTTTCGGATGTATATTACCCAAGAATGTACCACTCGAAACAAACACATCATTTAATGTTTGCAGTCCTGAATTACGTTTGTCACAAAGTGTCGGGTAGTGTATATAGTTTTCCTACTATACTCACTGCTTTTTGCGATTTTCTTCTCTTTTTTTAAATATCTCACTCGTTTTATTTTTATCATTTTCCTACACTTTATTTCTTCATTCGGTTGACATTCAGTTCAATCGCATGAGAATAAGATATATACCAATGTTGACGTAAAACTTTTATACCCTTAGGATATAACCATATTTCAGATTTAAGCTACATAGCTCCTCAAAAATACAAGCAAAATAATACCCCATTCTGTAAATGAAATATGAAGACAAATATATATTTATTACTCTATTGATTTAAAACGTTCAACGCACAAGTATAATACCCACAGAGCTACCTCTTCCCTGTTTAATAATCATTTAGCACATTTTTATTATTTCCTACAAGAAAACCGTTTTATCTTTTCGTAATATGTTAATTAAAACTTTTCCATTTCCATGTTAGCAAAGTTTTCCTTTACACAAATACAGAAACTTCTAATACAATACAGCAAAAGTAAATTAATATACCTACATTCTTAACCGTAATACAAATGACAATTAATGCATCATCACTAACATAAAATGCAAATTAGCGAAATACGTTTGCAAACATATCTCTTTCACGTTAAACGGTAAATATATCAAAATTTATGCAAAAGCGCGTAACATGCAAAGCCTAAACCTTCATTTAACTATAATATTATTTAACAATATACGTTCACGTAAATAAAGAATAAATCAATCAATTTTATTTTCATACATTCCCAATTCTCTATTTGGTACACACTAAAAACGTAAAACCCAGACTAAAACTCAAACACAGCGTATTATGATTAATCAGAAAAAAAACACTCCCATCATATCCAGCATCCCAGTAAAATGGCCCTGTTTTAATAAAATGCACATTGCACAATAATAAATCGATTGATGGAAAAGTGTAGACTTGTAATTTGCTTTTTGCTTGCAGTTATGAGCAAGAAAGTAAAGTTCAATTTGTGGTGGATGCTGTGTACGCTTTTGCTTTGGCCCTGCATCATCTCTACGAAGATTTGTGTAAAGATTATACTAAATCAGGAGTCTGTCCAGCAATGACCCAATACGACGGCGGTGAATTTTATAAAAAATATTTACTTAATGTTTCTTTCGCTGGTAAGTGAATGAAATTAATTAGAATGCTTTTTATTGTTTTTTTTTATATAAAAAAGGGAGCCGAAAAGTGAATGGGTTTCGGTTTTCTCATTTTGTTATTCAAACGTGTATTTATTTACGTTTTATACTTAAAAAGTAAACTGTAAACAGTGTATTCGTTTAATTTTCTAGTTTCTTTTGATAAACAACATTAATTTTTCACTGGAACGTTTTCTATGATAAAAAAGAATACGAAGAAACAGTTCTAACGTATATAATACATGTTGTAGAGGGAAAATATAGTCGAAATTTTATGGTCAAGTATAATTTATCAGCTGTCATTGTATAACTGATAAGGGTACAAAACTTTTGACATATTAAATTTGTTAATGCTAGATATAATTAAAATCTCTCATACTGTAGTTTTCAAATATGAAGTTAGTTAGTTGAAACTAAGAAGGCAATTCATTTTTCTTTGTACAATAGACACATTTTCCACACCTGTATGAAGAAAAATGAATAATAACCGAACAGCTCTAATGAAAATCCCATTCTACAATACCTAAATAGTTAGTAGGTAATCTACAAATCTTATTAGATTTGACAAGTTAGAATGTGATTTAAAACTTTTATGCATTACAATGGCATTGGAATTCTATTTTTCCATGATCGGAGTAACTTTTTAATGACTTGTCAAAGTTAACTGAACAAATATTTATATATGCACTTTTCAGTCTAGTTATTATAGTCTAGTAATTAGATATTTTTGATTCCATTTAAATGATCATCTGCCCTCGGTACTTTTATCTGTCCTAACATGTTTGTCTAATATAAATAACACCCGATACACGATGTGATAATATTATGAATTATTAAATGGATAGTTTACGTTCCAATTCCCACATGTATCAATTTTCTATTTCTATTTAATGTATTACCAACTCTTAAATATTTGATATGTTGTTTTTGCGTTAAGTTAATGCAACAAATTATTATCCGTTATTATTTGATCAATATTTAGCTGATTCCACGGTAACTCTAATTAAAGTTATTTTATATAAATTTGTCCCATGTGACGTGGAAAATGAGAATACACAAGCGACGTATATGTATACTTAACATACATACATTTCCTGTAAAATGACACAAGTTTCATTGTAATTGTCGCTTTGGGAGTTGAGCGCCGCCTAAGGAGTGACATTCAGTATTATTGAACATTTCACGGAACAGATTCAAATCATATTGGTAATTATAAGTTAATTAGTTGAAGAGACATTTGAGTTCTGATGAGAATTTTCCGGATTTTTATTTGAAACCGAGTGGAGTTTCGCAATGCCTCTGATTACAAGTGCATTCCTATATAGTTTATTTGTAAGAGTTGAAGATTAATTATATATAGTAATTACAATTCGTTCATTTTCTTCAATATTACTGGATAATTCAAAAATTCTTTTCAAATAAACTAATAAGAGAGTAATTACTGAAACGCCTGGGAATTTGAAGTTTATCGTTTTCCCCTGATAAAAATCCATTCTATCCCATAATCACTCTGTATATTTCGACGTGTTTAATGGACCGAATGTTTGAAAATGGAACAACAGGAAGGGCTGCTCAATTTATTGGAAATTTTTAATTTATTATGCTTTAAAGAAATATCTACAGAGAGAAAAAACAATGTAATATATGTAAAAAGAAGCGTTTTATATAAATTACTTTGTGTAATATATAATTATACACTGAATTATATAATTAATTCAATAATAAAGCACAGTGGAAATAGCAGCTCTTGTTTGTTGTATTTGAGCAAGCACCACATACAGTCCTGTATAATTGAAACTTGTCCTCGTTTAAATCAATTCAAATGAATTGATATATTTTTTCCTTTTTTGCTACAATAAACAGTGATTATTTTGTAATATAGGTCAGAATAACTATAAAAAATTTTAATTAACTAACTGCCATAAACACTTGCTTATAGAAAGTTCTGTTTACTCTCCTGTTTCTAATTTGTAAACGTTTCCAATACAGGATGAAGTGAAATGAAAAACAAATTTTAATGCAATTTTCTTCGTGTACTGTGTAGATTTGGCCGGCAGTCCCGTCAAATTCGATCATAGCGGAGATGGTCTAGCTCGCTACGATATATTGAACTACCAACGGCTTCTAAATGCTTCCGGTTACCACTACAGGGTAAGAGATTATTATTGAAAACTTCTCTATTGTTTGCCATATAATGGATGTTAAGGGAATTTTAAGGTATCCCAGTTTCCTGTGTTTCCCAACAAAAAAATTCTAGTCAACAACCGAAACATGTGCCTTTTGCCTTTATTTAAGAAAACATCATAAAATATTTTCCAAATGTTTTTTTTTCTTATGTAATATAATCTCGTATATGGTAAATATTTCTGTATTTTTCTCTCTCTCTCTCTTAAACAACAAACCGAAAATATGTTGCAGAAAATATACTAAATCACATCAGATTGAAAGTAAATCGCGGAAAATTTCATTTGTGAATGATTCTCAAATAGTATCGACATTTTATTTGATTTATATATTGTCTACCACTTGTCGGAAAACAATATTTTCAGTAATTTTGTTCAAATATAGTGGCTAAAAGTAGATCGATATTATATTATTATTAGATGTGTGTAGAAAAGTGTGTTGAAGATAACGTTCAACACTCTCACTGCACTGTGTGCAAAAGAACAAAGAATAATGAAAGGGAAATGTGTGCAAAAACAAATTTCTTTCGATTTTCAGGTCGTAGGCAAGTGGTTTAATTCACTTGAATTAAATTTAGATCATTTAGTTTGGGATCATAATGAAACAAATTTACCAACATCAGCATGCTCATTGCCCTGCGAGCCTGGCATGATAAAAAAACAGCAGGTAAATCAATTGATGTATGTAAATGCATGTCAAAAACATTTATTATTAATTAGTAAGAAAAGTATCAATCGAAACTTTTTACATCCAACTTGTATTATACAAAGTTCGTAAACATAAATAAATAATCAAATGTCGTCTTTCAAGAAGTTTCCTTTAATATAGTCTCTTATCTGATTTAATGTAACAGATTTACATTTTTTGTTTTTGTTTAAAGTTAGTTGTATTCATTACCTATTCGAGTTATTTGTCTTCTCAGACTCTTGGAGGTTCATTAGAACAGAATCCAAAAGCCTTATTTAAATTTATAACTGACATGAAAACTTCAATATAACTGTCTAAACAGTAAATGGGCCTCTTGATTCAATAATCAACGATAAACTACCATCAAAGATTGTTTAACAGGATGTGCAAAGTGGGCATAAATCATACATAGGGTAATGAAAATTTTTTTACCAAGCTCGCACCCATCATTCACCCTCCAATTTATTGATCCACGAAAACGACGAAATTGGTGTGTTTAATTGCGAAGGATGCAGCAATAAACGTGTTTGTGTTTTACGAGCCTTTTTTATTTTTACGTATACACTTTCTTGCAGAAGTGTAAAGGTAATGGTTGGGTTTTGTCCCCTCTGCACACATACATTTCTCACTTTATAAAAAAATACTTTCCCTATTTGACAAATATATTTTCGGATTTGATTAAAAACGTGTTTATACCTGTTTGTGCCAAATAAAAGATTAGATGACCAGAAAACACTTTGCGAATTAATTTATGATAATGGATGTTATGGCCCAATAATCTGCAGCTAATAGAAAACAAAGCGAAAAACCCAACCACTAACCACGGACATTGCATTTAAGCAAATTAAAAACATTTCACGTTAATTTTATTTCATTTTATTCCATTTCAGGGGTAAATTAATATTTATATTGTACAGTTTTATAAAATTGTCGTATATTATGCATATCCATATGTTTATATGGAACGGTTGGCATGTAAAAGAACTGTAATTTTGTTGAATGATGAACAAAGTCATTAATCAATAATTGCCGTAATATTTTATCTGCTCACAATCGGCTGAAAAAAGTCACTACGCGTGTATATCAAATAAATCGGTCTGCCTTTGTATGTGGATTCTTTTTTGGGTTTTAGGGGTGAACATAAATTATGAAATGTATATTTTATATATATATGGGAATATTGTGAAAATAAAGTCAAACACAAGCAATACCATACAATGTCCTAGCAGACCAAAAAAACAGTTTACATTTTTTACAATCAATATTACCTAGTTTCAGTATGCTTATTTTCAGAGTTAATTACAAACGATCTCACAAACAATTATTTACCATATATTGAAGTTTAACGTTTATTTCTCCAATTTCAATATCAATATTTTAACAAAACCATTTCTAGTTTAAATGAAAATTAACGCATAGCACAGTTATAGCAAAGATTTTAATAATAGAAATGTAAATTTAACGTTTCAAGTATGTTACAATTTAAATTATTATATGAAACGATTATACGAAAAGCAACAGATGAAAATTATTATTCGAAACATCCTTTCAATTACAAAATAGCAACGTTTAACTTATACCTAACAAGCTATTTAGTATAACTATGAATACAAATAAATTTTAACCGGATTTATATATACATTTTGAATATTTGTCCATTTGCCTTTGATAATACTGCAGAGACCTGTGTTTGCCGTTAGTTTTTCCAAACAAATATAATTCCGAATTAGTCGCATAAAACGTTGAATCAATAATAATCCAACTGAATGGTTACATTACATGTGTAGGTATAACAATAACTAATCGTGTAAAATGTCCATATATATGTATAAAGACATTTTATACTATTAGTTTTCGGGGTTGGCATTTGAGAAAGTCTATGGAGTGAAAAAAGAATTAGGTGGTAGTCGAATAAAATATGATTATATAATAAAGGGGCGATTTATTTTATACCAACATAATATATATATATATATGTATATAAGAAAAAGTAGAGGGTTGGTGAGAGGAGAAGAAGAGTGAAATGAGGATGTGTGTTGTTCCTTACAGGGCGACACATGTTGTTGGATTTGTGATAAATGCGAAGAATATGAGTACGTGTACGATGAATTCACTTGTAAAGATTGCGGTCCAGGATGGTGGCCTTATGAAGATAAATTATCTTGCTACCAGTTGGAATTGCAATACATGCGATGGGACTCACCTTATGCGCTTGTTCCAGCAGCGTTTTCTTGTCTTGGTATAATAGTCACATTACTAGTAATAGCATTGTTTATAAAACATAATGACACGCCATTGGTGAGGGCATCTGGAAGAGAATTGAGTTATATGCTATTATTTGGTATACTATTATGTTACTTGAATACGTTCGCATTATTAGCAAAACCAACAACGGAAACATGTATTACGCAACGGTTCGGTGTCGGTGTTGGATTTTCAATAATATACGGTGCCCTACTCACAAAAACCAATAGAATCTCAAGAATATTTGATTCCGCATCCAAATCTGCTCAAAGGCCAAGTTATATTAGTCCCAAGTCACAGGTAATCATCACATGCACACTTATTGCTGTGCAAATTTTACTCACCCTCGTCTGGATGATTGTCGAACCGCCCGGAACAAGATTTCATTATCCTACCAAGCATCAGGTTTGTCCCAAAAATTTCTACATTTCCATTTCATCATTTTGCAAAAAAAAAACCAACAAACACACAGAAAAAATATACTCAGTCCTCAGTCACATATTCTCATAAAACACTCACTCACCAACAATATTATTGTATAACAAGTGTAAGTAGATACTAAACTCTGTTTTACATTCATTTCTAGGTCATATTAAAATGCAAAATTCAAGATATGTCATTTCTCTTTTCTGAACTTTATAACATGGTACTGATAACAACTTGCACCGTTTATGCTGTTAAAACACGAAAAATACCCGAAAACTTTAATGAATCCAAATTTATTGGTTTCACTATGTACACAACTTGTATTATCTGGTTAGCTTTCATTCCCATTTACTTCGGTACGGGAAACTCTTACGAGGTAATCAGCATTTTTCTGCAATATCTCAAACAAACAAAACAATTTGAATAAATTTTTCAGACACAAATCACAACATTATGTGTGGCAACTAGTATGAATGCAACAGTGGCATTGGTATGTTTATACTCACCTAAAGTCTACATTATAGTATTTCATCCCGACAAGAACGTGCGCAAATTGACAATGAACAGTGCCGCTTATAAAAAATATAATTCTGGTCCACCATCCTCTTACACAGCATCTTCAACTCAAAAAGGTTAGTCGAACTCTAAGCCCCTCTAAATCTATATATTCGATATACGGCCAACATATTTTTGCTTTTCTAACAAAATTACAAGACGATAGAGAAAATGTTTTTCCACCTTTTTATTGTTGTCTACATGTTTCACTTCATTTTTATTACAAATTGTTTCTATCCTAAATATAATATGTATTCGTTCGCATTTTTATTTTATATTTTTTGTTATTACTATATTTGTGTGTGTAGGTACGTATATCGAATGATACTGATTTGTATTTCCATAAAAACTTTTATTGCAACTGTTTTTAGTCGTGAATGTGTGCATAAAAGAGTCATAGAAACAATTTTTATGAGCATTGTTAAAATGTAAACGATATTACAGGACCAGAAACTAGTGAAAAGATTTTAATGCAGCATGTGGCCCCGAATACGTCGTCGAGAAGTTCTTGTACTGCTGCTGTAGAGCCGGACAGTGTTGCTTTGTTGTAAAACAAATATCTTCCTATTAAAAAAAATGCTTTTCAATTTTTCTAAATGTTATACATTGAAATTCGATCATCTAACTCTCGCACACAATATGCGATGAGAAAATGGTTTTAGTCCCGATGTGAATGCGTTTATTGAATTATCAAATTTTCCATGCCGAAATACATAAATATTCATTATGTATTTGTACCTCCTAAATGTAAAGCTGCTAAAAGTGTGTTTTAGAAAGATGAATTTTCTATACCCGTACCTACATGTTTAGCAATTTATCAAAGTTCATTTGATAAAATAACATTCCAATTACTAAATAATAATAGTTAATCAGTGGAATAAGATATTAATGTTGAAATAATGAATGATGAACGTGAATATGCATAGGCTTTTCCGCATAGTAAGCAACTGACAGTTCGGAAATATGAAAAATGGTAACATCCTGACCCGATTTTCGTACTAACGAAAAATACGGAAAAAGGGATACCTATTTGTAATGCGAGTCTATTAAGTTAAACACTTTTATTCAAATCAATAGAAATATCACATTGGTAAACGCTTTCCTAAGCATTTAACCACTTGAAACAATAGCATTTTATCTTCATCATTTACATTTTGAACGCTGAAAAATTTGTACTTTCCTAATGTAACCATTTTTCTTGTAGACTTTTTCTTTTTCAATTCCCATTCACTACATAAATTATTTAATTACGTCAAAATTCAAATGGGGTTTTCTGTTTTTCTGTATGTTAAGTTGTTTGTTTTTTCGTGTAAAAAAAACATACCGAATGATTGATATTTTTTAAAATGGTATTTAGTTGGAAAAACATGATGAGTCAGAATGCCAAGACCTTTATATATCTAGTATATAAGACAATACAATCAAGACGACGGTTGGGATGTTATATGTTATACTTTGGTCACCAGTGTTATTACAGCTGAAACCATTTTACAGAATTACATCTGAAATATAAATGTGGAAATTTCTAACATAACTACTTTCAAATAAAATATATATTTTCAAATATCACATCATTTACATAGTAATTGTATAAATTATTTATAAGTATAACTATATATTTTTTTTACACTTATTGATTTATAATATATTTATATTTGTGATATACAAGACTTGTTACCATTTCGTTTACCAAATACTTTGTAGTATTCTTATAAAATGTCACAAAGATATTGAGGAATTCTCGGTCTGTTTTTAAATGCGGTTTAGAAATGCATTAATTTATTTCTTAATCTATTGGTGTAATTCGCAATGTTCTCCTTTATTTCAAGGTTTAATCACCCGCAACCCTTTGTCATCCACACTTGATGACATGCACTAACATTTCAGATGTCAGGTGGTGAAATAATAGATAAAGGTGTAATAACGATTAGCCTCCCCCCAACGTTTGTACCCCTCATTTACGCAAATTAATACCAGGGAATTGCATTTAAAAACAGGCCATGATTTAAACATATTAACTTAATAAATACATATCAATTCTATATTTGTTGAGTGTGTATATTATATAAAATAAACTGTTTTTGTAATTAAATGTATATATATTTAAATGAATAAAATGATAACTATATAGTTGTTGAAATTCTATCTGTGGTGATGAAAATATTTTCAATTTATGATATTTGTTAGCATATTTTAAGATAAAAATTAACTTGTATATACCTATAGTTAATCCAACACAAGTAAACTACATATAGACGAATAGTTAGACGAATTGTTATCATTTCATAAAATACATTATTCTATTTATCTTCATATGTTAACTATTCAAGTTACCATTTGTATTTCTTACGCTTGTTAATGTGCAATCTCTATGTTTTCAAATTCAATGCTCTTACTGTTTCAACAATAACTGTAACATAATAAAGTTTATTTATTTTGTATTATGTATAAATGCATCAATCAATAAAGAAACATCTAATTTACTTGACAATTTACTCTTCCGCTCAATTTAATTAACAATTTCCCAAAAATGTGTTATTTTATAAAATTATTAAGTGTTTACATTCAATGTTTAGTAAACATTTGTTAAAAATACTATCAAAGTCAAACAGCTTTTTAAAAATAAGTTTTTTACTCGCATTTAGACGTAGAAGCATATAAAAATAGCAACTTATGCCCTCTTCTCTTTACCAACGTAAACTCAAAACCGTTCGATTAGACGACTTGGACAGAGAGCAGCATAGAACTAGCTACCAGGCGATGAGGGCGTTAGGAGTTACAGAATTCAAACTATTACATGGTTTTGACTCTGAAGTGTGATATGAAATTTCGAAATAAATCTTTTAAAAAACAATGTTAAACTATTGAAGGTATTTGAAAACACTTCGGATATCGATGAAGTTTTGAAAAAAGATTTCTAACTCAAATAAATGCTTTCCAAATTACAGTTAGAACCAAAATAGACTGCAGATTTCGTTATAGTTTCTAAATTCAACCCCCTTACTGGGTTACCGAGTTACCCTTTACTTCTTGCCAACAGAAGCAGTTTGTATTGCAGCCCTTAGAGGGCTGTTTAAGCTCGAAGCCCTAATTATTTAAAATATGTCCATGCGCAAGAGAAATACATTTCCAGTATAGTTCGGTGTTTAGTTTTGTAGTTTTTAGTTCATCTAAACATGGCGAACAGAAGTAGAAAGAAAAACCGGACTTATTGGAGAAGAGGTAAGCCATAAAAGGTTTCAGTTTAAATTTTAATGTACATCCGCTTTTTTATTTTAGAAAAGGTTCCAATTTGGCACGACCATGCAAAGGATGGACCGCAAAATTGACGAAATAGAACATTAAAAGTCGGGGGTGTTAAAACAACTTTAAAACTCGTCGCTTGATGATGAAGACACTTCCAGGAGATACGCTAAAGGACCATAAATAATTCTTCGAAGACATAAAAAATATAATATGTAATATAATATTGAAGGTATTGCAAAAATACCACAATATGGACTGCAGAGATGCCTCGTACATGTGTTCAAATTTTTCATGTAATCAAATAAAAATAGTTTATTAATAGTAATTATGTATAAATTATTATTTAACATCAATATAGATAGAAATTCCTTATTTTATAGTAATTTTAATTTGTCAATATTCTTATAATAAAAATCTTTATTTTAACTACTATACAAGGTTGTAATTACTTTCCCATGACACTTTCATTGAATTTTACACAGAAGTCATAACAAACGATCATAATTTTGTCTGTGATAAAACGATGAACTATCTGACTTCTTGGAAATATAGTCTAAAATGAAAAATTTTAATCAATATCCCGAAACTACCAACATTCACGACAGGACATAACTTTTTTGCTAAATCATTTATAATTTACAATGGAAATTCCAGTTGTAGACTAGTTTTTAGTGCAAAAACTCCACTTCTGAGGTAAAAGAGACGAAAGCGAAGTTGGAACACAGCCACTCTTTGGTAAGGCACATACTTTGAGTATATTCTACACTAACACAAATGTAGTCTAGATCGTAAAGATCGTAAAACATATAAATGTATTGTTCAGATGCAAAGTATTCAGCATTTCGAATACAAGAGTTGAAAACTGGATACACACAGAGAAGAGATATTATAATGGTACAGTATAGTCCGAAAGTGTTACTTTAAACTAAAAGCAAATTCAAAACTTCAATCAGATTATACAAGTTTATTCAAAAGAGAGAAACACATATGGAAATCATATACGGTTTTCCTATTGTTCGTTTATTTTCTTTTCATTTTCATAAACAAGATTTTTTTACGTTTTATTTCTCTACCCTTGTGTTGTTGTTTGGTTACATCTCAGATCTCATTAATTATAAATATGAAATTTTAGTTAAGTTGTTAGATGTTGAAGAGAGCCCTTGTGTTAGATGGCAAAAGACAGTGTAAATTAGACTGGGATACTGATTAGTTAAGGTAATTAATGAGCCACGTGATACCACGTTTGTGACGCTTTTGGGGATGATGACAAGGAAATGATCCCTTTTATATGCCGTTATATAAGCACTCCGCGTAATGAGATTTATATTATATAAAAAAAGGCAGCTTGTACATAAATATCTAATATTAATTAAAATAAAAACGATAAAATCTTTTGCTTGTCAAATGTTTTGTTCTTGTAATTTATGGTTTAACATGTAGAAACCGATTGACATCTGAACTCCATTTAATTTTTATGGTCCACTATGCCATAAAAATTTTTTCAAATTAACAAACAGGTACAGGCATACAAGTGCTTTATGAGTAGACGCACTGAACCTAACACAACCCCACGTACAATTTTAATAAAATAGTCAAAGTGCTTCGAATTAAAATTGATTGCAGTCCAACTCCAAACTTATTATACCCTTCAGACAAATTATCAGAGAATGTTTTCCATAAATTGTGTAAAAATTTGTCATATACGTAGAGTGGTTGAGGGGTCGAGAAAAAATATAAACAGAAAAAAGTATCACGTTCCTAATTTATGACTACCCTTAACCCACATATTGAATAGCCCTTAGAAAAGCGTAGCAAAAAAGCCAGGGTGTCGATTCCTTAAGGTGTGAAGAACATTTCTCATATTTCTATCCGTTAGATATTGAAAATATTTTCTATACAAAATAAATTGTCGACTATTTTTCGGTGTAATTAAATTGTGAAGAAACAGATTTCACTCAAGTTATTTATGTTATAAAGTAATCTTATCGGTAATGAATGAAAACTAAACCGAGCATTAAATCCGGTGCAGAGAGACAAAATGAATTAAAATGAAGCTGAACAGAAGTGGTTGTAGTTAGGAATGAGGGGTGGGTGTGGGTGTTTGTTGTTGGTGGGTGGTTTGGTGGTTGAAAACGCGCGCGAATGGAACACGACTGTGTATATATACATACACACAGAGAGAAGAGAGCGTTAGTTAATTTTGCATTCTGTACGAATATGATCTGGCGTCCTTTCTTCTATAGAAAATAAGGAAGGAAAGTCTCTCAGTTCCAGCTTATCTGTTCTTTTGTGTTTTGTTGGAAGTTCCATCAGGGCTGTGCACTGAGGAAACAATACTTCATTGGGAGCGCCCGACATGGAGATGTCTCCTAATTGGGAACGATGATGAAAATGGCCAATGGAAAATAAATACATTCTTCAAATAAATATATATCTTTAAAAATATATTATTCATCATACACTTGTTTGCTGTAAAGGGAATTAATTAGAGGGAAAATTATCCAGCATCATTTCAATATAATCAGTACCACTACTAGACAGTGGGTTTATAAAAGAGAGCTCTTATAATATACATCTAAAGCTGGATGGATTATCTGAAAATCTCGACTAATACGTCAATAGAGCTTGAAATTTGATTAAGTTTACTCCAAAGCCCTTTTGAAATACTTTCCATGGTTTATTTGCAGTTAGCTGTTATACTGTGGTTAGGCATATTTTCTGCACACACTTAACAAAGCCCGTTCCCTTTTAATACTGGAACGTATCATATACGGATTTACCAGACGCTTCTCTCTCTCTGATATTTATCATCTATAGCCGATATATTTGTATGTGTAATAAATATTATCGAAAAACTTCCATCCACTCCTAAATACAAAATGTCAAAATCATCTTTATTTGTGTGAGTATTTTCCACTCTTGTATAGTAATAAATTTTGTAACATTTTTCATAGTTAAATTTTACACGAAAAAAAAAACATTTATCTATATCTGTATACGTGTTTATCGTCTAGCTATCGTTAACATTTGACCCTGTTTTAAATAGTCCCTTATCAGTAGTCTTATAACTGCTGATATAAAAATAATTAAGTACGATTATTGATCTGTTTTATGGAGGTTTAATTTAGAAATTGTCCGTTTTGTGGGCTCAGATGGGCATCTGTCAGCGTTAAGAGGCCCTCATTGGTCATAGATATAAATGACAATAACAATTCACTAAACACACTATAATCACAGTTGTGCTACTAGCATCACAAAAGCGTTTCTCTCGCTCCCTAAACCTCGAATTGTCGCATCTAACAACCCTTACCTTTAAATGTATTAGAAAGTTACTAATGAAATTATTCAAATGAACCAGACACACGGGTTTTAATTTCATGGTTTATTAAAAAACACGCGACTTCTAAGGACCAACAAATTCCGCAACAAATTATTGTTTCATATAATTTTCCCCTTTATTAGATTTTTTTATTTGATCGAATTTAGTTTTATATACCAGAGGGATATATGATTGACGAACATATAGCTGACAAACCATCTTACAATATTTTCGGTTCATTGAATAGAGTGCTTTAAAGTTTACAAGGGCTTATACGTTCAAAACTTATATAATATTCAGCACACGAATAACATATGTGAAAATTTTTGAATGCAATTTCATACCGAAAGGAAAATCGTAAGTGTACTTCTAAAGATAGTTTCAGATTACGTTAGCTAGTTCTCTAATGTACTTTGGTTATTTTCGTTTTGAATTCCAGGAAAAGTCACCTGGTTCAACGTGCATATTACACCTGATTTCAAGATTGGATTTCTTTTGTTTTGAAATAACTTCTCGGTACATTTGTATCGATACAGCAGGAAATGTGTGGGCATCAAGTGTGAAACGTGCCTTATTTAAGTATATTCAAACCATAAAGCATGTGAGAAAAATTCATTTTAAATTGAAAGTTTCTCATTTCTTTTTTCCCAAAAAAAAACTTGTTCACATTTTACTTTACTTAGTTTATGTATTCAAATGATACTCGAAATATTTAATTAAATTGGTAATTCGATGACGTTGATAGTTGGGACATTGACAGTTGTTCAATTTGCTAACTAATTGGGTGAAATTTAATAGGTTTGTAAAGTTTACTGATTGCGGTGGTTGCTTTTATATAATAATGGTGCCGTCATTGACTTTTTACGTTGTACAACGTACATGTATGATGAAAGTAAATGGGAAAAAAGGAGTAGAGAAGAGAAGGGAACGACGATATCATCTATAACAATGAGCCGCATATGAAATATCTAATGGTAAATCTCTATTAAACCATATAGTATTGTAGACGTATTGTATGTACACCCCCCATTTTTTTATTTAATGTGGTTTCCCTATTTTGATTTCGTCCAGATAAAATATTCTGAATATTCCACTAAAAAACCGTACATAGAAAAATCTACAATTGTTGCCAAAATCCTGCAGGTTGCAGGAAATATACATATACCAAATGAATTGTTCATTATTTTTCTATAGTGATATATGTATTTTAAAATTCAATTCCCATATATTAACCCTCTCCCCCATCAAAGCCATTGACCATTGTGCAATTCACAATAAGTATTCTATGATTATTAAAATCTGACGTCAGTGTTTAATTATACAAAAACGAACACCTGCTGCATATACACATAAAAGGAAATATGCATAAATACATAATCAGTGCCACTTCCCAGAAATTTGTGCACGGGGGTGTTTTGAAGAAATTCATTGATAAATAACACTGCAACAATTTTTTTAACATCCTAAATGAGCTATCGAAGAAGTCTAATGAAAACATACACATGAAGCCGATACGCGAATAAGCTGTAATATAGGGGTGTCCTAAGGGGTGGGAGTAACACACTGCCATTCAATCAGCGTCTGTCCCTTAGGGATAGGAGAAATTAAGTAACCTTGGTTGCCCACATGTAATTACAACATCACCCGCAACAAATACCACCTCCCGTGAGCCAAACATCCCCCTCACTCTTCACTATACATCTTCTACTCGATGTCATCTGATTTGATTGCAACCCTTGAAAATCATTTATCCAACTGGGACGTCACGTACGACGTTTGCATTTAGCTTGTGACAAAAAAAATACTGGAACATTTAAAAAAAGAGAAACCTCTCTCTCCACACATTACATAAATATTTATAAAATTTACTATTGAATACATATTTTGGCACTTTTTCAGGCACCCGCCACTTTTAAGTGCGATATTAACATATTTTTTTCTTTCTGCCTTTGTAAAGGGCCTGCGGTCATTTTAGGGATTTTTTTGCCGAGTGGATTTACTTGAATACCTTATGTAACTTTTACTAAATCCCACTAAACTCGTAAAAAATGATCGCTTTAAAAGATAAAATACTCAAATACCATCCTCGTGGCTTACGAATAGATAAAGATGAATGTTTGATTTCTTTGTACTTTTCCTCCATACATTCGATAATATTCATAATTTTAGTTAGGAACTAATAAAAGAACAGCACTAATATGTTGTTCTGTTTAATGTTTTGTGGGGCAATAAATGTGACAGGAGAAAGACTCCCGCTTCTTCTGAACTAAATAGATTAGCAAAGCACTAAGTGCAATGGATAACAAAGATAATAATATATATTATTATTGTTTTTGCTACTAACTTCCAACAGAAGAGCATATAAATAATTGTGTGCAATAAAACTAAAGTAATTTGTTAATTTGTTAAAAATCAGACCGCACACACAGTTTGGTATAATATATCGCAACGAAATTGGATAGAAAGAAAGAAATTGGTAACGTTTGAGTGATGATGATGTCGAATTGGCAGTACTAATGTAATTGGTGGTGTCGTTGTGGGTGCTAGTCATCAGTTCAAACCCACATCACCCTCTTGTTCGTTCATAAAGCTCTGTCACACTGGCATCATCAGTCCCCAAAAACTCTTCATTCCGCGGTCAACAATTGTCTGGTTCATCATCGCCTCATGTCCCAGATGGGTTGCTTTATTTTATTATAAGTACCAGACTGATTAAGTTTTTTTTATTCATCCTCCACACATTGAAAATAAACACTAAAAATACATGAACACACAACGTTCTTAAATAGTTCCAGAACGGGGGCTGGATTTCCAGTTAATATCAATGTAACAGTTTAATCTCCCATGATTAAACATTTGAATAGGTACGATTTTGTCAAACACGGATGTTAAAGCTTATATAGGTCTTAAACTGACTAAAACGTACCAGCCGTTATTAATTCACCAATCTGATTTATTTGCGTACATCTATGAAATATTACCCTATAAATTTTTGTCCCCACTTTAACTTGAATTCACTTCACATTGCATGTTAAGCAAATGTCCACTGCTTTATACTGGAATTTTTTCCTATTCAACTACCAGTCGTGGTCAGTTTGGTGTATAAGTAAATTTTTTGCAAAATCATAAATGATCGATTTATAACAGAAAATAATTTTCACGTCAAACACAACACTTTAACATTGCAATTAGGGTGTTGAATATAATTTTTCGTAAAACAACTTCTTTGTTCTTCATGATGCAGGTCCGGAGAGCAATTTCTTTTATCAGGATCATTTGATAAAACGCTTTGAAAGTTTCTTCTATCTCGACCATACGAAAAGTATGGATATATAAAAAGCAATTCTTTTAGTTTTTAGGGGAAGTATAACATGTATTATACTTGATGCACTTATATAGTGGTAGAAAATTTTGTATGTGTGGTTGTCACCCCCAAAACATTAACTTCCAGACAAGCTGACCACATAGTCGCTCATAAATCTCATAAATGACAGACACATAAATGGCACTTTGCAATTTTCGCTACTCAAAATAGCATTTAACGAAAATATTGTTTAACGAATATCAAGAAATGTTTATTATCTATGTAATAAATGTGTTAACGGTGATGATGTTATTCCGTATTTGGAGTGACAGAATGAAATTTAATCGAATTTATCAAAGTGTCAATCATGTGTGGTGGTAAGAAAAATTTAATATGAATATATGTATGTACATATAGAAAAAAATACACAAGTGTGAATGTAATATGAAAATACAAATGCAATGGTGATATTTTTATCTGGTCTCTTCCATTTCAGTCGGTCGGATATTACTTAGATATTTAATTTCCATACGATTAACTCGAACAATCTGATTAGAGTTCTATCATCAAAATATCACTTTACTCATATTTTGAGTCTACATCAACACCCATTTCTGCTTTACTTTTTTACTTTTTACTCAAACATGATTATACGTTAAACGAGCAAAAAATAAATTCATTCCACACCTTAATGTATATTGTATGTGTGCGATTTAGAATAAAGAAATAATCAGGGGAAATAGGCTTTTTTGAAAATTGAAGGGAAAGCTTTTAGATGAACTAGTTGTCACGTTGTTGTCTAAAATGGTATAACGCTTTTTATGTGTATCACTTGCTAGTCCATTTTCCAAATTAAATTCGACAAACTAAAAAATAACATTTCCATATATACCCTACGAATTGACAACTCTCTGTGTGCAGAATCGCTGTGTTTAAACGAAAATTGAAACACCACCACCATAACCAACACATCTATTCAATTTTCATTTATAATTTTCAGCAATAAAATTGTTTTTTTATTTCTAAATTAACAAAAGTAAAACATTCACCATCTGGAAGTTGAAAACAACGGGAAAAACACTGCATTTTTTCTGTCCATGACAAATGACTTAGGGGTTGTGTAGACAGAAAGTAGGAATTTAAAAATAGTTGAAAACAACATAAATTTCAAATTATCCCTTCTTAGTTGTTTTTATGCCGCAATAGAATGGAAGAGAAGAAGGAAAAAATGTTTGTCTTAATTATAATTACAAAATAAGCATACATTTCCCTAAGTATCAGTTTTAAAGTAATAAAAAAGAGAAATTATTTGCCACTGTTTTTTTGTATATATTTCACAAACGAGTCATTTCCATTTTAATTGCTATATACATATACTTTTTCCATTTTTCTATTAGTATGCAAATCATTAAAAGTTTGTAGAGACAAGAGAAAAAAATTATACACCGAAATTAATCAATTAACCAGCATTTTCTTACATTTAAATTATCTTCTTTTATCACCCCCTCGCCATACGAAATATAATTGTTAATATTTCACTTCTATATCTCCTTGCATTTTATATAATGTAATTACACGCGTATACCGAAACTGAAAGGAAATACTGACTATATCAATCACATAAAATAAACCGCACATTTCTTATAGGTATTCTTGAGTAATGTGGCTCAAGTGCATTCAAAAGAGACTGTTTCATGTGCCCTTTCGACATATAGTTCACGCTTCCTTCCCGGAAAGACGATTTGAAATCGTTTCCCTTTGCCACACGTGCTAAAACCACTAACAAATCAAAATTCCACAATCATTGTTCCAAATGTAATTAGACTGTATTTTTGAATAGTAAAAAATTGCGTTCATTTTAACCCTAAGTTTCTGTGTAATGACGTGTAAAATGTGAAAATTGCACGAATTATTCAAATTCAAGACTGTCTGGCTTTAAGGGAATCCCGGAAACGGTAAAGGCCCTTAAACGAACGTCTAGATCATTTCCTTATATCAGAGTTCCCACGCAAGGGGTTCGTTCCTATGCAAAATGGTTATAAACACTGTTTAACAGATATGTTTCATATTTTGACGGCAGATTTGAGCTTCCTAATTCTCACGGCTGTGTTTTTCATACATTTACTTCCGTCAAAACACGAACATGTGTGCGCGGCTCTTATCAAAATGAAATTTATTACATTCTACATTGGAGAATGTGTCAATATGTTGTGACATTAGACTTCTCCATGCGTAATGTTCTGTTACAGAATGTAATTTATTAGTAAATAAGTTGTTAAGTTTAAACAATGGCCATGTTAAGTCAAATTGAAGTAGTTTGTAAACAAGTGGTTGGAAATGTGATTTCCACTGTTTAAGTTTACAACGTCTTTACACTAAATTGTACATCAATGGCACAGTAATCAGTAATTAAGCAATTGTGGTTGTAGAAAGCTCTCTGTTTCTTTCATATTGTCACAATATTCAAACGCATATTGTATTTTATGGGAAAATATTTTAATAAATCTCCATGATGATGGGTGCAGTAACATGTGCTGCTCCTTTTCGAGATTGATTCAATATTGAATTTTCAACAAAACAAAATTGAATGATCTCTCTTGTATGTGAAACAATAAAATGTCTCCTTACAGCTTGTAGTATGGAATGGAAAAAATGTGCTGGCATGTGGTTGAAGACAATTATTATTATTTTTTACACTTAATTGACGTAATGGTTTTGTTTGGTCAAACCCATGAAGGGTCAACATTCGAGACAATTGTCTTTTATTATATAGAGAGAGAGAAAATAAAATTTATTATCTAGGAACACAAAACCGACTTGAACAATTTCGAGTCTTGTCACGTATATTCTTGAGTTGTTACCATATGTAACGTTGATATTTTTTAGATTACATGCATAATCTTGGGCATATTCAAAATGTCTTAAGTCCGTGTACATACTTTTAATGTGTGTTTTATTTAAAAACTTGTTTTTTCACTAGAAACTGTATCATTCTTAAACGTACTTACGAAAAGGAACAAACAAAATTCCAACAAATTAAATTAGATAAAAAATTTTATTATCTCCTTTGCACGATAGATTTATAGTTATAGATTTTATGTCGTGAAATTATTTTTCCCACTCAAGGTAGCTCAATTTTACGATGACATTTTATGGGTATTTGCAAATTCAAAACGTTTCACATTGTCTAAAACAATGTTGCAACATTTTATTAAACACTTATCCATTGGATTTTTACCATCTTATAGATAGGTACATATTTGCAAATTCAAAACGTTTAACAATGTTGCAAATTTTATTAAACACTTACGCATATCCTTGATTCGTTTTTTATTTTAAGGGAGATGGTGATATTTTTTTCGTTCCCAATAAAATTATGTAAATTGTCATTTTATCCGAAAAATATCCAAAGAAAATGTTTCATTTACAAAACATATACCGCAATCATATTATCATAAAATTTTTTATTTCACTCTAACAGAGTTTTCTGTTTATGCATTTATTCATGAACGAACCAGCCAAAAATCTACTAACATCGTATATCGAAATTTTTGTACCGAAAAACTTGCACTATTTAAAAAACTCCTGACAATTTTTTTAATGTTTATTTGTAGACAACATCACTGTGTGTGCTGATATAGATTTTTGCCACTGTTGTGTGCTTTAAATCATAGTGGCAACTTCACGGTTCTAGAATACAAGTTAGGGATGCTGAAAGTTCCTGTAACATTTATAGCGTAAATTTAATTAAGCAAATAGTTGAAATTCCTTGGGCAATGGTCATTTATATTCTCAACTGATTACATAACACACACACCACATCGAATTGTACATTTATTACACATTGAACAATTGCAAATTACATTGAATAGAAAAAGTGATGAAACATGATGCGATTTGATTTTTTTTTATTCCAATAATGCGCAAATCGGTATTACAAGTCAGTTCGTATTATAATATGTAACATTATAATAGAGCTAATTAATGTAATGATTACAATCTGTCGTAAACAATATACAATACCTACAATAGAATAAAGGCAGGGTAAAATTTACCAAGAGAAATATACAGAGAGAGTTATGGGATGAACGATATAATTAATCACCAAAACTCGCCGGTATTTGCTATACTAAGCCAGCCGTCTTAATTTCTAAGATAAATACCTATATTAATTAGATTGCGTCAACAGGAGAAGTAGTATAATTACTTAGAAACGAGACAGTTTTCGTTCCTAATACTTTATCGGTGCACGCCAGTTGGAAAATTTGCATAAATAACTCATAAAAGCGTAGTACATCAACATTTGCTTTATTCATTTTTCGAATAATAATGATTCACTTTTAAATTGAGTTTTTCCAACTTGCAATTGATTAGTTTGTATTTTTTTTTCTCGAAAAAGACGTCCCAAATTTGCAAGAGGATTTTTTTTGGGACAATTGTTCCGAAAGGGTGGCGAACAGCTTACCCCTTGGGTGTTGAATAGCATAAAATCAAAGAAATCTAATGAAATGTATAGGTACGGTTTTGTGGCGGATATATAATGATGTTATCGAACTTAGTGATTTGCAAGGGTGGAGACCCTTATTGCTTTGTTCTCACTTTTGAATTTGGGGTGGTCTAACACTGATAACAGAAAGCCCAGTATTACATTTTCGATTCGTAGAATGCCTCAACTCGTCTCCATACCCTTAATCTTATTTACATATGTAATCTTTTCTGAATTTTTTCTTCCTTTTATTTCAACTCTGTGGTAGGTATGTGTGTGCATCGCGTCCACGATCTCTTTGGGAAATTACTTTCGGTAAATCGTGCCCAAAAAGCGCTTTGCAACTATCGCATATCGGACATATGTAGATTTGTAAACACACGGAAAATATATAACAGGTGTTAGAAATGAAATAATTGATATTAGAATTGTGTGCAGTATGTAGTTGTAGCGTATCGCAAATCTCTACTGTAATATGAGCCGACAAAAGGGTAACTAATACGGTTTTTGCCGCCCCTACACCACTATTCAAATAGATAAGGGTATATCCAAAGCTTCTCCTAATTATATTATATCAGAAGGGTCATATATCAAACCAAAATTAACCAAATGCTACTTTGAATTTCCATCTTCACCTTCGAAACGCTATCTTACCCCAGTTTGTTATCAGGCCCAACCATATAGGAAAAAATTACTCAACCCTTCTCAAATGTGTAAGCCATAAAAATTAAATGCTTCATTTTCCACGGAATATCACTTATTTACAAGTAATTCGGCGCAATATTGAATGCAATAAAGCAATTTTTATTGTCTTTCAACGTATGTATGCTATAAATATTATTATAAAAGTTATAAAATTTCCCAAAGTCACTCTTTAAAAGCAATTCCGTAAAATAAATGATACGAGACGAATACATTCTCAGTAGAATGTATACTTATATGTAGAGATTTTTTTAAGAAAATACCCAAAAAAAACGGCTATTATTTCTATATTTTCCTCGTAAAAACAGGGGGGGTTTCCCTTGCAACTCTCATATTTACGACATGTCTTAACATATTTAACTTTAAACTCATACCATTATTCCATAAATACATTTACTTGAAATTTCTATACAAACTTGGTGTATAATTTCATCTTCCACTTTCTTACCACCTAATTCAATAGTCATTATATTAATTAAAGAGGCAATAAGTAAATTTTCTGCTCTGTGAAGTGTTCAAGTGGAAAGAGGAGATTTTTGGGAAAAAATTTGTCTGCATTTAACAAGAGCAAAAAATCGATATAAAAATTGAAAACATCTAGTATTACATTATCTCATGTGTATAAAATGGGATTTGGGAATATTACAATAGAAATTCCCCTAGTATCATCTCATAATCTCATCTAAAGCATTTAAATTCGGTGAAAGATGATGGAAACGATCGCACCACTCGAACAGACATTAGCGGTTTACAAGATTTCTCTTTACATCTGCATTTAAGCACTTCACATTCTATGCTTGTATACGTTATTTAGGGTCTTGATGTTTCCAATATGATTGAGCCATCAACACTCTCAAACATGACAATTGCAGAGAACATTTTTGTCTCTTCACCACCGAAATTTACTTTCTTAATTACATTTGATAAAGAAACAAAAGGAATAAATCCAGTTTGGAGGAGCTTTTGCATCTAGGCACGCGCTCAAGTTGTCACTGATTACTAATTGCCACTAATAGTGGCAACATGTGCGTGTTATGAGAGTTTACAACTTACTCTCAACTCAAAACTACTCTTGCTTACAACCGAAACGATTACGTCGCAACAAGGGTAATGTTTATTCTACTATAATTTATTATGCAATACATATCAGCCCTTTCGTCTATATATTTCTGTCTAATTTACATCCAATCTTTGTCAATTGTAAATTTCGAATTCGAGTCTACCTTCAGGTTACAGACAGACAGTTATTCTTGGTTCAAAGTAATAAAATATTTCGTTAACCAACTCTTTTTCCATTTAATCGTAAAATGGACATCAGGTGCAAAAGAAAGTTAAAATGAATTTATAATTAAATTAGTACTGTTAATTAAGAAATTGAAATATATGTCGATATATAATTGGGGTTTGCTTTTGGATGGTGTACCAAATGTAGGGTGAATTGGTGAATTAAAATGGGGATGATAGTAATAATAGTCTTCCCTATATGTGCGGTTTGAAGCCGTGACATTTAGGTTTTGGGGGAGTTAGTTTTGTGGTTACGTTCAATTTGTATACAATTGATTGTTTTTCCTTTTGTGTACATTCCATTTTCTATTTGCTCTATATCGAGTATTTTAATAAATTTAATTCCAGTCTAGCCCGAATATTAGTATTATAAACCTTTCCGTAAAGGTATCCACAGATAAATTTTCTGCTATGCTGCACGTTGAGTAAGTGATCATCTAAAGTGAGTGCTAAATAAATATGATAGTGCCTCTACAACGATGCCATTCGTTCTCTAGAGACCGATCCATCGTGTTCCCTGGAGAAGGTACCCAAATCAATTACATTCTCAAGTAATTAGAATATGCTTGAACATTTAGTAATATGTATATTCTGGGAGTTTGCCATTAAAAGTTCGCTTTTTGATGTTGTTTTTAAGGACTTGTTCGCCTTAATTAATGCATATATGCCGAAAAATAATGCCCATATTCCTAATCAATCTTGAATTGGGGAAATCATGTGAGCTTATCATCGAACTTGACGTGTGTATTGGTCATCTATATAGTAAATAAAACGGCCATTCCCTTTATATCAGTGTTCAAAAACGCCACGAGTAGAAGCTCTCTAGAGGAAACTACTCCACTTTATCTTCCAGTGTTTTATGTTTAGGTTGACAGGAGATAAAAAATATTCTGATGACGGATAGTCGAGAATTGCCAGAGAGAAAAATGCCTCTACAGTTCATGTCCATAACTGTATTCAGGGGTTATTTTGTGTATCTTTTTTTAATGAATAGCTATTAGTTACGGTTTTCAATTTTTTCTCTAGTTTATAGGGAAGACATCAATACTGAAATTTGTAGCAACATCAACTTGAACACACACACAGCAACGTATTCTATCTGAAATATACACTTTGATTATTAAGCAAAATTAGTTTCTTTTTCCATGGAATATTAATATAAAGGGGCGACTGCTTGAATATGTATACCTACACAGTCTATTAAGCAACAAATCATTGAAGAACGAGCTTTTATTTGTTTGACTGCATCATATGATTTTAAGATCAAACGAGCTTCAGGCTTTTACTATATACCCACTGAAAGCAGCGTTATGCTTTGATGAGAACTGCATTGAAATGTCAAGGTAGTAGTTTATTTGACTGTGTCATAAAAAAAACCACACGAGTAATAGGTACACATCATTTTGTTTCCCTCAATTTGACTTGCAGTCGACGCTTCTTAATTATAAACATCGCAATTAATGTACACAACTCTCCAACGTGTATTTGTTGGTTTTTTGTCAAAAGATAAATTATTTCACTATCAAGTACAAATCGATAATAAACTCTAGATACAATTTTTTTTTCAAATGCCATTGTATATATGAATTGTGTGTGTAGCAAACCGAAAAATGAAATCGCTTGGAAATTATAAATAGCTTAATTCAATTTTGTTAAAAAAGAATCTATAAAAAAAATAAATATCAATTGAATTTTATTCTAACAATACATTTTCACTATACTTGCCAACGTGAAATCGGCCGCCGTTTTTCAATGGAATCTCATTTCACAGGTTCTATTGAAAAGTTTACACAAATATTCGCCAACACGAATTGCGTTATGAGATATTGAAAAACATTCTTCTTAATTACCGTATACGTACAATTTCCTCAGTATGGAATAATTAAACAATACCGCTTCATATGTGGATTTTTTGCGAATTTTCACAACCGGTAATGGTTGCTGGTACAGTACAGGTGTAAATTATTGGTACACGGTTTTCTGTACAATGCAGAGAGTTATATGAATGTACTTATATACATATACCTACACAAGATAACATGCTATTGTGCTCCTATCTGGTGGCAATATGTCTTGGCAGTACAGATATTATCAGGAGAACTTAAAGCGCATAACCCATCTTTAAAGCGCACACAGAAGTTCCTATTACTTTGTTGAATACATTTTTTTGCGCTCGTTTTTTTGCCAAACTTTCACATTGGCGCCTTCACCAAAATTTTCACATTAAGTCATTTGTGGTTATTTGTGCGTAAATAGATCCACAAACCCCCTTTTTACCACCCCCCAAACCGCATATTTCCAAGTAAAAGGAGTTTAGTTGTAAATGTCGGATTAGTGCATTAACATTTATGCTAGACGTAATCTGAATGAGTTCAATGAGGAGCATGCGTGCGTATGGTTATATATTAACCACTCTTGTGCTTGCATATAATTCTATATAGCATGAGAGAGTGTATGAAAATCGCTGGGATGCTGTAGAGGATCTACTATATAAAAGCGTTATCCCGTAACAATTACAATTACCTATACGCTCTGCTAAATATCATCTATTGGCTGTATTTAATATGTTCCCACATGGAAATATGAATATTTTTTACAACAAAATGAACATTAATAAAGTTGTGCATGTGCTTTGCCAAAAAACTATTGATAAATGGGCAAAATGGATGTTTTGTTGCGAAATTGTAATGTGCGATATGTAATTCGATCAATTACAATTTATCAATTAAACTTTAAACTTAAACAATAATAACATTTATTAAAAGTTATGGTAAAATATATTTATTGTATGGGCTCTAGAGGAGCGAAAAGGACTATTATTATGCATTGTCAGTTGATTTCTGTTGTTTGGAATTCATGTAGTGGATAAAATCACGCCTTCATAAAAGCTTCTGTTAAAGCGATATTAAGAATTATATTTTATCGAAGGGGGAACCGAAACCGTTGCAAATTGAACGCACCGAGAGTAACTGAAAGAAATTTGCCATAGTGACGAAATTAATAATAAAAAAATTTAGATATTGAGCGTTTTTCTCAACACCCATCATCCCCGCATCACATTCAAAGTGTTGTTGTGCACCCACAATTTGTTTCATTAATTACAATGATAAAAGGATTGCAATACTAGTTAAATGTTCAGGTATGTTTGTCAGGATACAAAGAAGAGATTTCATGCCCTTTGGACCCGTAACCCTTTAATGTTTCTACACTGCACCCTATGGGTTCTACACCAATGTTTTGCTAATCTTCGGCTTTATGAGTTCAGATTAGGTGTTTAACTTATTATTCTGGCCAGGCAATGTGTGGGGACCTATCTATGCCCAATCTAATAGAAAGGATTCCATACAATACATAATCGTATATTTCGAGTAGTGTGACATTATTTTAATAACTAAAATAAAACAAGTTAAGGTATGAACAGATAATGAAACCCTCAGGCGTTTTAGTTTTAAATATAGACACCTAGATGAAAGTAGATTTTAGATTTCTTACAAGGGTGTGTGTGTGTGCAGCATTTTGTATGATGGTAAATATAAATAAGCAGATGGTGTAATTCGGGGGTAGAAAATTATTTACAGATTATATTCGGTAAGACACTAAAATTAGCATTTGTTTACAATTGAAACAGTTTTATTTTTAAACAAATGCTCTCATAAATATGCAAATAAATTTACAAAAAATAATAAAAAAAACCATTAACAAAAGAGTTATAGTTTCCCAATGAAGGAATCTAATTCACCTTTGACATTTATTGTTCCACTAAACAATTTTTTATTATTGTATATAATAAAAATATTTTCACCGATGACAATTAAAAAGTTGTGCTAAATTTGTCCTCAATTACCTTTTGCAATACAATTGTGCTCTAATTGAATTTTTTATACAATTGTATTAAGTCCCAAGCGCACTAAGTAGGATAGATAAGCTAGATGTGTGTTGTTAATTTATTGCGTACACTTTGTAAAAAAAACACTTAATGTAAAGTATAAAAATAATAACCACAACAAAGACCTTGCAAGTATCTCAGTTTGAAATCTCCACTATATACAGTCTTAAGTGCGTATATACATAAGTATATTTAAAAATTATAAAATCCGTTTTGGAAATGCGAAATGGCACGTGTTTATTAATAAATTCATTTGAAATGAGCACGTTAGTCCCAGGTGCTAGCGATTCTAGCAATATAGCAAAAAAAAATCAAGTATGGGACTAGTGGTACAACGTCTAGGAGTGTGGAGTTGAAGAGAGTTGAGTACAGTGTCGTGTATGGTAGTAGTGTTAGTTGTCGTATTGTTGGCAGTCGATTTGTCTGGAGGCAGCAGTGTGATCGGTGATCGGGTCGGTCGGTTGCCCGGAATAAACCGGAGCGGTCGGCTATAGTCAGAGTGTGTCGGTCTCGGTGGTACGGTATCTGCCGCATGCCAACGGCGCCCCAACCGCCACCACCACAGCACGTTGGCAACGCCCTATGGCCTATCGTGACCGAACTGTGAACTAAGAACCTCCCCGAACCGCCCAGGCCAAGTCAGTGTCGGGCTTGAGACCGAAAGGTCACTAGTAGAGGCTAGAGTGTGTCGTGGGGTTGACCTATCACCTCCAATGCGAAGATACGTGCTCCGGCTGAAATCGAACTTGTCCAAGTCAACTACGTGCAATACAGGTTCAGAGTGCAGGAGTCGGAAAGTGGTGAACTCTGTGTCGAGGTTGTCCGTGATGTTGTTGTGAGATATTGGAACTGAATAACCGAGTCGATTAAAAAAATAAAATTATATCGCGTCTCTTGTGCTGTGCGGGATCGGTAATATTGTTATCATCCTCATATCGAAATTCCAAGAGCGGTGACCAAGTGGTGAACGGAGGACGTGGTGGACTTGGTGGAGCGCCCGACCAGGCGACACATCGCCATGGCCCTGGTGGCGAGCTCCTGGCGTGAGCCTGCTCTCGTCAGCCCCATGTCAACGTCGTTGAACTCATTGCCAAACGGACTGAATCCGTTACCACCGGCCGTCGGTTCGACAAATCTAAATCCATTACCATC
The DNA here is from genome assembly GCA_963930825.1 of Silvanus unidentatus. Lineage (NCBI taxonomy): Eukaryota > Metazoa > Arthropoda > Insecta > Coleoptera > Silvanidae > Silvanus > Silvanus unidentatus. The sequence goes on from OZ005763.1 coordinate 479,430, forward strand.
AACAATCAATCCAATTACGCTTGATAATCCAGATGTAGGTCTCATCAATCGGCAAACACCATCGCAAAATTCACAAAACAGTGCCAACAGTGCTGATAAAAATCAAAATATTGAATGTGTTGTTTGTGGAGACAAAAGTTCTGGAAAACATTATGGTCAATTTACGTGCGAAGGTGCGTACTTATTATCAATTATGAGTTTTTTTTTTGTTCAATTTCATTCCTTATGTCCTTTATGGTGTTCTGCTTGTTTAATCATTGGAAAAAAACATACCCCACAACATACACCCCTTTAGTTACATATTTAGTCTCCTTTTGTCATTTGCTTGGTTTTTTCCCAAATTCAATGTCGTGTTACGCTCTGCTAAATCACACCACAAAAATCTCGGAAACAATGTTACAATTGTTGAAACGTCCGGTTAATATTGTTTTCCACTCAGTTTTATAAAAAAATCTCTATTATTATTAATAACGTTGATATGAATAAGAAATTACTGCCAGGTGTACACTTGTGAATAATATACTAACCACTATAATTAAATAAAAATGTACATCTTTTGTTCCGAGGTTTGTTTGTAGTAAAGGTAATAAAGAAAAAACGAACTGCCATTCATACACCCCCATAAGTCAGAGCTTTTCACTAGAAATGCAAGTGTGGAAAGTTCAATGCTGAAATTCTCGCAACTCAATCAATTAACCGGCTAACCGTTACATAGTTTTTGGAAAAAATTTTGAATAGGCATTTCCTAACGTTAATGTGTGGAACTTGTCGGAGCTTTTGGTTGAGCTTTTCGTTCGGAATCAATTACGATGCAAGCGTGCAATTTTTAATTGACCGTGTTAATATATGCATCAAATGTAAAAGTGAGAGCTTTTTCGATTTTGAAAGATTGGCCACACGGGAGGAAATAAATGAAACGTTTTGAAGATTTTTGCGAAATACCTAATAGATATCTCATCATAGCATCTTTTATGGACGTCCACTTGTTAGTCGGACGTTGGCTATCTATAGCCGTAGTTCACGTAGCCTTAGGGCGGTATAATATCCATAGTCCCCACATACGTGCTAAATCTCATACATATTCAATATGGTAATTTTTCAAATTCCTCCTCTCATCTGTGTACGTGTTTATGTATATATTCGTTGCTTAGATATGCGTATATAACTAGGTGACACAAAAATCACCGTATACACGAAAATAGAAATTTATTAACTAATTGTATATAACAGTGATTTATGATATTTTATTCAATAATTAATTAGAAGCTTTCACTCAAGTTAAAAGAGTGCCATTTATGTGATCTAACCAACTACTTTTCACACATATACACAGAGAGCATCGTCAGTACTGAAAGAGAGGAGCGCAATTGCACATTTATGTGTCCACAAATTTATGCGTAAAATATTCATTTTCAAACATTCCCTAATCAAGATGACAATTTTTAATTGAAATTACTAATTTCCGTTACAATATAAAACGATTTAATTTATTTGTTTCGACTAAACGTTGATGATTTTCAATTGAAATAAATCACACATTTTCAAATATATATTGTTAATAAAAATGATTTATTCTAATTAACACAAATGGAACGATTGTTAAAAATTAACTTGATTATATTTCCATTTCTTCCACCTTGCCAAGTGACCAGTATGTGTATAGGTTTGGTATGTACTTATAATATTATATATAATAACTCACATAATTACACCCAACTAATGACTATTATTATAATTGATGTTTGATAATAATCTTAATGTAGTTAAAAGTCAGCCATGCTGATCAGTCAAAGACCTAAAGTTCTCCTTTATATATTTAACACCTTAGAATGGCCATATAATAAATATTTATAGTAAATCATTTGATTATATAGTAAAAATATTTGAGATACCTTAAATATAAGAGAATTTGAAAGTTATCGAAAGCTGTTTGTTAAAACACCAAATTTAGGTCGAATATTATAAATATTTATAAAAAATCTTTTGCTATTTTCTTTTATTGTAAAAAAGTACCTTTTGTCTTATTTCAAAGTAATATTATACGCGAACTCTTATAAATTGTAAGAAACCTTTCTTTATAATTTCAGATTAAATCCAAAATGTTAAAATTTATTTCGGCTTCGTAAATATCATTTACTAAAGAAAGGAAAACACTATAATAAACCTATTACTTCACAATATTATTGACACGTAAAACGTACAGAATTACTATTATCGTCGAGTAGGAAAAAAATTAAATGTGAAAACAAATCCACAACCCCTCAGTTGATATTTTGACAGCCCTATAGGGAATACCACCAAGAAAAATGAACCTTTATAAAAACATTTCGTCTATAAAACTATAAAAGAATTTCAAAACGAAGATGACTTGTCTGACAGCATAACATATTATCTCAATTAATTTACGATAAAACTTCTTTATATTCATTTCTGTTTCAGGTTGCAAATCATTTTTTAAACGAAGTGTTAGAAGAAACTTGACGTACTCATGTCGTGGAAGCAGGAACTGTCCTATAGATCAACATCATCGAAATCAGTGTCAATATTGTCGATTAAAAAAATGTATGAAAATGGGCATGAGAAGAGAAGGTGTGTGTAGTATTCTTAAAAATATTTCCAAGTGTTTTTTATTTTTTAATTTCGTTCTTTCATTCAACTTGAAAATATGAAATAAGTCTATATCAACATTTTTATATCTTACATACGTACATATGGAAAGATTTTTTCATGGTCCATCATGTATGTGTATGTAATACTAAAGAATTTTTCGTAATAACATTACAAAGGTTATTTACAAGGTTATCAATCATTTGATATGTTTCCTTTTCGAAGCACAAAGATAATTTTATAAGAAATCACGTTATAGTTTTAAATAGACATTTTGTCGAAATTTCGCCTGTGTGTGTGCGAATGGAAAAATGCACCATCACAGAAGATGATTGAATGAAAATAATAATTTCGTTATCTTCTATAGACTATATATGTAGAACGTCGTATAAAAGTAAAAGATTGTATGAAAAATATTTAATGCTCATATATGTATAAGCGGTGTGCTAAAATAGCAAAGCAGGGTCCTATTCTTGCAGATGATTGATCGGTTTAATATACAAATACTTGACCGTAAGGTCCAACAAAAGGCCTTTTCCCGTACCTAAAAGATCGTTTACCACTTGCATATATTAACCACTGACTTAAGATTAATGGTCATACATTCGAAATTGGTCAGCATGGATATGGGAAAAATATATACATGTATTGGGTCCCTAAAGCTACCTCTATTACCAATTTGACATATAAAAATTACATTTTTCACAAACAAATTTTAATATTGTAATTTACATGTATAGAAGAAGGTTCATGTGTTCCTTTAATGTGTGTAGAAAACTAATTGAAACAATCAACGTGATTAACGATTCAAAATTCAAAAAAAAATGATTTGATTTTAAAAAAACCTAATGGGAAATCTGTTTGTTTTTATACGTTAACATTCACTTTCAAAACATGAATAAAAAAATTAATTAATTGCTGTCTAAGCTTTGATTGTGCTAATAATGAAGCTCTTTGCTCCACCAGTAAAAAAATTCTCAAAAACCTCTTGGGGTGCTAAGGTCAAATTTCCTGAAAGCGAGCTTTTTTACATGCTAGCCTTTTCTTCTAACACAATTTGCATTTTCTATGGCCTATTTCGTAACCACAATGTAATATGAGTAACCAAAATTCGAAAAACACGTTTACATCCACCTTGTATATCAAATTTATTTTGCGTAGTGCGAGAATGAGAAGAAAAAAACGTTTATTCTTAAGCCTTATTTAACTTGTTCGGATTACCTACTGTCCATTATTTCATTCTTAAATAAACACGCACACATATATGTAGAAATAAATGGGTTTTATTACAATATGTTAAATATAACGGCCGTATGATAGAACCAGCCGCGACCGGGTGATGTTCCCAAAATGCGCTAGTAGTCAGGTAGCAAAAATATAAACTTGTTTCATGGGGTCTGCTCGTCTTACATTAAGCACTTTGCATGAAACTTAAGGATTTAGGGGTTACATCCACATATATAAGGTAGTGTATAGATGACCAATGTCCAGTGAATATTATGTAAATTAGTTAAGGGCTAAACTGTAAGGGATTTTTATTCAAATCACTCCACTATATGTGTAATGTAACCTTCTATACTTTTACTGGGGCGGTTTTTACTATAAGGGTATACACACACATACGGTGGGAACGAAATTTCTTTGGACGTTTTTCCATTTTGAAATAAAATTTATACGATTTATGACGCATACCATATATAAACGCATATAAGAAGAACAAACAAAATTTACATTTTTTCCTCCTCTTCTATATACGAATATTTTCTATAATAGAAAAATTTAGGTAAACGCCCGTTTTGCAAATGAATATCTCTCGAAAAGAAAGTCGATAAATAATAATCAACAAAAAAAAGAAGAATTATTACGTTAGAGACGTGTTTAAATTTACTATTAAAATAATATTTAAATTATTGTAGTACAATAATATTTTTCACCTTTGATCTGTAAACCGGTTTTTGAATAAATTTAAATTAATATGCAATTTCTAAAGTTCTTTATTTTTGTTTACTAATCGCAATCTACACAGTCATTAGTACAATTTTTCAATGATTTGCAGGTGCTTGCTGTATAAATTTTATTTTCCAATAAAAAACATATTTCAGTACTGGATGTGTTTTGAAAAAAGGGGCAAGCACACACGAAGTGTGCTCTATTATTTGTAACAAACAAAGAGATTAGTGTTTTGTATGTGAATCTTAAACGTACTTACCTGAGTTCGCGTCAAAGAACCTGTGAAGCTGGATATAATGGACCCGTCACGTGCCTTAAGTGTTAAAAAATTCTAATAGTAAAACACTTTTTTTTCTCTCTACCTGAAATAACAGCCTCCACTCTGCTACGTAATACAATGTTGAATTATATACAAATAAATATATCTATTATGTATTAACTTTTAACTGTATAATCAACATATTCTTTATTAGCTATCCATAAGCAGTAAAATGAGTAATGTATAATAAAACAATGTTTATTGTGTTTTATAATGCACACAATTTATTGTTTAGTTTTAAGTGAAAAGAAAAGTTCTCATTTTCATTTGAAATGCGTATGACTTGTACACCAAGTTGAAGAGAAGAGAGAACTATTTCGAGATTACTATTTGAAAAATTTACATCGAATACAAAAGGAAAGGTTACTTTTGTCTGTTTTTTTTTTCATATTTCTCTTTAAAAAAGAAAAACAAGTAATAATACATTCATAAAGTAGTCATACAAGTAATATTATACGAGTAAGAAATAAAAATGCGTCTTCTGAAAAAAATTTGTGAGATGTGGTAGCTGGAAAACAATAAAGCTAATTAAATTATATACATAAGTATGTACGTACATGGATTTTTTTCTTAGAAAACGTTTCTCCAGCTCGTTTTATATCCATTTATATGTAAAATAAAGTTGTTAACCCATTCCGACAAAAAAAGTGTTTTAGCATCAAAAAATGATGTGTATCCAAGTTGTTGCTGCGCTTCCCTAATACATTTTTATATCTTATAGAAAATGTATCTTTTGTCCATCTTAAATAATATAAATTGGCTCGCCTATTGAATACAATTTCAAAGATATAAAATAATGAAATAAAAATTACACCCATGTGTAACTATGTGTATAAATTATATAAATATGTTTTATACATGTATTATAATTCAAAAGGCTTAGAGTTGCTATGCTGAATGCGGTTATCGTGGGAAATGACCTTAGCTGACCCTGACCCTGTAGCCTCTACCAAGACCCAGCTAGTACCGACCAGAAAGCACAAGCCACAGACCAAGTGATGGTACAGCCCATACATACCATCCATGCTCTACAATTTACAATCAAAGTCTCAAATAACTGAATCATACAACAAATTGTTAAAGACTAAACAACCGAGTTCGTAGTACGTATAGTACTGGTGGTACTAATCACCATTGTTTTTAGCACTTGCGTCTAAATATTGTACACAAACAAATTTCTGTACAAGTCGAGAGTCTAATGTGACAAGATGAACAAAAAAAAATTGTATACATTTATTATGAACGAACACAATATATTGACAATAAAAATAAATGTATATATGTCAAAAAAATTAAAAAAGTCGAACAGCAATCAATGTTAATTCAAACGTCAAAAGTTATATAAATGATCTTAGACATGTAGCTTGATTAATGGTACGGTATTCGTTATACCTCTTAAGATGGTGATGAACTTGGACTCACTTGATCGTACCACCATCAACATAACTAATGTTCACAAGAAATACCTTCAATCTATCTATAAATCTAATAACAATAAGGTACTTTCCATCGATTTGAGAAAATCGATTTAATCATGGAAAAATGCTGAAACTTTGTTTATAAAAGGGTAAAAAGGAGAATAACAGTTAATTCGGTGTTAAGTTACAATGAAAAGAACACGAAAACAAATTGAAAAACAGGTTCTCACTGCAAATTATGTATGTCTAGTCTAGTTCCATGGAATGCACTTTTAAGAAAACGAACGTTTTTTTCTTTTGGCACACTTAAATGCACTCAAACATTATAACTAAAGGTCTACTTTCCAGCAAAATTGGTTGTACCATTTTAAAAACAATAAAATCCCTTTTCGGGCGAGTACATTCCAAAAAGAGCCATAAACATAATTATCTTCTTATTTGTGTCTCACAGAGTATATATTTTCATTCAAAACAAAAATCCATCTCTAATGGGGCGACATATTTATTAATATGTATAAAAATACGCTTATATTTTGACTGTTTTCTTTTTCAATTCTAAACATATACCATGTTCATATATGCATATATTTATTTGTATTTCAGGTGGAGCATATAACTTAAAAAAAGGCAAGTTCATAAAAGAGACAATTTTTATTGTAACTTACAAATCCTAATTTTAATTTAAAAGTATATGGTTGTAGTTAAAAAGATTTTAAACAGAGATTTCTCATTTCCGTTTCGCATATCCGTTATAAGGTAAAATGTGTATATATATAAAGACCCTTGTTAGAATTTATATTTCGGAAACGTTACCATATTTATATAGAAGAAGAGCAATTTTATTACCTTATTAACCTTGATTTGAATCTGTTCTCTTACTAAATATCTACACTTTCTGAATAGATGAATACTAATTACGACACATAAAGCACATTAAATGTCTTAGAGACTTTCATTGACAATAAAAAAAAGAATCGATAAAAACGTGTAAAAACAAACAAGAGATTAAATAGTAAAAAACTGACTATTACCTATGCATATATTTACTCAAGTAATATTGTAATCAAGAACCTTTTAAAGAAGACACTCGAAATTAATATTAAACCGATCAAAATCTGGTACTTGATTGCAGCTGTACAACGAGGTAGAGTACCACCCTCGCAGCCAGCTCTTCCCGGTTTACAAAGTCAGTTCTTGAATTCCACCGATTCAGTAACAACATCATTAAGTAATCACACATACCTCAGCAGTTACATATCTTTATTATTAAGAGCTGAACCATATCCAACAAGTAGATATGGTCAATGTATACAAACGAATAATATTATGGGAATAGACAATATATGCGAACTGGCAGCACGTTTACTATTTTCGGCTGTAGAATGGGCAAGAAATATACCATTTTTTCCCGATTTACAAGTGACAGATCAGGTATTACATGAAAATTCTGAAATATATCAATTGAAGTATTTTTTATCGAAATTCTTCTTATCCAAACAGGTGGCATTATTACGGCTAGTATGGTCTGAATTATTCGTTTTAAATGCCAGTCAATGTTCGATGCCTCTTCATGTAGCCCCATTAATTGCTGCTGCCGGATTACATGCATCTCCAATGTGTGCTGACCGTGTAGTTCAATTCATGGACCACATTAGGATATTTCAGGTATGGAAAAAGTTTTCCCAGAAAAAATTCAAACATTTCTAACAAATCTCTTTTCATAGGAACAAGTTGAAAAACTGAAAGCGCTTCATGTAGACTCAGCCGAATATTCTTGTCTAAAAGCCATAGTCCTCTTTACAACTGGTAAGTAATTTTCTTTTGAACATTTTCTCTCTCTCATCTCACTATATAATTTCTCATTTCGAGAGAGTATATAACTGACGTCGTCTTCTCCGCGCGTCCTTAGATCAAAGTAATATGAATAATAAAGAAAAATACTTGACGTGACGTGCCACTATAGAACGATATGATTCAAAGACATTACTACAAGCGAAATTGATAATGCAACAGTGTATAATAATGGTGACCACGTCAGATCCATTTTAACAATGCATTGTTTTAGAAGCTAACTCGTACCAATCATAAAGTTACACTCGATCTTATATTATCAAAGTGTCAAACAATAATGTTATTGTATTTATGATATATTGTAACATCATTTCTCTATGACTAGTTGAATTTTTCTCTGTACGAAAATGTGATTTTTCCACAATATTACGATTTTATAATGTGAGTTAGTCTTCGTGTGTGTGAATTTGGTAAGCAGGTTAGGTTACGAAAGGTCGTGACTTGGTGGTACAGCCTCGGGCCTGGGGCCATCCGAGTACACAGCTCTTCTACACACACATACACATATCTATGGATATACAAGTTGTGCAAAGTGCACTTCTCATCTCTCCTCTCTTGGTAATATTCCCTGGCCTCCCATCCCGCAGGCCGAATACCTGAACTATAAGATACACTGACGCTCTTTCAATACCGGAACTCGAAACCAAACTGTACGATTCAAGTTTTGTTTCTATAGAAAAAGCAGATACTGATCATCTTACATACACAAGTCTACACATAAGAAGAGTAGATGGAAATATTTTCTATAGGGGAACGATTAAAAACAATTTCGCTAAAATTGTATCTATTAATTAAACGGGACTATCGGGATTAAGCCAAGAGAATATAATGTTGTTGTATATGATGTGCACATATGTAGGTGTGTGCGAATGTTTGCTGTTATTTAATATCGATGTGAAAAGGCTTTTAAAACAATACAGTTTTGAATATGTTTACATTCTGGTTGTGGTGTTTCTCATTTTGCTTTTGTTTGTTGCGCATTTTCATATATATAATATTATATATGGGAGTTATTGTTGAATGACTGTCAGCGGTCAACAGGGCGGTTTTGGATGTAGACAGAGAGAAGCCCCCAATGGTACATTGCTTACCCAACTGGCCGTATAGCTTTTCACACGTGAAGGGTTCGCGTTATCATAACTAACGAATTGCTTGCAATGCGTTTTGGTCAAATGTAAACACTTATTTGAATACAAAATCAATTAAATTACAACCCTGTGTTTATTACAATGTGTCAATAATGTTATTAACCACACACACACACACCATCCAGTTAGTCTCTTGTTGTTTTTTTCCTTCTGCACATTCATATTGGATTAAATAATAGAGAGGGATTTTTCTGCGGTTTGACTGGAAGTCACTGTGAAAATATTCCAATCACTGATTACATCAAATCACACCTATATGGAAATCGTGAAAAAACATAATAAAGCTGTCGTTTATTTTCTCTGTGCCGTTTAATAATTGCGTGTCTCTTTTCTGATGGTGGTCACTCTTTTATGGTGAAAGTTTTAAAGTTTCTCTTTAAAACATAAGTAACAATTTATGATTTTTCTTTAGCCACGTGTTTTTTTTTGTCTGTTTGTTTGTCTGAAGTAATATTTGTTAGTTTTCCATTTTCTTATATGTTACACTCGTAAAATATCATTTGACCTACAGAAAGGTTATATTTTACTATATTAGGGGATAAATTGTCCCTTTTGTGTCATAAATTCCAACAATTAACCCCTGGTGACCTTTGGGCCTCAAAGGTAAAAAGTCATATCTGAAACCTTTTTTTGGAAGCCTTTGACGACGCCCGATTTAATCGTAAATATCACTGTGTATACCCCATACTACAATCTTCACACTTGGATATTATAGAAAATATAGAGGAAATGCAATTGTGATTCCCCTTCTGTGTGTATCGTGCCCCCGAAATGTTAATATTAATCGAACGGTTTTCCCTTGGAAAAAAATTATATTTGATATGTACGTGTGTATATTGATATATTAGTCACACGTCGACAGATTGTGCCTAAAAAGGAGAGAAACAGGCGATGGTTTCCGATTCGGGTCCAATTGAGAATTTTGGCAAAATTATCGAATCTAGGAAGTAGTGATTTGAACCTAGACAGAAGGACAGTAGACTTGTGTGTTACGATTGCTATAAATCGTTGCTAATAGCTTGACTACAAAGCGAACGTTAGTGTCGTCGTGAATTTAGTGGTACGCCTTTTCAGTGTCGTCCACCCACATGCTACGTTACCTAAAACTAGATTATTTATTACTTAGAAAATTACCGAAAAATTATTAATTATAATTAGTAAATTTACCTAAAAACACACTGCCTTATGTTTTATTTCAGTTTATTTATTCAGAAATGAAAATAAATTTATTGCTTAATTCCATTCGTCAATACAAACACATTGCATTGACGTATGCAATGAAACCTTGAATTGAAGAATACACAAAATTAATCACAATAAAAATTGTTATTGCTTAGATAGATGTGTAAAAAGCAAGAAATAAAAAATAACAATTACGAATTGAACGCATGAATCATTTGCCTTCTCTAATAACTAATATATATTTACATATTGTTCGATGATGAGGGATGAGGGTGTCAAAATGAAACTAGCGTTACTTGTAATAAAATTATATATTGTGGTGCGATTATCGATTTTTTAGCTTCTTAAACAGATGATCTCGATGTAGGCTTGTGTTATACCCATCCTGAATGGCATTCTCGTCCTGTGGCTTTATGAATCAGTAAGAGTCACTATATATCCAGGGGTGGGGTATGTTTTGTTATAATAGTATAGTGCAAATCTGTGGCTTTTAATTTTTAGGGATGTCACCCCAAGCCAGTTTCGGTTTAGAAGGGTGAATAATATCTTTTTCTCTTATATTTGATGTGTGTGTGTGTTCGGTCTTCTATTATAATATTTAATAAAACACTAGAACTCGTCTGTACATTGACAGCTTATTCACTTGCTTTCACATTGGAAGAGTGAAAAATCATTATATACATAAGAAATCTACGTATTTAATACCGAATAAAAAAAAATATGGAAAATCAATCCATTGTGTTGTTAAAATCGTCTTATAATTTGCATTATTACTGAATAGAATTGTTCCAACAGCAATATAATGAATTAGTTGTGAAAATATGTGTGTCATTTGCATAAAATACATACTACATACATATAGGATCTTTTTAAAACCGTTTATTCAAATTAGTATAACGTCATAAGACGCGTGTCAAAAGGTGATAGGTTAAAGAAGCGATAAATGTATACTTACAATAAATAACAATAGCACTAAGCACATAAATTTGACGCTATTGTTTTATAAAAGGGAAACGGTCGTATTGATATGTATATATGTTGGTTTGTGATTTTATTTACCTATCCACCCCTGTTGTAATACGTTTTTTTTCTATCAGATAATACGAAAATTCAATTTAAAAACAATCTTCAACAATAAGGGAAAAAATAATATCAACTTTACCCTTTGCTTTGACGTCTTAATGGAAAGTGAGGGCAATAAAAGGGTTGCACACACTGCCACAACAAATTTCGTTATTATTTTTTCAAACGTTCGTACAATTTTCGTTCGTTTTTTTCTTAAATGACAATCAAGTCAATTACAGCAGTGTTAATTTATGGTATACGCTTAGAATGTACATGAATACATGTGTGTGGTTGGGTAATTAATAAAATTAGAGCAAGTGTTTTACATCATCTTTGATGAATTGAAGAAAAACTGTAGGAAAATAGAGTGTTGGATGGTAAAATTATTTAATTCATTGTTCACTTCTTGTAATTATGGCCAAGTGTTACACCGTATAATTATTAATGTGGCAAACTTTAATTGTTTGAAAAACACCAGCTGCATGATACATATAACAATAAGTAAAGATGGGTAGAAAAATGTCAATGTACTAGATTAGAAAGAATTCAACTAATTTTTTTTAGAATATGTATGATTATTTTTAATATTTGCTTGTCCATTGTGTTCCCCTCTTGTAACATTGTATATCTCATCTTATTCACAGCATCACATACACATTGAGGCCGAAAACCCCTCTCACCACCCCTACAATATACGCATAGAAAAGAGAAAAATGTAACTTGATGCCCTATGGTACCCTCTGTGCATGTAAAAAATTTCTTTCTACTCCCAACCAGCACGCGCCTTTTCACTCCACATAAATATCATCTCTCTATTGTAACCGAATACCATATAATATGTTATTAAAAAAAAGCACAACTTTACACTTCTTACTTAATATACAAGTACCCTATACACTTCATATTGAACCTTTGTGTTGATAACCTTAACATTTTAACAAGATCATCTAGTTTAAGCTCTTGAACACGTAATACGTACTCGACCTCTGAATTCTGATGTGCACAGCTAATCGATCATTAGCCCATTAATTAGACTAGATACTTACATTTAGAGCAATTATTATAGACGATAAAAATAAATGACATTGCATCAAGTTTATGATGCGGAAATATACTAATCTGGGATATTGAAGGCGTTACCCCAGTTAAAGAGAACATACAAAAAAAACTTCCAATTCCACTCGGTTATTTTAATAACTGTGTGTGTGACACGAAATTGAAGCCTGCAATTTGTGCAATTACACAACCATTTGTTAATAGAACTGTTACAATTGTGTAAAAACTGTATTTTCATTAACTATTACATGTTTTATTTTTTATTCTCTCGAATTGTTTCAGATGTGCATATTTGAAAGTCGAAATGCAAATGAAGTGCCGAAAGTTTTGTTTTCATATTAGCTTTTATATTAACGGTAGAAGTTTTTAGAATTTATTAATATCAAAATAATATTTACAATTCAAAATAAGTATGTTTTAATAGAGCGCTGAAAGTGTGGAGGATTTTTTTTCATTTTCCAAATACACTCTCACAGTTTAAGTGACATTTAATAGAAGTGAAAAGAAAAAAATGCGCCATTTGTCTGCATAATAATTAAATAGTGTAGAAAAAACAATATGTTGTACATTAAAAATGTCGTGAACAAATTCTCTAAGTAGGAAAAAAATCAAAGCGCAAAAACTGCTTTGTTATGCACCCCAAAAGCTTCAACTCGCGGCCCTCTAACACTATTTCATTGTGATTTATTTGCACTTCGGCAAAAGAATCGAAAAAACTAGTCAGAATCAATCAGGCATTACTTCAAATTGTAGACCTGCAGAAGATATAGTAGGTGGGTCAGTGTGGGGCCAGTGTCACAGCACTCGTTCGCCTCTCAACACCAAAACCAGCTAGCAATTTAATAAAAATCCTCACAGTTCTCTCTCGTTCACAACTGTGTAAAATCCTTAATAAGATCAAAGCAAATAACGGTTTGGAATATTCTATTATGGGCGAACGCCTCTCTTGTATACTGACTACCAATTGTTTGTTATTCACTTTTCCATTTCATTTGGGACCTTTTAAAGGTATATTTAGCAAATTGCTTGAAAAACATCTGGACGATTTTAATCTGTGTTTCATTCATTCGTTTTTAACATTTCTTACATGCTACAAAGCTTTTATAGTGTGTCTCGAGAGGCGGAGTACCACTGATTTTCTGCCTTTTTTCCAAACATTCTTCTTTTATATAAGTTGTGTAATATTTCTCCTGTCATATAATTCATATGGGACTGTTAATACCGTTACTAACAAACTAATTTTACGCAAATGTGTGACAAATATCATTGGGAATTGATTTATAATGTTATATAAGGAGCTGGCAGACTGGATTTAATTAAATGCAAGTCCAAGTGTGTGTTTTTTTTCTGCTAAAAGGTGAATCATTTTAAAAATTGCCATTAAAATACTAACCATGCACAGTGATTGCATTCTCTGTGTGTATATTTAGAATAGAAAATACTTGACCTATACTTTATACGTTTGACATAAATCTTTATAAATAAACACATTGCAGCAGCATTATTGTGTGTGTGCTTGGTGTAAAGTTTTGTAATTTGAAATTGTTTTCTGAAATTCCATTTGTCGTCTTTAAACACAATGAAGAAAATTTAATTACAAACATCTTGTACACTCCCAGAATTGACAAGAAGCACACCATCACACAGATATATAAAGTTATTTTTCATTTAGGATATTAAACACACCCCGGTACTATGTTAATCCATGTTCATCAATTTTTAATGGATACTAGAAACAATTAAAACTTCCCATTTTATGTTTGTAAAGTCTAACAGCATATTGATGTTATAACAAGGATTGCGTGGTGGAAACTTTTCTAAAATCCTTCTCTTCAATTGTTAATTTAGGAAAAGTTTCCATCTTTAAAGGATTCTATAATCCACAGCACTTGGCTCGTTTTCTCCCATTGTGCTGTTTCGTCAACTTTAATCATATTCCTGGCAGAGCCACTTTATTTATTAACTTTATTAAATATTTTAAGCTAATATCTAATGTTCATTACTAATTATATTCTTAACATTACTATTTAATGTTGGAAATTTTACTACAAACACTCGTTTAATTGTTTATTACTTTTCTCCAAATGAAATCGTTATACATTCAAAATTGATGTCTGTTTGCACAGACTCTTATTGAAATTTAACCGAACCGAATTATTAATGAGGGACAAATTCAATGGATCTACTTTGATGGCCTCTAATTATTTTCATGGAGTAAAATAAATGAACGTATATAACATTAATCGAATTGAAGATAAATTAGTTCATTAACAGGTCAGTAGGGAGCTAATGAGGGTGAATAGATCCCTACAATACCTAATAGTTGCATTAAAAACAGTGTGTGTGTGTGTCTACCTCGTCATCCATGTAATAATATTGGACATTTCTGTTACAGATGCTTGTGGCCTAAGTGATGTGGCACACATTGAGTCCATACAGGAAAAGTCACAATGCGCTTTGGAGGAATACTGCCGATCGCAATATCCAAATCAGCCAACGCGATTTGGTAAATTACTGCTTCGATTACCTAGTTTACGGACTGTTAGTTCGGCTGTTATAGAACAATTGTTTTTTGTTCGATTGGTCGGGAAAACACCAATTGAAACACTAATTAGAGACATGCTTTTGTCGGGTAGTTCATTTTCGTGGCCGTATATGTGATACTTAAAACTGTACTAGGTATACTAGTCAAAGAGAAGAAATAACGATGGAATAATTGATCAAAATTTTTTTATTTCCAACTTAATTTATGCTCCCACATTGGAAAATAGTGTTGATTTTTCTTTTTTCAATAACCTAACATATATATTAATGACAATTATATAAGTGTGTGTGTTATAAATGCCTGTTTAGTGTGTTTTACTTTCGTGTTTTCTCTTTTTTCCGACTTTTCAACAGACACCGAAGAAGACGAAAATTTTATTTTACTATTTTAGAAAATGAAAGTTACCTTTATTGTTTATATTTTTTAGTGATAAGCTTTTTTTCAAAAAAACAAACGGGGCAAATTTATTTGAAACAATTTAAATTATTATCCACTTATCCATTCTATATTATACATATTTAATATTTAATTAGTTGGACATATCAAAAATAAAAATGATATTTGCGAGCAAAATCAAATTGCCAAAATAAATTACTCAATACTATGTTCCTTTTTATATCAAAAGAAAAACGATTTACAAAAAGAATGTTGTAAAAAAACAGATAATTAAATAGTATGTACAATTTTGTGATTGGCAGGTAAACAAAATTAAAAAAATCATATAAAGTTAAAAACCAAAAATATTCTGCTATTCTGAAACGCGAGTCGAAAATCCAAAGAATTAATTTTCAATGAAAACAAATGTGCACCTGCCCATCATGCATATAATATAAATAAATATATAAATGTATTAGTAATATATTTTATTGGAATTTGTATATTATGTAAATATTTCCCAAAAATAAAAGCCGACATTTCTTTTGTAATGAGATGAAAAAGAAAAAAAAACTTATATTGTTTTACATTTTAATTGTACAGTTTGTCGTCTCAATTTTTAGTCAGATTTGTTTTTTATTGAACTAAGTAGTTGTTTATTGTTATAAGTTGTTATCATAAATGTTTGTTATTGTACTTTGTTTCGCTTATTAAATGTCAAAACAAATTTTTCTTAAGAAGATGAAAAAAATGTGTTAGATAAGGCCAGTGTTTTTTTTTATTATTATATCTATATATTATACATGACTTAATTACTTTTCGATACTTTTATTGTGTGTTCTCATTTTACGTACTTAGAAATTTATATTTAGCAACAGCTGGGCAACATGTATTTTTTATTTTTCATATACGGAAACGTATAATTTCGTTTTTACTAATCAAAATGTGCCATTTTATAGGTTTGCTGTTTTTCTACACCAAATTACGTTTGTTTGTACCTTTTTTGAGTATTTTTTAGTGCAATTTACATGCCACAATTTCCAGTGTTTATTTATTTTAATATTTAATTGTCACAATTTACGTAGACTTGCCACTAATTTTATTTGATTTTTTTTTTCGTTATACAATGGCTTTCAGATATAGAGAAGAAACAAGAGCCAGTGCCAATATTATATTATTAAATTAATTTTTTAAATAAATTTGGGGATTACCTTATATATTTGTAACAAAAAAAAAACTGTATATAGCAATGAAAATAGTATAGTAAATAAAGTTACTGTATTTATAAAAGTGCAATTATTTCATTAACGTTTTTTTTACCACTACTGAAAATTTATTTTCACTTGTGTAATTTACAGTTAATTATGTACAGGTGCAATGCTGTGATAATAATGACGGCATTAAGTAAAGTCACTTTATACTTAGGGACATTGGAAAATCAACAGTACCAAGGGGTGGCTCAGCTGCATAAAATTCCTCTTGTTAAGTGAAAAGTTTGTAAATATATGAGCAAAGCACCGAAAATAACACTAAAATCCACATAATAATTATACAACGGTGTGGAGTGAGTGTAAAAAACATCAGTTTTAATTAAAATTTCGCAGCAATGAAATCAATTATAGTTTTAAAGTGAACTTTGTACAAAAAGTAATGTGGAGAAAAAATGCCTTCAAACGAGGGAGTCCATTGAATAATAAACATGTTTGCTGAAGGAAATTGAACTTTTTATCAGCATAACCTTTTGACACGAACAACACAAAGAATTGTTGTATGATTGACACTTTTCATTTTGTGTCTTGTTTTTTTCAATTGGAAACCAGCCCACAAGAGTGTCCTGCATTTTATAATTCGGTGACAGTTTTAAATGCGAACTATATTGATTATTATCAATATATATATCTTTTGTAATAGATTCATTTAAAATGTTTAGTACCCGCACAATATGTTGAAATTTAATCACATATGTAGATCAGTGGTGGTGCACATTGAAATGAAACTTAATAAAAAATATGCATATTTAATTCACCCCATTTACTAAGCGTAATAAAAGTGATAGGGAATTTTCGTTCTCATCATATGGTAGAGAAGAGAAAATTATATCGTATTTTACGATCAACTTAAGTACAGTTAAGTTGACTAGATTATCCTTTCTCTAAGGAAGAGGGAGTCTTCGATAATCAGGAGTCGTCCTGTGCCAGGAGTTCGTGGGCGTATCTATTGACACTTTTCTAGTAGCCAATCGGAGCAGGTCAACGGTTACCTTGGTTACCATCTTTGTCCTTACTTGTGATAAAGCTGCTCCTTTTTTTACACATCCTTACAAAGACAGATCTGAGGATTCTTACATATATTAGAAAAAAGTCACTGCGCTCAAAATTGGAAGTTAAAGAATAGAAAACCATTTTACATTGTTGAATCCAATTCTTAATTTCGTTCACCAATTTTTATCACACTTGCCGATTTTTAGTATACTACGAAGGCGTAGAAAGGCCACTAGTAGACTTCTTTTTTAAATTCATACATTTTTCCATGAATTCATACAATAAAGTGTGAATTCACAGAAAAATGTATTAATTCACAGAACAAAGTATGAATTTGCACAAAAATGTATTAATTCACAGAACAAAGTATGAATTTGCACAAAAATGTATGAATTCGCAGAAAAAGAGTGAATTCACAGGAAAGTGTGAAAAGAAAAAAGTATGAATTCACACTTTTTGATGTGAATTCATACTTTTTTCTGTGAATTCATACTTTTTCTGTGAATTCACACTTTTTTTCTGTGAATTCATACTTTTTCTGTGAATTAACACTTTTTCTTGTGAATTCACATTTTTTTCTGTGAATTCATACACTTTTGTGTAAATTCATACTTCTTTCTGTGAATTCACACTTTTTTTGTATGAATTCATGGAAAAATGTATGAATTTAAGAAAGAAGTCTACTAGTGGCCCTTCTACGACTTCGTAGTATACAGAAAGTCACCTTATTCCTTCTTTCAAATACTACATTCAATAATATATAAATTCAATAATAAATTTTCATTAAACAAATCTGAATCTATCTGGTACGAAATGACGTAATCAGTCTGTTGTCATATTCCCAATCTTTAATCTAAATTGACCTTTAATTGACACCAATTAAATTGTTGAAATAAGAGAAACAAGCCCATGTACCATACTAACTACAATAAACACTAATCTTTCACATATATGAGTGACTATAGCAAATGTGGACATGATGTTAAAATAAGCTTGGCGCCTTGTTCGCTAATAGACTTCTCTGTACTTTTAATTGAAATGAATGTAAGGAGATGTTGATAAAAATAGAATTTTATTGTTTCACATTTGGAAGGAAAATTTTAAATGGCATTTTTTATTGAATTCAAGCACACCTGCAATTTGCGTGTTTTTCTCTCTATAATTTAATCAATCTTATTTATTACGGTTTAATTAAAGCGCCGTGCGCTTTATTTTCCCTTCAAATTTATTGTAAACAGTAAACACCGACATCCCCTGTAAATAATTCCAATTAAGGAGTGATAAATAAAACTTTCAAATCAAATTTACATTAGAGTGTATTGGAAATATCAAATTTCATTTAAAGAACGTGCTAATATGAGTGTTTTTTACTGTATGTGTTGGATGCAGGTCTAATAATGTTTTGGTGTTAATATACAAGCCGAACTAACTATTAATCGTAACCTGTCTGAGATAATGTTTTGTTTCTTCTCCTTGAACATAAGATATTAGCGGCTTTGTTAAAAGAGATTCGGTCAATTAAAAAAAGCTCATTTTAAAAATAACATTTTTACTATGCTGATGAACTTTTCCTTATATGTTGAAAATGCTCCCTTCGTGGCGGTTTAATGAATAGTTTCTGCAACATTGAGCATGAAATCAAATACATTTTAAAATGCATTTCGCCCACAACTGAAAAATTATTATAGATAAATGAAAAAGAAAAGCTTGTCATAATTTTCAGATATTTCAGTGGGGTTTTTCTGCTGAAACGTCCACTTAATAAAATTGAATTTACATATTGTCTTGCGCTGCGCTTTTATGCTATTAATTCGATATTTTTCGTTTTGGAAAATATTATTTCTCTATTATAAAAGACAATTTAAATATATTGCAGGGTGGTGTTATTTTATTGTATCGAATTTAACGTAGCAGCAAGGATTTATGTTTTAAAAAGGGCACATAATGCCTAGGATAAGATTAGGGAAATGGGTGTGGGTTGTTGAATCGCTCGCATGTTCCTAGGGGTTCTTAAAAATACACATTTCTGCAATTCGTATAAATTTGTGTGAAAGGAAAGATGCGCCTTGATAGTGACATGTGACAATTTGTGGTTGGGCTTTTTTCTTGTCGTACTCTTAAGTGCCCTGTCACTTTTAATTTGGATTGTACCAATAAAAATATTTGTTTTCTCATCTCTCGATTCGATACATTTTTTTCTACATTTGGCTGGAAAATAACGTGTGAAGACGTTTGCAACTGCAAACTACACCTGGAGTTGGAGATTCATTAATTATCCGACTATTGGCACATTTCGATGGTAAAATTGGACAAATTTCAGGTAATGTACACATTTAACGACATGTTAACAATAGATTGAATCCATTAGTTAGACGAAAAATTGTACAAATCTGTTAAAATGTACAATGTAAATAATTTAATGGTTGTTTACGTTTTATTTATATTTAATTTGTCGGTACAATTTACCTAGTTTCGTTTTGTATGTGTGTAACCAGCACAAAAACAGCTAATAAATTTATTTTATATATTAAACTCATTTTTATTACATAATGCGGGCTAATATTAATAAGTATTAAAAAACTACCAAGTGTTGAAAGTATTTTCTTTATTAATTACTTGGAATCATGCAATATTTGTATTGATATATGAGCGACTTTAAGACATGTAAACCCCCAAGTATTTGAATATTTATAACAAATAGAAAGGGATGGGATAATGTACATATTAAAAATAAAGCGGTTCCAACAAAGGGTCAATTCATTAATTATTATTATTGAGATAGAAAGCCATTTTCGATTCCATTATACTTTCAACAGGAATTGCTTTTAAAATTTTAATAATTAATGCGAATTTGAGGACCCCAACTAATAACTTTGTTAAGTAGCATTTATTCAGTATCAACCAGTTTGGCGGTACTCCACTGTTAACTCTGAAATTATTACTTAATGGTTAATTACCGAAAATCATTAACAATAACTTAAGTGCCCATACTCATCAATTTAACAATTGTAGTTATAAAAAGAATCAAGAAAATTGATGTGTACAACCACAAGTCCTTCAAGTTCCTTATCAAAGGATACAGCTAATAAACGTTCTTATAAACAATATATTTCAACATTTATTGATATGAACAAACGCTAATTTAAATTACAATCGAAATTTAAACTTTCAACCTACTGTTGCCATCTAACGAAATGCTTTCCAAGTTATCGAGTTTCAGGAGTGCTGAAATTTGAAAATACGAACTGAAACTGTTAAATAGCATGGAAAAGAAAAAATACAATAAAAAGCTACAATGCATTTTATTTATTAATTTAGATTCAACAATTTTATAATACATTTACAATAAATTTAAAATCGTATAATGCAGGAAGATAAAAAAGAACAAGGAAGGTTATAATTTCAGTTATCTAGTTAATCATAATCCGATATATACAAAAAAATACATAAATCATTACAAAGGTGAAACTTAAAAAAGATCCTAAATATTGGCATCTGTTTGAATGTGATTCTTGAGTTTTGCCGAGCTACACAATAAATAAATTACGAACAAAAAATTAAGGAAAAACGAATCGTCTATAAATAATAGTAATACTCGAAATGGTACTAACATGCTATGTTCTTTTTAAAAGTCACAAAAAATTTTTATATAGCAGAAATTGCAAGTTTTTTTTGTCTCTTTAAATATTATATAATAAATTTGCTTTTGTGTGATTAAAAAACACGGTATTACCCTGCTTGTTAACTAATTACGTTTTTGTTTTCCTCATCATTGAAAATGTTACTTTTTAAACGGGGGACAAAAATGATAAGCCAGTCGATGCTGAGATCAACAATAAAGCAAAAAATGTACGTATTACATTGCTCATTAAATCACAACTTTACTCTTTTTCCTTTCATTATATGACCATCCAATCCAATTAGCGTTTATATTTTTTTTATCAAATTGAATGTAAAAAAACAATTATTCATTTTTAGTAACAAGGATAAATGAAGTGGATTACATTTCTTCATTCGTCTTACATTCAATGTGACAATTATATAGTTTAATTTGTTTTTCTCATATTATTTACAGATTAATATAGAATGCATCAGCTATAAAAATTTCTTCAATATTTTTTGGCGTTCAAAAACATTGCCAATATGTATTATGTATAATAAATACATGAATGAAACGACACTATTATTTCCATTGGTTTTTTTAAGTTATTTACATTACTCGACTGTATTTTACACTGATTTATCAAACATACTTAAAAAACAAACTCGGCCTTACTCGTTTAAAAAAAAGAACGATTTCATGTGTTGTTTCTAGATAATATTTTTATATATAGATATATTTTTGTTATTATTATTACACAATTATTACTATATCTTCTTTATATATGAGTAAAAATTATTGTACAATAAGAATGTTTCTGCTTGTTTTTATCGCACACTAAACTAAGAAAAGTCAAAAGAAAAAACATCATGTTCCATATAAAAAAATGTAATGTATATTGAAATGATTACAATAAATAAACGACAAACTTAAGTGATATAAAGCGACACGTAAAATTATAGTTTATATAAAAAAGATGTGACAATTAAGAACAATTAAAAGTGAAATATATATAAAGGAAAGTACAGTACCGACGAGTAAGGCGTTTTTTTATTTCCTCTGTAAACATTCACAGATATGATACGACTTAAAATTATTTTAGTTCCATTTTTTTGTATTTATTTAAATTAAGGCTTACCTAAAATTTAACTATTTAAATAGTTTTTTTTTTAATAACAAGTGACGTTGGTCTTCTTTATACATATGTAACTAAATAATAAAATAATGACAATAATTCTAAATGGTTAATTTAATGTCGCTGCACTACTGTGACCGCATGGTAACAGTGTTAAATGTTGGTCTGTTTCACTATACTGTAGTCATTTAGTACGCACGCCTTTCTTCTTCTTTCTTTTGAAGAAACAACAACATCTACAACAGAAAAAATCAACCATTAACACGTGTGTCTGTTTAAACATGGAAAATCAACAAACTTAGTCTCATCGAGAAGTTCGATTTCCTGAGGCTGTGTTATCGGTGTATTGCTATGTCCAGCAGTGGGGTCATCTGTATTTAGTTCACCATTTGTAGAGCTCACCACCTGCACAGAACCGTGACGATCAGCAGGGGTTAAGTTGCCCAAAGTGCTTTGCTTTGAAGCTTCAGGCCACGCATTTGTTTTATTTGTCTAAAAAAATTAATAGTAACTCAAAATAACACAACTTGCCCACTTCTGTTTGTGTTTTGTTCATTGAATTAAAAATCAAACTACAAATCAACTCTATCTACTACCTAGCGAATGATACTTTTAGAAATTTCATAAATAAAATACCTCTTGTAATTGAGATATTAAAAGTAAAGTCTCTTCTTCAGACCAAGTATCCTGCATTAATTTTTAAAACAGTTATTTGAAAAAACGAAAAAACAATTTTTAGTTATCAATAACGAAAACGCTTTGTTATTATTTATTTATAAACAACTACACACTCTTCCACAACAATATTTCACTTACTTTAGCTGTATGTCGTTCTCGATTTGGTGAAATCACTACTTCGTGTCCAGTTACAGGAAGGGAACCTACTGGAGTACTCTGTAAGGTTGAAAAATGCAATTCAATTATCATTTATAATAAAATGCTCTTAATTTAAATGATAAGCAAGAAGTAATCAGCAATTTAGCCCGCTACATTTTTGTTTTTCTCAAATACCTGAGCTGATTTCGTTTTAACAACATTCGATGGTGGTGCATTCCTTAGTTTTTGCAGTATATAGATATTAGACGGCTTAAAAAGTGGTATATTAACATATCAGTAAAAAAACATTGTGGATGACTCAGTTTTGACTTCCACGCAAATAAAAAACTATATTTAAACCTTGTTAAGTGTGTTGAAATTAGCTTCTAAGCGAATTTATAGACGAAATATAAAAATACTCAACTCCATTACATAAGCACAATTATGTGCACATTCGTCTGAGATTCGCAATTTTTCCTCTTCATCAAAATTCCTCTTAAACGTACTTACAATGAAATTTATGTTCTCTTTTCAAGTACCATTGGAAAGTGAACATTTCTCAAAATAATATTTACCAAACGATTGTTTGTCCAACATCAACAATCAGCTGATTACCATTGAAATGCATACATTTTCGATTAATTAAAAACTGTTCTTACATTTTCGTGTACACAGTTTGTTTTTAACTTTATTTAATATATTCATACGGTTTATTATAAAAAATCACGCAGAGAAAAATCGATGAAATAATTTGATTTCATAAAATATGAAAGATCAAAACCGGTCGGGAAGAACAGAGGGAACAAATTTCTACTCACCATCGTTTTTCCAGACCAATCGAATTCACCATCGTCCGCGTATCCTTTATCTTTAAACAATCCAGTAAACAGACCCCTTAAATATTCATAATCCGGCGTTTCGAAGAAATCTAATTTTCTAACATAACGCAAGTACGTGGCCATTTCATGTGGATGTCCCTCACATAGAACGTCAATCGGTGTGGCACGTTTCGTATCGCCGATCTTCTGATAGCGCTCTTTCAAATTATCCGCTTTGAGACCTTGCCAAGGCAATG
The DNA here is from genome assembly GCA_963930825.1 of Silvanus unidentatus. Lineage (NCBI taxonomy): Eukaryota > Metazoa > Arthropoda > Insecta > Coleoptera > Silvanidae > Silvanus > Silvanus unidentatus. Next base: position 503,834 of record OZ005763.1, read on the forward strand.
AACCGCGCAAGAAATACATAAACATATGTCCTAGTGCTTCTAAATCGTCTCTTCTCGACTGTTCTTTACCTAAATGTGTATTTATCGACATATACCTAGCTGTACCAGTTAATGACTTGTGTTCTCTATACGGTATATGTTTATTTGTTTCAAGCTCAATATATTCTTTAGCTAAACCAAAATCTATAATATGTATTATTTTTTCGCGTTTTGTACTGTTACGTCCAATTAAAAAATTCTCCGGTTTTACATCTCTATAAATCAAATGTCTTGAATGCACGTATTCAATTCGGTGTAACTAGAAAGAAAAAATCAAAGCAAACAACAAAATGTTAATAAAGCGCCAAACCCAAAGCTCGTCATCCACTCACCAATTGAATTGCGATCATTAACACAGTCTTTAAGCTAAATTTACGTTCGCACATATCGAAGAGATCCTCCAAACTGGGACCAAGCAATTCCATTACTAACGCATTGAATTTACCACATGGTCCGAAATAATAAACGTCGGGAATTCCTTCTACAATTTGCCAAAATTAAAGAGTGTTAGAGTTTTTTTTGTTGCACTACATACCATGACTACCCAACAACTTGTAAAATCTATACTCCAAATGTAACTGTGGCGCTTTTGATTTCATTTGTTCCATTTTAATGGCAACATGTTCGCCATTGTATAGATTTTTCCCTAAACGTAATTCACCGAAATTACCACAGCCAATTTTTTTGCCTACACGAAAATTTGGGCCCACCATTAAAACACCTGAACTTGAATTGGCATTGTGGCGGGTCGAATGCGAGTCATTTATACCTAAATCATAAAAATTTAATATTGCACTGGTTTATTAATTTGTTTTTGTGTCAAAAACTCACTATGACGTTTAGAATTTTTCTTCTGGTCCGTTTTATCCATTTCAATTTCTGTAACAAAAAAAATCTACAACATTGTATTAAAATCGATTAGATTTCATCGAGATAATAAGGTAAAAAAATCATTCCATGCTTTTGCTCAAAATTATATATATAAATCAAGGTTATGATATAATTTAGTCAGTCTTGGGGTTTCAGTTTGTACAATAAATAATTTGTTAATGTGAAACCATATGAAACCAGAAGGTGTTTTTTCTTTCTCTTATTATTTAACGTGCAAATATTTTATCTAATTAATTGTATAATTTTATTTCTATAAACATTTACACTGTATTCTCATTCTTATTTATTCATACAGATAACTGACCTTGTTGCATTTTTAATAATTGAAAAAAATTACACAAATAGGGTGAAACACACCTATACACACATTTGCTAAAATGAACATTTAAATGTACGTACTGGTGGTATGTTGATGATGTCCCCTTGTTTTGTTATCACTGTATTATTTCTTATTGTTAAATGATGAATCAGAATAAACAAATTTTCAATACACAATTCATTTTAAATAGATAGAAAGACATGAGTTTGTCATGTACATTTTATTTAACTTGATGGTATTTATTTTATTTACTACACACACTTTTATCAAAACTGTTTTTATGATTAAACCAAATATTAATAAACAATATAGAAAAATTTAACAACTAGATAAAATTACAAATTAAGTATTGACAAACGATTGATACTGAGAAAAATGTTCTATGCTTTATTTATAATCTATAGTAGATAAGCAATAGGAAAATGAATGAATTGTGTGTTAAACACATGCAATTGTCTTGTTCTGACTTGTCGCTGAGTGAAAGGGGGGCCCTTTTTGCCTTGCTTACCCTCCTTCGTAACTGTAGACAAAATAATAATATGCTCGACGTGTATTTGTTGAGGTTTAAGGTTCTTCTTTAGTTTTATTCACACAAATATTATTTCATTCACATAAAATCATATTAAAATGTTTTCTATCACATTTTGTAATATCACAGTTATTTCACAAAAATTCTTGTGGGATATGAGGAGAACGTGAAGTTTTTTTTCTATTTCTTCACTAAACTAATATATTTATAATGATGCACAATGTGTATATTTTGTGTTTTATGGATTGAATTTAGTCAATTTGTATGAATTTATTGATACAGTGTCATTTCAATTCCATATTCCGTGGTTAGATTTGTGATCGGCTAAACGCCATTACTCACACAAGACCCGGTCAACGTCATAAAGATGGAGTTTATTATACCACAAATTGCACAAAATTATTAATAAAACTGCACAAAATAAACACGAATTTTCGTTTTTTACACAATACTAGTCTAAATTGAGCATTCTAATACTAAGAATGTACCATATTAGTAATTACTCCTTGTCAGAAAGAGTGTTGTGTCGTCCCATTGACTTTAAGTCATATTTAAAGAGCGCATGCGCTACAATTATTATTTCCGATGTCATTTACATACAAAAATAGATACATTTTATTTTCACTTACAGTATTTCTCTATCATTTACTATATTATCAATTTACACTTATTTTACATAATTACACTTATTTTACACACACAAAAACTAGAAAAGAATCTTTTCTGAATACACCACCATAACAAGAAACGAAGGCGTGGTTAATCATATGTTTTGTTGCCATAGCAACATTATTAGCAATAAATTCAAATTTTCCCGCAATCCAAATATGAAACTCAATTCAATTATTCAATTTGCCGAAATAATCAATATTCGCTTATCTAATTAAATTGTACCGCAAAATTAAAATACAATATCGTAATCAAATTATGGCAGGCGATTTTATTTGTTCAATTACATGGATGCAAGGTCACAAAATGTGACATTGTAAGATAGACAGTAGTTCAAATAACCTCGATGCGTATTTGCGTATTGTTTTCTCATATTTATCCATATATAGAATACGGTTCTTATCGCAAAACTATTAAGAATTTCGCGATAAAATTGTAATTCGTATGCGATCTTCAAGAAAATCCTGCTGACTATTGCACTTTGTCGGCCATATATAAACTGTCAAAGGTGACAGCTGACGTCACTACTTCCACGCTGGCTTGTACAGAGTTCACATGAATTCTTCAGCACCGCATATTGTGTTGAATTATTGAAAATATTTACACAAAAACAGTAAAAAAGTGTTTTAATATGAGTCGGTGAAATAATTACGTGCTCAAACACAAAAAATACCAACCAAGATGAATATAGACGATTTTATAAGTTCAACTAGTGAGACAATGAGTAGCGACATAGATAATATGGATGTATCATTGAATTATGATAATCCTGAATTAATGGTCAGTATATTTATAGATGATTATACAATATTTACCTAAAATATACGAAAAATATGTGCCATACAGGTTATTGTTATCATATTAGTCATGTTTGGCGCACTGTTTTCCTAACGGTACCATAATTATTAATTGCATTGTAATTAGATGGAGTTTTTCCAAACATTATGCTATAAATGTATTCCCTCGTGTCGTTCATCGATACTGAACACCGTTCGATCCTCCAATACCCCCAAACATTTGCAACATATTGCAACTTATGTTAAAGCACATGTTTTTCGATATGTTGCATAACAATCGCTGATAACAATCGTTCTCTCCCTTAGACCTCCGAATTTTTCGACTCTGTCCTCTCATTGCAAAGTAAATTAGATGAGGACTTGTTCGACGACCTCAATTTGTCCAGTGATAATTCCAATACCGAAGACGTTCTGTCGCCGCAAAGTTTCTATTCGGAGAGTGCATCCGAGAATGCCGACGAGCCGTAATATAACCACACAACATGGGAAATTAGCAAGGAATCTGACTGTTTTCCTTTTGTTTAGGGTCTCATTATTGCCTGGACTGGATAATTACGATGTACCAATGCTGATGTCCCTTTTGGATCCTATTCAGAACACGCAAATTGACAAACAAACAACATCCACTGCGAAAACAGCAAAACCCACCAAGATCCTAATACAAAATCCAAACAATAAAAAGATTATCACAAAGCCGTTGCTCTACACAGGTATTTATTTTTAGTATTACATTTCCGACGTTGCTCTTGTTTTGTATTTTCAACTTGAAAACTCCCCAAACATTGACCTCTTTTCCAAATTTAACCCTTGCTCAATATTTCTGTCTGTTTCAATGAAAAAACACATTGTAACCCGTTTTCTAAACAGTTTCTATTGAATTATTTTAAGGTCAAATAAAAACCAACAAAACCAAGCCGCAAATATTGAAGGTACAATCCGTATCGAACAATGGACGTCCAGTTTTTCTGCCATTGAATGTAAAAAGCATTAAAATCCTAAATTCCAGCACCGATTTATCAACAATAAACAATACGAAAAAACGTAAACAAACAAGCGACGAAGAGGATACGAATGTGGTTACATCGTCCGACAGTCAATACCAGCCGCTGTCTTTGACATCAGAAGAGAAACGTTTACTCGCTAAAGAGGGCATCCAATTGCCAACGCATCACCCGTTGACAAAGAACGAAGAACGCGAACTGAAACGTATTCGTCGCAAGATTCGCAACAAGATATCAGCGCAGGATTCACGTAAACGCAAGAAAGAGTACATTGACGGCTTGGAGGAGCGTGTGAAACGCGGCTCGGAAGAGAACAAGAACTTGTTGCAACGTGTTCGAGAATTACAGAAACAGAACAAGCATTTAATTGCGCAAGTGAGCAAATTGCAAGCGTTGATTTGTAAATCGACCACATCGAAGGCCACACCGTCGACGTGTTTGATGGTCGTTTTGTTGTCGGCTTTGTTAGTGTCCTTGCCGAATATAAAATTGTTCGAAAAGCAACAAATGCAGTCGGCCGAACAGGAACAGATCGCTGTTCGACGGTCGCTGTTGTCCAGTCCCACTGACGATGATAATATGAACATGGAGGAGTTCTTGGTGTTTAAAGACGATGAAAATGCTGATTATGACAGCAAATTCATCACTGACGATGTGGACAATGTTACTGGACAAGAGTTTACGAAGATTATTGACGAGATGAACAAGAAATATGATACGATGATATCGGATAAGAATAGTTCGAAGAACAGTGTGTTTGGGAGAGTGGTTGAAACGATTCGGCATTTTCTGGATAGGAATGGGAATGCGGATTTGAATGATTACGGTGGATATCAGAATAAAAGAGGCTTTATTGAGCCGGATGTTGATGGGGATCCAGACGAACCGGCTATGAAACGGATCAAGATTACTGTCGACAATTTTGATATGAAAACAGAAAGGAATGTTGAAGAGAAGGTCGTTTCAACCACTCTAAACACAAACAATTTCGTTATTAATACAAAAAATAAGTAATTCGTATAAAATATGATAGAAAAAATGGATGCATTATTGATTGTTTATTGTATTTGTTTGTAAGAGCCATACAGCATATGAAATGTATGTTGTATGGCTCTTACAGTAAAAAAAAACAAGGAAAACTTTTCTGCTGTTAAATTGTTCCTCTATTTTTTATATTTTATCTACATAATAGTTGGCATTCCATACATATTTTATTCATTAGAAATATTTCTCGCTTTAATTCTGGACTTTTGTTGTGTTTTCTTTATGCAATCATGTAAATGGCACTCCCACTTACATTTGTTTCGATTTTTGTTAGACTGGCGCTTATTCTGAGATTTTAATAGTATTTGTGAAATTGTTTCATTCAAATTAAACACTTTATTTTGTAGATATTTTATGTGAAACCTCTATACATATATATATTTTTATTGTTTGTCATTTACAAATATCTAAAATAAATTAACGAAAAAAAAACACGCCGTTTATTTAACAAAAAATTATTTATTAACGTAGAGTATATTTATAAAAAGGAAAACTTAATCGATAGATTCGTGATCAGTTTGCTTCTAAATGAATAACTACGACTAGCAAGACGGGAATAAAACTTGGTACTAGATTTTAAAATAGTGTAATATCCTCTGTAAGAAACGACAGTGTTCCAAATTAAATTGGAACTCAAAAAATCTCGTTCTCAATCCCCATTTCCTCAAGAAAAATTCCCATTGGAGTGCGTTTTAGTCCGAGGGTTTCCACTTTGTTAACCAGCTTGTTTTTGGTGTTCCTCAAGCGGAGGGAAGAGTGCAAGAAAATCACTAGAACAGATAAAGAATGTTGGAGATGTTTGAATGTGTTTTATTGTGGGATTTACCTGCAATTGGCAATAAAATACCAAGGACAAAAACGACAAGCGATTTAAGCATGTACGCTACAAAATAAGCTCCAACGATGATCAAAAGTAAGGAGACAATTGGGTGTTTTCTTTTGAAATGTGCTGCAGAAGCCTTTTCGTTTGTAATGTAGACGAAAATCATAAAAAGAACAGCAGTTGTTAAAAAGCCACAAGCCATTTTAATCGGATGAATAACACTGAAACGAAAAATCAAGGATAGGCGCTGTTCTACGATATTTTTTCGGATACTTACCCAATAACGGTGAATATTAATAGGGACAATAAGAAGTAATTCGTCTGGTAGTACAATAGGTTGCTTGTAACACGATTGCCCCATTTTTCCAAATCGCTGATTGTTGGGATTTGGAAACGTGCCTCCTTCAACAAGAAATCGTCCAGGGTACGTAAAGGGGCGACTTCAAATTCGTTATTATCACCGGATTTGTTGAGTTTGTACATTTTTGATGACACTATTTAAATCACTATTTAAAAATAAATTATGAGTATGTATTTACGATTTTGCGAGAGCAAAGTGGTCTTCTTCTTCCTCAACCACATTTGCAACTGTCAACTTCAAAATTCTAACCTACAATTTGATTTTAATTTATTTAAATGCGTTCAGTTTTATTGTTTAATTATATATAAATTAAAAATTGGAATAACGAACATATTAATACAGTAGGAACTTCAAATATGGGTAAACGACGTTGTCCTTTTGAAGAAGACAATCAACCAGTGAAAAAGCAAATTAACGAAGAAAATAGCAAACAGAAAATTAGAAATATCAAGTCTGAAGAGTCTGAAAAAACCTTACAATTATTGTTTAAAGGAGCTGCCAAACAGTTTAATAATGAAGACGTGCCTGGAGATATTGTGGGAGGCTGTAATATATGTTTAACTGCAATGGCAGTAAATAATTGTGCATATTGCAATACACTTCTCTGTGAAGAGTGTCTAAATAATTGTAACAAATGTAATGAGCAATTTTGTAGAAACTGTTCATTTTTTATCTATGAGTTAAATCATGCAGTTTGTTATTCATGTTATTAGTAATTAATTTGTTGTTTAAAATCGATATTGTTATTTATTAAATACTGAAGTAGATGTAATATACCATTTAATACGTTTATTGAGTTAATGTTTTAAATCTCATATCTTTATTTTATTTAAAATAATGTAATTAACAAAGTTTTTGGTCTTTTTAAATGAAAAAGCAGTGACAATTAAAGATTCCTGTAACTTTTGAAGTAGAAGAAGAGACATTTAGTAACTTAAAATTTTTAAATCAAACATAACCAAAGAATTAAAAGTATTACTAATTCACAACATAAAAATGCCGAAAAGTACTTTAAACATTCCCACAAAAGGCAATACAATATCGAGATTTCTATCAGTATGTGTAATTGCGACTGTTGTTCGATATATTTTACTATTTTCCAAGTATCAAACAATCATTGCCAACCATATAGAAGTATCCACACCTTTAAACTCATGGAAAAGGGTGTCTGAGGGTCTATATCTACTAAAGAACAATATCAATCCATATGATGGTGATTTATTACACGAAACTCCACTATCGTTATTATTTTACATGACTCTAATGAATTTATTCAAGAACTGTGTGGAAGTCATGTTTTTGGCATTCGACATTTTCACTGGAATTTTACTGTTTTTCACCACAAAAAAATATATCAAACAACTCATCCATGAACAGGAGACTAAGAAGAAACAGTACGCCGAAGATGCCAAGCAATATTTCATAACAGCACCAGATTTAATCAAGTCATCGAATTACGTATTCACCGCATTTTTGTTCAATCCTTACACGATTTTCAACTGTGTTGGAATGTCGACGACTGTGTTCCACAATTTCTTTCTATCATTGTTTCTATTTTCAATGGTGTACGATTATGTGTTGATTAGTGCAGTTGCTTTAGCGATTTGTACTTCAATTTCATTCTATCCATTTGTATTAATCATTCCGCTTACGCTCTACTTTAGAAATACACACAAAAGCAGTTTCAAAGCAGGACTAGGTGTGGTTTTTTACAGTGTTACATTAGTGCTAATCTTTTTGTATTGCAGTGAACTTGGACGTAATTTTCAATTCGTTCAAAACGTGTACGGTTTCATTTTAACTGTGCCTGATCTACAACCGAATATTGGCCTGTTTTGGTACTTTTTCACGGAGATGTTTGACCATTTCAGAGACCTGTTCATCTGTTCATTCCAAATAAATGCGACGATTTTGTACTTGGTGCCGTTGGCGATAAAATTCAGAAATGAACCTTTTCTACTTGCTGTTGCTGAGCTGTTTATTGTGTGTGTTTTTAAGTCGTATCCCTGCATTGGAGATGTTGGTTTTGTGTTTAGTTTGTTGCCCTGTTTTATGTATTTGTTCCCCTTTTGCCAGCAGGGTTTCTTAGTGAGTGTGATACTTTTGGTAACTACTGCATTGGCACCAGTTTTATGGTATTTGTGGATCTATTGTAATTCCGCAAATGCGAACTTTTATTTTGGTGTAACACTTGCATTTGCAATTGCACAAATTTTTTTAATTACCGATGTACTCTTTGCACAAGTGAAGAGAAAATTTTGTATGATGCATGGAAAGAAAAGGGAAATTAATGGAGAACCTGCTCTGTTAACATTGAAGTAAGGATTTTGTAATTTGTTTATATATTGATGTTTTTTAATAAACTAATAATGAAATTAAGAATATTTAAATTTAAATCTTGATCAAGAAGAAGAAGAATATGTTATTAGTGCTTTTAAGTTTTACTATTAGTAACCATTGACAGTTGGATGAAGAGACAGTTATTTGTGATTTTTCACTACTAATTCCCTGGAATTATTATTTGAAAAATCTTAGTCAAAGTGTCTCTAAGAAACTTGAATTATATTGTCTTTAATAAAACACAATATTCAATGATTTTGTTATAAAATTAATAATTTAGTGTAATTTGATATTGTAGTGATTTTAATTTTTCACAAAATCCCCTATACATAGTAAATTTAACCGTCATCCATAGAGCACTTCGCCATTTTTTACTGTATGCCGGTTATTCTGGAATAACAACGTAATGTGCTGAAATTCTTGGTAAGTAATAGTTAATTTCAAATAAAAACATCTCTAATACGTTCATTTATTTCCGTAGCAATAATATAATAACAATGGACAATAACGAGCAATTGGCGGAAGCTATAATTGAAGTTCTACAATATGCCCTACAAGGCGATAATGAATCTCAAAGATTAGCAGACGAAAGACGAAAAGCATTTGAATGTGTTAGTGGTAAGACCTCTCCTCTACCTTCCCTTCATCACCCCAATTACCACGTGCTTGTTTTAGATTATCCCTACATTCTATTAGACATAATCCACGGCTGTTACGAGCACTGCGATTTGACCACCAGACACATGGCCTCAGTTTTTCTAAAAAACTTCGTAGCCTCTTTAGCACAAGATGAAGTGACAATGGAGAATGTTGGCTGGCCACAATTACATCATTTGGCCCAAGTTCTAGTCGACGAAGTTTATCATGAGAACAAAAACATTTGCATTATGCTCACGGAAACTTTGGTGATATTGGCTGTAATGGGATGCTGGAAATACTTTGAAAAGAAGATTTATTCAATGATTCGAAACGACGAAGATCAAACTGGCCTAACGACTGCATTGCAGTTCTTCTCTCAGCTGTTGACCTCCGGCCGAGCAGCGTATCTCCCCATTGACATGGACGAGGACACATTCGTCCATTTGATGACTTTATTCCAACGCGTGAGTAACAAATCTATTCACTTTCCATTGTCAAACTAAACAGCAACTCTTACAGCCTCTACCTCTTGATATAAAACTAAATCTAATCGATATACTTTGTGATTTTGTCGTTCGTCCATTTTCCGATAATTCCACTACTCGTGAAGCACTACTTAAGCAATTAGTCCCATTGTTTGGGAAAACAATCTTCGATGGCGGTGATTACAATTTCCCTTTGCAAGGCAGACTGTTGAGTCGATTAGCTTATGGTGTGGCGCATTCACAATGCGAAGCAAGCTACAGTTTCATGACTTTAATGCCATTTGTTGGTCAATTGCTGTTGAAATGTTGCAACGAATACAAATTATTTGTTGAGAATACCTCTGTTATGTGTGACGATGACAGAGGTGAATTATTTGTTCTAATTGAAGCGATTTTAAAATTTGTTACTGAATTAATATTAACACCACTGTACATTGATATTGTATTAGTGGATTTGCATAGCATTTTTTACTGTGTTACCATATTTACCTGTTGCATTACGCAAGAAGAGTTCGATCACTCGTTGGAGGAGAATTGCGATGATAATGAGGGCTCGTATGAGATGGATGACTCGAATTTGATTTCTTCCCGGATGAGAGCGTTGTCCACATTCACAGTAAGAATTGTGGCAATTGTGAATAAGTGAATTTTAAGTGTATAATTTTTTAGGACATTCTGACGCATATTGGAAGCGAGAATCTGGCCACTTATTTCGGTAGTATGCATTTCGCCCATGAAAAATTGCTTCAAGAATACAATGGAGCCGGAAACCAAAGCACTTTGTACTACCGAATTGTGGAAGCAATCATGACCATTCTCTATGAAATTAAGAAACATTTCCCAAAAGAGAGAATCTTCTCGGACGAACAACTGTTCAACCAGAACAATTATTTCAACATCTTCACATTTTTGTTTATCAACGATGAGAATCGAGTTTTGTTGGGACGTTTATTTTTGTTCGTCAGCATCTACAGTGCTTCTGTGTGTTCGGATACATTGGCTTTACATGTGCGAGAGATTTTAAGAAGACTGAGCACAACGAACGATATTGGAACGAATTGGTTTCTCGCCACGTAAGTGACGAATCTTTCTATATGTCGAACATTTCTCATTGCAGTGTTTCAGTGCGTTAAGAAACCATTTAACTTGCATGCCATACTCACCGGACGTGAATCGTCATGTGTTCTCGTTGCATGCAAACGAAATAGCGACATGCTTATTGAAATACGTCGATCTAATATACGCCAAGCCGCAAATCTATTTGCCCGCTTTGGGCAATCTGATCAATTGCAACGAAACGATGGCCTTGAATTTTGCAAATAATCTTGAACAGATCATAACACAATGTATACGTTTGCATTATTGCAATTTACATACAATGGAACAAGTGAATTTCGTGTTGAGTTGCATTGCTCGGCACAGTACAACATGTGGTACATTGAATACGAGTGTGATTCCATTCTTGGTTGAATTAATAACACGAGCACCGCCTGAAGACAAAGACGAGGAATCGATCATACCGGAAAGAGCGTTGGATGCATTCAATACGATTGCAATACACGCAGTAACACCGATTAATGATTGTGTTGTACAGCAGATTTTCTTTAAAGTGTATGAAAAGATTTTGGAGAAAGAGGATCCATTGATTCATAGTGGATCGACGTTTATATCGCTGTATTTACTGAAATTTTTAGCGCAATTTTCAGCGATCACTGACGCGAAAGGGGCCTCTTTGTCCAGTTATTTGCCGAGAGTGCTCTCTGAATTGCTCACCAATTCGAAGAATAACATGTCAAAGGATATTAGTCGGACGTGTGTGCTGTTGATAATCACTTTACATGAGCACAATATGTTGGATACGCAATCGGTGTTGAAATGCATTTTAACCACATTGCAAGTATACGAGGCGACGGATTCAATGTTTATGGAGGAGATGATAACGATATTTCTGTCGGTTTTTATGTGTTATCCGCATCAGACGATTAATTTCCTGTCTGCTGTGCCGGGACCAACAGGTGGCAGTGCGTTTAGTTTTATATTAAAGTGTTGGTCGCCTTCGTTGTTTTTGAGTCATGGACTGTTTGAGAGAACATTCAAGTAAGGAGATGATTTACAAATGCAGGAACATGAATTAATGTTGTTGTTTGTTTAGTCCAATGGCTGTGGTGAAGATATTGCAAAATGTTCTCGATTCGCCGAGTACACGGTTGAGTCAAGTGGATGCATTGTCTTATTATTATGACAAAGATGGTTCTGCAATGGAGTATTTGTATTTGTTGTTGTTACTGACACTTGCCAGAGAGATACGGAATGATAAACCGACGGTAAGAGAAAATCATTTATTCCGGACTAAAAGTCACTGAAAATCGTCCGGAAAACAACCTTTTGCCGGACGATTTTTACTGCATTTCTGATTCTAATGTTGGCAGTTAAAATTACTAAATTATTGGATTAAATGACAGCTGTCAGGCTGACACTGTCAGTGATAGATTGTTGCACCTACAGTTTCCTGTATAAATTTTTAAATAATTTCAATTGTTTTGGAATTGCCAACCCAAAAAATTCCCCTGTGTCGTAAAATGTCAATTTAAGTATGAAAATGAATGAATTTTAAACGCCTGGCAAAAAAATCCTGTGGATTACACGGCCGAAAAGTATTATTACAATCGATTATAATAATTATAACGATTATAATAATACAATTATTATGATCGGCCCTTGTAATAACATACTTTCCGGCCTAGTTATCCAAAAAACTATTGTAGGAGATGTGAATGTAAAAAATTGTAGCATTTTCAGTTTGATGAAGAGGAGGATGATTATTTTTATTCAGCGAAAACTTATCATCGTTACGAAGAGGAGAAGCAATTGTTTAGTTACCATCGTTGGAGTACAATTAATATTGTTGACGAGATAAGGAATGTTTTGTTGCAAGAAGTGTCATTGTATTTCGTCAATATTGTGATAAATAAATTGTTACTGTCACAAGAGGATTTATACGCTTTACAATCAATTGGTATACCATTTACTATGCCAAATTTTGATGTGCCTGCTGTGCCTATGGCTTGTTCAACATTTGATGGCTCTGATGCCCCAATGGAATAAATCCAGTACCTGAAAAAGGCTGTGAAAAATTAATAGTTAAATATTTGTTTATTAGTTTGTTCATTTCTTGTTTAATATGAATCGTAAAAAAACATACTAGTCCAATATTGAGAATTGTTGTGATATGTTATGAATAATATCAGTATTTATATTTTTAAATATGTAATTGTTCCTTGATGAAACGTACTGAAGTTTAAAGGCTGTTTTTTAAATGTTTTTGTAATTTCAATATATTTTTATAATACTTGATAGATATGTAAGAAATTCTCTCGTTTCATGTAATCATTTACTAGTTTTTCTGTATGTTTATGCTAACAGATCGTTACCTTATTATTGTTTCTTGTTATTGAACATTCAGTATTAATTGTTTTTTGTTGTTGATTTGTTCATTCTTAGTGTTTCATGTACTTATTAAGTTTTGTTTTGTGTTTGAGTAAAATCATTTTTCAATAAAAAACGTTACATTTATTATTTTTCTCCAATTAACAATAAATTTCTTGGCGATATTTCAGGTACAAAAATTGGCACTATATAAGAACGATTTCCATTTTCTTTTAAATATAAAACGCGATCGATTAAAATTATTGTCTCTACCACTGGTGCTAGTAGTAAACGTAAGGAATAGAATTTCACCACAGAAGTCCAAGTGTTTTTTATGAGACGTTCGTAATGGTCCAATTCTGCAGGTATAAGGCACTTAATATGTTTACGTAACGTTCTTTCACAGTACTCCTTAAAACTTAATTGGTCATTGTATTTAACACTGCAAAGTTGTGTGTGTTTTAAATTCGGGTCAATTGTTATGAGAAGTTGTTCTAAAGCTGCTCTAAATGCGTGCACTTTTAGTTGTTCCAAATCGTTTGTAGCGAATTTTTGAACGTAATTTTCTATACTGTGACAAGCAATTTCACAAGACAAGTACTTTAAATGCAGTTTTTCTTGAATACAGTGATTACTTAAAGGGAAGTTTATGTTTAACGACATTTTCATGTAACAACAACTCGCTAGAAAAATGAAACTAATGTTTTCTAGGTCTTTGAACAAACGTAACAATGTAGGGCCTAAATCGCCGCACGGATGGAGTCCAATTAGACCGAATTTAAGATCTTTCTTCCCTTGAAATTGATGTAAAACTTGTTTCAGAAAATCCGAACTGGACATGTCGGAAGTGATTTTTTGATGCACGTGAACAGTTTGTTGTGTTTTCAAGTGTTTTATTGATTTGGAATTCAATAGGGATTCGAATTTCTGGTCGAGAAGAGTGGCTGATTTCACTAACGCTTCGTCTGCCTCAAAAGTGCACACTTTAAATCCGTATCCATAGGATAACATCCTGCTTAAATGTCCTACTCCAGAACCGATGTCGACAATATATTGACAGTCGTTGGAAACAGCTTTTTGATGGCATAGTTTCGATACTACTTCGATTTCATATCGTTTCTTCTGCTTTACGTTCTTCCAGAAGTATTTTAAAAAACATTCATCGGGAGTGTGGGCCTCTGGGGGCTTTGCAGGGCTTCTAGAAAACGTATATTTAGAAACCAACAATCTAAGGCAAGTTAACGAAAGAGGGTAGACTTTATCTAAGGGTTGGTTGTAATTTAGCAGAGTTTTCAAGGAAGATAGTTCTGTTTGGGCGAAGAACTGCTTCCAAGAATCCATTAATTTGTTCTCGTGATTTTCTACATAATAATCAGACACATAAGACTCTAATATATGCTCATAAGTCTCGTATAACTGTTTACATACTTTCAATTGATGTAAAAGCGTTTTACTATCATTTAAACACATTTTTGTAGTTTTTGAAACCTAACCTAACCTCACTTTTAACTTAAGTTGATACAAGTGGCGCCCTACTGGTGGAGATGGCAGAGTTTTAAAATAGCGAAAAGGGGCTATTTAAAATAATAACAATTCTTATAAAAAACGATTTATTTTATTGTTACGTGAAATACAAATGATTCACAGAACAGCACAAATGAATTGATTAACAGTGTGACACTTTTTTATACACTAAAAACATTAAATGAAAATGATTTTGTAAATATTTGAATTCTGGTCAATGTTTATCCTTAATGTTAATAAAGCAAATACTGTGAATTTGTTCGAAATTAAATAGCTAGGTAAAAAAATAATAAATTAATGGAAATATACAATAATATAAGCAGGAATGGGGATAAATAATACTTGTAAGTGACTAGATTAATAAATATTCGCAACGTGCAGTACAAACTACTGTTCCAACCACGAGGGGAATGTTGAATTTGGTGTTTTTACTTTAATATTAAATTGTTTTAAGGTTGCCTCCAATGCCTGTTGATTGCCAGAGAAATATGCAGATATGGCGTTGTGGAATAACAGCAATTGCTTGTGCATTACTTTTATCTAAAACGCAAACCGGTTTTACCAAATTAATATTGTCAATACCGCAATCTTACTCGATTCTCATCTAGAAATTTCATCTTAATTGTGACTTCTGTACGTAGTTTCATAAACTGTTGTCGATGCACTTCGTATCCCTGTTGGGCCTCTTCCAGACCAATTGTTCCATCCGGTTTTGTGGACATTGATTCTAAATCGGTCCGATAAGCATCGTATTCAATTCTAGCCGCTTCATATTGTCTTATACTTTGTAATGTGTCTTCAATTGTTTTATTACATAACGTATTTACGGACGATATGAAAAAATTTAATGCACCTAACAATGTTTCGCCATTTTTAGTTAAATTTCGTTGTGTTTCTGAGTTGTATAAAAACTCTTCTTGCAATTCAGGCGATTTTTGAGCTAGTTCTGAGAATGCTTCACCCAAGGCGTGCTAAAAGACAGTGGAATTAGTTAAAAAACATGTGGATTTGTCGAGATTTACTTGTGTTTGAACGACGTGATAGAAATGACTTGTAAGAGCTCGTGCCAAACGTAAAATGTTACTATACTTCTTTTGTGTTTCCCTTAACTGATCTATTTGTGTTTCTAGTTCAGCATCTACTGTTCTGGACGTTTTGCCTAACTTCTCAAACATTAACTGTTTCGTACATTTGTATGTAGATATGGACCAATTTTTAATATTCTCGATTCTTGATGATGTTTTTAGTATTGTTGAATCGTCGTTTTGTGTTGGACTGGTCGGTGTTAGTATAGCCGGTGAGCTTGTACAAGACGACAATCCAGTTGGTACAGAACGAGAATATGTACATGTTTGATTTGTTGATACTGCTGGTACATTACTGGCACGGCTTTCATGGGGCGGTGTATCTTTTAACATATCGTGAATACTTGTCCTTTCAGCACTCATTGAACTCTTCATTTGAGACATTTTTCAACTAAAATCAACATGTTTCAATGTTAACAAGACAGAAATAAGGAGATATTTGTTTATATTCTACTGAATAAACAAATAGCTTACGTTATTTTATTAAAAACACTAACAATACAACTTTTTATTAACTTGAACCAAACGTCAACTGACGTCATTCAATAGAACTGTCAACGGTGGAACTACAAACTACTAATTTCAAATTTTGGCGGTACAATTTTCTGAAAAATTAAAAAATCATATAAATTATCAATAATAATTGTTTTAGTTTATTAATTTCTTATTTCTAATAACTATCAAACTGATTAATTGCTTTTTCTGGCATATTTATGTAAGTAACAAGAAACATTCAAGAAATGTTGTGCACAGTTTAAGTGTTTTTATATATTTTCTAGATGGTTTTTCAAAGAAAATTCGATGGTGAAAACCTAATTTACACCCTTTAGGACTTTTCCAGTGGAGCCCTACTAGCAATGGTACATTTGAACTACTTCGCCCCCACTTTGAAAACATTTCAAATCATAACCTCAAAAAATCAGAATCAAATTGGAACATTTTGAAATAACAAAAAATGCATTAGTTGACTCAAAATATCGAAAATATGTTGTGTAAACGTTTCTGTTATCAAGCAGTTTTATTAATGAAATATAAAAATCCAAAATACGTAACCAACTTTGTTCGTCAACTTCACATTTCGTTAATAAACTTCAGTGAAAACAACACCAATAAACCAGAATCCAAAGCAATAGCCGAACGATTAAACTTTAAAAATGTTCAAAACAAGAATCGTGATACCTACTTAGACATGCTAAAAATATTTGTAGATAGAGACAGTGTCTATCGCCGTGGTCATGTAGAATTCATTTATTCAGCTTTAAAACACATGGAAGAATTCGGTGTTCATCGAGATTTGGAGGTGTATAGAGCCCTTATCGATATCCTACCGAAGGGGAAGTTTGTCGCCAAAAATTTACTTCAAGCTGAATTTATGCACTATCCAAAACAGCAGCAATGTGTCATCGACTTACTGGAACAAATGGAAGACAACGGCGTAATGCCTGACTTTGAAATGGAAGATTTGTTAGTGAACATATTCGGCAGAAGAGCGTATCCGCTCAGGAAATATTGGAGAATGATGTATTGGATGCCCAAGTTTAAAAACCTCTCGCCTTGGCCCATTCCTAATCCTTTGCCTGACGATTCGTTAGAATTAGCCAAGATTGTTGTCCAACGTATAAATACAGTCGACTATCAGTCGAAAATCACCATATACGAAGTGAATTAATCAGAAAAACGATTTTATATATTTTTAACTTGTTTTTGTGTTGTAGACCAAGGATATAAAAGACTCAATTGACGACACATGGATTGTAAGTGGCCAAAGTAAAGTCCAACAGAATTTACTGAACGAAAAAACCGATCAAGAACCATTGTACGTTGAGGGTGCATTTAAAGTGTGGCTGAAAGACAAGGCTGTCGATTATTTCATTTTAAGAGGTGCCCCAAAAGAGTTTATTGAAGAGAGAGACGATCCTGATGGTAATAATTCGACGTTTTGTATTGAAAGATGAATTGATTTCTGTTTTTAGATGTCAGTGATATTAAAATATCGTTTTATGGTATTAAACCACCGGAAAATAAGTTTTTAAAAGTGATGCCTTCAGTACATGAACAAGAAGACGGTGTTATTTATGCAGTTTGTGCGACTGGCTCTTCCAGTAAGGATTCACTGTTATCGTGGATTCGACATTTAGAGGCTGATGGCAATCCAATATTAGCTAAGGTTCCAATTGTATTCACTCTTCGATCTGGTACTAAGGAAATCGCTCCAATTGAAAATAATCAAACCCAAAGTAAAGAGGAAAGTGTTGAACAGATTGATAAAAGTTAAACTGTACACATGATAAAGTATTGTTAAATAAAATTTCTTATTTATTAAGGGCTACAGATTTTATTAGAAAATATGCATTACAAAACTAAACTTAATATAAACTAATCCAGGTATTTAATAGACAGGCTCGGGGGCTTGAGTCTTAAGTATCTTGAAGCGTCTCTTCATTATTAATCTGTATTTGGAGTACTGGTCTTCAGGGGAGAAACGAGCTGGGTGAGCAGAGAATGTTGGTTTCCCACTGGGGTCCTCTTTCTAAAATTCACATGGGATAATAAATATTCGTAAAAATTTACATTATTTCATTACCTTTAAGGTATATTGGCGTTTACCACTTTCGTCTAAATAGTACATTAAATACATTTTTACGATTTGTAAGCACAACAAAAACGTGCATCTATTTGATAGCTGTCAAAAAGTCAAAATGACTTTGCTGCTAATTTCACTCCTGTTACCAACCTACCCAATTGTGCAGTTTCCATTGTTATCGATATTATTTTGGTATTTAGTTTGCTGACATATGATATACGAAGATTGTAACTTTTTGTTTCTTCTGTGATTAATGTGATTTATGTGTTTTTTATTTATTTATATTAATAAAAAATACGTCATCTATAGATATTTTTATAAAAAGTCGATAGGAGCATAGAAAAAGTTAACGTTCTGGTGAGTTATGTTAATGTCTACAACATTTTGGACTAACGGAATTTGTTTGTTGTGAAAATAGGTGATGATTGTTAAATGAACGGTGAAATCGTGATAATATTCAAAAATCAGTTATCAATCTATTTAAACAAGTTTCATCAAATACCAATTTACAAAATCATTCGCGTTTCTGTTTAATTAACGATAACAATGTGGATTCCCACACACGTTCAAGTGACAGGTAAATAATTACCATTTGACCCTAATTAACATTTAGACAATAATAAAATTTCGCATTTTGCAGTACTTAAGGCCAGTGGATTGTTGTTGAAGGGAAAACATAATACAAACGATTGTTTTGTTACAATTGCACTCGGTAAAACGAAATATCAAACATCAATCAAAGAAAAGTCCACACAACAAGTGGAATGGTTCGAAGAATGCGAATTGTAAGCGAATAACAGTACATCTTTTTGTGAGACTAAATTTTTTCCCATTCAGAGCAATACCGGACCATGGAAATACGGCTGAAATCGTATTAACCGCTCTACATAGAAATTTTCTTGGAGTTGATGAATTTTTAGGACGTGTTACAATACCGTTGAATACTTTAGACTTTTACGAACGACCCAAAGGGAAATGGTACCCTTTACAAAGCAAAACTGGTACGTACAAATTCCCACATCCAAAACAATACGTGATTAATTATTCCCTGCCGTCTTATCAACTTAAATAATCCATTTTGATTGATTTATTAACACTCGGTAGCTATTTTTATGTGTACAATTTTGTTACATAGGAAAACAGGGTCGGAATAAAGAACGCGGCCATTTAGAGGTGAAAATCGGCTTTACAGTCAAATCGGGCAGTCTAACCGACTTAAATAAAAAGGAAAAACATAAATCATCCATTGGACAACTGTCCCATGTCGCCCAATCGGTCGGCGGCAGTTTGCTGAGCTTAGGAAGCTCCGACAAGCGTAAAGGCATCAAAAAATTCGCCAAATCCATCGGTTCCAAGATGCATTTACGTAGTAAAAAGAAAGACGGTGACATTGACGATGGAAGTTCGTCGATTGGAAGTGTTGGTAGTTTGAAAGTACGCAGTTTTGATCGTTTCAAGAGTCGACAGACGAGAGAGGACGCCGATCCGGGCGTTGTAAGCGAAGACGAGGACGAATTCACCGTAATTTCCGATCGATTTGGTTAAAACTCTTTTGAAACGGTTTCATTTTCAGTTTGACGATCTATCACATAAAAGTTCAGCCAGTTCTTTAAGCCAAAACGCGAACACAACTGCAACCACATCGCCACAATTGAATAAAAGTCCAACACCAACGTTGGTGGAGCGAAATTCGCCAGTACAAAATGTTCGAAGACACACACTGCCAGTGAATATGGGCGTGAATAAGTCGCCAAAGGTGGAAGTGAAGCCGCAAGATGAATGGGAGTCGAAATTGTTCGGGAACAAATCGAAAAACACACTCAAACCGGGCAGTAGTGAGTCGTTGAATCGGCGATCGTGGGATTCGTCGAAAATAGCATCACAAATCGAGGAAGAGGAGCCAGTGGAGAGTATTGAAGTGCCGAAAATCAATGAGGACAACAATAATAGTGCGAAATTGAAGAAATCCCCAGACATGAACAAAAAGGAGGAGAGAGAGAGTATGTTTTCGAAATTGAAGAACTTCCGGAAAGGTAATGTGTTTGTTTTGTTGCTGATTAGATAGTCGATGAGTCGCTTTTTGTGAGTCACACACCGCTTTATCATAGATGGTTTTATTCGATTGTAGTTTAGATTATTCTTTTTAGATAAAAATGAATTATTTGACAAGCACCATAATAATTCTAGTGAACGTATTATTATAGGAGGTGAGAATGAATCTACGACACCAATAAATAATCGAATCTCTAACGAACTGCTGCAGAAATTTGAGGGGAAAACACGTGAAGTAATTGATAATTTTTTTTTATTTTCTTTTATTCAATGTCGGTTGCTTTTTCAAGGATTTAATATTGGCCTTATGCGATACACAGCACGATTTAGAAAAACATAAGAAAAAATTAAAAGATCTTGAAGATTATTTGGACGACCTTTTGTTGAGAGTGATGGAAACGACACCGAGAATCTTACAAAATCCTTATGTCTGCAAAATGGTTGCTCATAAGAAGTTGACTTAATTATTCTTTTTCAAATTTCAATTGATATTGTAATGTGACATTTTTTTTATCAAAACACTGGTGCCTAAACACTTTGGTGCTAATATCGTTAAAATTTATTCTGTGATTCCTTTTCTGTGTCATCAAAATCTTTTTTTGCTTTAAACAATTACGTCACAGTTATTGAATTATTTTTGACTCTTCAATTAGTTTTAATTTGTAGTAGTTCACTTGTATATTTGTTGTTTAACTTTTTTTTAAAAAAAACTTCTGTTGTGCCTTTTAATCCTTCATTAAATATATATTTTTTATTATTCAATTAAATGGTGTTGTGGAGAGAAATATATATATTTTGTATAAAAAAAATTCGATATTTAATAAAATATATTTACCAACAATTTTATGTATTAAATGTTTAAGAATAGTAAATTCGGGTTTTCGATTTGTTTTTTGATTGTTTGAACAAAGTTTGCCATTGTGGCACCGTCGATGACGCGATGATCGGCAGCGGCACTTAAATTGACGATTTCTTCGGCGATTATCTTGCCATCACCATCAAATCTTGGTAGTTTCTACAAAAGCGACAATTTTTAGCCCGCAAATTGCATTGAATTCGTTTCAATTACCTGGACAGCCCCAATAGCGAAAATCGCTACTTGAGGTGGCAGAATAACCGGCTTCGTGTACGTTCCACCAATCTAAAAGCAAAGAAAAATCAGTTTTTCCTTCGGAACATGCACTAGTTTCATACAATGCCTATATTCGAGATGGAAAATGTTCCATCTTTCAAATCATCCGGTGTAAAAGTGCCGTTTTTCCCCGACAACATCAACCGATTCAATTCCTTGGCAATTTCAATAATACTCAACTGTTGTACATTTTTAATAACAGGCACTGCTAGTCCCACTTTTGTGTCCATAGCAATGCCAATATTATGCGCCCCGTTATACAAAATATTCTCGCATTTCTCATCAACTGAACTATTTACAATTGGATAACGTTCCAATGCATTCGATGTTGCTTTTATGAAGAACGGCATGAAAGATAACTTAATCTCCTTCGTTTCTGGTAATGTTTTTAAATAATTACGTAACTCGGATAATTTCGTTACTTTCAGCTCGTCGCTGTACAGGAAATGCGGTATTTTCTGTAAAATAAAATAGCGATTACTGTTTTGAATGAATGGAAATTGGATATTATACCAAAGCCTCCGTCATAGTCTTAACCATGGCCTTTTTAAAGCCTTTTATGGGCTCGATTCGGTCGACAGACTGTTTTATTGTTGAAATAGTGCCTTTGTTCAAATACTCCAGTATGTTTTCCTTTAGAATGCGGCCATTCTTCCCAGTGCCTTTAATTTGACTCAAGTCCACATTGTGCTCTTTCGCTAATCTCCGAACTGATGGTATGCATAAGTTGATGTTTTGTTCGTGTTGGGGCTCCTTTTTCGTTTGAATGACATCAGTGATCGCCTCTTTTTTCACCTGCTGTTCGGGTTCTAAAAAAGGCAACACACAAATGTTGATTAGAATCAATTGGATGCAGTTGTATGTTTTATAATTACCAGCAATTACATCATCTACATTATCATCAGTTTGTACGTCAACCAAAGGTTTCCCAACCAAGGCAATATCATCGACATTGTAATACAATTTCGAAACAACACCTTCATATCGACTGGTAATTGTTACAGATGCTTTATCACTTTGCACTTCACAAATATTATCGAATTGGGAGACTTTGTCGCCAATTTTCACGTACCATTCCTTAACGACCACTTCTCGAATGCCTTCACCGATGTCGGAGAGTATAAAAGGCACTTTAGCTGATAAATAATTGGAAGTGTGGAGAAGTTTCTGAATGTTTGATAATCTCTTTAACAGAAAAAAACACTTAAATATTTTGCTTGAAAAAAAAAAAAAACGTGTTTTTACTTACAATTAATTTGTACGTTGCTAATGCACAAGGCAATGTGCTAAACAGGACTTTGTTAAAGTGTGACATGTTAGTACTATAACTTTAATTAGTTATACTATTTTATTTAAGAATGATAATTTTTTTGTGTAAATATGTTTCTTATCATTTTCCTACGGTCAAGGAGGTTTAAGTAATAATCTTTGTAACACTACATTTAACAATGCAAAGGATATTAAAGATTATTTACATAATTTTACAATTCTAAATTTATCGAAAGAAATGAACAAACATGTATAACAAATATTATTGTATATAATTCGTATGCTGATTAGCAAAAATTTGAAATTAAATTTTTGAAAAACGCGCCAGTTGTAACAGAGGCCATCTGTTAGCAATGCACAAAGTTCAGTTGTCATAACCTCAAAATTGAGAAAAAATTTAAATTAATATTCCCATTTACTAAAATTCTTACCCAAACAGCTATATCGGAGTTTATTATAAATAGATTATCATTTATTATGTTTCCAAAGCACCTGCTGCAACGTTATATTTAGTTTTAAGCAAATTGATGTTTTTAAGGTTATGTTCAAAATTTGAATTTCAAAATACAAAATTGTTAATTTCCCTATTAGGCATTGTTTGAAGTGTTTTGTTTGTTGTCTTTATTGCTAAATTGTTGTTTAAATCCAAGTACTGCCTAATGAATCAAAAATCTTCAAAGTGATAAGATTTTTTCCAACAAATTCCAAAGGTCGATTTCATTGCAATTAAACAGTAGAAAACAACGAGTAATCCCAAAAATGGCAACAAAAGCATTTAAGTCATTAATATTAGGTGCTCCGGCATCTGGTAAAGGCACCATTTCCTCACGTATCGTGAAAACATTTAATCTGACCCATATATCCAGTGGTGACAAGTTGCGGCAACACATTCAAGAGGGTACACGTACGTAAAACCATACAAACTCACTTAATATTCACTATAGAAGCTTAAATGTGTTAATATAGAAGTTGGTGTTGAAGCTAAAAAGTACATAGAAGCAGGTAAATTAGTACCTGATGAAACAATAATCAAACTAATAAAAAACGAATTAGACTCTGTTAAAAGTAACGCTTGGCTCTTAGACGGTAATAAAATCTTCTAAACTGTATGTTTACATTGTAAGTAACTGCTTTATAGGTTTCCCCCGGACTTTGTCTCAAGCTGAGAACCTTTGGGGCACTCATCGGTTAGATGTGGCTATAAACCTGGTGGTTCCCTTTCAGGTGATCATCGACAGAGTTAAAGGCAGATGGGTTCATTTGGCAAGTGGCCGGGTGTATAACGAGGGCTTTAATGCGCCAAAAACCCCAGGGATTGACGACGTAACTGGCGAACCATTAACTCAAAGGAGCGACGATAAACCCGAAGTCGTTCTGAAACGTTTAGAACAATACCAAGAACAAACACAGCCGGTTATCGACTTCTATCGCCAAAAGGGAATCTTATTCGATTTCGAGGGTAAAACATCCGATGAAATCTGGCCAAAAGTTCTCGACTGTTTAGCCACTTATATACCACTACAAATAACAAGACAAAACTAGTTAAATCATTGCGTTTATTTAGAAAAATAGATAAACTCATAAATGAAATATAAGAGAAAAACAATATCAATCTGAAGAGATTTAACGCATTTTTAACAACATATGTTATTTACAGTCAGTGGGCAATTTTTTTTGTACAATTAATTCACTTTTATGTGATACTAAACGACAATAAATAGACATATTAACATTTAAAAACAGTTTCCATATCATATACATATTTTCTGTACAAAATAAAAAGTGTCTTTGTAAAATAAATAAAAAAAAAAGTATAAAGGAACATAAATTTAGAGTATTTCAAATGCCTCCGTTTCCATTGCATCCTCGTAATCGTTACTATCACCGGAATACTCCAAATCAGGAGGCGGTAATCGTTTTGGTGTTAATTGTGCATCACGAGCATAACCATCACAGAATATAAACATTGGATATTCGCAAGTGTTCGTCGACTTGCTAGGCGGTACAACAAGCTACAAAACACAACAATGAGTCAAATCGTTCGTCTAACGTCATCTAGCTAAGCTTACAGGTTGAACAGTTTCCACTAGATTAAAAAACTCCTCTTTCGTTTCACAATAAAAACCGATACAACACGACGGATCCATTTTACTAATATGAAGTTTCCTCGGCGATCTACAGTGGAAACTCGTTAACGCGAACTCCGGTGCCCACACGTCGACCACCTCTTGACAATAATGCGGATCTAAATGTATCAATTTGTCGTCTTGATAGCCGACAAAGTACAGTGAATGTTTTGGTCTGCCACCAATAATGCCAATACATTGTTTAAGACTAAATAACGTTGTCAAACAAGCCGAATAAATGGAATTGAATTTCTCTGCACCCAATCGTACAGGTATTAACAGTATTAACGATTTCCATTTACCTGATTTGTCAGTACATTCTTCTAGTACGTCACGAATGTACACTAAAAAATATTCTTTCAGTTCACATCGATGGATTGCCAATGAAATTACCTGCACAATCTTGAGCTACGCATACATTCAATGCATCAAATTCGTAATTATCTTGTGAAGCTTGTTTGAAAGCTTGTCGGAATAAATGGGCGACAAATCCCGGTCCGTACCAGTCGCCTGCCTTCTTGCCAGCCTCCTCGCCCAAAGACACTAAGGTGTGGATGGAGAGAGGACTGTTTCGTGACGGTTTGTCCCCAAACCATTTGATGATCTTTCGGTGATTGACGATCTCGATAAAATGATCTCTGGTTAGAGGCTGTTGGTCGGGATTCCATCGCCAGTCTAGAAAAACCATTCAAAACATGCCATTTCAATGGATTTTTATACAGATATGTCCTTTAACAAACAGAATATAATTTCAATGAATTTTTTATACACTGCGATAACCCCGATATCGAGCGTTTTTGTTGTGACTGATTGCGGAATGTGTAATGAAACGGAAAGTCAAGGATACTGGACAGATAGAAAACAAGAATGTTTTGTACCTCTGCCTAAAAAATGGAGAACTAATGCTTGGGCTATAAGCATTTGGCCACTTCTTAGCATACAGCCCCAACCGCAATCGCTGCTGTAATTGGAGCCATTTAATAGGGGAAATTCACGGCGATACGTGAGCCAAAGTTTGCTAACAAAATCCTTTTTGAAACCATCAAAACCTTCGTCATCGTTGTTGGATAACTAGAATTTGTCATTGTTACGTCATGGTTTTGAGAATGCAAATCACTTACTTCACTTTGGCTCTGAAATGCGGCCACATCTGTGCCCATTTCAGTGATATCGGACGATGGACTCTCGATACGACGGTAACATTTCCCTAATAGCCATACGGGAGATTCTTTGGAGAAGTTTGTCCTTAATTTCATGCCTAAAAGGAGAAAGTTGAACAAAACAAAGGAGGACTTTTCGTATGACATTCTTACCAAATTTAACATTGTTCCACATGGACACTAAGCGATTTTTCACTTTTCCTTCAACATCGTTTACACTAGAATTATCTGGTATTCGATTTGTATCTGAAGAATTGGATGGTGAATGTAATTTTGGGAAAAAAATTGATCGTTCTCGCGAAACGATTTGTGTGGTGTTCATGTTTAAAAATAGTAATCAATATAACACACCTTATGATAAATTATCATTCACATACATTACATTATTATTAATTTGCTTATGTGCACAAAAATTATTATTGTTTTTATTCAAGTTCATGTGGTTTTTAGACGAAACTGCTAATAAATAATTGATATAAACAAATACGACTGTCAATGGTGTGAAATTGGCTATAAAAACAGTGTTGCCAGACGAATAAATTTAAAAAGTCTAGCAGTTTTAAACGACGCGGTCGGACAACAAATCGGATGAAATTTTGAAAATTTTTTTCG
The DNA here is from genome assembly GCA_963930825.1 of Silvanus unidentatus. NCBI lineage: Eukaryota > Metazoa > Arthropoda > Insecta > Coleoptera > Silvanidae > Silvanus > Silvanus unidentatus. The sequence goes on from OZ005763.1 coordinate 530,741, forward strand.
AAAACCGTGAAAAGTCCAGTTTTTACTGGATTCTACGACCTCATTTACATTAAGAAAATCCATTTTCATCACTCGAATCCCCGTCAGAGGGTGACAAGAGGTGAAACACTTAAAAAACAATTAATAATTTAAAAATCGAAACTCAAAAATATCTCTTTGTTTCCAAAATAAATAAAACAGCAAATATTAAGTGCATTTAAAAATGAGAAACATTTTTCGGTTTATTTGGCGTTCAATTATAAAATTTAATAAATAAAACAATAAAATTAAACTAAATCATCCATATACAACTTGACTAAAAAATTTTTATTACCCATTTATAGATTTTTTCTATTTTGGCTTTAAATAACAATCTATTCTACGTCGTATTAACGTAAATCCTATGATAATGTTTTGACATGTCATCACGGATTAATTAAAAACCATTCAATTTCACACACGTTTCACATTGATCATATTATCTCTAAACACCGATTCCACATTGCTTCTTCGCAAAAAAGCTTCAAACAGACCAAAATAGAAAAAATTACATAAATAACTTGTTTCATAAATCAAGCAGAGCATTCGTCTTAATATGTAGGTCCACTAAATACGCACAGTTTGCTGATAAAATACGAGACGTGCAATAAAATTTGACTTATGAAACTAGTTCTTTAATATACTATCATTTTAATACATATTAATTACAATAATAATAATTTTGAAATTTACAAATATAGTCAATTATACGATAAGTAAGTAAACAATTAAACACTCTTTTAATGTTGAAGTAAACATAACGAGAACATATTGTAAAATATATGATATATATTATAATATGTATACATAACTGTGAAAGAAAGAAATACTGCAAATCTAATCTCCGAAAATATTTCAATGATTAGTATCTGGTATTTGGATTTTGGTTATTGAATTGCGATTGAACTGCAGCAGCGGCCACATTACTGGCAGCATTTCTCACATGTTGATTACGTAAAAATTCTGATGTGAATTCCTGTTGTGCCTTTGCTAAACTCGCTCCAGTGCTTCTATACATTCGATGTATCTAAACAATAATCAACAACAAATAACAATTGTTCGAAACGTATAAACATGCCATTGTACCTTAGTGATAAGGAATAAGTCTGCAGCAGCAGCACAAACAAAACCAAGTGCTATAATAAAAGCGATAACAGCAATCACATTTGCACCAACACCGCCTCCAAATTTCCGAATTGCAGTTAGAATTCCACTGTAACAAAATCAACTTAGTTCCTGTTGGTTTAATAACAATATTCTACTTACATTGTGCCAGAATCCGGTATACCGACAGCATGGATTGAAGTGATCACAAATTGAAAGAAGAATATAAAGAAAAAGACCATGAAATTAAATGACGAATCAGAACGGAATGCTTTGTAAGCTGGTCTAAACCAGCATATGTAGGAGAATGGTGTAAATAATATTGTATACAATATACCAAGGCCGATTATTGTGAAATCACCCAACAATATACCACCAAATACGTTGAACAACATTACGATGCCGTGAACTGAAAATGAAATGGTTTGAGAATGGCTAAAGGGGTGTTTAAATGTGCAACTTACAAATCCACAGATAGTACAAGTGTCTGACAATTTTTTGAAATTCTAATGGGATATCTACTTGTATGTCCTGATAGAAGCAGGGCTGAAAACAGCACTGTTCCGGCATTGGGGGCCAATTGTTTCGTCTTACATTATAAGAGCCTTGGCGCATTTCCTCCTCACGTCGTGCCAGTTCTTCCTCTTTTCGTTCAAGCTCCTCTTGTCGTCTCTAACAAAGCAGAAAATGGTTTAGAGAAATTGTTAAGGAACACAGACACCCGCAAATATACTTGCAGATCTTCGGTGTTCAATGTTGGTTTAGGCTGGCTTTGTTGTGCACTTTTCGTGTACGCTGGAGGTTCCTGAGTGGGTTGCATTATAGCGGGTCCACTGTTCGTAGGTTTCAAATTCACCTAAAACGATTTCATCATTATTAACAAGAGTACGAAGTAAAAACTTGAACTACACGTACATTCTGATTCTGGTTTTGGGGATTGTTGTCGAATGGATTGTATTCATCGACTCTCAGTTGTGCATTTGTATTTTTAGCAACCTGCTGTATTGATGGATCCTAGAAAACATATGTACATATACATTGATTGGATTTAAAGGTATTTCCAATTGAATTTCATTGCCGATAATGAACGTAGGTGATTGGAGTGTGAATTTTTTTTTGTCATACAACAATTAACTTACTGCGAATGGATTGTCTATTGTTGGTTCCCCAAACGGATTATCGTCGAAACCAGACATATTTTCTTAAATTATTTGTAATCTCACTCAACAAAAAATGATTTTTTATCTAATATGATAATCTACGAATTCATCATCACATCACCATTAGGTACGCCATATTTGTTTTTGTGCTGATTTGGTGGTATACCTGCCAAGTGAAGTTCTCGACCGCGAAGGTTCCTTTACAAAAATGAATATGAAATTTTAAATAAAACAAATACGAGTAATTTAAGTATTTGTAGGGTATTTAATTTTGTACAAATTAATGATTTCAATCAGTTATTGCTTTAAAATCGATTGGTTTTATGGTAAAAAGTGCATAAATTGTAATCAGTAGTACAGAGCGCATTATAACAGATGTCTCTAGTTGCAATTTGAATTTTTTGCGCTCTGATTTTTACTATTTCCAATTAATATGTTAAATTAATTAAACAAACACATAAATCTGATGCTTTTTAAACGAGGAAACTGAATATTTTATAAATACTAACAGTATTTCATTTGCATTATAATATGGAATAAACCACTATTGAAATATTGGGAAAACTGTTTGTACTTTTTGTTCGATGTAAGCTTAAAGCCATTATTGGTGAGTTCGAGTGTTATGAAATATGGATTACATGTTGTTTTGTATTTGCATTAAATTAAAATATCAATAGCAAAACCTAAGTTTGTTTAATACTGACATTTATGTAAATGCGTGTAATACATAATTAACAATCCCGCCTTTTTGTCGTAATACAATGCAAAAAAGCGCACGAATAAATAAATCGTAAAACCGCTTTAAATTCGGTAATTCATTTAGAAAATTTTAATGAATAACATTTGCATTTTTCCGGGGGAAAACTTGATACGTGCCAACATTGTTTACCTTTCTACATAGGTAAGTGGTGATAAATCACAATTGAAATTGTGCCTCCTTCTACGTATAATAAATTTAACGATATTTACACTAGACATACCAAGAGATAAGCAAGCACATAATACACGTACAGGCTTTTTTTTAATAAATACCGCATACAGAAACATTTTTGGCAACGAGGGATAATAAACAGCCGAAATGAAATTAACAAATTTATCTCGATCGCTATCATAAAAGAATAAACGAGATTTGTTCAATTAATCACTTTATAAAACTAAATTTGTACAAATGTGTGTTAACATTTAAGCACTTAAAAAAGGTTTTTTTATAATAAAGAACAACACTACTGCACGATAGACCTTAAATAATATTAAATAATAGAATTAGGTAAATGTATCAAATTTTTCTTCTCTCTTGATTGCTGACGATTAGTATTAATTAGGGTTGTAGTAGAAGTTTCAATCTCACTAGTTTGTGATTGCGTCGATATTTCTTTATCAGTATTAGTGCTATTCGCTTCCGTTTTACCAAAAGTTAAACCCAATAGGTTAGTGAAGAAGGCGAGCCCTTGTTCGGCCGTTTCATTTACAGTTGCAATTAATTCTTCTTCATTTAGTTCACTCGAATCAGTTCTATAAGAAAAACAATCAACCATTCAAGAGAAAAGTTACATTTTTGAACAATAAAAAAAACACATTTCTTACTCTGTACTGTTTGTTGTTGGTGCAGTCTGGACGAGTGTTGTTGTATTTGTTTCTTCTAATTTCATGCCTAATGGCCCCATCGTAAAACATCCAATATTAAAACTGGCTGTTACATCGCCCAATAATTTCGGTTCTAATAGTAAACAGCCCCTGAGTCCATCATTGTGCGGCAGTAAATCCGAAAATCGGGCACAAACTTCTGCTAAATTGGCTAGAAGGGACATGCATGTTGGTTCTGGGTTTGGACCTTTCACTTGTTCGCTGTGTAGAAGATTTTCTCCGTAGGATACGTTTACATAAAGGCCCTCTTCTTGTGATATATACTTCATTTGCACACAACCTAATTTTGGAGAAATATTTATTGGTATTAAGATGTTGAAACAAAGCCGAAAGCGGCGTTTCTATTTACCTGGACCGCCCAAATCTATGTAAGTTAAATTAAAATCCACACAACACATGCAAACTGAATGTAGACATTCGCAAGTCTTATTTTCTGCATTTGAATCATCACGTTTCTTAATATCACTTGGATCTGTGTTCCAATAAAGAAAATCTGAAAATAATAACCATTCAACTTCAGTTTCTGGATAACATACTTTCAAATTAAAAAACTATTTACTTTCATCTGCAAAACGTAATGAGAGAAAATAAATTTACTTATTTAGAGCAGATATTACAGTTTCAAGAGAGAAGCGTCTAGTGTATTATGGAATAATGAACGTGGAAGATATCTTTGCATTTTACCGAATTTTAATAACAATAAAGTGACAAAAGAACAGAATTAAGTTTCATGATAATTGTGACTTTCTAAATTGCAACTAGTGAAATATTCAAATCGCTTTTTCTTCAAATAAACAATAGAAAAGTCTTTGGTTTTTTAATTTTTAATTTTATGCTTCGATTTAAAATCCATCCCACTGACCCTCATTCAATTTCTTGGTGAATTTTATATTTTTTACGGTAAAAAAATGAGAGATCAAGACGCTGTTATACCCTAAAGTGATTTTCTAGAAAATATTTCAAATCCTTTTATACTCCACTCTCTGAAATCCGTTTATTCTTTAATTAAACAGTAATTAATCTTTTAAAAAATGCACTTTTGGCCGGAATTTTATTTAAACGCACACACAGAGAGAAGAGGATGTAATAAATATTTCAACTCTTTTAAAGAACCGAAAATACTCTTGACATAGTTTTGAATTTTTCAAAAAATAAATCACAGTAATAAAATTTAATTAAGTCGAAAAAATGAAGAAAATAAAAATGTATATAGAAAACATACCCAATATACTCGCCGAACAAACAGTTTCGATTAGAAAAAAAGTAACAACAACATAAAAGAACACGCAACGCAACATGATTGTGTTGTTTATTGCAAATATAGAATTGTTGATTTTGAGTTGGTCAGTATTCGTACTGTTTGAATTGAAATAAGTGGATGTTGTAGGCCATTTTACTCTTTATTCAAGACACGGACATTTCCGATGGCTCTTCGACGGCGGTCCTTGGCCGCTATGGGGGCCACTAGGTCACATTTCAACCTCGACTTTGTCTACCATCTACTTCTTGGTTCCATCCAAGTGCGGCCACCTCGCTACACACTGGAAACAAAAACATCAGCACTGTAACATTGCTATATAATAAAAACGAACAAAAACAGTTAAACTCTAAATTGGTAAAATTGTTCCAATTTTTCGACTAATTAAAAATTCTACCATTGACTTTCGTCTATGAGTTTGAAATAAATGTTTTATTCAAACGCGCTTTGTATGTGCATAGACAGACCGAATATACTTTCAACGGATGTACCGGATGAGCATGGATGACCCAACTATGGATTGACCGACATACATTTAAGCCCACCATTCTTCCTTTGCCGTACAACTCAAAAGAAACATTTTAATACAGATGTAAGTTGACATTCAACAAGTAGACGAGTAGAGTTTTAGTGAAAACGATTATAATAAGTGTTATTAGATATAAACTCATTTTTCCATTGCAATATTGGTAAGAAAACTAAAGTGTATTTAACAAAACTATTTCATTTCTTCTTGGTAATACAGAAGAGAAACTTTTAATGGGTCTTCTGTAGAATTGCGCTTGAAAAATCGTTTTCCACATTTTCCCAAACAAGTGCACGGTTCAAATGAACGGTATCTTATTACAAATTAACTTTTATTATAATTTCCAAGTAAATGTTAACCCACTTAATAGCACAACTGTAAAACTGTTTTGTACAAGGGCATTTTTGTGACACCGCGAGAGTGAGGTGAAATGAATGGCGCCAATTTCTGGTCCACCCCCTTGAATAAAAAAAAGTAGTGAGTTGAAAAAAAAAACACCGGGAATATGTTGCATAAAATTGGGAAAGTGTGATTTCTTTTGATTTATTATGACACACAATGGGGCTATTCTGAAATAAATGAGAACCGTATTTATGTTCATATATATGTACAATGAATTTTTTTCGCGTCTTTTACCCCAACACAAAACCCAACCACCATACTGTCTCGTATTTTCATCAAATTCTACTCTATTGTTTTACAGTTTGGTGCCAAAGCAACATACCAGCCAACAACATGAAATTATCATTTATATTTGAACTGTTGTTAATATTTATCCTAATTGCGTTCGCCGCATCGGCAGCAGTAAAAGGTATTATAAAGTGCACGAAATAGCATATCACAATTAGCTAATTACTCTCTCCTTATATATCCCTCTGTGTACAACAGATTTCCATTCGAAAAATAGCCATCAAAGGAACGTGATAAGGAAACATCGTGAAAGGAATGGAAACAAGACTCGACAAGGGAACAATTCCACAACAGCAGCGAATAAATACTGCAGTTGTTCATCGAAATTGTGCAATTGTTGTAGAGAATTTAATATACCGGTAGTGTCCTTACAGGGGCCTGGATGTGCATCGTTGCAATATTTAAAAGGCGATCGCTTAGCAATTTCGATGAGTTTCGGTGAACGTGTACTCACAAATACAACGATAAATAGTAAGTTATTTTGAGCCACTTTCCAATAAGCACAGAGTGTGTGTTAAATTTAATTTCATTCTAAAAACAGGTAAAAAACCGCAACCAGTGTGCATGCCACTGCCCGGTGGCGTTTCAAAGTTTTGTGGTCGTGTTTACAACATTGGTCGAAAGGGTGATGAATTTAATGCTTGTCTCGGATTAGAATTACGCTCTTTGGACAGTGTGGAAGCTGCATTACGTGTTTCATGTTTTCGTTTCGGCCAGAATGGCTTAAGAGTGCAACCGTCACAACCGCTTCCTGTCGTTGAAGATGAGGATGATGACGAGGACGACGACGACGACGACGACGATGATGATGACGACGATGATAGTTTCGATTTTGATGATGAAGAGGACGAGGAGGAGGATGACAATGCAGTGGACTACGGAACGTTCAGTGTGTTTGATGACGATTTTATCGGAACGTACTTCCAAGGAGGCGGTGGCAGTTCGTCGAGCACGAACAAAAAGAAGGTTGTTAAGAAAGTGACTACTGCAGCCCCAGTGAGGCGGGCAACACGTAAACCGGCTAAAATAACACAAGTTAAACAACAACAGAAAAAAAGGCCATTGAAGAAGTCGAGCGTTAGACCGCAGCCGATTAAAAGTACAACAACTACCACTACAACGACTACCACAACCACAACCACCACACCACCAACACCGCCTCCTTCCACACCTGAAATGGTCCTTGTTCATACTGTCAAGTATGAAGAATCGCGTCCCGATGAAGATATGCTCGACTATTCCACGGTGAATATGATCCGATTGCCTGACATAACGACGAATCCAACAATAAGTACAACAATGCAAGACACCACTGTGGAAACGATGGCGACGCAGCCGTTTGTTAATAACCGTTTTGAAAGTACAACAATGGAGACAACAACTAATTACGGTGAAACGTCCACACTGGCTTCGTACATTGTGAAAAGTGACGACGACGACGAGGAGGAGGACGATACCGATCCAATTTCAGAGGTTGTTGATGATGTATTGAATGATGAAGATAGTACGGAGAAGAGTGATAAGCCACAGAACAAATTAGATATAAAACGTACAAATACGACAAAAAACTCTAACAATAATAAGAAAGTGAAAAAAGAGTCGAACGATATGTTGGATGAAATCGTTGATGGAATGGTTGATACATTTACAGTTAGTGAATCGGGTGAAGGGGAGAAAGAGAGCGACGATGCAAATGATGAGGAGGAGGACGAGGAAGACGACGATGAGAACGAGGAGGATGATGATGAGAGTGATGAAGAAAGTAGAAATTTAAGGAAGGGCACTTTTAGAGGTCGTCAAAGTCGTGACATGTGGCTAGCTAGACTACATTGGTAGAGAGAATTAATGTGTGCTTCCAAGAAAAGAAACCCAACATACATTTAAACAATTTTATAAACAAATCCAGTTTTTTTTTGTACAACTCGTGTGATGATTACCTATTATTATTTATCGTAAATTATTTTTATAATTCTTAGACTTATTTATTTTATTTATTTATTTAAATCGCAGTTTTTTTTGTAAATACCTACAAATATGCAGTAATTGAATTATTAAAGTATTTTCAATATAATTTGTGACTGTTTTTATCTATTTGAAAAAAATGCATGTCCAAATATACATTTCAGGCCGATTAAATTGGAAATATAACATCTCTATCGGCAATTACAATTATTTATTATACGAGTGTGTTTTATAATGCCAATATTCAATTTTAATGGACAAAAAATAAATTTAAAACATAACACATAAATGCCAAACATAAATGGATGTAAGTACGTGCATTTTAATTGAAATTCAACAAGTTTTAATAGGAAAAGTATACGGAACCATCCTGAAAACCAACAGGGAATAGAATCGCGTTTGTTATTATTTCTAATTAATAGTAAGATGTAAAAGTTTGTTATGTAAAATAATACGGGAGCCAACATACATAACTGGTATCATCAGTTCAAAAAAAAAAAAATAATAAAAAAGAAAGTACCTTATATATTGAAAGAAAGTGGTACAGAAGAGAGAAAAACGGTTTTATTTAAACATCCATCTCAAAGCATACCAACAAGACATACAAGACATACAAGTTTGATATATTAAAGAAAAGTGATTCCAATAATGTTAATGCGACATCAACTCGTGTGTTTCATTCTAATTCTGTACGGAAATGAAGTCCATTGTGCGAAAGAAGGTAAGCAAACATCCAAATACACCAGAAAAGTCCCTTAAAGTATGTTTTATATTTTCCTTTTTATATATTTCATTGGACCGTTTATTTTCTTATTATATTGTTGGACAGTTAACATTGTTTCCTTTCATTGATTTATTTCTCTTCTTTGGGAATTAGGAAATATTGTCGGAAAAAACACAACCACTACAAAGCCGACACTTGTATCAAGTACGACCACAAATCGTCCCCTATTGCAGGGCCTCAAATTGCCCTGTTCCTGTGCTCTAGGCCAATGTGGCTGCTGTACTGGCTACATTCTGGACCGTTTCAATCAGAAAGGATGTTTTAACGTCAGTTACGAACCGGATGATTTCGCTATCAGTGCTGCAATGACAATGAACGGCAAAGTTCTCTACAAGAACACTATTTCTGGTAATTAAATTTTGATTTACACAAACAATGCCTATACATGTATATGACATGTAATGTAACTCTGCATGTTTGGAAACACTCCACAGAGACATTAAGAATTTCGAATATAAATTAAATACATATAGCAATCTTAATGGCAAATATATATAGAAGACGTTTCAATTTGAGTAAAGAACGTGGTGATAATGTCTTTTTTCCCTTTTTTGAAGAAATTAATGGTGTATAAAATCTCCAAAGTTTAAATAGACCCCATTTAAAAAGTTTTGTCCTATTGTTAAGGCAATTTAGATTATAGCTACAGTTTTTTTTTATACACTTATTCACACACCCATACACGTAAAATATGTAATGTTTTTTTATCTAATATAAGTTTTCTTGCCATTGAACGTGATAAAATATTGTGTGTGTGTGTGTGTTGTAGGTAAAAATCCGCCACCAGTTTGTGTACGTCTGCCCCGTTTGCAATTTATAAGATTTTGCGTTGAATTCTCAAATATTTATATAGCCGAACGTAATATACATTTATGTATGAATGCAGAAGCAAATTGGGAGGATATAACATTAATTGAATGGTCATTTGACTGTATTAGAATGGGTGGATCTGGGGTCGCCGTTGTTGGTCCTGAGGATGGTGGCGGTTTACCAAGTAATCCAATTGATTCCGTTGATCAAACAGACGAAGATTATGATGATAGTGCGAGGGACAATTTTCTTAAACCGAATTATAGCAATGTTAAACTGATATTCAGTTCGAATTTAAGGAAAGTGGCCAAAAAGCAACCAGATCGCAATTTGATTAGTGTGAAAAAATTAACGAACAATCAATACATGATTTCGTATGTGGGCGGGAAATAGAGATTAAAAATAAATCAAACACAGTTTTCCGTATTCGTGGCACATTTTCACGATCGAAAAGACAAGAAGAAAATCTACAATTAAATCAAAACACTTTCTACACGTAAATGTATGTCGGTTAATGTTTATTGTTGCTTTGCAAACAAATGGATTTAGTTATACATACACTTTTATGTTCTTACCCTACATTTGATGTCCCATGCACTTGTTTATTATATTAAAACATAACATTCGATTAGTTTATATTACTGTTATTCGTTTGATCAGGAAAACAGGTCTCTCTCAACTTCGATAATAAATTGTTTTAAATATGTGTGCATTTTTATTAAAACTATTTTTTATTTGTCATATTGTTAATAATGTTTGTGGTAGTGATCAAGTGGAATATATTGACGGTAAGTGACTTTGTTAATATTTATTTAATTTGTTGTTTATTGGAATACATTCAGACACGAGAGTATAATATATGCAGAAAAGAATCCCGTTATTAAATTATTAACCTGGTTTTAAAAAACGTTATAATGTTGTAATTAAATTCATTATCTCTCTTTTTTGCAAACATATTACATAGATGATGAAAATACGATTTCTGTTTGAATATGGTGAATATATATGAAGAATAAAATAAATTACAATCCCTAGAAAAAGGTGAATGGTGAAGTATATGTTCAACGTTGAGAACCCTCCATTCTTACGTGTATTTTTTCGATATATTTATTTGAAAAATTATCATACAGGATTATAGTGGCATTTTGACTGATGTAGGATGAAAGGGGAATATTGTTATAATATTGAATTTCTTTTGAAATCTTAAGTGGGTATAATGGAGGATTAAAGTGTACTATCGTCGAATAAAATTCAAATTTTTAATCATACCAATTAAATTTCGCCAAGAAAAGGCTTTCCAAAAAAACTATACCAACCTCTAAAAGTGCTTTCTTTTATTCTTGATGAAAATTAGTCTGCAATATTAAAAAGTAACGTTTTTGTGAGCAAACAACCCTTATTCGCTATTAGACTGTAAAAGAATTTCTCAAATCTATGAATGGTAACGCAACCCTTTAGGTAATTACACAGTCGAAGAAGCGAACAGTGAAAAGATCCTAAATGTATGGAGAGAGAGAAGAAAAAATCGTGCTCTCCTATCAAAATCCTGTGTGTATATCGCGTTCGAAATAAATTTCTGCAATATAATGAAACATGTCGATTTGATGTTACGCTCGAGGGTAATCTATTATAATGCCACCTTGAGTTACAGATGCTGACATATCAACTATGTCTTCTATATACTACGATCCAAAATCTCGACTACCTTTTCGTATAGCATCCATTGAAAATAGTTTGATAAATAAGGTTCAATCAAATGGTGGCGGCGGCCAGCATCTATACACCAAGACACATGCTATTCAACGTAAAATTGCATACAGAAGTAATGGTTGCACTTGTCAACAGTTAACATGTGGCTGCTGTTTGGGCCTCAATTTGAATCAGTTCAATTTCAATAGAGAAGGTGACCGTTCTGCTGTTCATAATCAACTAATTACCGACTAATTGTTTCGTTTAAGGTTGCATGAATTTCACTTATGACCCACAAGAATTTGCAATTAACATGGACATGGTCATGAACGAGATGTCAATCTACTCTAACAGTGTTTCAGGTACATTACAAATCTGCATTTGAACATGTTGAATTTTTTTTTTCTTTTCAGCTAAATATCCACCGCCGCTCTGCATACCAATTCCGATACCATATTTACCTTTATCTGTTGAAGGATGTGCCAGATTGTTTGATGTATACACTCCTGGCCAGAATTTACATATGTGTTTCGATTTTGAAACTAGAATACAACAAGCCACAGTGTTAATATTGCATTTTGATTGTATGCGAATGGGTAATGATGGGGTGGCATTTGTGAAACCGGGCGACAACGGTGGACTAACTATACCTACAACAGTTTCATCACAAGTCGATTCGGAAATTTATAATGAAGTCACCGAAATAAAGGGCAATCAAAATAAATTCAAAACGAATTTAATGACTTGATTGTATTGAAAAAAAAAACTCACACATATGTGGACATTATTTAACAGCGCGCGCGCTTTTGCCCAGCATCGATCTGATTGTATTTATATCATTTGATTTTTTTTACTGTTATATTTGTTATAATTTATTTCATTGTGGTTTCAATTCAAATTATAAATTTATGAAATACGTTTGTAAATTTCAAAGGTACAATATCACAATAAAATTATTTAATTACGGTCGATGCGATGGTTTTTGCTAACAATTTTTTTGTCTCTTTGGCACACACAATCAAATTGAATGATTGCGTTCGAATATTTGTTGGAAAATGTACTCTTATAGATTTCAAGTTGAAGAAATTGCGATGGTGGAGTGTGTGTGTTCCAGCACTGATGTAATAGAGTGTGGGCCCTGAACGTGTATATAAATTCTCAGACAGCATCCCCAAAGGTATAATAGAAAGTCGCGTACCTACTTTGAAGGTGGATGACGCGCTAGAGACATGTGTTATCTGGAAGTAACACACGTGTGTACCACCCACAATCTAAATGAATGCAAATTACTATAGATTTTTTTACGCTGACATTTTTCATAGGCGAAATGCATTTTTAAATTTCTTTTCGCATTGAAGAGGGCAAACATCGCACCGAGTCAAAATCACAAACAACAAATACATTCATAAATATACGTGTATTATCTTCATTCAACCACGAAAACAAAAAAATCTGTTCGCTTCTGTTGTGTGTTTGCTTTTTGCACCCGTCAATACTGTAAAATTTTTATTAGATAGATTTTTTTTGTGACTCTGTAATATGGTGTGGTTTTTTTACAATCTACTATATATACTTATATACGCCTTATACTCTTTTATATTTCCAATTTGAATACGGAATACAAATCTACAAACGTGATTTCCACCAACGTATTGACGGTTTTCTTAAGAAAAACACACAAAATTCTCCTAATGTTGAGACATAACTGTAAGAAATTTATTTTACTTCCACAAGGGGAGACGCACAGTTTTAAAGAAGCGCAATTTTAGTTTATTATTTACCTCCCTTAAACTAGTTGTACTGAAAATGGGGACAAAGTGAGTTGTTTGCTGTACCTTTTTTAATTACAAATTTTCCAATAATGAAATTCAAAATTCAATTGAAAAACTATCTCGTAATAAACCGAAAACTTACTTCAATGACTGGTTTAATTAAATCCATCTCGCCATTTGAAAATAAAAACTAATAGAAGAAAATATAAAATGAGAATTCAATGTGCAGAACCAAAATTTCGTTTTCTATGCACTTGTAGACTCATAAATAATCCAAACATGTGAAAGACAGCAGAGGAAAGATCGTGAAACTTGATAAGTGGACTGAAAAACGACAAATAAGGGATTTTTAGTTAATATTAGTCTCAAGTGATCTGATGAAATATCTCATCGACAAAGATAAAATATTTACCGAAAAGTTGATTTGTGGAGGCGTTGTATATAAAGTGGTCCCATTTACATGTATTTGGTATACATATTTGTTGTTGGCCATAGTATTTTTATATATAATAATTATAATTTATTCCCTTTGGTTAATGTGTCGTCACAAGCTAACAGGAACGTAGCGGAACTTTTGCCGATTAGTACATAGATCATCCAGTTTCGCTTTGCAAATTACCAAGTTCACCGACGTGTAAAATATGTTAATTGCGTGTTCTACCCTAGATGTGACAAACTAGAATACATATACGAATTTCTCGTTTGCTGTTTAGAAAAAAACAACAGTTAAAACGAATAATGTAAACAAAACGTTTTGTATAAACAATTGTTGAACGAAATAAGCAAATATATAATTATATAGGATTTTTTTAATTAGTCCCACCAATTTTTCTGTATGGTTTTCACTGGTTGGAATTGTTTCATTTTATAGTGTAATATAAACAAATTCATAAAACTATACCAAAAAGCCAGTGTTAAAAAGTAATTGAATTAAAATGGTATAAAGCAAACGCATTTATTTACTTAATTTATATATTTATTTACTAGAAAAAGCATTCTATGCACAGTAATAACAAAGTTTTATAATATAAATTATAATTACATTCGTACGATTTTGATGGCGAATTCAATTAATATCTACATATCTATTTTATAGAATATATGAAACATAAACATAAATTTTATGTAAAAAGTAACAAAGGCTCAAAGTTACTGTAAATTTATTTATGCATTATTGTTTGGTATGCGAAAATTATTACATGGGATTTAACACTGTTCATAATTACCGCATATGTGCGATTTTTTCTCCTATTTTGCTTACTACTTTACTGTGTTTAATAACAAAAATCGTCCATATTTAAACAAGTTGCTAGAAAATGTTTTTAAATGCGAAAAATAATTTAATAACCGACAATTAAAATCATCTCCCTGGATTTTTTTCGGTTCAAATTGAAGTTAAACATTAAATTTACCTCTGTAAAGTGATTTACCAGTTTTATTTGTCTGTTTAATTAAACCTCTATCATTAAACATTTAATTGACTTTTCTATCAGTTTTTTTGTGTTCGTTTTAATGATTTTTCAAAATGGATCAACATGCGAATTCACTTGTGTGAAAAGAGCAACAGAATTTTTTATATAATACTCCGCATCGTCTTTGATGCTAATTTGGAGATTTTCAATAAATTTATTGTTCAAATGATACAAGGGACAGTGGATTGAGGGACGTTCTTCAAGCACCGAACCATCATCACCACTCATTCTGCATAGTATCAATGGCATTTTGTTGTACAATTTATTAATAGTTTTTGTTAAACAATTTTCCTCGTGTGTCCAACGAGCACCTCTAATATATAAACCAGTTATAATAAACTTATCGATATTATTTGCATGTAAATTGCTCTCGTTATTGAGTATAATATCAAACTTGTATTTTATACTCTCGTAAGATATGTTTGAGTTTTTTGAATATGTCAATTTTTGATAACATAATAATGCTTTTGGATTGTAAAAGGGGGCTAACCAATAAGTAGAGGAGTTGTTTATTTGTGAATTGTTTCGAAAATATTCACAATATTCGTTTAATTCCTTGAAAAAGAGGATTAAATTCGTTTGTTGTGTATTTGAATGTTTCCTCCACTCGTTTGGTAATTTATTATTTAAAATATCATTTAATATTTCAGTTACATGTAATGAGATGTATTTTGTGTTTGTTAAAAATTCGTTTAATTCAAACACCGTTGTTTTTAGAATATTTATTATTTTATTATACATTTTGTATTCATTTAATATTATTACATTCGTAATTGTTTTATCAATTATAAAAACATCTGGTAATATTGATGCAATGTCATTAATTTTATTAAAAAGTATTAATTCGGTGTGCTGAATTTGTCCCATTTCGAATGACTGTAAATTATGTAATAGTACAAATGTATTATGTCTCCAATAATTATATTTTACATAATTATTTAGTTCTATTATTTGTGGCAAATCGTCGTCTGTTAATTTACCAATATGATTAATGTAATCCTGATAATCATTTTTTAAAGGGAAACAAAATTTATCGAACAAATTATCTTTATTGTTTATATGATCGCCGTTTAAATACTGCTTCATCAGCAGCTCAAACAAGTCCATTTCGTTATAAATAAACTCTGAATAGTTGTTTTCTAATAAAAAATTCCCTAAATATTTTACATCGAAATTAGTTTCATTTATAATTGAATGAATTTGTTTGCAAGCATTATTTAATGTTGACTTTGTTAAATAATAGGGTACATTTAAATTTGTTAAATATTTTTTACGTTCTATTAACATTATGTGAAAATAACAAATTGCAAATATACATTTTGTAAATATGGTATGTTTACCAGGACACGAATAGAAAAACGCTGCATTGCACAATGGTTCGTCTTGGTAAAATTTCAGTAAATTGTACTTGAAATTTTTCGGCTGTTCGTCGATGATTTTAATTGAATTTTGCAATAACAATTTCGGAAATTGATTTGTTGGTTTTGTTGTCAAGAACAAACGAAAGTTTTCGTTAATGTTATCGTTATGTGTTAGATTTTCTTCCAATTCACGTAAATAGCTCGGATTCAAATCGCAATTCTCCAACAAAATCCACAAGCCTTCGTTTTGGGCATTTTTCATCAATTCTTTAACATGCTTTGCTGTTCTACAATTCAACGATAATTTATTGTATTTATTTTGTAACTTTTTGTTGTTAACTAAAGTTTGTATTTTGTCAATAGGATTTAAATCGTTCGATAAAATAAATATAATTGGCGACAAATTATATGATTCGTTATAAATTTCGTTCATGTTCACTTTGATTGGCAAAAGGAACTCCTTGCCTAACGTGTTCTCGATAAATCTCATCAAATGGCCATACAAAAAGTCGCTCTTAATGAAACGAAGTATTAAAAGTTTTTGAAAATCCGTAAAATCCTTTGTATGTATTGTATTTTCGTTAAATATGTCCTTATCGAAAATCGCTCTCCAATAATCAATATTTTCACAAAATGAATTTATGAATCCTTGAAATTTTGGCAAATGTTCTAATAGACAGAATTCATTCCACGCATATTCTGTTATTAAATTACTTATTGGATTTCGGTAGTTTTTATTCACAGGAAACATCCTTGGACCATTAACAAACATTTCATATTCCTTAAACGAAATCAATCCTCTTTTTATTAATACTGTAACAGATAGAGTGAATGTGAATAATAATTTATCTTTCTCAAATAATGATCGCACTACATTTTTATACAAATCATAACTAAAAGAGTGCATTAAATATTCGGAACGCAATTTACTGCACTTTGATTTCCTCGAGTTCAGTATCGAACCCAAATACAAATTCTTGTACCAATCCAAGGAGAATTGATACATGCAATGAATATTCTGCAACTTGTACACACAATCGTAAATACACGTTACGTAATTAACGTAATTTTCGTAATTCTTTTTAAATTCGTCTACAATCCTTCTTCGCTCCTTGAGGATACTGCGATTTGTTTCAATCTCCCTCAATTGCCGCTTCGAATCGTCTAATATTTTGATTGCATCTTCGTCCTCCAACAAATCATTTTGTGATTTTGTTAATGTATTTAATATTTTCTCATTTAAATGCTTAAAATCCATCTCACATTTCGCATTCAATGAATTGATTTCTTCTTGTATGGCTTTATATTCCGGTCGTTCGGTTTCAATAACAATTTTCATTAGAATATTACTTAAGACATGTTGACTTAATTCAAAATTAATTATTGTTACTAATTTGTACATTTCAGGCGTGATAATGTTATGATTTTTACACATTGTAATGAGATACAATCGAAAATTGTTGTTATATTTGATGGTTTCATTGTTAAATTGAATGTATGTTGTGTTATTCTCGTGGAATAATTGTTTATTTAATAACGTGTACATGTAATGTGGTATATTTTCTTCAAATATTTGTATTAATATTGGTACACCACTAATAATACACTGCTTTAAATCGTACAGTATATTCGGTTTTGTGAAATTGGAAACAATTAATTGGTTGCCCTTTTCGATATTTTTAATCCAACTGTAGGCCTGCTGTTGCGGATCAATAAATAAAGAAAATTGTTTTGTATACTTGTAGATGAGGATGTTGGAAATAATGTTATTGTCATTTGGTAGTTCTTCGGTTAGCCAATACTCGATGGGTAGATCTTCCTTTAAATTGGTGATAAAATTGTAATTGTCCACATTGAAGGGTAAATAAGCGGTTTTTATGTAATTAAAAATCACACTATACACATGCTTCTGTTTATGATTATTAAATAGACCCATGTAAGTGATTAATGTTGCGGACAACAATACATCACCTGGCAATGTTTCAAATTGATTTAAAAGAATCTCAACAGTTTGTGTCCATTTGACTTTCTCTTCACTCAAACCACCGATTAATTGTTGTGCTTTAAATAATTTTTCATTACACAAATCAACTTGTTGTTGTAGATGTTTTTGTTTTCTTGTTGCATCCTCCAAGAGTGCATTTAATGCGGCCAATTTCTCCTCTATACGGGCGACTTGTTCCTTTTTCTGGTTTAATATCGCCATCGTTGTGGCATACTCCTTCTCAGCCATTTCGAGTTTCTCCTTTTTGGGTGCCACTTCTTTGGCCACTTTGTCGTACATATCCATTGCAATAATCCATTTACAAAGGCCCTCGGCGGCACTGGAGGCCTTCGCCACAACATTCGGCTTGAAGTCCTTGTGCGGTAAATATTCTTTACGTATTTTATACATAATCTCCACTTTAATGTTATCTTTATCGAACTCTTTAAGCGATTGCAGGAAATTCATATCGCCCAAAATTCGCTTACTTGGACCCCAATAGTCGATTAATTTACGTCCTGTCGACGGATCTGGTATCCGATCTGGTTTCACATCTTTTATAACACACACAGCAGCCATCACTAATTTTATGGCATCTGGTGGATTTTTCATTGATTTAACTAACGTTATATCGCTCGGCTTCAATGTATTTAATGCTGATATTGCATCTTCTAATATTGGTATAGCTTGGGCTAATTCCGCTTCACACTCTAATTTTAATATTTGCGCCACTTCGGCTTGTTCATGTGCGATTTTCTCATCTTTCCTCACCAAAGCAGATGCTTTCTCCACTTGAATCGTGTCTAATGCAATTTGTTTTGTCATTTCAATCGCCTTCAATGTCATCTCCTCTAACTGCGGCTGATATTCACCTAATGCAGTTTGCATTGCCGTTATTTGTTCTTCACCTGATGACAATTTATCTAAACCTTGTACGTACTTTTCTTTCTCCCGTCGAATGCTCTTCTCTTTCATTTTTATTATATCCAAGTATAAATTTAAATAGTTTAAATATTTACACGAGGCTAACGGCATATCTAAATGTGTTTCCATTTCATTATGTATGTGGAGAAATGTGGAGGATAATATTGTTTTAATATCGCTATTTAAATTCGTCTCATTTAAAAATTTATTTGCTATTTTATTCAAACACACATCTGGCCATTTGTTGAACCATATGATATTAAATTTTTTAAATGACATATAATAAAACATACGGTCCTTTAATGTATTTATATTAAGACATAAAAGTATGTGTAGATTCGCTTTAGTGCGTTTATTAAAATACGAGTACACATCGTCCATATTAATATCAATTGCATTGTTTGAGTGTTTTTGTGATGCATCGACACGTACAAGTTGTAGAATTTCCTGTTTTTCATCACAATTGTAAAAAATATTTGCGATATCGTTGTTAGTTGAAATGGAATCGATGATTTGAAGGAATTCTTCACACAAAATGTGCTCCTCATTTAGAAGGAAAACGCAACGCTTGTTGAAAGCACCGCATTCTTTTAAAATGAACCGTACATCCTTTGTGAACTTATTGATATTGTATTCGTTTGTGATGATTGGATGGTACAGATGGTGTTTATAAATAAAACTAGCCAGTTTCGACAATGTTTGCCTTCCAGTTCCATTTAAGCCGATTAATAAACCATTGCTATGTGACTGTGAGAGTAAACGACAAATCTTCACCAAATACTCCAATGCGTACTCAAATAAAATGATATTTAATTTATATTTATTTCGTGCATTGTATTCGTTAATTTGATTAGAAACGAATTCTTCAAGTTGTTTTTCTTGCATTTCCTCGTAGAAATCTTGATCAGATTCTGCATGAAAGAGACTACCAAATAGCACTTTTCTATTATCATTGATAAAAGTACGAACATTTTCCACTAAAAGTTCATCAAGCTCTTCTTTAAAGTGCTCTTTAATTGTATTTTCAACACATTGTAAAAAAGTTTCATTCTCATGGATATTGTTAATGCGATCTCCAAAGATGCGATCAATTTCGTGCAACCACAATTTTACATAAATCTTTTTGTTAGCATCGTACGTCTCCTTTTTTAATCTGCCAATACCGTATATGACTTTTGAAATATCCGATAAATTGAATATATACTGTGGCTTGTTAACAGTTGCCTTAAATTTCCTTTTAATTTCATTGTAAATGTGATATGTAGATTTCACAATTGTATTGATTGCGGCTTGAATGTCGGCAGGGAAGGCATTTCTTTTCCACACTGTGTGCAATACGTTACTGTAAATTCTTGAAACACTTTCTTGGCAAAATTGATTTATTGCAAATATACTAAAATGCCGTAAAAACCTTGGGCACAACTGTTCACGTCTGTTATACATTAAATTCGCACAAACAGTGAAATATGCATTTTTTAAATGGATTTTATTAAAATTATTTAAATCGTACCAAATATCGTGGTCTAAATGTGACCGTATCAGTTCGATAACTGGATGACTTTCATTAGACAATGATAATAAATTTAAATCATCAATAAATATCACTGAACATCGATTATTTGTTGTTACATAATTGCCCCCTTTAGTGCGATTCATTTTATTTAATACAAATTTCTGTAATTGATTTGTAGTCAAATTTTGATACGCATTTATACTCGTTATTTGATACTCTTCTTTATTCAATTTATTTTCTAGAATGTCATTCATTAAGAAACTTTTACCAGTTCCTGTTTCGCCTGTTATTAAAATCGCTCTTTCACATTTTATGTGATTCTTTATTAAATTTGTATAACGAATTGTATCAATTGTCGGTATAAACAGTTCCCCATTAACAGAGCCCTCAAAAATCTTCTCACTTTTCAATAAATCACTCCAACTCTTCCAACTTCCACGCTGTTTATACAAATAATAATAATCGTACATTGTACCTTCTTGGGGTAAAGTAATTTCTAATTTTTCCATTGTTGATGGATAACAATACTCTTTTATATTACCCTTCCACAGATTTTTATAAAACACATCGAACTTCTGACGCGAATCATCCTCCAATGCACTCCCAAAGGCCCACACTCCCGATTGCAGGACGGCTGCCTGCAGCCAAATTTGAACATTTTTCCCATCGTCTTCCTTTAACTCAGCTAACATATTTTCTAATGCCATCCGTAATAAATGTAATAGATTCACCACGAAATTACAATCACTTGTCCAGAATTGTTGTACATAGTTATTGTTGTTTAGAAAATTTAAACAAGCTGGCGCAATCCAATTAAGTAGATTCAATATTTGATTTGAAAATTTATTTGTTAGTTCGGCATTATTCAATAGCCACGATTTTACTAATGATTGCCATGTTAATGCTGCATTTCCATAATAAACAATGGCACAACGTGATATCTGGAAAAAAGAATCACATTGAATTTAATTTCGTTAAAGGTTTATTGAGAAAATGCCACTATTATTGAGTCAAATAAGGAAGAAAGGGATTCAAGGGATAATAAAAAAATGTGTGCTTTGAGGTTTTTTTTTGAAAAAAGCCACTCTCCCTATGTAAGCTATACTAATAAAATTACTTTAACGATTACATAAAAGTGGTAAATGTAAGTATTTTAAATGACATAAAATTGGATAGTTTTATTATCGAAGCTTGGAGAGATTAGTGGATTTTATGTTATACAAATGATTTCTCTTTTTTTACTGAAAAGAAACTAAAGGGGGAAATTAAATGAGATAAGAGAGTATTCTACTTACTGTTGCTGGTGAAAATTGATCCAGTTTATCAATTTCAATAAAAATTGTCAACTGATTGATGTGAATTTGTTCACCAGAAGTTAAATATAATATTTTCTTCTCATCAAGAATGCTATTTAGATTTTCAATGCATACATAATTTGGCTGTCCATCTAATAAAATCCAATTGTATTCATTTTGTCGGCACATTTTTGTTAAAATACCATCTTCCCATTGTTGTGTAATTGAATTGAAATTACCATAAAGTTGTTTGTATGTCAGACATTTAATATTTATTATATGGTATTTAATTTCGTTTCCACTATTATGATATTGTTGTTGGTGTGCGAAAATTTTCGAGCACATTTTTATGGCTGTACTCTTGCCACTATATGTTTCTCCAACTAATATTTGTCCATATCGGGATTTTATTAAATCCAATGTTTGTACAATTTTCATCACGAACGATTGTTTGGGATCTAGATTAGATTTTTCACAAACATTTTTTATAACACTAACTAAACACTCTTCATCATCTTCATTCAAAGTATTTTCTACGTTTTGTGGAATACCGAATGAAGTTTTGATAATCGTTTCCAACATGTCCACATTATCGACTCGTAATTGTCTTTTAATTACATTTTCTACAGATTTTCCAACAATTACCGATTCATTCATATCGGGACAGGATGTTTTTAATAATTCACATTGAAACAATATCAACTTGATTGCTTTTATTCCGAACAAATTATTCTCGATGTCCTCTATCAACTTTAATATTGCTACGATTTTCTTGGCTAGTATTTTCGTGTCATTATATCCTCGACTTTCCAATAAAATCTCGATAATCATTTGCAAATCGGGCATTAACAATATAGACGTACGGAATAAACAATTTACATATTCTGGCAGTTGAAATTTATCATTATTTATTGTGGCTGTTAGGAAAAACGTCTGTTTCACATTCATTCTCGTACTGTATGCATTTATTACATTCATGCACTGTGAAAATATCGATAGAAATTCGCATGTTAAATGATCGAAATTTTTTAATACCAACCAACAACCACAGGCGGTCATACCATTTATTAAACGTTCAATATTGCTGTACGTTTGATAATGAATACAATTAAAATTAATTAACAGTACTGCGAAAATATGTGATAATTTTTTTAATGTTGTCAGTTTTCCCGTTTGCGTTTTACCTCTTAACAATCCATTCATATGTAAATAAAATGTATTCAGTAATGCTCTAATACATCGGTCAGTGGATGGTGTTAAAACAATTTCATCAATATTACCTAAATATTCATGCATATACTTAGTATGTGTGTGCATAAATTTAATAACACATAAATTATTAATTAGACTATATTTTAATTGTGTGGCCCATTTGAAATCATTAATATTGTACAACATTTCGTAATCTCTTTTATTAAAATCCATCAGTATTAGATTTTTCAATTTATGTTTTGTTAATTCACTTAAATCATTCGCTTTAATTAACTGCAATTTCTGTTGCACACATTTTTCAGTATCGATCATTTTACCAAAATTTTCCCCACGATTTAATCCACCTTCAATTAATTCAGTCCAATTGATTTCGTTTACAACTTGTACTATTTGTTGCGGATACTTTTCAACTAATTGCCTCAAATCGATTCCCTTTAATATTTGATAACAATCATATATTTGTTTTTCAATCGCTTCCATCATATATAATTCAACGTATTTCATTCGCTCCTCGACGAGAGTTTCAATTTCAGTGTTTATGGAATTATTAAAAAACACCTTTTCGCCCATTTCGCTGACTATTCCTTTTATGTAAACATTTTCGTAGATTAAATTGTCAATGCCTACGAAGAATTTATTTAAATACGGTTGGATATTGTGCAAATCCTTCGATTCGGACAGTATCAATATTAATTCATTATTCGATAACAAATAAAAACGCTTGAAAGCGTCTCGTATTTTTTCTAAATAATTCTCCACTCCCTTCTTTATAATCTCCAATTTTGATGTACAATCATTGATATCGTTTAGAATTCCACTCTTTTCAATGGTACACAAAACATTTGGATTTTCCAACCATTGTTCGGTGTACTGTTTAAAGACTTTGTCAACAATTTTAAACAATTCATATTCCGTTTGTAATGCAACTGCAATTTGATGATCATACTGGAAAATCGGATGGAATAGACACCATTGACTTTGCACCAACTTCCAGCGATTTACGAATTTCCTTA
This sequence comes from Silvanus unidentatus, assembly GCA_963930825.1. Taxonomy (NCBI): domain Eukaryota; kingdom Metazoa; phylum Arthropoda; class Insecta; order Coleoptera; family Silvanidae; genus Silvanus; species Silvanus unidentatus. The sequence goes on from OZ005763.1 coordinate 554,932, forward strand.
TAGTCTCAATTAAATTTGAAAAGAGACGTAAATGATTTTCATGCGGTTGAATATAAACAGAACCGCGCATATTTATTAATTTCATGCATTGTTCATCGATCAATGTTTCAATTTCTTCCAAATCACTTATAATGTAACTTTCATTCTTATCTGAATAAACAATATTAAAATTAATAGAAAACCATTGATTTTTAAGTTCAATTAATTCGTCGTACAGAAGTTTCTCTTTTGTTGCTCCAATACTAATAATTTCATATTTATTTAAATCCGATTTTAAATCAGTTTCCATGATTTTCCTTAATGTTGTACCAGCATTTGGTGTAATATCATATTCTGCAATAATCGACATTGCTTTCCAATGTCTTGATTTCAACGCTTGGTTACACATAATTTCAATAATTCGCATATATGGTCTGAAATTGTCTATTAATTGTATCGCTTTTGTGCAAAGTTTCAATGGTGCTGGCCAATTTAAAATGTCTGGATCATCAACAGTACCACGAAATCGTATTGTTACATTCTCATCCTGGGCTTGTCTTAATGACTTCCTATAATTTTTTTGTATATCATTCAATTCCTCCGAATATATTTCAACATTCTCTTTAATATCATTGTAAATTAATTGCTCAAAATTGCCATCCAACCAAACCGACAAATTCCGTTGAATTTTAACACAGATTTTCAACAAATGATAAAAAGGATACACATAGTTCTTTAAATCGTTGAATTCCGTGTAAATGGTTTTTGGAAAACTTAAACATAGCTCTTCTTTATTAATCCAAGAAATTTCCTCTTCAATTAACTTAATTTTCGTCATATGTAGAATGATTTCGTTTAAATACAGTTCACTTTTTGTGATATCATCCATATCATCCAAAATCACCAACAACGGATACACATCCTGTATCTTACCATTAAGATCCTCAACGACTTTTTGCAATTTCTCTTCAGCATCAAATTTCAATTGATCATAAACAATAAAATACTCATCGATAATTGGTGCAATTTTCTTCGGCCAATTAATCGATAACGAATTCACTTCGATATGGTCCTCACTCAAATGGCCCAATTGCATAATTTCAATTAATAATTTAAGCATGCTATAAACACGACTAGTCAGTTCGTTCAATTGATTTTCCTTAATATCAATCATAAATTTACCAGTTTCGATAAGTTGTTCTGTTGTTAATGGCGATTGATTTGCGCGTACATAAATTAGTTGATACTTTTCACAAATATCATTCACCTCCCAATAATGTTGTTCACACAATTTATTAAATATTGTGTTGATTACAATTTTCATGCCATCACACAATGTGGTCCTATAATTTTTTAAACAAACTTTACCGAAATTAAAGTACACATTGTCCGGAATGAATAAAATTCGGTTTAAATAATTTTTGTAGTAGTTTAATTGATTGCATCCGATTTCGAAAACAATATCCCGTGATATAATATCGATAATATAGTCTGTCTGTATACAGGAATATAATTCATTAAAATTCCTATTTAGATCGTTTATATAGTTCGATATCGGTTCGTACAATGTACTTATACTTCTCTCAATCTCCTTTTCACATTGTTCACAAAATTCTTTTGTTAAACATAAATATATAGTTTTATTTTTCTTTCTATCCAAATCCCTCAATTGTTTGCCCACTTTAACAACATTGTTTAAGAATCGCTTGTACATATCGATTATTTCTTCTTTTGTTGGTTTTAATATTAGGCCATCATTAAATGTTATGTTTAACTTTATATATGGTACTTGTTTATTGTACGTAAAATTTACAACATGTAACAAAGTATGTGCAATGGAACGACTTAAATGAACCGATAATAAACCGGTACACGCCCTCATACATCGCTCCTCTAACGTTCCATCATTCTTTAACATCATTTGCACTTTGTTATGAAATTGTCCAAGCACTTTCTCACATTCGCTCACTTTACAATTCAATAACGTCTGAAATTCATCAAATTCCATTATACTGTCTATAGTTATTGTGAATAGTTCGTATGGTAAGTTTAAGACGCATTCTTCCAGTAATCCTCTAATGGATTGCTTGTTTAATAGCCATTTCTTACTCAACTCTTGTCTCTTTTTTAAATAGTTACTATAATTTTTCGTCTTACCCAAATATTTGTACGGTTCTAGTTTGTAATATGAATCCGACTTGATTTTTGTAACAACACTCGCTTCTTGTGTTATCTTTACATATTCATCCTTTGCTTCTGACAGTATTGATTTCAATAATAGTGGATATTTTTTCTCTAAACCATTAGTCGCAAGTTTCTTAGTAATAATACGCTCCTCATGTCGAGACATGCACGTTGTTCGGCATTGTTTTGTAAATGTTTTCATTAACTCTATTGTCATTCCGCTATTATTCGACATTATTGTGCACCAGACTCCAAGCACTTTTTTAAACAACAAAATAAAAACTATACTCCACAGTCTCACTCACAATACGAATTGAATAGTTTTGTTTAGTAAAACTATCACATGGAGAGTTTTATCAATATAATCTTGACTACCGTATACCGAGACCATCGCACGGCATGTGCGCTTTGAACTTCTTCCGGGTATGATGGGTGATAACACGCCAAAACATGCCGAAAACTTACGAAGAAAAGAGAAATAACCTTATTATATAATTTTTCTTTAGTGTGTAAAAGTATGTACTTTTACATTTCATTTACATATATTTGTTGAAATAATTTCGCACATACTCTGTTTTTGTAGTGTTTACGTGTAGACTTTTTTCCTAAAGAAAATCCGATCCAACAAAGCAAACATAATACACACCACAAACAAATGATCTCCACACACATGAACTACATAAACGTGCATATATCATACGACACAATAATAATCTGCACTATAATCCTAATCTATTGAAAGACAAATATTGCACGTTGGAAAACTGAGTCTTCACAGGCTGTTGTGTACCTAGAATGACAGCAACACTAGCCGCATTTTTATGTAAACATCAAGTAAATACAATTCATGTGTTTAATTAATTTTATGTTGATTATGCAAGTATTGACAAATGTAAATATCTAGTACTGACCTAGTTTGCAATTTAGTGTTGCACTTGCAGCCGATTTTACATTTCAACTAAGAAATTTGCCTGCAATTAACTTGCTTTACGAAGATACACTTGTTTGTTTTGCGATCACTCTCCTTTTATCCGAAAATCGATGTTCTATACACAAAACTGATTAGACTAATGTAATATTACAAAATTGTGTAATTTTACATAGTTGTGTAATTGCAAGCAGAAACGAGTGAATCTCATTGTATTATTAAAAAGCGCTCTATCTCTGGAAGGCAGGTTGGATGGAATTGGGCTGCAGTTGAATTAATCTGCTTGTGAAGCTGTCAATGGAGATATTACCTATTCGTCGTGGTTTCTGGTTTGACCTATTTAAGCTTGTTGACATATTTAATTGAGGCAATAAAAAAAAACGCGTCTGATATGCAAAATGTGCTGTAGATGCAAAATTTGTCTTTGCTGCTTATAAAGATGAAAAGAAAATGCGCTCTGTTTGTTAGTTTAACGAAGACAAAACAGTTAAAACTAATTAGTATCTTATCGTTTTTGTAATATAATAGCCTTCGTGAAAATTTAAATTTCCAATTACTATTCATTAGCGGTTTTCTTATTTAACTATCGTAGATTTTATCGTTGTCTTTTTTATGGTTCACTGATTAACGGGTATGGCTGCTCTGGACGATTTGTTTGCCGAACAATGAATTGGAAAGTGTTAAAGACAATATTTAATGACAAATTAAAAATCTGAATGGTATAATTTATACGGAAGTGGAGAGACCGCCACACATCCACACATTTGAAGGGCTGCTCAGGACTTCCTGGAGCGTGTTTAGGCGTAGGTCGGCGCAAGCGCTTCTATCTTTTGGCCAGCCTCCCTCGAAAAATACCCTTACATGAAGATATCAGTAGTCGATGTTATGTTGGATGTAGCATAACGCTCGAGATATACTCCCAAATCTAATTGCAGTCGCGTCAATTGAGGACTTTATCTTAAACGTGTGCGTTCCGCGTTCACGTCAATTCAAAAGCAAATAAAAAATTTTTTTCTACATTTTACATAAATGATTTTTTCTGAATTTGCTTTCTTATATTGTGGTTTTTGAGTTATTCTGTTTCCATATAAATAATCCTTTCCTATATAGATTTTGCTAATTGAAGTGATGAACAATTAAAGAAATTTTTTTCCTCTGTCAATCTCCTGTTCAAAACTCTGTACATTATAAATCAGTGCACATATTTGTGCTGGAGTTGATTATTTTTGAAAAGTTTGTTTCATTATTTATAAGTGAAGGTAAGTTTACCAAATAACTTGCCGTCCATTTCTGTTATTTATAGTGCGACTGTAAATACCGGTACTTGGATAAATTATAGAGTATATTCTGAAAAGCTTCACAAATACCAATATTTTCAGTGGGTGCATGAATTTTTCGTTAACATTTTATAATAATATCATTCGATGATTAATATGTAAATTTTTTCGATTAAAATTTTTATATCGTAATTAAACAAATTGTCCATCACAATGCTAGATGAAAAGTGGAGTTCGAGTTAATTCCGTGTTAGAATAATAAAAAACGGGATTGGAAAATGCAAGTAGGTTATTGGGCGGTGCGGCTTCGATATTCGAATATCGGAGCAACTTTTCAAACGATTTATAGTCTAATACGGAGTTAACGTTTTTTAAATATCATCTCCCTTCAAATTAGTTGACTTTTCCAATGTCGGTCCGATTTTGCCGCTCTCTTTCTGTGTATTCAAAATCCAAATTCGGCTAATGCTATTCTAATATAATATGTTATTATTGAATAATTATGTAGCTGAATGTACCTTTAACTTGTTCTAATGTGGATGCCTTAGGCCGGAAACTGATTAATGCAATATGGCGTCTAGTAATTCGAATTCAGTACCTCCTTTGGAGGTGCCTTCTCTTGTCACTAATGTATTCTAGTGAAAATGCTTTCTTATGATTCCCAACAGGGATTTCGTTTCCATGATTACCTATATCTACTCCAGTTTAGTTGAAAATTCAACATTTACTCAAATATCACATGGAAAAAATACTCAACAACTAGTTTACCGTAAATATATGCCTGTCTACACAGATATACTGGGACACTATTTTTTCTGATGGTATAATGTTCTCTGTTTTCGGTGAAATTCAAATGTTATTCGATCCCAGATGCATTGGGGGATGTTTTTTTAATCTATTGATATCATTTCGTTATTTTCAATTGATATGCCATTTTCAGCAGTAGAACTCTTCGGAAATTGATCCAATACGAGTAGAAGTTAGGGTTAAATCCCGAGGGTAAACTAATACATTATTTTATCTGATTTTAAGAAAAACTGTCTTCTAGTCTAACATATCCACTATCGTTTCTATATACACCCTAAACAATATTATAAACAACACAATAAATTTCAAGCAAATTTCCTTGGCGATTTTCATTCGTTTATTTAATAATTTTTTTTATAAATATAATAAATATTCGATTAGAGTACACAGTTTATTTGAGACACAATAACATTAAAATTCAATGTGGATTTTTGTCTTGTTAATGTTTTAGCTTGTGTAAAGGAAAAAGGTATACTCCTTTGTCATTCGATTTCATTTTTTCTCTTTTCAACTCGTAACTTAAATTACATAAAGGAATTTTCTTAAAGTTTTTTCATTACATGTTTAACACATGGATGTATGTACTTTTTTAATTTAATAAAGGGAATACCTTACTGTTTTCTTCATATAAATGCGAATGAATTTTCCGCCAAGCATTTACAAATTCTCCACAGCAATAATGCAAAATAGTTGTGAGAGTTGAACCGATTCTCTCATATAGAAAGGAATATATATTTATTGTGAAGTAAGTGTAATTTTTATGTTTTGAATAATAGTGATTCTTTGTGTATACGTTGATGGATGATCCACTTTGTGAAAATATTTTTGTTTTGCCAGTTTAGTATAGAGAACCGTGGATATACGAATGCATTATAATCCAGAAGTTCAAAAATTGCTGTGTGCCAGTTTTCGGATTAAATTCTCCGGATAAAATTGCATATATAGCCTGGAGATGTAAAGTTTTATCAATTTTTCTTATAGAAAACAAGCAAACACCTCATCACACAGTAAGCAGTTTATTGTTTTCTGCTTTGGGATTTATTCTATATAAACATTCTTCTCTAATTAGTAAATGGTTCTACCTTGAAGAAATGTTGGTGACTTTCAAGTGGCTCAAAATTCTTACAAAAAAGGGACTTTTATTTGATTTGTTTTCAACTTTCTATTTGCTCATTGATTGTGATCAGGTTTTTATTTCAATTAAAGAGCTGACCAAAAAGTGTGCTTTTAACCACAGAAGGAAAATAATTGTTAATTGTTTGTAACATTCTTTTAATGGAGCAACTCTTTTTATTTACTCTGTATGTGGGTTTTTTTTGGTAATTAATGTTAGTTAATAATTATGTTTATAGGGTTCAGTGGGGGGATTAATAATATACCCATTTAGTAGTAAATTAGTGGTTAATTTAATTTCGTAAAATACGTAAACACATTGGCCACTTAAAATTCAACAAAACACAGGGGAATCAAATCGTTCCCAAAGTCAACTTTTACTAGATTTCTCTAATCAACTCAAAGAGCCAGAAGTAATGTTAGGCTAGCAGACTTCGTGCTATCACCAGTTAAAGTTTTGAATTTTAAATGTTCTATACAGCTCCCTAGTCGACAAAAATTCTCATTTCGTGTCAAAGCTCCTCTTACTTTATATGATATACCTACTTTGTGGTGCTACATACACACAGACAAATTCTATGTAGATCAACTTGTATTACAACGAGAAATTTATCTTTTTAAAGTATGTGGGCCCCACGAAATTCGTTTCTTTAACACACAACGAACAATAATCTACATGCCATTACCAAATAAATGTCACCGTTTATTATTAATGATATAAAAAGATTGTCGTTTTATTGTCAATTGAAAAAACAATAAATGCAGAAAAATTTTTATACATATATACGCGAATGATATACTGTCGTAATTAAATAAACATTTAACATGGATTCGAAAATGTTTTTGATGATTATGATAATTTTGTTTAATTTGCGTGCAAGAAAACTGATTTTAATGAAAAGGAAACACTAAAAGCATGCCTCATTTGACAATTCATTACGATTTTCTAAAATAAATGACAGTTTTCTAAATAGATGGTTTTGTTTTGGGACACGATGAGGGTTTTGTGTTCATTAGAAAATTAATGGCATTCTATCAGAGTTGTCAAAAAAATTAACATACAGTCGAATTAAACTATCTCCATGTTAAATAATCACAATGGTAAATAAATGAGGTATAAAGTAAAATATTTTACTATTTAATTTTGGTGCGATGCCAAAATGTGGTAGATTATTTATTTAAACGTTCTACTATGTTTTTTGTCCTTGCTTCTTTTACAAGTCGACCCTAACAATTATGTATAATTTACTTTTCCACTATAAAATAATCGAGTAACAAATTCGTTGTGATCAATATTTTATCGAGAATTGATTTCTTGGGATATTATTCAATATTTAAAAAGCTCTACATTGAAACGCTTTAAACAATTTCTTATCGTATTTTATTTATATCAAAAGAGGAGGATTTCTAATTATAGTTATTGACTTTTCTCCTTACCTCTTAATAATTTTAATGTAAAATTTATATTGGAGCTTTTTGAAGTACAATTTCCAAAAGAAAAAGGAATTATCTTTCTAGTGTTTACATTAAATTCTATTTCAATTTATTATCAACGATGAACTCCTCCTTTTATTTATGCCTCAAAAAGTTTTTATAAGAAAAATGAACATTTGTTTTCTGGTGTTGAGATTTTCTATTGATTTTTCCTTCTCTTGTATGTACTCGTATGTACATAGCCCTTTTTTTTCTAATCATACTTTTGTTTGCTTTGTTTTTGTATTCGATATTGAACAAATTAAAAAGATAAACATAACACGACAGCAAAAGGGGAATGTTGGTACTTTAAAGCGACTGCTTTTTTTCACCAACTTATGTTGGCTTATAATTTTTTTCAAATATAGAAACGCAGGTACATATCGACTGATTCATTTTAATTAAACATTATTTAAGGGACATTTAAATAAAATATTATTTCGATAGGATTAAGGGATTTATCCGCAAGGGACAGACCCCTGCGAACCGTTCGATTACAAAAATTCCAAACTATTTCGTGCTAGGGTTAATTTGGCGCTCGTGTTTTCTTTTAATTAAACGGAGATTTAATACAGTTTTAGTGTATTAAAATTGTCCACAAACAGGAGAATGAAAATTACACTTCTAATTGTGTATAATATTGAACTCCTTCAAGTATACTATTAAACCCTTTTACATTTGAATTAAATCATATAAATACACATACAGTTCTATCTTCCAGTATGCAACTTTGACAATAATGGCTTTAGTTTAATAGTAAAGTAACTGTATCGTGAATTGTGCTCTGATCATAATAATACAATAGAAAGCACACTTGGGGGAGAATTTATTTTAATAACATTTAAACGTTAACATAGAGAAAGTTCTATTAGTGTAATAAACAATGTGCATTCTGTTCTCAATGTGTGTGTGTGTCTCTTGAAAAAAAAATTCTTCTTATACGGTCAAACATATTAACCATAATAGTATATAGAAATTTATAAAGTGAAAATGTTTGTAATGTATACGGGGAGAGCTTTAGTGGTGAAAAGGTTTACGTTATAGTGCTCATTCACTGTTTAACACGGTTTTAGAGGGTAAAATTTTAGGTCCAAACATGAAGTTTGTCCTTAACAAAGGACGAACAATCCATGAATATATTGTCTAGTGTAAGAATGGAGTTGGCATTAACGCAAATAACTTTATCGAATGTGAGAAGTCAAGAAGAAAGGAATGATAAGAGAAAAGAGTAACGCCCAAATGTAGAAATAAAACTACTGCCATTGAAACGATTTGATTTTCAAGCTATAAAAAAAGCGCACAACTTAGCAGAGAGAAGGCAACATTTTCTCCTATGTCCCCATATCTTGTCTAATAGTGCATGGTTTTTAAATGAATAATTTAAAACACCATCAAATATCTGAAAGTGTACAAGTGTGTGGTAGAAAATTAATTTAACAATGTAGGTAAATTAAAAGAAATGAAAATATAAAACTATAGCATCGTGGTATCGTAAATAAAAAGCGCATAAAATAAATTCACTTAATTAAAAATTTAAAAAAATCCAAAGTATAAGAAAACTGAACAATTTTAATACATATTATATTACTTTGTGCTTTAAGGAAACTTTATTATTTATAGATTCTATAATAGTTTAAAAGTATGTTTGTTGGGACGTTTAATATAAAAATAATTCCAACAGAAACATTCCTATACTTATTTATGTATGTAAAATATAAAATACATTATGAAAGAGAAATATAAAAAAGCGCCACCGCACTTTTTGCAACATAGTCTCTGATTGATGTAAAGCGTTTTATTACTTTATTTTTATATGGTTATCATTCACATAAAGTAAGGACAATTTTTTACCCCCCACAAACCGTAATTCTATATCCTCATCATTTTTACTTTGTATATTTAAAAGGCAATTATTTTTGAGCTTTATAACGTTTTATAGCATATGTGCTTGTGAATTTTCTATATTAAATAAAATCAATTAAGCCGCATAATATCCGTATAGAAAATATGTGTATAGGGGCTCTAAATACATCCTACACATACAGGGAACCCCACTCGACAGAGTTATTATTATAAAGTAAAAATAACTTTGAAAAGTCATAAGCAAGTGTATACGTAGCCACTCGGTGTGTATGTAATAAATTTATTTAACTGAACGTAAACATAAGAAATAAAAATTCCAGTGCAATGCAAAAGTTTTTCCCTAAGAGAAGAGAGTGGTAAAAGTTTTTCCTTTTTCCCCCACTTGCAATTTTTTCCTCTCAGTCGGAAAATATATATAAGTACGATTTTTGGCGTCAGCTATTTCTCGTATGTAATTTATCCCTTTTCCGTCGCAACGGTCAAGATGCGTTTTGTTAATGCGAAATATAAAGTTCTTCTGGATATATATTAATTTTTTATACAGCAAAGAAAATATAATTGATGTATAAGTAGATCGGCTTTTCTCATATAGTATACATATAATAATGTGCTGAACAAAAAGAGAAAAGGTAAATGTCCGTTGGGACTTTTTACATTCATAGAACGGAAAATAATAAAACAGGAAAAGTTTCACCAGTCTAATGCTTTATTTCTTTGTTTTTCAATATTTTTTTTGTTGCTTCGGTTAAAAGAAAATGTGTGTTGGATTTGTTGGTAGAAAAAATATTGCCTACACTGCGGTTCTGATTGTTTATTGAGTATATTAAAAAGTTACTTGTCGGTGTAGGAAACGAAATTAATTTTTTTACCCCATACAGGCCTAATGGCAGTATTTTTCACATTTGAAAAGAATTAATTTGCGAACATTCCCATTTAATGCAATAAAATTTTACATTTTACTTGCCATTGAAACCTAAGAAATACTGAAAATGGCAAGTCGCTTTTGTACAAAACTAGGTTATTGTTTGTTGTATGGTTAACATGTCCTGAGGGAATATATTTTCTGTTTTGTAACTGGCATATTCTTATGCAATTTTTATTATTCATATTGTACGTCATAAATTTAATTTTTTATTTAATTTCATTCAATTACACCAGCGATTTTTAGACATATATAGACACTTTTTATTATCTTCTCTTCTCCCAACATTCAATTAAGCTTCTCTTCGGTTTTCATTTCTTGTTTACCTCTCAAAAATAAGACATAATTAAATATTTTAAATTATTTCGATATTTTTAACAGGGTAACGTCATATTTGCTCACAGATTTAATTGTAAACTAAAAAATTGCCGGAAACGGCTTTCAAAGCTCTCATCATTATAATTTTTTTTGTTAATAGTTTGTGAGTATGAAAAGTTATTAAATATTTGATAAGCGCTTCATTTATGTGTATTGATTTTTTTTTTGTAATCCATTAAATTCAGTTTGTCAAATCTATTTTAGTTTTGTTAGCGATTCTTTTATATTCAGATTTTAATGAAAAATACTCATGTTATTAAATATTCGCTGTATGTAATATGTTTTGCAAACATCTATTTCAAAAAACTACCTGTAAATGCAATTTATAAACAAAATAAAAAATGTATATACACCTGGAAGGTTGTTGATGAGCAGAATTTTATTTATACGATTATTAAGGTTCGCTATTTGTTGTATATTTGATTGTAAAATGTATAGGAATACTGTAAATCAGGTATTAATAGAACAAACTGATAACGGATTGATATTTGTGAAAGAAAATCACTATCTTAAGTTTGATATTCGATTACATATAACAATAACAATGTTGTTATTAGTATTTAGATATTTGTGCTAATCGATTCTTCGACAAGTATACCAAGAGGAGAAGGAAACTCAGTAATAATCTCTTAAGTAAACTTTAATAGTTTAGAAAACAATGTATATTAATCAGTTTATATATGGGAGAACTTCAACAAGTTGACCGGAAGAAAATATTTCAAATATCCCAGTGAAAAGAAGGACGATATGGACTGGGAATGAAAAAAACTCAGAGAAATATTTGAAATTGTCCATTTAATTAAAACGCGTTTCAATAAAATTTCTATATGGGATTTTTTCGTTATGTATAATTTGCTTGTTAATATTAAAAGAGGTGATTTAATAAACATTTATGTATGTATATGTGATTTTTTTCCAAAGCTAATTGGAGAATTTTCTAATTAAATGCAAACATTTAATTGGATTACTAATAAAATGTTTGCAAATTATAATTAATGAATGGAGGATTTGTTAATGAAATTTTACACAAGTTGATTTTAGAACAAATTACAAATATTGCCTACCCATCACTAGGTACACGTAAAATGAATGAATTCCATGAACATTTCCTAAAAGTTGTGTGTAAAGACAAAGTTTCGGTTTTAAAATTCGGAATGCGTTGTATGTGAAAGATAAACACACATAGGTACATTAATAATTTGCTTTATATATTTGTTAAATATGAAAGTTTTGACCAACTTTTGGCAAATCACTTAAATTACCTAACTATGAATATCTGCTAAATAAATTAAGATAGTGCGTCTCTTGTTTATCGTATATTTCTCCTTGTTTATGTCATATGCAAATTTGTCATCGTAACATTAATGTTATTAACGTTTGACGGGGTTCTCTGGTTATCCCTAACATATCCATCAAATTGAAAGTAGCTCCACTATTGGTTAACCGAACTATCATCAATTACACTACTATTAAATTCAACTTATATTTCTGTTGAAAATTTATGTTTGTTCAATTTGCATATTTATGTATTTTATACAAACAATTATGGGAAAAAGTTATAATTTTCATGTTCACTCCACCATTCATAATGTGACACTGAATTATGACTTTTGTCCTGATTGCGAAATAACGTGTGCTTTCTTTTGCCCAAGTACACAAGTTACCATTAAAATTAATAAGCCAACAATGGATCATTTAGTTATTTATTAGTTGGTTAAGGGTGGAAAAAAATCGAAGGCAATATTAAATAACTGCTAAATGGGGGTGAAATATAATAAAGTGAGAAAGAGCCCACGAGGCTTGGAGAAGAACTGTTTGAAAAGGATCCTATTACACGTTCACGTAAAGTCCACATTAATTATTATTTTATTGCTTGAGAAATATGATCTTACAAGAAACATAGTAGTTTATAAATGTACTTCGTTTTGTTGTTCACAGTTTTGTTTTTGCAGCCCTTAATATGAAAACGTGACACGCAACATTTATTCATACACACCTTTTCAAATACAATAGAACATTTTTTCCCTTCCTTTCTTAATACATTAGTTGTAGTTGAATACTCGAAAGGTGTGTGTTGTTAAAAATTTTAAGATTGATTCACTGAGAGATAAATATATATAAGAGTCCGAGAGTAAAGTAATTTTTCTCTCCTTTTCGTATATTGGTTAAATTGAAAAGGCTGATAAAACATTAGTGGCCTCTACTAAACTTAGGAACTGTCCTACAGTTCCGGTTCAGCCCTAGGGATAGCTAGTGTAGATTGGGGTCGCTAGGTCACTGGGGGTTTGGTGAAGAGATATTTATTCAATGGTCCCTCTTCGTCTAGTCAATACCATCGCCACACCGTGTATGTCCGTCTCTCCTCTCCAAGTCCACCACACACCACGAATTCATTTTTCAATCAAAATCGACTGATTTTCATGTATCTAAAGACAAACAATCAAATGGAAAATAGGAAATGTGTTCGGCCTAAAAACAAGCGTGGAACATAACACAAACACAGTGTCATCTCGTGTAGGTATTATATTATAGTTCGTTTTCCAGCACGAACAAAATAATATAAATGTACTAAAAGGAAAATTGAAAAAGTTTCACGTACAAAAACCTATATAACGAAATAAACTTAATTAAAAACATAAAATACACAGGGAACAAAGTGTATATGTAGATGCCGGCTGGTTTTCCTGTCAAATTCCACATATGTATAATATTTAAAAATGCCGAGCGACTCATCTTCACGAAAAGATAACGAAGTATATGCTCTCGTGCAACAATAACACCAGCAAACAATTTTAGCATTTAATTTCTTCATCCTCATACACCTACATGCGGTCGAGGACGCTTTTTCAGCAATTTTCAAAGCCGAAATTTTAGCAAACTCACACGAATTAATAGGAACATTTTAAAATTATATAAAAAAGTAATTCGTTTTTTGTGTAAAAGAATGTTACAGCTATATTTTAAAGAGGAGCGTTGGTTCAATATAATTTCAATTTGATTTTAATATAATCTAAGTGGTGCTTCAAGAAGGAGTGAAATCAATTTTTCAGTGAGGATATTTTCTGTATGAGAACATGCAAACTACTTCTAGCCCTACAAAACATGGATAATAAATTAATAAGGAAGTGAAAGCAGGAAAAAGTTGTTCAGTAACATTCTGGCTCGCATATCAGATTACAATTTAATGGTAATGTGATAAAATCCCAACAAAAGTGGCTAATTATCATGGTGGTCCCTCTAACTAAGACTTAATTAAAATTCTCTAGTCGAACCAGTTGACATTCGTGTTTGTGTATACTGGCTGCCTATTCTATAGATTAGATTGGAATTAAGTTAGGTTTCATTCAGTTTAGCCACTTAATCTAATAATATAAATTGCCTTAGCACAAACTTTGGGTCAAGGAGAGAAATAATATTTAAAAAGCAGTTTGTTATAACAAAAGTGTCTGCAACGTGCACTTGAAAATATTGAAGCCTTTATAATAGAATGGATATTATTTGAGCGTCGAATTTTCTTTGTGCCCTTAGGTTTATGTCAAGAAACGACCAACTTACTATAAGCTTAATTAACACAGCAGCACACTTGTAGTTAAGAAGTTGCGGTTATTCTACAGACAGTAACGTATATGCCTGAAACACTAACATCAAGTCCTTTAACAACAACATTCTTGCCTATATATACATGTATATAAGTTTAAATAGCAAATGTCATTTTAAATGTCTCTACTATTTATTATCATTTGCGAATGACTTGTAACTAATACATTTTCAAACTTATGCTACTTCGACGTTCTACTTACATTCATTTACTTGCATGTTGAATAGACCGAATAATAAACATTATTCAATTAAAGCTTCATATTGTTACGTTTCGAAGCATCGAGCTTTAAATAAAGGATTTAATAACAAGTTATATAACAGAAAAAATAAACGCATTGTCATTAATAATTAAACAAACAATAAATGTTTGAGTATACGCAAATCTGACGTACCTACAGACAATAAAAAATTCAGCTTGGAATATTTTTTTATTTGCTTTTTATAATTTTATCAACAAAAAGCTTTCAATTTTTATTCATCTGACTTGTGAATGTATATTTTATCCGTTGACGTTGTATTTAATTAGAAATTTTATTATGTATTCTGTTGCGAATATTACACTTCCAATTAAGTAATAATAAACAAACAGTCGTTATTCAATACCTTATGGCATGTAAAAAGTGTACGAGAATCCGTTCGTTTTAAATTAAAAAAAAAGAGTTGATAATTTGGCTTTAACAATTTTTCAGACCTACTACAACACAGTAAAAATTTCACTAAATAATAATTAGAGGATACATGATGCGAATTGCTGGTATAATTTTGCAAATGTGACAGAAATGAAAATAGATTTTTACATTAGATTGGATAAATGTTTGTACAACGTGACTGTTTAATAATTTTGTTTAAAAATGCACCGTTCCATAGAAAATGACTGGAAAACTAGTTGAATATCTAATATAAAGGGCGTCTTTAGGCCGATTTTCTGGTAACTTTTCTGTGTGTTTGCTCTGCTAATGGGTCAGTTTTCGTTTAAATGTTGTGGTTAGACATACATCATGCAAAAGAGCCAGAGTAGAGAGTATAAAATTACTAAAAGAAAATTATGCTTCAATTTGAAATGTAAATGATTTAAATAATTTCAACTTTACTCAACATTGAACACCTTCCTCTTTTATTTTTGGCCCTTAGCGTAAAAGTTCATCAGTTTTTACTATGAATTTTTATTGTTTTTAATCGTTTCAGCTTTAAAGTACAATCCGTTTGCAAGTAATACTAGAAAAAAAAACTTGTAATAACACAGCCGTGTGCGTATTGTTTGCAATATTCCACATAATTTTATTATTTCACTAAAGCCTTTTATGTTTTAAAAACAAAGTGTTTTAGTGGTATATAAAAATGATAATCGGACGAGAAAAAATCATCACCCCAGCTGTATTTTACCATATTTTATACTCATACTGCATCATTAAATGTATGTATATGTACGTAAATGAAAAAATACATTACACTCAACAAAAAAAGCCAACGACTATTTATTTGCATAATGCGAAGGGGAATAGATAATTTCATTTAGGGATGAAATACACAAACGAAATCATTTAATTACGAGATAACGTATATAAACCATGCAGCAACAGCAACAGCAGCATCCAGCATGTCTATAACAGAATTTTGAAGAGAATTTGAATGGGCATGAAAAAAAATTTGTTCTAATAGACATGGAAAATTATAATAAAGGGGGACGGCATCACACTGACGTGACATTTTGTTTATTGTAATATAGGATTTTTTCGTAAAGTTTAGTATGCTTGTTATAAACCGTCAGGATATCTGGTTGCGAAAGTCGTTCAGGTCGTACGAATTTACAGTCTGTATATGTTATTCAACGAAAAGCCCGCATATAGTACTAGTATATGTAGATGTTTATATATTCTAGTAGCGACTGTTCACGACGTACAGCATCCAACTAGAATGTACCATGCCGGATTTTATCACAGGCTCAATTCAGGACCATTATAGTTGTACATTACCATTTTTCAAAAATACACAAACATTTCACGACTGTTATTTATTATATATGATTTTTAATATAAATTGATCATAGTTGGAACTCGTTTTTTTTACTCACCGAGAACCTTTTCTGCGTAATGAGGGTTATAATTAAATAATAAACGCATTAACTTTTATCTTTCCCTTCTGTTGGGACCAGTTAAATTCAATTGACCAGACACAAAATAACTATTAAGTGAAATTAAACGTTTTATTTACAGATTCATTCAAAATGTTGCTGCGCATCTTTTTAACATCGAGATAGAGTGGAATATATTTTGATAATTACATTATCACACAGAGCAATAATGCAAATTGGTGTAATTTAAGAGAAAATATGGGGTTTTTTACATTTTGGCAAAGGCGCTGTTATTAATGAATATTTGTTACAATAAATCATTCTGTTTGTGTTTAGAACAAACTTAAAATTTATTATGAATTAAAAAGGAATTATGATAATAATGGCATGGATAATAAAGTGTTCAGAGAAATGAAATTTGTCAGTTAAAATGTAGTCAATTATGAAATTAGAAATTTTATTATAATCGAAACAAAGAACTAGTTGTAAAAACTTGGTGGAATGATTAATTTATTTCAGTGTAAAAATCGTTATCGCACTTTTAGATTATTAAGAGCAAAGAGAGGAAGTAAAAAATTCACACTTGGTAGATGGAATAAAAGGCGGTGTGCTTTTAAGTAGAAATAATTTAAAAAACACGTGTCTTCGAGGCATGAAAACGGGATAATTTTCTATTATAGTTACTCACAGAGGATATAAATCTATTGTTGTTATTCGATCATTTAAATATTCCTTGAAATGGGGAATTTATTTTATTCCATTCATCCCCTTTTAAGCTCATTGAGAATAATGAAATTTCAAGCAAAATAGACACTTAAAAATCTTTCACTAATTAATAATTAATTGGAGAACAAACAAATCCTGTGCATCTTGAAAATAAATTCACTCTTTTCGAGTGCCTGGTGCTATTTTTAGTATTTTTCAATGTGTACATATATTTGTTGGTATAAAAAATGGGAGTCTTTTAGAAAATTGACGTGAATTGCGAAATCCTAATCTTGATATTTATATATTTTCTAAGTAGTTTTACGGTATTTGGCTGTGACAGAAAGAGGATATCTTGATAGTGCTTGAATATATTCTCCATCTTTGATAAGATCTATCAGGGAGGAGACGACAAAATAGGAGTTTTTTAACTAAAAGCAGAAAAATAACTACTCACATATGGATTTTCATAATATTTTACACTTTTTCTGCTTTGTAAAACCTGTAAATGTATCAAGTGAATTAAATCCCATAATACACCATATTACGCCAAAGCTTTTCACGATTGTTCGTTTAAATATTTGATATTATTATCAAAAGTTTTAATTAAATTGTAGAAAATTTATTAAATTGTCAATATTTTTTTAACATTTCCTGTTGTATTAAATATGAAATTTAATATGTGTGTTTGTATAGGTAGATTGCACAGCATTTGTCAATAAATTGCGAGCTTTATCGTTACGTTAAAAAACATAAATAATCTCCATTCCATTCCCCTTTTTTTTATAGCCACCAATCTTTTATCTCGACGAAGATCACTAACAGTGTACGATTTTAAATTTTTAAATAATGCACGTATACGGTTTACTCAAAATCCAAGCAAATACCACTTTGTTTCAATCCCATTGTAAAAGACCCGAAATAAAAAACAATCTAATGTGAAGCACGTTTGGTTTTTTAAGCAAAACACAAATTTTTTCCGCTTTTTTTTACAGAATGCAAGAGGGCGGGGGGGATGGATCTTAAGTAATTCAACAGAGTAATAATGAAAATGGTCCATCTTGCTAAAAAGGTCCTCGTCGGATTGCTTTGCCTCTATGGGGCGTTTGCAGTGGGTAAGTACACGTTATATTTTTTGCCCTGCTTATATAAGCATAGGAAAAAATGTGTAAAATGTTCATTTTTACCACAAGTAATTTTCATTTAACAAGAAAGAGCCCCTCTTAAAAACGGATTATCATATACCACCTTTGGTAAAAAAATACTTGGTTAAGTTTTCAAAAATTAACAGTAAATTAGAAATTTTCCACATCGTTTAACAATGTTTGTTAATTATTTATATACAAAAAAAATACCCGTTTACACCATCCATGCTGAGCATCAAGAAAATAATTAGTTTTGTGCTCGAACGATTATGGAAAATCTCTCTTTATAAACTGACCAATCCTTAAAATCACAGCACTGCAATTCGCAGCTGCACAGGAAGCATACAAGGACATCTAAGGGGAAAAACTAGTTGTAACATCATTGTAATGTTTTGTCACCAATTCGAATAGCTATAAATCAAATGTTTTTTTACGAATCAGCTCTATTATTTTGACAGTACATCAATCACTCGATTTTACGTCATTTAAACTTGACGTTGTCGTTACCTCCCCGCCACTAGAAGTGCTCTTAACATTTCACTTCAACCCCATTCCTTTTCTCTATATACCCATTAACTTTCCAATATTTTCAAGAAAACGAATTTTACTTCAAGTGTGCGAAACGTAATGAAAATTTCACAAGGAAAAATCAAATAACACATTGTGTTCAAGATGATTCTAATTATGTAACTGGCGAACACTCACTGTAATTGCAAATGAAATATATAAAATACTCAGCAATATCTCTCTGTACATGTACAAAACAAGAATGATTCTATTTTCTGTGGCCTGCTCTACGCGCATATCATGTTGAATAGTGTGAAAATTTCGTGAAACATTTAAGAAGTAATTAATTTGGTTAACGTGCTTAAAGATAAGGGGGGCACTTTGTATAAAATACAACATGAGGTTATAAAATAACAATGAATACTCAAGAATGGCATTGTCACTTTCAACCTACGCGGTTTTTATCATGCAGAAAAGCTATCTTATAGACTTTACGTGTCATCAAAGTCATAATAAATTCTATGACATAATATTCTTTAAATAATAAACGCTATCCATTTAGTACATTTTCCCTCAAACTTTTATTACCATCTTCCGCGATCATTTCATGTCCAACAGTCAAAACAACAACAATAAACGATCAGTTCTTAAAGTTCATCTACAAATTCAAAAACACATTAAAAACTACAAGCTGGCAATATGAATGACGCTGTTATTGTTCCACACAATATTTGCCACATTGTGAGGACAATCAAAATTCTAAGTAGAAAGTAAAGTGGTCCATTTTTATTTTTTACGGGCATAAATAAAAGAAAATTAGATACTTTTAGAGCAAGTGTAAAAGTTTTTCGAAAAAGATTTAATTCGGATTATCCAATTGCCCATTCAACTACTGTATAACTAGAGAGATAAACCTTTAATTAGTGAAAAAGTAAAAACATTAAACATTTACGGGCTTCGTGATACTTTAGAAAACAATTTTTACAATGGGTACCAGAAAATAATAAAAAAAAATGTTGCTGTCTAGAAGACTGACAAGGGAGTGTTTATCCTGCCGGGAAACATAGCATAGACTGTTTGGTAAAGGTGAAGGATGTTAGTTAGTTGACAGAATAAATAAACAAATAATTAACAATAATAACAGTAGAATCCAAATATAATGTTGTCATTGTAGTGTCAGTGAAAACAAATACATTAATCAAGTAATTAGAATTTCGATGGAGAACCGACCACGAAAGAGACAGAAAACCAAACATATTCCAAAGTATTGTCCAACTCGAACACATGTTCGTGAACTTTAACAAACTTTTCAAAAACCTTCTGAAGCTTTATTACTAATTAACATGTCAGGGAGTACCCGGTGAGAGAAAGGAGTTAAAATTTCCGCCCATTTCCTCAGAAGAGTACCTGGGAAAGCCCTGAAAAGCAGTTCTCAATAAGTATTCGCGAAAGTGAAAGGGGTGTAAACGAGAATTTGGAAAATGAACCAAGTATAAAATGCCAAATACCTGGAAAAAAAGATAAGACCCACTGGGTAGACAATAAATTTGCTAACACTCAGCTGTGAATTGTTTTGACTTTAGCGATAAGTATTCAAAACCCAGCCGGTTCTATTTAAATATTGAATTAACATTCAACGTGAATTAACTCCTATGTTAGATGCAATTAAAATTCAAATTAATTTATCAGCATATGTGTGTTTTGGCCCTGTATAGGTTTAGGTGTGCGAGTGAATTGCAAATATAGCCTGGATCTTTGCATTGATACTCTTCTTACAGGATTTGGGCCAAAGCGGCATGTGTGGAGCGAAATTGATAAAAGAAAACTATTATGCCTAAAATGCTATTTTTATGAGAGACACGAATAGAACAAATAGCGCGTATCATAAGTATATTTTCTAACGTCATATTGTGTTTTTTCCTCTTTTTTCTTTCCCTTTAGAACAACAATTCGTTTTTATTGTATTCGATTATTACTGAGGGTTCGGTCGTTATAAAAGAATCGCATTTCAAAATGCAACACAACTTTTAACATATGTCATTGTTTAATGGCTTATTTACACATATAAGCGAACATGCACACCACAAAAAGCACCTGTTTATTATTTCGGTCGGACACATCAACAAAACCGGCCGCAACTCCCTGTAAAAAGCTTCCTTGCTTTTATGATTTTTTGTCCAAATTAATGTGTTGCATGAATAAGACTCTGGTTTTGTGTGTTTCTATGTGTATGGTGTGCTGATAGCGTTCTATTTCTTGCGTTTTTTCTCATCATCTATGTTAAACAAATTCGTTTAAACCTTAGAAAATATACATAAATCATGTAAGACGTGTCGTTTAAAATGAACGAATATTATTCAAGAGGGTGCCTCTTAAATTACACATTCAAGAAGCAGTTTACCATCTTTTATGTATGTATTTTAATATAGTTTTTTATTGGCATAGCAGAAAAAATAATAACAAAGAAAAAAGGGAATTTTACGTTTCCCACTTGATGATTAAATTCCTTTTCTTATCAGTTTAATGCACTTTTTTTGCGTTCTTTTGCGGCTTTACGTTATATGTATTTTGTCCCAGGTGTGAATCTGGAAAACTTAAGCCGGGTGTTAGAGACGATGCAGGTGCAACATTGTAATGATATTACACTTTTGCTCTTACTCTCATTACAAATACGGTTCTTCGCGTAATATTCAATAAAACTTTTTCGAAAGTTTAGTGAACTTTTTGTTTAGTATTGATTGTGTTCGAGGCAATTTTTGACATAATTTGAGTTTTCAAACAATTCTTCTACGGTCACAAGTTGATCAACTTTGCGAAATTAACCTCACTTAATTATTAACATGCCGTTCACATGGAAATATAGGTAGTCAAGTAGGTATATAGTTTTAAATAATTCTTCTGGGACGTTTATCCTCTATGATGTGTGTTCTGAATAATTCAATGAGATTTTCGCAAATATTTAACATATTATGTATAATTCAGTGGCAATTGCACACTTCAAACACTAAAATCGAATCGATATAAAAGGAAACGCGTTGCTTTGCTTTCAGTTTTCACACATGAATAATATTTATTCTAAGAGACTAATTAATTTGGTCTTATCAAAAATATTTGGACCATTTTTAATAAATGCAAATGGATGAAACTTTTACCAACACAGTATTTTAATTAGAATTAAAAACATATGTATGTATATCCCTGTATTATTAATGGCCGGAATTTGCTTTAGGCAACACAAGAAAAATCACATTTTCTATAAAATGAAACGAAGGAAAAGTGAAAATTAACTTTATAACTAATTTTATTTTCATTCCACATAAAAATGAATTTACATAAAATGACAAAAATTATTCAAATTATTTAATATAATCAGTGTCAGTATTCCTTAAGCTTAAATTCTATTGTAAATGGTTTCTTAAGTAAAAAACGAGCTTAAATGCAAATGAGAGTACATTGTCAATTTCAATTTTATCTATTTCTATTACACTTAAAGCTTTCGCTTTTACATATATGTATACGGTGAAACAAGAATTCCATTTTGTTACGAAAATCCTCTAGGTATAATTCGTCGTCTAAAGCCAATCTTTGCTATTTTTCTTCCTTAGGACTTCTTCCCTTTACTTACCTTCTATATATCGCTTATACATTATTTATTTGGCGAAAAAATAATATACCATATAAAACAGCAGTATATCCATTTAATGTCACTTAAATGATTTTAAACAATAAAAATAATATCGCGTATATTTTAAAATAGAAAAGAGTTTTACAATGTAATCGTGGCTCGGAATATATTGCAGTCGTTAAATTCCCAAACACCCTGAAATGATAATAACAAATAAGAAGCTAATGTTTTGAAAATGTACCACCCTTAACAGCATCTGCATCAGTTCACTAGCCCTTAAACTTCACCCCTGTTAGTTGTTTTATAAAGAATTCAAATACGTTTCCAAGACAAATGTCCTGGATTTAATATTGTTGTAGTTTTTATTCGAGTAAACACCTGAAACCCGCTATTGAATTATTGAAATTTATCGTATAGCGGCCTAAAAAGTTCATCCCCATCTTCTAATTTAACTTAACTTAAATATTACCCGAATCTCCTGCCAGTAAATAACATTTCACTTTTGTTTAATTTCAGTTTTAAATTGAAATAAATTTCAGTATATAATGACATAATTTATTCAAAAAAGATTTGTTGCTAAATTGAAATTGTTGGAAAGTTTTTTTTCTTCTGCTTCTTCGTTTAAATCTTCTTTGAGAACACTGTGATCTGATCGACTCATTGCGTGTTGAATGTCTTCTTTTAAAGACATCAATTTAACTAATTGAATGAAAAATAAAATGAATCGTTTTAATTTTCTTTTATATTAGTTTTAAATTTAAACTTTCTTTCATTAATGTGCCCACTCGTAAAAAATATGTCCAATTTGGAGACGTACTAAATGTGTTGCCCGTCTTTTAAATATTTTCTATTTTCCAATACATAATTAATGGTACGTCTATGAATTATTATGTCAATATCAGGCTTAGCTTCGCATTATGTAGCGTAATAATTTGACATGTAACCATTGACCTTAATTAATGATGATAATTAATATTGAATTCTGTAAATTCTACAACGCATTCTTAAAAATTCCAAAGAAATGAACCCTTCGTTCTACCATTTATATAGCAATTAATTTAATTGATAACACATAAAAGAGTTATTGAATTAAACTAGGGTTTCTGCTATTATTGTGTCAGTTTTACGAGGAAAAGTGGTATATAAACATTGATATGACTTTTAGTTGCTAAAATTTATTAAACCTCGGAAAACCCCATCTAAATCCATAACTTTAATTGAATTATTTTTTTGTACAAAATAAATTTTCCCTCGAATTTTTAATTACTTGTTACTAACTTTGTTAATTAAACCAATGCTCTGGATTTCACTAAATTTACTTGTGACGCTAATTTTATTGTGTCCCCGTTTTTGATGTTTCTCTATACAATGTGTGTGTATTTCATTTTCAAGTATATATTTACTTAATTAAAATTAACGAAAAAAACGTGTACACCAACTTAACAAGGCACATTGTAGACGGTTTTCTACCACACCACACAAAATGTTGCGGGGAGACTCTGAAAATCTGCAATTCAACGATAATATTTGTTGTGCATAAATTCATAAACAGGGAGAAAAAGCGTTACGTTACCTACGCTATTAGTATATGGTCCCGAGGGAGTGATAAATGGCCATTGTAGGACAAAATAGTAATTAAAAGAAGTCTGTCAAAAGAGGAGAGTGAATGAAAGGGGAAAAATAAATTACGAAGAAAATAGGAGAACACGGCGGGAGCGGGGACGAAATAAATACTGTACACACGACAACTTTTACGTATAATATATAAAAATGCCCAAATGGGTGTACGGTCGGTTGCTTAAAACTGCCGAAAAAAGCCCTTATATATATATATCTAAGGCAATTTAGGGTTCGCACGTAAAGTGAAAATAATATATTGGACAATAATTGAATGAAATGTACAGTACGAGTATCTCTGATGCAGTTTTGTTGCAATTTTATCCCTATTTGTCGGACACAAATTGAAGTTAATTTAAAACTGTACACTTTTAAGTCATGAAATTCTCATAAAACAGATAAAAAATTGTCGTAAACGGCTAAGGACCTCATTTCTATTTTATTTGCGGAAGCTTGTTAGTAAGGTTGGCACAGTATTACTGTGTGTTACAAGAAAACTTTCAGAAAAAAACACTCGAAGCGTATTGTTTTTCCTTTTAAAATAGACCAAAAAATATAACAGACGAAATGGTGACAAACGAAAAGTGTCCGTGCGTTAATTACTAATGCATTTCGTGCACGACACAATTCCATTTTTACTTTTTGGACTTTTGCAGAGAATCCAGACAACGAGACGACAACATTCTTGTCCGACGGCGAGGTATTACCGCAACCATCGGCCCAAGAAAAGGACTACAATGTAGGGCACGTAACCAGCGACGTGCCAACAACTGAATCCGCCACCAAATCGACAACCTCTCCTCAAGCAGGTACCGAATAAACGCTTGAAATTGTTTAATTAAATCTCTGAAATGAGTTTTGGTGTTGTAGGTGATATATCGATAGTAACCGCTTCAATAACCACTGAAATACCAACAAAATTCGCTTATACAACAATAGTGACAGACGTGGTCCGACATGGTTACGGTCGAGGCTTTCCAGTGCCACATTTCCATTTGCCCGATTCACGTTGGGGCCCATTCTTCGAGGAAGGGCCCGATCCACATAACATCACATCGCGACTCGGCTCCACAGTCATGTTGGATTGCCGAATTGGTTTGCTGCAAGATAAAACGGTAAGTTATTCTCTAATCAAATATCATTGAAACAATAACAAACTAGTTGTTTCGTTTAGAATGCACGTAAACTAAATAATCATTTCTAAGACGTATTATGCTATATTAGTATGTACTTGGAATGAATAGATCACTTTACCACACACAAAACTACTTCGAAATTATTACGTTTAATAATAATGGATAGTAGTGACTGAGAGTATGTTATTCAGGGGTCTGTTCAACGTACATACAAACACTTTAATTATATTGGCTTTTCAAGTGTTTATTTTAATAAACTGGGCTTGAAATTCACATTATTATTGTCTTAATTACACTATTTATTCACAGATAAGAGGCGGTTTTCTTGTATATTACTTTAGTCCGACTGAAAAAAATGTCCCACATGCTGGGAGGGCGTGAAAAATGTTTATGTAAGCTCATAAACCGTTCTCATGTACGTAATTTGAGTACATACATTAGATTGTTACATCAAACAAGCGTTTTATTGAGCCACTTAAGTAACTTCATTAAAACAGTCATTTCCAACTAACAGAAAATAATATCAGAAACTAGAAACTCTTATTTATAGAAAAAAATACTTTAATGAACTACCAAAGAAACAGTTAATTGGTTAAATTATTGTAACGAAGTTATTCATTGCATTGAGAAGAATGTTGTTTAAATTCGTGCATTCAATTAACGTTCCTTTATTTCAAGATGAAAAAGTATTCATGAAGACGAGTTGAAAAGGGAAAAAAATAGAAGAAAAGTGCACACAATATCGAGTAAAATAGGTTGATTATGCGTTCGTTGTACAGCTTTCAATTGTGTTATACAAAGTAGGTAAAATGTTGAAAAAAAAACACGTAATCTTTGTGATTGAAGATTAAAATTAGGTTTAATTTAAAAGGGATGGGTGTATTGTTATCTCATATTGGCTCGACATAAAGATATTTGTTACGAGTTGAATAAAACTACTACATAGTAAACATTATTTTTAGACATGCAATGACATTCTTTTTACGTTTACTTTGATGCTTGAATATTGTGTTAGTACAGCTAGGACCCAAAACACAGCAGAAGCTTTCATTAAAATTACAGCTTTTTGTCTTGTTTGATGCTACCAACTAGATTATTTGAAAAGGTGCCTTTTCTTATATATCTATACATATATGTATACACAATTCTTTTTTTATTTTGTGTTTGTTTTATTTTATATATCCACTAGCACAAAAGGAAGTTAATTTATTTGAACGTAATCAAAAGAGTTTTGATCCCACTTTTCTAAAGCTTTATCTACAGATATACGATATATCTAATTAATGTTGGATCAACATAAATGATGTAATGGATGAAAAAACGCATACCTAACCGGCATATATTCGAAATATTTCGGAAAAGTTACCATCACATCTTGAATGTTTGTTCACATTTTCCCTACGGTCTTCTAATCGCTAAAACGTGACTACTAAAGAAAGTAAACAAACATGCAAAACAGCTTAGCTTATATTCACCTAATATTACCCATATTAAAGCAATATTAATGATATTGTCAACAAGACTTAATTTATAAGTGACGTGACATGTGATGTTATATAATTAACAATAAAATTAAAATGGAATTTCAAGTGAAACGTTTTGGAAATGGGGTGCGAAATAGGGAGAAAAATGAAATTAAACAGATTCTTTTTTGAACATCTCACTTTCCCATTCTTAAACTTATCCCACTCGTTCCCCATGCTCTTGTCTCTTTTTTACCTACTTTACGATATTACATTTTTAACTTCTTAACTTAATACACGTTTGTTTGATAATGGCCCAAACTGCAGTCACGTTTTTAATAAATTTTGTATATAATATTAAGATAGATTTTCATGAGATGGTTTAAATAAATAACTCAAGTGATTACATTATCACATAGAAATCGAACGGGAATAATAATAATGTTCACGTTAAACGTAAATACGTAATTAAATGGGGAAAATTCTTTGAATACTGCTCCTTTCTGCTGGCTGGTGTATATAAAGATCTTGTTAATAAAATTCAAATTTTTCTTATTATGAAAAAAAGTTCAAGAGATGTAAACTTTTTCCCTCTTCAGCGAATTTAAAGCATTTCATTATTATTTACCGCAAAACAGTAAGAGTAACGTAATTTTTTCTTCTATAGTATTTTTAAATATTGTGGATTAATTTTCTAAAGAATATAAAAGAAAAAAATAATCCTCATAAATAAGAAAGTTACGGATCGTTATTCAGAAAAAAAAACCAGAGAAAAAAAATCGTAATTTATTCAATTACGTTACATTTTTTAGTGCACACTTTTCTAAACATTGCAAATACTTAATGTACACACATTATATTTTTTATCCCACTTTGAAATGCCTCTAAATTAATTGGATATTAAGTAATGTTAAATAAGAGGAAAGTGTACTCTAGTACATCCTACACATTTGTATCTGTTAAAGAATTTTAACTTGATTTAAAATTCTAATTAAAAATTCTTTGAGTACACAGAGAGTAATTGTCTTAAAAAGTTTTATACCTTTGAAAGATTTGCAATTTTACTAATTGCATACATATTTGTGCATTATAATTGAAATGACTCAGTAACGAGTTACTTTTCATAATGCACTCACATATGTATACGAAAAGCTTTTATTGATCTATGTTATGTTTTGAAAGACAAAAAGAAAATTAGATTTTTCTGCTTTTTCGGCACAAAAATAAATAATATTAATACATATGAATTGGATAAATGTTTTGGGTGTTTCTTTTTAACTTTTCGTTATCTATATTTGTTTTGTAAATGTCACAAAATCTAATAGTAATATAATTTCGCAAATAGCATCTGTCAAATGTATTTTTAGTTTTTAGTATCACGAAAACATTGTCATCCGAAAACTAATGGCATTTACCTATTGATCGTTTGATTTTATCTAAAACAGGTAAAAATATTGACGAATAGGTACTGCTCTTTATAATAATGAATTATGCATTAAATTTTAGTGAAATGAGAAACGTTTAATTACTTAACAATGTAATAAATTTAATTAAGATGAACAAGTGCTGTATGCGCAAAATAAATTACCTACTAGTATAGCGGCTTTTCTTTCTACACACCAGTATTAATTTATATTTTACAACAAAATGTACTCTTTTCTCATTATTAAATTAGAAAAAATCGTCTAGCTTGATAATAAATTTACTTTATTACCTTCAAGTAGGTGCATTTTCGCTGGAGTATTATAAAAATCCTCTAAGATTACAAGTGCGGTTTTCATTTCATTTTAACATTTTTATTATATTATTATCACAGTGAAATGTAGGTAACTATTTGACAAATGAATCTCAGCATTAAAGGTGAAAACGTTTAAAGATATACATATACATATACAATCGCCTCGGAAAATACAATAGAATTCTATTTCAGTAATGAATAACTGCAATCTTGAGGACATTTACAAACATTCCATATCTGATTAGTTTATTTCTCTTCGTGCTCTTTCATATACCATTTCCCCTATTCTCTTTTTCCATAATTAATTGTTATTAGAGATTAAATTACAATAATAGAATTGTTCGCTGTTTAATTGATTCAAACATTGAATGTGTGCGCAAATAAGATAATAACATTTTCATTTCTAAATAAATATAGTTAGAGATTTTACGATTGTTACGTGTTTAATGTTTAATAACGACGTGTTAATAAAATATATATAAACACTCAATTGTGGTATATTATAACCAATAAACTATACAATATACATTAAACACTAAACTATTGTTTATAAGCAAATAAAATAATTGCTTTTAAGTAGCCACATTTTATTACATAAAATGAGGAAATTCTATAATAGAAAATTATTACAATACATATACTGAATTTAATTACCTTTACTTTAATTAAATGTATAAATTTTCTACTAAACTAATTTAATTAAATTAAGGGCTTCTTTCGTTGAATAATGGCATCGGATTTTTCTAATGTGCACTTTTGTTTAAGATTTCCAAGAAATTAACCATCCTCTCCGCTTTTTTTGGAATATAATGTAAAAGAATTGAGAATTTATCATTTCAATAACCATCGATTTCCCTTCATTTTCCATTGTATTGCAAAGGACAGATAATACTTTGGATTTGTTGAATATTTGCCAAGTGGCTACCAGAGAATTGCATCGCAATAACAAATCATTAATTAATTTTTGTTTCACTAGTTCCACTGTTTATTACTTGCTGATGATGTTATTTTGTATGCCGTTTTTATGTAGCCGATATCAGTGCTTTTTTTGACACGTTTTCAATTTATTACTTGTATAAACACACACAGCGAGAGAATTCGGGGGACTTTTAGCAAACAAATAATAACACAACCACCAGAACAGATTTATAAACTATTATTACAAATATTGCAAATTCAATAATTATGTTTTATATAAAATATTAGCCAAATTGTATTGGAATCATTAGCAGTTAAACCAATAAATAACTAATTAATAACTGTACGTTCTCCAATCAATTAACGATTATGACAAAAAAACCATCCAAACTAATTTCACTTACCGACTTTTCGAAGCAAGGTGTTTCCTAAAGTCGCTTTTCAATCGAGTTTACACTTTACGATTTCATTAAAAAAAAATTACAACTGTTTTATATGGCGCTAGAAAATTACCAACTAACGATTCGTAAATTAAATATATTAATTTGTTTGCTTATTTTACGTCCCGTTTTTTCTTTTATTATTTTCACGAAGATGATTTAATCATTTCCGCTTTTCGCTTACAATTACTTAAACAGTTTAACTTAATTTCCGCAATTCAGAACACTGCGACAATCAAATTGTTTCTATATAAATCGCTTTAGTCGAAATCATTTCACATTTTCACATCGTAAAACTCTACTAGTAGGTTTATTAGAGACAGTTCTTTTTTGCCCTTTGAATAATATCGGAGGCCCCAAAAGAGGAACAATCATCGGGTCGACAACAAAAAGACCGAAAAAAGGTCACCTTTCTCTCTGTTCTCTCGCAAAGCTCTTCTATCCATAGAGAAAATATTAAAAAGCGTATAGGTACTTCAAAGATGACCTGTATATTAGAGGCGTTTATTTATTAAAGATTCCAAACACCGTCGTCGTGACGCCAATAATACAGCCATAACTTTCAGTACGTTAAAAGATAGAAATCTATGCCTCTCAACACTAATATTAAAGATATAAATTTTTTTCTTGTGTTGTTTTTCTCCACTCCTCCATTTCT
This sequence comes from Silvanus unidentatus, assembly GCA_963930825.1. Lineage (NCBI taxonomy): Eukaryota > Metazoa > Arthropoda > Insecta > Coleoptera > Silvanidae > Silvanus > Silvanus unidentatus. The sequence goes on from OZ005763.1 coordinate 585,479, forward strand.
TAGTCGCTCGCCATTTACTCTCTTCATCCCCACACAAAGTCATAACAATATTTATTGCCTGTACTTGTTTAACTGTTTATTATCATGGTTGGGAATTTAAAATACTTTCACTTATATTAAAGACGATAAGTTGACAGGGAACAAACACCAACCAAACGGTGCACCACGCCCACACAAAAACCGATGGGTACATTTGTTCACAAATATCTATGAGAAAAAATCGTTTTTAAATTCAAAACTGATCCATAGTGAAAGAAGGGGCTGTTATTTTTTCAGCATATGTATTATGTGAATCTAATATTCCAAGCTGAACACGTTCTGAATCCATAATTTTACATCTTCAAGTTAGCTTTTCCGATATTATATTACAGCATACATTGTTCTTGAATCACCTTGAATTTTCTATTATATAATTTTGTTCGTGCAAATGAACCTCGTATATGTAAGCATTTCGGTTGTGGTGAGGATAAAAAGTAAACTTGTAGGTACATGATTTTTCTTTTCATAAATAATTTCATATTCATCGTGTGGTTGTGTTTTTGTCAGTGGACATATAAATGGATGTTGTTTTATTAGAGGGTGGATATATTAAATTGAGAGCTGCAACTTAATATTATCATATACTGTATCCCCTTAGTGATGCGAAGAACTAGTACATAACTTTGAAGTTTATTAACCTGTTGAAATGTGAATTGATAAATATATGGGAAATGAATAAACATATAATGTGTCAGATGCAGTTTTATTTCTATTTAAATCTCTGCGGTGCTTCACATACACAAGATGAGAAAGTTTTGAATTGTTGCTTGAAAGGGTGGAAAAGTGGAATAGTTTTCTATTTTGTATCTATATATCCTTGAGCGTTTGTATACTTATTTGAACATGGATAAATCTGTGCACTTTCCATGCACGGTTGATTCTTGAATCCGTCTAGTTAGCAATTGAAATATATGTAAAACATCAACTGTATACAATTATCTCTAATACAAGGAAAACACTGTGATAGTTAAAGGACAACTTCCCTTTGGTTCGTCTATTTGTGTGTTTAAAGTGACAGTTAAATAAACCATTTGACAATTCATTTTAAATATGCATATACACAGTTGATCCCTAATCGCACTTAAATACGACAATATGCCTTTGTTGAACACCCATCTTTACTGTTGACAACTTTCGACTTTTTCGAATTAAATTGTTACCAAAGTGACGATCATATATTTACTTTAGAAACCGTTTTAAAAAGTTCACACCACTGCTGCACTCATATATCTTGAATCCATTCCAAAACTAGACGTTTTCTTTTCCCAATACACCCAGAGATGTTTTCCTATTTTTATTTCTTTGCGAATTTGCATCACACACAACGACAACGGAAAAAAAATGTCAATTTATAATATTATTTTTGACCACTTTGCGGTGTTTGTTGAGAACACAAAACCGAAAGGGATGGATGAGTGTCGTCCCACTCATTTATAATAAAAAAACTTTAATTTACATTCTAATTTCAGAAGACAGTTTGATTAATATTGCATTTAAGAGAAAAAAAATATACGAAAATGGTGATGACGATTAATTTTTTGGCGTACATCATTTTAAATTGGTAGTGAGCAGAGATCGAGCACACAGGGGTTGGCATGCAGCGCGAGAATAAGTGGCACAAATTCCCTCTGTGTGCAACCTCAAAAAAGAACTTGTGTTTTTTCCTCCGCCAACGTTCCTTTAGATATACACTTTTATTACGTAAATATCTTAAACACGAAATAAGCATCTCACTTGAAATAATGTGACAAACCCTATTGTGATATTGTAAAGATGACACAAACAGGGCAATAAGTTGAATTTTTTATTTTATTTAAAGTATACAAAGGGGAATAGAATAAGCTAAGGAATATGAGAGTGAGTTGTCAGATGGAAGGGCGGTCTATACATGTCGAAAATTATATTTCTTTTCTTATAATGCCAAATGGTATTATTATTATCCCTCGTAAGGAGCGAATTGGTAACTTTCTACCGATTTAAATGAATGATATTAACTGGGTTAAAATAGAATAAATGTTAAAACGGTTAATCTGTGGGGTGTGCCGCATACAAAATCGTTCATTGAAATTTACGTAAGCAAGTCACACACTACATATAGCCAGTTTTAGTGTAGTAATGGGGGTTGCTTTTCTTGCACCGCACACACCATATAAAAAGTTGACCTGTTTTAGAAAAATACCTACAGGGTGTTAAATTCATTAGTGACGGAATAGAGAAATTGTGTATTTTGAAAGCAGTTTCCCCTTTGAGTTATTTTATTAAGATGTGCACCATAAAAATATGTTTTTTAAATAAACATTTCTCTTTCATGACTTTATTTACTTTAAAATCTGATTATGTAAAATACAAAAACCCTAAAGTCTTGAAAGTTTCCCATTCGCCCAAGAAGGCAACTAATTCACCATCTAAACAATTAACGTTTTATATTGGCATTTAAGGAAGAATAATATGCTAAGAAAGTATTGTGTTTACTTAAACATATTTAACTCCCTCTGTAGCTGGAGCATCTCTCTCGTACTCTCCGTTATATTTCATTTTCTAAATGTCAATAAAGAGCCTTTCATTTTTTATGAGAGCCCCAGAATGCACTTAACAAGAAATAACAATAAGTAGAATTTTTGTTACTGTTGAAGAATAGTTTTTTGTACTACTTAAGCAGATGGAGTGGAAAAAATATTAAGTGTTATTTTATTTCTGTATTGCTAGATTATAAATTGCTTTTTAGTCCCTTAACGCCTTTTAAAAACCTATTATTGACACCATTTTAGATAGGAGCGGAGAGTTTTTATTGCAAGAACGAGAAAAAATAACTTCTTAAGGGTTTATATGAAATGTGAACATATAAAAGACCGTTTCGGGTCCCCCAAACAAAAATTTGTTAGTATATTTGTAATAAAAACGGAACTCCCACAAAACCAAAACGGTCTATTCATATTTATGATTTGTTAGAATTTATTCTATTTATTCATACAAGTAGAGAATGTACTGTTGCTGCTCACAAAAAGTGTGTGTGTTATAAAACTGCGACAATAATCATGGGACGAAATATAAAAAATATGTAGATATTTTTATTTTTTAAAAGTATTACAATAAGATGTGATGGTTCTTTTCCCATACTCATTTTTTACGATAACACATATTTTCTGAGGGAAAAAATTCATGTCCTCAAGTATATAAAACGTTTTCCAACTTATATATATATATATATCTATGCGGAAGATATGCTTGAGAACGTTATATAACGCCATTATCAGAATCGTCTGTCGTTGTCCTTATATATTTTATAAATCCTATCGAGTCCTGTGTGTATTCAATGTCAAAAAACTTTTTACATAAAGTAAGTTGAGAGGGAGAAAGAAGAGAAGCGCAGGAAGTCGCATGCAAAAATTATGCAGTATCAGAAAGTTTTCTTTAAGCAGTATGAATAAAAGGTCAGTTGTTAGAAAATCAAAATACAATAATTCATAAGTCAAAATAGAATTGTTCAACATGACAAAAAAAAAGGTTTGAAAGGAAGTCGCCGCTCTCGTCTTCGAAGATCACACTGAAAACTTGTATAGAGAATGTCTTAGTCAAAACTTTTATCAACTGCTAGTCTCGGTGGCAGTGTTTATCCATAATTTATTCGACAAAAACGAACAATTAGCGCCTTTTTCATTAGCAGTATGTGTACAATGGTTTACTGAATTTTTTTTAAAAACTATTTTCCAAATGAAAAATTTTCAATAGAAGTATTTAACAATCACTGGCCTGGATGATTACATTGTTTAGATGAAAAACATTTTACTACACCTGTTTGGCGGTTCTATTTTGAATAAAATTTCTCTCTTTTAGTTTCTGCCCTTATACTTCCAACAATAATTTTTATTTAGTTTTTTGATTTATAGCAAATTTATACGCTACTACGCCTACATATGCGAGAGGCGAGACTGGTGTGTTTTGTTCGAAGTTGTTGCAGTTTGTTCGCTCACCGAACAAACTCACTTTCCTGAACAAAAAGACCTAATGAAATCCTTTGCTTTTTTTTGAATACAATTATGTACGAAGTCCTCGTAAATCGCTGGGTCACGAGGTCAGCTGTTGTTGGAAATCTCCACAGTCCATAAGTTAAAATAAAATACAAGTATATATGATAAAAAAAATTCTACCATACATATGTATAGATATGGTAACAGGAGAGGAAATTTCACCAAGTCAGTAAAAATATGTTTTACAATAAAACTAACTGGCTGTGAATATATAAAAAAAATGAAAGAGGAAAAAGAAAATTTTCTCTTTCTGGCTGAAAACAAATTTTACTTAGAATCATTTTATGTTTTATTCATCTTCTTTTTTTATTTTGTCCCCATGTATAAACATACAAAATGGTTACTTCTAAAGAAATCCCATATAATATAAATAAATATTAATATCTAGTTATGTTATTTTGATATTTGTGTGTATTATTGTTTCGACAATTTTTTACCACAACAAGATAAATTTTAATAATGCAAGCAACATTTTTCAATTGAATTTAATGCAGGTTTGTGGAGGTCCCCTTTTTATACACTATATTTACACACGCACACACAGTGCCTATTCGGGCTATTGAAAATAATCATCTACATACGGTTCTTTATTGGAAAAGCGACATGATGAGATAGTACTTTTATAAAAGCGATGATTTATGTTTTAAATTTTCTGTTCAAACTTCCATCATCATATAGAGAGATAGAATGATGATGGTTCAGCTCAATTCACTGACTTCATATGTTTTATTATTAAAAACGACTTTTAGAAACCGCATCATCCACCACCACTACAGAATGTCTAATGATTAAAAAAAAAGTTGTTGGTGTAGTGTTAAAATTTATTATTTTTTCCAGTGACATTTGCAACCCTTGCGGGTACCAGATAAGAATGCTAACGATAACAATCTAATGAAATAATAAATTTTCTTAGATTTGATGGTTGGTTTTGGGTTATGGTAATGATATGGCATGGTATGCGGTGGTATGCGTTAATTATCTCCAAGTTATCTTAGTAAAACTCTCATTACTAACCAAGATATAGCATATATTTCAAGTTGAAGACATTATTGCACGTATTACATAACAAAATTTTCGTCAGCTATTCGATTCCCTTATATTACAATCACGATTCTGATTATATATTTGTTGAAGAATCATTATAAAGAAAAAAGAAGAAACCGTTCCCTTGTTAATCAAATCAAATAAATTCCACTTGATTTTAATATAGATGAATTTTTTTAGAGAGTACACACACCGTGTATACCGTGATTATGCTAAAATTGTATTAAAAATTTATTTTAATCGTTTCATCTAAATGCACATGATAAAATTCAATCTACAAACAAACTGAAATTTGAAGAGAGAATATGAGTGTAGAGTTTTTGCAGTTTATTTGAACGTTTACTTGGAATTTTAGTACTTTTGGAAGAGTATAGAGAGAAGTAAATATGAATATTCTTTTATAGAACATTGTGTGGTTTTGGTTTAAAACAGGGGGGGCTACACACACAACATACTCTTGCCACCCCTTAAACTAAACTCGTACAGTTGCGAACTCAACATCATCAAATTTAATGATATTTTTCAGCTGGCACATGTTATATACTAGCAAAATAGCATTTATAAAAGTATCGACTTTTTTACAATTTTCTTTCTCAATGTTTTCGTTGTGCGTTATAAAATGTTTTAATATTGTCAAAACATACATATTAAAAAAAGGGAGAGCGCAAAAATTAAATCGTGTCCACACTTTCAATTCTACTCCCACTAGGCGGAATGTAAGTGTTTACATTTTAATTTATATCCCCAATAGTATGCAGTAAATTACACATTCGGCGGGTAGAACGCGTTTTTCTTTTATTTTTTACAAATCAACTTTCCCTTATATATGTGTGCGTAACTTGGAAAAAACACAACAATTTTATGTATGACACGTTCCAAATTTATATATGCTTGTACAGAAGTAATATATTTTCTGGTCACAATTTCTATGCGGAGCTCCGGCTCGCTGACATCAGAAACTCACCCCTTAACATCCAACAGCACCCCAATCTCCTTTTACAAGCGTCTCTGTTTTCAAACATTTTCATTAGCATTTCAAACTGCTGCTTTTTGGTCAATCTGCGAAATTCATATTAAAACTTGTACAGTTTCCAAATACTTATACATGAACATGAAATAATAACGTGTAATATTTAATGCGCAACTTTATTAAAAACTACCCACTTTCCATTGTGAAACTTTTCACAATAAATATTTTACTTGAATTTTCTTTAAACAAGACAACACACGCATGAGAGGACAAATTTTTATACAAAACCCCATATCGTGGGTTTTTAATTAACTTTTGTACAAAACCAAAGAGAGACGTGTCATCTCAGCTAAATTTTCTATAAAATGCCATTGTTTTGTATATGTATTTTCAAGGGTGTAAACTTTTTAAATAGGGAGCCTTTTTACACAACTTTTTCGCACGTAATGACATAAACACCATTAGAAAACTCTATTTAAAGTTAAATAAAACCGCATTGAGTGTCTGAAAGGTAACATCATCGTAATAAAGAAGACATTTCCCGGTGAATGTTCGGAATCCGAATCAAAATGCCGCCGCGAGGGAATGTGGGAATGTGATTTCATTATCAGTGAAGACAGTATTGGTATTTGTTCAGTGAAAAGTTGATAGTACACTTGCACTACTTGAGCGTATTTTATCAAACAACAAACTTTTCCTTTCTGATATAAGGATTTTTTTCTTTAATTCCTAACTAGGCATAAAAAGTAAATAGAGAAGTGGAGTCTTTCTTTGGTACATTGTCTAGAAAAACTGAAGCTGAAGCTACTTATATTTAGTGAGCGACTTTTTGCCATATTGTTTTTCTGGGCAAAAAATTTAATTGTTACCTACACTTAAGTGAAAAACTTTAGGCTTGTTACTGCCTAAAATAACGATTTTCAATAGAAAGTTAAGCAAATTAGTAAAAGCTTTTTTTCCTTAAGTTGCAAAGCACTTACACGAAACGTATCATTTGCGTCGACAATCACAGTCCTTGCTGAAAAGTCTTTTGTTCGTGTTTGTTGTCGTTTGTTCGACATTGAAACAAGTTCCAGAAAACAGTCGCGCTTTTATACCTAATATACACATCCATTTACGGATTTCTATTGACTAAAACAACTACAGATATTGTACTACCGGTAACAGCATGCGTCTTGGCAAATAATTCAACTTGTTGATCTGAAGATATTGTTCGATGATGAATATTTCGAACTTTCATAAATATTAGTTTCGTCAACTTTTGTTCATATTTATTATACAAGTCTAACTACACTTACAAGTTTCTGAATTGACTTTTGCTCTTAGAGTCCAATTACGTTGTAGAATTTTTTTGCTGGCTTTCAATTTTGTTTTGATCGCTTTAAGAAATAAGGTCATCGCAATAACAATCATAGACAATCTACTTGTTCTCTTTAGATTACAAACACTGTACTGTGTCAAATGACAGTCAAGTAGCTAATGCGGAGATTTTCTTAACACTTATACTATATTTTTATTACAACTTCGCTTCTATATTCGAGGAATATAGCGGAGAAGAGTATAGTAATAACTAAGATGGACTGCTTGAAAAATGTAAAAATCCATCCGTGCCTTATTAAATTCACTTATTTATTTGCACTGTACTTGTCGGATTTATGAAAAATCCTACAAAAAGGGATTCCTTGAAAGGTACTTAGATTTAAGTCACAAAGTGGGAAAAAAGTATAAAAATAAAAAACGTTAGAGGAAAGTACATTAGTTGTGTTGAAATTAAAAAGGATAAAGAAGTGTACGATGGGGGCTCAAAGGAGACGTAAAGGAGAGGTGGATGAAAAAAAGTAGAATTTGTCGCCTAACAATTCCGTGACAAAATCCAATGAACAAGATTCTAGTTGTATTCGTACTGATTGGACTGGCGAAGGAAATCCGAGCCTGTCGCAAAACGAGTAGAGAGCAGGTTTTGCTGTGCGACCCTAACAGCCACAACCGTTAATCAGAGCACGGGCGGACGGTTTCACCAACCCCTTTTACTTTCTAACGTCATCCCCCGTCACTGAACTCCCACAGTTGCCCACTATACTTCAAAAACACTAAAACTTAAGGCCTTCAGGGAACAACCATGTAGACTTGTTTAGCAAATGGCTTCAGATTTTCAACATTTATATACATTTCCCACGACGGACGTCTGTGGTGCTTCTACAATATTTACCAATGTAGAAAATACTTCGGAAAACACTTATCTATTGGACGATGAATAAGCGGAGTTAGCAAGTCCCTCTCGCTTTTTCAGCCAAACCGCACAACCGATTAATGTTTGGGACCTTTGGCCCCAAAATCAAATTAACTATTTTATAATGAACTTTCTAATTTCTTATTAATTAAACACATTCACCTAATAAACATTCCCTTTTATCGTAGACAGTCACAACAGCGAGCAGTGTGAGAGAGTTTAGAAAAATGAGGAAAACTTTTTTACATAAAGATTCACTGAATGATTGTATGTTCAAGAAAATAACTCATAAAAAGTAAAATAAATTGCTCGCTTTAAAAGCATCTACAGGAAAGCATTAATTGTGGAACTTTTTTTCCAACCATGGGAAAAAAATTAACGTTTAAATCGAACTTTTTAAAAGGGCCACCTCAAAAGTTTATAGTACTAATTAAGCTATTTTTCCTTCAATTAATGTTTCAGTTTGATATAACGTACAAATTGCCATTATTTCGTTGAATGAATTCAAATGGGTGTTTAGAAATTTGTTGCACGAAAATTGGAAATGGTTTGTTCTAACAAGTATTCTATGTATATAGGGAAATCACCCTATTCTCTTTCACCTTAGTGTGCTGGCTGTTGGCGCTATCATCTCTTTACTCTTCCAAATTCCACTGATTTGGAAACTGCAAATGCGAAAACAATAGAGACGAAAGCCTGTAACGCACGACCGAACAAGATGTGCACTCATGTTTTCGAAATAATTGTTGCCGAATACCAGCCATATATGTGGAGGGAAATGTATTTTTAGATTTTTTAACATCCATATCGAAAGTGTTCATTTAACAATGTGTCAATTATGTTGCTAGTGTGTCGCTTTTCCTCCCAACACAAATAGTCGGTACAAAAAAAAAACTGATTTACACTAAAAAATAAAACTATGCACCTAAATGAAAATTCATTATTTTAATCAGCTTACGTATATTAAGTTTAATCTCTAAATATTTTCCGCACATATTGGAAAAATTTATGATTGCTGTTTTTTTTTCGATGTGAAAATGCTATTAAAGCGATATTATGATTGAATTTACTTCTTGTTAGATTGATGATGGAAAAATAAATAATGAAATATGTGGAAAAAATCTGTTTGAGATTTAACAAGTTGTTTTGCATGTGAAACTTGATAGGTTGCTGGAAAATTGTGTGTGCAGGATGTGCGAATGTTGATATAAAGATGACACTTGACGTGTGCACATATTGTACCCATAATTAAGCCTCCAGCTACATTCTTTTCATCAATGTGAATGGCCTTTATTAAATTTCCGCTATAATGTTGTGTAATTTGTTTCAGGTGACTTGGCTCCACCATAAAGACGACTCTATTCACCTTTTAACAGTTGGACGAAGTGCTTACAGTAGTGATGATCGTATCACACTAAGCTTTCGTTATCCCAACAATTTTCGTTTACAAATTGTTTACGTCACAAAAAGGGACGAAGGCCTTTACGAGTGTCAAGTTGCCACTCATCCACCGAAAGTCAAAAGAATATTTCTTAAAGTTACAGGTTTGTAGTATTGTTTTTTTTATTCATTCTCTCTGGAACTGTTCCTTCCCCTCATCACGTTAAGATTTAAACTTTTTTGACAACAATTATATAACAATTCATCATATTTAGTTCCTACTCATTCTCTTCTTGCTTCCATCTCCCTCACTTTTTCTTATCCTCATACTTTTTTTTAAGTAAGTTAAAGGAAAGTGTTGTCAAACTTGTGTGGGAAGTTCTTGTTAAAGAAATATTATAACAATAGGAGAACAAAACGGCCGCCCGTTCAACACAAATTTTCTAACAATGAAATAAATATTAAAAGAAGTGTAGAATAAAAAGGGACGTCATGAATATGCATTGGACATAAGTTATTTTCTTTATATTTTTTCTAGGTCAAATCAATGGTAACAATGATCAGTGTTATGAGGGATTGAAGAAAATTTATCTTAATAAAAACCGATGCGTTTTATATAGTTTGTACGTGTGTTGTTATATGTGCTTTGGGCTCTGAGTAAAGTTATTTTATTCTTATATCAAAAGCCATCGTTAATATTACGATCTGTAAAAAGCGTTTTATATTAGTTAGTGTGGTATGCTTTTTATGGCACCTAAATAAAACATTTAAACAAGTCTGGGGCGTGCTTCGGGGTTAAGCCTAGTAAATTGTTAAAAACACCACACACAAAAGTTATATAGACAATAAAAAGCTCCCTAATTATTATGAAAATTCCGCTCAATTTTATACAGATACAAGCTACACCAATATAAATAATAAATCGATCTCTCTTATATCAAACTCCCTTAATTATTTGACTTTTCCCCCCAATACTTTTTGTTCACTGGATTATGTTGCTTTCTATAATATTAAAGAAAATTGCTATCGCACAAAATATATATTGAAGAGATACCTATTTTGTGTCTCTTACAATGTAATTTTATATCCTTTGTAAAAGTTGAACTTTAACAGAAAAAGTTCCATTTTTAAATTTGGCAAAAAGTTTTTGACAAAAAAGCGTATATATCCCTTAATTAATAAAAAACGTTTTCTATATAAAATTTATTGTTTGGGACAAGTGGAAACACTTTACCCTTGACCCTTTTTTAAGTGGTTGGACATCCCAGAAACGTCAATTAAAGTACTCATATTTATTTCATATTTGAAACTTATTGAAACAAGAACCTTAATTGCACATGGAAATTCTTTGTTCGAATAAAGGAAAATTAATCCAAATTTATAGTGTTACGGATAGCCCGTTAAAAAGAATACACACAAACTTAAAATGGCATTTTTCGGGAAGGTGAGTGACAAAAAGGGTAAAATGTCAAGAGACTTCTTCCTCTCAAATGATTTTCTATTGCATCAGGAGTGTTCATATAATAGTAAGTTATCCAGTAAATGGTATATTCGCGATAAATGGAATGTGAATGACAAAGGAATGCGAAATATCGACAAACAATGGTCGCGATAACCGTGCGACAGATTGACTACAGTCCAAATTCCTGCCCTTATATATTTTAGGGGTTACTTTAGCAAGATTAAATTTATATCGTCCTGTCCGTGTGTACGCCAGCAAGAGATCCAAGCGGAAACCGGTGATGATGGTATATTCTTGCAAAATAACATACACAACTTGTTGTTACAATAAATTTATCTAATATTATGATCAAGGGAAATAATAACACGAAGATAATGAAAACAAAACCTTCCTTTTAAGTATATTACATATAATTGCTTGGATATATGTATATGTATGTATAGAAAAATGTTATACAGAATTTAATGCATGAGTGTTTTTCATTTCACAGCCCCCGAGGTGCGAATTGTGGACGAATCAGGCCGTCAAGTAACTGAAAGATATTATAAAGCGGGAAGCGCTTTAGAACTAACATGTCTGGCTAGCCAAGTTATTGTGGCCAATACGAAGGACCACCCCATTACCTGGAGACATGTAGACCGCATCCTTACTAAGGGTATCAGGTGAATAAGTGCATTTACTACTAACACAGCCGCCAGTTTTGGCCCCAAACACAATACACGAATAATAACACCCTTTGTCCCATATAATCACTTATAAATTATGTACCGGCTACCAAATAAAGGGCGAACAATATTGCAAATTTTATCATATTACAGAAGCAAAAGGATCGCCCATTCAAAAGTGCATTGATTATTTATATTAACAACAATTTTATTACTTTTATTTTCAGAGCTTTTATTAATACCGCTCATACATATACACACACGTTAATTTTTTATCAATGTCTTATTAAGTTATTTATTATTAAATAAACTCGAGGGAAAACATACGAGACATTAAATTTTAAGCTCTAATAACTCGTTATATATTCTAAGACATTCTAATCTTTAGTAATATCATGAAATTCACAGTAACTCTATTTTCACCTTGAATATACAAGAAAATTGTTACAAATTTGATTAAGTCATACATAAATAATCTATCCCTGAAGTATGATATAAATTAAAAACTAAATTTATTTTCAAGTGTTTTGTAAAATATTTCAGATTCGAAAAGCTTGGAAATATTTTAATTTCAAACTAAACAAATTCTTCTGCTTGTGTGTGGATAATTTCTGAAATAAAAGCATCCACTCTTCTACTCCTATACTCTACACATGCAATCAATATGGAGCTTTTTGTAAGCGAAAACTTTTTTCCAACTTCCATGATTTATAGTGTAAAAAAACAAGAAAGAATGGAAGTTTAATAATTCATTAAATATTCGCAGTTATTGTAATCCCCTATTTTCAGTAGTTGAATCAAGTTTCCTGAAACTAGTACAGGGTGATGATATCAAGTCAGGGCACGAGTAAATTACATTTAAAAGAATATAAAGAAAAGCTGTAAATAATAAAAGATTTTTTCTTCTCCCTGAAAGCTCTGGTGTGTGAATGGATTGAATAATTTATTATTGGAAACCTTAAGAAATAATTCATAATACCGGCATGAGCTTTAAAGACAATAATTTTCAGTTTCACGAAATTAACTGTAAATATTGTCTTTCATTGCAAAATAGCAATTTGCAAAGGGCTTAAAAGTTCACTTGTGACTTGTGTGTCAAATACAAGGTGGGAACAGTTTTCAATTTTTTTTGCAACTTTTTCTCGAAGAAATTGTCAAATTGACATGCCTAATTGGAATTTCAGAGTTCCCTCATCCAAAAAAAATTGTTGTTGTTGAATAATCAATAGAACACAGTTTTTTCCGCGTAACTTGTTTCCAACTTTCCATGAATAGAGTATGATTTATAGTGTAAAAATTTTTTAATTTCCACCACCGACCCGTCGAGGAAAAAAACCACTGTATGTATATATAACAAAGAGGAGAGAAATTTTGTGATTATGGTGACAAAGTAATTTGAATCGCTTACACTGTTGCATAAGCAAGTAGCTAACATGCCAAACATGCAGGGAAAGTTTTTCCTATTTATATGGGGAAAAATCCACTATACTCTTGTAATTGTTTGTCAACAAGGGCAAAATTTTATTACAGCTCCAACTTGTCGACAGTGACAGAGTCGGCAGTCTCCACCCTGACCGTTTCACCATTAGAGAAACGCCATTCCGGTAACTACACGTGCGCTGTTGGAACACAAGCATTTGCGACCGTAGCAGTACATGTTCTTAACGGTAAGTTATTGCAGTAAAATCTGCCAAATCTCACCATTAATCTTAACTTTGGAGAATAATGTACTGGCTTCGCTTGTGGTTTTAAATCGCGGTCACCAATCAGAATACACTGAATCAACATTAAAATCAGCATTCTTTTCCACCACATATGAAAGTTAATAAACAAATTTTCCCGAGACCGATTAGTGCGCGTCTCGCACCGATGGTGTAGGAGGTGAATTGAAGAAGAGCAAAAAAGAAAAAAAAACAAGCAACATACATAAACTTTCAAAACTAGTGAATTTGGGTAGCGAAATATATTTTCAAGCCGCTACTTAAATATTCACTAGCCGAAAAAAGAAAACAACAACTTTTTTAAGTGTTTTATTCCTAATAAGTTTTCTATCTTGCGTAAAAGAATGTAGAAAACACTTTGTATGTACATAAGTATAAATTTTCACTTTTCACTCTTTATTGCACGTACAATATACATTTTTCATTCAAAAGTGTACACAAATAGTTGAATTTAAACACCTACACGCAACTAAAATTCATAACTTAACACACAATTTTCCCATTTTCCCACCTGAGGTTTAACATCTTTGTATACCTATATTCCAAACAATAGCACACATATTACAATAAGAATGTTAATATTATTCTTGATATTTATAATAATTTATGACGTAAAGTGTTTTGTAATTTTAATTCTACTTGAATTTAATTCGCACTGAATAGCGTCGAAAATTAACTAGGAAACTTTATACAGGGCGTTTCAGCTGCAATTTATGCTTTTAACTAATTTAAACAACTCGAGCCTCAATGCTAGAGCACACACATGCACTCGTTTATACTATGGGCTGAAAAGGAAATCGCATTTCCAAAAGAAAATGGCTCTATATAAATAAATATTGGTTGTGGTAGGATCAAACAGAATTTAAATGAAAAAATAATGTATACATTTCACATAGAAATAGTGTGCGATTCTGTATACATAACTTATATACTGAATAAATACACCAGAGATCCCAGTGATTAGATCTCTTGGATTGCTTCGGTTCAGTTATAAAATTATAATTAATTGATATATACGTGCACACATATCTATTTAATAATATATTAGGCAAGTGTTGTAAAACGGTTGTTCTACCATGTCTGTAAGGGCCAGCAATTCCTTTGGGTAAGGTTAGGGTGTATTCATCAATACTACTACACCGGCTAATTGATAATACCTAGATTATATCTCACGTAGATATATAGCATAGGAACTAGTATGCCCCTCATCTCTCCACCGACATACACTTTCAATTACATTACATCGCTGTACACAATTTAATTTCAAAACAGTTTAACAACTTACAGCAATGGATGATGGAGAGTTTAACATAGATAATACATCTATGCTCATATAATGTACATTCAACGAACCTTAAAATCTTTTCGGAAAAGTGTATAGCTTTTTTCCTATTCATTCAGAACAACTTAATGTTCTTTCATTTTAAAGGATTTTGCCTTTGTTGTGAGAAAATTTTAATGCATTTCATTACCCACTAAATTCGTTTAGGGCAAAAACACAAAATTTCACATTGAATTCAATAAAAAAAAATCAGTGAAATAGTCTAAGTTTCTCTATATTTCCGTTCAAAATCCTCCCCCGAAACTGAGAGTTAGCGCCTTTACACATTGAGATAAAGCCACGTTTAACTCCTAACATGCAGTTAAACGCTTTTCACTTAACTTCATCTCACTTGAACAATTAATCAGTGACAAATTCAAATACTGGATGCAAGCATCCAGCAAATATAAACTTATTTCACCTCTCGAGTCTATTATGCCTTTACCAAGTGTAATTAATTATTAAATCAATTAACCTAATTTTCCTTGAAAATGATTCTAACCACGGGGCGCATTCATATACTCTTGTACATTGCACAATCTTTGAAATACCTGCCGTAATACAATAAATACGAGTAAAATGCATACACAGGATTACCAGCCTCCCCCAACGTCCCTAATACACACAATCACAGTGGCGTTCCTACCAGTTTTTAACCATTGTTCGACACGTACTCAAACAGAATATTTGTGGCCGTTTCACACGATTACCTGTTATTACGTGTCAAACATAAAATTATGAAAAACATACCAGCTTTTCCCCAGTTTTTGTTTAAATAACATTCCCCGGTGTATGTATTTGTGTATGCTTAATAAAATTCACCCCATATATACACACAGTTAGTATAAACATAGAAGAAAGTAACCCAGTTCTGGTGGAATAGTTTTATTTTCAGTATACTTCAGTTTTCCGCTATGACGTCACACACATTTTCTGTTTCAATGTGAAAATGAACCGCGCACTTCAAAACAACTCTATCGTTTTTCCAGCCAGCTTGCATAACGGAATGGCAAAAGACACAACAAAATAGTGTAGGTATTTACAAAGTATACAACGCTGTTAAATTGTTATTAAACAAATATTCAGGAAACTGAAGAAAATTCAGGGCGAACGCTTGTGTTATAAAAACATTTTAGTTTGTTTACCGAATAAATGATGGCAAATATGTGTGTATATCTAATAAGTTTAATTTGATTTGAAAACTGGAAATGTGCCTCATTTGTAGCAAAACTGAATTGTATAGGACTTGGGATATCTTTTCGTCTTATGTGTGTGCGTGGTTCGATTATTGCCATTCTCGAGGAAAATGGGCGAAATTTACAATTCTAGAATCGGTTGTGGTTCATTTTAGGGGGGTTGGAAAAAGTATCAATTTGCGTGTGCAAGTGGTTCAGAAATGTTAAAGCATCATCCATCCTTCCAACTATATTGCTAATGAGCAAGTTAACCTATTAATTAGTCTTGAAACATTCTTCGTTTTGTCAGTCACTGTTGTTCATTATAAATTGTTATTGTCGCTAGGCACAACTAATCAAATTTATGCTCTCCTTAGCAACAACAATAATGTACAAATCAATGAGTTAAATATTAAACAACAATCAAACAAGACAATTAGTTAACTAAATTCGAACAAAGTTACTGCTAATATTTGTTTTGCGGTTTGTGTGTGGTTCACTATAAAAAAATATCTGTTTGTTGAGGGGCGATAAACGGAACGTTAGAAATAATAGGAAAAAGTGCCATGTATAAATGGGTTAGCTTTTGTGTAACAATGAAAATTGTGCCAAAAGTGACCAACTATTGTTGCCAAATTTTTTTCAAATATCGGCGCCGAGAACAAGTTGAAATGGCAGAAAGAGGAAAAAAATCGATAATCGTCTTATTTTCCATTGTCCTTTGGAAAAACCCTAAAGTATTGATCAATTAAAGTGGTTGGGTGTATTAATAAGTCCAGCTTGTGGTCCATTTTATACATGCTTGCATCATGTAATGTTATTTTGTTGTGTGGAGTTTGCAAAATTTTCAACCAATTTCTGGCAACTTTCCAGTGCTTCAATTAAATAATGGCTTGCACTTTTTTGGCCAATGGGTTGAGGGATGGAATTATCTTAAAAAACATGTGTTCGTCATATAAATAAACAACTTGAGACATGATGCTAGTTGCAGAAGTGGTCCGAAAAAGTGACCGTAAACGCGCTTGATTAATTTGTTATGTAAATGTGAAGAGAACTAGCAAAAAGATGGAAAAATCATAAAAATAATACCGAGAAACTACAAAGAGAGGAGAGAGAAGAATGGTTTTAGTACAACACGAATTTATTTCTTGTTCATTTTGTGGCCGAGTGAGGAACATAACAATTTGAGGGACAGTTAAAATAAATGGGAAAACATAGAAAACGGCTATAAATTGTGCAGTGGGAATAAGTACGATAAAATTGATAATGAAATTATTGAAATGGTGATATATTATTTGGTGGTAACACACATTCATATATGATTCGCCGCACATTAGGCGATCAATGAAGCCACTGCGAAGGATTCAACTGAAATGTCTCAACCACAATCGTAGTCCGTTTGATTTATCACTCGTAGCATGGAAAAAGCGTAACACTACAACCAAAAAGAACTTAATACGCGAATCGGCTTCATTAGAAAAGATATTGCTCAGATGATTAGGCGATAAGAAGTGAACGAAAGAAAATTGATGTCGGCAAGAGAAAAGGGTGCAAAATTCTCATTGCAATGGACACATAGCAAGTTTTGCCCAGCTCGTAAATTCGCCTCGTTTGACCGGCTGCTTTAATCGTCAGCAGCAAATAAAGCACAAATACACTTTGTGTATTTTTCATCATTTTTACATTCTCCACCGGCATGTACAGGTATAAATAAAGTATTTTAAATTCGGTTCAACTAATCCAAAAAGTTTGGTGCTGCCAATACAGCACACACACACATACAGCGTGTTTCCAATAAAAATAATAGAAATTCAATTGAGAAGTTCGTCTCAAACGAGTAGTTTGCAAACTGGTTTAAATAGTTTTCAGTTTATACACATATATAGAAAACGCTCTGTATATGTGTAATTGAACGTTTCACAATGTTGCCAAAACGTTAATCTTGAACGTAACATGCTTCTCTGGGCGGTAGAAGCGCCTCGGTTTGCCAATGTTGACCGATAGATTTGGAATTTATTGCACAGTAAAACCGAAAGTGCTTCCGATACTATGGGTTTAGACAGTAACATCCCGCCTAAACGGAAAATGGGAATCTCGAATTTTAATAACCTTGATTTTCAAGCAGAACAATTCTTTTCAGATCCGTGTCCCGTATATTTGTTACATTTATAGCAAAACATTTCATCTTGCCTCTATGCTTGTGCTCGTATATATAGTTTTATATGTGTGTTCTTCGTTTTTATCTTCTCTATTGCCGTTGTATGTAGTCTGCAGGTGCATATTAAAAATGAACAATATTTAGAAGTGTTTCTAAACACATTTAACAAAATACACAAAATCCAGTCAAAGTGGCAAGTTGAAAGTGTTTACAAATTTCTAACTATAAATCCATTGGCAGTTTTTTTAATGGTCTCATTTTCAGGCGAAATTGTTTACTTGTTCCGGTACTGGCAAATGAAACGTGCCCACATTTAGGTGTGATGACTAGAATAACATTTTTACTTCACAACCAAATGGTATACAAGGTAATGGATGATATTTATGACCGGTACAATGGTCAACTGAACATGAACGGCACAATTTTCAGACATCCGTTACGGAAGTGAACAACAACGCATTTGCATTCACATTATCAACCCTATTAAGCTATTAACACTTATTAGCTACAGAATACGTTCGTAAATGTGCATAGAATGGATTGTTCAATTGAAAATAAAGCTCCATTATTTTCTAGTTTCATATTTGCGCATGGGAAAAAATGGAACATTTAAATTGAATTCCTTAAACGTGCTTTTGAATAATTTCCTTCAAAAAAAATATATATATAAAGATTACCTCATACTTGAGTAGTATCAGACGAGATATAGAACGCATATAAAAATTGTTATCATTATGTATTGTTAAAAATTGAAAATTCCATATCTTACATCAACTTTACTTCTTAATGGTTATTTTTAAGTGATAAAATAAAGTTCATATCGTTATTTTTAAAAGCACTCTAGCAAGTTATATTATAAATCTAAAATATCATAAAAGTATAGTGCTAAATTTTCTAATAAAAGAAAATTTCACCTAAATAATTACCATCATTATTTCCTATAAAACATTTAAACAAATATTAATTAAGCATCTATTTATTTATTTATAGTTCTGGCTACTTTGACTTTAAAATGGATTTAACACCACACAGTCTTTGAATTATTAACTTTTTCGTGTTTAACTTTTAAAGTATACATAATATAAAGAAATATTCTGAATAATTAACAACAAAAATGGAGCAACTAAGTTAAAACGTAATCCAATATTTGCATACCATCAGTTTTCACATTAACGATCGTTATTGAAGAAAATCACAAAGTATGTAATTAAAGGTCCGTCAAAAATGTAGTGATTTTAACTATTAATACACAGTTCATTAAAAAAGTTAAATATACAGTCGTTTTTTGTGTCTACATTTGAGGGAGTCGTTTAACGTTGAAGGGAATTTAACAGCCCGTAAAAATGTTGTCAAATACATTTGGCCCTAGACTAAGAATATTTTTTTCTGCTTTAGTTTTTATTATTATACGAATGTACAATAGAAGGAAAAACAAACGTTTTTATTACTTGTTCGGAAATTTAACGTTATAGTCCCTTATTTTTATATAAATCATATTTTTTTTATAGAATTATTGCTTACAAGTTTACGCTTGTTGAGAAAAAAAGCACCCCGACTCTTACATGATAATTACAGATTGAGTTATCAGTATATTAGGTTCTATATTATATTTGTGATTTAATAGAATTTGCGAGTGTAATTGTAGCAATTACAGCAATTATGGTCTTAATTATAGAACCACAACCACCACAAACGTATGATATATAATAAAACTACTAGGTATCCAATAATACAGTTTAATATAACTTAGGTATATCCTATAAACAATATTTAATTGGTAATTAATGTTTGCCAAGTATATATTTGCAAGTTTAATTACGTATAATTTTTTCCATTTTCCTATATGCAATAGTTGAGTTATTGGTGAAAATAAAGAGAAACGTAGCCAATTTTATGTTATACCTTAGCACTATGTATTATATTTTAGTTTAGGTATTTGGTGGTTGTTATATTTTACTCCTTTAGTTTCACACACACATACACACAATGTGGCCGCTTATTTTATTTTATTGGATAAAATAAAAATTGTCTCATAAGTTCTTACCAAAAATAAAATAGCTAAATATATATATTTTTACTCCCTGTCATGAAACAAATTGTATTGAGCACAGCACAGGGAGACAAAGATTTTCTTCTCTAATTTAAACTAAATTTGATTTATATAAGAATTGTCCAATAACATAATATGAATGTGTGTTCCTCATTTTACTCGTTCAATATATGTATACCCATATCTATATACACACACAAGAAAGAAAATTAAAAGTATCCCCGTATTATCATTTAAATTAAACTAGAGGAATTCTTTCTGTTATACAATATATTTTGGAAAACTGGAAAATAGAATCATTGTATTATGTGCCCATAATAGAATAGGGATTGAATAGAATGGAATAAAATAGATTTTCACTTGTTAAATTCTGTCTTGCATACATCCCTTTTGTGAGTTTTCCTACTAAAAGGTATAAGTAAGCATCAGATCGTGTAGATGCAGTGAACTGTAACGGCCGTTTGATTCACATCGGATTATAATTTTATGTTGGAATTGCCTTAGAACTGTTCTCGATCTCAATTTACTATTAATGAACACCGTTGTGGGCTCCCTAAATGACACCACATACAAATTCAATCATATATTTATCGAGCACATGATTGTTTTTTAATCATTCTTCTCTGTTTTTGTGTTCAGACAAATTGAAATCGTTTATAAACCAATTAAATCAATAGCCAAACACAAATTGTCTTGTTTTACGAAAATAAAATGCCGTTTTCATTTTACAACCCTATTAGACAAGTTTGTTCAACTGCAATATACGCCAAAACGAAAATTATATTCACATAAATAATATGTTGTATATACACATACACCATTATTGTTGCTTATTTCCGACTTAATAATGATCTTATCCTGGGTTTGCTGTAAGATCATTTGTTAATTCGAACAATAACAGACCATACAATTTAGTGAATGCATATATACATATAGAGGACGATTATCGCACGTATTGGCAAACTAGTCCGTATTGTTCTTGTACTTCTTGTTCATACAATAAATTTCCAATATTGCGTTTAATTGCTATAGAGTGGCGAGAATAAGAGAGGCGGATAATAGTTGGAGAGATGTGCGGTTTTTTCTAATATAAAGAAAAATCGCCGACTCTCCTCTTTGGTGTGCTGATCCTAGAAACATAGCTTATCGATTTGTATTGAAAATAGAATTTTGATTATAAAGGAGTCTGTGTACAACATTTCATATCGTGTGTGTTCGTTTAAAGATTTTTTTTCTACACATTGGACTTAGGAAACAAGATCCTTATAGTATAAAAAGACTTTCTTGTTAAAATAATAAGTTCTTGGGGTTAAAATAAGAACGTGCGTAAATTTAAAAGCAAAGCAGTCGCCGCAGGTTACCTGACTTGATCGTACACTCGTTTTAGACAAGAACAGGCGTTACATTTTCACTAGGTATATGTTGAATACAAAATAATCTATCTAATGCACTTTCTCGTTTGAGCATAAATTTGTTATGTACAAGAAGAGATGAAAATGATTTCTGAGCGGTGTTAATAATACGTGAAAGTACAACTAATTCTCAATATTGTCTTATTTGGGGTTGTGTGCGAAAATGTTATTTATTAAACAAACAATCAGTGGATCATCTCTCCTTGTGAAAATCGAACCAGATTTTCGCTCTCTCCCCCCGAAACTGCTGTAAGCATCGGAATTGATTTCAATCTATTAAATACGGTATATCAAGTTATTCTAAGAGAAAACTGATGAATTATTAATAGCAAACGAATGTTCTTTTCCTTTTAAATTCTCCAATGGAGAAAAAATTTATGGTAAAACATTTAAATACATAAACATACACGTATTTAAATAAAGGGAATCATTTAACATTATTAAAGTGCAAAAGTCAATACCTAAATATTGTTGTAAAAAAAACCAAGAAGTTTGTGTATGGGTTTTTGGGCAATCATCCAAAAAAACATTTTATCTTTATAAGAAGAAAGAGAAAAATTCATCTACCCCATCACTTAACGATTATTTTCACATTTATATCTTTTAACCTCTTAATAGGAGCCCCCTCTCCCTTTGCAACACATCGATTTTTTATTTTTATTGCTTATTACACAATATTCATTCTAGTTTCTCCATTTCCTCTGGTGTAATTTCATTGAAAAATCCAAATGAAACTCAACTTAATAAAATGGCAATGGGAAAATGCGACGTTGAAAACACCTGAGAAGTGATATGAAATAATTAGTCATTGAATAAAGTTGAAGTGAAATGCATTACACCATTCTTCTAAAGCTCTATCAATTTTTCCTCTCCCATATAGAAGTGGTAGTTGTTGAAGGTCCCTTTTCTCTCCACTCTTCGCTTTTTGGCAAATTGCCAACATTGTGCAGGACCCACACACTCTCCTCATCGCTTGCTTGCTTGCTTGCTTGCTGCTATTACTTGTGTGTGGAAAATTTTAAGCTGACCCTACAGATAGCTGAACTGTAAATGGGTTTCATAAATATTAATTTCCAAATAATAATAATAATGTAGTCATAGAAAAATAGTTGGGACCAAATTGAAAACGAGAACAATCCAAAAAATTTTATTAGAAGAAGATTTATTTACACATAAAGAATTTAATATATACATGAAGTATAACATGCTGTGTATATTCTTTTATTGTGCATGCCTTAGGCTTACATACAACCGTATTAGAGAGGGGTATCTTTTTCACTTTTATTTGCTATTAAACCCGTCCCCGTCATATTTTTGGTGAACGCGTTTTGTTTAAATAAACACAACCTGGAATAGAAAAAACGCAAGTGTGTGCATGCTTTAATTGCTGTTATATAACGCATAGGCATATTGAAGGGGTATGGAATTGAATGTGAGCAGTGCTACGCGATGATGATGAAAAGTGTAAAATAAATAAATTGATGGGAAACTTGGGAATAGTTGTTAAAGCCACGCCTAAGCAATCGATCAAAGGACGATTGCTGACGGATGCGTTTGTGATGATGACCGGTCATCATCTATAAAATCTCAAGTACTTTTCCTATTTCCTTTTCAAACGTTTTTACCTAATCAAATGTCCCTATCCCCTATCATAAATCATCTCTCCTTCTACACACAACAAATCACTGCGTAAACTAATTAAAGGTAAAGTAGTTATTCTTCGACGTTTCTCACTGTGTGCTGCTACAAACACGGTCCGGAATATACCCATGACTTATTGATGTGACAAAAATTTATGGATCATAGTTACTAATGTTAGTCACGCAAATTTTAACGACTAAATGGTACACATAATGTTGATTTAGGTCAAGTAATCCATATAATATGCATATATAACACTATCCTACACACTGTAATTTACTGACAATGTCTGTTGTATATATATTGTTTGTGTGGGCTTGGATGTTATATAATTGAATTGAATAGAATATCATATTTCAACAATTAACCGGCTCAATTTTAATAAGCACATCCTTTTTATGCAATTAGGTATGCAAATGTCTTACTATAAACTGTGTAGGTATTTAAATCAAGGAACACTTCAAGTATATCGTAAACAATAACTAAAATCCTGGGAGTATCCATAAACAGAAAGCTTGTTTTATGTTAATAGATTTACAAAATTTTATTTCCTACAATGGGATTATAGTCCAATAATTAAATTTGCACTTTCTACAATATTACCAACCAATTTGTGATATGTGAAAGAGTTTTTTTGTTACCTCTTTTACACTGTTTTAACTTTCGATTGAAAAATTAATTAAAATGCAATTTAAAAGATATTACGATTATTTATAATCCATTCCGGATGACAAATGTGCGAGTACATGAGACTGAGCAGAAATGTTTAAAACTTAACTAAAAGTGAACTAAAAGATAATGAAACAAAATTTAATGTTTCCGGGTTTCAATACTGCCTTCGCCTCTCTATGGCAGTAGAAAATGTTTATTTGCACGAATAAAAATGAACAATTTTCCATAGAGCAACAGAGAAAATTTGTAACAACATTTTTACTACTCTCAATAATATCACGCAAATTATGAAAAATTTATTTCAAGCGGAAATGGTTTTTAGTATTTTTATATTTATTTATAATCGACTTTGTGCTTAAAAATTGCGTGGAAATATTGTTAGTGAAAATTAGCCGCGAATTCACAACAGAACAAACAAAATAGGCGCCTATTTGGAGTGTATTTTATTTGTAATTTTGATATCTATTTAGTTTGACGATAAAAAAGTATTTTATCCTGTTTTTGAAACAAAATAATCCGCTGTAGAAAAATGATTTGTTTTCATACATTTTCATTCTACTATAAACTTGATAATGGGGAGGAAAAATCTATAATTTGCGTGTTAGAACCGAAACCACCCCGTTGTGTATAATAAATTAATATGTTGATAAGTAAGGGTTTCATTTAAGATAATAGTATAAATTTTCCTTGATTTTCAGGTGAACTTCCTGCTGCTGTTCACGATGGTAACAGTACACCCCCGAGACAGATATCATCCCCATTTGCTTTGTTAGTAATTTTACTATTAGTGCATCATAGGTGACCTTTACTGCATCATTTATACAGTATGTATAACATTTTCAACATTCGCACTAATCGAAACTAAAACCCTCCAATTGGGGGACGAGAAATTGGTGATTTCGATAAGAAAATTGAGAACACTATCTACTGAGATAGCATATCAAGCTGTCGTGTAATACATGGACCAAATATATAAGACTGACTGTGGTAGATGCTGTAATACTGAAAATCTCTAGTATTCTGATCAAATTCATGTTAATTAGACATAAAAAAATGCTCTACAGTCAGTCGTATTTTATAATGTTGCCAAATTGAAGGAATTTAAATAGAAGAAACAGTTGGTGGTATAACTCGTAAAAAAATAATCAAAATAGAAGTTATATTATTTGATTTAACTGTAGTGTTTATAACAAGATGCATATCGACGTTAACAATAATTGTTTCTGTCTGAAAAAATATATACCTTATCTTATAAGCTGTGTTGAAATAATTTACAAAAAAAAATAACTAACATAAACTATATGTCAACGAAAAAATATTACAACATTAATATACCTATACCCTTATGCACCCTAAAATACCATTTTTATTACCAATTAAATTGTAGATAGTCCTTAAAGTTGTAAAAAAACAATTTCAGTACCTAGTGTTTTGTGAAAATTAACACAACAACACGTATGTTTGTGATAAAAAGTAAAAAACAACGGTTTACTGCTACTAAATTAATAAAACAATTAAAATGATAGTTTTCTTTTTTAAATACAAAAAAATAACAATTTTCCCGTGTAGGGTTGTTTGTTAATTTAAAACAAAGTGAAGAAACCAGTCGTCTGTCTGTTTGAAAAAATGTTACATTTTTTTATAACGTATCCCAATGAGAGTGGCTTTTAAAGTGTTTTTAAAATGTAATTTGAACATTGCTCTGACAACACACAAAATAACCATGTCCAAGCCGGTAATATTGCATTTAATAATAAAGTCATTCACACCCCCCTCACTATAGCCATGGGTGTGGTACACTCTTCTCTCTCATAGCGTTAAAAGTTTGTGACAAGGGGAGCGTTTTTCCGAAAAATGAATATATGCATGCATTTGAGTGGCCCACAAAGAAGTCAATTAAAGTCCAGGTTAACATACAGGGCCCCTCAACGGTCAGCGCTAAATATATACAGAAAAATGTAGTACCAAATAATTGTTCTCCATGTTGAGAATTTTTCTGTTGTACAGCAAGACAGGAAATTTTATTAGCCGAAATATAGCGCATACACACCGCCAAACGTCCTAACACCCATGTCAATTTTCGTTGAGAGCTTTCTCTTGTTACGTCAAGCGAGACAGTTGACAATTATTCTTGGAGCGACCTAAACAATTAGCGTCTCGTTGTTCGTACACATACACATTATATAATACACTTCTACATAATATACATATATAATGTATTTTAACATACGAAGCCACACTAAAATCTAATTACAAAAGCATTCACATTAAACTTAATATAGAATGTTACATTTTATATAGTGAAAGGATCAAAATATTTTAATAATTATGTTACATACAATATATAATATAAAACACAATTGTAATGTTGCTTTTATATTGTTATACGTTCAAAATGCCAAAACAATAACACAAAAGACCACCACCATCTGCAAAATATCACTCACAAAAGTAAATATGTGAGAATAATTAGTTAC
Source organism: Silvanus unidentatus (assembly GCA_963930825.1). Classification (NCBI taxonomy): domain Eukaryota; kingdom Metazoa; phylum Arthropoda; class Insecta; order Coleoptera; family Silvanidae; genus Silvanus; species Silvanus unidentatus. The sequence continues at coordinate 611,924 of OZ005763.1, forward strand.
ATTTTCATATGTATAACGCGTTTATTTCTAGTTAAACACCACATTCTCTATTTTGTGTGGCTAAAGTGTAAATTGTTTGCAAATTGTTCTTCGTCTTTTTTTGCAAATGCATAGTTTGTAATTGAAATTTGAAAAATTTATGTTGTACATATAACATTAAAAAGCATAACTGTAAATAAATAACTTTGATAAAAAATGAATTTGTATATAATAGAAAATATTTGATTTATTGTTAATTGAATATTAAACAGTTTTTTTACTATTTGTTTACATTACATACTATTTAATGTAATTATTATAGTTTTACATAAAATTCAACCTTTTTTTCGAACACAACAATAATTGTTATATTTCAGCTATTTTATTTATTGAAATCAATATTATTTCCTATAATGCATGTATATGCGTTCGTGTTTATTTACAATATATAAATTAATAATTAATAAATTAGTTTAATAAATCAAATATGTAATGTGGTAAATAGTAATGTTACACTTGGGTGCTAATTAAATTTAATTGAACAAAAATAAAAGGAAATGATTTATAAGAGTATTTTTGAAGAAATAACAAAATATATGGGCTACAACAGCGAAAATGAATTTATTTTGAGTAACGAGATTGTGTGCTGGCAAGGAAAATAGAAAAGTGCAATTAGGTTTGATGGTTGATAAATTTACGTGTAGGTATGTATTAATTTTCTTGTTGCTAGCATACGATTTACGTTACCTAATTGTATTTTCAGTAATCCTACATATACATATGTATGTAATTTTAAATTACACATAAAAGGGGGCGGCTTTTCAGCTAATGTATAATGTAAACAACTTAAGTAGATCTGTTTTTATGCATTAAATACATTAGCTCCGTCTGCATTATGTATTATATAAATATACAAAGTGTGCCAAAATTGATCAAAGAAACGTACTAACATCATAATTTCTCTATAGGGCTTTTCACATTCTTATATATAATTTTTATTTTCTCTCAAATTTGGGGGTGAAAATGTGACGTTAAAGGTAAGAGAAGTGAAATGATTATCTGTTTACAAGAAGTAAAAATTGAATTACACACCCAATCCAAAACACAAATAAAAATGTAATAAGATAATTCTATTGTTCAGCTTAATACGAAAACTTGATAATCGGATTTAACTTCATTTGGAGTATATAAATGTCAATATCTATTTAAACTTCTACATTAGTTCATTTTAAATGGCTCAAGCCTATTGTACACATTAAATTGTACAAGTTAAATATGTTTTTGAAGCTCGCACACTTTTTAATTCTTTCAATAAAAATCACAACGATTTCTAAATATTTATACAACAGATTTTCGAACGAATTCATTTCAAATCGACTGGAAAATCAATTACAATCTCTCTTTGTTTAAACAATCTATTTTTTTTTATTCTGACTTTATTTCACGTTCAACTCAACAGAAATGAAATATGACAATAACTTGAGTTTATCAAAGTTAGTTTTAGAGGTCGAGACAAATCAATAATTTGTGTGAGGAGAAATTTTTAGACACAACATGATTTGATGTGTGTCTCGTGTCTGTTTTTCCAATGTCGATCATTTCGGTACACTCTGTATAAAATATATTATGAATGAAGTGCTGTAAAATGTTGTAAATATCCCCACATATGTTCTGTACATGTCATGACCATTTTCTGCACACGAACACAACAACAACAACTAACAACAACTACTAATAATACAAGAACGGTAAGTCGAACAAACGTTGCTTGAGCCAAAGCGAGTTGGTGATGAATGTCGATTAAATGGTGCGTATACTGATCTAACAGCTGCTGCAGAAGGCTTTACAAACGTACCAAACATTTGCTTTGATCAATTCAACTAACACTCGAATTTTTACGGCTATAGTTGGGGCCACACATGTAAGCAGGAACTGCTCCGCGCCCCTTTCCACTTAAATCTTAAATACACACACAAAACGTCTTAAAATCAAATTCATAAATCATTTAGGATCCCTTCAACGAAATCTTAGAACGCTACATCTTATAATACGTTCGCCTATACGCCGAAATTCTTCACTTCTCTCATTTTCCAAAACACTCAACAAGATAAGATAATAAAAAATAAAATCTCAAACGAAATATGTCGGAATATGCAGATAAAACGTAAATCAGAGAAAAAAATATTTCACACAAGAATAAGTTTTTATACCATTCATCCTAGATGGGGCGAAGTGCTTTTGGTGCTGGAAAAATGTTGCCACTTGTAATAATAATATAGAGCACTAAATTGTATGTCTCGATGATATTAAGCAATTAAAAAGTAATTTTCTTAACTTGTTTAGATACGTTTTACTCTTTGTGTCGTTAGTTTAGTTAAATGTCAGATTGACTCCATCTGTAAAGCGTCTAAAAACGTTTCTAGTTATATCTTTTCACTGTCTAGATAAATAGCATCCTAGACAGTTGTAGAAACCACTTAGGTAACGTTTTCGCAAACATTGATCTAGTAACTAAAACGGCTCTCCTACTCTTTTTTTCTACAAATACAATATTCTTTTAAAAGATAAACCCATAAATCATTTAGTTAATTTAGCACCCTTTTTTGTGGTCGATCCTTTGTACATCCACATCTCATCAACAACAAAAACACATGATCAAATTCAAATACTTACCCTAATAATACACGTTCTAATAGCCTTGTTTGCAACGTTAAATTCCAACTCGGTACATTATTCAATTTTTATTTTAAACAATTTGTACAATCTACATTTGAATAGAATATTCACTATATCATAATGAATTCAATCAGATAATAATGTACTAGAGCCAACAGAATAGAATATTCTCCACGCTTAACACAATCGCGTCGCAAATTTATTATTGCCATAAATATTTTAATTAGGTCATCAAACTTTTCAATTATATATTAGCCGCAACCTTAATTTTACTGCATCATTACACCACCACACCATCAAATATGGATAATTATGTTTTTCCGACGAAATTAAGCAAAATCTCTTTTCCACTTTGCATTCAAACAGTTTTATATGTTGGAAAACTTTTCATTTGAATACAGGAAAACTCATCGGTTGTGGAGATCTTAAAACAAACTTCTTTCCAGTGTTACAAACGGTCCCCCCATTTAAAGACGGTCAAATTGAAACGGTAAAAATATATATCAAAGTAATGATGAGTTTATTATAGAAAAGGCAGAGTGTAAAATGTATGGTTGAAGAGACACGTATGGGAAATGTTTTAGATTCAATCAAATTTTCTTAGTATAAAAGGCAACAACAAAACAACAAGAAATTTGTACAAGTAAACATTATAAACACGATGCCAAAATCTGAGCTCATATTTTAACTTAATTATACAAAATATCGCAGACTCCTGATTCTTGGCTTAAATTTGGTACTTCACTTAACGCAACCCCTAGCTATTTTCTAAACGAATTATGTCACAGACTTTTCGTCGAAATGCTACTCTCCTTAAAACATATTTTATATATTGTTATTGTACAAACATGTACAATGATGCTGATTGCAAAATAGATACGTCTTATTTTCACAGCAGCTCGTTTTGTTCAACTCTTTTTGGCAACCTTTGTTCATCTAGCAAAATACACTAACAAATACTTTATATGTAAATAATGTTTTATGTATATAATATTTAATATATAACACATACATATATACAATTAAAAGAATATTATTATTACAACAAAATAACAAAAAACAATATATTATTATATATATGTTCTACATAATGTGATGATATCTTATAAAGAAAAAAGAAAAATTAAAATATATACATATATATAATTACAATTAATAAACATATAGAATATGATGTTTGTTGTTTTATAAAATAAATTGGAAAAAAATTGGAGTGTGTTTTTTTAATATTATTAAAAAAAATCCCCTCTTATCCTTTTACCTAAAATCGTAATAAATCCGTTTATTACTTTGAAGAGTTAAAAATCTGCGTGGATAGGTATTCCAATTTAGAATGTAATTTTGTACACTTCATTAAGTGCATTGCTTCTTAAAATCATATTAACGACATAACCGCTTCAATTACCCTTTAAATGAGTTATATAATCTCGTCAAATAATAAAGCTGCTTAAATCGACCTGAATTAAACGACTTGCTTATCCCATTAAATCCCTCTTCTTGTGACAGGATCATCAGGGTTTTTATTCAGCGCCCAAATACAGGTAAGAAAACAAACAACATATTATGTTCACTTCTCTCACACAAAAAGATACCAGTTTCACTAATTTCTCTTAAACGATTTGAAAGAATATTGAAATGATGCAGGAAAACGGCTCTTGAAAAATCCAAGAGTCATCACGAATTGAGGAAATAGTTGTCTGTTGTAGTGGAAAAAATAAGATGTTAGAATGTGGTGAAAGGATTTTAAATGGAACAGTGTAAATGACATTCAATGGTACTATCAAAAACGGATTTTCAAACGGGAATGGTTTTATACATTAGAAAAATAAAAATTAAAGTGTGCACGAATAAATTCAAAACGATTTTGCCAAGGGATTTATATTATGCAGCCTGGTATAGAAATAAGTTAGTTTTCAAATGAATTCCACAATTGAAAAATATGAATATTATAAAATAAATATATAGGTTTTAAAAAACGATTCATTGAACAGTTTATATAAATTATTTAAATAAATTTTATACACGAACCAATGAATCATAAAATAAACAAGAGATATAGAAAAAAATATATCAAACAAAATCAGGTTTCAGTTTCTGTGCAAAATAATAGTTGATAGAACAATAATTTAATAATCCGTTTATATGTTTTTGACAAGCAAAGCGTTTCATAAGACGATAAAAGGTTATTACGTTGATAAAAAGGGCGGGCAATAGGGGCATTATGTGCATTCTTATGGAAAAAATGCTAACTGGACGAAATTAGTTCCATCATTCGATGAGATAACAATAGTGTCTTTATTGATCATTGTTACGTTAATTACCAAATAAAAAAACTAAACAAACTTGCGTGTTTGTTGCCTTTGCAACATTATTATCATTTTGAATAAATAAACAATAGTTTAGATTCTACTGAAACTATATACACGATGAAAGCATTATGTTCTGTGATAAATTTAATACCAAACACAAATTCCCATTAAAATTATATCAAACTTAAACCAACAAGAGGCTAGTAATGTGTCGTTGATTTCAAAACGGGAAACATATAGCCATTTTAACTTCCTCTTCCGCACTGAACAGTGCAAAACCACAAATGGGTCATTTCAGAATCGAAACTATTCAATTTTTTTCCTCTCATAAAGAATAGAAATTAATTTTCGTTGACAAAAATGTACCAGTTCTGAATGTCAGAAAAACAATTAATATGTTTATTATATTTTTTTTATTGGTTTGTGTAACAAGTACAAATAGGTGAAAGTGATTCATTTCATTTCACTTTCATTTTGCAAAAAGCAAAAATTGTCCACTAGTTAAGTATACATAATGTTATGTAACAGTTAATTAGTCAACAATAAAACCACCAGACGATATTCGATTTGGTATTAGGTAATAGCCAATTTGAAGATACGATTCAAAGTGGTTTTGGAATCGAAACTTGTTAAAAAAAAGTAGAACAAATATGAATTATCATCGGCAATATGTGTGCTCTGTGCCATACTTTCACTAATAATAAAAACATTTTTAGTATTAAAAATATATTGCATGAGCAGCAAAATATAGGAAAATGGTCTTAATAAAATTGTGAGTACAATACAGTTTTAGTAATTAAATATTACATATAGGTAATTAATTTTACTAGTGTTTATGAATCTGTTGAATTTATAGCGTTAACTTTTCGATTAGGTATTATTTGTGTAAACGGCTCTATTATCGATGATAAAATTAAATTTAATGTTGAATATTTGATTGAATATCGGTGTATAATTAAATTAAGTACGTTATAGTGTTATAATATTCGAGTCTAGCCTGAATATAACATATGTAATGTAGGTATTTTTTTGCAAAAGAAAGTGTAATGTAATAAAATTAATGCAATAACCAAATAGAAATAAAATTTGCTAAGTGGTCGTCTGCAAATCAATATCTGCCAAAGCCCAATTTCAATTTCACGAAGGTTTTGATTGATTGAGACTCTATCGTACACGAATTATTATTTCAGAGGTTATTTTGACAGAAAGCATCCACTATTAACCAACTTTTAGGTCCACATCCACACTAGAATAGAGAAAGAGAAATATTTCACTGTTCGTCTCTTTGCTTTTACAAACAATTTCCAAATCGCAACAATTAAATTCAATTAATAATTAATTCCCTCCTGTTTTTTTGGATGGAATCTACTGTGGGCTTGTTTTGGTGGTATATAATGTTTTTCTTTAGTATTTGAAATTTTAATTAAATCTAACGAATATATAATTATATTTAAATATTATCTAAATATGTTTCACAGAGAGAGGCGTTAGAGAGGAGATTTTGAGACCTCTTTCTTTCAGTCATTAGCGGAATTTAATTTTCAAGACCCTAATTTCAAATACAAAGTCTTACCAGTGAAAATAATTAAATATTCAACGAAAATTATATAGTTATTAATGTTATAATATAAAAGTGCACAATATATAATTTAAATAGTCTGTTTAAGAAAATAAACAAATCGATTTTGGTGGCATTTCCGCAATTTACATATTTAAAGGGGTTTTCCCGTTTCTTCGAATTCAGTGTAAAATTCTCGGAGAAATGTATATTATTTCGAGAATTGAAAATAAAACTACATAAATACTTTAAATATCTATGTATTCCTTTTTCATATTATATAATCGGCACAATATAGAACTTTGTTACACTTTTTTTTATTCTTCTACATTCGCTGTTTGATACCTCAAGAGAGGGAGGGAATTTGTTTATAATTACAGATTGAGGGGGGAAATTATGGCAAAAACTTTTGGGTCTAAAGGAACTCCAGTCTTTCCTTAACTGTACAAATGAGTACTACATCATGAAATATGCAGTAAGTAGTATACAATAAGTTAAATAAAAAAAAGCACAATTTAGTAATTGCAGTTACATTCACTTTGAAACTTTCCCGTCTTCTCAACTTACACAGTATTATCTATATAAATAAACAAATAAAAGGTACAACAGTTATGCAAGTGGGGTTTTATAAAAATTTGTGAAGGTGTATATAATATTATTTATGTAGTACATTACATTATTCTATTGGGAATTTCTATTTCCATGTAAGTATTCAATTTTCTAACACCACGAAATCGTCATCTGTGGATATATTTTGACAAACGAACATTTTTTTAATTATCATTCTTCACACTTTCATAATTTAGATTTTCTTTAATTGAAATTAAGTTCATTAAGGTGTGATAATAAAAATTCCAAATTTATTGAAATGGAACTCTACGCACTTGTACTACATACATACAAATTGAAATAAAACCATCATAATGCTATTCTATTTAATAAAAATCTAACGGTGAACTTGAAACTTTATTACATCTTTTGAAAAATTTCATTACGTATTTGTTTATAAAATGCAATATCATGTATATTACATTTGTCATCATACATAGATACCTATAAGAAAAATGTAATTAATTAGTAACTTCCTAAATTGCATGCAGATAATAAGGAGGGACTACGATGTTGCAATATTTATGCAAACCAATTTTAATAAAATTTACACTTTCACAGATGCATTATTACCTCGATTATTACAATACTTATCTATTATATAGCACATTTTTTTCACTCTAATTGCCTCTATTTACATTCAATACCAGTGATTAACCTCTTAAATTACTTGAATGTCACTTTTAATAATAAGATCGTCATTTTCATGGCACAAACGCTGTTTGTATAACAAGAATTGACTGACGACTTAATTAACATAATAAATAAAAGTTTCAACTTGTCCTTAGGTAACAGTACCTGAAATGTGTAACGAAACACAACAAAAGAAGAAAAAGCGGTAAGTTGAACAATAAATTTCGTAAAATTGTTAAAAATTGGCCAGCTATATGCTTATTTGACGGCAAAACTTTACTCTTCTCTCCATTCAATTAGACAATCGACTTAGTTCTAGTGAAAAAGAGAGCAAAGAGAAAACAAACACTATCAAATAATAAAGAAGAAACTTCCCCATTAAACAAAAAACGCCTACGGCTAAATAGAAAATAAGGTAACCATCCTGCGAGGGCCAGCAGCTTCATCAAGACTTGTTTAAAACAAAATAATTGACGAACCATCATTATCGCAACTTTTAAACCAGAGAACAAGTGAATATTAAATAAAACCACCCCTATATGTATTGTAACGCAAATTTCTCGAATTAAGAATAATAATAATATGAAAGAGAAAAAAGTTTAGTTATAGTAAACGAGCTGTAACTCTGTTTAACGACCTTTGACGCATCCAAGGGCGCGTTGTGCCCCTCTGCCTGGCACATAGGCGCCCCAAAAACACATTCCACTACTTTACATACGAGAGAAAGTGGATGTATACGTATCTTCACCTGGAAATGAGTAAATGTCGAATAATAAAGTGGAATAACAATAGAATGGCACACCGGGCAACCTCACACCCACTCGCGCCCCTCTTAAATGTATCCATCAGTATGGGAATCAAGATTTCGTAGATTCAATCTCTTCCAAATTGAAAGTACGTGTGACACACACCCCTGTTTATTATTTTGAGCACAAGACAACCATCATGCAATACTCCCTCCGCCACTGGACACACCCTTCGTTCCACGCGCGCTTTTATTAATATTGTCTTCGTTTTTAATGCTCTCATTTTGAATGCAAAACATCGTCTTCTCGTACATACAAAACACGAGTCCAATTCACTTAACCACGCACTAAATGCTCTCAAAAACAACACCGAACAAAATCAATAGGAATATTTTTTCCCTCGTTTCGGCAAGAGTCCCAAAACACTTGTAATTAATTATACAAGGAAACTGTGGAGGGAGAGAAAAAAGTGCAATTATTAACAAGAAAAAAAACCTATCATTTGGTTTACGTTAAAACATGAATTAATAACATCAATATAATAATTTTCATCAGGTTTTTGTCCATTAATCAACGTCTAAAACTCTATCATTATTAATTTTAATTAAATATTTACATTGATATGATGTTACAACAACAATGATTAATTTTATTAAAATATTATTAAAGTATTAGGTAGGTACTTTACAATAAAATGTTCGCTCGTCGACGTTTAAGTTGAAAACAAACACAACCCCCTTAATATTCGTATCTTAAAGATAATCAATTATTAAGTGTTTTTTTAAACAATATTTCTTGACACCTGACAATATCAATCACCCAGTAAATTGTGTAAATGTCATCGTTTACATGAGAACCCATTCATTCATGCGAAAGTGTTTTTAGAAAGAATTCTACCTTTCCACAAAACGTGAACGTCTACCTATATGCACTGATTTTATATTAAATTCTAATTGAAAGTGAAGTGATATAGAAAGGAAAAGTAGATTAAATGGTCGACACAAATGATAATAATTCTAGCGTGCATATTAATTAATTGGAATATAATATGTATCTCGTATTTTATCAAATTTTTCAAAATTGCTACTCACTCGTATTGCACTGGAGCGCGCTTCTCTGGTGCCTTAATTAAAGAACGTAATTTAATTATTTTCTATACAGGGTGAATCGCACGTTTAAATCCCAATAAATTTGTTTAGTTTTTCGATTCCCTTACACACGATTTAACAGAGCTGTTTCGTTAATTATATGAGTTCCTGTTCGACCGGAAGTTCCCCTCTAAAACTTTGTCACTTAACACAAATCTAACACGTTCTCGTTTGTCGGAGCCGCAATTAATTTGAGATTAAAAACCGAACGATTTTTCAATGAAATATTCACGAAACTGCATATATTAGAAGTTATGTTTATTTTAGTATGATGGTCTTGAATGTCTTAATGCCTCGAATCACATTTATTCTTTATTGAAACAAACTTCATAAAAACGGTGCACTACACCACAGCAAAAGTCAAATAGAAAATTCCGAAAATGAAACTTAAAGCAGAGAATTTCATTAAAAATCCACAAATTAGGCATCGCCAATGATTTCACAAGAAAATTGTTTCTGAAATACAATCAACTCGGAGCACCCTGTGTGAAAGGGGTGTGTATGTGTACACAAACACGAATTGTTTATTTTCCAATTAATGTCAATTAAGTTATTAATTCATAAACATAAAATTCGCCTCCATTTAATTAGTTTTTCTTGGCAAAAAGTCATTTATAGTCACCCTATATAATATTTTATCACGTTCCTAATTAGGAATTAGCAACTAAACCTGTGTGTTTATATTTATTAAAGTAAATATAGTGAAATGGGGACTTTTTCTTTGCTCTCTTTTTAATTAGTCCTTTGTAAGCGACAATTTGCGCATTATAAATGAATTGAGCTCAAATTAAATAATTTTAAATCCATAAACGAAAGAGACGCGCGCTAAGAGTCAACAGGGCACATTTTTCCCAGCACCCCGAATGAAATTCATTTTTCATTTATTTTTTAAATAAATTATTTATGAATATTTGGGGTATTTTTAAGCAAACGTAGTTTCACTAATACTTACCCTCATCACATTCCCAAGCGGATTGCAAATTACAGAATAATTTAAAACGTGTTTTTTAACTTATAAATTATTTATTGAAACGATGCGTAAAAAATGTTTAATTAAAACTGTTGTTGTTTTGTAAACAGTTGTTTGTATTTGTTTCAGGACGATATCGATATCATTAAAATACCCTTTGGTGCTTTTTCTATCAATTAATTTGACACTCATATTAATTGTAGCCATTGTACTTGTAATAACCACCCCAAAATATGGGAACCTTTGTCTAACGGAACAATGCGTGAAAACAGGTAAGAGCTATTACCAACTAACACTTTAGTAGCGTTTTTTTTCTCATTGATTTAAGTGCTTAATGAAACTTTTAAAGAGAGCTATTTACGTAAAGTACAATATATATTTATATAGTTTGTGAAGGTGGCCATTTGGTTGGTCGTTAGTAGTAAAATTTCTGAAACCAGTTGGTTTTAACCTTCTAAAACTAATTTACAACAAATACCATTTAAACCAGAGTAAATTCTCTTTCTGTCTACCTAAAATAGGGGTAACACGTTAAAATTTACAATGCAAACAATTTTCAACACGTAGCTTTTGCAATTTTATACTTCCAACAGGCAAATAACATTTTTTTATATGTAACAGATGGGTGAGTGAAAAAAAGGCAAGTCCTAAATGAATATATAATTGTTTGTGCTTGATTTTCTTAAATAGAATAATAATTAATTTCTCACCCCCGACAGTCAAGTTGATATAAGGGTTTATAAAAAAAAGACATATCGGTGCAACAAAATATTTTTATTATTTCACTCTCAAGCGAAATAAAAATTCTTCACCGTCCATACACAGACACACACAGCTTTATATGCATGAATATTTAAAATACATTATTTCCTTCACAGAAAAAAATAATAAAATTGTATTACTCGAATATATGCATATAGGGCTGTGTGTTTTTCCGTATTATTTTTTTAAGTTTGTTTATTAAACTTTCTGTTCACGTAAAAATGAAATGTGATAAAGATTTATCATGTGAAAGTCACGTGTCAACTTTTTCTCCTCCCGTTTTTCGTCCAAAAGAAACTCTCACCTCAAAATAACTTGAAAACTCACATTAGCTCTTTCCCCTGTCGACAATTGTAAGACTAAAAAACTTTTCGTTTTGCTTAGAAAAGACAATTCAATAAGATATAAGTATAATATTTTCCTGTGTTAAACAAAAATCTATTTTCACCTTATACATTTTTTCGTCCCGTTCCAAATTCTATTGTTGAATGATCTTTTGCCTTTTTTCCTGTTTCTAGTATTCTTTTTATTTAACTCTACTCGCATTACCCTCATTCTTTTACTTCATTTATCTTATTCATTCATCATTTCAGTCGTTTGCTAAAACGATATATATATAGATACATAAACCCCTCTACAAAAGAACAAAGGAAATAATCACTGTGTTGTAAAACCGCAAATGCAAAACCCCTTTGTCTAAACAATTTTCTTTTCATTTGAGAGTTGTTTAAATTTCGGTCAGTATTGGAGTGAAAACCGTTTTTTCTGGTGCCACTGGTGATGGTTTTATTGATTTTAATTACGATTCGAAGATAACATGCTGTCCCTATTAACAGGGACACGAAATTTCTATACACTGACAAAGAGTCATTTCGGTCTTCACTCCATCTTCACACGGTCACATTTCGCTTATTATGCCCGCGTATTGTTTTTATTATTGCGATTGATATTTTCCCTCGATAATAGCTTTAGGTAAACGAAAACAAATTAAAAACAGAGAGATGTTTATAATGAACAAAAAAGACTCATTGATTTTGAGTTGTTTCAAGAGTATTATAATAAAATGCTTCTGTTTGTAAAGAAGCTAAAGAAAAGTTATTATAAAAAAGTTGAACATAATTTTTATTTTAAATGGATGAAAAATATGTACAAGTTTCTTTTCAAGATTTTTTTCGTAAAGTCTAATTCAAATTGTAGTCGTGTGACGTAGGCAAGTACTTTAGTTTCAAATCCATCATTTAATTGACACCTTTGCCATATTATGTATAAAAAAGCTTTCTTTTTTTGCTTATTAAAAGTTTCTTTCTAACTGTAGATAAGTTTTTTTATTCGACAAATGTGAAACTTCTAATAACAAAATTTTTCATATTACATATTACATGGACTAAAGTACTTTTTCATTTGGTACTCACATTCTAACATTCTCCCTCGAAGCAATTAAAGAAGGCACGTTAATTTAGAGACGCTCCGTATGTAACAAGATACTCGTATGTGTTGCCTTAGTTTGGTAAATAAATATAATAAATACATGTATAACATACGCAGTTTAGATTAGAACTAACATTAAATTACCTTTATATAATGAAGTTGACAACGTAAATCCAAGCGTTTAGACAAACTTTAAAACTATATTTAACTCTCATATACACAAAACTTATTTTACACATTAATATTATTAGCAAACTCTCATACCTTGTACAATTTAAACTAAAATAAATTACCGTAAAGTATTCGTAAGGGGAAATATTTGCACACCCTTCAAAACGGTCGATTACATAAACGTACACGGGAAATAATTCTTAATTTTCCTCAAATAAATGTACTCCAGTACTCATAGTTGAAAAGAGGGTCGCACATGGTGCACCACTGCAAAACTGTCTCCAACTTGAAAAAAAATAAGAAAATCATAGTGGATAAACGTTTATGGAATAATTCTTTGGATATATCGTGTATTTGTTCTGAAAAGAACAATTTATAAAACTTTATACTTTTCCCAATCAATAATAATTTTTTAGCTGCTCGTGTATTAAATGCGATGGATCGTAATGTGGAACCATGTGTTGACTTTTACCAGTATGCTTGTGGTGGATGGATAAAATCCAATCAAATACCCGATTGGACAGCAACATGGGACCGTCTAGCATTGTTAAGAGAGTCTTTGTTGTTAGATATGAGACAATTACTCGAACAATCAGACCATATTAAAAATAACAATTACACAGAATCGAATGGGGTGCGAAAAGCGATAGCTCTGTACCGAACATGCATGGACACTGGTACGAGAAAGAATCCACTTTTTTACTTGTATAATTCACTGAATCATATTCGTATATATATTGAGAATTTTTTTATATAGCTATGAAAAGAATTGCTCTCTTGGTTGCTGCTTTTCTTCTTTCCAACCATATTCGTTCTCCTTTTTATATCTACATGTTTTTTTTGTGATTCAAGGGTTAAACTTGTGTGCCTGATTTTTAAGCACACATTTCATTTGTAGATAATTTGAATTTTATCGACAACATTTTTGGCCCAACATACATGTATTAAATAGAAGAGTTGTCTAAATGAAATTACATATTATGTTACAAGAATGCTAGTAGACATATAAAGTGAACGCATTCTTGTGAAAAGTGATTTGAACATTTTGTGTTTACAAAAGATAACTACAGTAATTTGGTGTTTATATAAACATTAGTGTAGAATTACAACGATTAAAGTGTATTGTTTAAAATCTCAAAAGAGTTTAAACCCTCATTTGAACCATAATTTCATTTGGAAAGGTTTTTATCTACACATGTTATGTATATGATTACATTTTCACTTTTATATACGATGACGAAAATTGCACATATACTTTACAATTTATATCTTTAAAAAAGCCTATAACGCCCTTTCTGCTATAAATTTAGCTAAATCTAAAACCAGAGCGTACATTCTATATGTATATATAGATATAAACGTGTATATGTAGTGGCTTTTTATACAGAAACACTCTATTATCTGATAGAATATTTTTATGCATAATGGTAATTCGAGAACAAAAAATAAAAATTATTATCTACTCTCCAGGTACGTACACGTAAATTTATAACGGTTTAAATTGACCAATTTCCCAGAACTAAATCATATTCTTCAATACCTGGAGGGCTGATTTGTCATTCATTAAATTCGAGTTACTATGACGAGGAAACTTTATTCCTGGATGATGTTTTGTTAGAAAAACCTTTGTCTTTTCATTGTATCATACGAGTAGAAAACAACTTTAGACTTCAGAGTAGGTTTATTAGGAATTTATGAATGTTATAATATCACACCCCCATTATTTGATACAAGTTATTAGAAAATAAATGCGAAACGTGAAAATGGTTCAAATTTCCATCGAAATCGAGCCCTACAGGTGGCGTGTGTATTGGTAATTATAAAAAATAGCAAATATTTGAACGTACAGCATGAGAAGAATATTTATTATCTTCATTTTCTCGAGTCGATAGCAAATAAGCTAGCAATACAAGTAAAATACTTTATCGTTTAGTTTACAAATATTTTTATTAACATGTATACGCCAGTTTAAAAAAGTATCGAATAATTGGAAAACTAACTTTAGTTATTGAACAAACGGAAAGTTTTTCCACCAAACACTTCTGGTAAAATTGAATAGTTTTTTTGTGATTCTTTCTAAAAAAACTGTTAAGGAACAACTTCGATAAACAGTGTTGTATAACGTTGCAAAAATACACAAAATGTACTAGATTAACAATAAGATATTTCTGAATGGAGTGTTTGCGACAACTCGTATCCTGTGACAAATGATGGGATCTACGTTTGATGATTGATAGCAGAAATGTCGTTCGGGCGGCTCTCCAGAATATTTCGATGGTCCACGTGATTTGACTCCACAACTAAATCAAATGTACGAGTACAACCCCCTTGAACTGTACACATACATATACGATCAGTGTGTGGATAGTTGGAAAACATTTCATTCGTTACATTTTACATCAAAGTATATATGGGCAATATATCAAGATTTACCCTTTTAAAAATTATACACATTAGGACAGAATGAGAGTAATTGGGCACTTCTTTTCATAGCTATATACACATATAGAAATTTCTGTGTCCGATTGAGTGTTTTCCCGTGCAGACACGTTGGAGAGGAAGGGTTTAGAGCCTATAAAGAAGGTCCTAGGTCTAGTGGGTTTAAGTGCAGAGCCACCAAATGAAGAGAACAGCCCCTCAGTCGACTGGCTATTCACATTAGCTCGAACAAGAAGACTGCTTGGTGTTAGTATATTAATCGGAATGAATGTGGCGGAGGACGTGCGAAATTCGTCGACAAATAAAATTGTTGTAAGTAAACACAATGTTAAACGAGATGTTAAACATATAGAGGTACAAGTATAAACATACAAGAGTTTTATATTCATTGTAGATTGAACAAGTATCTCCTGGATTTGGGGAAAGATATTTGTTGCAAGTAGATAAGTTTTCAACAGAAATAAAGAACTATAAAAAGTACATCACCCAGATGCTTAAAGCGTACACAAACTTTACGGAGGCTAGAAATTTCGCTGAAGATATTGTAAATTTCAGTACGGAAGTAGCTAAGGTAAAGTTATTCAAGTACATGGGGGGGCTTTATGCACATTATGTTAACAAGTCAACATAAAATTTAATAATCACAATAAATACCTATTCTCTCTTTATACAACCATCTATAGCACTCTGCTATAAAAATGGTAATATTTTTTTTCTTTCATTGGCATATGGAGTAATTCGGTTTCGTTTCCATGAGAATTTCGACACACTTTGATGCTCTCAAAATAGAAGAACTTTGATCACACTTTTAAGCTTTGATAGCCAGCCTCAAGCATCGCTACTGGCTGCACATTTTCATGTTGGTTAAATGCAAAAAAAATGTAGAAATTGTTCATTTTTTCTTTTAGTTTTTAACAGTATAAAAATATCGATTTGCAATTAACTGTTCCTCAAACGAGTGGCCTCAAAGAGTGTCGTCTAATTTGAAAAACAATTCATTCCAACACGCACACTTTTTTCCTGATTGTTTTCCTTCAAAGATGTGCAATGCAGATGATTACAATTAATGCCCATACACAATCATCAATTTGTATTAAATTTTTGTGTGTGTTGAAATGTGCAAAGCCTGTCATAATGTTATAGTAGAGTGCAACACGCAAATACATTCAGCCAATAAATCACATTGTTACAAGTATGTAAAAGTGGGCGGATGGGCCGCAATAGTAAATCAACGTTATATACAGGTCATGACCCCCTCCGAAACCCGACGTAGCCCTAACCATCTTTTCCACGAAGTTAATCTCATCGAGCTTGCGAATGGACCTGGCCTCGATAATAGCTCTTGGAGATACGTAAGTTTCCTTTTTTTTCTCCTCCACACTCTCACATTCACAACACTTTTCTTTAATACAAGCATACCCCCTTATAACGCCCTAAAGTTTCACATTACAAAAGGGTTTATTAAATATAACGAAGAAGCGAAAAGAAAGGGAAAAAATTTATATATAGAAGAGAGTAAAGGAAAAAATTATATATGTTACATGAAATGCTACATACAATAACGAACATATGGAGAATTTTTAACCACCGACCTCCAAGCCCAACATTACATATTACACAGGTATAATGAACACCATTTACATACTATACACATATACCTGTATGTCTTCCCATTCTAGTCTCTAATACGCTTTAACCAGGCAAAAAAACAATAATAATAAAAATATGTTCTTTTACTTTATCTGTTCCAACATTAAAAATACCATATTCCAGGGTATTTAATAGTAAAAAGTTTTAATAACATCTCTACATTACTATAAAATAAAAGTCTATATGATATGAGGCCATAGCAAGTGTAGGTATTAAAAACTTTTACAAGAGTACATGATTATAAAAGTAGCTTCCATTCGGGCTTGTTAATTGTTGAATGATATATCAGTGACTTACTTTTTGATGGAAGTACGACCCTGATCGGTCCAATTTGCATAATATAATTTGGAAATTCTATTTTAATTTTTATTTTAATTTCTTTACACCGCAAAATGAGCTTTTACAAAAAGACAGTACATCAATTCTATATAAATTATATTGTTAAGTTGTGTACGTAAATACTGGAATGCACATACAAAGCATGATGAAATTTTCAATGATTTTAATCAAAACCGAAACTGAATTAAACAACAAAATATACATATATATCAGAATTAGAATTTAATTACTTATCTACCTAATTCTGTATGGTGATTGTAAATATTTTTCGATTTTGTTTTAACTTTCAATAAAATCGCTTTATATTTGTTTTATATATTGCATAATGTAAACATCTAAATTGCTTTTTCGCCTATTGTGAAATTAAATGTTTATTTTAAAGTGGATGAAATGGCGCAAATTAGTTATAAATCTGTAATAGTTTAACATATAAACCTAATACACACTTCTATCTACTATAAATTGTTTCCTAACCGAGTTTAATTTTCCTCACCGTTATAATTTTATCGCACTTTTATGAACCAATAAGTAAGAGAAAAATTGTGACATCTACTTAATAAATGGAAAATTTCATTTCATCTCTGCCGACATTGTATATGAAATTTTCTCGCAATTGCATTGATAATTTTATTTTCTATCTAATTTACATGTGGAACTTTTATAGCACATAAAACTCTTGTTTTTCTACAATTCACTCATTTTAGGAGCCACTTAAGAAGTCCAATTTATTAGGAAACCAATTCGTCGTTGAATTATAAACATTGATTTCTCCTTTTCTTTTATTCTTTTCCAGATAAATTGGACCAGATACTTGAATATTGTTTTCAATGATACAAATGTTGTATTGAATATGAAAAACGATTCGGCAATTCTATTAGATTTACATTATTTACATAAATTATCGACATTATTGAAAACAAGCAATCAATTAGTAGTAGGTAAGTGTTACAAAAAATTAAAAAACTGTTCTAAATGTGCGATTAAAGTGCTATTTCAATGGGGGAGAGGATCTTATAAGTTCCAAACCGAAAATTGATAAGTCATGTCTTGTAAATCTCGCTACATCTGGTGAATGTTTAGTTTTCCATGGAGAATTTAGTAAATGTGTGTAATTGTATTACAGCTAGGTTTCTGTGGTGGAGTGTATTCTCAACGGTCGCCCCACTTACTTTAGCCAAGTTCCGATCGTTGGGATTTGAATTTTCTCAACAATTGTTGGGTCTCCAAGCCAAAACTCCCCGGTGGAAAGGATGTACTAGTAATGTTAACGCTAATTTTGGACTTGCCCTTAGCTATCTATACATAAAATCACATTTCGACAAAAGGCACCGAGACAAGGTATGAAATTATTCTCTGTTTGTCTATTAATTTAAATTTTATCAGACTTGGTGTGTGCATAAAGCGGGGCCGTCGTTTCCTAGTCAGAAAAATGTTCACCCAAAACTTATGCCAACAAAATAACTTTATACTACAGCCATGTTCGACATGACAACTTTATAATAGACACAAGTTTATTAATAAAAAACTGTTCAAAAGTACAACTAGAACTACGCTCGAACCTTCAGGCTGCAACTGCAAACTTTGTATTGGTTTCGATAAGAGGAACCGCAACATACCTTTGGTACTGTGTTATAACATACTCCCCGTTATTAAAAACCGCTCTACGGGATACGATACACAGTATTCTGCATAAATAAAATTATCTGTCCTTGTTGGGGTAGGAAATAGCGTTGGTTGTTCTTCTATAATCCATTCTGAGAGCTCTGGAACGCCAATTCATTTTCCAAAAACTTCATTTACCGCAAAAATATTATTCCCGAAATTTATGAAGGAAAATGCATTTTAATATAATTCTGTTCACTACATTTTAAATGTTTATAAGCCCATTTTCGTAAATTCTCCCTTTAAGCTCTCCCTTACACTATTTCAGTACATAAGTTTATTCCAGCGCCTGTGAATGGTTTGGTACCTATTCAAAATTTCCATTTATTTGTAGTTTAGAAAATTCAAGAACATAATACATAATAATATGAAAGAAAAGTAATTTAAAAAAAAGTTTTATCATATTAAGATTTAAAAATTTCTCTACACTCACTCACTGGATAATACTAGGCAGAAAATTTAAATTGATCGCCATCGTAAAAACTTATGTAGCTTAAAACTTTTTACTTTTTTCCTTTTTTTTGTCGCTTGCTGATAGTCAGTCTGCTGTTGGTGCTAGAGGAAAGGAACACGTTGACTTGGTAAAGTGACAAAAGGAAAATAATATTTAAAGTGCAGTACTAACAGATCCAAAAAGGAGAATGTCGAGCGCTTCGTATATAAAAGGTTACCTTTAAAATGCTAACGAGCTGCAATAAAATATATACGAGTATAACATTATTAGTTTTATTGTCTTGATAGAAAATCTTTAACGGGAAGAAAGGAAAATGGTGAATAAATACGTAAATGGACTAGAATTTAACGAGGGCGAATATTCGTAGCATTTTAATGAGTTGAACGTGTTTTATACATATAAATTTCCTTATACCGCTACATTCCGTCCCCCTTGCAGTCGCTCGTATCACAGTCAAGAAAAACCGTCTCGTCACATAGCGAAATTCTTACACAACGTTATGATTTAATTTTCTTTTACCTTTTAACTGATAAAAAGGTCTTCAGGTCGTCATAAATTCTTTAATAAACAATATTACACAAACTATGTTGATCATGTAATGAAAATCGTGCCTTTTTGGATAATGTAATTTCCGTTTATCTCATCAATCCCAAACCAACCCCCCATTTTCCGAGCGTATGTTCTTTGTTTGTGGAACGTCAACAATTATAGTCGCAATTTAACACATATTCTATTATGTTAGGTACACCAATTCGAGAGGGGGCAAAAAACGCGAGGTTTTGGATGATATGAAAAAAGTTCATACATATTTTCCGATATAATGTGAAAGTTACATCGTCAATATATTTGCTAACCAGATCGAAGCTTTGATATTTGATATACAAAAGACTGTTTCACCGCACCAAAAAGGAAAATCAAATATTTAGTAATAATATTCCGACACATTCAACAAAAGTTATCTGATACATCCTGTATTTGTGCACACATATACGGATTATATTGAATTATTAGCGAATATTAAATTCAATATGAATTATATAAACAATATTGCGAAAAATTATATGTATTTACGAATATTTATTAGTATAGAGTTTATTATTAGGTTTATTGATTTTAATTAAATAGTGCATACTATAAACATTCAATGCCCCCCTCTATTAAAATACAAATACATGTAAATTGTTCTGTATTTTCGAGTAAACTTTTACTCTCTCTACTACTCTGATTATTATTATGTATAATATTGTTTCGATTTTGTATAAACATAATATAAATTAGTGATAACAAACAGTATGATTGAATTTAGTTGTACATTTGAACTGTTCATTATTAAAATAGGAATGTAATCGAAATGGGGAGGATGCTGTGCACAGATGGCAATACTAATTACTTCTAAACTAGTCTCGTGAGGTACATTAACTGCGGGAACCAATAAAGGAAGTATATCGAAAAGAAATGGAATATTTCCAACAATAAACGATGCTTCTCTGCTGATGATTAGCTCCAATATAGGGTAGATTTATAACAAAACTGATTGATCGGTTATCACTCGTTCTATTGGGATAATATTTCTAAATTGTCGACAAATATTAGGCTGCACGTATAATAAATTACACAGATATTTATAAAATGTGAGAGACCATTATCTCACCCGGTATGTGTGCATTTTCCTGTACTGGTTTTGTATTATTCCTTATATGCATATGTCTACTGTAATAATATTGATATTTTATTTTCAATATGATGGTTGAAACCATGAAAAGTGTCAGATCATTTCTCACAATGTCACATTTACGTATAGAATTCACCTTTCACCAAACCGTATATCTCATAGTAAATCGATTTAGCAAAATCTATATATGTGTTGGGTGTGTGTGTTTGAATCA
The DNA here is from genome assembly GCA_963930825.1 of Silvanus unidentatus. Taxonomy (NCBI): domain Eukaryota; kingdom Metazoa; phylum Arthropoda; class Insecta; order Coleoptera; family Silvanidae; genus Silvanus; species Silvanus unidentatus. The sequence goes on from OZ005763.1 coordinate 633,343, forward strand.
AAATTTCACATCTCATATTTTAACTTGGTAGGCTTTAGAAATGTTAGAGGACATACGTATGGCATTCGAGGTTGCTGTCCAGGACTTGGATTGGATGGACGTAACGACACGTGAAAAGACGCTGACCAAACTACACGCAATCAGGGCTTTTGTTGGATATCCTGGTTGGATAATGAATTCTACACAGCTTGACATTTATTACAAACAAGTAAGAATCATACAGTAAATATGGTACTTTGAAAAACATCATCAGTATATCCAATTGAATTGATTTTAATTTATGTGTGAAACGTTAGAACATCACTTGAAAGTTTGCCGTTTAATATTCAATCCTGATGGATTAAACTTCCTCTAGATGCTATTTAAGTTTTAATTTTCGGTTAAATAAATTTTACATAATAATATAATTTGTTAAAAATTTATTCGAGAAAGAGGGACAAATTGTTGCAAATTTATTATTCACTTTGAAGCTACATATAAGGATTAATAAAGGATTCAGGTTTAGGAGAGTTAGTATAACTCAGAATAATCCCTTTCCAATCAACGATTCAATTAAAAAGGCACATGTGATCATGTGAACATGAAAACATTCCATTTCCTGTGTGTGGGCTGCATGCGATGTTAAATAATTTTACAACCGTATTTCAGGCCCATGTAATCGAAGGTAACCTATTTGATACGTATTTAAATTTAACAAATACCGCGGTACGAAGAAATTTGGAGAGTGTGAGAAAGAAGCCGGATAGAAATCGGTAAATTCATGTCTTTGTAGCATTTTATTATAAGTAAATCTTATACAAGTTTACGTTTTATACTTTTAGATGGGTAGCATCAGCTACAACTGTAAATGCATTTTATTCAGCCACCTTAAATTCTGTCAGTAAGTCTCACTGTTTGTTTACTTGTTTCGTGTCTTTTTTTATAATACTAATAAACATTATAGAGAAAATGTGATTTTTTTTCTTCTTATAGCATTTCCAGCTGGTATTTTAAAGCCACCCTTTTATGGTAATGGTATTGAGTAAGTATTAACTTTTGATTTATGCTGTCTTACACATTTTCTAATAAATCAAATTCGTCGTATTTCGAGTGCATTGGATTATGGTTCGATAGGGGCGATTATGGGCCACGAAATAACGCACGGTTTTGACGATCAAGGTTTGCAATACACATAATTATAGTAATCCAGATGGAGAAATAGATTTTTTGTCTCATTTATAGGACGCAGATACGACGAAAATGGTAATTTAAAACAATGGTGGTCGATAAATACATTAAATCACTATCATAAAAAAGTACAATGTATTATTGATCAGTACAACAAATACACAATGCCAATATTGGGTAAAAAATTCCATGTGAGTTGAATTTTGATTTGTAAATAAATGTTGTTTCCCTGCTGGTAGTTTTCGGGTATTTTGAGGCCCAAACAGATTTTATAATTGTTAAATGGCGTGCAAAACTGCCCTCTTGGGCCAGTTTAGATTTGTTTTAAGTGAACGAGTATTTTGTAAATTTTGCTCGCTTTTCCGTTACAGGTGCACGGATACAACACGCAAGGTGAAAATATAGCCGATAATGGAGGTCTTCGGGCTGCTTTCGAGGGCTACAAACGTCGCACAGCATCCTCAAATTCCATGCATCAGCGATTACCGGGCCTCTCCGATATCTCCACAGATCAATTGTTCTTCCTTGGATTCGCACAGGTGTGACATTTTATAATTGCGCCAAATTTCACTCATTTGGAAATTTTACCATCAAAATCACGTCCCCGTCCCCAACTCAGTCTTATCGATTTTCGCCACTCTTCTCATCGTAGCAATTTTTTTTGTTCTGTTAATTGATACAAATACTTTTAATTAGATTTGGTGTGGAAATTCCACAATAGGAGCATTGAAGAGTAAGTTAGTGGATGGGGTTCACAGTCCAAATCGTATTCGAGTCATTGGTACGCTCTCGAATTCAAAGGAATTCGCCGAGGCTTGGAAATGTCCTGTTGGAACATCAATGAATCCACAAGATAAATGCGTCCTGTGGTAACATTCAAATACTCATCCCTCCTCTCTCTGTTCCTCTCAGTGTTTAAGCAAAACAACAAAAAAAAATGTGTACTTGTGTAATTAATTGAGTTTAAATAAATGTGTTTGTGTTTTTACAAATATTCTCTCTTTATTGTTATATAATACGAACAAAATGTGATATATGTAGTTAAAATAAGTTATCTGTTACCGTTTATTGTTTTTAATTGAATTAAAATTAAATGAATAAAATTTATATTTGTTGATGAAACTTTGTGTTTTATGTTAATTGTAATACAAATAACAATGTATGTTTACATGGAAATATAGTTGAACAAATTTTCTAACTTTGTAACCAAATCTGCGTGCTCGCTTTATTGTTTATTATAAGCTATTTGGTATAAAAAATGTCCCAACTTCCTGGGAAAGGGTTTAGAAAAGAGCGCAACTTTTCCCTCTAGCACCAGCAGTAGAAGAAAGAAATGCGCTCATTTTACGGGGCTTTATTAGTCAGGGACATTTTTCCTTTTAGATTTTTTCAATTAGTATATCTATGCCGTTTTTTTATTTCATTTGGCCCTAAAATCGTGTTACTGTAATTAACATTTTGCAAAGGGTGACAGCTAATTAACTGCACCTAATCAAAAACTGTGACGGAAAATGGCTTTTGATAAATTTTCTTGAAAAAAACGATCATCAAGTTGTAAAATGCACGCGATAGCGCAAGCGTATTATTATAATGCAGGCGAAGAATAAGTTTTGCCACTTTGTTAAACCGGAAACTGAAGACAGTTACTATCTTTGTCGCATTAAAATCAGGACAATTTATTTGAATATTCCCTGGGAATTTTAATATAATATTTCTTAAGAGACATGTACCAAAAAATGAGAAAACCTTTATAAAACGTAAGTAGAAAAAGTTGTTAAAAATTATTCACAGAGAAAAACTAAAAGTATAAAACGCAAACGCACCCCATTTCACAATTAGCTTGTAACCGTATTTTCCACAATAAACTAGAAAATGTAATTAGGATAATTGTTTGTGTCTGCGGGAAAGGTAGAATAGAGGGTAGAGAATAATGTTCAAATGATATTTAAAGCCACAAGAAATAATAAAAATAGTTAAACTATAGGAGTGTAAATCGATGATGCCGTCGTCGTAGGGGTAGGTATACGATATTCCATATTCCTTTAGGATTTTATTTATGTTGTCATTAGTTTAACTAAGGAAGAGCGTGTCTTGGTACGACTCTGGGACGATGAGACCCCACGCAAATATAATAACATGATTGTGCCATGATATATGTTAGTTTTAGTCTTTTTCGTATTGCGAATCGTAACGGGAAAAGAATATTAACGGAACATATGTGGGAATACGTGGAAGGTAAGAAATTAACGTATCTGTTCAAACAACTAATAATTTCAATAAAGCGCGTAATATATTGCTTAAATCCAATATCTACAAATCCGTTTATAAATGTTAAACGCGAGTTGGACGCGTTTAAATCTGCTATTAGAATTTTAAATTGGACAAATGCCAGGATTATTATATAAATTTATATAGAAATAATTAAAAGCTAATTTAAAGATGAATTAAGAACACAATGGCAAATAACTTTTTTACTTGATTAATATAATTAATGAAATTTTGTGTTCACCCATATATATACATATATTCCCACTGTAGTTTACTACACACAGAGAATTAGATATCGCACCTAATACTGAACGGTCTAATTTGTCATGTGTTGTATTAAATGTTGGTAAAATGGAGTAATTAATTTAAAATTTGTTTGGAAGCCCTTCTATTCAAAACTGGTGGTACCAACACTACAAACATGGTCAAGAACAAAGCGTGTCACCGTTCCTAAAACCCATTATAAATTGGAAGATTAACTAGTATAGACCAAATATGACATGTGAGTTAACACTGCCTGTGACATATTAATTTTTTTCTCTATACAACTATTTTGCACTCTTTCTTTATTAATTTTATATTGTAACACATGTATACCGTCGTATATCGATCGCCGGTATGCTTTTTTGATATTCACGTCTTATTGTTATGTGCAACCCTCGATGTTATTGTGTCATTTATTAAATTGTACATTTCTGAATATCCAGGCTGATTATAGAATTGTAAATATGATGGATGGTCCACCAGTGGAAGTGGACAAACGTCTCGAATATTTGGGCACATTTGTGCAGAAAACATTAAAATTGAAACCGGAAAAATGGTCGAGATTGATTGCAACCGAAGAGCACAAAGCGATTGTTATGAAATTTCTTGAACGTCCCCATCCGAACGTTTTAGTGATCGTATTAACGGCCACAGCACAATTAGTCGCTTTCAATGCATTCCCATTAACACAATTAAAAAGCAAAGGTAATTGATGGGCGATATGATAATTTTTCCACAAACTTATACCGAACATTTTTCTAATCTCCCTTTAGGTGTTTATTTTATAAAGAAAGCTTTAATACCTGTATCTAAAAGCGCACCATCTGAAACTTTAATAGCTGGTGATTTATCTTCAAAAATAATCGACCAATTAGCATCATTAGTAGAAGAAGTGGGGAATACATTAATTTATAATAAAACTTTATCTTCAGTAATAAATTATGGAGCACTTTTTTGTTTTAGATTTTAGTGCCTCTTTTATCAAACAGTCAAAATCATACTTGTTGGCCGGAAGTGATTGCAAAAGATGTATATAAACATGTATACAGTTTAAAGAGCACTGTGTATCAAGTTAAGGGACAAGTTAGTGGCCAAACTGTTCTACCATTGCCTGTTGGTATTGATAAAGTGCACGAAGTGGAAAAACTTTTAATAGAAAGCAATGGGGAGATTTGCGATTTGTATTTGAAAAGTGCCATTGAAGGCGTTACAATAAAATGGTCAATACAAATCAATGATGTATTAAATAATGATTCATCTGATAAACAGCATGGCAACAACGAGCATCCCTTACCATCAGATGAATTGCAATTTTGGAGTTTACGTTACAAAAATTTACAATACATTTATGAACAGCTAAAAGAGCCAAAAGTAAAGAGTATGGCAATTATATTGGAAAAGACAAACAGTGCATATTATAATTGCTTTAAAAAGCTATTTAAAAATGTTGTTATTTCTTTAGCACAAGCCAGAGATATATCTATGCATTTGGGTTGTTTAAAAAAGCACATTGCTTTAATTGGGGAAACTGATTTTAGTGAGTGCATTCCACTATTAAAACCTCTTATGCACGTTGTTTGCTTAATATGGTCCCATTCAGAGTATTATGATCAAGTGAAAATTATCGTTCTATTAAAGCAAATTTCAAATTTACTCATCTTAGAGGTAAACGATAAACGTAAATATTTATCTAATCATATATAGAGTAGCTTTATAGTCACTTATAAAAGCGAACTTAATTAGGTGAAATGTTTGCATTATGAAAATTGAGAAAAATTTACAACCATCAGCCAGAAATGAGAATTCAGCAAATTTTCTCTTTTTCTAGAAATGCACTAATAATAAAAAGAATCCTCCCATCTCAACGATACGTTTGTTTTATCGAAAAAATAAATTTTCATAACACTTACAAGAGATCAGGGTATCATTTATATTTATATACGAACTTAGACATAAATTCCAATCAAAACTCGTATAGAGCAGCTTTAAAACTTTTTTTATTACACTAAACACTACGTACATTAAAAGTGTACCTATATATTGATGAAACAATAATATTTTTTGTTAAAGAGGAACGAAAAAAAATTGATGAGAAATGTTCTCTCTGTTTACAGGCGAAGAAGTTTTTAGATCCGACAACGCTTTTTCATAGCGACATTGACGAAGCAATGCAACGTGTCCAATTGTGCATTGTAACATTAAAACAATTCTTAAATATATTTAACATCTACAAAAATAATTTACATAAATTTTATAAAGAGGAACGTGAACCGGAATTATGGAATTTCCATCAAAATATCGTATTTGATAGATTTAATGCGTTCTTACACAGATTAGAGACAATACAGTGGTTTTTTAATACTGTTCTTGAATTTAGCAAATTGGAAAAAGTTGAAATTGGTGGTATTAAGGGTAGAATATTAAGTACACGAATTGCAGATGTATATAATGAATTTCAACAATGTTTCTCCGTATTTTCTGGTAAATCGTACGACGTCCTCGATCCAAGCGATCCATCTTTCTTTGTCGACTTTGAGAATTTCAAAAAGAAAATCTCCGAAATGGACATGAAACTATCTGCGATTTTGTGTCAAGCGTTCGAGGATTGCTCTAATTTAGAGAGTATATTCAAAGTACACACATACGATATAAAAAGTTTTCCTCTTTTAAAAACTACTTTTTTGCTTTATTTTTATTGCCTTTTAGCTTATTAGTATTGTAGGTAGCGTGCTAGAGAGGCCTTTAATTAAAGAAGAGTTCACAAATAAGTACGTTAAAATTCTGGATATGTTGGAGAGCGAAGTGAATATAACGGAAGTAAGTGAATACGGTGGAAAACAATTACATATAAATTGTTCCTCTTTTCCAACCATATTTTTATTTTATTTAATATGTGATGGACGAGTGCAAAAATATATAAATGCACCCCGTTTTAGACATTGTTTCAAGAGCAAATGTTGCATAAAGTAAAATACGGACAATTTATCTTAGACAAATACATGCCCCCAGTGTCTGGTACTATACGATGGACTCGTAATCTCTGTACTAGAATTACAGCTCCAATAGAATGTTTTAAAATACTCCAACATCCGTAAATACACAACTATAAAATTGTATTAAGAGCATATGTTGGACAGTTTTATATTCTAGAATAACAACATGCAAAAAAGCACAAGAGATTTATCAAAACTACGAACGTTTTATTGGGAATGTGAATCGTTTTCATCGGAACTATTTCGATGAGTGGGCCACTCAGGTGCCGGAACAAATCGAAAAAAACTTGAAACAATGCCTATTAATACGAAATGTAAAGACAAAGGAGCTTTATTTGAATTTCAAACCAGAAGTATCCATTTTAATTGTACACCATCAGACTGATGCATTATTAAAACACTTATTTTTAGTTATCTGCCATATTAAGAGAAGTGCATTATTTAAAATTAATGGGAGAAACCGGTATACCAGACGTTGCATTAAAATTAACGGAAAGGAATGAGTTATTTCGCATGTATATTTCTAATTTAAATTTAACTGTTAATTGGTACAATAAAATACGTCAATCAACAAAAGAGGTTGAGAACGACTTAATTGAAAGCGATATTATTGAAATTGACAATTTGGTATCGTTGGGTCAGAACAATCTCAACTGGCATTCAAATGGTGCAAAACCATATAAAAACCATTTATTTTTTATCTATTTTTTTGATTTCATTCCATTTAGAATTGTGGGATTACTTGATTTCACTACACAAGCTTGTCGGTAATTTACAAAACAACCTACAAGTATGCCAAAATAATTTGGACGAAATTCGCAATTTGTTGATACCATTCACAAGACAACCGCTACTGGAACGTAAAGATGGCAAGAAGAACGAAGTGTTGTGCATTGAAGAGAAAGAGGAACGTTTATCTCGACGTATTGCAGATATTAAAGAAGCAACAGCAAAGATTTCTATATTACTAGACGAAAATATGAGGTTGTTTAAGATGGTCGACCAACAAGACAATATCAAATGGATTAACTATGTTAATCACGTAGATAACATTGTCTTTAACTATTTATATCAGTCTGTCGGATGCAGGTAAGTACTTCATAATTCTCTTATACCTTAAATACTTAGGTCTTAAAACTCCGAAATTGTCTCCAGTTTAAGTTACATAAACGAACATATGGATATAACGAATAATTTAGCACCTTTATTTGAATCTCAATTAAAACTGCTCGAACCAAATATCGTTTTCATTCCCTCTTTGGAGCCTAGTGATCCGAACAGTCTGAAAACGTTAATAAGTGGTGTATTGGATGACATCGTAAACACATCAGCAGTCGTAGAACGTTTCTCAAAAACCATCGATTTATCCTACGTGGAAGAGATAAAAAGAAACCAAGACATAATCGATATAAACAGCGACATTCTACTGAACATTGACAAAGTTATCGAAGAGGCGTACGTGTTCTGTGACAAATTCCAAATGTATTCATATTTATGGCTCGATGACCGCAAACAATACTTACAAGACTTCCTCAATTACGGCAGACAATTAACGAATGAAGAGATCGAATTAGTGCTAATGAAAGATTCGCTAGCACCAAAATTGTGCCCACCTAAAATGGAGATGTTTAGAGAGCAAATTGATAGATTTGAAAATGTTTATAATGAAGTTGAACGTATGGAGACTAAACAAATATTTAATGGCTGGTTTAAAGTTGATATAAAGCCATTTAAACAGGCGTTACTGAATAATATACGTAAATGGGGTAATATGTTCAAAGAATATCTGGTAGATACAGTTACAAATCGTTTAAGTGATTTGGGACAATTTATACGTTCAGCAGACGAAGGCTTACAGCAAACGGTACAAGAAGGTGATTATCAGGCTTTGGTGAACGTTATGGGATTTTTGTTGAATGTTAAAGAACGCCAAATTAATACTGACGAAATGTTCGGTCCTTTAAGGGACACAATTGAACTATTAAAATTCTACGATCAAGATATACCGGAGGAAATCAATGTTTATCTCCAAGAGTTGCCCGAACAGTGGAACAATACGAAAAAAATCGCTGTCACTGTGAAACAACAAGTAGCTCCATTACAGGCTGCCGAGGTCACATTTATACGTAAACGAATCATCGATTTCGATAATCGAATCGTTTACTATCGCGAAGTGTTTAAAAAGTACACGTTTTTTCAATACAATTGCAAAGAGCCCTACAAACTTATCGATAAAGTTGATGGTGACTTGAGCAAGTTCGAGAATACAATGAGGAATATACACGAATCGGGCTCATTGTTTGAGGTGAATGTGCCCGATTTTAAGATATTAAAACAGTGCAGAAAAGACCTGAGAATGTTGAAGGTGAGTCGATAAACATCTAGAATTGGTAATGAAAGAATGCGGCTTAATTAAATTTTCTAATAAATATTTAAAGCAATTATGGGATTACGTTGAAATTGTGCATACTTGTGTGAACGATTGGAAAACGACACCGTGGCGGAAAATTGATGTGGAGAACATGGACATTGAGTGTAAGAAGTTCGCTAAAGAGATCCGTATGCTGGATAAGGAAATGCGTGCATGGGATACTTATAGTGGATTAGAAGCAACCGTAAAAAATACATTAACTTCATTAAAAGCAGTTGGGGAATTACAAAATCCGGCTATAAGGGAAAGACATTGGACGCAATTAATGAAGTCTACTAAGGTGGGTGGAGAGACATTGTCTAATGATGAGATTTGTTTGTACATAATGTAAATATTGTATATAAGACTGATGTTAAAAATTTTGTATATACACATTTCTTTTGTCCAACAGACTTTAGCAGCCTTACCGCCTGAATTTACAGTAAGTATATCGGAAAATGCATGTCTTAGAAATTAGTTTTTGTAAATAAAATTGAAAACAGGTAAGTAAATGCACTTAAGGAAAAAATTAGCTCACACCTCTCTCCTATTGTGTTGAAATGATTATTTTTTTATTTAGTGATGTTAATTATTGCAGACGAAAATCGTAATGGATCACAATACAACGTTGGCCGATTTATTGCAATTAAATTTGCATGAATGCGAAGAGGAGGTGAAAAATATTGTAGATAAGGCCGTTAAAGAGATGTCAATGGAAAAAATTCTACGTGAATTAAATGCGACATGGTCTAGTATGGAATTTGAGCAAGAAATTCACTCGCGAACTGGATGCAAATTATTGCGAGCCAGTGAAGAATTAATTGAGACATTAGAAGATAATCAAGTACAATTACAAAACCTAATTACGTCGAAATTTATTGCGCACTTTCTTAAAGAGGTCTCCGAATGGCAGAATAAATTGTGTTTAGCCGATCAAGTAATTACAATATGGTTCGAAGTGCAGCGTACATGGATGCACTTGGAATCGATTTTTATGAGTTCAGAAGATATAAGAAAACAGTTGCCAGATGATTCAGAACGTTTCGATAATATCGATCGCGATTTCAAGGAGCTGATGGTGCGAATGGCACAAATACCGAACGTCATCGAGTCGACAAATCAGCCCGGTTTATTAGAGAGTTTAGAAGTGTTGGAAAAAAATTTAACACTTTGCGAGAAAGCGTTGGCGGTTTATTTGGAAACGAAACGTTTGGCATTTCCTAGATTCTATTTCGTCTCATCTGCTGATTTATTAGACATTTTATCAAATGGTAATCAACCGGAATTGGTGGCCAAACATTTAACGAAACTATTTGATTCAATAGCAAAATTAAATTTTGACCGAAATGAAGACGGAACAGTAAATAAAATTATATATGGAATGCATGCCAAGGATGGTGAATATGTTGATTTTAATACAAGTACAGACTGTAACGGAGCGGTAATATTAAATTTTCTATTGTGTCTTGTATATATAGATATATATGTTATTAAATTTTAATGAAACAGGTTGAAATATGGTTAAATAAAATACAAGACTCAATGCGTGCAACAATACGGCATTCAATTGGTGAAGGTGTTTTGTCGTACGAAGAAAAGCCCAGAGACCACTGGTTATTTGATTTTCCAGCTCAGGTCTCATTGTGTGGCACACAAATATGGTGGACGACCGAAGTAAATATTGCCTTTTCTCGTTTGGAAGAAGGTTACGACAATGCTATTAGGGATTATTACAAAAAACAAGTATCACAATTAAGTACACTAATTACATTGTTGTTGGGTGACCTAACGAAACAGGATAGACAGAAAATAATGACTATTTGTACAATTGATGTACATTCAAGGGATGTTGTTAGTAAATTAATACAAATGAAAGTTGAAAGTGCATTAGCATTTCAATGGGTATCTCAGTTAAGGCACAGATGGGATGAGAAAGAAAAACATTGTTTCGCTAATATTTGCGATGCACAATTTACTTATAGTTATGAATATTTAGGGAACACCCCCAGACTTGTTATAACGCCACTCACCGATCGATGTTACATTACATTGACGCAGGTAGGTGTTTTATGTTCGAAAACTTACAAAATGTAAAATGCAATTTTAGTTATTTAACAAAAGAATTTGTATAGACCAAAGTACATTTAGTAGATTCCTCAATTTAATCTCTACTTTACCTCTATTCTATGTTATTTATTCCAGTCTCTACATTTAATAATGGGTGGTGGTCCGGCAGGTCCAGCAGGCACAGGAAAAACAGAGACTACAAAAGACTTAGGTCGCGCCTTAGGAATTATGGTTTATGTATTCAATTGTTCAGAACAGATGGATTATAAAGTACGTTTTCACTTTGTGTCATTTTTATTTATTAAATACTTTGTAAAGAATACTTAAAGTGCACATTCAAAAAGGGAAAACCCATTTAATAAAGTACTTTCGAAATGGGACGAGAAAAAAAGGCGCACAAATGCACTGTTAGATATATTGCAAAAATACACACGCTCTCGTTTTATTTTTAGTTTGAAGTCTATATAAATTCATTTCATATATTACAAAGCGTATACACAAACAGATAGGTACTCTCTATATTATACACAGTGCACACACACGTCTTAGAGTCCTGTATAAGGAATATTAAAAAATAATATGATACTTGTAGAACTTTGAATATAATAAACGCGAGAAAAAAAGTGAGAGTAAATGTTAGGACACGTTTTGTGGTTTATGAAAACATTAGAGAGGCCCATTTAGCATTTATATAAAAGTTGATTGTGTATTGTATAAAAATTTTTTTAACTGTTATCTGTCGACAGTCCTGTGGAAATATTTACAAAGGACTCGCCCAGACAGGAGCTTGGGGTTGTTTTGATGAATTCAATAGAATATCAGTGGAAGTTCTTTCCGTTGTGGCTGTGCAAGTGAAGTCAGTTTTAGATGCGATTAAAAATAAAAAAGTAATGTTCGATTTTATGGGTGACCCAATAGCTCTAGTTCCTACTGTTGGTATCTTTATAACAATGAATCCTGGCTATGCAGGACGAACCGAATTGCCAGAAAATTTAAAAGCACTTTTCAGGTATATTTAACAAAAGAATTGAAAAAAATATATTCTATGTACTATAATGCATTTACGTAAAAATGGAGAAGACTCTTTTGTGTGTTTTATTTTATTTTTGTATATGTATACGAAATACAACACACAAAATAGAAGGTACGAACGATGGTATAGGTATTGTGTTTTTGTTATTTTTTAGACCGTGTGCAATGGTTGTACCAGATTTCGAATTAATATGTGAAATAATGCTGGTAGCAGAAGGTTTCCAAGAAGCGAAAATATTAGCAAGAAAATTCATAACACTTTACACATTGTGCAAAGAGCTTTTATCAAAACAAGATCATTATGATTGGGGATTACGAGCTATAAAGTCTGTTTTAGTGGTTGCTGGTTCTTTAAAAGTATAATAAACACATTTCATTTGTGTCACTTGTGCTTGTGCCCCCCTTATCTCGCTATTTAATTTTTCCAGAGAGGCGATCCTGGGAGACCAGAAGAGGAAGTACTCATGAGAGCTCTTAGAGATTTTAATATACCGAAAATTGTAACGGATGATACGCCCGTTTTTATGGGCCTTATTGGTGACCTCTTCCCAGCATTAGAAGTACCCAGAAAAAGGGATGCAGAATTTGAAAGAACTGTCAAACAGGCTGCCGTAGATTTGAAATTACAGCCGGAGGATAATTTTATTTTAAAGGTCTTTTTTCATGAAATTTATCGCCTTATGGTCTGAATATTTATATTCGCACTTCTTCTTTTTTTTCTGCTCTCTCGATTCCCCCACACACACGCTCCTCACCTTGTGTAGGTGGTACAGTTGGAAGAGTTGCTGGAAGTTAGACATTCCGTCTTTATTGTGGGTAATGCTGGCACTGGGAAAACGCAAGTATGGAAAACATTGTTTCGTACATATATAAATATAAAAAGGAAGCCAGTATACAATGATCTAAATCCAAAGGCAGTAACGAATGATGAACTTTTTGGTATAATAAATCCAGCTACAAGGGAATGGAAAGACGGATTATTGTCAGTTTTGATGAGAGATCAGGCAAATTTATCTGGGGATAATCCAAAGTGGATTGTTTTGGACGGCGATATCGATCCTATGTGGATAGAATCATTAAATACAGTTATGGATGATAACAAAGTTCTTACTTTGGCAAGTAATGAGAGAATCGCATTAACACCTACAATGAGATTACTATTTGAAATATCTAATTTACGAACCGCTACGCCAGCCACCGTTTCCCGTGCCGGTATTCTTTATATAAATCCACAAGATCTTGGATGGAATCCGTAAGTTATATATTATTATAATTTATTGCCTCTTTCACACGTTACCTATATGCCACAAACTTACACAAAAATACACTCCACTCCAATCAATATAGAGAAAGCAGCGCAACATTTTTTTTTTCATCCACAGCACAATTTAAAATTAAAATCCCTCTTAAGTAAATTTCATTTCCATTTTTCTTTTATTTATTTATGTAGACCACCCTTCTGTGTTGCATGGTTTTTGCTCTTATTTCGTTAATCTTTTTTAGTATGTCAATAAAATTGTTATACCTACCAATACTCTTCTATCATGTCCATCTCTCTCCCATAAAACACTTTAAACTTGTATCTATTATATTTGTAGTTTCGTTACGAGCTGGATTGAAAGTCGTTCGATCCAATCAGAGAAATCAAATTTAATCATGCTCTTTGACAAATATATACCAATTTGTTTAGAGAACGTCCGTACAAGATTTAAGAAAATTACGCCAATAGCCGAAACAGCACATATAGAAATGTTATGCCATTTATTAGATTGTTTATTAACGCCTACAAACACACCACAGGACTGTCCAAAAGAATGGTATGAATTATACTTCGTTTTTTGTTGTGTTTGGGCCTTTGGTTCGGCAATGTTTCAAGAGCAGGTGTGATTTATTTTAAATTCCTATCTAGTGTTTGTTTTTTTTTAATTATTTATATACTAAAAACCGCAATTACACTTTTTTTTCATCTATTAGGCAACGGATTATCGTATAGAATTCACTAAATGGTGGACAAATGAATTTAAAACAATTAAATTTCCTACAGGCGGTACAGTGTTTGATTATTTTATTGATAATGAAACAAAACAATTTCTATCGTGGACGGAAAGTTTAGGACGCTTCGAATTAGACCCGGATATACCGCTCCAAGTAATTTACAATTCTATTTATCTATTTATGTAGAGTACTTTTTTTTGAATAAATTCTCAACACACATTTGCAGGCTGTTCTAGTACACACGGCCGAATCGATTCGTATACGATACTTTTTGGATTTATTAATGGGAAAACGACATCCGGTCATGTTAGTGGGTAATGCAGGATGTGGAAAAACTGTGCTAGTCAATGAAAAACTGTCCACATTGTCGGATAATTATGCTATTACAAATGTACCATTCAATTTTTATACAACATCGGAAATGCTCCAAAAGATCCTTGAAAAACCATTAGAGAAAAAGGCTGGCCGCAATTATGGACCTCCAGGAAATAAAACATTAATTTACTTTATTGACGATATGAATATGCCCGAAGTGGATACATATGGTACAGTGCAGCCGCACACACTGATAAGGCAGCATTTGGATTACAATCATTGGTATGACAGGAACAGATTGACACTGAAAGATATACATAACTGTCAATATGTATCGTGTATGAATCCAACAGCAGGCAGTTTTACTATCAATCCGAGATTGCAGCGTCATTTTTATGTATTTGCTATTAATTTTCCTGGTACAGATGCTTTAACAACAATTTATCATGCAATTTTAAGTCAACATCTTTCCAATGTTGAATATAAATTCCCTTCAATTGTTTCGAAATTATCTGAAAATGTGGTACAAGCGACTGTTGCATTACACCACAAAGTCTCGCAGATATTCCTACCGACTGCTATTAAATTCCATTATATTTTCAATTTGCGGGATATTTCGAACGTTTTCCAGGTACGTAAATATTTTTATCAATAAAACTAATATTTTATTATTTACATATAAAATCGTATATAATAATGTGTATAAAATAACAATAACGCTGGGATTTCTTGTACGTGCTTCTTTACAAGTTTGAAAGAAATAAAGAAAAATTCAATGCAAGAAGGAACTATTAAATCGTGAACAATAAAATAATATATATATGAGGTATATTTATGTGTGAGTTGAAAGGGGAGACCGCCTGGTCGTAGGTAGGTATACGATTGTCTTGAAGAAAATAAATTAAAAATTCTAAATGAAATGAATTCTAAAGGCCATAAAACATTTCATGTGTCTCATATTGACTGTAAAGTGTAAAATTTTGCAAGAGCATGCACGGGTATAATTAAAAGAAATATTGTAACACGTAAAGAAAATAAAAGGAAATATAATATAATATCCAGCAAAAAACGGAGACATAAAACACATTAAAAATAAATACTGGCGGTAGGGTGGGTGGTATATATGTATACGGTTGCCAACTGGACTTCTCTCTTCTTTTGATTTAATTAAAAATTTCAATGGAGAAACAGCTCTTTTATTTCGCAGGGTTTATTGTTTAGTAGTAACGAATGCCTGAATCAACCGTCTGATTTAATACGCCTTTGGTTGCACGAATGTCAGCGTGTATATGGCGATAAATTAATAGAAGAGAAAGATATTGATGCATTCACTAAACTACAATTGGATATATTTAAGAAAAACTTTGAAGTAATCACTCGCAAATGATCATTTATTTAGATGAAAATAGCCATTTAATTGTAGGAGATCGATGAAAGTATTGTATTTGAAAAACCGATTATTTATTGTCACTTTGCTGGCGGAATTGGCGAACCGAAATATATGCCAATTGTAAAATGGTCAACATTAAATAAACTTTTAACCGAAGCAATGTCTAGTTACAATGATTTAGTAGCTGCAATGAATTTAGTATTATTCGAAGATGCAATGATGCACGTTTGTAGGTGAGTTTCGTTAATTGAATTCCTAAACTAAAAAAAAGAAACCAAGATAGATTAAAGAAAATTCTCTTTTCTAGAATAAATCGTATACTCGAATCGCCGAGGGGTAGTGCTCTGTTGGTGGGCGTCGGTGGCAGTGGTAAGCAGTCTCTCGCTCGTCTTGCTGCATTTATCTCGTCTTTAGAGGTGGCCCAGATACAATTGAAAAAAGGCTACGGTGTACTGGACCTGAAACATGAATTGTCCTCATTATATTTAAAAACAGGACTGAAAAATGTCGGCATCATGTTCCTGATGACTGATGCTCAAGTACCAAATGAGCAATTTCTTGTTCTTATGAACGACATGCTGGCTTCAGGGGAAGTGCCTGATATGTTTCCTGATGATGAAATAGAAAATATTATAGCAGGTGTACGTAATGAAGTTAAGGGTGCTGGAATGTTAGATACGAGAGAGAATTGTTGGAAATTCTTTATTGATCGTGTTAGAAGACAGTTAAAACTTGTCTTATGTTTTTCACCAGTCGGCTCAACGTTACGTGTTAGATCCAGAAAGTTTCCAGCAATTATAAATTGTACACAAATCAATTGGTTTCATGAATGGCCTCAAGATGCACTTGTCTCTGTGTCGTTGCGATTCCTTCAAGAAGTCATTGAATTGCCGGTGAACATAAAAACGCAAGGCATTTTTATTTCATCACGTTAAAAAAATATTATTTTATAGGAGAACCTTAGGGATTCAGCTTCTAGATTTATGGCGTACGCACATACTTCAGTAAATTCAACATCAAAATTGTATTTACAAAATGAGCGACGTTACAATTACACTACACCTAAATCCTATTTGGAGCAAATCACTTTATATTCGAAATTGTTGAAACAAAAGTCCAGTGAATTGCACGGTAAAGTGAAGCGGTTAGAGAATGGTTTAGAGAAGTTGCGTAGCACCGCAAAACAGGTGGACGAATTAAAAAAGAAACTCGCTGTCCAAGAGATCGAATTGAAGGAGAAAAATGATGCGGCTGATGCGTTGATTGAAATTGTGGGCATTGAAACGGAAAAAGTGTCCATTGAGAAGAATTTGGCGGATGAAGAGGAGGAGAAAGTCGCTATAATAGCGGACGAAGTTAGTAAAAAACAAAAAGATTGCGAAGAAGACTTATTAAAAGCTGAACCAGCATTAATAGCAGCACAAGAAGCACTAAACACACTGAATAAAGCGAATTTAACTGAATTGAAATCATTCGGTTCACCACCGGGCGCTGTAACGAATGTTACAGCCGCAGTTATGGTACTGCTTGCACCATCTGGTAAAATACCAAAAGATCGTAGCTGGAAGGCAGCGAAAATAATGATGGCCAAAGTTGATACATTCCTAGATTCACTTATTAATTATGACAAAGAAAATATACATCCGGATATAATGAAAGCAATTGAACCGTATTTGAAGGACGCCGAATTTGAGCCGGAATTCGTGCGCTCCAAGTCCGCTGCCGCTGCTGGCTTATGTGCATGGGTTATAAATATTATAAAATTTTACGAGGTTTATTGCGATGTCGAGCCGAAACGTAAAGCACTGGCCGCCGCGAATGCAGAACTGGCAGCTGCACAAGAAAAATTGAGCGGCATTAAAAGGAAAGTCGCTGTAAGCGAATCAAATGTGTTAATTTTACGAATAATTCTAACGCATTTTGGCAACTGTTCTTTTTTCATTAGTCGTTAGAGGAGCAACTTGCAAAACTGACTGCTGATTTTGAGAAAGCTACAAGTGAAAAATTGTTATGTCAACAAGAGGCGGACGCCACAAATGCTACAATTCAATTAGCAAATCGCCTTGTTGGTGGCTTAGCAAGCGAAAATGTTCGATGGGCCGAGGCGGTAAACAGGTAAAGGCCCTGAACGCACTTTTCATTTACGGTAAACCACTTGTGATTGAATTTTTTTCTCCTCTCGTAGTTTTGTTGAACAGGGCAAAATGATGCCGGGAGATGTATTGTTAACAACGGCATTCATTTCATATGTGGGTTGCTTTACAAAGCAATATCGATTGGATTTATTGCATAAAATGTGGTTGCCGTTTCTAAAAACACTAGACGTAAGTACATACTTAATGTATTAACTAATCAATTCAATCACTTATATTGGGATGAAATGTGTTTATTTAAAGCCGCCAGTTCCAATTACAGAAAATTTAGACCCACTATCATTATTAACAGATGATACAATTATTGCGAAATGGAATAATGAGGGCTTGCCAAGCGACAGAATGTCAACAGAGAACGCAACAATATTATCGAATTCAGATCGTTGGCCGTTAATGATTGATCCGCAGGTAAACAAATGAATCAAACAATATACATATAAATAGGGTATATATAATGGGAGCAGCTTTTTACAAAAAAAAAAATCTACTGAAACATAAACAACGACATGCATGATTATTTGTGTATTTTAGTTGCAAGGAATAAAGTGGATTAAACAACGTTACGGGAATAATTTAAGGGTGATTCGTCTAGGACAAAAGGGGTATTTAGATGTAATTGAAAAATCAATTACACAAGGAGCTACAGTACTAGTGGAAAACATTGAGGAGAGCGTTGATCCTGTATTGGACACTTTGCTCGGTAGAAACTTAATAAAAAAGGGAAAGTAAGTGAAAATGGAGTGTGGAACCGGAGTCTCTGTTCATTTATCCTATTTGTATCTGTATTATGTTTGGTGTTTTATTATAGAGCGATCAAGATAGGCGATAAAGAAATTGAATATAATTCAATGTTTCGTTTAATACTACAAACGAAATTAGCAAATCCCCATTACAAGCCGGAAATGCAAGCTCAAGCAACATTAATTAATTTCACTGTAACCAGAGACGGTTTAGAGGACCAACTTCTTGCTGAAGTTGTTAAAGCCGAAAGACCGGACTTAGAGGAACTTAAGGTGTATTAAGTTCGACTCATTTTATTTGTACGTAATTAATAATAATACGATGAAAAACTTTGTTTGTGTGTTCAAGGCCGAACTGACAAAACAACAAAACGATTTCAAAATAATGCTGAAAACATTAGAAGACGACCTATTATCTAGATTATCGTCTGCTGGTGGCAATTTGCTGGGCGATACGGCATTAGTTGAAAATTTAGAGACCACTAAAAAAACAGCAGCTGAAATTGAACAAAAAGTGGCTGAAGCGAAAATCACCTCAATGCAAATTGATCAAGCCAGAGAACATTATAGGCCAGCGGCAGCCCGTGCCAGTTTACTTTACTTCATTTTAAACGAATTAAATACCATTAATCCAATTTATCAATTCTCGTTAAAAGTAACAATTATCAAACACACACACATCGGGACCGTTTTTTCTAATTAAAATGTATAAATTTTTTTCTGTCTGTTCACAGGCGTTCAGTGTTGTTTTTCAAAAGGCTATTGCCAAAGCCCAACCGGCCGACACAGTTGTCGCAAGAGTAAATAATTTAATTGATTGTATATCATTTTCAGTATTCCAGTATACTAGCAGAGGGCTTTTTGAATGTGACAAATTAATATTTGCGTCACAAATGACTTTTCAGGTAGGTTTATACGTCGAAGAAACTTTTATAATTAGGAACTTGTAGCCAACTTTTCACCAACCTACGTGGCTTCACTTCAAAAATAAAAATAAAAGGAAAATATATTCCAACGTTTCTTGTAGAACAAAATTTAATTATCTTACTCATAAAGTGAGAAGATTATTTATTTATAGATATTATTAATGAATGAAGAAATACTGTCTGCCGATTTGGACTTTCTGTTGCGTTTTCCCCTCAAACCGCATGTAACTAGTCCCGTTGATTTTCTATCAAACACTAGTTGGGGCGGTATATGTAGTTTAGCAACAAAAGATGAATTCAGAAACTTGGATAGGGACATTGAGAATTCACCTAAACGATGGAAGAAACTTGTTGAATCTGAATGTCCAGAGCGTGAAAAATTTCCACAAGAATGGAAAAGTAAAACCGCCCTACAGAGACTATGCATGATGCGCGCCCTTCGACCAGATCGCATGATTTATGCCATTATGTAAGTACGCAGAAAAAAATTAAAATGCAAAAAGTCCCACCTATAGTAAATTGCTCATTTCTCTCTCACTCTTTAGTTTCTACATAGTTATTATTGATTAAACTCTTCCATCAGACACCGCACATTTACACAATATTTTTATGTCAACATATTACTACCAGTAATAAACGTAAAACTTTTAGAAATGATGTAATCATTTTGTAATGTACCTACTACACTGGGATGCATTAGCGGCACCAAATAAATTACAATATAGGAACATAAAAATAACAAAAAATTATTGCACATTGCAGTGGATAAAGCGATCCGGGATTGACGAGGATCATACCGAATCATTTTTTACTCAAGTTCATACTTTTTTTAATAAAACACTAGAATTAACTCATAAAATTGAATTTCCGCAATACAATATTAATTTTAGTAGTAAATTGAATGAAAATGTTTTTTTCTATGGGTATAATACACTTGTATTCATATGATGTTTTATTTAATTAAAATATTAAAACTTGGTAAATATTCTAAAGTTGTTTCAAAACGGGGGATTAAACACTGTATCATTCCTTAATTAAATACACTTTTGCATATAAAACTGCTTATGCGACACGAGAGCGAAGTGGATTTGATTTTTATTTCGTTCGCTTTTCTAATGTTCTTAGTGCTTTCATTGAAGAGAAACTGGGGAACAAGTATGTGGAGAATAAAACGGTGGAATTCTCCAAATCGTTCGAAGAAGCGAGCCCATCGACGCCCATCTTCTTCATATTGTCGCCGGGGGTGAATCCGTTGAAAGACGTGGAGGAACTTGGCGGCAAGATGGGTTTCACATTGGAAAAACAGAATTTCCACAATGTTTCATTGGGTCAAGGGCAGGAGATTGTGGCTGAAAATGCGATTGAAGTGGCCGCCAAAAATGGCCACTGGGTAGTATTACAAAATATCCATTTAGTGAAAAAATGGTTGCCCTCACTTGAAAAGAGTTTGGAACGTTACGCTGAAGGGTCGCATTTAAATTATAGAATTTTTATGAGTGCGGAACCGGCAGCAACACCAGCAGCACATATTATTCCACAGGTATAGATAAATTCAATTTAACATATATAATAATACGTAGAAGTTTTATTACAAGAATCTGGCACAATGAACGTTGATGCAATGAAATTTTTATTCTTTTAAATAAATGAACGACTATTAACACAATACTGTGTGGCATTAGAATGAATTTTATTGAGAGAAATATATAGCTGGAAATGTAAGATTTCATATATGTATGACGTTAAAA
The DNA here is from genome assembly GCA_963930825.1 of Silvanus unidentatus. Classification (NCBI taxonomy): domain Eukaryota; kingdom Metazoa; phylum Arthropoda; class Insecta; order Coleoptera; family Silvanidae; genus Silvanus; species Silvanus unidentatus. The sequence goes on from OZ005763.1 coordinate 654,811, forward strand.
CGAACAATTTGCAATTTAACGCTCTTAAAAATAACACCACAACAAAAGTTTTCTTTTCTACAATAAAGTTTTATTATATTTATTATATATGTGTGCAACGACAAATAACAGTGAAATGTTTTTACATGCAATTAATTGCATGTTTAATAGATTATATAAAATAATATTGTGCTATTAAACAATTTGAAAATAAAAAGTTTACTTTTAGTTTATATGCAAACTGTAATAAAATTTTTATTCTCGCAGCAAAATACATTTTACATATTGCAAAATGCAAAAATAAAAGAAAATGACCAAAACTATTGCGAACAATACATGGCAATGTATAGAATTTAATATAAAGGAGAAAAGTCGATTATTTTGCAATGTTATAAAAATGTTGTAGATGTGTGGAATGATTGACTGTTTCAATTCGTACGTAATAAAATGTTTTTATTTGTTAAAAGGGTATATTGGAATCATCAATAAAAATAACAAATGAGCCCCCAACTGGAATGCAAGCAAATTTACACAAAGCTCTATCAAATTTCAATCAAGAAACATTAGAACAGTGCGGAAAAGAAGCTGAATTTAAAGTAATATTATTTTCTTTATGTTATTTTCACGCTGTTGTTGCCGAACGTCGAAAGTTTGGACCACAAGGATGGAATAAAGTTTATCCATTTAATGTAGGCGACTTAACCATCAGTGTTTTTGTTCTTTATAACTATTTAGAGGCGAATTCTAAAGTACCTTGGGAAGATTTAAGATATTTATTTGGTGAAATTATGTACGGAGGTCATATTACAGATGACTGGGATAGAAGATTGTGTATTACGTACTTGGAAGAACTTTTACAACCCGACTTGGTAAGTGAAAATTGGCTGTTTGTTGTTGTAAAACTTGCAACTGATATTTTAATGGCATCTTAAATTTCCTCAAATATCATTTTACACTTTGGAATATTAATTTTTTTCTATTCAAACACTAAAAATCGTGTTTAACCATACGATATATTTCTTACACAGGTCGATGGTGAATTATTTCTAGCACCTAGTTTTCCAGCACCGCCAAACACAGATTATATTGGATACCACAATTATATAGATGAAATGATGCCACCGGAATCCCCATACCTATACGGATTGCATCCAAATGCCGAAATTGGTTTTTTAACCACAACAGCGGATAATTTATTTCGTACTGTATTCGAAATGCAGCCAAGAGATGCCGGTTCCGCTGGCGGTGCAACTATAACACGAGAAGATAAAGTACGTACACTAGAAAAAAAACCTATACACACACACACACACCGAACTCTATCCGCAGATCCGCAAAAAAATGAACACCACTTTTTATTGCGTTTTTCTATTAGGTCAAGCAAATGGTCGACGAAATGATGGAAAAACTACCAGAAGACTTTAATATGACCGAAATAATGGGAAAAGTCGAAGAACGAACACCATATGTAATTGTTGCATTCCAAGAATGTGAACGTATGAATTTTTTAACAGGCGAAATAAAGCGATCTCTAAAAGAATTGGAACTGGGCTTGAAGGGGGAATTAACAATTACATCTGTTATGGAAGATCTGGAAAATTCATTGTTTTTAGATCAAGTGCCTGTTATCTGGGCCCAGCGGGCGTACCCCTCATTGCTTGGTCTCACATCTTGGTTTGTTGATCTATTACTTAGAATAAGGGAATTAGAAACATGGTCTACCGATTTTGTCGTAATAAATCTCACATTCACCTAACTTAAATAAATAATCAACTTTTCAGTTGCCCGCATCGGTCTGGCTGGGAGGCTTTTTCAACCCACAATCACTATTAACGGCAATTATGCAAAGCACAGCCAGACGAAATGAATTACCATTAGACAAAATGTGTTTACAATGTGACGTAACAAAGAAGCAAAAAGAGGAATTCACGTTAGTATATATTATTTCGTTTACATAAAATAATGTCGTATATATCGTTGTCATACCCATTCACTTCGTCGGTGTGATGGAGTTTTTTAATAAAAGCGCGATTCTTTATTAAAATTTTAGTAATGCACCTCGCGACGGAGCATACGTTCACGGACTCCATATGGAGGGTGCTAGATGGGACGTACAAGCTGGTATAATAATGGATTCACGTATAAAGGAATTATACCCATCAATGCCTGTTATTAACATAAAAGCAATAACTCAGGATAAACAGGATTTAAGGAACATGTACGAATGTCCGGTTTATAAGACGCGCACAAGAGGACCCACTTATGTATGGACGTTTAATTTAAAAACTAAAGACAAACCGGCTAAATGGACTCTAGCCGGAGTCGCATTATTATTGCAAATATAATTATTCCATTCGCAGATATTGTAGCTCTTATTATTTGTATTCTCATTATTACGTTACATTATATGATAGAAAAATCAATAAAAGCCTCTGAGGAAAATTGTTGTCACTGTTGATATAAATAAATTTATGCCTCTTTTTCTAGCATGGATTTTAAATGAAAAATATTTTACATTTACATTTGTAGACAACGTTAGACCTCTACAGGAAATTGGGAGCAATAATTCAGCGAAAGAGAGGAAAACTGGTGAGTGTTTCGCGGAGTTTTCCTGTAGTTAGCGCTAGTGATCGGTTTTCCCAATATATCTGTGATCTAAAATTAAATATTTCAAATATTTTCTAAATAAATGTAAAAGTTTTGTTGATAAACGAGTTGCTTTAACAAGTACATCTGTGATATTAGTTCATTTAAAATTAAGAACATATACCGAAGATGCACTTATCAACCTCCCCCATTACAACAAATCAAAAATAAAAATCAAATTAAAATTGTTGAAAATGTGATGCATGTAACTATGAAATTTCTCTATCCACGGATATCAACAACGCTTTAAAACTGCATTGATGTTAAACGTGGGGAAAAAAATTTTCATTTATTTTTTTTACATGAACAAAACCCAAATACATAAAACCAAACTGTGAAAATCAATTTTAAAAACATACCTAAATAAACTGTGGATGTGTTGATGTGTGAAGAATTCTCTGCCGGACTAATTATCATAAACTTTGTATCACGGGCTATGTGCGATATGGAATAATCGCCCATAGTTCCATGATACATGGCTTATGAGAATCATCTTTAGCCACAAAACTGCACCGTAACATTTCTGTAAACGAGATAAATTTATTTTAATTGAAGAACTTAAGGATGATCATTGATTGAACCAATTAGTACAATCACTTTGATCTCAACATTTTGAAAACAAGTTGCAGACCAGAGAGTTGTACTGAAAAATTCAATCATCAAGAGTGCCACTTCGAAATCTTTCTTCAAAGTGCTCTAAATCAGAACTGACTGAAAGATTTAGAAGTGGTACCCTTTTATACATGGCTAGGCTGGGTAGAATTTCTGCAAAAAGTCATAAAACCACAGCGATATGTAAGTTCAATCAAGCTCAGTTTATGACAATTTTGTCACAAACCCAAAACAGGTAATAACCGTAGAAACATAAAACCACATAACAATACTAATTTTATGGGTTTACATTTATGATTCGTGGTTATTAAGAAAGCTTTGTATTGCATAATGAAGGGGGTGGTCGAAAAGACACGACTTGTCGGTGTATATGTAATAATTTTGGAGACTGAAACAGTCGCGTAGCATACGAACCTGAACAAATCAAATTTCAAAGCGACGCTATTGATTACAAATTTATCACGTTTGCAATAAAAAGCCTTCATGCATGCTTTTTCGCTAAATTCCGTAGCCATAACACTGGATTTTTAATAACTTTTCCCCAAACACATAAAAGCCGCGGTGGGAACAACGAAGTTAAAAAAAGCAAAACATTCTTTAGGGATGTAAAAGGAGAAAAAGTTTAATTATCTCACCCAGTACTAGTTGTCTTCACTCTTCTTTGTCGGTACTCACTCTCGATTGAAGACGATTCCAGTTTCCACACTTTCTTATATAGAGACTGTTATTGCTAAATGAAGTTTTCTTAAACGTATCAGATTTTTAGTGTTGCACTTTGACTTGCGCGGTTACAAACATCACTTTTATGTTGATGAAATTAAAATTCGATGCCTTTTTAAAATGGACTAATGTTTTATGTCCACGACAATAAAAATATCGACGAAAATATCAAATTGCGAATGTTTATTTGTGTCACGAAATATGAGAAAATTTTATTAGTTTTCAGTGTAACTCAAAAAAATACCCTTTGACTATCATGTGAATAATGTTTTAATAATTAAATGGTTATACTAACTTTTATAACTAATAAGGTAGATGTTGTGTTTATGGCACATTGAATGGGAGTTCCCTGAAATGAAAGGTCTTTAATATGGAGTTTATCATAAATAGACTATAAGTTACCTTGTACAATGCCTAATTGGGACTAGATTTAACTATTTACACTAAAAACTTAATCTAAGCCTAAAATTTAAGTATATAAATAAAATATATACACTATTTACATATATACATCTGTACACTATTTACATATGTACATATATACACTACACATACACACATCGGTACATCTATACAGTATTTTCATATGTACATATATACTATGTGTAGTATATACATATGTACAATTTAGGGCTGTGGAAGAAATCAAATTCTCCAATTAAAATTCACAATATTTAAAGCAAATCAAATTGACACCAGTCAACTTTAATTGTTAATGCTAATTGTTAATAAGCGTAATGTTTCCCTTGATTTTCAATAAACTAAAGCTAACAGCAATTTTTCATATACACCTAACATAAAACAACGTTCACTCTAGCACTAATAAAAATTTACAAATACTTCTGATTAAAAATAACCAGTCCTTAATTATTAAAAATACTTACATAATAATTTGTATATCCTTTAGAAGTGAACGCCTTATTGAATAATGACTAAACATTACTATGTACATGTAGGACCCGTAAACCAAGCTTTTCAATTTTTTATATGTACAATTTGTTTCTGTAATCAAAAAAGTTTTCTAGAATCACATAATTTAAAATCAAATTAAAACAAAACAAAAATTTCAAATGATAGTCAAAGTTAAGGCAAAATTTTTCTAAGTTTCTAAGTTTGTGGAAGTTGTGCAACAGGAGGATTGAAGAGACTGAATGGCAGGAGCAATGCTGAAGACTTCACCACTATAGCTTCGCAAAAAGGTGAGGAAAGAAGGAAGGAAATTTATTACGCTTAAAACATTAACCGGTATAGTTGTTTAATAACAATAGTGAACGTTGATTTCGTTCGTGCTTAGCCATTAATTTATACATATATTAAATGCGTTTGTATTTCATTTTATATTGTAACTATAATATGGATTAATAATCGGTAGTAGAAATGGTTTATATCTTAATATTGCATTATATATGTGATGTTGTAAACGTAAAATTAACCCAAGAAAATAAATATTCAAATTTTAAGGCAGTAGCAGATGATATGATTTCGTTCTCGTCTAAGTAGTATCTTGAGGAACGTAGTGATAAAATATACACTGCGAACTTCAAAATACTGTTTATAAAAGAACATTTTTCAGCATTTAGCAGATGAAATTATGTTGATACTGCGCGGATTAATATGAAGTGATGAGAAGATGAGATGAGATGATAATCTGTGATCCCCTATTTAGTAAGACTTGGAGGTATAGATTGTAAAAATTGACTCTATACCACACAACCCTTACCAGAAGGATGGTCACGCTTTTTTTTTCAATGATCCACTCCCTAATTGTTAGTAAAGAGAAAATTGATTGTTAATTGGTCATAATTACATCAATATCAAATGAAACAATGTCTGATTAAAAATTATAATTTAGATCGATAATGGATTTTCAAAGTGCAAAGTCGTTAGTTTAAGAAAATACTTAGGTATTAAATGGAAAAAATTATTTAAAAATTTTTAAGTAAATTCTTAATCCAGGGAACAGGACGAGGACCTCACTTTGCATAGTTCCCCAAAAATTGTGTAGCTAACAAACACTATTAATAAAATACAATAATTAATTCAACTAATAATAACTAAACTATACACAGTTTCTTGAGTTAAACATTTTTAAGTTTTTTTGCGGAAATTGTTAGAGATTTGAGCTCGTGCTTTTGTGTGTTGCTGCATGTACGTACAAAAGAAGTCTGTCGACACAAACGCTGGTGAAGAATATGAAAACACCGAACACAATGCACAGGAAACAATGCAATCAAGCTAATGCAGCTACAAAAACCAACATAAAGACATTTTTTTTGCAGCAAATAATAAGTGCCTGAAATACCGTGTTAAATGCTCGATAATAAAATTTAAATTTCGATAAACATTTCATTACTGTATTTAAATAAAAATTACTGGTTTCTGTTTAGATCTTTATACCAAAACCTACACTAAAATTTTTATTGGACCATATCGTTTATAAAAATTAACCACGTAAAATTTATGCAAGACCTGAACTAACGTTTATTTCATTTCCTGTACATAAAAGTTTATATATGTAATAAGTAGTTTTATCTAACGTAAGAAACTAGGATTATAATTTTATATGTGTTTGAATCAAAATAGAACGTAATAATAGACAATATTGTCTATTTTCTTATTTTAAAGTTATTTGGGATGATGGTAAAAAGAGGAAATTAAAAGATTTCATCATATTTTTATACCTAAAACATTTTTATTAGCTAATAACAGCGGAACAGGAACTATTTAAAATGTGTCAACCATAGATTACTTCTCTGTTGAGTGTTTTCCACATCATATTGATATCGTACAGTATAAATGATTAATTATTCATTTACATGTGCACGGTATCATTAATGATGAAGAAATAGAACATTGGTGCAGGGCATTGTGCTGGTGAAGCAGTAAACCCCTTTTTTCCCTGTTTGTCTATTTCACGGGGGTTCAGCTTTGAATTGCAACTGAAATCCCCACAAAACAACAATCCAGGAAAAAATTTTAAATCAACACATACCTGAAAGAAATATAGATACCAACAAAGTGTTCAATACAAATCTTAACTTTTATAAATGGAATGTTCTTGTATTTAAATAAACCAATTTTACTTACAAGTGTCAAGAAGTGTAGACTCTTTAAGTACTTAAATGTTGAAAGAATCAATCACTGCCTGTAATTAAATTGTATTTTAATGATTAATTTATATAATTTACTGTTCTAATTATGAAAATTACTTACCATCGAAATATAAGGGATTTGGTGTCAGTTTGATTCGGAGATTTGAAAGAACTGTAAACAGTAAAATAGGTTTAAACAATGAAATAAATTACATAAAATTGGCCATTTGAAATCATGTGACACCAAATCTCTAATATTTTGGTGGAAAGTACTTTTTTTACACTTATAACTATGTATATACGATCAATTTTTTTTTGTCTTTTTTCAGTAAACTACATCTACATCTTTTGTTCTTATGCTAAACATTTATGCTGGTCAAGCTTCGAGCGGGACTTAAAGGCGGAGGACATCAATGGATTAGACACTGAACACCAACTTATTTATAATCTCTTTAACTTATTTAAAATCCAACTATCACTGTTTTAGCAATCCTGTCCCGGCACCTTTTCGAAATGAAGTACACTTTTACCAATAACCAAACTCAGAAACATTGCAGCACTCATAAAACAATTGTTTTCTTTTTATATTTTTAATTCCCATTTATTCCATATCATTATCAACTAGTACCAAGGGGTTATTCTTTCGAATTCCATAAACTTGCACATTCAAATGCTTTTGCATTATCACTTTCTTGTTATATATTTTATTATTCAAGTCATTTTCGGGGGGGAGAACAACCTGGAACAAGTGAAAAAACATTTGTAGGCTCCGAATAAGTTAATAACTTCAAAAATAAATGAGTTAACAAGAACATTCCATTTACATTGTCATTAATCAAATTATTCAATATCAAAATTCCTATTATATTAAATACTAAAAAAATGTATTAATGTTGCATTACTCCTCCACAAAACTACCATATATATGTGCAGTGTACTTTAAAATAAGACAGATGCCCAATTATATGATATGTTTGTAAAGAAAATACCTAAATCCCCTTCAAACAAAGAAAAAGTTGAATCAAAGAAACATTTCAAAATTGTTAACAATGCAAATTTTAGGCTTATACTGTTATCAATAGAAAAGGGATACCAAGGGAATAGTTTGTCCTTATAATCCGTGCAAAAGCACAAAATATGAGAGGTAAAACAAGTTCTTCAAGAACTCCATTACTTTTTCAATCTTCGCGAAATCGACTATTTTATGCTTACTAGTTATTAAAAAATTACCAAGAAGCAAAAAAATTGTCGGTGTCATAAAGAAGTTTTATAACCCAAAACGCAGCCAGTGGTAAATGAAAATAATTTGAATTAAGCCTATAAAACAAGAAATATTACAGCATTCTTTTAATAACGTGCAAATGTAGAAATTTTCCATTTTATAGCCAAGTGCAACTCCATAGGCGCGACAAAACCGTATTTATTGAGAGTTTTAAAGGCATTAGTTGCAAATGTTCACCAACGTCAAAAAAACTAACAACAAATACAGTCTTTCATTCATTTCCTTGATTATTAAAATGAGCTTGAAACCAAACTTAGGTATTTGAAACATGAGATACAAAAATACCTACTAATATATTGCAAAGTCGTTAGTTTAAGAATATACTTAAATTTTTTATATTTAAGTCTAAACTAGTGATATTCTAAGTATATTCCTAATCCAGGGAACAGGACGAGGACCTCACTTTGCAAGTTCCCCAAAAAATTGAATGTATTTATGCATAGAATGAATGTTTATGAAGTAAGAAAAGTGAATTAAAAAGTACGAAACACTTACCCTCAAAAGAACGAACCACTTGCAGAAAGTAACGCTATAGGGCGCTTCATAGTGTATACATAAAACCGGAATAAAAACCATTCCTACTTAAAACAGAAGGCAAAGGTCTGATTACCAATAATAACGAAAATAAATGGCGGTTTCTCTCTTGCTAGGACCTTTGCCGACCGTTTCTCAACTTATAACCGGTTAAAATTTAAAATTTTCCTTTGCCTAAAATGACATAAAGGAAAAGCTGAAACAGAAAAAAGATTATTGTGATTTATGATGAAAAACAAGCAAATTTAACTTACGTGTAAAATGGACTAGATGAAACAGGTTCAAACCTGGTCCAACACTATGTATAGATAAAAAGTGGCAATAAATAAAAATAAAAGAACTTTGGGAAAAACTAAAACAAAGATAGGTAAAATTAAAAAAAATACAGACATGTACACGAATATAAACATTCATTCCATCATAAATACATCGCAAAGTCGTCGGTTTAAGAAGATACTTAATTATACGAATAAATAAATGCATTGAACGATTTACATAAGTATATTCTTAATCCAGGGAACAGGACGAGGACCTCACTTTGCATGGTTCCCCAAAAATTGTTTAACGTTGTATTAAAAGATTGTTTATTTTACAAACCAATTTATACTTACATGTGAAAATAATACATGGATGATAATGCAGTTTAAAGCTTGAAGCGGATCTAAAACAGATAGGGACTAATAGATTGAAAAGTGAAGGCTGATAAAGAAACCTACACCAACCTACACAACTACAACAACACTACTTTAGGGCGATAAGAAGAGTTTCTACATGAGGAGAGACAGGAACTATTTACATAGTGAATGACTGAATATCAACCTGTAAAAGAAAATTCAATTAAAACAAATAAATTAACAATTTCAACAAATTATTATAAACAATCTATTTAATACAACATTAATGCAAAGTCGTTTGTTTAAGAATATACTTTAATTAACAAAGAACACAATATTGAATAGTTGTCAGTATATTCTTAATCCAGGAAACAGGACGAGGACCTCACTTTGCACGGTTTCCCAAAAAATATGAGTTTGATTAAATTTGAAAGTTAAACATTTTCAGCTTTCAAATTTGAACAAACCGTTTTTACTCACTTAAGAAAACTAAAACCACTTCAGATGCATCTGAACAGTTTGCTTGTTAGACAGTAAATCAGCGATTCGTTCGGGGGGTTTTTATATAAATCATTTAGCCCCATCAAATTTTATTTCACTATTAGACGGTCAGTTTAATGGGGTAAGAAAATTAAAATATATTTAAATGTGCGAATTTAAATGCTTTTAAGAAAATTAATTACCGTCTAAGAGTAAACAAGTTTAGATACCTAAATGTTATGTATATTCGTAAAAGATGTTTGTGTGCATACTTATTTATTGAGAGCAATAAGAAAATTACACCCACCTAATAATGTAATTGAATAAGGGCGTGGAGGAAGTATTTATTCCAGAGAAACTGAAAAACAAGTTAAAATTAACACAATCACATTCGACCCAATCATACAATTACATCGAAAAACTTATTCTAACATGCACCCAGTATGTTATAGTTCCAAGAAAAAGTTTTATACTAAACATACTTTAACATTCATACCCTAAATACTAGATATGAAGGCGTTGAATGATGAGGTAGATTCCTGAAAGAAATATAAGGTAAAGACAAATAGAAGTATGTTTTATATATAAAACAAACATTGGTTGTGTTGTCATTTTCTCTCGAGGAAGAAGCTGATGGTCCATTGGATGTAGAATCGTTTCTGGAGGTACTTTCCAAATCGTGTGAAATATCTTGCAATTCTCTGCAAACTGCAGTTTTTCCATCTGTAAAAAAAGGAAAAAGTTGAATCCAAGTCACTAATAACAAACAAAATTCTCATAAACATCTTTTAGAATATACAAATTAATTTACATTTAATGAATACATCATAATGTTTCTTATCAGACGCAAAGTTGTCAGTTTAGGAATATACTTAAGTATTTTATGAAAAAATTACTTAAAAGATTTCTAAGTATATTCTTAATCCAGGGAACAGGACGAGGACCTCACTTTGCGTAGTTCCCCAAGGTTTTTTTCTTTATTTATTTATTAACATATTAAATCTTACATAAACTTATCTCTAAGACATAAAGAAGGGTAGTAAAATAATGCAAAATAAAATGTGGTCATCTTGGTGTTGCCGAACATCTAATTTATGTCAAACTCCAAATTAGAGATTAGGCAACACCTAGACAAGGCCAAACATTTACGTGGTTGCAGTTGAAATCGAATTTTTGCCATTTGGAAGATATTTCTGATGAGTGCTGCTATTATATTTTGAAAATCGCAAAAGATAGCAGTACTCTAATACAGACTACTATCAGTTGCGATCTCAAAAACTAACAGCAAGTTCTTGAAAAACGAAAACGTTTCCTCCAACAAGATGTTTTTGTCGGTTTAATGTGGTATTAATACAGTTTCCATAAAGCGCGAATATCTGCACTTTAACAATATTCGCCGCTAAATGAAAGCGTAAAAAAACACAATTTCTCATATGTATTTAAGAGGAAAAAAATCCATTTTTCAGAGAAACTATGCCCGGGTTCAACTGTTTAACGTTCACAGTTCTACCCTAACATAGTTTCTACAAATCGTGGACATATTAATCCTGAAATTCAAAAATTTCCTATTGTTGTAAAATAATTATTTAGTCGAGATGCACAAAATATTCGAATTTATATAATCCAAAATTCAAATACTATGCACATCATAACCAAAATAATTTGTCTGATTCTGAGGTACCTAAAGTGCTGGTGTTGCAATTGTTAATAAAATAATTAAAACAAAATGTAAAAATTTATCGAAATAATTAATTCATTTTCTTAAACAGAAGCAGGAAGTGAATGAAAACTTTTAACTTTTGTATTATATACCGTTACCCAACAAATACAACTCTTTATATTTAACTTCCTCTGTGTGTCTCTCTTTCTGCAGGTGTTTCTCCATCTCCAATGTAAAATAATTATTCTCATCAACTTTACAGACTGTGTTAATAATAATAAACCTAAATTAACACAAAATGTAAAATTTGATAAAAATAATAAACGAAATTTCAATCAAGTTCACCCTTAAATAAGCACATAATTTCCTAATTATGATGTTGGATAGAATTAATTTGGTGAGAACTTGCAATGACTGAAAATGTCTACAGAAACACTTTAACAACCAAAGCAAATCCTTCACAAAAAAACTCATAGGATCTCTGTTGGTTTTGATGATTTGCTTCTTTTACAATAATCAAAGGCTAAAGTCAAGGTAGTTAACTAAATATTAAGGAGTATCCCTTTTTAAAACAGTATTATTAATAAGGACATCATTCATTATGTACGATTTTAAATTACATAAAAGGTAAATAAAATTTAGTCAATTAAATACAGTTTGTTATAACTTCAGTTGCTGTGATTCAAGTTGTAGGTACTAGATGACAAGAAACTACTTTGTTAAGGGAATGAGATAAAATTAGATTTTAAAACAATCTAATTTGTATCACACGCCTTTTACAAAATAGTCTACAAAAATTCGGCCAGAAAACCACCTAAAAAAGAATTACATATATAATTAATACAAATATTGTGGTAGTTAAATGCAGTTTCTTCTACTTTGGTTTTAGTTTTACTCGTACTAGATGGTAAGAAATTACTTTATGAAAGGTTTGTGAATCATAAAAATTTTAAACATAATTTTAATGATCCACAATCCCCTCAAAAAATAATTCACAGGTAAGTAGAGTGTATGTGTTTATTTTCCCAGTTCTATAGAAAGCGATATTAATTTGTAAAAGGAATGAGAATCATGCAAATTTTAAATACAATCTACAAAACCCACAGTCCTCTCACAAATTAATTTCATAATTCACATGTAGTAATAATCCCTGAAAAAGAATTACAGAATAAAGACCAACACCATTGCGGAATGACTTTGAATGTGATGATTTTACTAGTACTAGATGAAAAGCAATTACCTTGTACAAGGGTTGAGAATCATGTAAATTTTAAAAACAATTTGCAAAACTCACAACCCCTTTACAAAATAATTTTATGACACTAGAACAATATCGCTGAAAAAGAATTATGTTAGTTTACTAATTATATTAATACATTTTAAAGACAAGTTAATTTACCAAAAAATGTTTATAAAAAATTACAAAAAAATGGACGAAAATAAATTCCTTTGTCAAGGATTTGAAAGATCTGTAAATCTTAGTAACAATTTTCAGATTTCACAAAACCAGGACAAAAAAACTTAACATAAATTATTTCATGATGAACATCCACGACGTCATTTTGTCTCTTTCGGAAAAGTGCAATAATGGTAAATCTTTTAAAACAAAATTCACCCTTAAACCACTTTTCTGAAAGAAAGCAAAATTTCTCCTCTTCTGAAGTCAATAATTATTACGGCGTCCTTTATCTCTTTCGGAAAAGTGTGATAATGGTAAATCTTTTAAAATGAAATTTACCCTTAAACCACTTTTCCGAAACAGAGAAAAAATTCGGTTCTTCTGAAGTCAATAATTTTTACGGCGTCTTTTATCTCTTTCAGAAAAGTGCAATAATGATAAATGTTTGAAAATGAAATTCATCCTTAAACCACTTTTCTGAAAGAAAGTCAAATCTCTGTTCTTCTGAAGTGAATAATTATTACGACGTCTTTTGCCTCTTATAAAAAAGGGGATTAAAGTTGGATATTTTCAAACAAAATTCAACAGTAAACCGCTTTTCAAAAAGAAACAAAATTTTCGGTTCTTCTGAAGTCAATTAGTATGATACCCCAATACCATGAAAATGATTTAAGACACCACCACGTCAGAGCTTTGCAGTGGGAAAAATTTTGATACCATTTCTCCTCATCGCAAAACTCTAAAGAAGTAGTACCTTTCTGAGTTATAGAGAAAAAAATGTAGTAAGTAATACATAAGCGACGTCTGCAGCAAGTGGTTGCGCTTTCCAAAAGCGTCACAACTGAAGGAAATGAGATCAAAACAATTTCCTCCAACCATGACGCTTTAGGAAATCGCAAAAAACATTGAAACCTGTTGTTTTCATCAACATTTAGAGATGTTTTAACTGTCACCTATACTTGATGTTGCATCAAAAAAGATCAAATTCCTTTTTTAATACAAGGATCAAGTCCAGGGAACAGTCTTGATAACTGGCATCTTGACATCCGCTGCAATACATTGATCAAAACAATTTAAACTAAAAGACTATACATATTTTGTTGATATTTTCTTTACACTAACTTGGAAAGCTATGGATGGAAGTTTGAAATAAAAATTCCTCCAACCACAGCTTCCCAAGGAAATATAAAAGAACGTTTATTCCTTTGATTTCCAGGATAATTCAGCATCCCCTATGGTTGGACCTACATTAAAAATATCAAATACACTTTAGGTATATAAGAAAGATTTAAAATATGTTGCAATTATCATATATTGAATAAGATGTCGCCATCTACAAAAATGCCGCAATACTATATAAAAGAATCATGGCTTCATTTCATATTGTTGTATACAGTGTGAATCTGTATCTGTTTGGTATAATTCTAAAAAAAATTCTCCAACCTGTGTGGATTTATTTTTAGAGTTTTAAGTCGGTGTTCGTCGACTATTCGTGTACTATTTCTAAACGCATAAAATAGAAATTTCGGTTGCAAAATGAGTAAAACAATCAGTCGTAATAATAGTGATGAATCCGACGATATAAGTATGACAGCACAAGAATTACATATATTGTCAGAGCTTGATAGGTATTTAAGTAAATATAAGATCTAAATGAGCACTGTATAAAACGTTTTTATTGTTACAGTCGTCAGTATGGCTATTTGCGATTAAATCAATCAGAAAACGCCAAGAAGAAGGCTTTGGTTATTAAAGTATTTTGACCTAATGATACAATCTCTTTAGACATTATTGACCGATGCTTGTTTGCTTTCCAGGCTGTAAAATATTTGCAATTAATGGTCGTCCAAGCAAGACGACAGCAAAAGATACAAAATGAAAATGAACCAAATAATTTTCAAGAGCAAACGAAAAATATTAGTATTGATCCAAAAACATGGGTCAAACTTGGTCATTTTCATCTACTATTAGAGGAATATCGAAAAGGTCAGTTTATTGCAATCATTCTCAAGAAAACCCAAGAAAACAAATTGCAATAAACAATAGTTAACCTAATATTTCTCTTGCAGCTTTATCGGCATATCAGATGTTCTATAAAACCCAAACCGAGAATCATTGGATGGATTCAACGTTTCTATATGGTCTGGGTCTAGTCTATTTCCATTTTAATGCTTATCAGTGGTAAGTAATTTCTAAATTAGACCTAATAAAAGATATAAATTCATTAGAAGACTATCATCCCAAATAGAATCCGAAAAAGATTACTTCTAATCGTTGCGCTAGAGCTGTTCAGATGGCGCACATGTGCAGTCTGAAGTCGGCTTCTGACGATCGAAGTGGTTTCATAGTATTCCATCCCATGTCGATCTGAAACAAGGAAAACTAATATTAGTTAGAAGATCTAAAAGTTACAAAATATTAATTGAATAGCTGAAACATGTACAGAAAAATATAAACAATTGTTCGTTGATAAAACACCTTTCGTCCCCCGTTAGGGGAGCACCGTCCTAGCACGGTTAGGGAAGCACCGGTTAGCAGCAACTTCCTTAGGAGTCCTAAATGATTTTTTACAAATGTGATGTAAAAAGGCAATATGATACAATTTGTTCGTTATAAAAATGTCCTTGGAGCAATAAAACTGAAAACTAATTTATAACACATGATAGACTATATAGTCTGTTAATTTTCTATCTTCTCTTAAGCATCAAAAAATAAGACATTTTGTTGCATCAAAATATATGTTAAAAATAGAGGAATGTTCCTTACGCCCAAAGAGAGACAAGTGCAGTATTTGCATTAACCTGGTACGAATTTTGATGAAAATTAGTCAAATCACTTGATGATCAAGGCCGATGACCATTAAAGAAAAAAAAACTGACGAGTTTGCAGTTTACCTATTCCTTGAAGACAATGATCCTAGAAGTACTGTATTACAGTCTTCTATAAATACTGCCTTCCAGAAGAAGTGAACTTTACAAAAATAGCAAAGAATCGTTTTTCTTCTAATTGAAAACAAAAAGAATAAAACGATAAAATACATTCATTACAAGCAAATTATGGGAAGGCTAAGAATATAAGCAAAAAATAGGAATGACCAGTAGTCAAAACACAATAATTATTATGAACATTTTCGTATTGTTCAGGCATGACTTTAGAAGTTATAAAATCATGTTCTCATTATCGTACGATTCACAGTAGTCAAAACAGAAATAACAATTGATTCTTTCTTAAAATATCCCATTATTCGTGATTTCTACAATAACAATACAAAAGACTTTAAAAATTGTGTACCAAGGAATATGATTTCTTGAAACGCAATCACTCATTAAGTGCTCTAAAAATAAAAAAGAACATAGAAAACCATGAAATTTCCATGAGGTAATGTCGTAAAGGAAATTAGCGGAAGACTTCAAAGTGGAAAGACGTTCGGATAAGGATTATAAATAGTTAGAAGCAATAACACCTTCTCTCGAACAAAAGGCTGGTGTATTTTTTGTTGTTTGGTGAAAGTTGAATGTAATAAAATGCGGACTAAGTTGCAATAAAATACACATCGAATGTTTGGCCGGCATCCAGAGTTGGGCAAAGAGGGTCATTTACCGTAGTGTATCTACCACACAGGCCTATCTTGGACACTGAGTGGCCACTGCACTTCTTCGATATTCAAGGACGCCTAGACAAGTTGTCAACAAAAAAAGAGTATCATATAAAAACATTCATACAAAACCGTGCACACAACAGTTTAACTCGTCCATTTCAGCCCAATAGACCTCCTCTGTCACAAAAAAAAACACACCAATATTTACATAATTAGAAAAGAACTGTTATAAAAGACAAGTAAAAGTAGAAAAATCACACTGTCTAGATGAAAATAATTAAGATATATAGCATGACATCTGTGTAGGTACATTAAATTAGATGTGTTAGAGATGATATTACGACATAGAGAGTATTTGTAAAAGCATTGTAATTGCAATTGTGTCGCAATTCTTTGAAGATTCTCCGTATGTTTATGATGACGTCAATAGTGTATTGAACCCTCTCGGTTTACGGACACCAGTTCATACAACCAACCGCCCCCTCTGCGATCCTCACTGCGATTTTGTGACGTAGTGACTCATGCATTCACTTCAAATTCCTGCATACACTGCTATTTTCCTTTCAATCATTTCGAACATTTTCACATAAAATCGAATGAAAATTGATCCTGGGGTATATAGTCTTAAGAATGCTCATACATATGGATAGATTTGGGTTAGTGAATGATTTGTGAATAAATGCATATGTAGTTCAATGGCAAGGTCATTTTTAAAGCAACAACCCCTTATATTTTAATGAGGTTTGTGCATGTGACATTAAAAAAAGATTAGAATCGCATCCAACGAACTGTTCAAAAATATTTGCTGCTTATATTGATTAAATTTAAATAATAATGATTAAAAATGTACTGTTAGAAATTTTTCCAGATTTTTTTTAATTATGTGAAAGCAACTGTTTTTAAAGAAAAATAGAAAAAACTATGACTAGATCCCCCACAGAAATGTATTAATTATAATTCTGAGAGTATGGGAGAGATGCATATATTATTAAGGTCAGCTTCTCAGCTTCATATGCGTATTCATAAAAATAGATTTTCATTTTGACATAAGAAAATTCTATTTATGATGTGTTTGCATTGGTCTTGCATTAATCAACTACGAACGTCACAAGAACATCATTATTATTATGTAAAACTATTGATTTTAGTTAGAAGAAGAAAACGTGCTGCATTTCTAATGACATTAATTTCGATTGACGTAGTAAGAAATGAAAGAAACCCTTTCATACAATAAAGCAATAAATCATACGGTAACAAGAAAAGCGCATTGTATTTTGATGTTTTGAAGAGGTGTTAGTTTGTGTATGCACTTCAAAATTGGTTACCGTTCACATGACTACAATATGAACATATTAAGTAAATAATTAGCTGGGGAAATGGGCTCAATGTCAGGAAACGTGCCTATATGGAGAAGTTTATTTTCTTGTTAAACGAGAGCGTATGAAATTGGTCGTTTGAATGGACTTTTACGAGGGTGTTTATTGAAACAACTGGTTAACCCAGTTATTGTTTATAGCTGTTTCCTGGAAAATAGTTGGATATTATCGGAATTAGGTTTATAAATAGGATAAGGTAATTAAACGAGGAATTCCCGTTGCGTTTTAATAGTTTTGCATAATATTTGCTTTTGTAGCAACAAGTAGTTAAAGTGTAGGAAAAATTTTTGGGAAAATCCAAGATGCATCTTTGAATATTGTAAACTTGGTTCTTTTGTTAATCAAAAGGTATTGTCTGGAAGGATTTAGAAAATTGGGGAGACTAGACTGGTGTGTTACTATAATTATTTTACCTGTCCAGGTAGCAGGTAAAATGAATTTTGCGAATAGCCGATTAAAATTCGGCTCAATTGAATGAACTGGGGGGAAAAGGAAGGATCGGATCGCTTTGAATTCGACTGGTTTTTGGACAAACATTTTCCATGTCCTTTGCAAAATGGATAATGTCAACCATGTGAATGTGTATATGGTATAATAGTTACGTAATATTTGTGCAAGTGCACTTGCTTCTTGTATATATGTATATATACGTATATTATATCGTATATACCAGGCTGCTACAACAAAAGAGCCTAGAAATTGTAGCCTGAAACATGGAATAAACTATTCCCCTCCTGCAGCACAATTCTGCGCTCACAATATGCGCTGAACCAAACACATACAGCAAACGTTTTGGGCTAAAATGGGCTCTATGAATGTGGGCCTTAAGAAAGTCCCCCACAACAGATTAGATTAAATGTTAAGCCCCCCCTGTACACCGTTCAATGGAGAGCCCACCACAGTGCTGTCCGTTTTTTGGGGTGATTTGCTTTTAGTTGGTACGGAGGTGTGTGTTTAGAACGGGTGCTGAGGTGCGGTTTTTAAAGCAAGGGATCACTTTTTATTTTCATTTCATTTCAATTCCTCATTTAACAATAATCACAAAATAAATCATTTACATGTAATCATAAATTTTGTGTACGTGTGTCCTAAGTGTGTATCGCTCGATTCAATTCAACCCCCCCTTGTAAAATAAAAGTAACAATTTACAACAAAAACTGCAACACGGTATTTTTGCAATCTTTGTTTACAAAAGTGTCTTAATCGATGCAATATCAATACAAATGTGATTCAAATGGTTTTTTATGATGTGCTCTACAACCCCTTCAAGCAAATATCAATATTTCTGGATATATTATAAGAAATTAAAGGATATTTTATAAACGAATTGCTAGGGTGAGTTTCACTTAAGGGTGTTATAAAAAGAGAAACTTGCACATGAAAACACAAATGACTCGTTTCGATTTTTATATTTGGACGCAAATTCAGATTCCAGTGAACCCTGAAATATTTTCAGCGCACCTATTTAGAGTGTCCGGATGTTTAGGCACTGAAAAACATCCGCCATGTTGCTAGTGACATATCTCACGTCATCCCTAAACACACGATTCTTCCGCAATAGAATGTGACGTCACTATAAATGTGTTGATACCAATTATTTAGCCTGCACGTTTATAGAAAAATTAAACACACTGTACATGAGTAAATATGATTCAAATACAGCGAAATATTTCATTAATATTGACTCATTATTTCCGGGAAACAAAAGGATTTCCCATATGCATTAAACTCGATGATTTGTCATTCTAATTAGAAAATTCAACATTTTTAATGTATATAAAATGCATTCGTTTGCTAGAAAATGAATTCAGTGTTGTTGGCTTTTCGTTGTTATTGTAATAGAGTAAAAAAAAGGTCAGCACGTTAATAATAGCGCCTAGTTAAAGTTATTTCCTTTGCGTCCTAGATAAATCGAGGCAAGTATATTTTAATTGAATAAATATTACATATAATATCAAATGAAACTGAAACAATAGATAATAGAGACGAAATAGATGAAAATAAAAAATACAACTGATGATGTTTATTAAACAATAAACTAATCGATATTGTCGGCTTTAAACTGTGAATAGGTTATTCACCCAAAGTCTCAGCTTCATGTGATACTGTTATTTAATAATAGTAGAACCCCTCGAAACAAAAACATCCCTGAAAATGGGACTACGTTGAAAATCTCACGTACACACCAACTGCATTGGTGTGTATGTGAAAAGCCACCCCGATTCCTACCCCCATAAGTACAATATATATGTAAATAGTCCGCAAGGGAAGGAAAAAAAAAACTAATCAAATAGTGGAAGGGTTCTAATTTACAATACAATGACATCTGTTCCATCCGAATTGTGAATGAAGACTTTTCAATATTATTTAATAGCGTGTAATATTCGCGTATTGTTTGCAATTGCAAATTATTGTGGCAGGTCATGGTATTGAGAAATGTAAATTCGAGATTGTTATTCTTAGGCCAGTGGCCTGAAAGTGTGTGCATGTATGTGTTTTTCTGTGTGTGTGTGTGCTGCTTCTTCGTTCGTGTACACGTTTTATAGTAGTATAAGTAGTCAAGTCTGAAGTCTGCATCGCCGAAACGTTGGTTCCCCGTCTATAACCTTGGCTCAACGTCAACGACCGCCACTATCTACCTGCCCAAACTGGCCTGTGTGTTCCGTTTATAATACCTGATTTTTTTTTCTTCTCTTCTCTCAATTTGGTTGTTGTTATAAAATGCATCTAGAGAAGATGAGCCGGAGAAAATTGAATTGCTCTACACGTTTCATTCTACGAAATGTTATGGATAAAAGCGCACACGACAGTGGAGAGAGTACATCGGACTCTTTGTTTCTTTTTTTCGGGAAAACAATTTTGTTGAAATTTTTCTACATAATATTATGAAAAATTGTCCGTATACCTGTATATGTGTGATGTGCAGCTGTTTTGTAACAGCTGTGATGTCCATCTGCTTCCGCACATGTTTTTCGATATTATCTTAAAAACCTGACCAACAAAAACTACCATCATTTTGAGTGTGTAATCGAGTTAAACCACCCGCTTACCGCATTTCATTTCATATTTGAATTTCTAATAATTTTATATGAACTAATCAATTTTTGTATGTGTGTGTAAAGACGAATTTTAATCGACAACATACAATTTCCTTAAATAAACACGATAAATTTACTGATAGCATATGAATACAGGGTGTAGCATGTTATAAACGTGGGAACTTGGGATCCTTTATCATAGAAAAATCCTTTCATTTACTTTTCATATCCAGGGAAAGAGACATTATCAAATTTGTTTAAATATTTATATATTGTTAATTAACTTTTAATGTTATATAATAATTGTTTATTTCCTAACACAAACTTGTTAATATTATCGTAGGTGTACAAATAAATGTTTCAATAATTATTGTTACGACATTATAATAATAAAACTGTCCTTCCCCACCTAGAGACTAATATTTAATGGCGTATATAAATAATTTTTTTATGGATTGTCTAATAATATTTTTAATTGTATTTACTGTAACATATGCAATGAAAATTAATACAACTAAGGTAGATTAATAGCTCAACCTTGGATTCGTAACAATTTTATGTACTATATACCGTATAGTGTGTAGTATGTTTATCTTTAGTTTTAGTAGTAAAGTGTGTAGTATTTTATAGTCAATGCATCGTTTTCTAATCTTTACATAGTTTATTATCATAACTCAACCTCATTTCGTGTGTAAATATATTACACCTACCCTATTTTTAGTTTTCATATACAGAGAGACGTGACGAACGTTTTAAATAACTTTGCTTCGTCTATGACATAAGAGAATTGTTGATTTTTTTCTGCTAATTTTGATTATTATCGATATGCATTCCGTTGTGTAGTTAACAAAATATCATGTCAACACATTGATCAGTAACAGCGATAATGTTTCAAAAAGGGGAAAAGCGTAAGAAAGTTTACACACACACACAAGGGGTGAATATCGTACGCATTAGTTAAGAATTAAATTATGTTAAACTAGTGTGATTTAAAAATTTTGTTGATTTTTATCACATGAATGTATTTAACACTGAATTTTCATAAATGACCGTAAAAACATTATATGTGTGTAGTTTGTAATTTACACATTAATTTAATACTTCCTGGAATTATTTAACATATTTAAAAAAGGGGAGGAAGGAAAGCATATTTTACTTCTTATAAACAAAAAAGAAATTAAATTGATTGTTCCAATGCGTGTAGTTTGAAAAGAAAAATGTAATCAAACATTCTATAAATGAGGCTAGTTGAGTTCAAAGTGCACTCTATTTACAATACTTGGTATAAATGACTTCGAAGCGCAAGTTTTGTCGACGAAATGTTGCGTTCTTGTTTATTTTTTCTTCTCTCAATGAAGTCACTGTATTTTTTATGATAAATTATTGAAATATGATTCAAATGTACTGGTTGAGAAACGGAAATGAAGTCTAGTGGATAATTATTATTCACAATTAAATATGTTATGAGCAATAAATAACTGTACATTTATTTATACTGTAATACTGGCGCCTAAAATTGGGCCACATATGAAGGAAAATTGAAATAAAAATCAATAAACAAATTCCCTGCGATCTAAAGAGATTTTCTGATATTTTTCTAATAGATAAATAAACGATCACGTTTATAACATAGCAATAAAATATGTGAGTGAGTAATAAAATTGAGTAAGAAATGCGATGAAGAAAAAGCAAATATGGATAAAACTAGTATTTCCATTTATGCATATAAAAAATGATTCATTGTTACATTGGAAACGAAATTTTTTATTGAATAATTTGTCACGAAAATATGCAACTTTTAGCCTTGAAATATTCAAAGTATACACTGATAATAACTGTAATTGAAAACCGAAAAATTAAAATTCACGAAACACCCTAGCAATATTCAAGTCTTTGATTTAAATAATGAATTTGTCTGACAAACGTTGCAAACTCTATTTTGTTATAACTCGAAGCAAAATTTTATTGTTTTATAAGATACAGTTAGTCGCGTGCTTATAATAAGATTTGCTCTAATAGTTTCGTGTTTATGTTGTAGTCATGAGAACCTTAGTATTGGTGTTGTGTTTTTGATGATATGAAAATATTGTTAAAAATGCACTTATCTTATTGAGGAAAACAACTCAGCTGCCAGCACTGTCCTTGTACGTTTCACCATTGAATCCTGAAAAAAATGTTAGAATTATTAATTGCACTCGAAGGCAGTTTTGATTTCTATCTTTTGCATTCAGATTTTTTTTCTAATCATGAAAAAAAGTTTTCAAAGACGATTTTAAGGATAATCAAGACACTTACTTTCTTGTGGTATGATGGTTAAATTCTCTGTACGTCGATTTCCAGTTTGGGTGAAAATTTATCCTGAAATAGTTTCAGTTTTTAGTAAATTGTTTAAACAAAATATTTAATGCACCCTCCTTAATCGTTGTTTTTGTTGGTGATAGATGATGGATATATCCAGTCTCTATAAAAAATAATTATCGAATTAGAAAACGAAACTGAAACATAAACGTCAACAACATAAATTGAAAAGACGTCAGATGGAAAAACGTTAATCATGGATATTCAAAATGTCAGTTCTCATCATTCTTAGAATAATCATAAAGAAGTCTTTAAAAAAATTATATTTACCTTTGATTTACAGCAGACAACAGTTGTTGTCTTATAATACGAGTGAATTTCCAATAAATTTTACGTGATTTAAAGTTGATTTCCTAAAAAAAGGGAAAAGCTGAAATTAGTTTTTGAACTAGTTATCGAATGCAAATATGACATAATTTGTAAACGGTTCAAATACGACAGGTGTTTTTTGTTTAGTATAAAAAGATGTAATTGACAGGATATTTAGATTATGGAATTTAATGTGACAGAAAAATAGAAATGCAGAGAAAAGGATATTAACATCCTATTAAGAAGTTAGTCTCCAGACGATCGATAGAAAGAGATTATGAAAAACGCGGTCATCCAAATATACAAATGACTATGAAATAATAACAGGAAATGCAGTCAAATGATAAACAACAAACTTTGTGAAGAGAAAGTAAAATCCAGTGTGCAATATAACTTTCATCCTTAGAGAAAAGGCGTTTCGCTTGAAACAGTTCAGTGCAATTTTGAAATAGAAATGGGATAGGAGTAGAAAGGATATAAAAATTATTCAGTAGTTAATTACCATTCTTAAAAGAAGATGGAGTGTAGTTTGTTGTACTACTCCATGATCTGAAGCAAAACAAATATTCATTTGTGTTTTGAAGAAACAGACTTGGCATAATAATAAATTCAAAATGAAAATCAGATAAACAATTATTCGTCATGGTTGTTCAATAGGGAACTTATTTCTCATCCTTATTAACAAATTGTGTAGGGTGTAAAAGTGTTTTACTAAAAAAGAAACGCTCACTTACTTAAGTCCAGTATTTGCAATCCATTTTTTTTCAATCATTCGCAATAGTTTCCAAGGATAATGAATAAATGGTATTCAATTACTTTCCGATTGTGCGGTGCTCCTGAAACAGAAATTGAATACATTTCAGATTTTTGCTGCTAATATAAAATAATCTTATTGAATTATTTAAACATCAGTTTATGGTTGAATTCATGGATACAATCATATTGGTGGAATGTACTCATCATTTTAAATAGAATCTGAATGTAATAAATGAGAAACTTATAAAAAAACTCACCTTCATAAAAGTGTTCCGGATTTTACCGCATTCCTGAAAGAACACAAACAATTTTTCAGACATTTGCTTCTAATAAATGTAAAATAATTTGAATTGAAATAGTTTTAAGCCTCAGCAACAGTTTTTGTAGGATAGCAAATTATTTTCACATCATTTGAAAAATGTTAATAGGAATTCAAAAGATATCTTACGTTCAAGCTTCATTAAGACCTGAAAGCCACTCATTCTTCTTTCAAAACCGTGCAACAGTCTTTCCCTGGATTGAATCAAGCAAAAACAAATTATTGGTACATTTTTTAACTATTTAACTAAAGTTAAATATTAAACGATTACTCAGATGAGGAATTCTGAAATCACAGTTTCAATCAGGGAAAGGGCTATCATCATTGTTAAATTATGTTGCTAAGGTTATAAGCTAATGAAAAATTTAATTGCTGTTTTTTAAAATTACTCTGAAGCAATAAATAAAATGGAAAACACTTAACTCAAGATTCCAATACAGAGAACACTTTTTCTTTATGAATAAATCTAGAACAAAAATACAACTAATAAATTTCTATTTTATTACTTATTTACTGTTAATATTTAAACAATAGATCAGATTGTATTTTTGAAATCATGTCTTTGATTCATACTCTGGGATGGTGAATTCATCATTCATAATTCGATTTATAATAAAGAAAAAAAAATTAATTACTTTTTCTACGCCCATAAAGTTGACTGCAGTTGAAGATCGGTCAAAAAAAGTCCAATTGTCCATTCAAACTAAAAACAAATAAAAAAGTATTACAATGAATGTAGGCAAAGCTAAGAAAAACATTTCCGGTAAATTACATTCAGAATTGTTCCTCTCATTCACATAAAATTTCAGAGAATCAGAGTTCTAAACGCCATCATCTCAGTTATCATGTTTATTAAATTGTCAATAACCACCCTAGGCAAATTATTTAACTTCACATAATTTGCTGCTTATTGATTAATTGTTTTCTTTATGCACTTGATCTACTCCAAACGTTATTTAAAAAAAGTTTGGGTTCAGTTAAGTGCAATAACATTAAAAAAAATAAACTGTTCTGCAATCCAACTAATAGTTCAACTTTATATAAACCCTTACAATATAATTTTAAGCAATTTTTTTCTGTTTCAGGGCTGTAAAAGCATTTCAACAGTTACTTTATGTTGCACCAAGTTTCCAACGTGCAAACGAAGTCAATTTGAGGCTTGGGTTAATGTTTAAAGTAACCCAGGAATATGCATCAGCTTATAAACATTTACAGTTAGCATTATTCGATAATAGTCCATGTACAACGCCCAAAAATATAAGTAAGTAGCAAACAGTTTTTTTTCTCTAACAATCAAATTATTGCAAATTGTTTTGCATTAGAGAAAACCGTTACGTAATGTTTATTATTATGTTTGCGAAAACTGACCTATACCAATCTCTTTCGTATTGTCCGCACTATTAACCTTGACATGTTTAGTAGTTAACTTTTACTTTATTAATAGAACTATGACGACTTTTTTCCAAATGTGTTACATAATCAATTCTGACGGAGAAAAAACAATTTTTCGGGTTTATTAAACTCATCAGTTACTACAGAACAGTTTTTTTTTGTCACTAGTATTGACATTGAAAGATGATCTTACTTATGTTGGCCAATATTTTATAATCCAACGATGGTTAGTGGCTAGGGAAGACCTGAAGCAGAAATAATCTGCTACGAACATTTCCTCTTTTCACTGTTTAAAATGTGGAATTGTCAGTTCATTGGTAGACAAATGTTACTTAAACAAAGTAAATTTGGACGAAAATGAACTGATTTTATATTGGCTCCTGTGAGAAAGACATTAACGAAATGGAACTTTTCGAAAATGGTCATTGCCAGTGCCTGTGTTTAATTATTATAGTCATCCATTTACCTAAAAAAGATAAAAATCTTTAAGAAAGAATTTTAACATATGTATAATTTAATTGTACATGATTGTCAGTAATTCAGTCGCCAAAAAATTTATAATGAAATTAATTTGGACAAAAAATTATTAGTATGATGTAGGCATTAGTTTCCTCGCACTAGAAACAATGAGAAGTGTTTATGTGCACGTCCCTAATGCCGCAATATAAATAAATTTATGGGACTTATACTTACATTGATTAAGAAGTTCATTTCTCTCGCTTGTTGTTGGGTAATTAGTCATTACACGTGGACAAGATGAATTAATTAACGAACCTGAAACACAAAGAGACTGTAGAATTATAGACATAATAAACGAATTGTTATGGTGATTAAAATGTCATAAATATTTTATGCGTTTATAAAAGGAAATAGTGAGAATATTTACCGGTAAATGTTCTGTTTCTCCTATATTCGCCCTGCAGAAATGCATCAATGCTGGATAATAATGTTGATTTCCAAGTGTTGTTTTGAATCTTCATTTAACCTCCAATCTAAATTAGAAAAACTTAATTAGCATAAAAATCGATCAACATTAATATAAAGTCATTTGAAATGTTATAAATTTCTTTAATTGGTGAAATGGGTGCTAAGTAAGAATTTTGAAACTAGAAATGTTACCAAAATTTTTACTTGTTAAAGATCCACCAACTGGTTGTGATTTATATTTGATTTTGGCATCCAATTGTATACTTTGTTTATAACTTTCAACAAAATATTTCAGGTAAATGCCCAGAAAAATAACAGAATGGTTAAAAAATTACCTGCAATTAAAAATTCTTGAAAAACCCTTTCTTCTCAATTAATGGAATTTTTAACTCGTTGGGATTCCAAAACTTTTCTGCAACGGGGTTGAAACCAATCAAGAATTTGGAGGCGTCCTAATACATAAGAAAACAAAGAACAACTAAATTATCAACAAACAAATTTAATTTACTAAATTTATTGATCTAAATTTAGTCTTTAGAATTTAAAAAAAACCCTTTGATTCATACTTACACTCGTCAAGAATTTTCTCTTTTTTTTTATTGACCTAAACACTTCACACCTACATAAAAAGTAATAAAACATCAGGGAGAGAAATTGCATTTATGTAATTTATAAATAAAAATCCGACGCGCTGGGGTAATTCCATATCATCGCGAAAATGAAATAAGCAGAAAATCGAGGTTTTTATAAAAATAACGCAAAGGAAATGCAAATGTATAAACCGTTACGAGTGTGAACTGAAAACATTCAACAAATGCTGAATGTTAATTAGCGTTTTAGGTATTCATTAACTAACTGGAAAAGCCACAAGTAACAATATAGTAAATATAATGGTGTTGCACGATGGTTGAACAAGAAATATTACTTAAGCAGATGAAAAGTGCGACATAAAATTTTGAAGTAGCTATTCTTAACTTTTAGGAAATACAATTAGAACGATAAAATCGATTTAGAGTAATTTAAGTTTATAGTAAAACTTATTTGTCACCAAAGTAATTGCAGGATAAAGTAATTAAAATCGATCCATAAAATTTACAAGAATTGGCAAAATAAATATACAATAAATCGTAAAACTATTTTAGAGGGTTTTAAAAGAACAGCATTATATTTGCGAATGTTACATAAACGTGGTTTAATAGTTCCGGAAATAAATCAAATTAATTAACTGAAGTGGCGATTTTAGGTAAAGCCAACGTGTCTTATTAATCCGTTGATCTAATAATTTGAACCATGACAAATTCCCGAAAATCAAGTAATTTTACAAAATTAAGACGACGAGTTAAGGTAGAGGATCGTGTCGTATGCAAATGAATATTAAATTTTAATGGCTTATTGTAAAGTTAAACGCATTTCTGAATTTTATGACCGAAATAAATGTGCATGATGTTGAAATTAGTAAACAGAATTTAAAATTTATGTAATTTTACTCAAGACTTATTAAATGTTTCACAGAACTACTAAAAATTGAATTTAAATTCATTTAATACTGACAAATCATCTTAAGACAATATATTTATTATTGATGTTTATTAGATATTGCAAAAATCTTTCAAAATATTGATCACACTTTAATGGAAAATCGAATGCAAAATTATCGGTAAATTAAAATTCAGTCTCTACCTTAACAAAATTAACCGAGAACCACCCCATTATGAATGGAATCAACGAACGAAATACTGTATCCATTCACACAAATGCAAATAAAATTACAAAGAGTGAACAATTTTACTAATGCATTTTTCCACTTTTCGTAAATGGGAATTGAAAAAATAAAGTCAACAGCAATTAGTGTGGAAAATTGAATGTAAAATTGTTCACTTAAAATAAAAATCACTCACCACGACTTATGGAAGAAGGAAGTTGGTTGGAATCTCGATGAAACTCAGCTGGAATAAAATTAAAAAACTATTTAGAAATTTTGAAATACCTAAAATAAAATTTTCGAAAAGTCCAAACAAAAATTTAACCATAATACGGTTATAAAAAGAATAAATACCTCTGAAGTCCCAGCAATCCTGCTCTTGAAACCAAACACTTTCCCAAGCACTGACCACCAACAGTGACACACTAACATTAAAACCTGGAGCATCTGAAACAAACACACATTAAATTATAACTGGAATGTAAAATAATCGCTGGGTGAGAAATTTTATCAATGGTATTCCAAATCAAATAAACAAATTTCCCGAAGTTATGACTGTTGCAAAAAAAATAAAACAATAAAATGTTTATTCGCTCATTGAATTGATAAGTTTTCAATAGTAACAATGGTCAATTTTGTAATATGTGTAATCACTTTTGCCAACAGCTCAATTTATCAAACCGATAAGAGAAGAAATTCTATGTAATTTAACAAACGATATCAAAAATGCAAAATAAAAGTCTTAACATGCAGATTTTGCAAGGTACTAATAAATGTACTCGTGTAAATACACTCGGGAACATTTATTAGAAAAATTAAAAAAAAACTCACCTTTTGATGTAAAGCATTTCACTTTGATGGACAAACCAGCAGTAACTTCTTCAGGTTCTAGGAGTCGCCACAACAGGAATGAATGTTGAAATGCATCTGAAACAAAGAGAATATTAAATGTAGGAAAAATATTGCACTTAATGATTTTATTGGTCACCAATATTAATAAAAGTTGAAATAACAAATTTCCTATCGCAAAGATCAAACGTTTTCCAAAATATTTAGACAATAGTATATAAATTAAGCATAAATTCGGACTTTTCGAGACAATCGTTGTTAATTAAAACCGAAAAATCGCGTTAAAAGCCCATAAAGTTATGGGAAAAGAAAGTTATTCTTGAACATGGAGTTACAAAAAAAACCAAATTTCCTGAATAAAAAAAATTCAATAAGAAATGTACAACTTACGTTTTTATTATTTTGGCAAGAAACCATACTCGACCATTTCTGAATATAAGGAACTTTTGGATTTTGTGGGGGCCCCAATCCCCATGAGGCCGTAATGCGGTACGAATACAATTCAATCAAGTATTTGTACTGAATACGTCCTACAGGAATTGAGCAGAAATAAGAACACAAAACTCAAAAATAAGGACCCTTTTTGCCAATTTTAAAGGATGGTTTTTTTATATGCATTACCACGATTTCTTAAAAACATGAAAATTACCATTTTCAATAATTTTTTTTTCGAGAATTCACGATTAACAAGTATTTTAATGTTTATAGATATTATTTAAATAATAATATCCTAAAAATAATTTAATTCAACAATTGATGATATTAGATTTTTAATTAGAAATATTACACGATCTAAACGGCTTGAGAGAGCGTCACAAAATGGCGAACAATTTTACTGTGTGCAGGACATGGCCGTTGCCGGTGGCCTGCTAGAAAGCGGAAATTGCTGTGAGGGCGACACTATACAATATCCAGCGGGAAATTTAAATTTTGCAAGATACTATTTAGTCTAAACAGTTGTATTCTGATTAAATATTACGACAATTTTTGCATTATTTATTGCAAATATGGACTTTTGATAATTTGCAACTTTTAAACTTAAATTTTAGTTGAACTTGTGATAAAATTATGCGTGTTATAAATAAAAGTGTTAAGAAGAGGACTCATTTGTCAATAGTAAAAATTTTATAATAAATTCTTCTGCAATTT
Organism: Silvanus unidentatus; assembly: GCA_963930825.1. Classification (NCBI taxonomy): domain Eukaryota; kingdom Metazoa; phylum Arthropoda; class Insecta; order Coleoptera; family Silvanidae; genus Silvanus; species Silvanus unidentatus. The sequence goes on from OZ005763.1 coordinate 685,602, forward strand.
ATATTGAACAGTAAGGTACACAAATAATTTCTATACTGTTTACTATAAATTGCTTATTAAATTTATTGAAGTCCAGTAGGGGATATAAAGAATAGAAAAATATACTTACAATTATTAGAAACTCTAATGAACACTTGCACGAAATTGAAATGAGATGCATCAAAAAATGAGCTTAATAACGAAATTCCCCCACTGAAATTTCCTCCTCTCGCACTTCAGGTGCATATTTTTATCACTACATTTAATAATTACTTCAATACAAATGAATCATAATCGAATTTAAAAGCCTAATCAATGTTTTTTCATTGGTGAAAACAGCAAAATAACAAAAACAAGTAATTACCATAAAAGAAACAATACAAGAGCATAAAAAAATATCAGATAGCTTATCGAAAGTACCATTTGTACAAAATTCATAAGAAATTCCAAATGTAAAACGAATTTTATTAGAGTTTCTTCTAGAAATCCTTGAATAACAATAGAAAATAAGTTTTTATCAATGGTACTTTCGCATAAAACTCTGATCTCTAAGGCTTTCAACATCAAACTCTTCAAACTTGTCCGAAATTGCAATGTGAACTAATTGATAAAATAACTTCGGACTGTACGGTTTTTGAGGAATTCAAAGTTAAAATTTTAATAAAAAATAGACACTTGCCTTTATCATAAATCCTGGCCTCAACTTCCTAATATGGTCCAGCAGTTTCTTTAACAGCTGATTGTGTTTCCTTTGAAGATTTTTCTAATACTTAGATGAAGAAAAGAGCTTTGAGTTAGAGTTTCGAATTAACTAACTCAAACCTCGATTCTTCAGCTAAACATTTAGAAGCATTGCAATAAAGGAACGGTTGCCGGAACTGAAACCTGTAAAATAAAAAATCATCAGTTGACGAAAATCGCTCTGAATATCTGACGTATCTTTTTTCCATGAGTTTTTTAAGCTTTTTGCAAGTTTCCAAAATTGTATCGATGAGTTACTAACACATCAGCAGGTGTAGTGAAATGAAATTGCTCTGGAAAATTAATTAAAATTAGAATATATAAAAATATTTTATTGCAAATGTGTATGTATACCTTATATACGAGAAATTTCATTCACTACAACCAACCGATATGATAGTAGTTATTAAGCATGTAAAAGAACTTCTGTGCTGCTGGACGAAACTTTTCGAAGATAGAACTTATCTGTTTTTCGACATCTTCCTATGCCTTCCATACTAACAAATTCGTCCTGTGAAACTGCATCATCTGCTGCAAAAACGTTGTGATTGAAACCTGTAAAAAGAGTTTGATTAATATTAAAATAGAATTCATTTGTGGAGATTTTATTTTACCATTGCTATTATTCGCAAAATGTCTTCTGGTTACTGAAAATCACATTTCTAATGGCAATTAAAAAGTCTAGTAGCACTGAAAGCAAAAAAAGCAGTTAAGTATACTGATAATTAAGAATTCATGAATTACTTACCTCAAATACAGGCCACTAAAACTTTTTAACGCCAATAGAAATGTGACTGTGCTAAAGTCAATTCCTGACAACCCCTTCTTCACACGAAATTCTTCCTCATAAGTTCATCATTCTATTGACGTCACCTCTTTGTTTTATATTTGATATCTGAAAAATGAAAAACAATGGATTTCATATCTCGTTGAGTAATTTGTTTAAAATTCTTGTCTTTGCGAGTTCTAGAAACAATAGTTTCCCTGGAATTTTCAATTTTTCACTTAGATTCTGATATATTGATCAAATATTTGGATTTTGTAAAATCTGTGGGGTCGTTTTTGGGGCAAAACTGAGACTGCCGAGAAATTCACTTGTAGTAAAAATTTTTGGTCTAAATGAAAACTAATTTTTGATACTTTACAGTATCAAAAACTGTACGTATGTAATACATTTACACTTTTGGGGTTTGATGAACACTCGGATGAACAAACGCAACTAAAATTTATTATATGTACCTAATAATGATTCAAACCCCCTCTATAATCGTTCTAGCTTCCAGAACTTTTGTAGCTAAAGGTGGATTAGTCATTATTGACAGATATAGATATATGAATGGAAATAGGTATTGAAATTATTAATTATTACGGAACTTACAGCATAATTCTTCTGTTTTCGCTCTTCACGTCTTCGAGCTCAAATGCAAATGGCCGACAAGAAAGCGGATGTGGATAAGAGGGCGACACTATACAATGTTCATAGATATCCGACAAATTTTAATTTTTCAAGCATTTTCTAGTTTCTTTTTTTTCTATTTAATGTACCCCTACAATCAACATTCGTTGTATAGATGCAGTGTTTTTTTTTCCCTTTAAAAATTGAACTTCCTTTTTACACTACAGCTTTTAGAACGTGATTTACACAAGATACTAAAACATAAAATTAACTGAATTATTATCAACTTAGAAATAAGCCAATTTTTTTACACCTCACTAAACTAAAATTTAACTTGCGTTTGCTTCCACTTTCTTTAGTAACTCACCCAAGTGTGGGACTTTTTTTAATGTAGGTACTTATCGTCTTCGAAAGAATAATATGCTTATTGTTATTATCTGGTTTATGCCTCAGCTCTTCGATTCGATAAAAAATTGCAAAATTCGTGTTTCTATTAGATATAGGTAAGGAATTCTTCATTTTGAAATGCTTTCATTGTTGAGTTGACATGTGCTCAAGTAAAGTTATCAAATTACTTATTTAAAATACTAAAAAGGTAATAGTGTTTACATGTAATTAATCAACGAATATGTTAATGTGGTGTTTTGTTTATACATGTGTTCCCAACATATAAAACCTATCATCAGGTTCAGAAATTTGATTAATCTTTTCTTGGACAAAACCTTATAATTTATACGGACCTTCCAACCGAGAAATTTGACTATAGTTTCTAGTTTCACAATTATTTATCAACAAATGATTAATGAATCTTTCTTCTTTTCAGTTAAATTTCATATTGCACACTTGTTTGAAGTGCAGGGGAAGGTGAAAGGAGCTAAAGACAGATACGAGGTATTACTTAGAGATAAAACATTAAGCCAAAACTTGAGAGCCGACATATTTCGGCAACTAGGTAATAAATACACAAAAATATATCTCAACAGTTTAGTGTAAATAAAATATATTGAATTTCCAGGCTGGTTATACCATTGTCATGAATCGTTAGGTGAAAAAAATCAACGTATTCCATTAGCTATACATTGCCTTACAAAGGCAAACGAAGCTGATCAGTATTCAGGTCAAACGCTATACTTATTAGGCCGTTGTTACGCTAGTATTGGTAAAGTGCATGATGCGTTTATTGCATATAGAAATTCTGTTGAAAAGTCCGAAGGGAACGCAGATACATGGTGCTCAATAGGGTAAAGAAACAATAAATATTACTAAACATTCAGATAGCAAAAAAGTGGGATGTGGTTGGTAAGTGTTAATGTTCGTTTATTTCTAGGGTACTCTATCAGCAACAAAATCAGCCTATGGATGCACTTCAAGCCTATATTTGTGCAGTGCAATTAGATAAATGTCATACAGCTGCATGGGCTAATTTAGGGATTTTATATGAGAATTCGTTGCAAGCAAGAGACGCGTACGCATGCTATCTTAATTCTAGTAGAGGCTTTTCAAATAGAGGAGCAACAGAAGAAGTTCTGCCATCGAAGTTACCAAGATTGAATTTTAATAACGTGGGAATGAACCCACACTTAACCCAAAGAATAAATTTTCTACAAACACATTTAGCAAACGCTCCAATGCCGAGTGTTACAAGCCAGTAAGAAAAAATCTGATTGAATTATTTTAATAAATCGATGATTTGTTTGTTTATCTTAGGAAGAGGCAACTGCTTTCGATTGAAGAGGCTTGGAATTTACCCATATCAGCTGAGATGTCTTCGAGACAGCAACAACAGCAACAGAACACCTCACAGAATAACCGGCAAAATTTCCAGAAGAATTACACCAATAATAGTACACCGCAAGGTCCACCTCCGCCCTATCCGTCGCCGGGCGATGTGAATTCGGTGAAACGCCTCAAGACGGAGAATAGTGACAAGCCGGCTACACCAACGACACAGCAGCCCTCGTTCTATTTAACCCCTCAGCAAATTCAAATATTGGCTGCATTTCAACAAAATATTAACACATTAACTCCACCGCAACAGCAACTAATGCAACAACTGCAACACCAATATAGATTAATGCAACAACATCAACAACAGACACGTAATCAACAACGACAAACACAAAATCAAACACCTGTTACACGTAGCGGTTCGACGCCACCACAATTCCAAAATCAAAATAATTCCAATAATACGAAAAGTTATTCGCCACCGTCGAATAATGAGAAATTGGTACAACCGCAACCGGTTGTTGTGCCATCGTGTGCACGTGAATCATTTCTACAATCATCTGGACAACATTCGACTGATATTGATATTAGCGAAGAGGAGATTAAAGATTTGTTGTCGCAGAAGGATTTGGCGACAACATTAGCGGAAGACTTGTTGAAGCATTTCGGTTCGGACGATTTGGATGTGAAAGAATCACCGCCAACAAGTGGTAAGTTATGAAACAATTCTGGTTTATGTATTTTTATAAGTGTGGTGGTGTAGGTGGACGTTACGGGAATTACTTTGCAATTGCTACACATTCTAATATGTATCCGTTCGCATTAATAATAGAGTTAAATTTATTCATTCTACAAGGTACAATAAATTATGCAAATCGGATTTAAGAAACGCTTTTTTTTCTTTACCCAATTTTTTTAAGTTCTTTACAATACGTCGGTGTAAAATGTTGTTTCCGCGTCCTCACTATAGTGTACAATTCTCTGAAATTGTTCGTGTTTTTATTGAAATTTTCTTATTAGATGCGCTCGCTCGTATTACATCTCTAACCACAGTGAGGAAATGAAACTTTTTTTTTTACAAATCTTAATACACTCTCAGCTCTGAAATTCCATTTGTAAGAAAATTTAATGGGCGTCATAAAAACGAAATGATTAAAATCGATTTAAACTAAGTATTATTTATTTAATTTTTTGGCAGCCATGTGAGCAGAAGATTTTGTGAGTAAAATTTATTTAAAAGTACGTCATTGTCAATATAAATATATCGGATGGTCACATCATTAATCTGTTAGAATCCTATATAAGTAACTTAAGTTGTAAAAGCCTGTTTAACCGTATTTATTACACAACTTCGTACTATATACGCGTTAAAATGTCTTTTATAAACCAATGTTATTTGTATGAAACTTTCCGCTTGATGTTGTGACAATTGTCCATTCGATATATTTATATAAAAGTTTTGTTTTTAATTGTTTATCAAATGATATTGGCTAAAAATTATATTTTCCAAATTCATTCACCAATACTAGAAGTACATTATCCAATTTATGAATGTCAGAACAAAAATGTAATAGAGAATGTTATATGTGTGTGGATTGAATGATTTAATTAATTTCAGAAAACATTCTCTCTTCTGGACCATTTTCACCGTCGAATATGGACATAAAACCGGACATAACTGCAGACAATAAAAGAAAAATCAAATCACCAACACCGGAAAGTATATTAACAATTAAATCCGAACCGTGGGACTTAGATTCATTACATTCGATTGAGAAACGCTCAAAAATCGACTATAGCATCGAAATGGATGCCCAAACAATTATAAAATTATGCAAGTAAGTTGTATTGGTTTTTTGTTATTCTGATTCTAATAGAATAACGTATTTTTTTAATCGATTTCTAGGAGTGAAGTTGTAAATGGTGAAATAAATAGTTCGATAATATCAGACACAGCACCGCCTCCAACGCCACCAGATCCACCGTCAATAAAATTAAACCATCAACAACTGTTGCCGCCCACCCCTTCAGTCTATTTAGATAATAAAAAGCACGCGTTCAGTCCACAATTGCAGGAATTCTGTTTAAAGCATCCAATTGCCGTTATAAGGGGTCTTGCATCCGCATTAAAATTAGATTTAGGTTTATTTTCAACAAAAACACTAGTCGAAGCGAATCCTGATCATAGTGTAGAAGTACGTACGCAAATCCAACAGCCCTCCGACGAGAATTGGGACCCACAAACTGGAAAGAAAGTGTGGGCTTGCATATCGCATCGTTCACATACGACAATAGCACGTTATGCCCAATATCAAGCGTCCAGTTTCAAGGATAGCTTGAGAGTAGGTTTATTTCGAATGGATTTGTAGCGAAAGAACTGATTGGTAAATTTTTTATCGTAGGAAGAACGTGAGAAGGCCGCCAGCGGATTATCGGATTCCGATTCGAAGGATTCCAACCATTTGGGTGGAAAAAGACGTAAAATGAACCTCAATATACCACCATCAGCAACGTTAAAAGGATGTAAAGAACATAAAACGTTAAAGTACTATTTTCAATATCAATTTCATTTCCTGTTTATATTAAATGCGGGCATTTCAGATTTGGAACGAACGTCGATTTATCGGACGAACGGAAGTGGCGTCCACAATTGCAAGAATTAATGAAACTACCAGCATTCGCGCGTGTGGTCTCCGCTGCAAATATGCTATCTCATGTCGGACATGTGATATTAGGAATGAATACGGTACAATTGTATATGAAAGTGCCGGGAAGTCGAACGCCGGGCCATCAAGAAAACAATAATTTTTGCTCAATTAACATTAACATTGGACCGGGCGATTGTGAGTGGTTTGCTGTACCTGACGCATATTGGGGCGCAATATGCACGTTATGTGAGAAGAACCAAATCAACTATTTGCACGGCTCTTGGTGGCCGGTATTAGAGGACTTGTATCAAGCGAATATACCGGTTTATCGGTTCCTTCAGCGACCCGGCGATTTGGTTTGGGTTAATGCTGGTTGCGTTCATTGGGTGCAAGCGGTCGGATGGTGTAACAACATTGCTTGGAACGTTGGACCATTGACGGCGCGACAATATCAACTTGCAATTGAACGTTATGAATGGAATAAATTGCAGAGTTTTAAATCGATTGTACCCATGTTGCATTTGTCGTGGAATTTGGCGAGAAACATTAAGGTTTCCGATAGGAAATTGTTTGATCTAATAAAGTATGATGGATGATTGTTTGTTCGTGTTCAAGTGACTGATTAATGAATTTTTATTACAGGAACTGCTTACTTAGGACGTTAACGAAATGTTGTAGAATATTAGAATTTGTTAAAGCTAAAGGTGTTGAAGTAAAGTTTCATGGTCGTGGTAAAAATGAAGCTTCCCATTACTGTGGTCAATGCGAGGTAAATAAAATAGTTAAACTGTTTGGTGATTTGTTTATTGAATGTTGAATTTGTTGCAGATTGAAGTGTTTAACATTTTATTTATTCGTGAACAAGAAAAACGTCATGTTGTCCATTGTATGGACTGTGCAAGAAAGCAGTCGCCAAATTTAGAAGGTTTTGTGTGTTTAGAAGAGTATAAAATGCAAGAGTTATGCGACGTGTATAATAGTTTTATAATGCATACTACAATTAATACAACACAAGACCAATATAGATTGGTTTAGTGAGACAAAAAAATGATTTCAACATTTTATATGCAATTAGAATTAAAATGTAAGTCAGCTAACACTGCCACTTGTAACTGATGTACAACTTAATATTAATAATAATGCTTGTTAAATAGCTATTGGTGTATAAAAACAAATATGGAAAGAAAAAAATGATATGAGTGATATATGTAGGTAGGTTTTTGTTATGTTTTAATGCGAAAACGGCAATTTTGTTGTATATATTTGATTATTTTTTGTCCATACAATTTTTTTTATGTAAACTTGATAGAATAGAAGACTTTTATGTATGTTACAACCGAAACAGTGATCTCATAACATTTAGTGTACATAAATTATTGATAAATGAATAAGGGATAAATAAATATATTTATTTTAGTAGTATAAATAATGTAGCTATGGTAGATGAATTTTTGTTTCTCTCAAAAACATTTTTAATGTTATTCTCCTTTATAATTGTTTTTGGTATAAAACAACTCAGCGACTAAAAATTATGTGTATATGTATGTATGAAATACTGCCAAAAAAAATTATTATCGTTATGTTGTTTACTTACCTACTTAATCTATTATGTATTTATTATGTTTTCCAGCATAAATAACAGATGAAATTCAAGAAAAGTAAAACTATATTTTCCTACTACTTCAAGTAAAATGTCATTTATTCAAAAACAGGGTACATATTTTATTTTTATCAATTATAGGTGATCGCGCTGTTATTTATGCTTAATTCTTTATTTATTGTGTTTCTAATTTTCATTTATTACTAGAGTTTTTTATAGTTTCGTTTTTGCTTATTATTATGGTCTAGTACTGTAGTATTTGTTTATTTTCTTTCTTTTTTGGGTTTTCTAGCAGGCAGTAAAAAAAGATATGTTGTAATTACATTCACTGCCACTTTTGTGATAAAATACTACTGCCCAAGAAAAAAAAACGTGTTAAAAAAATGGGAAAATTGAAAAAAAACAAAATTCAGTTCTTAGACAGCTGCCGCGGTTTTATACAGTGCCTTCTTCTTGTAACTGTCTAAAAATACTATAATAATTGTAAAAAAATGGTAATATTTTTTTGCATTACGACCAAAATTGAACATAGTCTACATTATATGTAATTAGTGTAAGTAGGTAATTTTTGTTTTTTCTTCAGAAAATGGAAAGAAACTAGCTCAAATTTTCTATGTACTTGTATTATAAAATATAATCCTCCACTTGAGAACATTTTTTCAATAATCTAGAGGTGTTAAAATCAATATATAAAAATATAAAAGTCTGATTTCGAAATGTTTTTGCGTATTTGTTTTGCGTATTGTATAATTTTTAAATAAAACAACCACAGTAACTAGGTATAAGTTGTATTTATATTTACATAAAAATAAACAAGTTATATTTAATTTTTTTATTTTATTTAAAAAAAACAAATAGTCATAAAATCAGTCACATACAAATCCATAAATAAAATGACAGTATAATACTTTGTACGTACACATAGTTCCGTTACTTTATTAAAACTAAAGGTAAAAACACTAATTATTACTTGTTTACATTCAAATAAATAGAAGCGACCTTCAATTCTAAGTCTCTAAGTTATCACAAAATGTTCATAGAATTTATAATTACACCGAATATTTCTCAGCAGTTTTTCTCATCACTTCCGTCACTGCACTCAATGAAACCATTACACAAACGGCTTTCAGGCAAACATTCGCCCAGCGGACACCTGTGTCCGACACAATAGTTCTTAGACTTATTTAAATTCTTACTAAACTGTTCATAATTATTCATACTGTTGTGTATCCAATCTAGATAGTTGGCCACTTTCGTGTACACTCCAGGCCTGTTAGCTCTTGCACATCCGTAACCATTGCTCGTAATTCCGTGCAATGTCCAGCGACCGTTCGGCTCCGGACACATGAGTGGACCGCCTGAATCGCCCAGACACGCGTCCCGTCCACCACGCTCGTACCCGGCACAGAACATGTCGTCCGTGATCCGATACAATGGTAAAAATAACGTCCTTTTGCGGCATTCACTTGTCGATATGATTGGAACTTGGACCTCCTGTAGCGTGTCGGCTGGAAGTTGAAATAATTAATACAAACTGCAACATTGTTGCATTATGTATATATATGCACTTACGAAATATTCGTCCAACTTCGAACAGTTGTCCCCAGCCAATAACGGTGCATAGAGTGTCATCCGATGGCAGTTGATTAAATTGCGGCAAACAAACTGGACGGACATAATCGCTGAACACCACTGGCTCTTCCATTTGTAGAAGAGATATGTCGTTGATGAAGCCACTGTCCACGTATCCTGGATGGACGACGATGCGAATGATGGTGCGAAGTTGTTCGTAAGGGGATGGTAATGTGGTGCCGCGTCTTAACGCCCCCAATCTTGCCACCCAGTATTCGTCTTGCGAACTGTAACAAAATAGTTTTCACTTTTTCATTAAGTAATAGTTGCGCAAAGCACTAAATTTTATTTATGCAAGTTATGCATGAACATTCTTCATTGCAACGTGGTGCATAAAGTAGGAATTTCGTTTTCTCTCAATTTGTATTTACTTAGTTTTTGTTAACAATTTTCAAGCAGGATGTAAATATACTTCGGTAAATAGGGAAAAATCGTTTTAGGAAGTGTATAGAGTTGTAATTGAGCCCGTATACGTCGAAGAATTTGCATATTTAAGAATATTCGATCTTGAACTAGCATGAATATTGTGTGTGGTGAGTGAAACGTGCAGTAATGCAAATATACCAGTTTATTGTAATTCTAAGCATGCGAGTGGTAAAATTTTCTGTAAGGCCCTATTTGGAGTACCGTTAGTGTGAAATCCGTAACGGACCAATTCTCCATACCCTACACTTGTCCAAAAGCGAATTCGCTTCGCCAATTAAGGCAAAAACAGTGTAATTCGACCTAGTGAAATAGGTACTTACCGGTAGAAACAATGACCCGCTGAGACTAACCACCTATCCGAGAGCAGAGTTGCCCCACATTGGAATTCACCTTCTTTGTATAACGCTGCTTGCCAAGGCCATGCACCAAGTCCAGCATTGCCACCACCAACGACCCTATAAAATCGCCTAAATCTCGTTAAATATTTGCATTTTTTGCATTTTTAATACCAACCCACCTCGCTATTGGCTTGATTACTTGCGGTCTTGCGCCACATTCCAGCGATTTACATTTCACAGAGATCACTTGCTTATTCGGACACGTTGTCTCTTTAAACGACAATCCAGACTTTGTTTCATTCTTCTTGGCGTAAGTCAATTCAAAGTATTTGGTTACATTCGAATCCGCTTCTAGAACGGTGCTTATTGATTCCATTTTACTGCGAAAATATTTAAATATATAGAAAATGTATTGTTCTGTTTGGAAAACTTACTGGTATGTCATTGATTTGCAAACCGCTTTGCCAAGATCGGAAATTTCCCATGCAATATCGGAACGTGAGATGACATTTTGAAAATTGTCCGTACACAATTTGCCCCATTCACCGAATTTTCTCACCATCAAAAATCCATCGGAATAATAGGGAAACTCTTCTGCACCTCGCAAATTGCTGGCAATCGTGACGCATTGTCGCTCATCATCCCCTTGTGGACAGTCTCGAATCCCATCGCAGATTCGATTCCGTTCAATGCACACTTTGGAATTACTGCAAACATATTGATTAGTTTGGCACCATTCGCACTGATTCTCGTCCGAATAATCCCAACAGTCCACAATGCCATCGCATATTTTCCTTAACAAATACTGGGAGCGTAAATAATCCGCACAATTGCAATTTTTCTCATCAATTCCATCGTTACAGTCGATCAGTTGATTGCATCTGGTCGTGTTCGGTAAACATTTACCATCACCGCACCGAATGCTACTATTATCGCATTCGATCGTGTGATTTTTCATATTAAAATCGATCTTATTGTAAGCGCCTTTATCGTAATTGCTTAATTTGTTGTATGTTTTTGTTAAAATCTTCAGTCCGGCATGGTTAATTGTATAACTTGATGAAATCGCTTTATCGGATATTAATGGTTCGTCAAACACTGTATCATTATCGTGTACATTACTTATTTCTGCTAATTGTTTAATTTGTTCCGGCGATAAAATATTTAATGTCGAACGCTTTTCTTCACTTCTAGTGCTCGTTACGGAGGAATTTATTGCCACTACAACGATATCACTTTTATTCACTTTTTCCACTTCCATTTTTGGATATCTAACAATCTCCGTCTGTTTGTTATCGTTCTCCGAATCGATACTAATTTCTGGTGCGAAGTTTAATATGCCAACAATTTTAAAATCGTTTTGTGTCGTCTCGTTCTTCACTTTACCAAGTGGCTTCTTTGACACCTCGTCCACGTTCTCGTCGTTTGCATTCAATCGCGTAAAACTGGGAAAACTGCGATTTTCAACGGACAAATTGTTCGTTTCAGGCTTCGCTGGACGTTTCCTTAATGGTCTACCAATACCAGAATTCGATTTAACCGGTATTAATGTTACTAATGGCAGTTTGGTTGTTTGTAACATTAAATCTTCCACGTCTCCCTCAACAACCTCAACCTGACCATGTCCCATAATGGGCTCTTCATTTGTGAAACTATCGTTAAATGGCAATGTGTCGTCGTTGCTTCTAAAGAAATTCGTATCAGTTAAATTGATCTTGTCATTGTCTAATGACGAGGCTAATGTATGGAATATTGTTGAAATGTTTTTTAATATTTGCTCTTTCTTCATTTCACCACTTGCCGAACCCGGAACATACTTGACCGTCTCAATTTCAACATAATCGCCTTGTTTGGCAATTTGGGTTGTTGGAAATATTGTTGGTTCCGTTGTTATGGGTATTTTATTAACTGGAATTGGGTGACTTTTTAAACTTGTCGAACCGAGCGTTTCGGTGTTGAATAAATTGTACGAAAGGCCCGGATTTGTGAAACTTGTATAAAACGGTTGTTTTTTATTACGGGCTTTTGTAGTGGACGTGGAAGTTGTTGTTGTTGTCGTTGGTGTTGTTGTTGGTAAAAAATCTACGTCTTTATTTAACTGAGGCAGAATTGGAATCCAGGGTTCTTCGTTAAACATTTGAGGACTTACAGTAAATGCTGGAACGGTCTTGTTAGGGGTGGATGATGGTAAACTACTTGTAGCCGTTATGGTTGGTACAGTCGTTGTTGTTTTTTGTATCTTTTCCACCGCTGCGATTTTATACAAAGCACTCGTAATGGAAGTCTCTTTGAATGTAGTCTTTTTGTTGCTAATTGTTGTTAATTTCTCATGAGTCCTCGACTTAATTGTTGTTGTTTCTGTCTTTTTTTCAGATATATCAGCATCTGTTTTTGTTATTTTAAACGAACCATGTACTACAGGCTTATTAGACTCTTTTATATTCAAATCATCTTTAATAACTGGTTTTTTCGTTGATAAATTTTCTTGTTCTATTGTTATCGTTGTTTTTGTTGTTGTGATATTATTGTTATTCGATTTTAATACTACACCATTTTTATTATGTTTCATAACATCATGTTGATTGCTCACTAATGGTTGGTAAACATCGTCGTTTTGAATTAATTTTACTTTTATACTCCGTGGATCGAAGCGGATATTACGAAATATCGATTTCTTTGATAGTGCATCACTTAACAGTATATCTTTGATGCCTCGTTCAATGTTCGATATATTTCTACAAAATACAATCAATTAATTAAATAGCTTATTATTTATTATGGCAGTTATTTACGTTGTGAACTTTCGTTTATTAAACGTTAATTTAAAATAAATCGTCTGTGTATCGTTTCCAAATTTTTCAACGTTACAAGACACCAATGCTGGCCCTAAAGCGCTCTTTCGGTACAACAACTCCAATTGTCTTTTATATTTTTGAGCTTTTTCTTGTAATGAACTTATAAATCTATCACCACGCAATATTTTTGCACTACAACTAAAATTTAATAAAGCTGCAAACAAAATGAAACATTAGAAGAAGAGAATCTTAAAAGGATATTTATCAGATTACAATTTGAGGTATCTGTGTGTAAGGCACCCATGTACAATGCCAGTCCAGCAATTGCTAAAACAGCTATTAATACTAAGAATGATGCTATGGCCAAGGCAATTGTGCACAATTTCCCTTTAGACGATTTCTTTGTCGGAGAAGGACTTAGACCTATACATGATCTACTTGGTGTTCGAGGAGGTAAACGTTCTTGCCACAAACTATGGGCCGGTGAACGTCGATTAGTGTATTCGCTCTGGAAAATTGCAAAAAATTGTTTCGTTACATATTTCGGAAGTAATTAAATTGTCAGAAACGAGTATAATTATTCGTGCATTGTTCTTAACTTGATAATTGCATGCGATCAGCAGCGTAGCTACCGCTGTGAAGATACCAGGATTCAGGGACTTAATTTGATTTAGTAATAATATTTTTAATCTCTTTCTTCCTATCATTTTCTTCGCTGTCATTAGTTTCCAATGCTTTCATGGAAGTTGAGAGAAGGTCTTTCCTGACAGGACAAAAATGCGTTTTCAGCTTTAGCTACGCTGCTGTTTGTGACATTGATCGGATTTCTTCAGGCAATTAAAGTCCGTCTGTCGCCTGATAACACGAAAAATCATTAGGGAATCGCGGAGACCAGAATGTGCGATATTTTGAATGGAATTTGAATAATTCTTTTACATTGTTATTTACGACAGTCTGGCGCCTTAACAAATTATAAATATTTGACCAACTGTTGTGTGGCAAAAAGCGAATTGTAATTAAAAAGAATTTGATGTGATTTCTAAAATCACCCCATTCCATCAAACTCGTCAATGAAAGATCCATAAAATGTACAGTAATCTTATAATTAAATTCATGGTGATAACAAAAGATGTGCAACGGTATCAATTATAAAATATTCTTTAATTAAGAAATATATTTCGTTAACGGAGTGTTCATTAGTTTTAATGTAAAAATTTCAATACCAATAAACAGACTCTGCGTACACTGACTTCTGCTCTTCGTACCATCAGTAATAATGTGTACATTATTAAAAATGCAATTATTAATTTACTGGAAATAATAGTTGAAATTAAAGAATAAATGTATTATGCATGTAAAAAATTGTTCGATGAAATATAAACTAGTAATGCACATCTAGTTGAGTGTAATTAAAACAATTTAACGCAAAATGAGTAGTTAAATGATTAGAAAAGGAGCAGTAATGTGTGAGAAAATGTTTATCAAGCACTATGACATTATTGAATATAAATTAAGAAAAAAATATACGGGAATCCTTCCATGCATAAAATAAAATTAACATCGTTTGAGGTCAAAAAGAACGTTGCCTTTATATTATATAACGGGTTTAAATATTTACAGATAATGTTCTACTTTGATTTTTTTCCACTAGTTTCCACGGAGAAACCCGTCATTTGCAATAAGGGATAATGAATTAAATGTGTCTGTGTGTAGAAGGAGGAGATAACGAAACAGACACACTCACGCACAGTGATTTTAATCATTCAAATTTGGCCTCATTAAAAATTTCAATCGAAATGCAGAGAGACGAGCGCTCAAGAGCATCACAGGAGGAGGAGGAAAAAATTAAGATATTTGCGATAAGTTTAATTACAAATAAGAAAGTATTGGACCACCCATTGTATATAAACCCATACTAGGAATTGTGGATTTTTTTCTCTTATTCCACCCTACGTTCTTAAAATTCCATCGTTGTTTTATTAAAATACTCTCGATGTATAAATATGTGAAAAGAATTTATTTTTCATTAGTAATGCTTGTATGAAAGTTAATTCGAATTGGCGAAAATATATAAATATTTGTCAAAATAACACACTAGCTCGTTTAATGTGTAAAACAAGATTTCTTCAACCATATAACGGTATGAAGAAAAATTTTGTCTTGTGTTCCAAGCCTAATTTAATAATACCACTGGCTTAGAGCAAAAAAAAAACGAACGTGAGAAAAGCGGAAACTTTTTTGAACAGTCGAGTGTTATCTAATTAATGAAAATGTTAGTTTACGAATTTAAAATTCGTAATGCAATTCCGGTTAACGGAATCGAAATAACACTTTTGTAGTGGTTTTGAGTTCGTAATTATTTTATAATTTCGTTCTCTTGACATTTTATGTTATGCTCTTCTAGATTCAATTTAAAAAAATAAAACTTAGTAAAGTATAACAGAATATGGTGTCAGGTAAACATTAATCAAGATAACTGAATTGCTATTAATTTTATTCAAATATCGTTTGTAGATTTAAATAATCGCTTTTCTATGTGTGAAATGTAGATATTTAGTACATTTATAATGTAAAATGTAAGTGAGCATTAAATTAAAGATTGTACAAAAGATGAGCACTAAAACGACCTTGCAAGGTTCTTACCCCCATCATCATCATCATCATCTTCAAGAGATTTTCTACATTAGTTGATTCGAATGCGAACACCGACCGGTTTAATTGTCGATTGCCTCAATATCACATGTTTATACATTTTTGATATAGATAATGGCTTTTATATATATTTGCGGTTTAATCACTTAACCATTTAAACAAACTATTGATAGGAAGACAAGAATGGAAAAAATTTCTTAACAATACAATGTTTCAATTCTATTATAATTCCTTCCTTGATGTTAAATAATTCATGCATATATGAACGGTCTTCAAGGATAATACATCAAAATGTAATTTAGGTAGAAAAATTCGTATCTAATTAAAAATTTATATGTAATGTACAACATCCGTTTGTAGACATATTATGAAAATTATATTTATTAAAAATATTCTTCCGGTTTGTTATATTTGCGCTGTCTATAAGATAATTGTGCATACATTTGCATATATCAGGAAAAAAATCACTTACTATATTGTATTTATGTACGTACTTCGTCAAAGAGGGAAGAATATTATACTTAAACAATTCATTTATATTATTATCAGTACAAGAGATGAGCATAATTCTTCTCACGACTGTTTGTTTTATGGAATCTTTTATTATGTTTGTTTAAATACACGAAGAATAAGAAAGACGTGTTTTAAATAAACATAACTAATTATTAACTACAACAAATGCACTTGAATGTTATTAGCTGTGTAATTTTCTTTGAAACACTTTCAACCCAGTCAAGATATATTCAAAGTGTTTCAAATAATTAAAAATGAAAAAAAAATCAATATTTACCCCAAATTGTCGCATAGTCCTGCTAGCACAATTCGGAACATTGTAATAACTATTTGTAAAATTTTGACGAAATTTCGATGGCACACCGACCGATGCACAATACGTATCCATTTTACCGCAAAATTTCCAAAAAGAAAATCGCAATTTTCCCCCAAACGACACTATTACATTTTATAGCGCACGATTTTGAAAACGATTTAAAAATAACAATAACGAATATGAGCTTTCAAATCTATTAAGTAACTTGTGTGCAGTAAGACGAGTCCACAGCCTGAGTAAATCTCAAGAACTTGCGACTGACGAAGAAGAAATACCTGCTAAACTCATGTTGTACGCAAGAGAGTCTCACGATGCAATGTTAGGTACTGGTACTTCCTTTTTTTAACATTATTCTTCCCTACTACCATTGAATTTTACCAAAAATACATAAAAACGTGCTCACGGCGCGTATAAATGATTTATTTGAAAAAAAACATCAACATTTTCTTTGCGCAAACAACATTGGAATGTTTTTCCTCTCTTTTATTTCTAAATGGATATGTTAAACTCGGCGTAAAATGTAATTATCATATTCAAATATGGTGAAAATTGTATAGGAAATTTTGTTGAAATTCACCCGACAATACTGTTATTAACAGTAAATTTATTAAATGTTAAATAAGCGAAACAGAACGATTTTATTGTAATGCCAAAAAACCGAGACACCTTCACCGAAAAATGTGCGTATTAAGACATCGATCTACTACGGCACGGTACTATAAGTACTCGTAGTACTCAAGTATTGTAAAGGCTACATGAAAATTTCAAAGAGAGTCCTTTTTAAATGTCCGTGACGTGAAATATGATTTATTGTCGCCAGAGAGGCATGACGAGACGTTTAAAAATTGTCCCACTCATAAATTTTATAATTTCATCGGTTATAAAGTGTTGTAGGTACTTGTTAATATAAAATACGAAGAATGTGCAATAGGTATCTATATAGCAAGAGTATATGGTGGTGTTGTTGGTGGTCTATAAGCGGCCAATGAACTTGGTACTAAGCCACTTCCTCTCTGCTAAGCCATGAGTCCAGCAGGCTCTTTTCTTATGTCTTACCATTTACTTAAGCAACTTCTTTTCCATTCCAACTAGTTTGATAGTAAAAAAAGAACTATCTAGCGATATTATAATAATAAACATAACTTCCAACTACTCTCCATAGCAATATTATTATTTTCTAACTTGCATACCTATTATCCATCTCCTTTCCCGCGTCTACAATACAATGTATCCACTATCCAGTAATATTAATTTTGATTAAATTATAAAATAAAAATACTTGGTAAATCATCTAGAAAAATACACTCACATTATTCTATCTAACATCTGCTGCTTGACAAAGCAGCGCCTTTTTGCCATTTTAAATATTACAGATGCATAATTTCTGTAAATAAATTCAATTAATCCAATAACCGCACGTATTAACTATATGTATGAAGTAATTCACAGTTATTTTATTACATTAATAATAACAAAAAATACACACACAAATGCGGTATTATTTGAAAATTTCAATGGCCGTTTTTCAATCAGAAAAAGCTAAAGCGATGCGGATATAAAAACCGACCGTCTATATTCCACTCATTCATACATTTATTATTGTCATATTAATTTTATGTTGTGTAAATTGAATGAAAGTGCATTCTTAAGACAAATATCGCAATAAAATGCGCATTTCTTTCAAGGAAACCGGCGCTGAGTCCATCGAGGTACGATGGTCCACAAAAAAATCTCTCTCATCAAGCTAACAATTTATTTGTACTATAACTGGTTCGAATCAAACAAAAATCTAACACAATATATCATTTATTGGCAATAAAAATGTGGGGTTCCGTCTTATGAGTACTTCTTCGAAGATAACGCATCGAATATCCTTTGGAACGTTTGCGCTGATAAACCAGACCATATTTTATTACTTAATGATGGTGTTTCTGTGTTCGATCTAGCGAAATATTCATCATAATAATCGTAATCAGTCGTAATCACATTGAATTTTGCATAATAAACGGCCGCAAAGGCACTGTAGATGAGGAGTACTGCTGTTACGAGCTGCAACAAAAAAAAAGCCCATCAATGTTTAAATCTGGTAAGAAACGATTCACTAATATCATCATATTTGTAATGATAGTCTGTTGAAATAATCAGCATTAAATATCATAATTAATATTTGCGGAAAAATTTATGTAGCAAAAGATCGTATCGCATTTGGTGCTGGTTCACCGGATGGATTGTTGGACTTTAATAATGTGAACACGTTAATATCATGAAATTAGCTCATTTATGGATGAGTTTTTGCTAGAATGCCTACCTGGAAGACGGCCCAAAATTTGAAGGATCCTACAAACAAATAAAGCAAGGTCAGAGATTTGTTGTAGTTTTAAGAAATCGTCTGAGAACATAATACCTTCATTAATTGCAAAATCGTAATAGCTTGCCCATGGGTCCTCTTTGACAGCTTTTTGTTCTGGTTTATCAGTATGATGGTAATCATAATTACTGTGCTCATCAATCATCATTCCTCGAGCATTCCGTCTATTTGCCATTGCCTCATCGTAGTCTTCTAATCCTTTTTCATATCTTTTACATACAATGCAAACTGTATAATGGGCAATTAATAACGTGATTTCAGTTTATGCGTACCTTGATTTTGTTACAACTTCTAAAGCGGATTCTGTTGTTGTTGTAGCAACTGGATAATTAGTTGTTGGTGAACTACTCCCACAATATGATAAATTCACGAAAATTAATAAAAAACTAGCCGCCAGACAAATGTTATTAAATAACATGTTCGTGTAATTTTTTTTGTCACTTGAACTTCAATTTGAAACCTCCGGCTAAGTGATTGTATTATTTCAGAGGTTTTTGTTGTATGTGATTTTTTTTTCAAGTGTCTTATCGCTCTAAAGCCCTCAAATGGTACTAATCAAAAAGATTCTGTTGAAAAATACATTAACAATTGTATCAGTAATTATTTAGCACATTTATTTGTAACGGACGCTGTAATAATTACAATATCAAATAGTACATAAGCATTTCTGTTAGTTATATATACATAATTTAAGGTTGATAATTGATTTACGGTATTGGTATTGCTGGAATTCAAATTAATTTTATGTGTGTTACAATTTTCTAAATATTTTAAGACAATTGTGGCACGTTTTTTCCACATATTTAAGAGCTATTGCAAATATCCCCGCACTTTTCCCTACATTATGCAAACATACCGCATTTGTATTCGCGATTTATCTTAAATATGGGAATTATAGTGGAATTCATGTCGGAAGTAGTAATTGTATTATGGTATTTTTCATAGTTTGCTCATTTAATTATGTGAGAAGTCCGAGACAGACTATAAATTTTATTAATCCAGTTGAAGTTGCCGTTTTTATTGGAAATTTATTTACGAGTTTTACGACCATTTCCACCGACTAAATCTCAATTTGAATACTTAAATACGTGATTATTGTCTCCATCTAACATTCCATCTAATTTACCGAGTTCAACAATTGCTTTGAATCTCAATCTCATTATGAATGTTTCTTTTTTAATTCCCTACTCCTGGTTATAAATAAAAACTCGTTTTTTCTATTATTGATCATTTTATTAAGCCTGTTTATTTACATAATATACGAATATTGATGAGTTGCACTTTCAATACCACGACTAACATCCTCATGTAATCGATTCAATTCCTCTTCACCACTCAACGCCCTCGACTCTCTTTCAAAATGGTGTTTAAACTCAACTTTGTGCCTTACAATCGACTTGATAATCAATACTGTTACATAAATAATAAAGTACACACTGAAAAATAACGGAACGTACCACAATTTTCTTCCAATGTGAGCATACGAATAGTGTGCACTACTAACACGCTGTTTCTCTGGCTTCGGGGTGGTTGTATGTGGTATTTCTTCATAGACGTGATGATCATAACCATGATCATACAAATACGTGGGGAACTTTAAATGAGGATCGGCTGGAGGCGGTTGCATGTCATCCTCGGCCATGTCGGGCTTGTAGCCTGCTGGAGGATGGTCTAAAATCACTTCTGGGTGATTTGGTGGATAGAAATCTTGCTGATCGTCATTTGGTGGTGGATGGTCGTCCATGGGCGCTTGTTTTGGCATATCATCCATTCCCATATCGTCGTGCTGATGGTCGTCATTGTCCTCTGGCGGATAATAAACATCGTGTTCATCCTTAGGAGGGAAATTTGGAGGTGCGTCTTTGGAAGGAGCGTCGGAAGGCGCTAAAGGGGGTCCAAGTGAGGGTTTCATGTCCGTTTCCGGCGTTGGTGGTGCTGCATAAGTGTCTTGTGGTGGTGTATTCGGTGGGAAAATTGGTAGATTTTGTGCATTGTCCGTTGGTTTTGCAACTGGTGGATTGTATGAATTGAATGGCGACGTGTACAGGTCCACAGCTGGCGGCTTTGACGCTTCTGGTGGCTTGTATACGGGATATTGTTCTGGTTTACTATTGTATTGTCCTGATGGCACTTGAGAGTATTGGAAATATGGTCGAGGATTGAAACGATCCTGTATTACAACTTCTCCAACACCTGGCACACGATCAGTTTTCAAATTGCTTCCGATTTTTGATCTTAAGTTCGCCTGTTTATTTGTTATCGCATAATGGTACACTACTTGGGGCTTTTTGATGGTTTCACTGCGTCTACTATTCAGATTCGATCTGAGAAGAGATAATCGTTAATAATTGACTAGATTTTTTTCTGTTGTTTGTACCTTGGATTCCATGAATTCGGTGCGTTGTGACTTCTTCCTTCTTGAACGGTGCCACTGGAATTTTGGTTTCCCAAGCCCCATCGAGCGACTTTTGCGTACTTTGTTATCAAAACTGCACTGTTATTGTGCGATAAACTGTTGTATTCATGAATAAACAATGTCATTACCAGAAGACACAGGTAAGACATTTTCGATAAAATTTTTTAAACTGTTTCAAACGAATTTTAGAAGACAATTGATGTTAGTCTCTAAGTGTAACCTATATTTTAGCCCTGTTTAATAATCATTACGATGAATGTGATAATTATTATAATGATATTACAGTTAAATTATTTGTTAGTAAATTTGTGTCCTATATTTGTCCTTATAATACCGTTTAGTGTTTGCATAATATATGTAGTGAGTAAATGTAGTCTCGAAGAATAATCTTCACTTCTACTAGACTAGATATTGCTCTGTTGTTGTTGTTTTTTAAATCAATTCATAACAAACAGTTTAATTTCAAACCGATCAAAAGAAAATTGATGGGAAAATTATTTCATACAGTAAATCTGTGTTGAGTTAGTTTTTTGATCTTGATTTATTTCAAATTCAAGCTATGAAAAATAGCATAGCTCAATCTGTTAGTGTACTTTGAAACTATTCTCCTCCTTTCTTGTATACATTTACAGGAACTTTCTTAGCGAATGGACTTTGATTAGATGAATTTTCAATATTTATATTTAGAAATGCGTTTATTAGAGAAAAGAAACACAAATTTAATAAATTTAGTTCTTTATTACTGTTAAATGCTACCAAAAATTGATCTACATTTAAGATTTAATTATTATTAAAAATCTGTGATGCTCTTATCTCATTTCTTTTTGGTTTCAAATGGTGTATAAACAATGTTATTATAATTAATATGTAATTTCGTATTTTACAAAGGATAGAACACACATAATTTTTAAAAGATACAAATACTTGTGTAGTCTAAAGTAAAAACAAATTCAAATGAAACAATTTTTTAAAAAAATCATATGGGGGTTAGCTAACCGAATTAAACCACAAAAATTCGTAATAAAGGATTGTAATAAACAATAATTTATATATATTGCACTACCTAAAACTATACTAAAAAATTATAATGTATAATAAATATTAGTTCGCTTTGAAGCACTTAAGAAAAATATCAACATGTCTAAATGTGTAAGCACAAATCTGGTCAACAAATCGTAGTTATTTGTTGTTACGTTTTTATCATTAATTCTTTTTTGTAATACAATAAATCAATAATAAAGTACAACATCGATGATTAATAAAAAAAACGTGATTCTTCAATGAATGAATCACGATTTATTATGAGATGCATGCGCGTAAAAATAATTATTGTTTAGTTTTTCTCGACCATACACTGAAGGACCACACTTTTTCCTTATTTTGAGACTGTTAATATACCGAATTAAATTTGCCCTTAATTTATATACCAATACACCCTCTAAATTTTCACGTACACAATATATACTTAAAAAATAATTTCTATTCCGTGTATTTGTTTTGGTTTTCATCATATCTTCTTATATTTTTGTTTAAATACCTGAAAAGTGTGATTTTACATAATTAGTTTCACGATTATTAATTCTAATATTAATGTTCCACGTTTATTCATACTTGAATTTGTTGATAAAAAATACGTATCCGAAGGAGTAGTCATTTTCACGAGTATGTACATAAAATAGTTTATCATTATTATTAATTTTTATAATATAAAAAAGGTGACCATATTTTGGATATTTATATTATTACACGTTGTGATACTACGGATTTGCCAATTCTTTTTTATTATACTGTTTTGAACACTTTACAAGACTGCAGTTAAATGACTCAGACTGTGCTATTATCGTATTAAATTTCCTTTGTATTTGTAATCTATTAAGCACATTAAAAAGTTTTTGATCACATCAATTGTGTGGAAAAAAAACTTTCCAACGTTCCCAAAAACTGTTAGTTTTGCAACGGTTTTAAAATCGAAATGAAAAAGGAGGGTAAAAAATGCTGTTTCTCTCCCCAAGAAAAAAAAGTGTCTTCGTGTTGAGCGAACATGGGTTTATGATAATAATAAATACAGCCAGCGTTATAATTCCATATCTTCTGCTTCATTTTCTGAGAAATCCGACATACTTGACTCACTATCTGAACTAACATTCTCTTGTCCTTTAAGTGCCTCTTCTGTGGCATATTTTTTAACATATTCTGCACAGAAAGTGGATGAGAACACCTCAAACTGGATGTTGACTTGTTGTTTTACTTACCAGACACTTTCTTCTTGTATTCTTCTGGTTTGTGTAAATACATCGCAGCTGCGTCCCCATTCAGTGGGTCTATTGGATTAGGGTAGGTGAGTAATTGTGGAAGAAACGATTCAAATATGTTTGATAAATCTGTTGGAAAAAAACAATGTAATAAAATTTATTCAGTCATCGATTTTGTGGTGGGTCAAAAGGGTTAAAGTTCTTACCATAAAGAGCAGTCCATGCCTGGTTGATAACGTCTAGACAGACCGTACCAGAGACCTCATCAATATTTGGATGATAAACACGATTCATAAATCCTATACTAGGTGATTTGAATGGATAATGTTCTGGCAAATGTACACGGACCTTCCATACACCCCCCTCGTATGGTGCTACAAAAAACGAACAATTTATCTGATTAATAAACAGGGGTTTTGGTTCTGGTTCATTTACTTCCTCTGGGTCCATAAAATTTAACACAAAATTCATTTAATCCACCTAGAATTGTGACTTCGTGTTTACTTTCGATACTGGTTGAAAAATCACTTATTAAGGATAATAAAAGAAATGATTATTAATAAAAACATATTGTTGACAATCAGCTGTGTAAATGCGTGAATAATATAAAAATAGAACAACAAAGTACGAAATTTAATTAAAATTAGACAGAATATGTGAAATCTATTTTGTCCTGGTCATAGTGAGAGAAACAATTTTCAGTGACAAAAATGTTGCAATGAATTTTTGCTATATGAACAATTGATTGAAAGTCATATGGTATTTAAAGTGTAATAAATGTTGTTGTTTACATTTTCACTCATCAATACAAAGGAAAGGATACAGTTTTATAACATCCGTGTCCATACGTCTTTTTCCTGCACTTGGAGATGACATTGTTAGATTGTCACTTAATTTTAGTCCATTAATTCGTATAAAAAATCGATAACAATATTATACAGTTAGTAAATTAATTAGTTATGAACACAATCAATAGAATGTTTATAAGAAAATTCACAAATAAATTTTGTAACAACCCACAATAACAGATCCAAATGCCTTACTCTGCACGACGTTTACTAAACAAAAACCAAAACGTTTGTCCCAAACTTGCACTCGTCTTTCACATACGTACGTCGTAACTCGATACCTATACTGTTACACGTTTTCAATTTCAAAATTCGAATTTGAAAAATACAATTTCAGAACGATTCTTTTCCTGGTAATGATTATTTAATTATCTTTAAATAAACTGCTCTTTTGTCCAACCTTGAATACAGAATACAATTCACACTTTATTGGACACTTACTCAAGTCCGATAAGACCATATGAAAATGCAATGTGTAGCATTTATTATGTAAACATTAGCAATAAATATGAGAAAGTTTATTGTATTCGAGATAAATATTTGTAGATGCATACACTTTATTCCACAATTGGAATAAAGAAAGTTAAAAGGTGACCAAACTCGAACGAATCTACTACCAAAAAAAACCTCATTTCTTCTTATTAAATGTTTATTGTCAACAAAAAAAAATTGTACAAAACTAAAAAAGAATGCAATATCGAAGGTTTCTTTACTGAATACTTTGCATTATCTGCTCAGCCAGGTTATCGGTTTTTGGTGTGGGAGGTGTGTTTAGAATATATTCACTAACACTTATATAAACAGCAACTGCTATGCCAATCAATGCTGCTAAAATCGTGTTCTTATTGAATACAATACATGTCGCTATACACAATCCCAAATAAGTTAAATATCGTGTTAAGAAAACGTATTTCTTCCTGCTCTCTTGCTCCCCATCTAAAAATACAAAATCCCTACATTACCAACATCTTATTCAGACAGCAGCCACCTTACCAATGCACATATTGTCTTTGAAAATGTATCCGGAAGCGCATCGAAGACACATGTCAGGCCCATCACCAGTACAGCCATTACAACTCCGATCGCAGTCCAAACATTTGAAGCTGCCTTCGTTATTAACGCAAAACTGTATCGGAGTGCATGGCGATTTGTTGGCAGCACATTCGTTCACATCCAAACAGCCTTTCTCCTTATCCCAAAGCCATCCAGCCATGCATTTGTTGCATCCATTCGGTCCAGCCTTGTCACAGCCTCCATCACAAGAAACATGACATCTTGAACACAGAATCTTCTTGTCGTCTTTGTAAGATTCGAAGTAATTGGTCGAGCATTCGTTACACGCTTCGCCACTGTATCCCTCGTCGCAGTTGCATTTGCCGTTGCCTTTTCGTGTACCGGCCCCTTTGCAGCGTCCGTTGTTGTTGCAAACGTTGTCCGGGAAGCCCTCGCAAGGGGTACAGTCGGCCCCGAAGTGTAAATCAGGACAGCATTGCTTAAACGATTCAATACAGAGGAATTTGTATAAATCTGGTTCGGTGTTTTGCTTTTTGAACCACCATTCCTCTAATGTTGAATCGTACTCTTCTAAAAGGGTGTAACACTGATTTTGGCCCTCTTCCACATCCGAACACAGTTTCTCTTGGATTTCGGTTAGGCGTACTTCACTAGTTGCATAACTGCCGAGCTTTTCTTCCTCCCAAGCCGTGTCTCCACCCTCGAATTTACCCTTGGCAGTCCTAGTGAGGCCCTACGAATATCGGAGTTAAATGGGGCTCACAACTTGGAAATTAATGGATGGATTACCTTGTTGAATGACTCTATGAACGTTTTACAGGCCTTGCATGGTGGTAGTTTAGTTTGTTTCTTTGAATTACCTTTGGAATCGGCATACACACAGTTTAAGGTTATAAACGAAATCAACAATATTCTGACTAGATTGTGGTACATATTTTAATTATTTGAAATAAATCACTTGAACAGAAATGTCTCCATTCAAAAATTAACTTAATAAAGCCTTAATTTCATTAAAAATACTGAAATGTATCAAGTAAATAAACACCTATATGAAAAGCGATACTGTTTTGCGTGTTGTATACCATGAGCGCTTTTTACGTGGTTTTATTTTATTGGCAGAAAAAGTTTATGCTTATTCTAGGAAAATAAACCCATAATAAATGTTTGATAAAATGTATTACGTATAATTTAATGTATTTCGAGGTGAAATTGAAGAAATTTAAGGAAAATTACCAATAGACGCAACTATGCAACCAGGAATTTGCGCTCTAGCCAAAAATCAATAACTTTTTTTTGGAAAAGATGATAAAACTTTTAAAAATTTACTGTTAAACACATACTTGACATATTTTTTTGTATATTTATTGAATAAAATCGTTGTTTAAGAGTTTTGCTTTCTTTAAGATCGAAAGGGCAAAAAACACGCTCTTTTCTGTAACACTTCCGGTCCCGTCAAACTTTTACCGCCCAAAATCCATTTCTCGTTGAAATTCCGTTTTTCCAAAAAAAGTATTTTCTTATGATTTGTGATTGCAGTCAAGCTTGAAAGTAGTTAAACAATAATGATTTATGAATTTAAAGTGCACTCCAATTTGTCGCAGTGCTTAAAAAGTAAAAACCACAGGAAATGTGTGCCATTAAAAGAGTTCTTATAAATAAATGAAATAATTACACGTTACATACATGTACAGGTAATATGGGTCTTAAATAATTGTTGAGGGCGTTCTTTAGATTGTTTTACACGTGGTGCGCACGCAGGAGGTGGGAGCTTTTCAACGTGTACCAAGTTGGGTGTGGGAATATTATCCTGTCAGTCTTAAACGGGTAGTTGTAGATAATGTTCATCACGGTCGTATGTTAAATACAATTTTCCGTTCAATTTCCCTCAATCGTTGAGAGAGACGGTGAAAATATTCAATTCCCAAATCAGGTAAGTTGAATCGAGCAACGGTGCCAGGAAGAAGATTCGGTCAAGAACTCGTTTCTCTTGTCCGAAGGATGGACAACTCCGCATATGTTCCTAGTTCGGGACACTTAAGTTCACCAGCTTTGGTGGTGTTCTCCCAGGCTGCTGGCGGTCTTCAAGATGCGCTCCGTATTCAACGGCCCTTCAATCCGCAGGTTAGTGTTAAAAATGAGCTTTTTCATTAAAAACACCGAAAATCGCAAAAAAGTCATTGAAAATCGTTTTTAGCCAATGACGATTTGTAATCGAATCAAAATCAGTACAGAAATGTCGAATATACAGAGAAAAGTTGCGTATGTTTGTAAAATATGTTCCAGTTCGCAATGTCGGATTCATCGAAAGAACTCCATCGTCCATTCAGTGGCACAACATTTGGTCTTCGTCATATGGAAGCGTACAGCAGTATTCCAGCCCATATATTGAACCATTTACAACCGCAATTCTTGCATCCGGGATTGTCGCTCGGTTCAGGTGCATTTCGTCCATTAGCCGATTTAAAGACATTTCCGACACCGTCGGCATTCGCGCCGCCGCCAAAGTGCTTAAAAATCGAAACAAGTAGTGACAATATCCATCCAAATCACAATCATGGCATATTTTCACCGAACGATGACCGTATATTGGGACGTAGTCCTGTTGGACGTACGACCGATTCCTGTTCGCCGGCAAACAGTGCTTCAATGTCACCGCAACCACAGACTGCGGTCAAAGAGGAGAGTCTGGATGCGTCACAGATGTCCGAAGATGGTGAACCGCATGGACCAGCGACAGACAATGATTCACCAGGCATACACGAGGATAATAGAGGCTTCCGAAGTAAGTATTTGATTGTAGATCTTAATATCGTTGTGAAACACTCCCAAAGAGCAATATAATAAGATCCCGGCCGTATATAATCGAAAAGAAATAACTGTTCAAGTTACAAGTATTTTGATCGTTTCCGAGAATATATTACTTTCATTTCGAATCAATTGAAATACATCTAAGAGGGTAGTTTTGTGTGTGGAACGCGTTGAGGGGTGAGAGTGTAGCTAGTTAGTAAATCGGGAAACCATTCGCACCCACAATTAATGGGACCCCATTTGAATTAAACATTTTTTTTTAAGAATTATTTCAAACAACACACGAATTTAATGAAAATTTATATTGATTACAATTTATTGGAATCATTAACGGGTCTGGTAAAGCCGCTGAACAAATACGATGATGATTTTGTATAGTTTTGGAGACTTTTATTTTTGGCATTCAATTTGGAAATTGGTGGTATACATTTTCGAAGTGGTCCAGGTGGGCACAAGCCCATCATCTCCGAGCCACATAAAAACAATAGATTTTTAACATTATATGTTTGTTTTAGTTTTAACAGTTGTGTCTCATCTACACAAACCGATCTCGTATTATAAACAGTGTGCAAGTAAAATAAATAAAATACTTATTATTCTACTTATAGAAACTGTTATTTAAAAGTGTTTCCTTTCCAATTTGGGGCGTATTCGGACAACGTTTCCACATACACAAACATTAATCCGCATAGTAATCGCATTTCGGTTTGCACTTTGCAAAACTAAGTGTGTATATTAGAATGCAAAGAATGAAATAACGTTGAAACGAATAATCGAGCCGGAATATTGGATATGAGCGTGTTTTGTGGTAGTGAAAAGCCGCAATAACAAATCATATGTAAAGCTTTTACTAACAGATTTTAACTGTCTACGTAATGCTAACATAATGCTGGGTGTTATGAGGGAAATTGGGCTTTGTGCGTGATTTTAACAACCATAGTGGTTTGTGTATTTTGCGGTTTGACTAGTTTTTAATTTTATACTTAGTAAATTTAACAGAAAAACACACACTCCAAACCGCAACCGCCGATGCTATGAATTTAAATAGACATTAGACAAAAATGAATAAAATCAAATTGATTCAGAGAGAGGAACGGGAGGGTGGAAAAAAGGACGAATTCCAAACAGGGTGAACTCTGGAAACCTGTTAACACTTTACATGCGAGGAGAAAAAAACGGGAACGGTTGTTATATATGGAAAAAAGGGGATTTTCCTCTGGTGTTATGATCGTGTTGAAGAGTTGGCGCGCTCATAGTCATTCATCTGAAACCGCCAGCAGAAAAGCAAGCGGCGACGGCAGCAAGATCATCGCCAATCTAAATTGTTAATGCGTAACCAGGGGTGGATTCAGATAAAAACTGAATGCCGAAACTTGTTTTTCGTTTGATTTTATTTATTCCTCTCCGCGCACTCCGTCCATAAAACACATTGTTATCGATAATTTCTGATCGACGGTGATGCCGTTTTATTTATAGGTTTTAAAGTGTAAAAGGAAAAAAAGGAGCGCCTCTATCGCCTAACACACACACACCGTATAGAAACGTTGTGTAAATACGATAATAAAACAAATCGTTTAAATGGATTAATACGATATTATTTGTATAACGTTATTTATACGCTTATTGCTAAGAGGGGCTGCTGCTGTTCAATGGGAATTATTTTCTACAAAACTTTTCTCTGTATGATTTTATTAAGTTGTTTTTTCTGCTTGTTATTAATTACGGAAAAGGGTGAAGTGAAAAAACAAATTGATCAACACCATGGATTTCTCTCGCCCAAAACCAGACCTGGTAAATTATACAATCCGGTGCGGGTTTAAGTTGACAAAACACTGTTTGAGGATTTATCATTTGTCACTAAAAATGCATACCTAACAAACCAAAAAACCTATACTGAAACCGTATTCATTTACACATATTTTTTTTATTTCCACACCGCATAGAGTTGAATTAAAAACTTAACTAATCATCACTTATATTCGTTTTGCGAGGGGGAAAAATTAGCCACTTGGCACGAATATAAAAGCATATTTTCAGTTTTAAAAAGCATAGTAATATGTAATAACAAGACGGGGGCCCAGCTTTTTATCGAGACTCCTCATCCTACCCATGATAATCGACGTGGTTAACACTCGCTCCACACAGCGTGCCGGCGTCGGCAGCAACCTAATGAATACCACCCCCACTCGGGCTGTAAGCCGTTATGTAGCCGCAAAATGATTCCGGCTTTGTGTAATTATATTGTATCTCGTTGAGGGCCCTTTAAGTCAAACTCTCTTCCTATTCTTCGCGGGTATATGCGGGCCGAGAGAGGCGCTCTTCTTAAAAACACCCTCAACTTATCAGTTTACAAAGTATACACATTTAAACAAAAATATTGTACGGCTTTTTTTGTGTGTGCACGTCCGAAACCCACCGCCGTGCCATCACACAATACACAATTATTTGTGCAATTTATGGTACAGTTTGTGTTTTGTGGTGGGTTGTTAAAATGAAGAAATGAAGACACTACAACATCACCAGTCAGCAGAAATTCTATTCTGTTTCATTAAATACACGGTTGGACAGAATGAATACTAGTCAATAAATTATCATTTGTTTTTGTCTTGTATGATTTTTTGTGAAATATTTTACGATCGAAGGGAATAGAAATTTTTTGCTCATATGCAAAAGTTAAACTGCATCAAAAAAGGAGTAAAAGATATTTTAAGACAGACAGCAGTTTAACTCTCAGATAGATGTGATTGAACATTGAACACCAATGTCACTTTTAAGTTATAAAATGCCGCTTTAATTTATGTACCTGGTATCCTTAGACGAATCATCCGCAAACGTGCTGGAATATGAATACTTTTATAACAGAGGAAAAAAAGTATTTAATTGCTCTCTGGTGGGACAAGGTTCAAAAATGACAGACAATTTGAATATATGATGTTGGGACGCGAGCGCGTGTTTTTTTTTCTCTGCTTGTGTTCAATTTGAAAAATTGAATAAAATTTATTTATTAGTACTTTTTGAAATGAAATGATGTAATTACGCATTTAAAAAGGGAGGTAAAATGTGATTTTGTATTCAAGTGGTGTAGTTAAAATGTTAGTGGTTGGGCAATAGCGTAACAACGGTTGTGGTGGTAAAACATTTCACCCATACATGGGAGAGCGCGTCGCGACGTCCAAAATTCAACACAAACACGTACAAACTAATTGCATGCTGATGAACGTGCGTTTTACTCTTTAACTACAACTGTTATTGACGATTTCAAACAGCCCCTAAATAGTAGTAACAGAATGTTTCCTTAATCGTCCCACAATTAATTTATAACACACTGCGCTCAGCATCAGATGAGAGAAATACCATTTTTGGGTATGGAGGAAGTACATAAAATGGGCTGTTTCTATAGAAAAACTATATAATACCTTTAAAAGTTAATGACATCCAACTTCCGGACCTTCAATATACAATAACCACTTTTAACAATTGCTGCATTTTCAATAAAGTCAAAAGATTAAAGAAATCTCCATTGAAAAATATTTTTCTCTTTGGAAAAAATGTTAACTTGTCAAATGTATTAAATTGCATACCGAATGTGGGTGTTTATTTCAATTAGCAGAGATTTGTGTTAACAAGTTTAAATGCAATAATGAAGCGTCTATATGTCGTCAGGGGCTCGACGCTGCCGACGCCTGTTAGACCAGTTCACCACAGAAATGGACATGCATCCAACATACAAATTGAAATGTCAGTGTCATTTTCACAAGTGTTGGATATTCCTGCAATTTTATGTTTACACAGACAAATCACTCTGTTTACGTCTGTCCTAAAAACTACAAACTATTACTAGGGAATGGATAAAATTGTCCACCCGTCAAAATGATGTTCTTTTAAAAAAAAGCGGACAGAAAAAGCAGCCACAAAAAAAACACACGTAAATCCACCGATTTCCATGCAAGTGTGAAATTTTTTTTTGAGTATATCCGAGGTGTGTGCAATTTTAATGCACCTATTTGCAAAAATGATAAATAGTAGTGGCAGCATGAAATATGTACGGTTAAATAGTAATGTTTATAACGGTTCCGGGTTTGAAATATTGTTCAAATATGAATTGATGTAATAGGATTAATTTGGGTGAAATGATGTCGACCTCTAGTGTATACATGTATACGTGTGGTGGTTGAATTTGTGCAAGAAGGGAGAGAGGAGGAAGGAAGGAGATGTTGAATGAGAACGTAGACAACTAGGTAAAGTGAACGTTTGCTGAATAGGACATCAGGGTGAGGGACACCCTCTCGCTCTCTCCTGCATATCCCTTTTGTGTATTTGTACGTATGTATATATACGAGTAGTTTTGAATCTGTGCCACACTTAAAATGAGCACTGGAAAACGGCTATTTAGTGCAGTCGACCGTAAAGCAGGTGTCCAAAAGTCACTTATAATCTTTTTGTATATGAAACTGACAAATAGTTCTCTAATTGATCCCCTAGTCTGATTCTGGTGTGTGATACACATTCGAACTAGTTCTTTTTTACATTATAAATTAGAAGCAGTGATGGAAGAGTGTAGTTGTTGAGATGGACTTTTTTTCCTAAACATACCGATATACGGTCTTGAAAGCGTGTCGAAAATATGGATCCACAGCTGGGTATTGTGTGCATTTATCGTCCCTATTTTTAATAAAAACAACCCCCTGCCCCGTGAGAAATCAATTTACATTTTATTGTTATTATATTTACTAGAAACATGTCTTTTTATGTCACTTATTCCCTTTTTACATGCGTTTAAGTGAATTTAAGAAAACAATAAACACGCATATGCACATTTTACAATGGGACTTGGTATGGTTTTATAAGGGAATCCTTGATATTAGGAAAAATAAATGTGCATACATATACGTATATGAATATTACTGTAAATTGAAGCGAATTTAAATAAATTCAAAAGACAGTTGTAAATAAATCAGACAATTGGAAAATGTCTCTTAAATATAAGTTTTCCATGTGACTGTGTGACAGTTTTTGTCGGACAGATGTAGAAATGCTGAAATCGGTTGTAGGTACTATGTTAATGTACCCGATGACTAGTAAATGATAAGGTAATAACCAGACCAGTTTGATATTTAAATACATGAATTATTTAGATAGGTACTTATTCGATTGGACATATTGATACTTCACTGTTTTGTTATTAATAGACACAATTTACACACAATACAATACAAAAATCTCTTGAATACAAACGTTTACAATACAATTTATATTGTAAAATTCAATACATTCATTTATGTAATTGTAGGGAAAAGAAAAAACGCCAAACATAAATTATATTAATTTATTGAGTATTATTTTTATTAATTTCAACTGTGTGTACGTTTTTGTTGTGACTCTCTCATCTTCCAGTTGTATATAAGCGCATTCCAAACATCAAAGATCCTGTCTATATAAAATAAATTTGTTATATAAATAAGAGTAGGAAAAAAGTATGTTGCACCAATTTATTATGTCCATATAAGCGTTAAACAAGTGGTAGTTTCATGTATACATTTATAAGTGTGTATATATCTTTTCGAAATTCTTTTAAAATCGAAAACGCTCTCTCTGCCATCAGGCAGACAACTTGTTTATGTTTGAATTGTTTTCAAAATGCCGCCGACATTTTCTCACTACTGTATGTGCCGAGAGGATTTGTTTCTTCTCTTACTCTCCACTTTTGGTCTTTCACAGTGTGTGTTGTTTGTATCTGCACTCACTACTAGCCTTCGATAAACGGAAAAGTCTCTCTTTTCGGAGCATCAGAGAAAAGGACGCAAAAAAAGGGCAGGCGATTCGCTATAAAAGTTGTGAAAAGAAACACAAGAGCATTTCAAACGATTTTACGGAATCTTGTTTAGTCACGATACTGCAAATATATACCGTACCTCCTCCCACGTTTTGCCTTACAACACAATTCAACAAAAAACACACTTGCAAAATTTCAATGAAAACTTTTCTATGTATATGCAGAGTAGTTTTAAGACGGTTTTTTTCTTTCTCCATACATACACACAAAACAACATTTGTACGAATATCTTAAATGCCCTTTCGCGAAACAGAAACGTTCCGTGTACTTTTTGTTCGTCTCTTGTGTTCGCTCTCTGCTGTTTTGTGCTTGTCGAACTGTTTTACATACAAGAGGAAGCCCGAGAGGCTCAAGAGCCTAGCCAGTTTTACATCTATGCTAGGTATGTTACCGATGACCAGTTCTGCTGACTTAATTGATTTATGAAAACGAATTGTGTCATTTGTCGGCGGCTACCATCCCAGTACATATGTTCCATAGTCAGCCACTTCTTTTCTCCATACGCTCCTCTCACAGATCCTCTTCGGCGATAAAGAGACACACGAAAAGTTTTATGGATTTTTTTCGACTTTTTATTATCACATTCCCATACCATATACAACTGGCAAGGGTGTCTCATCGAGAACAATGCTAACAGCAAATTAATCTACTCCAGATATGTACGAATGTTATAGATAAAAAAGACAATAGAAAGAAAAGCGCGCGCGGTCCGCTCACCGGTCTTGAACTTTATATTTGTCTAAGTGCATTTTTCACCAAGTCTTTTTGCCCAACAAAATAAAAATCAAAGAAAAACGTCTACTGGAAATTGAAACAAGATCCGCCTTTTGTGATCATATATATATACACATACACACATATATATGTTGAGAATATTGCAAACAATGCTGTGTGCATTGAGTGTAAACAATAGTGCTGAACTTGGTGCAGTAAACGTACGCTTATATTGCATGTTGATATGTTCCTTTGTTACAGTAGGCCCCTTATTCGGGGGCGGCTTCAGCACCAGTGGAGCTTACACATTTTCGGTGCCAGGACTGCCTCCTGCCGCCCATGCTCTAGCCAAGACAACGTTCCTCTTCGACCACGGTAATTATGCCCCATCATTGCTTATCAGAAAACCTAATTTTCCCATGTTTTTATTTTCACTTTATGGCAAATGAAAAGAGAATATTCACCAGTTATCTTGTCACCCAGGCAAAATATGTCTATACATAATAAGATATAATATTTTTTTCTAAAAAAAGAAAACTTTCAATTGCCAAGTGTCTCCGTTTTTATGGTCAAAAATCTCCTCTTAGATCTCGCGCTGATGAAATTAAATGCCGAGTTTTAATGTTCATTGGGTGGAAAAAAAGTTCATATCGTCCCCAGTTGTGTATAGCGTTTTAAGCGTAACGCTCGACAGTCCGCCCAAAAAGGGAATTTAATTAAGTAAAATTACAGTGCTTGTACTTTAATTATGTTAGTATCAGAGTTTTTACGGCAGATCGTGGCGCACGGGGGCCCACTTTCTCCCGTTCACTGCCTGAGGGGGTGTGATGCCTTCTTGCCCTATATGCCATTTATACAATCAGAGAGCAAGGGATGATTCAAACGATGTGCGGCTCAATGATCAAAAGGTGTCACTCAAAGTGGAAAATCGCGCTGGTATTTCACTTACTATACTTAAAAGATACAGAAAATGTTATCCAACACCCACAACCCTCTGTATGCCCTTTTCGACCAATATACATATCTTATTTTTATTTAAAAACCTCATTCACGTTTAATAGCTGGTTAGCGTGCACGATTTTTATAGCTTGCATTCTAGACAATCCCTTTTATTACACATATGCTTTATAACAAATCCCACTTTATCTTCTTAAATATAACAAGCGTATAACACGGGAATTATATGACCAATGTTTACATCTCTAGCCATAATTAGATTTTCAAACTATCACACACACACCAGATATAAAATAAAAAAACGTAGAGAAGTTGTTAGGGCTAAAGGTGGTGCATTTCAAATGCATTTGTTATGGTGACAAATAGATCGAGTTAATTTACATGCGTAAAATAATAAACCACATCCCAATGGGTATATATGTGATGGAAGGAAAAAAGAAGTGCAAGTAATACGTCTTTAAGGGATGCCGTAATAAGGGGCTGAATATCCTATTATGTCATAATGGTCTGGGTAACAACCCTCTCAGCACGTAGAAGAACCCCTATTACACAGGATGCACATACACATAAGATATGCAAAGAATGGTGTTTGTTTATATCGTATCTTTTCCAAGGAACAAGCAGAGTAGCACATATGTAGCCATATGTCAGGGCCCCTATGTTATCGGATCACTTCTCTGCAAATTGCTACTATCCTAACAGCAATCTACTTGACAAGGATGTTCTCACATTCGCCTAAGATGATCAAAACGGAGATGGTGAATGTATATATAAAACGCAAACTAACATTGGAAAATTGCTTCTGACGGTATATGCCTTACCTTCGGGCTTATTACAATTCCGCTATTACTTTGATACCCTTTAATCATGATGTAAATACGAATTTTTTCTCCCCCTTTCTCACACGCACACAGTGTCTTTCATACAGGCTACAGGGGAAAAATAAAGCAACAAAGTGCTATTAAAGATAGCGCCTAATCAAGTGAAATTTATTGCCATTTCGTCTCCTGAACGGTTTTTAAGCACGCCGCAAACATTTCAACTGCTCTGTATCCAATTCGTTTTTCTCTTTTGCGCTTTTGTATGCTGTGTGTTGTGTGTATGTTGCAAAACAGTTTTGTCGCAGCATCTTTCCAACAATAAATACCTAGATAATTGTACAACAATCAAAAGCGATTTGTGACAATAGAATAAAGTTGTGATATGTACGGTATGTGATTGAGTTAAATGCCGCGACCAGAAGAAGAATTCTCTATTAGCCAAAGCGTTTTAGTGTGTTTGGATGGCGGAGAGAGAGTGTGTTGCGTTTTATATGATGATTTCATCCCTCTTTCCCAATGAATGAGTAGAATTCGTTTGGGATGGAACAAAAAATGCGACAGGTCAAAACGGATGTGTCGTTTTTGGGTTCGCGCATTTCCTTCACCCGCTTATAATCAAATAACGAAAATGCATTAACGCATCACGCGTTACTGACTACTTGACGGGCCGTCCAAAACGTTCTCAACTACACATTTTCACTCTCTGTGTGACTCCCTATTTCATCTACTATACATATAGATATATAACAACATGTTTTCAAATCTCTCCCCCAGTTCTCGTCACTACTGAACTAAATTTCAATTCTCACAACCCCCCACAAAATGCACGATGTAATTACCTTAACTAATTACCGAACACCCGATTACTTCAATAATATTTTCTCTCTTGTGTGTCGCAAATCCGAGCCACTTAGATGAGTTAAGTGCTAGACTAAAATCTTGTTAAATGGGAGAAAAACGTTTATTAGGCTATTTGGGTGAAAATCTAATGAATTTTAACGGTTCACCACATTGAAAAGCGTCTTTTTGTGTACCCCTGCGGTATTTCAATACGGTTCGATTACTCCAAAAATTCCTCATTCAGCATCATATGAGACAGAAAAATAAATCGCATTTATTCGCAGAAATATTGCACACAATCGAATTTACAAAGATCACATTTATTATCGCGGATGTACCTATGTATAAAAGGTTCTCTAAAGGCGGCATATATACAACTGGTTTTTCCATTCTAACATGTTATAATAGTAAAACACGTATATAAATCATATTATGACAAAATTTTATACACATTACATCGAATCAGCTAATAAAGTTGACAACAAAACAGTAAGGCCTGTTTTATGTCGCTTTGTTTAACCGTACGTATATTCATAATTTTTAACGAGAAAATTTCGCTATAAATTGACCTTGATTGGTCCAAAAATAAGTGGTCATACTCGTGCCGTTTTATGAACGGCCACATCAAACGAACATCTCTTATATTATCTTAATAATATCGTTTACAACGCTGTGTAATTTTATTAAGCAATACATCAATTACAATAAAAGCTACTACTAAATCGTATAATAAGACCAGGTGTGTTTTTTCCACTTCTCTCAATAAAAAAAACTGACAGACGCGTTATTGTAGGTGTTAAATATTCTTTTCTGCATTACCTCACGATCAAAACAAATTCCAAGTGTATTATTACACATTGGTCTCCCAACACCATAACTCTCTATATTAGTGGCTGATTTTTTTGATGAAAAAACAAATTATAATACTTTATGGGGGCCTCCAACGCATACCACCGACCAAATGCCAATAAAAATGTTTTCACCACAAAATTTATTCGAAAATATGACGCTTTTGATTTTGTTTTATTGTCTTGTAAAAATACTACTGTGTAAACACTCACAAAATTGATTCCATGTAAGTTTCTTTGGATATATATATATATTTTTCTCAACAGTGTTAAAAGATATTTCTTCAGAATTCGTCAATTAATCATTTTATATTCCAGTTCTAACTGAGATGAAGAGTTTACTGACCGGCATATTATAAAAAAGAAACAGTCGCAACATTTTCATGTCTTGTATAAGAGAAGAATTTGTGAAAACATTTATTGTATTTAATTGAACAATTGTTGGAACGTGATATTTTGTGTGAAATGAACAGGCGTCTTTTATAGTTGGTGAACGGGCGTCCCGACGTCGACGTCTGAATTCACATTCGACCGTCTTTGGAAGGCTCCGCCTTGTGACGCCTTCTAAACTAGGCTAACACCACATATCTAAATACAAATAACATGAAAACATTACATATGTAGAAACATTGTTACGGAATTGCACACAAGATCCGAAAAGCTTACATGTGTGTATTTCCAATCTTAGATAACGGTTTAAAATATTGTCCTATTTCGTGTATCTTGCTCCTTTCGCAGTCCTGCAACCACTCCCCATTGCACATAGAAAATCGTTGGAAAATTTTAACTAAAGTCACACACACACATACACCGTACAGTCAAAAGTGTTGGAGAGCATATAAAAATAAAACGAGGATAATTAAACCATTTATTTAGTATAACGAATTTATTTTATAAACAAACCGTCGTAATTAAACGTGTCAAGGATTATTTTTATATGTTAATAGCAGAGCACAGAAAGTGGAGAGATGGGAGAGTTCCTTTTTTTACATGGAAGAAAATCACAAAGTATAAAAATAAATGAAAAGTTAGCTCATTCACAAAGTCTGATTAAATTAAAAGAGGTTGGGGGAGAGCGCGACTTCTTATAATGTCCCTTTAAAAACGTGTAAAGATCTTTTACTGATGAAAATTATATTTCGCCCTTTGCGTTTTCTATTATATATAAGAGAGCATCAACCTGTTTTAAATTACTTTTGGTAACTATTATATTGTCATTAATTTTCACTAAAATACGGTTTTAATCATTGATTTTAAATGTGTTTTAATTACATTTGAAAACGTAAAAGAAGTGTTATAAAATGAAAATTCAAAGATCACAAACCATTACCGTATGTGTGTAGTATATATGGAAATTAATTATAAATTTAAACTGTAATATGAATTTTCATTGTTGCGGTTTAGGCATATGAAATAGTGGTCCATTGATGTGGAATAACCTCCCCATACGTTGTAATAATCTAGTTGAAATCGCATTCCTCGCCGATGATAAATACTGGCCCTATAGTAATATCTTCTTTCAAATAAAAGGTCCATTCTACAAATGTTATCACTGTAATATATTTATAGTGTCCTTCAACCAGTCCGAGACCACCCCCAAAACATGTCATACAGTTTTGTTTCGTCTCTTTCTTATTGTACCTGCTGCCTCTCCACATCCCCGTTTGCCACATATAAATACACAATATCATTTCACTCATTTCTCTCGGTCTCGTTATTTGGCTCGCTTTTCAAAATTTATGTCCCCAAATATTAGCTCTTGTTTCTGACAGGTCGCGGTTACTAAGGTACATTTTCCATTTGCGGTACACCAAACACTTCGCTGCCATACAACACCAAAACAATAACTACCCCCAAATAAATGTCAATGATTTAAACGTGGATTATTGTCGTCTTTATAACTTACTTCTCGCCTTCTGGGTGCACAATTTTTTACCACATGTCTCCATTAGATATTTTACAGAAAAATTTACACTCATCTGTCATCGGGTTCCTGTAAATGAATTAAATTGTTTCAATGTCTATTGAAACAACAAAAAAGTGATTAGAATGTATAATTCTTGGTAGTTGCAGACAGGCAAAACGTTATTATGCCAAAGGAAAAGAATAACACAATAAATCATTTTTTTTCCAAACAGACTGCATTTTTATGGGTTTTACAAGCACCTTTTAAGTGTGCTAACAGGACTTTTACTCCTGTAAAAACTTGTTTACAATAGAGTAATTAGAATTGAAAACAAGGTAAAAAAACTACATCCAAATGCAGCTGTTGGTTTATATAATGTAGTATATTTCTGCTTACTGAAATTTTTGACTGCTATACTAAAAATTCTTAATGAGCCTTGATTTAGTGAAATGAAAAAAAGGCCGCTTCTATTTTCGTTGATCCATATGTAAATATTTACCATTTTAAACAAATGTAAAATATTCATTTAAAGTGTCAGTAGAAAATGCATGCAGACAGTAGCAGGAATATAGATGGTACGGCTTTTGTGTTGATGAGATTATCAAGCGTGTTGGGTTGGGGTGAGAGAGGACTTGGTGAGTGCAAGGAGCAGTCCGTTCACATTCTTCCATATCGTATAGCAATAATCATAGTACAACAACTTAATAAGGTTCTTGATATCAAACGACACATACCTTTTATATAAAAAGGTATTTTGCAATGTTGAAACTAGTTTTTACTTGTTCTGCGGTGGGGATAAAAGGCGTGTAGCCGCCAACATAACGGCGTGGCCATCCACAACCACGCCTCCCACGATCGAAACCCTTGTGTGTGCACCTGGTCTCCGTTAAAACATTATTTCTATCGCGGTTTTAAATATTTTATATTGGTATTATTCAATAAGATGCCCCCACAAACGAAACATTCAATTAACACAACGATAGAACATTTAATTAATTAATTTTCACGTGCCCGAAAAGAGGCACGGAAAAGGGACGTGGAAAAATGCAGCAGGATTAGTGTAACCCGCAAGTAGTTTAGACGGGAAGACGGTGTTAAGATTGCCTACGGTAATCTATTGCTAGCGCAAAGGGGTCATCCGATTGTAATAATAGGGTAACGTTCACTTCTACGGGGGGGAAATGAGACTAGAATATTTTATCTTGAATACATTATTTCCGAGCAGTGAATTTGAGAAAAATATGGTATTAGTGGATATATAATTCAAAAAGGGAAAGAAAAAGCACACAAAGAATTACCTATTCGTTTCTTACAATTCTTTTTGCCACAGGTGTAAGTCGTACATCTACATTTTAGATTGCCATTCGTGTTTTTCAAATTGTAATTCACACTGCAATAGCACAGCTCCTTGTGGATGCTATTCGAGGGGGACGGTGGTGGTGGTGGAATCATTTCACATTCTACTACCCTTCTTTTAGCCACCTTTTCATATGCTCTCTTTGTAAATCATTATTCACCACCCAAGTTGAATATATTTTCTAACTATTTTAACATTCCAACATGATGATTGAATTGGCAAACACTCAAACAACGAATTTATTTGTATAAATTACACGCTCACGCTTTTTTACAACCGAAAAGATAGAGATCCGGAAAAATATTATGTTGCCCGAGACACAAGAGAACCCATCCTGTGTGTCGTCGAGCATTCATGCTCGAGGGGGTGGGTGTTATTTTATTTCGAATATTTTTTTTCCTCCACAACCATGTCCACACGCCTGTCACCCATATTGTGTAGAATTTACTGTCCTCATAATATGTTCAGGACGATATTAAAATTTGTCCGTGATTGATGGAACTTAGATAACAAACGCTTTACGTTAGAATAGAAAACGTGGGGAAAACTCCCGGATAAAGCTTTTTATTCTGGTGGATTGTTGGTGGTTATTGAATTTATGGTATTTCCAATGAATTACACTTATTTTTCAACCGTAATAATAAGGGCATTTTTCGCATATTTTTTTCTATCTCATCCGTTCCCCATTGTTCTCCCTGTGTCCCTTCGATGTTTGTTAGGTGATCAATTTTGTTGTGTGTTTTTTTGACCATCCGGCGTCAACAAATTGCGGACAGTAAATAATTTAGTTTATAAATCAAGGGGCAATTAATGCAATTGCATCCATAAACTAGTTTAAAAATAATATTTCAATTGAGAGTGGCATACACAGGTTATTTGGTGATGAAAGCATGTCGCGTCAGTGGCGACTAGGTGACACTGCGGAGATAAATCATCCAAAATACTCTGGCACTAACTGATAGATGAAGGGGTGCTGCTCAAATTCACCCCCACATTCAAATAGTCCCGTTTAATCCCTCGACTACACAACAACATAATCGCGGGATGTGTAACAAGCTAAAATATACAAAAAAAACTGTATTTATTACCATTACAATGTGTATTATTGGGAATTAACGTTGGAATGCTTTCGAGGACATTTTGGGATAGTCTAAAGTTCTTCTAACAAAAATAGCTAGCGAATAAATCTTCTATTGTCGCTAGAAACAAATAAGGTGACATAATGGTGTGGATTTTTTCTCAAGATTCACAACTTTATATTATATGAAGCAAGTGTGGAAATCCATTTTCCGGTGCACGCAACTGCATTTTCCACAAATTTCAAATTATTATGTAAATCATACTTAATAATTGATGACTGTATTTTATATGTAAACAATGACCAAAGTTGCTGGTTAATAATCCATCTGGCTTCGCCACCTGTTACCGTCACTAATTAATGATAATTTGATGAATTATTTCTTTAATCAAAAAATCAATCGACAAACCAACATACACAATTCAGCCTATCTTGTATAGTGAATGTATTTTTGGTGAACGGGGGACTCCTTCAACGGTCCCTAACTGTTGAATGTCACACTTTTATAACAAACACAAACAAGCCGTGTTATAAAATACAGTAAAGCAAAGGAATTTAAACAGTTAAAACGCATTCCAGCCCCGTTTTCATATTGTTTTATATCGGTAATTTATTGTATTGCTTTGTAACTAGATGTCACGAAATTAAATTTCTCTTATTAAAACAAGGGGGTGCAGTCGGCGTACGCTTGGCCCTTTTACACTAGTAAAATACATGTTGAAAACTGACTGCCAACAATAATGTTGTAAAATTAGTTGTAATTGAAGCGAATCACTAGCGACATTTATGTATTATTGTTCCGGTTGAATCTTGTGTATTTAATTAGTGGAGTTGGAAATAAATTCGCTATTAAAATATAATAATGTACGTCTGGCCAGAAATAACCAATATCATACCAACTGCGGTGCATATTAAATATCAATGCGTGGAACACGTGTTAAACCAATTAAAATTGTAGAATAGACGGTATATGCGGTCAGTAAAATGAGTTAAAGTGCAGGGGAGGAGTTGAATTTTAAATACAACAGATAATTGATTAATTAGATAGAGTTGAACGATTGATTGTGTATTTGGGGAAAAGATTCGTTCGCCTCGAGGTGTTTTAATGCTCGAATGGAGAGCACAAAGGTAGACCGAAGTAGTTTCAGGATGCTGTGTGTGCGGTTGTAGAAAATTTGCTTCAAATAAACGCTCTCTCGTCTCTCGTGTTTGTAACGTTGGTGGAAATTGCTATGATAACCGGATTTAGCTTTTCATTTTTCTGCCACGTTGGTTTGATGATCGGCGTATATATCGTTGTAAAAAGTTCTTTTACTCTTCTCGGTGGAGTTTATATGTTTCTCATTTCCCCTCCTCTCGCATGACTCCCTTTCTAATGCAATATATCGTGTCTCGTCTGTAACACAAAAAATATACACCAAGCCAAATCTATTTACTCACACATCTATATATATATATTTTTATATATTTGCCCTTTTGTGCGATTGCGTTTGAAATAAAAACCGCCGAATCCGAGGGAGTTATAAAACTTTGTATTATGTTTTGTATATTTCCATGTTTGGCCCATATATGTACCCTTGTCACTCACTAAAGATTTCGCCTTTCCTTTTATTATACACACATATACAGAGAAAATGTATTCAAAGCTGGGGAAAATTTGAATGTCAACACGGATCACTCGGTCAGGTCGTCTGACAAGATGACGGACTCAATCCTTAGACCGATGAATGTCAGTCCGCCTTATCCTGTCAATCAGGCCAAACGGTTCACAATATTTCCTCTATTGTCAAACTATTACATTTCACCGTCGGGTTTTTTGAAAAGGCGCAAACGGTAAAGAATTTCCTTCTATATATACCGCAGGAAAAATTTATTTATTTTCTTTACAAGAGATAGGGAAAAAATGTCTAACAACACAAGTGTAAATGGGAGACAATATGCATAGAAATGTTGTATGCATATGAGCGATAAAATAAAATAAATCTATAAGAAAGTCTTAAGCATAAAGTTGGTATTTGTTTCCGGGCCGTAAGACTTAACAGAGCGGTTTTCCGAGTTTTGTGGAAAGCAATGGAGTGCGGCCCATTTCCTTCTAACATACACACCATAACAATTCCTCACACTTTACACATTCCCA
Organism: Silvanus unidentatus; assembly: GCA_963930825.1. NCBI lineage: Eukaryota > Metazoa > Arthropoda > Insecta > Coleoptera > Silvanidae > Silvanus > Silvanus unidentatus. Next base: position 730,563 of record OZ005763.1, read on the forward strand.
TGTTATAATGCATCGAAAGTAATATATAAAAACGGGAGCACAGTATTATACATATGTAGTAGTATAACGCAACGGTCCCCACATCTCTTATATAAACATAAAAATTGCTCGTTTTCCTTCTTTCAAATATTCCTACCCAATTTATGTGTGTATAAAGGATTTCGTGTATTGAGGGGAGGGCCCATTTGTAGTGATGCTTATATCAGTCAATTAGTACTAATCAAATAGTGACCACTGCTACTAATTCAATTGCAGTCGAGCTCTTCAAATGGATTGATATATAATCGTATTAAGAATGCTTCAAGAATTACAAGCCAAAAATACAATTAGTTGCGCTCTGAAAGTATTTCAAATTTCTAAACATTGTAATTTATTCAATATCCCAGTATAGGATCGATTGATCCTGTGTGTCTTTGATCCGTGAAAGGTGCACATTTTTTACCCCTCTTATAAACGCACACGATCGGAAAATGATCCGCAAAAAAATTTCCCTCTAACATATATAAATCCGTGTCCCTTTTTCATTTCATCGCTTGAAATGTTAAATTAATCGCACTAAATGAACCCTTTTCGTTAATTTTGAGCAACTATAAATCTTGAACGTTCATTTGTGGTAACCGATCAACGGTAACTGTGTAGTAGTCATTCTATAATCATATAGACGCAGATGTTGCCGCCCCAAGAAAACTACCCTTGACATTATAGTATTTACCACAACTTGTACAAACTCTATATGGACCCATTTAAGGAGCAAAAACATGACAAATTCCAATGGCATTTATAACATCATAGAGTTGAGAAAAGTGGAAAAAATCTAATATTCCTATATATTTTTTTCGTTGTTTAATTAATAGTCGCACACCCGTCCTGTGTATATTTTTTTTTCTTTGTGTTGTTTTCTTAGCTTCGAAATAAATTAATTTCATTCGATGCCTGAACTCTGTGTGTGAGTTCACGTTTATTAATTTCTTATAGCGCGATTGAACCCTCTTTATGTCATTGGAAAAATCAATTGTTGATGATATTAAATTAAAGTGTTTTCCTGTAGATTTTCACCTACATCGCAAAACGGTGGGGAAGTTAGGGATTCGAAACGCTGCCGGCTTTTGGTAAAAGTTGCCTTTTCATTCAGTGTACGTATATATGTGGCATATAGACGGGGTGCCCGCGTGTGTAAGTCATTAGGAATATTACAAACGGGAAAACTAACTCTCATGCACACCATATGGTTCCATAGTGGTGGAGGCAGGCCGCCCGACACTCTAAACGTGTTTGGTTCAAGTGTGTGTTATGCTGCCACAGGGTGAGAGAGCGTCAGGGTAATTTGCTGCGGTCCTGCGGTATCATTAGCAGGATTGACATCTCTCACAAACTCTCTCTACCTCCCATTTTACCTATTTCAACTTTCCCTAACATGCATGCTGGGGACGACGACGACAGATCGATTACTAATTTGCATTTCACTGACCCAAAAGTTATTTTTCTTCTTCTAACACTGTTTACACCACCCCCCATCACACATACATATACTAAAGAGAAAAATATATTCGCTTTTAATTAAATCGTTTCGGATTTTAAGGACAAGTTGAAGGCGAGAGACAGAGATGTGCCTGAATTTAATAAACGTGAAATTATGATCGGGGTGCCCTGAATGAATGGATCTAACGATAGTTTTGATAGTATAAATGCCCAAAGAAGAGTAAGGCGAACAGTTGTTCTGAAATGAATTAAGTTTCTCGATTAAGGACCCTTTTCGTACATATACACAGTTAGTATAAACTGATCGTCCTGAAGCGCAATTCTCCGAACTGAAGACAGTTCCTTCAACTTTACACCACCACTTCTTACACATAAGTCTTTGCATTGTTATATTACTCGAAATGGCAAACACACAAAAGTCCATTGAAGAAAACACTCGACGAATATAAATAAAAATTTTATACATACCAAACACTTTTTATTAATACTTTTATAACAATACCATAATATACGCTATTTAATACATTGTCATTTTATGTTTCTACATATGTAAGTGAAGAATATAAATATAAAAATCTTATGTATGTATTATTTTTTGCAAACAATAAAATATATATTACCATTCTTATGGCTACTGTCTACATATAGGTACAAGTATACGTAATCCTTTTCTGTTGCAATTTATGATCATTTTTAACTGTTTTCTATTATTTCTGAAAAACCATAAAATATTCTAGGTTCAACGGGATTTTGTAACAATTAATCATCTTGTTAATTAAAAAATCAATTAGATTTTGAAACTTTCATTTACTTACAATGTCAACCGAAAAATCAAAAATCCACTGTGAATCTCGTTAACAGAAAAAACTCATTAAAAAAAGAAGAGCCCATCAAAATCGTCCACTAAAAAGACCGCACACTAATCCGAAAGATAAATAGAAAAAGCCCGAAAACTATTTAGTTTTTTGTCGGCTTTAAATAGTGATCTACATACATAGATAAGTGTTGGCTATTATCTAAACTGTCAGCATCTGTGCGATGTCTGTGGTTCTCAATCGCGGTGGTGTACAGGCTCAGGTTGTACCGGTAATCCGGGCTGGATCAGCTGTTGGGGGACCGCAGGGATGTGGTTTGTAAAGGATTTGTAAAATGTAATTGGTTCAGCTGGTTCAGACACGTTAGAATCATCAATAGCTCATCACGATTGAACGTCCAACCTGGAACACACACATCTTCTGAGGATCCCCCAACACTCTGATTTTATTCCCCTTTGCCATTAACGCCACAATAACTGTCAACAGTTTTAACATCGCAACCAGAACAAACATTTTCATATTGTTACGAATTTACATAAGTTTTCTATTTTTTTTCCGTTCTCTGCACTTTTCCACAGCACAGTGTTCCATGGGGTTGTAAAAGTTTTCCAACAGATTCCGACCAGTTGGTATTTAACATCAAACAGGATGTTTCACACCTCCGAAAGCGTAGTAAATCCTTTTACGGATTTGTAAGCGAGTCGCAGACTGAAACGCTTGTATGTATGACTGACCATTTATCATTCTAACCACCCCCGCTATGTTAGGAACACCAACCCCACACAAAACACACTCTCGTCAACACTTTCCCAACTCGAGACTGTTACATTCGATCATCAAACGTATATATTATGTGCGCTCTTTATTCTCGAACAATTTACACTTGTTACCCTTATTTACAACCACTAATAGTGGACGATATTATGTTGTGGATGACGGCATTTATGCGACCCTCTCACTTGAATCGCTCTTTTAATTTTAATTAAACCTATCCTCAGTGGAATACCGAAATTCACGATCATTTGTCCATTTCAATAAGGAGGGAAAAAAGTGAAGAAATAAAACACATTTTGTAAAATGTATAAATCTGTCGTGGATTTTTCGATGTGTCCCTTTTGCAGAAAACTTAACCATTTGTTTTTGTATATCCAGTAACGTGTTTGTATTTCGTGACTGTTTCGATTTATATAGTAATATACGTATTTTTAGTAGTTTGTAAGTCAAAGCACGTGTAGTCCTCAACTTGAAGGCAATCTCTACTGACCGTACACAAACGGACACACAACAACACATTCCTGTTCCGCCCTTTTTCAAACATTGTTATCTATATAAATCCCTATGTCATTTTTTTCTTCCTCCTATAGTAGAAAAGATTATCCCCGTGTCGAGGAAAGCCACTTATAATCGTACGACTTTTTATGAACACGATCAAACTTGTGCTTTTCATGTAATTTCCACCAATATTACAAACGTACGTTCTTTATTCTTTTTATTATATGTATGTTGAAATTTACTTCTGCATGTATGTAATTTATATTTTTGATGTACTTTTATTATTCGATTTTATGTGTTTGTTCCTCAATGTGATGAACCTGTTTAGAAGGTGATCTTTTTTGTATCACCACCCACTCCCGATTATTAGCAGGATTGTGGATTTTTGTAATAATCAGAATTAATTAGAATATATTGTATCGACAACGGTCAATAAACGACACATATATTGTACCAAGACGTTTTTCATTTTCACGTTTACACAATTACTAACAGAAACTTGCGCATACAAAAAATTTTCTACAATGTATATATTGTTATGTCCTCTCGGAAAGTAATAAACCAGCAGAAGAACATGTAATTATTCATCATAATACGTTATTGGCGACTACTGGACACTTTTTCCGCAATTTATTACCGGCTTTATGAAGATTATCCATTGTTTTCTCTATTTCTAAATAAATAGGATTTTTGAATGAGATTTTCTACTGGAAAAGTGTATGTGTAATTATTTGTGAAGAAAAATAACGTTTCTTTGAAATGAAAATGAACGCTAATAAACAATAATGATTTTAATAAGAATTTCAAGTGGTTAAAGAATAAGGGGAATATAAGAAGGAGGGCGGTGCTGTGTTATAGAGAAGTTGAAGGAACAAGTTTAGATTATATCCGATCCTTAAGACAATTTCAAACGAGTGTTCCTAAAACATTTCACTATAGCCCACTTAGTGTTTATAACAGATTTAATTAATTAATTTAGACGTTCTTACAGCATTTTACTAATCTTACAGCCAGTTATTACTTTGTAAGTAATAATAACTGTAACACTACTCGACAATTTGAAAATTAATATCTTCATAAAGTGCCCCCCGATGTGAATTGCTATATTATTTAATAGCGTATGTCCCCTTATATGAGAGATTACACTACTTAATATATTTTCTAACATATAATAATAACGGTTACCTGTGGATTTTATTAAGAGTCGCACGATTTATTGCATCCCTCCAAAAAGTTCTGCAATACATGTTAGTTAGCACACATTATTATACTTGTTTTTTTTTTTCTTCATTTCTCCCTTTTGTGATTTTCTCCACTTTTCTCATGTGTAAAACTAGTGAGAAAAATCTTTGCCCTGTTATAGAGTTGTTTTATTAAATAGTTCGCTTGTGTATGTTGGAGATCGTTTCATTTTCACATCACGACTTTCCTGTCCACAAAACAACAAGATATTAACAAAGTTTTCATACCATAGTGGACAACGGTCCCAAGGGAGGTGTATATAGTCATTAATTTAACATTATACGAAAATTAATCTCGACCACTTTGTGTATCGGTTATATTTAGTTAAGTTGAGTAGTTGAGAGTAGAGAAAATTCCTCTATATGTTAATTTAGTGATTTTTCTATAGCACATTTCCATAATCTAATTGCATTTGTATTATGAAACTGAAAACGGTAGCATTATAGTTGTCAATAACCAGATTAGTTTACCATAACACCATATGTTGTCACACATTTACCTGCGAACATTGACGCTTTGATATGGAAATTCATCTTGTTTAAAAAGCGTTAAATAGATTTTCATATGGTTTACAATATGATGATGGTGTGTGTGTTTTATTTTCAAATTAAAAACACATTCTTCTGCAAGACATCAATTACATTGGCTGGTAATAACAAGATAATTAAACACCTGTTTAGAGAAAAAGCAAATCAATATTATTCATAATAATTGTATAATTTGCGTTTGTTGTTTTTGCAATATGTTTTATTGGTGTTGACATTCTTTTCACCACTCATATATGTAATTGTGGACGTGCATTTTTATATATTTTATAGAATGCAAGGTAATAAAATTGCTTTACAACATGTGAAAATTCAACTTTTTCACGTTTCAAATTAATACCATTCAACATAAATAAAATACATATATTTATAAATGCGACAGCTGTCAACGAAACGAGCGATTTTTTTTTCACTTACAGTAAAACTGTTATACTTACTATAATTATATCGGTGTGTCTTTTATCATGCAAATTGAATATTGATTGACATGCTTTAATGATTCATCTAATTTGGATTAAAATTATGTTTACTTAATTATATTCCAGCTGTTCTTGTACCTACATACTTTTGTTTAATTTAATCTACATAGTGTTTGATTGACGATAATGAAACTAAACAGCAGTAAGCAGGAAAGAAAAAGGTGAACAACGAAATATAAGCTTGTTTGTATGTCTGTTATACTGTGTGTTGTTTGTTATATAATATGTGGTAATTTGTGTGTAAAGTTATTCGTTCCCCATATCAGGTGGCATTAGTTCGGGGGGATATTAGGAGCTTTACACGCAGGATTAACGATATCGATGCGTATTTGAGAGAGAGAGTGTGTTCTAAATCAAAGTTTGTATATTTGGAAGGTGAAAATGTTGCGCCCAAGAAAATACCAGGCCATATTTACTGGGATCCCTAGTGTAAATTTTCAGTCTAAAGCGTGATGACTTAAGCTCATTTCATCCCCTTTTAGCCGGTGCTGATTTACGTTTTGGGGTACACACGGGCACGGGTCTAGTTGAGCAATTAACACGGTTAGCCTGGATAATCCCATGAATGATGTCCGTGTCTGACTGATCGCCATATCTAGCTTTAAATGTTTGTTGGAAACAGTTCAATTCGCTCTTTTCTCTTAACAAACACACTCTGAGAGTGTGTGGAAAAGAGAATATGTTCGGTGGTGGTGGTGGTGGTGGGCCCGCAGGTGCCGCATGCGGGCATCATCGACGCTCCAAACAAATCCGCCAATCTGCCCCCTGTGACTATTAACATGACAAATGCTAATATATTTCACTGCTTTCAACCGGATAAAAACTGATCCAGCTGATATATATATTTTTGTATTACTTTACATTTTCCTTTTGTTTTTCTTTCAACCTTCCTCCTCATCTTCTCTCGTTTTCTCTCTTTTCTTCTTCCACACAAAAACGGACCATATTATACTAAAGCTATAGTCTTTTTAAAATATATATTCACCTATATAACAATCTGTTTCAATTCAAAGAAATTTAAACAGTTACAACTATTTCTGGCCTAACAAATCCCTTCAATTTATTACCAATCGTTTCTCAACTTTATTTTTATTGTTTTCTTAACTGCATCTCTTCTCGCACACAAAGCCTGGGTTAATCCTAAAATATCGAAACACTAAATCGCATTTATTGAAATTCTCTATTTCAGCTATCAGCAAAACCCGAAAATCAATCACACTTTAATTGTGCCACCAATTTTCCGTTGATTTCGCACAAATAATCAAAACAACAATTTTTTTATTGATTTTCAGACCTTGTTCTAAATAAGAAAAAACGTGATCCATCCAGCTGTCCAATATGCGGTCTAACAATATCGCCAGGTGATTTGGAGGCGCATTTCATGCACGAATTAGAACGTTTATATAAATTAAGTGGCACTGGTATAGCGGCCACAAGGAAACGAAGGGCAGAGCCTGGAAGGCCTCCAGCATTGCCCGGTGACAGTGGACCAGAAGGTCGTTGGGAGGTAATTAACATTTAGAAAACGAACCAAAAAACAGATAGTGAGTAAAAAAACACTGTTTAGACATTTCAACGCATCAAGACGAACCGACAAGGACGTCTAAGGTTGAAGATACGTAAAAGAAAGTCAGACGATGGATGTCCAATTTGTACCGGACGCACACATCGTACACAGGAAGAATTAAATATGCATGTGGAACAGTGCTCTCGCAAGGTATTTATAACATATTGAAATGAAATGGTTTGTTTATTGTTTGTTATGTGCAGAATTCGATCAACGATGAGGACGAAACAGTAGACGTTGAGGGCGACTCAGAGGTCGACGAGTGGCCGGAAAGGCGACGTAATACTCTTATTGTTGGCGGTACAACAATCGCAAGCAGTACAAATCGTCCGGCGGATATCGATAACGAGGGTGACGATGTTATTGTGGACGGCGACGAACCGGAGGAGAGTGGAACATTCGGTCCATCGCAATACACCGAGTCAGACGTGCTCAAAGAAAGCAAAGACAAAGATGGTGTACAGTCACAAGTGGCCACTGTTAATTCAAGTGGGGATGTTGAGGTGAAGGTGGAAAGTGGTGGCCAACAGTGTGATAGTAATGTTAGTACATCGGATGCTGAGCCAAGCAGTAGGGCCCAAATGATTGAGGAGTTGAGGAATCGTATTCGACAATTGGAGGCGGAAGGTGGCGGAAGTGATGGGACGGCAACTACAACCGAACCGGAAGATTATAAATGTTTAATATGTTTAGTAAGATTTGTTACAGATTCAATTCGATTAAGGAAATTACTAATCGAATATTGATGTGTATTTTAGGAGCATTACAAGAAACCAGTGATTTCGACCGTTTGTTGGCATGTACATTGTGAAGAATGCTGGTTGCACACTTTGGTAAGTTCGTGGGTTGTTTGATTGGCAATTACAAAACGATTGATTTTTCGCATGTAGGGAAGCAAGAAAGTGTGTCCACAGTGCAGTATGATCACTTCACCGACCGATTTGCGACGTATATTCATGTAATGTGATTGTATTTAAATGCAATTTCTTATTCATATACATACTTACATATATTTAATGAACGTTTTATCGGAAACATGTTTTATGCACCGTACTTATATTTAAAAAAAATACTAATTGCACTAATATGTATAAACTTATAGCTTAGCTATTAATCATACTCAAAAAAAGTCAGTAATCCACTGAGCTAAACACCAACCATTTGATTTTTGAGCAAATTTTTTTATTTTATTAATTGTTTTATAAGCACACAGAAACAGAATCACATGCACACAGTAACATTAGCCCTCGCCATTCATCTCTCTTTAAATGTCTGCAAAATAATGTTTAATATTGATAAGGAAATAGTTAGTATTATATCTAGTAATTTTAAAATAAAATTAAACCAATTACAATATTCAGGTTGCTCTTTATATTTGTTTAATTAATTTCTAATACCACAGTAATATTATTTACATAGTTGGATTAATATTAAAGAGCATCCTGTAAAACTGTATGTACTTCTCTAATTGTTTTATAGCGTTATATTTCTTTTTAAATATAATTTGTTATTTAAATAAATGTAAAACATTTTATTGTATAAATTTATATTTATGTTATATATCTATTAAATTAATTATATATTAAAAATGTATTATAATTCTATGTACATTTTCTGTAGATATCTTCAATTTCAGAAACGAAAACAGAATTAATAAATGTAATATCAATCAAGGTGTTTGTTTTTCTCATTTTCCCTCCAAATTTGTGCGCGTTTGTTGCCCTTGGAAAAAAATTAGAGGAAATACGTTAATTTGCTCAAATTTAATACGGATAAGGTACTCTGTATGCTCTTTTACGACATATGCAAAAAATTTCTCCTTGAAACCCTTAAAATATGATATTTTCGTGATTATTAAGTTTTTTGGCGCCAAACTACGAGTTACATCGAAACTATTACTAATTCCAAGCTGTTTCCTGTGTACTCGAAACGTAATCACGTTTAGTAACTGTAGAGGGCATTACATTTGAACATTTCGTCATAAATTACAGCAAATATTCAAGCATCTGTGTACTAAAGATAAAAAAACTAGTGACTCTACTGTCAAATGTTCATTACAACTCCCAAAAGTTCACGTGATTTTTGTTTCTTAATAACTGAAAGTGATTTTCATTGAATAAATTCGTACCAAACATGACTTTCAGGATGAATTTTTGTTTTTTACTTAGTATTAGCTGTATTTTATTAAATACGTATGTGAATAGTGCTGAATTTGTGCCTGTATATATGTGGACAACCCAAACCAAGTAAGGACCTTAAAAACCCCTTACATTTTTGTCCTATTATTAGGCTTTTCCTTCTAATCGTTTCATATTATCCAAATATCCACATCTTATATCCAAATTGGCTGAAAAACAGCCCAATTTTCCATCTACTTTGAATACACCTCGTAATCATATGACTTTCATTTCAGAATATCAAATCACGTACCAGCTCTTCATAAAATTAGTGCTGACTCTTTTAAAGAGGTGATGTTAGACTATTTGAAAACGAATCCGTATGTAGTTGTATTCACAGAACAAACAGTAAGTTAACAATCACCATATCCACCCAGTTTATGGCTAACATGTGACATTATTTCAGCTTAGTCCAGAAGATTTTGCTCAAAGGGATCAAAATGGTAACACATTATATCCAAACTTGTCGAATTTGAAAGAATCGACCATTGTATCATACTTACCTTATGTACAAAATCCCATAAAGTCGTTGAAGCATCTTAATAAAGAGTTCACCGAGACTAGCATTGAGCAGTTCAACAACGATCTCCCCAAGGATACCATCCTAATTATAAACTTAAACGATGCTGAAGATAATGAGGACAGAACTGATATGTTAAAACGTCACGGTAAATAGAATAAAGTGAACCATTATCGAGGGTTATATGAACAATTTGCAGACCTCTCGATCAATTCCATCTTCAAGGATATCAGCAAGAAGTACGACAACGTTTTGGTCCTTTATACGGCTCGTCACACTTCTTGGGTGGCGCCTGAAGATGTTCCACACCAAAGACAAACGCGTTCATTACTTGCCACTGAACCAGCTGAGAAGCCAGCGATCACATTAATGCACGGCGATGCCATCGTTTTTTACGCTAAGGAAATTATTTACAACAAGTAAGTAAAATGTTACCAATGTGAAAGTGCGGATTGAATTTTTGGTTTTTCAGTGAAACCCAAACTCCTACTCTGTCAGAAGCAAATTCTAATGACACACTTTACGTTATCAAATCTACAAATCCAACGTAAGTAAATAGAAATTTTGTTGAAACAGAAAAAGATTGTGGTTTATATTGTAGATTTGAACTCTCATTCTCCTCTACTATGAGTGGTTATTGGGTGTTAACAAATGTAACAATAAATGGTCAAAATGCCACCTTCTCATCAGACTTTGCAGCACCGTTCAGATTTTCCTACCATTGCACGAACCAAACATTCAAATCCAAAGTGACGACAGATGTATTGAGCCTTGGCGAATTCCAAGTAAGAGCATAAAATAAAAAGAGTTTTTTTATCAATTAATCAATTAATTTGTAGGTTCAACCATGGTTCGAAGGTAAAGCTAGAGCTAATCAAACACAATTCGGTGACGCTTACGACTGTGTTGGATTCACGTCCGTTCCAATTTGGTCTGGTATCTTTATAACATTTATTTTATTACTCATTTTAACAGCTGGTATCACAATGATGATCGACATTAAAACAATGGACCGTTTCGATGATCCTAAAGGCAAAACAATAACAATAAATGCATCTGAATAGAAAACGAAAGCCCTATACATAAGTAAGTCAAGATTAGTAATCGTTTCCGTTTATTTCCAATATAATTTTGCCCCTCTTGATTATCAACAACAGCTCAGTATTGCACCTGATAACTTAAATAAAATAATACAATTATTACGATGTACATTGTGATAAAATGAAAAGTTTAAAAATTTTTTTATTCCTTTTGTAAATGAGACTACTGTAATCAGGTTGCACCATTTACTGTTGGCCTAACTGCCATACGGCTTATTTCATACAAATTCTCTTTATATAACTTCCAAAAGTAAAATTTTAGTGAGATTGTATGAAGTAATTTATATACACATTTATATATATATACGGACAATAGGAATTTTTATTATCTTTTTGAAACCATATAAGACTAGTCCTAACTACTAGTACTGTTGTTCAGGTAGATGTACAATAATTGTTAAAAAAGAAAATGTAGCCTTGACGTTGTTAAACTAGGGTAAAATTATGCTTTTGGCCTATAAACATATGTCCAGTATGTATTTAGGTCTTGCACTAATTAAATTTAATATTATATATATACAAAACCACTAATTTTTTAGAAAATGTACCTCTTATTACCTAAAATTTGTTGATAAATCTTTTTGTATATAAAATGATGTTTACAGCTCATTCCTCCACAATTAAATGTATAGTAGAATGTATTATAAGTTTTAAAGTGGCCTTAGTTTTATTTTAGTCCCAGAACATTGTTACTATGGATTATTTGATAGAGATTATGTAAAAATTTTTAACGAAATATATACAAGTAATAACAAGTATGTATTATTTTTAGATGTGTAATATAAATGGTGATGGATTAGGAAAATCTTATTAATTAAATTATTCAATCAATTATTTAATAATTTGTAGTTGCCAAAAAGAATGTTATATATATACTATATGTTATTCGTAATAAATTATTAGACCAACAAATGTCTTAAATATTTCAAATTGCCCGCTTTGTTAGTAGCAAGAAAGCGCTATTTCAAATTCAAACAAACCACAAATCTTTAATACAGAAACCTACAATATAACTATAGATTCCTTTATTCCATTTCAAATAGGGACTTTACGGCTGATCCTATAAATGAATAAATAAAAGAGAAAGCGAAAAGCTATTACCGCGTCTGTTATGAAAAGGGAGTCTGTTAACAGCGATTTAATTGAATTTGGAAAGCAATTTTTTCCACAAGGGGATTGAAATTGAACTTATGATTGGCCGAAGAAATATGAATGGGCAATTATGCGTGCGTACGATATCCTACGACGATGACGTACAAATCGTACTACAAATGCGGTAATCACAAACACTGGAACATTTGTTGATTTGGACAATGTTTACGAAATAGCGCACTTTCCGATCCAGTACCAAAAACGGGTAAAAGTGCTTGAAGAACGCGCATAATTGCCAATTTCAAGAAAATTCACGACGTTCAGCGAGGAAATATTCAAGGAAGAATACACTCGGCATATTCTGGTGTGTTAGAAAATCAGTATGAAACTAGGGGGTGGTTTTGTGACGCGTTTTCCGGTATGCGTTTCAGGTGAGTATGGAATAATAAAAGGCGAGTTTGTATATTCGGTGAAAAGTAACGCATGAATGGGGGCGGCGTCTTTGCGTTTTATTCCCCGGTCCCAGGAATTAAGGCGCGCGCACATAATATCGACCACTATCAACCCCTGGCCGACACCCTTATTTCAAGCGCCATGCAACACCATTTAGTTATTGCACTCTCTGAATAACACTTGTGTTACGTTTGGTAGTGTACGTTATGTAATAATATCATTCCTTGCATATTAACTTATTACTAATAATTCCTACTACTATTGTCTATATTTAATCAATAGTAAAAAATATAATAAATTATTTAAATCTTTATTAACGGTTTTTAAATAGTTCGGTTATTAATTATTATATTCTAGGTTGGCTTAAATAACCTTGCATCGTTAGAAGAAAAGTTATATTTAATCATCCTTTTTAATACAAGACAAAAATAATTACATAAAATAAGTGCAATCTTTTTTAAAAATAAATTATATTATTATTTAAAAAACAACAAACATTAAAAAAAAATATAAATACTCGTCACTCACTCGTCATTTGTACGATACTCATCCATTTCTATATTCATCTTTAAACCAAAAAATAAAAATATATTTAAAAAACTCTTCAATTTCGCACTATTAGTGGATACGTAACAGTTTTTGAGTAATTTTTGAGAAAAAAAAATACAAAATATATATATCATATCTACTAAACCATTCTGGGATTCAACATCATCTGTGAATGCGGTGAGTTGCTGTAGAAAATCTTCTTAAGTAGCTAGTAGCGAGCAGCCTTTACTTAAACTCCCCTGAAAATCAGCGTAAAATAATTGCATTGTTTGCGAATGTTTACTCTCCATTTGACATAATTCCTAGACAGATAGATTAGTGCTTAGCAATTATTAATCTTTTGTTAAGTATAATACTAGACTTTTGTTAGTAGGCAGAGCGAATATTGCGGTGGAGCAGTGCGGGGTGCACTCTGCTACCCCGTAATAAGGGAAGGGAGTAGCTACCGATCAATACTAGAGTCAGCCTGGTCAAAGCTCGATGCAAAATGCCGGATAGCTTTTCTACACACTTATTATAACACACTATAAACTCGAAAGTTTTCACACCTTTTTCTGTCTATGAAATTTCAATAATGGGTTTTCCGAAATGATTTTTCCCAAACATTCACTTTGATGAAACGTTTTTCATTATTCCAATCCATCTGAAATAATGGCGTTGAATTTTTGATTAGGACTTTTTCAGGCATAAAATAGAAATGTTTTTTAAATGTACAACAACATACTCTAATGGCACATTTAAAAAATCATTTCTTTCACATTTCATATAGAAAATATTTGCGTGCTACATATATTTGTATTTACTATGCATATTCGGGCGATTGAATCAAATTTCGATAAAATCTTGGACACTTTTTTAAGGGGTTAGCACCATATGCTTGCCAAAATAGTGGAACGTGTTACGATAGAAAAGGGACTCGAATTGTATGTTGTTACAGGAAGTGTGTATATTTTCATGTGTACCTATAATATAATATGTATTATTGATTTCTAGTCTCGTTTCTAGTGTAAAAGTCGAGGTTGTTTATTTTTATAATTCAATTTGTAATGATTTTTCTTAAAGGCCCATTTATTGTTACGTCAATTAATTGACCTTGCCGATAAAAAGGGTTAAGGGAGTTTTGAAAATGATCAAACGAGAAAAAAAACATTTCGGTTAGAATAAAAAATTCGCATTTAAAGTCATTCAACTTGATCGAATTAAATTTATATAAAACTGGTTCTGATTTAAAATAATATATGCATTTGGACATGTACGTATGTGAGCACGTGCGGCATATGGTAGATTCAACCCCCCATTTTAAGGCACACGTCACCCAACTAACGTATACCCCAAATATTTCAAAAACTGTGCACACACACACACGTTCAAATGTGCGCTCAGTAGTTGTCGTTCCTCCTCGTCTCTCGTTTGTTCTTTATCGATAATTTTAACAACGATAAGGGGGAAGGGTGGATGAGAGAACAGCTGATATGTTCATACAAAGGCACAAATTCTTAGGGTATAACGTCCCCTAAATTTTTTTTACGGGTCTAGTCTGTTGGCCAGACTAAGAGAAAAGCGGACATTCACCTCGTTATTATTGTTAGTATTGCGCTTCTCTTTATTTCGATATCATTCATTTACCTAAGAAATATGGGTCGAAACCATTCAAGCTAGACAACTGTTTTTATCGCTATTGAAAACAATTCGATCAGTTTTGTTTTGAGGAAATCTTACACCGGAAGGAAAGGACTAAAGTAATAGCGGTCTTATGAATGAAGCTGTTGTATGATGTCTGGCTTGTGTGTCTACGGAGTGTGGGTGCGCTAAAACAAACTATTTAACGCGTGCCTATCGATTCCCTTTGAAATTGTCTAATTTATAATAAAAAATATAAATAGAATCCTTTGAAACAACAATGTTCCGGCGCATGTCATTTAAATGCTTTTAAACATTTTGTAAGTAAGGACAGACTGGAGCGGTGTTGAACACACTTTATCTGTCAGTTCGATTCACATTCGCGTATTCAGTAGTCGCACGACGTTTTTTTTTTCGTTTTTTTCGTTTTTTCTTTTTTCTTTTTAGTTTCGTTTTAGTTTCATTTCTAATCATTTATGTTATATTAATTGATTTGATTTGATTTGTTTCCTCCGAGAATATAATTTTCTTTCGTATTGTGATGACCATTTTATTTGACTTGATTTTATATTTTTGTTATTCTATAGGTGAGTTACCTTCCTTTCCCCCTTTTTATTTATTGTACTCTTTTTTCCAATTATCTAGACCGCGTTGTGCCCCGCATTGTCACGAATTCATCGATTTTATCGGAAATTGCACAATTTTCACAAGTCCACAGCGTAATATTAATTAATCGCTTCTATAATTTGAAAAGCACGTGTTTCAGCGAAAACACCAGCAAAAAAACAAACACAATGCGAACCAAGTGCTTTTTTTTGGGTACAATAAATTCTTGTGCGTGCGTATTGGAAAATAGATAAATTCTTGAAAAATTTTTCACATACAATTTGTATATGCTTCCATATACTAAAATAGCTTCTACAACTCTCTAAAAATAAATTTATTTAAATTCATGTGTGTTACTAACTAGGAAATAACTACATTTTATATAAAACTAATGCAAACGCTCCTTTTATCCACCGACAATATTTTTTTTGCGCCAAAAATTCGCTTTTTTTGCAACTAAACCCTAAAACTCAGGTACTAGGGTCAAGTTTGATTGCGCACTTTATTATTAATTAATTTCGAGTTTAAAGTGCACTAAAACTGACCGGTTTTTTGTTTTATTTTGTTCCAGATTAATATTAGGGCTTAGAATACCCTATAAAAACCAGAAGAATCACCAAAAATTATAATTTTCAAAAAACAAACACAAAACAAAAAAAACAAGACAGAGAGAGAGAGAGCGGAACCCCCCGTCGACGATATTTTATTTAGTTTAATTGAATTTTCTACGAAAAAGAATCAAGAAAAATTATATTTATAAAGAATATAGTAACTAAATTCATTAACACCAATTATTAAAGTAAACAAAAAGCAAAAATAATAACAAATGTATATAAAAAATTTTTGAATTGTACATTTAAAGAGAAACACATTATATAGTATTGTGAAGATATTCTATAAAAGAATATAAAAAAGAAGACAAATTTCTTTTTCGGTATTTTAAATTAAGTGACGATTAATAGAAGAAAATGATGTCCAACGGATTAGATTCTGGTGTTGTGGGACAACAAAATGGAGGAAGCGGAGGACAAGTCTGTGGTGGACAAGAAGAATCGAAAACAAATTTAATTGTTAATTACTTACCACAAACTATGACCCAAGAAGAGATACGATCGTTGTTTTCAAGTATTGGCGAAGTGGAAAGTTGTAAATTAATAAGGGACAAAGTAACAGGTACAAATTTATTTCAATATTAACCTTTTCCTCCGCTTTATAACAAATCTATTTAAATGTGTAATTTTGTTTAGAATTTTTCATTTCCTTTTTCATTTTCCACACAGTACACATGAGGTCTGATTGTTTACAGACTGACTTGAGTCTTTGGCGCGTAGTCTCCGCTTTAGAACCAGAAACGGTCGAGTCTTAAGAGTTAAGACCACCATGGATTGCGCTCAAGACAAAGTCACTTTGTACAAAATTCACCTTTGCATTAATTAACAACACATATAAACGTACAATTGTTGATATGAACTGAAACTATTTGCATATATGTGTTGTTGACTTGGAAATAATCAAAAGTAGTATCTACAAACGTTTAATTTTTTGTGTGTCTTCATTTCCTCTTCCCATTAACAAGCAGAATTAATTTTCTAATCATTGTCTTGTTATTAACTCAAGAAAAACTGGCCTTTAATGAATACCTTTTTTTAACACATACAAATTATTGGCCATTTTTAAGTATTTTATTTATAGATATTATTAATATTTGTCATTTTGCCAAAATATTGTTATAAAAGCATGTTGTAATTTCTTTTTATAAATTCTCTTTATTAAGATAAAAAAATTTTATATAAAGCAAAAGAAGGTAAGTTTATTGTAAAAATGCAGTTGCACTTTTATATGTTGATGTTCTATTGCCTTCATTTTACCATAATTTTAAATTTAACAAAATTATTTTTTATAATTTGTCGTATTAACACAAACAGTATCATCTATTATTGATATAATATGCATTATTATTATTCATAATGACACACATTTTATAAATAAAAATAGACGTGAGAAAAATGTATAATTTTACAATGTATACTTCCCGTTTATTTAAACAATGCTAATTGCAACAAATTGTTGATAATATTCCTCAAAATCCACACATTCTCAATTGTTTATTATTAAAGGCTAGTTTTATTATTTTAGGTGGCGGTTTTTATGCCCATCAAAGGGGAATTTATTGTAGTTGTATGTCTGTAATCGTCTAAGATATTTTTTTAATACCGTGGCGTCTTTAAATCATTTTTTATTATAACAATAGCTAGTTAAATATGACAAACAGAATGAAAAATTTTGGTTGTAAATTCTCTTGCTACATATATGATATACTTTTTATCTATATAGTTTTTCTTTTTTATTCTAATTAAGAAAAAGAACAAAATTAAAAGAGTCTTGCATACCAAAATTTACGGGTGGGTGTATCAATTTGTTATAATTTTAAATAATTTATTTATTTGCAGAAAATTCAAAGTTATCACCGTTAAGCATATCTAAACTGGCTGCAGGCGAAGAAGGTACATATTAATATACATAAATAAAACAATTTGTCTAAATTAGTCTTTTTATTTTTGTTAATAAATAGTGAAAAAATTCTCATTACAATTCATGTATATGTTCGGGAAAAAGAAATGGACGCCACTGGTAATATCATACAACTTCCTGTTAGTTGATAAATTAGGAACAACGTTTTTAAATACATATTATACGTACGATACGAATTATTTATAATAAGTACTTGGTTAAAATAGTATATTTTTTTTGTGGCAAAACGACAAATCGCATTCATTTGCTCAATTCCTTAGGCAACAGTTTCATCTCTCATGTCCCCTAAAATAATGAAATGACTCACTTATACAACGCCACGTGTTTATTCTACCCTCTATATATTGAAAATATAACGTGGGGAACGTAATTGGACCCTAACATTCTGTTAGTATTTAAACAAAAAAAAATTGTACTTTATACACGTTGATAAAATTTCTAATGATTATATTTGAACGAACAAATTATGTAATAATTTTGTTTTATTTTGTTGTTTTCAGTTTTTGTTTTGTTCTTATGATTTGTTGTAGTTTTTATTTGACCCCCTACATTTTTTCACTATTTATTTTAGAGTTTTTGTTTTTATGTAATATTTGCTTTGTACTATTTAGTTGATTGTGTTTTTACTAATTTTTATTTTTAATACCAAAGCCGATGAAGTAAAAAAAACTGAATAACAAACACCATTGTGTTGAACAGAAAAGAAAAATCAAATTATTTAAAAAAATACAGTATTAATGACTGGAAATGTAGATGCTATTTTATTATCGAAAAAAAAAATTGAATTTATACATATTATAATGAATTTTTCGTCTTTGGTTTTGTTTTGTGTTATTAACACGTATTTTTTTCGTAATTTGATTTCCTGCAGTTCCTGGGGTTATCACTAGTCCATTGCTTACAGGGCAATCACTAGGGTATGGATTCGTAAATTACCACAGACCAGAAGACGCTGAAAAAGCTATCAACACATTAAATGGTCTTAGGCTGCAAAATAAGACCATCAAGGTAAGAAACACAAAAATCCAGCCAAAATAAAACTAGATAAAAGAATATCAAATACTTGGAAGCGTGTGTATATGTAATATGCCCAATTTGTTGAGGAGTCAATAATTTCAGTAATGAAAGTTTTGCCATTACCATGACAGGGTCATTCACATGAATCACTTGGTAAATGTTGTGAATAACTTGCAAGTTGACCTGCATTTGGCAAACATTTTATAAATCCCATTCACTTAGACTATTTATACAATTTGAAATAAAATCAACCGTTTCTTTTTTCTCTGCAAATTGTTCTTCCCATCTCAATTGCGACTCTTTTCAGGTGTCCTATGCCAGACCCAGTTCAGAAGCAATTAAAGGTGCTAACCTGTATGTGTCCGGTTTGCCAAAAAATATGACACAACAAGACTTGGAAGCGCTATTCAGTCCTTATGGTCGAATAATAACGTCGCGAATCTTGTGCGACAATATCACCGGTAAGAATTTACAATATATACTATAAATGATGAAATTCGTATCTATTGTTTATTAATTAAGGATTTTGAATATTGTGTGAACATATACTCGATTCATGCTACAAGAGTATTTTATTCACATGATTCTTGGATTTTTGCCAAGATATGATCGCTTTAAGGCCCATATGAGAGACCATCGATCTGTACTATAGATGCTAATATATTTATTTGTTGATAAATTGTTTGGTGGCTATAGATACAACAAAAAAAGAACTATATATGAAGATGGACCGTCGTGATGGGCCTTAATAAGCGCTGTTTATGCCACAATCACAGTAACATACATACAAAATACATCAACATACTTTTGCAGTTTGTTTATTGATTATTTATTAATCAGTAAATATTTAGTTTGTTTATATATTATTTTGATTGAATGTTGTAGCTTTGATTTCATTATTAATATTAATTTTTAATTCAGAGTTACTGTTGAAATTTGGCTTTTATATAATATATTTTTAGCGGCGGTATAAACCGTGGTGGCAAAAAGTGTTAATTCAATATTTCAAATGAATTTTGTTCACATTCAATTGAAAGATCAATCATATAAATGATAACCATTCGCGGCTATTACCGCCAATTATTATTTAATTCACCAATTATTTGTCTTACTGTATACCTATATTTTGCGTTTTTTCTCTTCTCTTCCCTAGTACGTCAATTTGTCACGGGGGCCGGAGAGAATTTACCTGGTACGTACCTAATTTCTCTCTCTCAACCATAACACCCAACTGAACACCACCTACAACTACCAAAAATCCACCAGATTTGGTTGTTCTGTTTCGGTAGCAAAAAATGATGCGCGTATTAACAAATTGAAACAAGAATAATTTTCAATTCAAAAACGTGACATTTTCAAATTCTTTTCCAAAAATGAATAAAAAACGGTAACGGAATCAAAATATATTTGATATCATGATGGCAAATACAGTTGCTTTAACGTGGTAAATGTTAAATAAATAATAAAAGCTGAACGATGCACCCCTCCCCCTAATCAATTGACGAACACTTATTCCAAATTAAATATGGATTTTGTTATTTTGATTTTTTTTCATATAACAATCCTTTTATACAGCTTACGTTATGTAATCATATATTTTGAATATACATTTTATATATAATTTGTATTGTTTTTTACCAATTCTGTTTCATTTTGTTTATTGTTTTGCATCGTGGCATGTATGGAATCTTTTTAGTTGCTAATATATTTTGTTACGTTATCGTTTTTTATTTTTCATATTATGTTTGTTATTAAATGAGCAGAGCAATCACTTAATTCAAAAGAAAAAAAACGAATTAAACACCCCCACAATACATTTACATACACAACATTTTATTCTGACACAAATAAGACACAAACACAATAAAACATTTCTATACAAAAAAGAAAGATAATTGTGATGACTTTCTTTCTTGTTGTTGAACCATCCTCAATAGGCTGTTTATGTTAACAATTGCTTTTTTATTAACCCAATAACGATTATTATGGCATGTCACCGTAAAATGCTGTTAAATAGCCTATAGATCGATGGATGTACACAGCTTTATAAATAAACTGTTGAAAATGTTTTTAATGTGTTTGTGTGTTGATTTGTTGTGTGATATAGGCCTATCAAAAGGCGTAGGATTCATACGATTTGACCAACGTTTGGAAGCCGAACGGGCAATACAAGAATTAAATGGGACCATTCCCAAAGGATCTACCGAACCAATAACAGTGAAATTCGCTAACAATCCAAGTAACAATAACAAGGCTATTCCTCCATTGGCAGCGTATTTAACGCCGCAAGCAACACGACGTTTCGCTGGACCCATCCACCATCCCACTGGACGTTTCAGGTAAAATTTGTAAAAAAATATTGTACAATTAAACAGTCGCGATTTATTCGATTCTCAGACACTTGCGTACGATTTATAAGAGCGAAAAACGGAACGAAAGTCAAAAGAGATCGTAAATTATACGCTATTTTAAGCGAAAAATCATAAAATTTTACTAGTGGGATTAAAAGTTTTTATTACCTGAACCATAAACACCATTGAAACGGCTTTTTCCTGTTATGAATTCGTGAATGGTTATTGAATGTGTGTGTTTGAGAATCAAAACGCAATCGATAATAATAACAAGCATTAAATTGTGGGATATTTTGATTGTTGTATTTCTGTTGTGTGTGTAGGTACTCTCCGCTGGCCGGAGACCTGTTGGCAAATTCAATGTTGCCTGGAAATGCAATGAACGGCTCAGGATGGTGTATATTTGTGTACAATTTAGCACCGGAAACGGAGGAGAATGTACTTTGGCAGCTATTTGGTCCATTTGGAGCTGTACAAAGTGTTAAAGTTATCAGAGATCTACAGACGAATAAATGTAAAGGCTTCGGTTTTGTAACAATGACAAATTACGATGAAGCTGTTGTCGCAATACAATCATTAAACGGTTATACGCTGGGCAACCGTGTGCTGCAAGTTAGTTTCAAAACGAACAAAAGTAAAACTACATAGAGCGACAATTAAGTCTATCAAAAGATTGTTTTCTTTTTTCGTATTAGCAAACACATTATACTTTATTGTTCAAATTGGCCATCCCTGTCGCGCTGATTTTTAGGTAATTCTCTCTAATAAAACAAATGTTGTTTTTTCTTTAGTGTGCAATGTGTTTGATAATATTGAAATATGCCAGCAACATTGTACGCACCTCCCTAATTTATTAAAGAAAAAAACATAATATTAATGATTAAAAACATAGTACTTATAATTGATTGATGATACGAAGCTAGTCAGAAGTGCATTCGCGTTTCCTATAATAGCAAAAAACAATTTATATACGGTCTGAATTTCTCTTATAATTTTATTATTTTCTTAAGCTTTTCATTTGTGCCATCGTGAAAAAGGATTTTTCATTCGTTTTGGGCAAACACTGCTAAATAACCCAAAGATAATTATAAATAGCAAATAAAGTGTGATCAATAAATGATTGTTTCAATTGGTTTTTCTTGCAAATCTAACGCAAATCTTAACAGTGTTTATTGATCGCATTCTACCTATTTAATATATACATGAGAATTATGGAATAAAGAAAAGAATTCATAGTATTTATTATTAATTAAGTTTATGTAATTTGTAGATTATTTATGTATTTATATGTAGTGTTTCGTGTAATATTAATTATCCTAAAAAAAACAAACTAGTCGCATATTCCTTCATAATTGTGGAAAAAAAACATGGAAAGGAAATCAGAATTGCCATATCCAAAGGATTACAAACAAAACCAAAGTGTAATTTGAAAAATTCCAAAATTGGTTATTCACGTGTTTGTTTCCTTTTTGTGGCAATTTGTATTTGAATCTTATTTTTAATTGTATTTGTGTTCAATGATTTACAAGTGTACAAGGGCACCGCATCACAGCAACTATTTTTTGTGCTAATAGTAATTGTTTTATCATTAAATACACTTAAACGAAATGGCAATAGAAACCATGAGATTCGATTTGAACAAATATGTAATGGAAAAAACGAACACAGCGAAACGGGAGCTGTAAAAGCAAGGTGAGTGTGTATACTTTTAACTGGACTGAATAAATTTAAAGAAAATGGGAATATTTATTAGTATAACAAACGTCAACAAATCTATTTAACAAATCTAGTCCATTGAACTGAATAAAAAGTATTCAATATTATGTGTGTACCTTATAATGTTGATTTTGTTATTATTAATAAATATTCGCTGAATACTGACTTAAGAAAAACCATTAAATGGCCAATAGACACACTTAATGTACAGTATAACTGGTCTTAGTGTGTACGTAAGTGAGTTACGTGAAAAAAACACCAGTTTAACAAGTATATAGTATATAAAATATATTATTATTCAATTACGAATTTGTTAAATAAAACGTGCAACGATAGTACGTATTTGTGATGCTTAGCCCTTGTAGCTTTTAAATTCGTTTATTAATATTAATTTATGTGTGTTGTGTTTAGTTTTCACGTTTAAAAAAATCATGTTTATGTATCCTTTATAACACAATTTAGCTTTCTTATTATATAAAAACAAATTGCGTGGTTTTGCTTAAAATGCCCATCAGAGAGTTGCTTAAACGAGACCACAAAAAAAAACAGCCAACAATTCTTTAGTTTTGACATTTCTTTTATTTTAATCTTATTCTTTATCTTTAATTTTTCTTCTCTTTATAACACAGGATTTTAATTTTAATTTTTCATTTATCGATTTTGGTTTTGATGTTTATTGATTTACTTTTTTATTTTCTCATTTTTTCTTAAATATAACTATTAAATTAAAAGTTACTTTTGATTTTTTTATTTTACATATTTAAGTTTTATTTTTATGATTTTTTTATTTATGTAACAAACAATAGTGGTATCTCGATGGTGTTTCGCTGATTTATAACAAATTTTTGAAGAAAAAAAACAGTAAGTTTTTCTTTATTGAACAAAGAATAATACGCATTGCACAATTTTCATTATATATTTGGGCGCGAACTTATTGGGTTGAAACGCCGTTTTTTTTAACCACCTACAAAACTAACCAGCCACTTCCACTTAAAAAAAATTGATGAAAAAGAGTCACTTTATTTTTGTAAACACTCGTACCTTGAGATCGGATAATAAAATTATTAAAAAACAAATTGAAGTACATATATCGATAGAAATTTTAAATATAAAAAAAGTATTATAAAAAGTGGCACTCTGTCTCACAGATCCATGCCACTTTGTTTATAAGTCGCTTTTCGAAACGGTTGATTAAGTAAAAAAGTTCAGTAAATTTGCATAATTTAAACAAAACTAATGAAATAATAAAATGATTAATTAACGCACACGCCCGCCCGGCAGCGCAGAATTTTTTTTTGAAAAAAAAATACGATAATGTAAATAGAAGTTTATAAGTTTGATCGAACTAGGAAAATAAGTACAATTTTATGAAATTGATTTTGATAGCTTTAAAAACAGTTGGCGGGGGACAATTCCAGACAGATTTTTGTATAACACAAACAAAATTGGGGGGCACACACATTTATTATAATTTATTTATTGAATATTGAATTTGTGATGATGATAGGAGACGGTTAGCGCGTGTTGTTGGACTTGGAGAGTGAGTTTTAGATGGTCCCCCGCATTAGAATGTGATATTTAGACATTTGTTGGTCCCAACAAAGTCTCCCAAAGAAAAATAAAATAAAATAAAAACTATAGAAGAAAAATGTCGCCGCCGTGCAGTCGCGAAATCGCGTACGGGTCAATAAATGTACAATCTTATACAGTTTTACAGGTGTTCCGAGCACAAACTAGCGACGTAGGTGATGTTTTTAAATAAAAAAAAAATAATAATAAATAAAATAATAAAAAATTGGTTATATACTGGCCTAAAATCGAAACTCGTGTAGACTAATTCCATTATACAGAACAACGATCTAATTGAAATGATATAAACAAATTATATGTCAGCAATGCTTGTTTAAAATAAATAATAATTAATGAAAAAAAAATACAATTCTTAGCTTCTATTTGACTAGCCGTTTGCTATAATATACCTTTTTGCTTAAACGTTTTTCATTAATATTTATTATTGAATGGTTAAAAGAAAAAAAATACATTATGATTATTATTAATTAATTATAATTATGGATAACGTGTCGCACACTTTTAATAAAAATGAAAAACAAAGAATAATAATAATAAATATATTATTGATATTAAATAAATATATTGCGATTGCGTTTCGTATCCGTATCTCTACATAAGAGTTATCTCTTTGTGTGTTGTGTAGATCTATAGTATAAGTGTAATATAGTATATTACATATTCCTATATTATTGGTTAATTTTTCTCTATGTGTAGCTGTTGTGTTGCGGGCGGACGTGCCGACTGGCCGCCTCTTGGAGCCGGAAAATTGAGGAAAATCCATCAGAGTTTGTTTAGAAAACGCGCGCTCCAACGGATTGAAAAGACGGTCGACACGCTCGCCCTGGCCGAGCTGGACGATCTTTACATCTCCAGCTCGTCCAGCTCCACATTTAGTGGAGCTATTAGCTCAAAACATTGTTGTGACGAGATGCATTCCATTTATTAAAAAAAAAATGAAACCACTGATTGATATATACATATATTATATACTCATGCCTATATTCTATCTGTTTTGATAAAAATTGTGGTTATTATTATTAATTAAAGAAAATGAAAAATAATAAAAAAAATATCGAGTGCAAAAGTTATATGTACAGAGGTTATTATAAAATTAGGAAGTACAGTACCTCATAAACTGTAATTCATGCAATAACTTATTATAAGAAAAGTTCTTAATTACAATATAACTTAAAATTTAGCTTTAGTAGGTATTTATTAAGCGAGCAGCGAGGTTTGTACCGAAACAATTTTTTATAAAATCCATTGGACAGTTTGCTGACTCGAAGAGAACAAAAAATAAATCAATATTTGAAACGCTTCGGCAACTATCCTCCTCCTCACGAGAATTTTTCAAAAAAATTGACATATTTACAAAAATTTGATAAGATTCCTGTGGATTTTTTGCTCGATGGACGATGTGGAGGAGAAATATATGGACGACATATCAGCCGACACACAACAATATTAAATAATTTTTAAAAAAATTATATTAAATAATTATAAAAAAACCAACCCCGCTGGAAGAAAAAATGATGGAACAGAACTGATACTCACACACATTAAATGCCAGTTAAAAAAATGAGAACAATTGGAAAACATAACGAAATTTATGCAAATCCTAGGAGACCTAGTGAAAAATTCCAAAAAATCAACTAATGAAAGAATCTAGTTCATTAATAAACGCATACTATGCGACTATACTCTGTGTTTCCAACTGATTTTTCGTTTCCGTTTATGTTAGTAAAATATATTTATGCGTTATGTTAATTATAATAATTACATATTGTTCATTGTATTTTCTTGCTTATTGTCCAGTGTCACTATTGCTGCATTTGTGTGTAATTCATTGTAATTTGGTGGTTATATTTGTATAATAAGTATTAATCCTCTCTCCCTATTTATTAATTGTATTTGTACTTACATTAGAATTAGTTGAATCGCTTAGAGAATTTGAATATTGTATTAGTATACGGGAACCGTACAGCAAATATCACGCAGAGTTTCAATAATATATATATGAAAATGTGAATATTATACTAAAACGGTATTGTCTTTTGATTTGTTCGTTCGTTGGGTTCTGATTATGGGTTTCGTTTCGAGAATGGGCTGTGGAAGCTGGGAACCAGGTCGTCGGATAGTAACGTAGAAAAAACAAAACGATATTATATGCTAAATAAACTAATAATTAATAAACTTTTAAAAAATTCATTAAAATACTCTGGCACTGGACACTGGCAAATACTATAACAAAGTCATATAAAAAAATACTTAAACGAAAAAACATGATATTAAAATGCAACTATAACGTGGCATTTTTACATATATTTTCGTAAAAAAATACGTTCATATTTGCATTATAGTATTAAATAAAAAAAACTATTATACTTTAATATTCATCATTCTCTAAACACACAATGCAATTGTGTATTCCAGGCTAGAAGTCGGTGTAATGCAATATTTGTACTTTTCCATGTTGAACAAAACTCAATAACAATAAAGTATGAAAGCTACATTTAATCCAATGAGTTCTAATTATTTCCTTAACATCAATTTTGTAATATATAATATGTATAAAATAGAATCTGATACATTAAATGATGTTGTCGCCTTTCATTTTCCACTTTTTCCCCTTAAAAAACTCTTTATGCTTGAATATTGAAGAAAATGTAGAAAATCTGAAGTAGCTAACAAAAACAAGATATTTTTTAATAAAGTTTAGTCTAGTTGCCGTTTTAAGTGTGTTTATTTATGCGGTTTTATTAAGAGTGACAGGAAGAGAGCACTTTTGAGAGAAGGAAAGTTTTTAATCGATTTTTCTTGTATTCAGTGGCTGTAAGTAACATATTTTGATGCAAAGATTAAGAATGTGAAAAAAACGGTAATTTGAACGTGGGGTGGTAGCAAAAAAAACCTGCATTTACGTCTTGGGGTTAATGAACGCGCACTTAAGGGATCTAGCAGAAATCCAATATATTTGCAACTCTACGTTCTTCTGGGAGTAGAAATGGAACAATGTCCATCAGACGCATGGGCAAAGGGATTAAAACTACCCTAGAGATAATAATAAGTTTTCAACCCTTCTGTTAGGGTTCAAATCATCATGTCAGTATGAGCACCAGTTGGCAGTTCGATTTGTTTTGTTTATCTAGGGAATAAAAGTAATACAAAAGAGGTTTTCCCGTTTGTTTTTTGGAATTCAATCTAAAATTCTCGGAAAAATTGTAGCACTACTTCTTGGAAACATTATCTTAATTTCGAGAATTGATTATCAGCATTTCGTTTGTTGGAATCCAGTTTAAAATTTGAACGTAAATACATTATAATTTGAATTGCAATTATAAGAAATATGCAACTTTCTAACGATTTGCAATTAAAAAACAGTTAATTACAAGTTAATAATTTTGAAAATGCGAAAAACAAAATGGAATTTTCGCGGGTGAATAGTGCCATCTTTCGTTAAAGCCCTGTACTCAAATGTAAAATACCAATGGAGTGTGGTTCATGTCCAAACTGTAGTTTGTTCCCAATCAACTGTATATTTAAACGTCGCCATTCTCTTGTAAAAATTTTAATAAAAACCAAAATAAAGTGCAATTGCTATAATCGTATTACAATTAAATAATCCACAATGCATATAAAAAAATATGTCAACAAATAATACTATAAGTGATAGACAAAAGCTTGAGATCGGGTGTAATCGTTTTATAAGACAAGCATCCGAAAACAAACTCCATTTACTTTATGGTTAAATGCATCATATTACAAATTATAAATAATAATAAATAAACTAAGGTGTATGAAAAACGTTGTGAATTAAATAATTAACTATCGAATCAAGTGTCTAATAGCTATGTTAAATATTACGAATATTTTCATTTACTCTATGTCCATTGGAAGAAACATAATCTAAAAATGGTGTTGTTGACAGTTATGTCATTTTTCTTAATAAAAAGAACGTTAATTTCCCTTGTTTAAATGAATTTCAATAGAATTTAAGTAATTTCAATAACTACTTCATTTCAGTTGATAATAAAAAACGTTCAGTCTATGCAAAGTAATAATTATTTCAAGTGACGGGATGTTTAGGTTAGACAAGTGATTTAGGACTCTCACGAAAAAAAAGAACGATGACATTCTCAAAATCTAATAAAAATGTTTACATGAATTCAGTATAAATTCAATTATTTAATTGTGTGAAGATGGATCGGGAAGTTCCTAGTGTTCCAATCACAACATTAGCAGGTGTTGCAAGCCTTACAGACTGTAAGTGACAAATTTCACCCCAATTTCACTTGGTTTCTATATGAAAACTGTTTCAGTGCTACCTGAAATGCCTCTGCCCACACCATCTCCACAAACATTAAGTAATAAATCGTTACTATTTCATCCCCGTGTCGCCGAAGAGGCACAAAATCTACTTGGTGTTAGAGATGACATGTTAATACCACAATTAGTTCAATCATTGGTACAAACGTCTGCAGATCACATGTAAAATTCATTAAAACCCATCGAAATAACCAATTTACTAACAATTGTCCCATTACAGAGAAGTTAAAGACCATTATGCGGGCGCTGAAGTGAATGTTGAACAACAGGATGGCATGCCTGTCTTACTCAGGGCTATTTTAGACACAAATCCTCATGTTTTTAAGGGCACAATACGTAAGAACCACACCGGATCGATTCCCTGTGTTTATTCAACTAATAAACCAATTTTTTCCGTAACAGCAAATACAACAATCCAACAACAACAGCAATGGAATCACACAGGTCAACCAACGATACAAACATACAAAGATAAAGAATTATACAATCAACAATTCCATCAACAACAGCATGCTATGCATGAACAACAGAAAATCAATGTCAGACCGTCCGTTATAACTGAACAAAAACATTTAAATATGCAAACAATGACGAATTGTAATAATTTAAATACAGCTACGGGTACGATATGTAATACAGAGAAGAATTTACAATTTTCCGGTGCAACCGAGCAATTACGGCAACTTCGAAGGCCCACAAGAGGTGCGTATTCACTCATAAACAATGCCACATTTATAATAAAATGTTCATATTGCAGGCCCATCTCCAGCCCATGCGAATATCGCTCCAGCACCAGAAAATCCGTCAAATGAAGAGCTAGAAAGCCCATTGAATACAAGTACGGAAATAAGCCAACAAACGGTACCGATTCAACTGTTCAAAATGAATGAGAGTCTCGTCAGTCCGCCTGTAGTTAATGATAATAACAAAATGAACGCAAATATAAACATATCAAATATAAAACAGCCAATTATTAAGCTCGATCGACTGTCCGAAGAGGACCAGTTGATGATGCAGCGCAGTTTAAAGGAGTTCGCTGAAAACAAACCGAAACTAGCTAAAGAACTTGGCATCATACCGAATAAGAACAACAGGAAACGTGACAACGAGGAGAGTGGCGAGGATTCCGATTATGAGAAGAAACGTAAACGTACGACGAGTGAAGATGACGATTTCGTTCCGGATCGATTCTCGCAATTGGTTGGCAACCAAAAGCGACGTCGTACAGTGACAAAAGAGGACGCAATTGTGGCCAAACCGAAGCTGCGACGTGTCGAAAGGAAATTCGTACCGGTTATTGAGAAACTCTCACAGGAAGAGCTGATGGAGACAAACACTTATCATCGTTTTAATAAAACTGTTGAGCATGTATTGAAATTAGCTGAAGAGATTGATTTGAGTGAAATCACCGAAGGGGACATGATACAGAGTGAATATTTGTTGAGTCGTTCTATAATGCAGGAATTGTGCACGGAAGCGGCGAAATTGAAGACTTTAGGTGCAATGGAAATGATTCCTTTAGAGAAATTGACTAGACTGTTGAATACACTCGAATTGAATATAAGAGGCGGTGATCGTGTGTCGCCAATTGCGGACGAAGATAATGAGACAATACGGCAATTGTGGATTGAATCGGCTACCGAGCGTGTTTTGGCCGCTGCTGATGCCTGTTTGATTTGTATGTACGTCATGACATCGCCGAATATGTCGAAACGTGTGTACATTGAAGAAGTGATCGACCGTGTTGTTTTGTATATAAAATATCAGTTACACAACACGATATTTCCCTCGTTCGATTTGACATATAGATTGGATAATAAGAAAAAGGATGGTAGAAAGAAGAAGACTACACCAGTGTCCGAGAAAAGTATACTTATGTTGTATACAAAGATTTGTGAATTAGTGAATTTGTTAGCGGAATTGTTGAACATTCAAATATTGACAGATACGTCGGTTTTGCATGCTTCGTCGACGGGTGTGTCGCCGTTTTTTGTTGAGAATGTGAGCGAATTGCAATTGGCTTGTTTGAAATTGGTCACAACGGTATAAAACACATTGACATCATCATTTTTCTAAAGATTAAAAATTGTTATTTTTGTTAACAGATTTTCACACGCTACGAATCCCATCGCCGTTTATTATTAGACGATATTTTAACATCAATTGCACGTCTTCCAAGCACAAAACGCAGTCTAAGAACGTACCGATTGAATAGCGAAGAACAAATACAGATGTTGACTGCTCTAGTTCTGCAATTAATTCAGTGCGTTGTGTCGTTACCTCATAATTTGTCCAATAAAAATGCAAAAGACAAAAACTGGAGCGAAAAGTTGCCAGATGTAAGTGGAATTGTTTATGTTAACCAAGCGAAAATTCATATCTTGGATGCTTATGTTAGTTTGAATAAAATTTCTCGACATCTATCTAACATTCTTGTGTTAGTGATGAATCACTTGCCTTTATAAGCCGTTTAAACATCACCAAACATTTTATTTGTGCCACAAACTAGTTTTACACCAATAAACTTGGAGTTTTTTGTTAAACGTGTACTCAACACTGACAATCGTAAATGACTGAATTGTTATCGGATTCTTGTTACATTAATAACGAGTCAAATGAAATCGGATTGTTTCGTTATTTTTATACAACATTTTTGATTTTCCTAATCAGAATATTAACCTTGGCATTCAAGATACAATTTTCCGCGGGATATTTATTTATTTACTGAGATAACGTCCATTTTGCAGGTGGACAAAGATGTGCTGATTTGCAACAAATACGACAAAGCCACTTCCATAGCATTTACGTTCCTCAGTGCGTTTTTAAGTAAATGTGGCAGTAAAAATGAGGAGATCGATTATCGTCCGTTGTTCGAGAACTTTGTACAAGATTTACTTGCAACGGTGAACAAACCCGAATGGCCAGCAACTGAAATGCTGCTAAGTATCCTCGGTCGGATCTTGGTGAAGAATTTTTCCGGCAAAGGAACAGACATGTCGCTACGTGTGGCCAGTTTGGATTATTTGGGTGTGATTGCGGCACGTTTAAGACGCGACAGTGCATTATCTCGTTGTAAATTGAATATAATCGATCAAATGATTCGCGATATAAAACAGGAGGAGATGAAAGACAGTGACGATCCGCAAAAGTTGAATAAAATCAACACGGAAGAGGAGCGTCAGCAATTTTTGCAGCGTGTTTTGCTCGATTTCTTGGCACTCAAGTCGCATAGTGACGAAGCGTACAAATATGCACGTCATTTTTATATTGCACAATGGTACAAGGACGCTGTGGCGGAGAAAACACAAGCGGCCACCGGTAAAGAGAAGAAAAATCAAAACAATCGCACCAAGCATCATGAGAACAGTGACGAATCTGATACGGAGAATGAGAAGATGGAAGTGAGCGATCAACAATGTGCAGCTGAACGTTATCGAATGATTGAAGAGAAGAAGAAATTTTTAATAAGTAAAATCTTACCGTTTCAAGAGTCCTTCTCTTCTGGTAATCGTGTACAAGTTTATCAAACTTACATCGATTACAATAGTGCTGAATTGATAGCACAATATTTGGCATCGAAACGTCCGTTTTCACAATGTTTCGATTATTATTTGAGGCAAATATTGCAAGTGTTGAAAGAGACATCGATTGCGATCCGTACAAAAGCGATGAAATCGTTGACGATGATTGTGGAAGCGGATCCATCCGTATTGGGACGATACGATATACAAATGGGTGTGAATTTCTCGTTTCTTGATCATTCGACGTCGGTACGAGAGGCGGCTGTTGATTTAGTTGGTAAATTCGTTCTTAGCCGACCGGAATTGATAAACAACTATTACGAAACACTTTCAAATCGTATTTTGGATACTGGCGTTAGTGTACGGAAACGAGTGATAAAAATATTGAAGGATATTTGTATTGAGTGTCCAGAATTTCCGAAAATACCAGACATTTGTGTGAAAATGATTCGACGTGTTAATGATGAGGAGGGTATTAGGAAATTGGTGATGGAAGTGTTTCAAAATATGTGGTTTACACCGACAAAAGACACGTCTCTGTTGCGAAAAGTGATGAATATAACGGACGTTGTTGCATCGTCTAGAGATATCGGTTTAGAATGGTTTGAACAATTATTGCTGAGTCTGTTCAAACCGAAAGAAGATAAAGACGATTCGACGAAAGTGCAAACAGAACCGCCCAAAGCGTTGCTATTAGCCTGTCGACAAATAGTCGATTGTTTGATAGAGAATGTACTTCGATTGGAGGAGAGTAGCGAGACGAGTGGCTCGTCGCAACGTTTAGTCGCTTGTTTAACAACGTTACATTTATTCGCAAAAATACGGCCACAATTGTTGGTGAAACATGCGAGCACATTGCAACCGTATCTTGGTTTAAAATGTCAAACGGAAAATGATGTACAGATTATTGTGAGTGTGGCTAGAATGTTGGAATTGGTTGTACCGTTGATGGAGCATCCAAGTGAAACGTTTTTAGCACAACTAGAATCAGATGCTATGAAATCAGTATTACAAAGTAGTAGACATTTAATTGTGAACAATTGTTTATCCTGTTTGGGTTCAATTGTGAATAAAGTGACAAAGAATTTTAAGTTAATACGTGATCTGTTTAAAAAGTTTTATCATTTCTTATTGAAATACAAAGATTCGATTGAGAAGCACGACCAAAGAGCGTTGGCCGACAATAAATGTCGAGTGTATTTTAGACGGTCCATGTACACAATTGGAATTATTGTGAGACATTTCAATTTCGGCGATCCTGAAGTGGTTGGCGATTTACCAAACGATATTAAAGATCAAATCTATCAATTGATGATATTCTTCATACATCAACAAGACATGGACATGCAGACGAATGCATTGAAGGCAATTGGTTCGATTTGTATTCGACATTGTGAATTTATGTTGGAAAGTGACTTGAAGGATGTTTATCATCGATTGTTGACGAGTGAAGAGTCTCCATTGAAAATGAAAATGGACGTTTTGTGTAGTATTGAGAATTATTTAGTGGAAGAAGAGAATCGAATGATTCAACAGGATTTGGAATGGTCTAAACGCTCAAAGCAGGAAAATTTGAAGGAAATGGGTGACGTTTCTTCCGGTATGGCGAGCACAATAATCCAGCTTTATTTGAAGGAGATTTTACAGTCGTATTTAAATCACGATTTACAAGTTAGGCAGCCTGCTTGTCGTGTTATTCAGCTTGTTTTGCAACAAGGATTAGTTCATCCTGTGCAGGTATGAAAACAGCGTTTAAAATGTTGAAATCTCTTGATTTCTTGTTTTTTTTTCTCTTGCAGATTGTTCCTTATTTAATTTGTATGAGTACTGATAAAGAGAAAGTTATATCAGGTGTTGCTGATAAGCAATTAATGGAAATTGAGAAAAAATATCCCGGTTTTGTGCATGCGAAAGCATCAATTGGTATACGTTTGTCGTATCAGTTGCAGAAAATCTTACAAGGTGATGGTATTGTAAGAGGATGCCGTGTTAAGGAGCAGGGCGAATATCCAACAGCATTAAATGGTTATTTGTATTCTTTATTACGCGGTTCAAGACAACAAAGACGTGCCTTAATTCTTAATATTATAAAACAATTCGATGAAGCTGTGAGTTTATTGAAAAATGGATTTTTATCTTTTTAATCATTCATTCTTTGTGATTTTTAGCGTACCAGCTTGTCGTATATGCTGTATTTAGCGGACAATTTGGCATATTTTCCTTACACAGTACAAGATGAGCCATTATTTATTGTACATCATATCGATTTAATGATCTCAGTAACTGGTACAAATTTACTGCAAACTTTTAGAGAGGTACATGTTTGTGGTAAATTTATTAGTAATTCGGTTATTGATTGTGGCTGTTTTTTCTCTGCAGGGTTTATTGATGTCTGAGGGCCAACAGCAACGTGTTTTAATGGAAACCGAGAACGGTGAAACGGCCGGAAACACCGTCTCCGCTTTGGATGAGGATGACGACGATGAGGATGCTCTAGTTACTCGAGTGCCAGTCGATACCAGACAACTTCAAGCTTGTCTTACATCAGCTCAGGGTTGTTTGTTGTTGTTAATGTTGAAACAGCATATTAAAGACGTGTACGGCCTCAGTGATGGGTGAGTAAATAGCAAAAAATCCACTTTGTTTCATATGTAATGTATATTGATTTTGTTTACAGTAAAATACAGCAGTATTCGCCATCAGAAGCGGCCAAAGTGTATGAGAAGAATGCATCACGTCGTGCGAATACACTGTTTACGCCTAAAAGTACATTGCAGAAATTAAAAGAAGCCACACCGCCAGATTATTTAGATGAAAATGGACGACGGGACCTTATAAGGCAATATTTAGACGTAAGAAATGTTTCTGGTGTTTCGTTTGTTCGATCTAATTGCGCCGGTTTTCATTTCAGTTTAAACAATTGATGCTACAACTGGATCCCGATGATCCGGACGAAGATGAACAGAAATTAGCGAATGCAAGTGCCGCTTTGAATAGTGTTGCGGCAACATCGACGATCCTAACTGAAGCCGATCAGGTTGCATTGGAAAATTATAAGGTGATTGAATTGGCGATGATTACTGTTTGTGGTTGCTGATTTGTGTGTTTGTTTTGTGTTTAGGAATCAACACCAAAAGTGCCCAAATTGGTAATATCGAACCGGCGACTGGACGGCGAATCAAGACGTACCCGTACCCCAAGAGCGATGGTCGACAAAACGAAGAAAACACGCCACAAAAAGAAACGAAGAAAACTGGCGCGTTCGTCAGGCGATGAAAGTGAGAATGATTATAGTGATCCGGACTTTTTGGCCTAAACGAAGGTGAACAACATTATCTTTTTTTCTTCTTATGAACACAATCTGTGCGAAAATTAATTTATAAGTGTACAGTGAATTTAAATTAGCCTTTAAGAGGAAAAATAATTATTCAGCTAATAAACATGTTTTTATATAGTAGTTTTAACAGTAAAAGTGGTAAAGATTTTCGTTTCATTAAAACAAGTTCTTACGTGCTTCTCATATAAAAAAAATGTAAAGAGAATTGTTTTTCGTTTGGGTTATTTCTATAAAAAAAAAATTCATACATATATGAAATGTTCTAGTGATTTGTTTTTTTTTCTATATAGTTTTGTCACAAAAGAGCACCGTCACATTTGTTTTATATATAATTTAATAGAAATACATATATATATACTTATATAATATATTTATATGTGGCGATCTCAGATGTGATTTCGTTTCTACTTTTCTATATTTTATAATTTTTGCGCTATTCCTACTAAAATGGATTGTTTAGAAGCATTTTGCATACCTACCGCTGCTGGTTTTATGTTTAATATGTAAATTGAACCAAATACAAAGTAAATTCTTAAACAATGCCTATCATTTATCTTTAACAAAAGGATATATGACCATTTTTATTAGTACATATTCTAGAACTAGCAGCATTTCTATATTAGACATTACAATACGGTTTTAAAGAGTTTTTTAGATTTTTCCCTTTTGTAAGAGAATACATTAAAAATGTTATTTTTCTATATACTTCTTGTTCTGTGGAATTACATAATTTAGGTTTAAATAGTTTATTTTTCATTGCAATAATTATAGTTATTTTATTTATTTATTAACTTGCATTTCAATGTAACTGCGAAGATAACCTGTTGGAAATTTAAAGAGATCAATGAATGTGTAAAAAGAATTATTTATCATTGTAATATCACATCGGTATTACAGTGGCAAGTGATTGGGCATATTTTTTGATGAGTCAAATTACGTTTTGAAATTTTTAAGTGCAAATACTCGTTAAAAACACACAAAGAGCAGCCAATTTGCCAGTGAATGTAGTTTAAGGAATATATATTTTATGTATATAATTGTCATTCCGGTTGTAAAATAATCCTTATTTATAAATAAATTTAGAGTGGTTGTTTCTTTCAGTATTAAAGTAGTAAATTTTTAGCAGGTTATTTATTAGAGCAGTACTAATAATTTTGTTTCGTTTAACGCCCTTAATTGTCAAACTGTTAGTGAATGTGTATCAAATCCTTATATAATGATTGTTTAGAATTGTTACAATAATTTTCCAATGAAAAGCTTCAAGTTTTCAGTTCAATTCTTCATAGTTTATGAATAAAAAATAACCAACTAAAAAACAAAACTAAACATGATTTATTTAGGGCTCCATTTTTATTCTGTAAAATTCGATTTGTATTAAATAAATTTATATTTGTAAATTTGATTGTTTCGATTGCCACGAGATTTTTGTTGCACAATTTCTACGGCCCTGATTGGAATGTCGTATGTGTAACAATTAAAAAAAATTGTTTAGTAGCTAGAAGTAACGTCTCACCTATTGCGAAAACGTCCAATATTCTTCTACCCATTTTTTCCTCCGAAAGTAAGTGAGCCAACAAGAATAATGGGAAAAGATGGGGGGACAATTAGATTTCTGATAAATGCTATAAATATAAAAATTGGGAGTTTATAACACTCCGATATTAACCAGTTGCATTTATGAAGTGTATTATTTATTAGTGGACATTGGACAACCCTACTCTAAATAAAATCGAAAACAAGTGATCTTTTAAAACCGAATTTCTCAGCAACGGTCCAGTTTTTTCACAAGAAATCCTCCAGTGTAATCAAGTTTTCATAGTGGTGCGTTTTAGAGGACATTCAATTGGAAGCAACATGATTTTACTGACTTTGGTAAGTTTTCATTTTCACATTTGAGGAAATCAGTTTTCCTAGCGATTTGTTGCCTTTATGCTAATTCTCAAGGCAAATTGGTTGTTCAAATCGAAAAACACGGTGAACAAGAATGTAATATGTATATGTAAATTTTCGCAAATGTATTGTCTTATTGTATTCAAAAATCCGTTAGATAAAAATTGGACATGTATCAATTTTCCACCTATTGTCCATTATAATAATATTCATAAAATATTGCATAATTCCATGTTGGATAATGAGTGTATGCATTTTCAATTAGTACACTTATCAATCCATTCGAATTGCTAAATCGCTTCTTTTCGCTGTAAATCAAGTTCAAGTTTGAGGAGAACCGGAAAGCCTTGACTAGTTTCGGAATAATCCGAAAAAATTGAGTGCAGCCTTCGAAAATTCGATGTTTTTATGAGAAAGGACACCAAGTAAAACAGCAAAAACCAAAAAAACGTACATTAATAAGGGCGTGTGCTCTACTTCATGACATTACATGTATTAATTTGGAAGTTACCAGAAAATCTTGTATTGTGACATGTTCGCTGTAAAAGTCAAGGCCCCAAATTGGCCACTGATCTCGATTCAAAAACTTACCCGAAAATATCATAACGACACATCGTATTTGCTCTTTTTGTAAATGCTACAGAAATTGTTTATTGTAATTAATTGTGTAACACCGAAAAAACCTGATTCACTTGTGTTATTTAAATAGCATTGCAACTATCTTTATATTTTAATTTAAAAGAGCATTTGATGGAAATCTGTCCACGCCCAAAGCAATAAAAACCTAAAAGAGATTAACAAATACATCATAGTTTTTTTTCCTCTCATTTTAGTGCGACCTTTTAAGACTCGAACCGATTTATCAGACAATATAAAATGTTGCAACACGAGTAGGCCGCTCCATTAACATTGCAATTTTCTTGTTATCCCCAAAAAGTTCGCAAATGTCATTTCAAGTTCGCCCCCAATATTTTTAAATCGTTTCTCTTGCAGCTCTTCACAATCTGCTCCGTCCGAGCGCAATTCGTCTATTACTACCAAACTGGTATACCAAACCAAGTGTACACCACACCATTCCAATCACCCCTCATCCAACCGCAATTCTACTACCAAACGCCAGCATTGCCGTTCCCAGCAAAAGCGAAAATCGCCCAAACACCAACGGCAACCGTGCGACAGCAACCAGCGGCGGTCACCCACAAAATACCAAACATCTACCGCGGTTTCGGCTACCACACTTCCTACGACGATGGTGCTTCCTCCACAGTGGTCTTCTTCTCCGGTCCCCAACCGAAGGACCACCGATTCACCCTCGCCTCCGACATGCTCGATCCCCAATCGAGCAGCGACCTGAGCAAAAAGATTTCCGATGCGATCGCAGGTTCAAGTGGCCGACAAACTGTCGATAGAGCTGTTTAAAAGTGTCTCTCTGTTTCAGCTCCCGGCAAGGACTCCACTCAGCATGAATTGGGTTCATTAACGCCGATCATTCGCACACTGTTCCGCAATCCGCAACCATTGAATGGACTTGTTAATTTCTATTCGGTGCCCGGTTTTCCGGCAAATACTGCACCAATTGCTGTCGGTCGTTCATTGAATTTAACCGCGTTGACAAATCAAACGAGTGACACACAAACGACCGGCAAACATGACGAAGAGGCCGCTGAATCGATTGTAAGCGTGTTGCAGGTCAATAGTGTGGAGAGTAAGGAGAAAATCGAGGCGAATTTGAAGAATGTCACCGACAAAGTGGAGGAGAGTGTTACGACAACGGAGAAGACAGAAACGGTGGTCACAACTGTGAAGGCGGAGGAACAAGATGATTCATTTGTGATTAATGTTGATGATGGAGAGCCGAATGCGGTGACAACAACTGAAATTTCCTCAAATGAGACGACTACTGCTGATGTTTGATGATGGATTTTATTCTATCCTTTTGTATACGTTTTTATAGGTAAAATAAACTGCATCCCGCACAATGACTAACTGATAATAGTCTTTTTTAACTAATTTTTACACTTTCTTGTAGTAATTGTTGATAAAAGAGATTTTCTGTCGTTATTATTTTTATATCAAAAAATATGTTAATCGAAAGTTCCTTGATGTATTGTATCGATTGAAATTACTACATGGTACTAATAAATAAAAAATGAGCTGGTTTAAGAGTGTTTTTTAATTGAATTTACCTTTAAAAGAGAAAGTTATAAACAAATTAACAGGATAGCGTGTTTTATGCGGGTGGTTTTAATTAACTGTCTAAAGGCCACTCAATTAAGGAGGACCACACTGAATGATGTAAGTATATACAATTTAATATGTGCAAATCGGTTTTATTTTTCAAAATTTCCAAAAATTATATATTTCCAAATTCAAATTTGTTTATCTACTGCATTTGAACTACTTCAAAGTAGTTCATTCGTACACAGTAGAAATTCTTGAGCGACTCTGTGACAGCAAAACGAACTGTAAACAAAATCGTAGAGTTTATAGGTTAACAATTATTTTTGGCGATTGATTATAAATTGCAATAATGTCCGATTCAGAGGATGATTATATGTCTTTCAAAGTGTTAAATGACTGGTAAGTTATCTGTTAAAGTAACATATATATAAGTGAATGAATAAACATTGATTTCAGCGAACAAGATGTACGTCCAAGTTTACTAGTCAATCGTGAAAAACGTAAACACGAACTTTATAAAAAGAAACTGGACAGTATGAATAAGAAACGAAAAACTTTAGGAGACCTGGAAAAAGAGAGTCGTGAGAAGGGCTTAAACACAGCCTTACCAAGTGACAATAAAGGATTTAAACTACTGGAAAAAATGGGATTCAAACCTGGTGAAAGTTTAGGAAAAGCCAAAAGTGGAATTAAAGAGCCTATAGATATCGTTATAAAACAAGGCACTTCTGGTGTGGGAAGAGAAGCACACGTTAAAGAAGTGGTGAACAAAAAACAGCATCAAAAAGTATTGAATCTTAAACAATATGAAACCAACTTTAAACTCGCTCACAGAGAGAAAACGATATTGAATTTAGTTAGGAGGGATTTCTTCAAAGCACAAAGAATATGCGAAGAACTGGATTATCGCAATGTAATCACAACAATTTTCTAACGTTTTTCTACACCTAACAATTCAATTTTGTTTCAGAATGTTAAAGAACCCGTCGAAGAATTCTTCTGGACAAGAGACACGATAAAAAAGTTAAGAAAATGTAAATTATTAGTGGACGAATCAACTCCTGTACCTGACACGGATAGCAGCGACGACGACGATGAATTCGAACAGTACATAACCGAAGACAATCTCTTCACCATCATCGATTACTTGAGAAATAAACATTTGTACTGTTTGTATTGCGTTATAACCGGCATCGACGATGAAGATCTGAAAGAGAATTGTCCTGGACCGTATCGGCGGGACCACGAAGACGACATTGATTAAATAATAATAAAACGCTGTGTTAAATATTCACACCAATAGTTATTTATATTTTGTATTTGTTAATTAAGAATTGTTCTTATTTGTTATTAAAATGAATACAGTTTTCCGAGCCGTTTTATTCACGGTTCTAAAT
This sequence comes from Silvanus unidentatus, assembly GCA_963930825.1. Classification (NCBI taxonomy): domain Eukaryota; kingdom Metazoa; phylum Arthropoda; class Insecta; order Coleoptera; family Silvanidae; genus Silvanus; species Silvanus unidentatus. The sequence goes on from OZ005763.1 coordinate 771,919, forward strand.
TAAAATGTCCACAACAATTTAGTAAACTCTTTTATTAAATAAATACAAAACATATATTATTCCACATGGATGAATGAAATTGAAAGAACAAAAAAAAGCATGTGAATTGAACTAATTTTAATGTGAACCAGTTGAGAGTAATGCCAACAAGCCACTTGTAAGTCCAATGGAGAGTGTGTAATTCACAGCTGGCGAAAAGGATCTCAATAGATAGAAACTAATAAATATAACAATAGCCAAAAATAGAGCATTGTTGTAGAATATGGAGAATGTGGTTGCTTCGAAATCGGCCACTTCGTTCTTCTTCCACAGGATTCGTTCGTCTTTTTCCTTTTTGCTCATTTTCTTGTCATCGGCCAATTTCTTGCTCAAATCCCTGGTGACTGCATCTTCCCGTTTGACGGCGATTTTGTGTTTTAACGTGAATTTCGTGTTACGATACGCCATCGCCAGAAGGTACGTGGAGGCAGCAGTTACAATTAAGAATAACACCATCGATGAGAACACGTCGATCATGTGGATACGCCAGAAGAGCCATATGGGAATTGCAGACACAATTAAGGCATTACCATAAAATAGGGCAGAAGATTTCGTTGAAACGTTTCTACTGAAATCTTGCAACAATAATTCCTCTTCTTTTGTGAAACCTTTATTTTGGGACTTTGCCATTGTGCTGTTCAGGTACTATACAACTTCAACTCACTTAAACACAGACAAAACGTGCTTCTTTCACTCAGAAAATAGGAGGATTCTATGAAATTTCCAAAACTTATAGAGAGTGGACAGAGGTGAACTGTTCCACGTTGACGGTTTGTGTAGTCGTGTTGGTAATCGTCACCACGAACCTTTTGATGACGCAATCAAACCGTTTTCAGCGGTCTCAAATTTCATACCATGGTTGTGGCAGATTAACGTCACTGAATTGAAATTGACGCCAATTTAATATTGTATGAACATATTTATTTATTTCAAATACAATTTTATCAAACGATTCAAATATGGAATTACATTTTGTTATGGAATGTTTATTGAATAAAAAAATAATCGGTAATAAACAAGAGAAAATAGCGCAAATACATTTTTAGAAAGAAAGAAAAACTTAAAATTGTAACAGTGAATGTTTTTCGAAAGTAATTTAAATAATTTGGAAAAACAATATCAAAATTATATATTCGATTTTGGCAATTTAAAGAAATCTGTAATTGAATGGCATCCATCTTTGAAAAACTTTCAAAATTTTACGGGAATTCGAAAAGGTTTTTATATTAAAGCATTAACTTAAAATACTTGATTATAAATGGCATTTTAAATGAAAAAAAGGAACAATATTGACTATTAAAAGATTCATTGCCATTTTGAGACATCGGAAAGCTTTTAAATTTCGTTGAAATTACCGCACCGTGCTGGACGGAAGACACAAAACAAAACCATTACAATGAAAACACAAATTACGTACAATAAAAGAAGGAAAGGAATCATTTTCAGGACTTGAAATTGTTCTTTATAGTTGCAAATTGGTCCTATTCTCGATTGCGTTTCATGTAGCGTTCACTCAATTTGGCAAGCAACTCGATGATTTCGCAAAGGAAGAAATAGATGTAAAAGGCGTTGAATAGGAAGAATATGAACGCTACCAGTTTGTAATCAGTGTGGAAAGGCATTATTTCCCACACTTCAAGCCTAGAAGAAAATTTAATACAGTGTTATAAGAAAATCTCTCAGAAATTACACTCTTGTTACCTTCAATGGAAATTCTTGTGGTCAACTGCTAGGGAAATCAGACTCTAAAAGCACAGTTTGAAGAAAATCACAAAGCTTTTTCAAAGGAATGTTTTGCGATTAAAAAGTACTCACTGTTTTCTGTATATTTGTTGAATTTATTTAACTTCCACACCCAAAAGTTGAAAAACAGTAACAATAACTATACAAATAGGTGATTATTCTTTATGGTTCATTCGGAGAATGAATTTGATAAATCGCTGAATGGATTATTCATCAAGCAACGATTTTTTCTTTGATATATTGACTTTTATACAGTTGTCAACACTTCAAATATGACAGAACAGACAACTATAGCCAACTTTAGATTCAAAATTGGAATGAAGTGAAAACAAACGTTGCCTGAGAACCTCAACATCACATTGTACACATAATGAAAGAAAATTTGCTGACGGACAATGATAAAAATGAATAATGGCTTTAAGATACTGAATAAAGCGACAGATTGTCATTTCGTGAATTTTATAAACTTGTCAATGTAATCAGAAAAAGTTAACCAAACTAAAAAATTCCAGTTTTGCTCCAATAAAAATAAAGAAAATCTCTTTAAAGAAGCAATATTTATAATTTATCGATTATAGATCATAAATTGAAAACTCCCTCCAATTCCATTATCTTTCGTCATGCCACAAATAGATGGCAGAGTGTAAAATTACGCGGCAAATTTGCAGTAAACTGTTTGACCGATTATTCCTACGCCAACTGACTAGCCCTCTAAGAAACCACCATAAAGCTTCAGCCTATTCACGTAGCGTATACTACGCGCAGAGAGTAGCGATAAATTTATTTGTAGTTGAGAAATTGCGGGCCCTCGCCAGAGAGTATAAATACACGTAAAAGTCTAAGTGTACCGCACCCATAATGAGATTATTGCGCATTGGTACGCCTGTCAATTTGACCTGCTCGGTTGACTCCAACCAGCTAACCGAAACCCGGCCCCTACCTTGGACCTAGGTTGTCCATAAAATCCCCACCATCATCGAACCACTCGTCCACCATCGTCCTCATCATCCGAACACTGACGGAAATTGAAAATTGTAATTGGAGGAGATTTTGAATTATAAAAATTTTGCGGTATCCTTTCTTGATTTGTCTTGGACGAGTCTAGGTAGATACTAGTCGGGTGCGTGTGGTGGACGCCTTCTACAAGCGGTTCGTGTTGCGCGCGTTATTTCGACCATCGAAAAACTTGATAAATCCGTGTTGTTTTTGTTTTCTGGGGGGAAACCAAAATTCGGGTTTATAAATTTTTTTTTATATATTAGTGTGTTGTGCGCGTGGTGCAACAACATTGTCACTTGAACAAAACCGACAAGATTCTAGTCCAATTAGTGCCTTAGAAAGATGGCATTAAATCAGGACGAAGCGAAACCGGTGGTGCGTGTCGATCAGGACTGTGAAGATGATCTGCAAATACTCTTCGACAGCGTCTTGAAACCGGACTCGAGGCGACCCTTACAAGTGCCATGGAGTATGCGAAAGTTGCCCGACTCCTTCTTCAATCCACCCTCGACTGGTTCCAAGTCGATAAATCATTCGCGGGAAAATTCGGTCGACTCCGCATTCGGCGGTGGCGGTGCCTCATCGTCGCAGACGGCGCCCGTCAATTCCGTACCACTGCAGACGGCCCACCACCGGGCGCACAGTTCCCCAGCATCCCTCCAACAGACTTACGCCGTCGGACAACAACAATCTCCCCAACACCATCACATCAAGCAGCGCTCCTACGATGTGGCCAGCAAGAACGAAGACAACACCCCCCTGCCACCCGGCTGGGAGCAGGCTCGCACCCCCGAAGGACAGGTGTACTATCTCAAGTGAGTACCTGCTTTATCTCTTCACTCCCAACAGGTTCTCTTCTATGCATTCATCTTGTATTTACATAGAAAACATCTTTTTATACATATCCGTTCAAGGCCTACAACTAATTTATTTATCTTTTGTCGCAGTACAAAGAAACCACACAAAAACTGGCACTATACGTTTTGCTTTTTTTTTGTTCTCCACTTTTTCCTTTTGGACAAAGAGTGAAAAAATCACTCACTAGCCAAGGAATAGCAAAAATGACCTTAGGACTATTTCATACATAGGATCGCAATATTCGCAGATCCCATCACAACGTTTATTTATTTACACCATTCCACATGATTTTATTTCATCATTGGAAGCCGGTTTTGCCCTTTGCGCTTCTCTCTTTACCTGTCTTTTATTGTACCTGAAAAATTCTCTTCTACCTGTTGTGAAGATGTTAAAGACTTGTATCCTCTCTCTCACTCTTTCTCTCTTGATTCGTTCTTCTATCTACCTGTTGTGTGTGGGGCCACTTTCTATGTCCAGGAAATGGATTTGATTGCGTGAAGGAATGTTGGCCGGTGGAGGAATTGATTGCAAAGGGGTTGCGATACAAACAAAGTGACTCGAATGTTGGACGTCTGGCGCCAATTAGGGGCTAGGATAAGGGGGACCTCTTTAAGTGGTGCACACACACATACACACACACAAAGTGAAAAACATGTGCACATTAAACACACTTTTCGGATTCAATGAACTAAACATGAGTCAGTTATTTTGTTTGTATTTTATTAAGGTCGAATTTATTCGATCGGGCATGAAACTGGCATTACAATAGAATATATTAAAGAAGTATTTTATTGTTGTCTCGTATTATGATTTAAATATGATGAGATTTTGCTAGATGCAATAGGATACATGTTGGAACCTTGATTGTATTTTAGAAGTTGGGGCCTTCTATTTGTAATTAGTCGTCGAGACTGTGTATTTTTAGACTGAAAAACGTTTTCTAGGCGCCCAAGTCCGGACATCGAACCTTTTTGGCCACAGAGAACGCATTCAAGTCAAGCCCGTGCCATGAACGGTTTTTTTAAATATATCGTTTCGAAAGAAAATCCTTGGTAGCCTTTCGGAATGTCGGATGCGGATGGCAGAAAGAGGTCTTTTGGTCGAGCTAAATGTGCCGAAGAACAAAACGTTTCTACAACAATGCTAAGCGGCTTATTGAAAGTAATTAGCGTGAAGAAATGGCAAAGGGGACGCCTAATAACAATATGAATAGAATAAAAGAACATAAATCATCGACAAGTATTTGCGGTGCATTTGAGCATTTTTTTCACACTCCACCACTACTTAGCCAGTGCATTATTTAAATTTATAATTTTATGGTTTATGCTTAATAGAAGTGTATTGTTGTGTTTGAAGAGTTGAGTTTTATGGATTTTCAGTTTGTATAGTTTTATATTACAGAACGAATTTGTTCGGCAGCGCTATAAAGACACAACAATGTTGCCTTGCCAATACACTTGAAATCATGCAACAATAACACATTAAATACCGTGTCGAGATTTTATTGCAATCAATTTTTTTTCACCTCTTGTGTTTATTGAATTATAAATTGTTTTATGGCTTTATGCTTTACATAAATCACATAAGTGATTATTGTGACAACTAGTTCTCTTCATGTTGTTTCACCATCCATTTGGTTTTCACGTGTCTTCTTCAAACTTTTGGCCGCGCTTATCAGTCAACTTGTTTTTAAAAACGTTTCATGGACTTTATTCTGGCCAAATTGTGGGACGATTTTGGAAAACGCTTCTTTTCCAAAATTCTTTTGGACTTTAAATAATCGTTAGAAAATCTGTGATCTTTATTATTTTCTTTTACAACAAGTATCAAAAATATCAAAATTTCCACCTGACAACATTTTTTCACGTGTTTTAGGAATGTTTTCGCCTAAATTTTGAAGAACTTTTGATCCAGGTTCTTTTCTAACAAATCTTTGTAAAAATTCCAAATATCCTGAAAAGTCAAACTTCTATCAGAAGTTTCACAATGATTAAAATCCTGAAATAATACTACATAAATGCATATATATGATTGTTTTTATGTTTGTAATAATGCAATGTGCTCTCCACTTACAAATGATGATGGACTTTAATCTGTGATTATAAAATAAATTTTTTTGTAAATAAATGATATGAAACAGTTTGATGTTCGAATGTAAGAGGACGACCAGTTTTGTTGGAAAAAAAATTGAATTTTAACGGTTTAGAAACTGGTTAACATTTATATCAATTAACTGGTTCTTCTTTGCAAAAATTTTGCAAGAAAACAACAATTTTCCATGTTCCACATAAATATGAAACCATCACTAGAATTTCATTATCTTTGCTGACAGTTTTCTAGTAAAACAGTGTAAAATTTCAATTAAAAAATAACAGCATTAGATTTAATGCAAGCCGACAAATTCTCTGGTATGTAACAGAATTTTCGAATAAAATTTGTTCATTCTACTAGCCATATCAATTGTACGTGTGTGGAAAATAAAAGGAAAACATTTAATAATAGAGAGATTATCATGAGTTTTTTTTTCGTACAAAGTACACTTTGTATTATTAAATAAAATAGAACTTATCTTATCTCATACATCCTGTATAATAATATGAAAACATTCTCAAATAATATATACCTATAGATTGTAATCTAAAAGGAGAGATCTAATAAAAATTGTTGATAATTTATACACAAGTGAGAGATTTTCATCTATTTTAAACATATAATAAATATGTTCATTAGACACATGTTTAATGTTTATTTAAATTATAATATGTGGCTATATAAAAATAGATAACTGTTAAATACATAACATTGTAGAGAGAATTCGAAGTCGGAACGGTGGAACAAGATTAAAGGAGGAATCTGTGTGTATGTGTGTACAATTAAATTAAAATGACGCCCAAAATGTAACTTGTAAAAATAGAGCAAGGTAATAATGGCAATATAAATAAAAGATAATTGTTAATCTTGTTTTTATGAAACTTAGTATTTCTACGAACGGTGATGAAACAACAGACACCCAGTTTTCCCAAAACGTCTCTAGGATGTTGTTTCTTTTTTTCGTAAAAAAATGGAAAATTAATAGAGCAAATCGTTAATCACTTTATTAACATAATCAATTTAAATATATTTTTAGACATTTTTAACAGTGCGTTTTTCCTGCTCTTGCACACAAAAACTTATAGGAAATGTGTCATCCGAGTACAAAGTCTCTTCAATTTCAAACCACTCTACTTACCGAAACTTTAATTATCGTTAAATTTGTTTATACAATTTAAAGAGCATGTTGTAATCAATTTTTAAGTATGCAATTCATTAACACCTCATACAATTTCGACAATTAAAATTATATTGGCATAATGTGCTCTAGAATAACACGTGCTCTACTTATTTACACGAACGTATATATGAGTTGTACATATGTAATTAGTAGTTGAATAAACATGCATTGGATATGAAGAAAAACACTGATTGGTGTGAAAAAATGCATTTCTTTGTATGTTCTATTAAAAAACTGCGTATTTATACATTGAAAATGGGCCAGTTGTTTATGTCGCGAGAGAATTTTTTTAGCCGCGACATAACAACACAATTTTCCAAAGAAATCAAAATAATACCATTTGGCGTCACGAGAAACCTTTTGTTTTGTCTATATTATAATATTGTTTTGAATTAATTAAATAGCTGCATACACAATTTCCCTGTTTATAAATTTGTAATTTCATTTTATTGTTTATCAAATTGTGACTAACTATTGATAAATGAAATTGTTTGCATCTTATGTATGAAGGGTTCCCAATAGCGAATGATGTAATCATTAATAATATATTTAATTATGTGGAATTTTGTGTGAGAATACGCCAGATTTTTGTGTCATGAATGTGTAACGAAAACAATTAATTCATGCCTTTATCGGTTCTGCATATTTCCTAAATTCAATTTCGGTCTCTTAGATCAATTGTGTTTCCACATTAAAAAACGTATTTTCCATCGGGTATTTGGGTCAGAAATTAAAACAAACAATTATTCCGTTTTTGTTACGGGTGGTCCACTTTGGATGTGTGCTTTTTCTTCTCTCTTTTAAAGAGCACACCCAGAAGTTTGAAATGACATTATTTCTGGCCTTATGTTTTAATGTAAAACGCGCTCGTAAAATGTAGAAAAAGGAAAAATGTTAATTTTAGTAATATTTGAAGAAGCACGTTCGCAACACAAAATATCTTTAAACAACCTCCCCATTTAATTAGAAATTTGAGCAGTAAAATATTTTAATTGATAATGGAAACATGTTCCCATACTGTTCCCACATATAGTTTTACTGTGTAGTGGTCATAAAAGTGTTTTTTATTTGTCCATATTATTTTTTTTACTAATAAACGTAATGTTGTATTGTTCTTTGTTTAAATCACGTATAATATGCATATATTTGTTGTAAAATAATGTGCACTTTTACAGGGTTGTTTACAGACTGGCCAGCGCTTATTTGTTACGGTTACTTATTTTAAGTACATTGACTTATTTATATTTATTACATGTAGAATATTACACACAATTACAGTGTGTTGTTGTTTGTTGGTAAGGAAAAAGAGAGCCCCTTTGGCGGAATTAACCAAAGGATCGAGCCAATTTTGTTATGCTTTCACAACAATTTGATTATTTTTCATAATAGCAAATATAAATTAAAAATTAAATAATCATATATCTTTTAGTGCGTTCATAATTGTTATTGTTTTCTTTAAAAAGCATTTTATTACTAATTATAAAACTTTCATATGCAATAAGAAACTTATTGTTGTATATATCTGTGTTCATTTTTTCGCCAGTCTATTTGCATTTGAAAATTTCTGGTATTTAATAGAAAACTAGTTTAATATTAAAACTGTTTTATATAAAGGTGCGGTTATTATTACATAACGTATATAGAGATATGTATGTACGTATACCAACATAAAGTTTTATTAAGTAATTCAATAGCCAATTGGAAGAAAATATTAAATATTCCAACAAAATACCTAATGTCTCGAATATTGTTTAATTACATTTCCATTATCTGTTTATACAAAACAAATCGAAATAAACATTAAACATAAATTTTGTAATTGTATAATTGTTAAATGAATTAACAAACAATTTATATTGCATTTCATCGCTTTCTTTCCCAGAAATATTCAAGTACAAATGGTCGATTTCTCATTTTCCAAATAGATTCGATTTAATATATAGGAAAAGTTTTTTTAAGGTACGTCCAATGACGAAATAACTGTACAACTATCTATTGTAACAAGCTTATAATATGTATGTATTATTTATTCCTGAATACGATGACCTTAAGAAATAGTCACACGGAGGAATGATCACTAAACACTATACAGTGCATTCACTTTCTAATTGATCCTAAGAGATAAAATGTTATCTATTCTAGCCAGATGACTGGAATATTAACTGTACAAAATAGTGTTCAGGTGTTTCTCGTTGTGACTTTCGGCATTCGGGGATCAATTCCCTTTAAATGACCGTTCAGTCAAATATAATGGTCAAAAACAGGTTCACTGTACTTCTCATCCTCTTGTACACTGTCTCGTTGTTGAACGATCATGTTCAGATGCAAAGTCGATTCGTACCGACTTAGAAGCACGTTAATTGACCTGTGTAGAGAGAGAATATTACATAAATGACCGTCTCTTCCATCATATTTGACCATGTTTATCTAAGACATTCTCACAAGGTTGTTTGTACACTTTTGCGCGCTATATTCATTAATTACAAACTCTTTATCACACATACAAGCGATTCGTTTTTTATTATTATTTTCTTATGTCATTATTTCAATATGGAAAACTTCTAATGTATTCATATTACTATTAACAGTTATTTATTTCACTAGCATAGATAATTTAAATAATTGTTGTTTTTGACTGTGTGTAACCTACACACACAACTACATCGCATATGTTGTGTATTTACAAGTTATTTTACCGCTCCTGTAAGGAGGTGAGGCCTCCGCAAAAAGCGCCAACCTATTTTCCACACACTGAAAACACCAATAATCATCGACTTTCTATACATATACATACGTTGAAAATAAGACGTTTAATAACATGAAAAATTGCATACTCACTTTTTAAAATCGTTTTTTCATTAAAAAAATCTGATTGTGTAACAGCATAAATATTTGTTTTATATTGTTAAATTGAGTAATAATAATAAAATATATGCTGTATTACTTTCTATATTTATATATATCAAAATACACGGTAAACATATTGAAACCAGATACAGAAAAAATAAAAAACATACCAACTTTGTATTGGATATATCGCATAAATTGTTTAAAATACATGAAACTGTATATATACATATAGTTAATTATATACAGTTCCTGTACAAGTATTTAAATGCTACGATAGTCACTTCCGGTTGAAGACCGTTCATTTGGCCTTTAAAAAGGACGTCTGTTTCATTAAAAACAGGTAATAAATATGATTTTATTGCACAGAAAAATGACTCAATAAATTTAATACGAAACAGACCATTCACCAGTTTTTCGAAGTAAACATTTTTTTGCCAAACAATTTGTTCGAATATTATTATTGGAACTGAGTGGAAAAGGAGCTAAAAATAAAAGCGCACTTTTATTACTTATTAACAAATAAAGTGTGTAATGTTTCATAAATATTGCAAAAGAAAAACATGTATAAAAATGTTTAATTGTCTATTGTGTTGATTGAGTGGATGAGTGCAGCAGCATCTGATCTGCAGCATTGTCTTTCATTAGGTAACAACGTCAGTACCACGATGAGTACGTGTAGTACGCAAAACGCTGATTGGATGAAAGTTGAGCAGAAAATGGCGTACCTCGTTCAATTATTATATTTTACGCAGCATTTTAAAAACTGTTCTATTATTAAATGTAATTCACGACCTTAATTGCTGACTTTTAAATAAAATTTACGACCTTTATCATATTTGATTATCTCTTTTGACTAGATAAGGAAGAACTAGAAAAATTTCCGTTTCATGTATAATTAGTTTCTTTGTTCGACTTTTATTGTGGTCACAATATATTTACATATTACTGTTAATTAAATCTTTCATAAGATGTACGCAAAAAACATCTATTTATAGAGTCTGCCAGTTTTTATTGCATTCGCTGGTGGGCTGCTACTTAAAAAGATTCACTCTAAATATTATGACGCAATCGTATTCTAGTTTATGACGCCACAATCAAGCTAATTTTCATTGAACTGGGATTAATCTATTCGTACAAGCCACTATTACAAAGAAAATGCAACGATTTTACCTCGTTCGTGTTTGAAATCAGCTGCATTTTAAAAACACGTTTCATGTATGTTCATTCAGCCGTTTACTTTGCTCTGCTTCAAATCCACTAGAGCAACAGGAAAGTTCCAGTTGTTTTACAGAGTTACATTGGAGTAAAATCTTTGTGAGGGTATCAAATTGCTACGCGGTTAGTTGAGGCGCATTTCTAGGCGGCGCCACTTGCCTGTATCCATACTTTTTTAGTTTCAAATTCAAAGGTAGACGATCAACTTGTCATTTAGTTTGTTGAACACGAGCGTTTCGCCTCTAGTTAAGAATAATCAACATGATTTGCGTGGAAAATCGTTTAAAACTAAATGAAAATAGTGTAATAAACAAGGTGAAGATTTTTTAAAAGTTGCTTTCTCAAATTGAAATTGTTTAGTGCTTTTTTCCTGTCAACTGTTGTAGTTTGATTTGAAATTGAATTTGGAATTAACGCGAGCTTCTTTTTGATTTCCAGTCACACAACACGAACAACAACATGGGAAGATCCAAGAAAATCGTTAGCAGCACAAGCAGCGATCCACCAAAGTGCAGAACATCTGATTTCAAATCAAGTCCATCCAACAGCAAATACAACCAGTAAGATATAAATCCACTCCTTGTCTATTCACTTAAAAACAGACAAATATTAATGAAATATAACAAGGCCTTCATTGTTGTTCACGTATTATTTATATAAAAACATTTAAAGAGTCTATTAAGATAATTTCGATTGACGTGAAAAGATTTTCTAATAATCTAAGGAAATTTCTTATTTAGCTGGGAAAATAAGTACTGATGTAGATTTGGGTCCATTGCCCGAAGGATGGGAACAGGCCCAAACGAATGAAGGGGAGATTTATTTCATTAATCATCAAACACGTACAACGTCGTGGTTTGATCCTCGAATTCGTAAGTGTCAACTTACATGAAATTCGAATTTTCCATATTTTCTGTCGGCACTTTTAATTAATATTTAATCCTTCTCTTCCATTTTTTCTCTACTTTCAGCCATCCATTTACAACAGAGATCGCCAAATGGCATTCAACACACGTGGCCAAATACGACAATATCACAATCTTCACCGGCAAAAGCACAACAAATACGCTTACATCAATTGCAAGCGGAACGTGAAAGACTTAAACAAAGGCAACAAGAGATTAGAAGACAGGAAATTCGAAGGCAAGAGATTATGATGAGGAGTACGAGTGATTTACAAATGGATCCGTTTTTGGGATTGACTGATCATTCGAGACAAGAGTCAGGAGATAGTGGGTTAGGTGAGTCTCAACTCGATTCTCATCTGAAATCGAACGGATTTTCTCAACTTTATGGATTGGTTTTAGGTATGGGCTCAACGTACTCGATGCCACACACACCAGAAGACTTTTTAGCAAATATGGACGATAATATTGATGTTACAAGTGAAACACATACAATGGACACATCGGATCTGTCCACATTAAGTGATAATATTGATTCAACAGATGATTTAGCCACATTACAATTGGTTGAAGAATTTCCTATATTAGATGATGTACAATCGATTATAAATTCATCAACAAATAATACGAAGAACGATAACGTACTTGTTTGGCTGTAGATGATGATGATAAGAGAGAATGAGGGGAATTTCACACGAAAAATGGATGTTCAAAATGCTCAATGATTTCGCAAACGAATAAATCAACAAATCTTCTGTTCAAATGTTACCTATGATCTTTTTGATATATGTTATATGTATATTTATGATTGAATCTTACGTTTTTCTAAGCGGGTACTTAAAATTGCTTTCAATTTGCGTAACACTTTGCTCATCAATTCGTTGATCGCGACACTAAAGAGACAGCTTTAAAACACACTCATCTAGTAATTAATTATTTTATATATATATATATAATTGTTATTTGTTGCTGTCTGCAATACTACGTTGATTTATTCGCAATAATGTGTTAGAGAACAATCAAAATAAAACAAACAAAAAAAACTACGCTTTTTCATGGCAATATATTCATTAATAATTTTTAAAGTATATTTTATATGTTATAATTAATTATATATATTTTTTTTGTTTATAATTATATTAAATATTTCAGAGCATTTTTGTATGTATATCGAGAAAGAGAGAGAGTGAGGTTCAACTTTGTTATTGAATAATTTTCTGTTAACAATTCAATTTCGGATGTATTAATTTTTTTACTTATCCAACGACAATAATTTTTTGTTAGAACAGAGAACTTATTTATTTATTGTTTTTTTATTATTCACTTATTATTTATACTTATTTAAACGTGCATATGCAAAACGAGAGAAAAAAAAATATGAAGATTAACTTTACACTGGATATTTTCGTGACTGTTATTTGATGTATTATTATTTTATATTTATCAATATGGCTTAACAATACTGTGAATTTGGTGATATTTTCTCTTAAACAAAAAAAAATGAAATGAAATCAATATAAAAATTGGTAATAATCTGTCCTCAATGTGTTAGATGTAGATGATGCACTGCCCTTTCCATGCAATTCATTTGGAACTGGCTTTGATGCAATTTATTATATTTTTTATTAATTACTGTTTGTCATTAACGGAAATGTTAACGACATAACATGACGCTCATATCAAAACAAAATCCATCCAATAATGGTGCCTTTTATATAGTTATGTAATATATTTAAAATGATATATAATGCGACAATCGTTTATATAGTTGATTAGTTTATATAAATATTATACATTTTGCATATATATATATGAAAAAAGAAGCTATATTTTAGTGTTTAAGTTTTACACAACCATTTACTACACCCCATTCTAACATTTTATATATATATTGTGCCTTGATTAAAGAAAATCCACTTAAAATGGTAGAATTAAGTGAACGAACCATCACATTTCATCAACAATTTTATTTCAATGATATTCTAATAAGAAATTGATGTTAGAACATTATTGAAAGATATTTGCGTAACCCAATTGTGGTAAACTTTGCGTATTAGTTTATAATTTACTCTCGTAAAGAAATTTTTGAATAAATACTCAATTCCGTTTTTAAATAATTTAATTCGATTTTGTTTTCTGGGATTTTTCATATAAACGAATATGGATGTTCATTTTGATTATTAAAACCCGACAATTATGTGCTAATTTTATTTATTAATACTATATAATTTTTTAACAGTTCGTATCGTTTTTTTGATTTCAATTATAAATGAGAGAGATTTGGTAAATTATTAATTGATTTATTTGTTTTATGTGAAAACGACTAGAATTAATTCGTTGTAAATAAATATATTTAAAATAATTGAAAAAGTGTTGTTTTATTCCAAAAAGAAAGACAGTGTTTTTTTTGTATTAATTTTATTTTGGGATAATCAAAAATATTACACTCCTACTAAGTATAGGACTACAACTACTTACATGTCTACGAAAAGGCACAGCAAGCGTACTTAACGTACAAGGTTATAATCTATTTCATTTTTGTTTCCTTTTTATAATGAAAATTCTGTACAAAATAATATGGGATAAATATCATAATAGTAAATAGAGCGAAATAAAATTGAGTAAACAAATCGGTTTGGAAAAGATCACTATTAACGAAGAGATAAAACACATGAAATAAAAATTCCACATTAAAAAAGCATTCAACTTTTTAAGTACAACAAGTAGGAACGCTATAAAATCAAATAAAAATGGCCAATAACAAAATACAATTCGATTTGTTGACTTTTCTCCATTTGTCATGTTAAAATTATATTATATGGCGAATTAATGGGGTTTTATCAACTACTACATATTATAATAAATTAATTTCATTATGAACAAAAATGTTTTTTTTTGAGCACCATAAAAATTGTTAAAATAAAATGAACCTAATTTGTTATCAAGGAATAATAATTTAAGGAGTATTGTTTTAAAAATTTTGTGATCGTTTACGTTTTGTGTCCATTGCATCAATGATTGGCTGACGCTTGATTTGATAACGTCTACGTAATTCGTCTATCTCTCTCTCCATATCCAAGTCTAAAGTTTTCATACGTTGTTGTAACTCTTCGAAACTTAAATATTTTAACTGAAACAGAGACGAGATTATTTTCGTTATAAATCAACAATGCAAATACACTACTTTGTCGGTAAAGTTACATACAAATTCAAAGTCTCCGTCTGAGAACGGTCGATGGAATTGTGGATTCAGTTCTTGTGGTTGTGGCTGTTGCGGTGGCTGTTGTTGGATTTGTTGTTGTGCTTGTGGCTGCACTTGTTGATTCATTTGCATGTGAAAACTACTTTGAAAGCGTTGATGATCCTCTGAATTCAATTCGGGATTCTCTAATGTTGTAGGACTCGCAATACCGTTACCCTGAAACAGAAGCCTAGAAAAATATTTCAATCGTCATGACTGCTTACTTCTGCCTCTTTCTTATCGAAATGCTCGAGAAACATTGGCCGGTACTTCTTAACTCCTTCTTCCGAGCCAGTATCATGCCCTAAAAAAATTAACTTTTTTAATATATCACAGGATTTAAACATGTTCACGATTTACTCTTCATTGTTTGTTCATCTACATCGCTGTTTATCACCATGGTGCCTAATTCAGACTCCAATTCGACTAGAGTGCCACTTGGTGACATTGGAACCAAAGTACCTCCTTTACCAGGCACTAAAGTGCCATCGTCCACCACTGTTTGGTTCCCCAACGCCGCATCATCGTCCTTCAACAATAAAACAACATAAATTCTGTTCATTCAACAAACCATCCTCAACGTACCGACTCTTCAGTGATGTTCTGTTTTATTGGTACATTCGTAGTTGTTGTAATACTCCTACAATTCTGATTCTCTCTTATTTCATGCGCTTCTTGTATCATACAATTCAATATATTCGGCGCTTTGGCATTACCAATAAACACGTGATTCAATAAATCCGTCGCTGTGGCACGTTCTTCGGGATTCTTCACCAAACAACCGCTGACAAAATCAATAAATTCCGCACTCCATTTGTCCGGTTCGCGGAAAGACGGTGGCGGTTTGGTTGGTATCATGAAAATGGCACGCATCGGATGTATATCGCCGTAGGGCGGTTTCCCTTCGGCCATTTCTAAGGCAGTTATACCCAAACTCCAAATGTCCGCTACACAATCGTAGCCGATCTCCTGTATCACCTCCGGTGCCATCCAGAATGGCGTACCAATCACAGTGTTTCTTTTGGCCATTGTATCAGTTAATTGTCCGGCAACACCGAAATCGGCAAGTTTCGCATGCCCCTCAGAATTCAACAGAATGTTACCAGCTTTTATATCACGATGTATTTTCCTTCTTAAATGTAAATATTCTAAACCTTTCAATGTGTCCGACAATATAGTGGCGATCTCGTCCTCGCTGAGAGTTTTCTTCCTTAAACGCATTATATCCGATACGGAACCAGCACCACAATATTCCATAACGATCCATAAATCTGTATTCTTAAAATAACTACCATAATATTTAACAACATAGGGACTGTCGCATTGTTGCATTATTGATATTTCTTTTATAATTTCTTGAAGATCCGTGTCGACAGGTACTTGTTTAATTGCTAATACTTGGCCAGACTCCTTGTGCAACGCTTTGTACACACTGCCATAAGAGCCTTCGCCTAATTTACATATTATATCAAATACTTCCTCTGGTTGTCTTGTTAAACTCTCCTCTGACAATTTCTTCAATTCACTGGAACAGAGATGGGAGATTAGAGGGCTAATGAACATGGTGCAGGGGCTAAGTGGGAACCGTTTCAACCCCACATGAAGATCGGTCTGTGGGAAGGAGTTGAAGGGTAAGGAAATAAGTTAACCTTAGATAGTTGAGTGTATTTATAAAAGTGAATGAAATATTAGAATGGTTATTGAGAATCTACTCACCTTTTGGAAGACATGTTTGCTTTTCAATAATACGATGTATTAAATTAAAATAAAACAAACATTTCGTTTGAACAACAAAATTTTATTCGACATTATTTTCTTTATACCTTAAAACTCCATGTTGATTTGCGATTTGCATCCCTACGATTTTAGGGTCTAACTAGAATGAAATGCACTAAAATCATTGCTTTTCATATGCAACCAAAGAAACAGAGAAATGTTTCTTGTACTCCCTTCAAAATTTAAATTTTATTCGCATATATTCCATTAATTTGCAGATTGTTTATCATTTTAATCGTTTTATGAACATTGTGGTTTTTAAACTCTTTTCAGATATGAAATTTTATCTAAATCTAATAAAAAACTTTTTATATGGAGAAGTTTTTTGTTTTGCATAATCCTTACGATAGATTTACACTTTATTCTATGGAATTCTTATAGAATGTTAAGAAAAACCCATTTACAAATAGTTCTGATATAAAAACAGATTCTCGTATGGTGGAGAATGTGTAAATTATGCAAATTTACTTAAGTGCGTTACGTTTTTCCTAAGAAAATTCATTGCCTTTTACGCATTCTTTTGTTGTGCGTACATTTTAACTAAACAAAAGTCGTAACTGGAGTTTTTGTTGAAACAGCGTTTAATAATTTAATTTAATAAGTTAATAAGTATGTAATAACCCATCGTTAATGCGCTTTTTACATGTTTACAGATATTGATAGGTTTATTGTAAATATTTCACATTAACTTCTTAGAAGCTTAGATTGTAGTTCCACTCTGCTCAAGGACTAGATGCACACTCTTCAACTTTTTACAAATTTAAACAGTTTTTTATATTTTTTATTGGCAAAAAGCCGTTGAAATTAATTTGTTTGCCTTCTTTTGCTAGTTTGGAAATTAGGAAACCTCATTTTCAATATTTGTTAAAATAACTGTTTTTCATGTCTACATTTCCAAAAAAATTAACGTGGAAAACGACTGTAAATTGCAAATTAAGACCAAGATTAAAAAACAGTTTCTTATTTCAACTTGCATACATACGCTTTTTTCAATATCAAAAAAGAATGAAAATTTTCTTACCAGTTTCCCATGGTTGGTAAAAACTGCAAAGAAAATAACGTTATATTCGAAGACGATGAAAACTAAGCACTAATCATAAGCATTGGCAGGTACTTATTAACTGATTTAACACAATACTTCAATTTAAGATGAATCACACAAGCATTCAGTTATTATCAGAGCAATAAAATGAAAAATGTTTATTATTTTTGATTGGGAAATAAAATTGTTGGAGATTTGGGAACAATTGGAGTGATTGGAAACATTTAAACAAATAGCCATTGTCAATAAAAACGCACTAATAGATTTAACAAAAATAAATAATCGCTTGTAATACAATAAATAATATCTTTCTCTTTTTTCACTTGCAAATAATAACAATATAAAATTAAATAAATTGCTTCAGTCAATGGTAAGGACAGTGAATTTTAATCATAACAAAGTGATCCAGTTTGGTGGAAAGTGTATCAAGAAAGTAGATATTTAAAAAGTGCTCTAAGGACGGAGAGGGATGAAAGGAGTGAAGAAAAAACGAATGATCCACCCGCACTGGAGGAAACCTGTTATTATATGGAGCCATGGTCATTGTCCGCGGACATTACTTGGCTATGGTATGACCTAAGTGGAGCACAAAAACACATAAAGTTTATTGAATCAACAAGAGGGAAACGAAGAAGAGCACGCTAAAGACCATTTTGCATGTTAGACATTTCATTATTTAACAATAATATAGAAAAGTATTCAAGAAGACAATTACAAAACATTGTAAAGTTCATGGTTAAGTGAAACAATTTATATTTTCAATAAAACACACTCATTACACAAATGCAATTTGCCTTTCAATTTTCCCTGAAAATTTCCCGCTGAAAAGAAAATTAAACACTTGCAACCAAAAAAAAAAAACATGAAAAACGTAATGTCAGTTTAAACGATAAATAATTAGATAGTTACACCAACGATGTTGGAGAAATGATGAATTTTTTTCCATCCAACCTGTCAAATTAAATCTAAATAAATAAAATGATTATTTCGAATTTCACTGCGTGTGTGGAGAGGAGAAAGAAGAAATGAAAAAAATACCATCGTAATTAATTTACAATAATTTCTTTCATTTAGAAAAATACGATTGGACAAAGCTAATTACACGAAAGCATTAACAGTGCATTAATACACTCTCGTATCATATCTATATTCCATATTAAGATAGAAGGGGTCTGCAATCATGTTAAGAGTAAGGGTCCAGTATAGAAGTATAGAACGTTAGTTGACGGGGCACCTTTCGATGTATCGGTACTCCAACTACGCGGACTTAAACATTTGTGCTTAAATATCACGTGCTTGTAACGTTTACTTAAAACCGCAACAATTTAACACAACACTTATTTATATGTATTATAATGCCAAATTCTAATCAAATCATGCAATTATGTGGTGTGTGAAAAAGAAAATTTGAAAATTCCACTTAGTTTTTCCAACAGAAACAAAGCAGTATCAACAATGTTTACACGGTAATTGAAGTTTGTCTATTAAAACTATAGAAATTTCTTTTAGTTCTTGACTTTTCTTACGAGCTTTTCCTTCAGAGACTCCAATGCGACGGTAAGACGGAAACGTTTTAAGTCCCGCGCAAAATTTTCTATCGAGTTGGTTAAGCGATCACATTTTCAATAGCCGATTAATCGACTTGAGAACATCCTTTTTACTATTCTGTTTTATTTTTAAAATCCAGTAGCGAATCTGATGATTTAATAAATATTTTATTAATAATAATTTTCGTTAAGTAAATTAAGAAGTCGCTTTAAATATAATGCATACTATATTTATAATGTTAGTATAACAATAGTGAAATGATGAATATTCTAATATAATAAAGGAATGTGTGGACGGGTACAATTCAATCGTCGTTTAACTAGTCATCTTCTATAATGTACCCCATAAATTCGTTTAAATTCCACTACGGTTCCTTTTTTCCAATGATAATCAAAGTTTGTGGTATAATTGTGCAAACAATACCCGGAGCTGATGCACACACGTTTATTTCTATTGAATAAAAATTACTGTTTAGGTATTAAATGTCAATATTGTTGGGCAATTTTCAGTGTGAATTATTATATGTTTACATTGAAGAATTACATATATATTACAGTAAATTAATTGTTGTATTTGTACGTATATAATAAGATAATAATCAATAAATAATTCCCCGGTGTTTAAAGAAAAGTTAATTTTCATCATGCATACCATAATGTCATTTCAATTCGTATAAATAACAATTTTAAGATTTAATATGTAAACCTTTCATTAAAACTATTCAACAACTTACTTTTTAATGTAGAATATTATAATGCTTTTAACTGTCACAGATAAAAATCTATGTTGTTTATTTTAATTGTTGTGACGCATAAAATATATTTTATGTCTTCTTTATACACTCGGTATTATTTTTATTATTCACCTCCAATACACGGGAATATAATAATAGTTATAAAACAAAAATGAAAGTACTATAATTAAGGATAGGAGAAGAGTGGAAAAATATGTGATCAAACCAATATTGTTCCAATCTTTCAAATCTATTTCAAAATGAAATTTGTTCTGTTTTTCCTCTACCCAAAATAAAAAAAGAGAGAGAAAAAAAGGTACACACAGCACCGAATGAAGAATCTAGATTAAGTACCTCCCATATCGTTCTTCACTTTAATCGCAGAATGCCTGGGATTATTTCGAAGCGCGCTCCGAATAGGTACTACTTTCTCTCCTACGCTAAACCGTTTTAAGATTATAAACAGTTATTACGAAAAATTGATGCACTTATCTTGGAATTATTTTGCTTGTTCCCAGCGTATATAAACAGACACACACATCTACATCTAACTCCTAAACTCTCATTCAGATATATTGCATATTTTTCAATCTGATATTCACATTCTTTAATCTTAATATTTTAATCAGACACAAAAATGACTGATTACATAATAGACAAGTTCAAGTGACTAAAAGCGAAATTTATTCAACAATTAACTAAAAATTTTTCAAATGCAATCCCTTCATCACATCAGATACTCATAATTAATAACAATTCCAAACTGAAAGGAAAATATTGTTTAAATCGTTGGAATAATTATAACTCGCAGCTTATAAATTTATAAGAGAATTTATACTGATTAATTGTCGGTAAGAAACATAAAAGGTATCGATTAGTGGATTTACTATTAGATACAATAAATTATGTTAAGATGATTATTAAAAAAAAACCTCTCTGGTACTATCCTAATATAAAACAGGCTACTATAATTATTATAAGCGGTAATGGTGTACAATACTGGGCAATGGGCGCGTGTAGTGACCTAGTATGCGTAGTGAGCTATGCGCTGTTACGGATCCTGAAGCGGGGGAGTACTAACATAACAACAACAAAGACGGTACGACGACGCGTACTACAATCAGGAATCGGGCTTGTGCTGCACCATCATCGCGCGGCTCCACACAGGCTTCGCTCAACGCGGACGATCTTATAGGCACGGTTTCGTTGCTTAAGGCGCTCGATGTCCTAAACACAAAACAGTACTATCATAGTACCTATTTATACAAAACGTTCACTTGATTCATTTTCATCATTACAATTGGAAATTGTAACATTTGTTATTTGTATTCATTTAAAATAGTTCGATTACATTTGAGTTTTTTTCTTCTTTCGTTTAGTACCCGCGATCCACTTAGACACAGCCTTTTTTTCTCTCTCTTGTATAGCTACGATTATTAATAAACAATTTATTAAATAACATCCTTGATTGTCAGTGACGTTTATTTAAATCTTATCTTATTATCTAAGAAAATTATAATGGTATTATTGTTTTCAATAGTTTTATTTATTATATTGTTATTTTTCCTTATAAACAATAACAATAATTTCCAATCAAGTTATAATTACACACACAATCTATAAAATGAAAATGAAGAGAGGAGGAAAAAATATCTAAACGTATACATTATAAACAAAATAATTAGTTACGTAACGTCTAATATTAAGGCTGAAAACTGGGATTTTATAAAATGAATTTCAAAATTTGATTAGTATTAGAAAATATTTTAATTATACAGATTTTCATAGGTTTTTTTATGCAATGTTAAAAAAGAACTCTTATTTAGAACTTTTTTTTCTAACTATAGAGAGAAACCTTTAAGAAAGACATAATCCGATAATAGAGAAGTATTTCTTTAAGTATACGCGGCTAAAATTCAATAGAATTATATTTCTTTCTAATGAATATCACACGGTATATGAGTTTATATATTTGAAATCATATTATGTTGTATTGTAACAATATTATGTGTGTATATATGATGATTCACTAATTAAAGTTTCTATTTAATTTATTATTTAACGTACCGATGATTTATTCAACTTATAGATATAGAGTCTAGCCGCCGAATTTAATTTAAAACTCGAATTATATTTTCCTTTCAGTAAAAGCTTTATTTTTTTTCATTTAACACCTGCATTCAATAACACATATATCACTGAAAATATGTTCACACTTGACCAATACAATTCGCATATATTAGAACAATTCGAAATTAATTAGACTATAAGGTAAAACTTTAATTATAATGTAATTACTCTCAGTTCATTCGTTCTTTTTATGTTAAATAGAGAACTTTTTCAATGCACACACATATTTACTTCGGTTCATTAATCATTTTATAGCGTGGGAGTAAAATAATTATTAGCTTTTATTGCATAAATAACATTTTTTCCCAAACTCGAGCGCATTAATTAAGTATTTTTTTGGTGTTGGACTCTTTTTGTCCAATCTAAAATTATCGATTAGTATCAGATTTGACCGTGTGTTCTGGGAAAATATTGTTAACAAAAGGAATTTTTATGAAAATTGCACCATTTGATAATTAAAACAGCGAAGGTATACACACAAGAAAGGCAAAAGAGAAAAAACGAGGGAAGAACGAAAGGAGATGCGGCATTCAGTCTCTAAGTAAAATTTATAATCAATGTGAAATTTATAGGTCACTTTACGAGAGAAGGTAGTATACTTGTGTGTAACTGATATAGGTTGTGAAAAACGTGTTTTTAACATGGTGCTTGAATATTTTTTCCACTCTTGTGTATGTTTTATTATATCGTCCTTTTCCAAGTTGAGTATAAGTGTGGTATATGTTATAGTACAACATAAATACTAAACAAGATACACGGTTTCAGTAATTAACAAGTGGATTTATTAAGGTTTGGCCACATGTTCTAAGTATGTAACAACATTACCTACCGTTACAAACTACGAAACACCTAACACTGTTTTACTTGCCATTTAAACGCTTCCGAATCCTTTAAGGACTCTATATAGAAAATTGTTTGTGCAACTCGAGTGTCGATTTGTTTTTTATATACAATTAAATTTAAATTTAATCATAATAGATACTTGTTCTATTAACAACATAATTGATTTAGATATATTTGTTCAAGCTTATATTAAGCACGTCGTGCGTTACTAATTTATTTATCCTTAAATTTTTTTACTTACTTAGAAAATAGTTCATCAAACTACATGGACGTGTTAAAGCACGAAAATGGGGAATTTTCGAGAGATTTTTTCCAACCATATATAGGTAATAATATTTTAATAGCCGTAGAAAAAGAATAATATTACCTAAATCAATTAAGTGCATGATTCCGTTTTTATTAATTAATATTAGCGCGTATATATAAAAGAATTTTACAGTATTATTGAATTTGTGTCGGCTACTATTTTTTTTCTCGTAACGTCGTAGACATGATTTGTTGTAAATAAATGCTTTACTAAGTGATAAGTGTGTAATATTTTATAAAGTCGGCTACAAATGTCACGTATGGCATATTAAACTGTTTAATAGTTTTTTAAACAGGTTTACGAGATTCATGTAATGGACTCTTTTTCGGGCTAAACGTAAAATTTCATCTGAATGGGAATGGGAAAAATCACGCTTTTAAACTGTTATTTGAGTATAATGAATTAAAAATATTATGTTACTGGATTTTATAGGATTTCTTGAAACTGTTATGAAAAATGAGACTTTTAATTAAACATTTCTGTTTTAAAGGTTCGATGCAAACAAGTCAACAAAAGGTGCCAGTAAATTGCGAAGAGACTTAATAAATGCAGAAATTGCAAATTTAAGAGAATTGTTACCTTTACCACCATCCACAAGACAAAGATTATCACAACTACAATTAATGGCTTTAGTATGTGTTTATGTGAGGAAAGCGAATTATTTCCAACAAGGTAAGAGATTATTTAGAAAATTTATCTTATTAATTTATTTGAATTTCTATAAATGCGCTGTGTATGTGTGTTGTAAATTTCGAATGCGACCTTTATGCACACACAACGCAATATAAATAATGAAAATTAAGAAAAAAAGGGAAATTGCAATAGATGAAGCCAGTTAGACATATACTTCAGTATTCCATAAACATTTCAACGTCTTGGAATAGTGACGGACGGATCAGATAAGAAGCGTTTTCAGGCACGTATACATGTCGACTATAGAGTTTAATTGACAGTCCAATCAATGGAGGATTTTGTCACTAAAACTCGTAAAACGACATTGATTGACTTAATATTCCACAGTTCAATTTCAATAAACAATGGGTAATTTTACAGTCTTATATATATGCAACACAAAACTTGTATATATAACATTTTTTTTTAATTCGCCAAACGAAAAATAATACGTGCTTTAACCAAGCCCATTGTCACAGAAATCATGTTGAAAAAAACGCTATTCTTTTAACAAACACACATCCAATGTGTTTGCCAACTTATTTATGCATCAATCAATAATCCACCGAGTATTAAATTGAACGTGATCATTTTCCCTAATTAATTATTAAACAAGTGTAACATTCAGGTCGTTACTGTTCTTTATACAAAAATTTGTAATGACAAAGAATTTTTTTTATTTTAGTGATTATTTAAAGCAGCGCACATAATTTTAATAAGTATACATTTAAAAAAGACATATTGTATTTACAACAGCTTTTAGTTCAAGTATACAATTAAAAATTACTTATTTTCAAGCACAATTACTATAAACAAACAATATTTTACATGTCATTAAAATGTTTAATACGATCCGGAATGGAGCATGTAAAATGTACAATTTTCCACAGTTAGATAATTATAAATTAATAAACTTGTAATTTATATACATACATGTGTATATTAATGGAATTTATCTGAATGAATCACATTTATATTGAGGAGAAAAAAATGGTGAAATTTATTAACTATTTAGATATAAATAATTTATCTTTTAATCTTTTAAAGGGTGTTTAAAACGATAAATTATTGTCGATTTTATAAGAAATAATTTCGTTTTAATAGTATTTATATTATAATTTGTAACCCTATATGGGTTTATTGATTTTTCCATGTAATAAGTTGATTTTTTTTTTTGGATTCTGGATG
Organism: Silvanus unidentatus; assembly: GCA_963930825.1. Taxonomy (NCBI): domain Eukaryota; kingdom Metazoa; phylum Arthropoda; class Insecta; order Coleoptera; family Silvanidae; genus Silvanus; species Silvanus unidentatus. The sequence goes on from OZ005763.1 coordinate 797,279, forward strand.
AAATCCAACTCGTGGGAGAAATCTATGAAAAAAATATATACATATATGTTAGTGTATAATTTTCAAGCCATTTGTTACATTGTTGCATTGAATGTATTTATTATATCCATATATCCAACCAGTGATTTCCTTCTAAAATCACTATAAATACATTGTTTAAATATTATTCGATAAATATTATAATTTAGATATAATTTATTATATATACAAGGGGGAAAAAGTCGTCATAGTAAATGATTTTATGTTGTTCCAGCTTTCAAATGTCATGATGTAGGATTGCACCAAACACCAACGCCCAATATTGGATTCTCTAAGGTTAGTTTTGCACATTAATTCAACATTTCAACATAATATAGAAATGTACTCAACTTACAATTGGTCATTAATCATAATCTTTTATAAGCACCGTTCTAAATTTAATGAAAACGCTCTTATTTTCCGTTTTTCAATTCTTTTTCCCAAAGTCAATTAAATCAATTTTGTGCACGCTTTCAGCAACTCTCTTTGAAGAAAAATCAGTACGTCGAAACAAAAAAAAAATAAATAAACGACCATCCACAAAATTGATATGATTAATAGTAGTGAGAGATATTTTGGAGTCGTGTGAAAAAAACTCTGAAACCAAGTCGAAATCTTTTAGAAAAATATGAATTTATGAAGCATATATCTATATATATTTTGTATTGTATATGTATATAAAGATGAAAAATAAGAACAAATATCATGCGAGAAGAATGTTTTCAATAATGTGTTGCCAACACGCAAGTGGGTAATTGTTTTATTTAAGAACTTGGTGCCCATGGATTCCCACGATATGGGTTTTTAGTGGAGACGCATCGGGCAAACATACAGCAATTACTAACTCTATAACCGCTGAATACATAATTCTATGCAAACGTAGTAGAGGTAATAATAATTTCGCAATATGATTATAGAGAAAAAGTGCGATAGATTCGAGAGAGATGAAAAAAACAACAACTCATATATGTAATATCTAAATAGAGCACTTGAACACCCTAATCAATGCATTTATTCAATTTTACTTAAGAAGAAACGAACCACAGACGAGAAACAAAAATCGACGTTCAATCAATAATCACGAAATACACAACATTCTTTTACTATAATACTTACTGGGTATAAGAAGTTCCGGAAATCGATTACCTGACTCTGATATCAAATAACAGACTCAACTCAAGCAAACAATATGTATTTATTTCTTGTAACTATTTAACTTGTTTTCATAAATTTATTCTACATGTTCCCTGTGTGAACTACTGTACATTAAATCTTGATAAAATCCATTCAAATTATATATAAATACATGCTTTTCTTATATGCGATACATTACGTGTGTAAAGATCATTTTCATGTACCTTCAACTTCTTCTGAAGTGCGCACACAGCATTCCATCATCAAATTTCCTCAAGGAAATTCATTTTTTCTGTTTACTCATATATGAACTAATCATCATCTTCATTATACAAAATGAAAAGAATTTGTGCGCACTCTTGAGGAAAACAACATCAATTTGGTGGTCATTTTTATTCTCTTCATCACACAACTTTGTGTGAAAAGGTTAATTAGCAATTATAAGTCGGAAAACCGAGCGGTTATTATAATTTAAATAAAATTATTGTATCACATTGATATCTAAATTAGGTTTTATTTTTTGTTAATATTATGTAAGCGCATTGAAGAGATTTTCGTTTGAATCTCCAATATTCGCACATAAATTTAAATAATAACATGCCAAGTAATTATATTGATGAATATTTTTATGCTTGTTAAAGTATAACGATTAACATTCACTTAAATATAATGACAGCTGAAAAATCTCATAGCATAAACACATATATATCTAATATACTGACAGCTGTCAGAATATTTTTTAACTATGCTAGAATTACTTCCAATTTAACATTAGGCTATATACATTTATTATTAATAAATTTTTAATTGAAATAATACAGTGAAAAAACGCTATTTTCGCAATATAAAAATGCAATTCCATAAATAGATAAAAATATGCTATTACAAAATTGATGATTAATAAGTATTCTGACAGTTTTATAATATAGCTAGTTAGTGCTTGGTAGAGATGAAAAAAAAAATTGTAACCGATTTCATTTTCAATAGTTTGAATATAATAATTATTGTAGATGTATGCGAGTTGTTTGTGTGGTTAATTTAAAATAAAAAGAATATAATTCATAGTGTAATTAATAAGAAACTAAATGTTTCTGACGGTTCAGGCCTTTTTTCTAAATAACTATTTAATTTATTATTTTCTATAATTTATAATGAAGGTATATTTTTAATAAGTAGATTATGTTCTTCCACACCCACAAATCATATAAATAACTAGATTTATCTGTGTGAAATATTATGCAATACCAACACATTATATCGCTTTCGTTTGCAAGACAATTTTCAACATTATTTATCAGTTTTTCTAAAATAATTACACACAAGTATTACACTTTTATTTGAAATGTCAAAAACAAAGAAAACAAAGAAAATGTCATGAATAAGAAATCGAGAAAATCTTACTTAATATTTGCAGCCAATGGTAGAACGTTATTAGAATTGTTGTTGTATTAACAATATTGTTGAATTGAGCCAATAGAAATACAAAATAAAAGTTTAGCGAATGTATATCGGACTCGAATATAGCGCATAGTTATGTAAGTATGGTCCACAAGTTTATAAGCATTGTATATATAAAATAAAAGAGAGGTCAAGAAAAGAGAATTACTTGGACCCATCTTTATCGTTGAATGTGCGGCCGGTCGGTCTCTCGGTGGGCCTAAACTATATATATATACACTATAGCTATATATATACCTACGGTGCAGAAGAGTGCTAGTTCAGGGCATTACTTGGGTGGATCTGTATCGTCGCTAGTGCGGGTATAAGGGGACTTATATAGCGGGGTCAAAGCGTGACCTCAAGCCGAGGGGTACACGGCTACTTTCCCACGGACCCGCCCGCAATATCTACCGCTCTTCATCTGACTCTAGTCTGTCATTAAATATGGCAATATGTGGTGAGGCAATACCAGATACATTGAACAACTGTATCGATTAAGACGCGGATTAAGCAATAAATGTGTAAACACACAAATACATTATTATAATATGTACACACTTTATATGATTATTTTACACTTAGGATGATTCTATTAAAGGGGAGAAAAATCATTTAGAAATCACAAACATGAAATATGTAAATTGTTGAACAATAATCAATTGTAATTATAGAAATATGAGCGTTGTGTGTATATAAAGAGCATCACTAATAGGAAATAGTGGTATTTAAATTTAATTTACATTGCATTCAAATTATACATATCGTAGAATAATATATAATTATAACGAAAATTCTAATTACATGATTCACTTGAAATTATTTTATTTTCTTGTTATTCATTACTGCTACACAATAGATTTATTACTATATATTATCTACGATGCCAGGATAGAAATGATTCTTGGCGGATTTTTTAAGGTTTGTCTTTTGCTCTTGTGGAGCATCTCGCTCTCTCTCTCTGTCTGTATTTTCGAAACCGTTCACTCGAATTTATTCAAATTTATAATGAAGTTACAACAAGGACAGCTCATTGTAATATTAAAATTTCAGAATGATTTAAAGTCAATTAACGAATTTGTACATTTCTTTTTTATTGCGCGTTTGTGTGCTCGGCAACTCGAACTCCAACTTTAATAACCCATATTAAAAAAATTAGCCATTCGACTGGATTGAAATTTATAATGAAGTTACAACAGGAAAGGCTTTATATCATACGAAAATTTCAGGTTGATTGAATGACGAATAAAAATCGTTTGTAAATTTTCTGGAATATCGGGTTTGTGTTCTCATTCGGCGTCTCGATCTCCAACTTTAATAACCTATATTAAAAAAATTAGCCATTTGATTGGATTGAAGTTTATATTGTTGTTGTAACAAGCAAAGCTTTATATCATATTAAAATTTCAGGTTGATTGGATGTCAAATAAAATTTTTTGTAATTTTTCAGGAATATCGGGTTTGTGTTCTGATCGAGTATCTCGATCTAATTGGAAAAAAATTCATATTTTAAAAACTATCTTTCCGAATGAGTTCAAATTTATATCTGAATTAAAACAAGCATTATTCTCTATAATATCTAAATTTCAGAACGATTCATCGTAAAATGCACAATTTATAACGTTTTTTTTGAAATAACAAGTTTCTACTCTGATACACGATTGAATTCACTTACTTCCTGATAATCCATTAAAGACTACAGTTTTCCGCACAATTTAAGCTACTTTGTATCTGTATTTTAATTTTGTGCCCACAAACATCGCCAAGTGTTCCACTGAAGTCACGATGTAGGTAAATACAATTTAGAATAGATACACACACAAATGAATTTAAGATGAAATTAAAATCGAAAACCACTCTGCAACTATTGTTTAAAGATTTATTAAAAGGGTGGGCTTGTATATACGGCTTCTAATCAAGCACCAATCTCTAAGTCAAGTTTTCCCAAACCCTCTCGGTTCGATATAATGAAATTTAAAGGAAATTAACATGTTAATAACAAACGGCCCATTGAAGAAAAAAAACATATCGCTTTATAGGGCGGGTATGTGGCCTAATCGAATATCTACACCTCCTGATTTTTTCTTTCATATTGTTCAACCATCATTATCTGTTGAAACCAAGAAATCCGTTTGATGGACATTGATATTTGTGTGATTTTTCCATAATTAATGTGGCATTATTTCAAAATCGTCAATTTAATTAAATTGTTTACGTCAATAAAACTAGCACGTTGTGTCTTCGTTTTATCACTGTACGAATTGCATAATCATTGAAATTGTAGGAAAATGAACTGACACTTTAATCACCTCTCATATACTCATTTAATTTAAATATAATATTTTCGTAAAAAAATGAAAAGATGAACATAGCAAAGAAAATGAAATGTAAATATATAATATGTTTAAAGCTTGTTAAAAAAATTTTTTGACATATAAATATAATGTGTAAAACGTTCTGAAAGCGCAATGGGCGTTACTGAAATAAACGCCCACAGTGTTTTAAGATAACAGTTCTTCCCAGTTTTTAGCAAAGCATTCCATCAACTAACAACGTACACTATACGAGTACATATAATAAATACGCCTCTTTAACTTATATTTAAGTATATTTTCTCTTTTAAACATGTAAACAAGCTTAATGAATTCTGTATTAAGCTGTATTAAAAGTGAATTTAAGTGGAGAAAAGTTTTACACAAATCTTGACGGTTTTTTTCTTAAAAAATCCCCCTGTCCTGTAATAAATAATCAAGTTGTGAAACACCAACAAAATTGTGTACCTGCAATAAAAATCTTTTTTATGTGTAACAAATTTTATTAGATACTCATAAAACTTTCTAATAAATTATATTAATGGCAAATAGATTCTTTAATAGCAATAAAAAACCATTTCATCTTCGAAACTTACATAACTAATCGATTTGTTTTTTCCTAACTAGTTTGATATTAAAAATTTGTTCTGCGTGAAATTAAACAATAGAACATTTAATTATGCTGTAAAATGAAGATATAAAACTGCCTAAATAACCCACATTTATCTTGATAGATGCAATCTTTCTCCTTCTAACACTTGAAAAAAACTTTTGTAAAAAATTCTCGAAAAATACTGCATTTCACCTTAACATAAATTTGTTAACGATTGTACATTTTTATATATTGAATATCCCGTGCTGAAAATGAATCGCTTTAAGCGACTGTCAATTAAACAAATTTGATGTGATTGAAAAAATCATTGAAACTGTCTAAACAAAATGTTACATTCATTTAATAACCCGCATTTCAAAGAGGAAAACATTTTTTGGAAAAAATCAAAACTCATCACCTCTTATTTAGCATATAACTTTCCACACACAAGTGTGTACATATTTCTTTGTTGATACATTTATAAAAATCTGAAATCTGATTAGAGATCTTAATTTAGTATTTTGCTATGAAGTGGTTAGCTTCGTTTTAAACATTTTAATGTGAAACACTTTTCTTATAGAGCATAAGTGCGCGCTTTTAGCTGTAATATAACGTTCACAGCATGTAATATATTCTTTAATGATCTTCTATCGGTTTGAACGATCTCTACAACACCAAGCATATATATAGCAGGCACACAGAGTATAAGGAGAGCTTAAAATTTTTTTAAATAAGATAAATAATAATAAATTAAAAAGTGTACGCGTTATACGTTTTGATAAAAAACAAAATCTAAAACTGTGTATACGAGGAATAAAAATGAAACACTCTCTTCTCGATTGGGCGTATTTATATAATACAACATTTATAAAGGGGGTGTGTCGTTTTTTCGACCAGTCAAGGGCAAAATAATCGTTCTTATTTGAAATGTTATTTAATGTTCCTTTTTTACCATGTACAAACCCTAATGATTAAAAATTTCATGTACTTAAGAGATATTAAATACGAATGTGAGTGAAAGTTGCATTTAATTCACCCTAATATGGTAGCGAATTTATTTATGCTACATTGGATGATATTTAATTAAATAAAATTTAATACAATCTTAATACAATTGACATACTAGTTGAATAGAGTGCAAATTGTACCAATCTACAAGTACATATAGGCACATTCCCATGTAAAAGCGTTCATTTATTTCAATACTCTCATGAAATTAATTACTATTAAAACTATTTCGCTATCAAACTAGAAATTTCTTCCGACCAAATGGATTCCATCAATAATATCGAAAGAGCACCAAACGAATCGAAAAAAAACTGGTCGTTAATAAGACACTTAACGGGAAATTGTCAACAAAAGATTTTTAATGTAATTTATTTGTGACATATTATATCTAGGCTTTTATATTTATAAAAGCGTTATTATAATGTTAATCTCTTTGAAGAGGCAAAAAAGTATATCTATGCATTTAAAATGTACGTTATGAATAATTTCTAACTGTCAATAATATTATAGCCATTTTTAGGATATTTAATCAAGATTAAATTATTAACAGTGACACTTTATCGCATAATCTACACGTGCCAATGTCACACATAACGTAAATGCCTGTCATACTCACCATAGGGTGAGTGGTTAATTCCTTTCGTTTATTTGAGACACAACAGTACTTTTGTTTAGTAGGTGATCTCATTCGAAATTTCCAATAAAATTTGTGCTCTGTGTGTGATTTCACACAAAACAAACCAATTTATTTTAATAGGTTCAAGACATAATAAAGTTGAAATTTATGAGCGCGTTTTTCATTAATATTTCAATGAACGAATTCATTCGAAAATTGAATTTTAAACATGTATACCGCACGTAATAAAAGTGTTTAACTATAAACCGACCTAATTAGAAAAAATTTATGTTATTTGTTGGCAGGCATTGAGTGGTTTCCTGATGATGATGACACAAAATGGTAAACTTCTGTATATATCGGACAATGCTGCAGAGTACCTGGGTCATTCCATGGTGAGTGTTTTACAGGTGAGCGAACTTTTTGAGCTTTTTAAGCTTTAAGAGTGAGCTACAACGATCCAAGCACATATATTGAACAATTAATACAATAAGTTTGTAGTTAAACAACATTTTCACATATACAAATGTAATGCATTTAATAATTCATCATTCATTTAAAGAAAAACTATTTAATTAATAACTCATTTATAAAGTGACTTATAAGAATTGTACCAAAGTAGATATGTATAGTATGTATACGTCGGTTATATATAGATATTTTTTTCTTCTGTCCATTTTTATGTACAAGAAAAGTCTTTGACAGTCGTTGTTCCGGATTTAGTTTATAAAGCATTGCGACCGACTGATTTCATGTCATCAACGTTAATGACTTGGCACTTTTTATGTCTTATTAATATGGTAACCACTCCACCCGTCATACCAATGCCTTTTATGTATATCCCATATTGTAACAAAATGTAAATAATCACAATAAAACGTACCAAACTACCTTACACGAAGGAAATCCATCACAGTTCTAATAAACTTTTTTCTTTCATTCTCTTTTCAGGAGGACTTGTTAATCCATGGTGATAGTGTTTATGATATAATCGATAAACAAGACCATCAAGCGATACAATGTGAATTAGGACGGCCAGTAAATTCAGGATCAAATAATAATCCTAGTGATGAAGTGCGATTGTTTCTATGTAGGATGAATGTGTCTAGGAATGCTAGAAGACAAATGCGATTTGGTGACCAAAAGGTAAACATTTTTGTTAAAATGTTTTCATCCAATTTGGAAGTGTGTGTGTGGTGATTCGGGATTCGATTTAGGAAGGCAGAGGATGAAAATGGCAATAAGAATGCCGGATCTGCTCTCTGCCTTTCACTATGCAGTAACCTCAACGGGTCGAATACTACTCTCTTTCCCCTCTTACCCGATCTGGTACAGCAGCAATGATTCCACCCACACCTATAGAATAGTTACCATAGATGCTTGTGTGCAGGAATCTATCTAAATACAAGTTGCACATTTACAATGCAACACGTATTACACTTTATTATTGTTATCGTTATTTGTGCTGCCTTCTCTATATATACGATTTCTTCGAATGCATACATTACATTTTCCAGAAGCGAATTGTGTATAGATTTGAATGTGGAAAATGTTTGGGAAGAAAACACTCCCAACTTACCGATGCGGAGATGAGTTTTGCTTGTATATTATTTAGAGGACTGCAATATAAAACAAAAACCTTGAAAATTATTATTAAATCTCTCTGAATCCAGTTTAGATAACATTAAACTTTAACTATACAACAAAAGCTTGTACATTGTTGCATAATTGCCCATGTAGTATATTATATTTTCTTACTATTTTATATTATTTAAACAACATCTAATAATAAACGATTTGCAATAATTACATATATATAAGAATGATTTTATGCCGACTTTTTCTTATAATTATCGTAATTGAATTCCTTATTTAAATTAATTAGTTTCTACTCTAATGAAATTTTAATAACAGTTATAATTATTTATTAACGATCCCCAAGTGCACACATAGCACAATATAAATATAAGAATCTAATGTAATGTATGTAAATCGATTATACAACTACATAGGATGGTGTTTAATATTGTGATTGTATGTTATTGTCACGTTGTGGAGTATCGTTATCGCGATCCATATATCATTAAACATACGTAATATGTAAATTAGATGGAGGCGCAAGTAGTTGTATATGTTATGACGCCTACATTCACATACAAAACAAATATAAGAACGTTAAAAAAGCACAATCCGATACTTGAGTATGTGTGCAGAACAGAAAGAATGGGGAGTCTGAATGTGTTCCTCTCACATACGATGAGTGCATAGTCTGGTTGGTGTATTATGGAAATGATCAGCCGAACTCTTTTCATCAGAATAGTAAAGCGCCAGTGTTTATGTTTATTGTCACAGGTAGTGCTTGTGCAAGGCCGGTACTTGTCGTTTCTGCCACTGTGTAGTAGAAATGAGCCCGTCTTCCTGGCCACCTGCACGCCCGTCGCAATGCCGGAGACCAGGGAGTGTGTCGTTCAGGGTGCCACCAACGTATTTACATCCATACATTCCATGGATATGCGATTCATTCACATCGATGGCAAGTACGTAGAAAAATGTTTAATCATTCCTCTCTTTCCTATTTAGGTAATTGAAAGCTCTTAATTATCGAGAAATTGTTCTTCTATTGGTGGTGAATGGTACATTTACCGGTTCATTGATTAATGGACCGAAATTTATTTTCAAATGTGACGTTCGAATATATCACATTTTATTCGTGATGTCACATTTACAGTTATATTTGCGAGATTTTCAGTTGAAAGTTTTATTGTAAATAATTAAAGACAACAGAAATTGCACTGAATTTTAATGAAAATTATAACAGCACAAGCCATTGTTTCATGTTCTATTGGAGAAATTGTCTGGGGGGCACTTTGCGAAATTTCTTAATAAAATTTCAGAGAAACATATATACAAATTACATTACGCGACTTTGTTAAAGTAACACTTTAATACAGTGTAAATACCAAGTCGCTTAATGTAATTAAACCCTGCAGGCAAATTTTTATTACAAAAAAAAACTAGTGCACATTTGAGTAATTTGTATTGTTATTGTTTTTGTTATAAATATTCAAAGATTATTTATATATATGCAGTTGGGAGGGAAAATAGCGAGAAGTATATATGTAAAAAAGTATATTTGTGCGCTATGAGCAATAGGCTATAGGGCTTTGTTTGCTCGTGCGATAAATCAATGGCTGCTCGTGATGCCGGGGCGGTCCAGGTCACCGGGTCACGGGAGAGCCGGTGACATCGAATACTATAAATCACGACGACTGTTACACTTGTGTTGCAGCGGCGAATTCTACCTGGGCTTTCCGCGCTCCGATCTACAGGGGGTGTCCTGGTACCGGCTGCTGCATTGGGAATGCACACGTGAGGCCCAGACTAAACATCGACTCAGTAAGTCTAACACATAAGATATACAAAACGAGCAGAAAGAATGAAACGAAAAAAGACACACACACATATACATACACACATATTGAAACAAACCAGCAAGTACAACAACGAAACAATTTTTATATCTGTAAATATTGTTGCAGTCACCCAATCGGAACAGGAACGCTCTTGCATATTGTTAGCGCAATTCCAACGACGTACTGGTGAATGGTTATGGATGCACTGTGTATTACAAGTGAAAGAGAGTACGGAAAGTAATCAACAACCGGTAATTGTTTGTACCAATCAAGTACTGAGCGATGCCGAGGCGGCAGTGATGAGAACAAATAGTTGGTTGTACCATTATTATTCTGTCCAGAATAAGTTACAATACGGTTTGGCGTACGATGTCGGTCCGTCGTCGCGTTTACTTTATTATCCCGAACATCCGCAAGGACCTGAATTTGCGGCAACACATGAGACGGGCGGCTATTCACATTTAAGTGCAATGCCAACAGCATTACAACCGCATATAACACATCATACGGCCGCAACACATGCCCACCACAATCAGCACCATCACCACCATAGGCGTGCCGATTCCGAGCCAGTCGATTATTCATACAGTAAACGTAAATCCAAAGAACTACAAAACCTCGAATTAGATGTAGCCGATGTTGATGCGCCCGACGTGGATGGCGGCAGTAGTGGTTTATTAGTTATTTCGCACATGTCTGAACGGCCTAGAACGTTACTTAAAGTCGATCCTAGTGAGTTGATGGACCAGTGGAATCCGAGTCCGCCGTGGTCGGATACATTGCAAAAGGTGCCCGATTTATGTCATCAAGAATTGAGTCCGTATATTGGCAGTGCACCGCCAACACCGACAGCGACGCCAAGTACCCATACGGGGACGGCGTTCTCGTTCGATTGGATGCCAGAACAGTATGTGCCTTCAATAACGGCCGTCGCTGGCATCGATGACAATGAGAGACAAATCTATTGGCCAACTGAACATCGATTATTCCCTTTACAACCGCCACCGAAACGCAATCAACCACCTGGTCGACACGATACTGGCGACCGTGATACTCCTTAGCACTGTGATTTTTTTTATTCTCATTTTTTTTTTAATTTTTTATGCCCAAGTGCAATACACAACCCTATACATATTTTTATTTATTTTTTATATATAAAAATATCGAGAGACAGATATTAGCGCCAAGGAATATATATCAAAAAGGTCCACTTAAGAAATAACACACACTTTTACCAATGCTTCCTAATTTAAATGTGTTCATTTGGTGGCCAATTATACGTACATAATTACTTACATGAAACAAGGTTCCTTTTTAACTACATAATTTTTTTTAAAGAAATACATTAAGATTTAGTATTATCTATTGTAATTTTTAAATGAGTATTAATTAATTAATATGAGAAACACGCAAAATTGTTGTGATAGAAACATTTTTTGTATTTTTTTTATATCGGTGACATTCAATGTACATAAATTCCGTAACGTTTTTTATCTACCATGTTTTTGTATGAGTAATATTTTGTAAATAGATGTTTTCATTTTACATATGTACCTACATCAAAAAGAATATTGATGTAATTCCATTTATTATTATATAAATAAGTTCCTGAATTGTAGGTTTAAGTGAAATAAAGTAGAATGCCGGAAAAAATCACAAAAAAATAAATACCTTATTATTGTTCAAATAGTCACCAATCGAATATGTTTTTGAATCTTTATGTAATTAGGTACGTTTTTATTAATATTATTTATTGATTTATTAGAATGTAACGTAAGAATTTTCATTTTTCATCAAATGGGATATAAATTGTATCAGTATTATTATTTCCTATTATAAAAGAAAAAATAAAGAGCATTTGTTTATATTTATATTAAAACAGTTTTTTTACAAAAAAACATAGACAATAAATGAGAAAAGATATTGTAATATGACCCCTTTCACCAAGAAAACATGTAAAAATAATTTAAACAAAGTGACTTTAAGTAATTATTAATATGGAAATTCTGAAACAATCAAAATCAAATACACCACTGCACTACCTCTAACGTTATCATTCTCCGAGAAAGTCATCTTGATTTCAATAACAATTTCCTGTGGTCCATGTAAACTTTTCAACAAGAACAACTGCATATTGTTCCTGCCTTTAAACTCCTTCCGGAAATAACTTTCATCTGCTCTTGGCACTCCATACGGACACCGAACGTCCTTCAATGTCGTCTGGAAGAATGCCCTCGACGAGGGGAAAACAGGCCCTTTCACTTGGAACAACTGAATATGACCATCGTACAAAGGCAAATTAGAGACCAAACTCAAAAATTGATAGGTGTATTGCTCTGGTAAAGTGAAACACTGTATGTCACGTGGGTCACATAAGGTTGGAGGCCGTTTGCAGCGTCTAAAAAGCACAGTTTTCAAAATGAAAATTCTCAAATTAAATACAAATACGTTTTATGTTCTGGATCCCTTATGTAATTTTCAGGACATTCGACATGATAACATTTATGTCCACCACGTAAATTAACGCAAATCTCCTCCGGTCCGCAAACAGTCTCCAAACACTCATCAATATCTGCAAATATTGAAATTAGACAAAGAATCAAACGCCACTGCCTCCTGCATTTTACCCAAACACGCCCGACCATCGCTTCCCAACTTGTATCCTTTGGGACATTCGCACACATAACTGCCGGGCACATTTTTACAATGTCCTATACACAAATTGTTATCCTTAAATGTCTCACATTCATCCACGTCCATGCAAGTCCTGCAGAAATAAAAATCAATTACAAATTTATGTAAAATTATCCAGTTTTAAGTACCTGTTATCCGATTGGAGGGTGAAGCCGCTTTTACAAGCACATTTATACGAGCCCCATATATTAACACATTTATGATCGCATAATTTTCCCTCTTCACATTCATTCACATCGTCACACATGTTGCGTACTTTACGGAAACCTTTACGGCATTCGCATTTAAACGAACCGATTGTATTTATACAATCCGCTTCCAAACCGCACGGCTGCAAAGTGTGCATTAATAAACGTTTTTTACATATACCCTTCCAAAAGAGATTTACATTATAAATTTTACATTCGTCCTTATCTTCGCACTGTTGCGTTAAATTGTTCAAATGATGTCCGGGCGGACAATCGCACGCATAGAAACCAATGAAGTTCTTGCAGATTTGCGAATGATTGCATTTATGTGTACCTCGACTGCACTCATTCACGTCTGGAAATAAGAAAATCTTTCCAGTAATTGCTCAATTACCATTGTCATTAATTATAACTTTACCTACACATTGGCCTTCTTCGTTCAACTCGTAGCCAATTTTACACGGTTTCGGCCGCATACATTGATGTCGTCCATTGTAATTCAAACACACTTCGTTACGTTGGCAAGGATTACTTTCACACTCATTAATATCTATTTAACAAATGACTCAATATTGGATATATAAAGAGATTCATTTCGTAACGAACCTTCACATTCCTGTCTGGCATTCATTCTGTAACCAGGCAGGCATTTTTTCAACTGTCCACTAATTAAATGATAATTTTGCATCGGTTGCTGTGGCATCGGCTGTTGGATTGTCGGCGGGGGCACATATCTCGGCGTGTACGGCTTGAATCTATATGGAACAGTCACTCGTGGTGTGGTTGCCACAGTGGGATAGAAACGGGGCGTTGTGGGACGGACAGCTTCACATCGATACGATCCCAACAAATTCCTGCAGCGAAAATTCGGTCCTAGATTGTTGCAATCGTGAGTGCCCAATTTGCACTCGTCGTTGTCTTCGCACAGTCCGTTCCCTAAATTAAGGGTGTATCCAGTGCCACAGCCGGTGATTCTGGCACAATGATAAGAACCGACTGTATTATCACAGCGTTCAGCAACAGTGCAATCGTGTAGCATCATTTGACATTCGTTCACATCTAAAAAAACATTTCCATTTTAAATATGTGAAATTTACAAAAAAAAACATTCAAATTCGCATGACATTTAGCGGAAAAAAGGAAAATGAACTAAAATAATAGTCTCTCTTTGTGTATATTTTGACAATAAATAGTAGTATAAAAAATAATTGCCTGAAGCAACGCTAAACTAATCACACGCTTGAACATTTTCATTGTGGTAGAAATACAAGAAAATACAACAAAATAGAAATGATATTAAAAATACATTAATTGCCCAAATACGGCAATTCAAATTTTCGGTTTATAAAAGACTTAAAATAGCATTTCCTTTTGCGCACTTTGTGTAAGAATATTCGAATATAGGTAAAGAAAAGTATACGCCAAAGGCACCGAATCAATAGTGTATAACGAGATCACAAATTGATATTAAATAATTAAAAGACATAATAAAGTTACTTCCTTTAGAAGACGGAAGAAAACTTGTAGAAAAAAAAGAGCACGACTTATTAGCAATGTACAAAACCGCTGAGTAAAATATAAAATTTCATCTGAAGATTAATTTGTTAAAATAATACAAGTTTACACAAATAATTTCGTATTTATTTAAAATAAAAACGAACAAGTAAATGAAATTTTTCCGGATATTGACTGAACGTATTTACTTGAAGAGCAATCGATAACTAACAGATAAAATCGACAAAAAATAAATAACATAAACAAGAGTAAATAAAAGGTGTCGGAAGTATGAGTAAAGAAAATTCTACTCACCAATACAAGCACCAGTGCGATGATCTTTGGTGAAACCCTTCTTACAATTGCAAAGGAAACTTCCTTGTGTGTTTAAACACTGTTGTGTACTGTCGCAAGCCTCGCTGTCTTCATTGCACTCATCAATATCTTGAAAATGATTGATCGATAATTAACTGGTGAATGAGAAAGATAAACTTACCAAGACAGGCATTTAATTGCATAGCGTATTTGAAGCCTGGCGGACAAGAGACTGGTCTTGAGGCGATGATGGTCGGTTCTGTTGGCTTTATGAACTGTGTTATTGTAGATGTGACTTTTTGGAAGAGAGTTGTTAAAGGAGTCGTATTCGTCTGTTGGTTAGTCGAAGATGGTACACAACTGTGACCACCTGGCTCGTTTACACACACTTCATTCGCGTTACAAACTTTTATATTCTCCACACATTCATCAATATCTGAAAAATGGTGATTTTTTCCCCATTTTGCAAATTGTTAATTAACACAACTATACCTTCGCATAGTTGAGTGACTGTATTCTTTTTAAAACCAGGCGGACATCGAGACTTTTTATCCACGCACGTGTAATTCCCTTTGATGTTCAAACAAACCTGCGATTCCTTGTTGCAATTATTGTCGCCCGTCAAACATTCATCAATATCTTAAAAAGCACTTGAACTTAAGTTTAAATCGAAAATGAATAAATCATTGAAAACCTGCGCAAGATTCGATTGCTGCACGATAGTAAAAACCGGGCGGACATTGTGGCACATCTTCACCCTCGCAAATAAACGATCCCATCGTATTTACACAAGTTTTTGGACGAGGACAAGTGAGACCCACCTGACATTCATCAATATCTAAAATGTGCACATTTGGATAGTTGCCCAATACTGCAAAAAAAAAGAATAACGTCTTACCATCACAAACGTGGTTCTCCGCATTGAACTTGTAGCCCGGTCTGCATTTCGCATCGAAATCAACATCCGACTCGACGGAGTCCAATAATTCATAGCAACTGAACGTTCCAATTTCATTAACGCATTCCTCGTTTTTGGTGCAATCGTGTGTGTTGGTGGCACACTCGTCGATATCTAAACACACTCATCGAACAATTGTGTGAAAAATGTACATCTGCATCTCCTTACCCAAACATGTCCGTTTATTGGCCGCCAATTCGTAGCCTTCCCTGCAAGAGCACTTTATTTCAGTGCCTGTATCCAGACAATCCTGGTCGCATGGATTCGAAACTTCGCAACTGAAACATAATTTATTATTAAATATTATATCGTATCTTTCACGTAACTCCATAATTAATTACTAACCGACCCCCCTTTTTGAGCGCTCTTTTCTCCGGTCTACAAGACACACCGTCCTCCATTAGGATAAATCCTTTATTGCAACTGCAAATAAATGAATCTACAGTTGGCTCGCAAATTTGTGCACACACTTCGCCGGAATCGCATAGACTTTCCATTGCTGAAATGGTAATTGGATTTTGATATGAATAAATTCGTTTTTGTTTCGCTCAATTTCTCTAATTACAAGGTAAAGGGTATTTTGGTGTTGTTCGCAGTAGAGCAGAAGTCGGGAGGCGTGTTGTTTGAGGCGTTGTTGTTGTTGTTGTTTTTGAAGTGGTCGACGATGTGACTTCATCCTCACAACAAGAAACGAACATGGTGTCATATGGAGCCCCCAATCCTGTAAACTCCTGACAAGATTCTCCCGACTTTTTCGTGTCGATCCCCATCTGGCACGCTTCGCAACAGACCTAAGACAATTTATTAAGAAAACCACCCTAAAAACCCCGTCTTTTTTATTACTTTTCTTTCGCCTTCTTCGGTGTTTCCACAATTGCCGCCACTTTTCGCATCTTCAACACCGAAATTACATTGTGTTTCTTTAACTTGATTTTTGCAGCACACGTCGACGACTTTCATGCACAAATTCTCGTCGGATTTTTGTATTCCCGCTATGGGCGGCTGGAAAGTGCTGCAATCGAGTCCATTTTTCGCGTAATTTGTGCCCAACGAGCAGCACGTTTTCCTTGTTTCAATGGTTAAGCCTGAAGAAATACAAAGGGATTTATTATTTATTGTATGATTAAAATTCACTAACTTGTTAGAGTAATTAATCAAATTCGTATTCTGCTACAGCTTACCGGCAACATTAAATTAAATAATAAAAGGCATGGGTGACACATTGAAAATTTATAAGCAATTAATAGAATTTGCAACGTAATACTTTGTTCTAATAATTGCGTTGAATGCATTTTTACATCGAGTATAATAATAGATTATTTACATATAATTTTGTATTCAATAGCAGCGGACTTCGATTGTTTGGTTTGTTATACTCACAATGAGAATATTGCGCTCCTATTGAAAAAATCAAGAAAATGAATGGGAAATTTCGCTTCATATTGATTGTGGCCACTTTTAAGTATCTTATTCACTTCACTTCACATATAAAACTAAATATTATATTCTTATCGTTTATTGTTTACATGCTAAGTATATATAGAAAAGTTGCTCTTCTTCTTTAGGGTGCACTTTTAAAAATCCTTATCTTGTATAAATATTATTTAAGATCTAATCTTTTACCCTTAGTAGATGAAATGATAATAAAAGAAGTGTATATTATTTGCCTGACCAAAATTTATTTTAATATCAGGTATTGTAAACACTGGTTTTAAAGAAAATATTATCGTAATAATTGATTGTTTTAAGTAAAATAAAGTATATTGCAGTATGTTAGCCTATATTATAGGAATTGTTCGGAAATGGGTCATTCAATAAACAGAATTTTGAATAACAATATTATTGAACTTTGACTTTAAACACATACACGTACAGTATATAAAATGTTAAAATACAACTCAATCACATTTACGAGAAATAAAAAGGAAAGGCTACAATATGTGGGGTTTTTGTGTAAAATAACAAGTCGGAATAAAACTGAATTTTCTGCATTTATTTTCAATCATACGATATACATTTATTCGACATAATTTCATCTGTAAATTTTTCAGCATCAGGATAATAATAATAAAACATAAGAATAGCCATTAGTATGTATTAACTCTTCTTCATTTATTTCATTTGATAAATAGCAAATAATGCGACACAAAAATGAATCCAATTAATTTGAGCATTAAAATTGTTAATACGTTTTTTATCTTCCTCATAAAATGAACGAAGCGAAGGGAAAGTGGGAGAACATTAGTTAGGTATTTTGTTTATATTTTGAGAATTTCTAAAGATCGGGTACACATCTCTGCAATACTAATCTAATTAAGAATGGACAATTTGCGATTGATTTTATACTTGCTACTAGCATATTCCATTTACATTTGATTAAATGGTATAAAGTGTTTCGCTTCTCGTTTCGATTGTCCTTCTCATTCTAGAAGTAGTACATTTTCAGAGGTACTTAATTATTATAAAAAGCAGGTGTTATGGCTAGGATGACTATTTCAAAGTAGGATTCTTACTTTATTATTTTTTTTTTTTTTGGTCGTACATGACTACAAGAGCTCAGTTAAATTTTTTGAGCATTTTTTCTCATAAAATTTTTCTCACTGGCGAAATAAATTTGAGAGATATGTGACTGATAATATATAACCACTATTTTTATATAAAATGCCCATGTTCTTCATATATAATTTTCTTTTTATTACTTTTTTTATTAAAATCGTATTAAATGCTATTGTTAATTAATTTTATTATTATCAATTAAATAATATTATTGTTTTAAAGGGTGTTGATTTCCTTTGTTTTACCCACTTTTACCACACTTTTTGGTATATATAAGTATATAGAATGTTGGTATTTCCTTTATAGTAATGAAAAATTCGAAGTTTTTTTTTATTTAAATATAAATTAGTATAAATATATGATATAAAAGTAGGACAATTAGACGAGATGCGCTCGGTAGGGGCGACACAATTTGTTAAATTCGAAACATTTAATTAATATAAAAGTTATTGTTTCATTTTTTTCATTCATTTATGTTTATACAAACAATTTGTGCAAATATACATTGTTTCTGTGCGTTCATTATTGTTTATAATAAGTGTATTAAAAAATATTTATTTACTATTTAAAAAGGAAATTTGTGCTCCCATCCGTGCGCATTACGTCCCGAACACGCCGAGTAGGGACCTAGCTATATTGATATCGGTACGGAGCTGGGACCTAAGGAGGTGCAACGAAAATATCCTCAAGAAGTAGTAGTACTATTTATTGTTCCATTTTGTGTTTTCTTTTACGAAGTCAAAGTATAATTGCATCCACCCATAGTTCTAGGCCGATATCGCAAGCCGGTCACTATCTCGATTTATATTTTTTTTTCTTTTACTTACAAAACGAACGTTTTTTTTTTATATTTTTTACCCACGTTACGGTTATTTTTATAATATACTATTTAAAATCTATAACTGACTCATTAAAATTTAACTTTATTTTTAATTTCAATTAATTTGCGAAGTTCATCACAATTGTTTTAATTCAAGGTGGACACCTTTATTTATTTGTATCAATGGGCGAACAAAAGGCAGACACGTGTGTACCTCGAACTATTTAATTAATTACTACCAACTAGCTACATTTTTGGTACGAAGTACTGAATAACATAGTACTGAGCGTACTTATATTTGTTTTTTTGCTTAATTTTTAATTTATTCTTAATAATTCTTGGTTTTTTGTTGTGTGATTATAGCGAGAGAGTAGATGATGAATGGACATAAATATTTATGTTGTCCAGCAATAATAATAAGTCCGATCATAAACATTATATATTTTTTGTTTTGTTTGTTTTTGTAGACGTCGATGAACTGCCCCTAATACAGCTTCACAGCAGTACGGTGTACGGTGCAGCGCTTAGCAATTAAGTGCACATAAGTGCCTGCCTTTTAGTTGTTCAACAGCTCGTAAATGTTCCACAGGGAAGGCACATTTGCACATTGCTGCTGTGCCGAAACTGCCGACACGATCTGCTGTTTTTGTATCACAGTAAAAGTTCATATAGTCTTTCCTTGAAATATTTTTTTTTTCGATCGGTGTGTCGTAGTTCGCGTTTTTATTTTAAATAACATAATTTATTTGTTGTGTGTGTTTTGGTGTCGGCTACTGTCTTTATTAAATACTTTTTTTAAACACTGCATATATTCGGCCCATTTCCACTTTACTGGACGATGATATGCGGCGCTGATAATAGCACTGCAACTGTTGCTATAATCGTAAACATTGTGAAGATAATTAGACAGAAGCGATCAACAACCATTGCAGCAAATTTCCAATCGCTTATTACTTCGGCCTCTTCGTCGGCCTTTTTCATACGATTTGTGATGAACTGGAGCTCCCTTAATATATGTTGTAAATCACGTTGTGCACCGCTACCGGGCATCGCAGAATCTTCTATTGTCGTAGGATGACGCATAAAACCACTACCAAGACTCGTTGTCATTGATGCATTGTTACCGCCAGTTGATACATTACGAAAGTCATCGTCGATATCTAGTACATTTGCTAATAGACTCTTCGACGATCTCTCTTTCAGTTCCAGCTCTTTCATTCGACTGCTCATTAAGATCGTCTTGCGAGTTATCTTCTTGCCAGGTCGACTCATACCCAATATCCATGGTAACCATTGAAGAAACACCGATTTTATCTGAAATATCGAAACGGTGCCGCATTAGACTCTTAAACTATCGAAATGGGTTTTTGAGAGACGAGTACGTCGAGTACCGCTCACTCACCCATTGAGGCATCTCGTGAATATCTGCAGTACGATGATGGTAATTGAGTACCACCACAGTGAGTACCACAGAAGACGCAACCATAAACATAATGCAGTTGAAATACGTTCCTGTAACACCAATTCAATTAGTACCACGAGCCGGACAGTTGTGTCATTTGTAAAAAATGCAATTAAATCAACTACTAATAATTAACTAACTACAAAACATTTTTGGCTAAATGAAAAAATTAAACATAAAAAATTTTAAAGAAAATCATATTATATTGAAAATATCACATAATGTAATAATGTAGGTACGCCAAGCACAACCATTCGTAAGTTTCCGGAATCACAAAAGACACACACCACCGACAAATATATATATATTTTTTGATAAATAAAAAATAATATATATATATGAATTTATATATATAATAATATACAGTTACATTAACTACATACACACCCACAAGCAAATCACAGTAAAATTTACTAATGTAAATTTGAGCTACGATCGTACCCTCCTCAAAAAAAGTTCTTATTTTCACAGAGCTATTTTGATCGGCCGAGGTCGAAACGGCAGCGTCGAATAAATGAAAAAAGGATACAGTTTGTAAGGAGGTTTTTTCTGATAAAGAAGAATATAATAAGGTATGTAGTAAATACCTAAAAATCAGTTTTTTTTTTGTGAGAAAAAATATACAAGTGAAACGACGCTGCCGTGATCCTTGATACACAGTTTACGCGACATTTATTATTATTAAAAACATTTATTAATCCGATTTATAATATTTTATATAGTAGATTTTTTCGGGTTTCAGATGGGATGAAAGCCATAAGAATAAGATTAAGAGGGATAGGCAAAGCAATAACTATTTCGAATGAATTACAAATAGAAACAGACGCTTAAAAACTTGTGCTTTAAATTCAATTTTAACTCATAATTTTGTTTCTTGTTCATGTTTTTCTTTATTTGGTTTTTAAGACTGTGCATGATTACCTGGCGTGGTTGCCGTGGAGCGCATCGTCGCAATCGTGGATTGTTGGCCCGGATTTGACTACACAACACCCAAATAGTATATACTAGACCCTTAAGAGCCTATTCTCCTCAGTCAGTCATCACTGATGGCCAACGGCCTCCACGACCGCCAATCTATGCACGACAAAACCATTCACTTTAACACAAACACATAACATGTTTGCAAATTTATTAATTTCTTTCGTTAGTTTAATATGTTTGTTTTATAATTATTGTTAAACTCATTTTGTGCGCTGTTCGCGCGCTTTTGTTCTTTTTTTGTTTTGTTTTTGAAAATCTCATTCATCTTAGCTTTTTGACTATTAGAACAAAAATTTATTTTAAGTATTGATTAGAATGTTAAAAACGTATTACTTAAACACTTTTGCTTTAAAATGCTAGTTAAAAAGTAGTATGGCAACTACATTAACGAGGAGGTAACGAGTCTTAAAATAAAAAATCATAAAACATAAAATATAGACAAGAGTATAAAGACAAATAGATACAAACAATAATAATAAATAGATATATCAAAATAAATATGAGAAACATATCAACAACAAAACATACAGATTAATACTCCTAGTGGGACAGAGCCATTTGATACTTGGAGGTGAGAAGGTCATTGGCAAATAAGAGTGAGTCGGCGAGCGAGCGTACCCTGAGATAGAGAGTCTGAGTGAGCAGCAAGAGACTTAGATTTTGCAGTGGCCCATCCTGTAACCCTACTACGACAGGGCAGGGCGACAGGGATTTTGAAAGAGGGAATTTATTGTCAGAAAAAGGTGGGTCCATACATTTACGTACTTTGGGGGAATATTTGGACGGGTTCTATACTGGTGTAATTATATCAATTTATTAGTTAATAGGATACTGGGGGTGTAAGTAATAATATATATTCCAAAATAGAGAAATAGAATTATTATACATTAATTAATTGGTTAGTCAATTTTAATAGGTATCATAGATTTATAGATATTGTTGTTTTATAGCCTCGGTCGCAGTAGCCAACCATTCACCCCAACACAGTAAGAAAAGCACTAGTCGTAGTGTGGAAAACAAAAAAAAACGTACGACTAGTTGTGTACTTGTAGCTGTGGCTGGGCGAAGTGCTGTTACAGAGTCGAGTGCATGCAGGGCGCGAACCGGGCCTCATCACACAACACTGTTTCTATGTGTCTAACGGGGGGCAACCAGCAAAAAAATTTTTTTATATCCGGATGCCATCCAACATTTCTCAAATCCTCATCATCTTCGTCCAAGAAGATGCATCGTCAAGTGGAGAACGGCGGTCCGCGCCCTAACCCGTGCCCGTTAGTGTGTTTTGCAAATTAAAATTTAAACTAAACAACTGATCCGAGACTCTAACCTATCAGGGGCACAGCGTCGGACGTCTGGGTTATCACGTGAGCCACCAGCAGAGAGAATACAGTCTGTGACAACAGGATAGTCACACCTGCAACAGACAGTGTGTCACGCGATCCGTCTGACCTGTGACCTGTGCCGCGATCAAAGAATCATTAACATGAAATCGTTATCAAATTGCTTGATATCCGTGAAAATCGACACCGAATACCATAAGAATTTGTCAATCAACAAGAAGTACTTGATTTGGTCCTGCAACACAAACGGTCCCTCCCTCCATCCAAGTATCCGGCTCCCCCCTTACCGAGTAACGACTCAAAGAGGAAATGTTTTCGGCATCCCTCGACAAAAGCGACTTTACAATTTTCTCACTGTTTTATTTATTCTTTTCTTGAAAACATTTTCCATCAGCGAGTAACAGCACTTCTTCCCCCATGCCACTGCTACACTGCACTCTACACGGATATGGAAAAAAAAATATGGAACGAGTACCTCTACTCTGCCCTAAAACATTTCTTCTTTGATCGCATTTACAAAATCACAATTATTAAAATTCTCAAATAATATAAGTATAATAAAGAAAAAACTAAACTATATGTGAAGCGTATCAAAATTAATAAATATGTCGTTTGATTTGAAAAAAACAAACGCGCGCGGACACAACAATCACATATACACAATGATACACATATTATTCATCAGGCAGCACTGAGGATGTAGCCAGCACAGGCAGGTCAGACAAAGAACGGTTGGTACCTAACAAGGGAATGGCGTCAGATACTTGGGGCAAGGTTTCTGCCACGAGGTTCAGGAACACAGTCAATGATAGCAAGATGGTCACTCCTGCAACAGAACACAGCTTCATTACGCCAATATTCCATCAATTCCAGCAACGAGTCCATCAGACAGTCCCATCGTTCACTTCTACGTTGCAGTGGCATACAGGAGAGGCACCGTACCAAAAATCTGCACTTACCTTGACATCAGCCTCGTCCTGTATGCGCAATGGGAAGAATGTGTTTTTAAGGGACAAGCAATTGTCATGGATTAGGATAACATGCTGATAAACAAGTAAAATTGTTCTTTCAAAATATACAATGGAGACACTCAGGAGGCGGAGAGGCCCTCCAAGTATCAACGGGCAGTCCGGCAAGGGACACAGGGCCTCAAGACACATGATGCTCCCACAGGACACAAGTCCTAGCATACCTATCAACGGAACAGCATCTGATGTTGTTGGTATCTTTTCAGCAACTAGGTTGAGAAATACAGTCAATGAAAGTAGTATGGTGACACCTGAAATTAAGAGTTTGATTTTTCAACGGTGTTTCTAGTCCGTTCAATTGCATAACCGTTGGTCACAGAGGTATTGTTTTGTTTTTTACCAAATGTCGTACTTACGATTTGATATATTTTTATATAGAAATAGACAACTAAACAGTAGCAAGACATATAGCACATCAAATGCAACATATACATGTACCTAATGTTAGTTTTTCCCCAGAATCCGGTGGTAATGTAAATCCCAATAGCGCCATCGATGAGATTAATACACAAGGAACTATTAAATTGAAAAAGTAGTAAAGTGTGCGTCTTCTTATTTGTATTGTGAATGTTACATCCACGTACGGCTCTGGACAACATTGGTATACAATGGTGTTCTTCTTTCCGGGCATTCCTTGAATAATAGACATTACACATTTTAAAAATAAACACATTGCACAAATCGATTGAAACATTTTATCAATACCTATTAAATACCATTCTCCATTTGTTATAAAATCCGATAAATCTCCACCTTCTTCCGAATTCAAAACCAAGTCAAGCTGCACAAAACTCACACATATAACATAATACTAAAACTGAACATTTCAATTTATGTGTGCATGTATTTGTACCACCACACACATTCAATTCATTTATTGTTTTAGAAAAGCATACGAAAATAATACTAGTTCCAGATTTACATTATTATTCAAATTGTATATATGTATAAATGTATAGAGTTCAGTGCAGTAGGTAATAAACTACTACAAGTTCCATTTTAAAACCATTAAAATGATTAATAAAGTGTAAATCCAGAACGTTATCATAAAACCATTTATTTTATAATAGAATGTGTAATAAAATAAACAATAACCAATTGTGATAAAATAAAAGCATAACTCTCTCGTATAACCTGAGTACTTATACATCGATAATTTTATTACACTTTCCTCTCTTTCTGAATACATTTATTATATTTATAGGTCTTCACATATATGTGGGAGCAGGCATCGTTTTTGGAACAACCATTCACTTGGTAAAGTGAGTATGTATATGGTAAAGTCGCTCTAGATTCTAGTAGATGGTTAGAAAGAAGGCACACACTGTGTTGAAATGTTGAAGAGGAACATCGAAATTGTCAATGTTGATTATTTTCAACAAAATGAAATAAACGAAAACTAAAATGATTTGCATGCAACAAAGCTTGAATAATTCGTTAGATGAATGGGGAAAATACATTGAAAACTAGGCTGTTTATTATTACAAAACATTCCACATAAATGATATGAGACAATAATATATTCATATAGGATGGTTAAAAGCATTATTATAATAATTATTGTGTATATATTTAAACAAAAGAGATAAAATATTGTTAGGGAAAAATTGATTTTTGGTGAATGAAAAAAATTTGTGTGCCAACAACAAACGAACAAATATACAGATTCAATAATAATTGCTATTTATTATACATTGGCTCACCGGCAACGGCATATAAAATGTGCATTATATCATTGTAAAAAAGAAAATCATAATCATATAGAAACAGTGATTACATATTCAATAAATGTTCGAAACACACTGTAGAAAAACGCATCATCATCATCACAAACTACATTATAAACGTGTGTGGGGAAATGCAATTGCATAATAACTAACTACATATCCATGAATATTTATTATAGCGTAAATAATATTATAATATTTTAATGATATTGTCGCATTGGCCAAATATCCAATTAATTGTTATTATATCGAAACTTACAATCTGATATCGATGGCTATTAAAAGCATGTTTAAAATCTACCTAAACTTCTTTACTCCAACGATTTATCTACAATATATTGTTTTTTCATTTTTATTAAACGAATATCTCAAGTGTATTGTATTAGATATGTAAAATTCCGAGCACCTACCTCAAAATTTGATGTTTAAGCAGTACCTATAGGTTCTTGCATCTCCTCTAAAAAAACTCGCAATATGTTATAAAAATAGGGACCTATTGAAGCGTATACGCATTTATTAGCAGCTTTTTGGGAGTTTAATATAATGTAAAATATGTATCTATATATACGTTAGGTCTTTTTTCTTTCTATATACATACATACATATTGAAACGTATCCCAAAAATCTACAGTGAATCTGTGACATTTTTTTTGCGATATTGTAGTTCTTCTTTCATTTTCCTGTGCGATCCTAGACACTATTATGTATTTTGATTAAATCTATAGAAAAATATTGGATAGAGAAAAAAGATGCTAAAACAAGTTGGAATTTTTGAAAATGATTATTCCATTTCCTTTTACTGTATAAATATATTAAGTATACAATTTCCGTGCATCACAATTTGATTATGTTTTTTTTTATTTTGAAAAAATAAATTGGAAAAAATAAGTAGAGAAGCAAAAAACGAACGAATGAAATATTAAATCATTCATTTTGAATATACACAGGCTTAACATGCTTAAATATAGATTATAAAATACAACAGGGATATATGAGGAACATGTTCATCAAATACAATCCCGAATACTGATTATTTGTACTCGTGAATGTAAGAGTGGAGAAAATATACATATAGACTAGCGCGTGTGATATACAGAATATTCTAATATCTAAATAGATATTCAAAATTCATTTAATATACTCAAGACTAAGATTTTTTATGGAAAAACCTCGCAAATGTTCATGCATTTAGAAATCATGCTTATAAAAATTGTTTAATACATCTTATATTTATTGAACCATTATTATATTTGTATAATAATAAGAAATAAATCCTATATTTGTGGTTTTTTGGAAAGATTTCAGTTAAAGTCGCTTTAAACGGCACTTAAAAAAATCACCCTTATTTAAGGTATTTGCAAACTCTTTGAAACCAGAGCTCCTTTATGAATATATATATAATATTTTATAAAAATCATAGCTTTACGTTTTAATAATCCCTCAAAGAATGAATATACAAATAAATACCACTTCAAAGTAGGAAAATGCTTGTTAGTGTACACGTTCCCTTTTTTCTTTCTACCATTGCACTTGAAACTATTTCATTTTCTTTTTACCTCTGATGGAAAGTGTACCGGTATGCATAGAAGAATTTCAATTTCCTTTTATATTAGATGTATATGTATACAGACATATTTATATTGTTTACCTAGTGGCTCTTAAAGCACAACAAAATAATAAAAAAAATAGGTAAGTAGAAATATTTTCGTTTTCTAAAACATTCAAGAGAACGACAATAGGAAAAATAAGCTATCGGATAAAAAGAAACATTCCTTCCTTTAACATAAACAAACGTTCAAGTTCAATGTTAAGGAAAATACTGAAATTGTCAATAAAATATAACTTTGAAAATCTATAATGCAATGTCATGTATTATGTACGTTGCCAATTAAACTAGCAATTTAAAAGTTAGATAGTTAGTTTTTGAATTTAAGGTCATTGTCAAGAGGCTTAACAACATACGAAAATATCGATTCGGTTTTTAATCATTATACGAATATATGAAAATGTTTAGTCAAAAAATAAGTGGTGCTCGAAAACAAAGCGGTTATTATTATGTATATAACAAGTTGTTAAATAAATAACAATTATCCCACAGGAGTGATTTTTACAAGTGTCCGTTCGTTTCCTCTCTCTCAATAATTCGTCCTAATTTACAACAAAATTCATGTAATTTGTTGGTAATAACGCTCACTTGTTCCACATCCCTGCCATTAATAGCAAATATATTTCAACTTCTCTGCTAAAAACTTTACGGAAAACAGCAAAAAGCAGTAGATATAGATATGAAAAAAATGGACCGGGAAAAGGTTTCATTTGAGGAAAAATCCGCCCACTTAAAAGTTCATATTAAAAATGTTTTTCAAAAACTCCATTAACAAATGAAAATATATTTAAAAGGCGGTTGAAATAATGATTTGTTGGAACTGTGTTGGAGAAATAAAGGGTAAAGTAAATAGCAGAGAAATTGTTGGCAATATGTGCCCCATGCAAAATAGTAAATCTAATGATACAGTCACATGGTTCCCTAATGAAGGGCTTAGGCCGCATTGAAAATGTGCGCTGGCACACATATACGCGCGCTGCTGCTGCTGTTCTAATACTAAAATTCCTCACCAAGAATTCCAAAAGAAAATCATATAAACTGTCTAAAATGAAATGTATTGCTTTCACCCTAATACCATCATAGCTAAATTCGTGCAACTAAAAACTAGAAATAAAGAACCAAAAAGGACGTTCGACGCAAACCATATTTATTTCCAGTGAGAAATTGTATAAGGCGTGTATGGGCGGATATTTGCGCGAAAATGAGACTTTAGTCAGAAAGAGTGACGGTGAGCCAGATGGCAAAAGAATCGAAAAGTATTGAAATGAAAAATTCAGCGCGATCTCTGGCGAATAATATAAATCGGGTGCAGTGTTTATTAAGGAGGCGTGTGAGATGTCAAGTGGTGGTGGCAAATGATAAAAGAATTCAACCTAAAGTTCACCTCAAAATTAAATGAAAACATGTAAACATTACAGCAATACCTGGTTGCCGTCATAGGTCCAGCTACCAAACTTCATGTCACAGTGTTGGTCATCAAAGGGGAACCACGTAATGTCTATCTTGCATGTGCTCTTGAAGATACCCGGAGGGACGTACAAGCAGCTGCCGTTATGTTTGACCACAACGTTTGTTTGGAAAGTCCCGTCGAAACCCTCATCAGCACTTCATAACAACACAATAAGGCGTTAAAATCGCCGAATAAAAATAACTCTTTTCATGCTGGTCTGGTTCAGAGTCGACAACAATTGGACAATACTCTTTTTGGTTTCTCATGTTTTTTTTTTTCTCTGATTTAATTTTTGTTTTGGACACCACGGCAGCCCCTTAATTAATTCATGTTTTTTTTTTCTGGGTAGAACACGCGCGAATACTCTTAATTACGTTATATATCAGCTATTAATTTTCCTTTTTCTTTGGCTTTTTTGTTTTCAGTTGTTGTTGTTTTTTTCACATGCAACGGACACTTTTGTACAAACAAAGAACAGCTAAATTTACATTTATACAGACATCGAGCTATACAATCAATCTCGTTTGCAGTGACCAAGCTAGCCATCTCCGTTTACTTTCTCGATTACATTTAGGTCTATTAAAGCCGTTCCTGATCAGAAAATCACGTACACATTTTAATTGATTTCTATTTTACAACCATCTATTTGGTCTGTGATTAAACAATCCATTTTAGTTGTTGATTTTTAGCAAAACAAACATTTTATTTAGAGACGTTAACGCGGACTTCATGGATTTTAGTATCAAGTCAATTTTATGTGTTCTCATTTTAATAAAACAATTTTATTAGAACATTTATTATCTGGTTTTTATTTTATATTGAGTGCTGTTAGTGAGAGAGTTTTCAGGGACGTTCCGGCCCAGCAGAAGTCGAATTTTCAAGCTGCTACCATCCCGCAAACAAACAGAATAACAATTTTAATATACATGCAAAATTATATTTCGGGTGATTAAATTAAATTTTTGCTTTTTCTTAATCAAAAAAAAAACAAAAGTCTAGTCGAAATTATAAAATGATTGAACAAATTCCAAAAATCAGAAATATAGATAGATATGTGAAATTAAATTATTTGTGGAGGCGGAATCAAGGTATCAACCCGTTTGTTCGACTCCAGAGGGTCGGAAGTAGCTGTGGCCTACAGCAACGGCTAGCTGTCTCTGTACTTCCCGCCCATAAATAATAAAAATTGTTTCTTTCAATTAGAATCCACAACATACATTCTTTCTAGAGGCATACACCCTGCACCACGTGCTTTTCGCCCAAACAAAAACACACATTTACAGCTCGAAAGCAAGGGGTGCACACTGTCTTATCAAAGGAGCCCACTTTTAACACCTATCTCTCTATATGGAACTGTTTTTCGTGATAAGTGCTTAATAACAGATGTCTCCCCATCATTTAGCCCCCCAACAAAAAACTATTACCCACAAATTATCATCGTTATTCATGATTAGAAAATAAATCTAGATAAGTAATGTAATAAATGCTATAATAAACTATAAGCATGCAATAATAAACTCGATTCACGTTGTCTTTAATTCGATCATTGTTTTTCTTTTGCAAAATTAAACATTGAAATGCAGTTTAACATTTCACTAAACTTGTTACCTGTTATACATAAGAACGTCTGGTTTCCACAATTTGTTTGGAGTTATTCGTAAATCCTTCACACCACCGTAATCGGACTCGTTCCAGCGTAGGTTATAATCATTCCATTCCTGAATTGTTCAACAAAAAAACAAATAACATAGATATGTAATCGTAATAAACGTTCAAATCGTTTGCATTTTCATAATGTTGATATTTTTTGTATCCATTTGATTCGGTTTTAATTATTTTTCTCGCAACCATCGATTAAATGGAAACAAAATTGCATTTTTTACTCTAGCAATACTACAAAGAGAACATGTACACAAATATTTAGCAAACAATTAATATAGCAATATATATTACATATAGCGAGTGCCAATAAATTCATGCTAGTTTTTTTAACAGTGTATATAAGAATGACAAATATCCTCATTTACATTACGATGTCATTCGAATGTACATTGTTTCGAAAATTTATTACAAACATGCATTTCCGATATTTTTATATAAATAAAATGATTGCATGAATACATGCTTGTTGAAAGGGGGCGGCGGCGGTTACATGGACGTATTTTTATGGGATTTTTGGGTCCAGTTTTAATATTTGATTTTTAACGATTTTATGTTTAGTGTTTTAAATTTTATGTATTGTATTGTGTTTAGGTTTTATTAACTCATTGTTCTTTTTCTAATTTTCTATACACTTTTTTCCATTATTAATCTGAACAAAACAAAAAACCAAGACAGATAAAAAGAAAAACTGAAAACACACAAATGATTTGTGTACTTAGGTATATTCCCGTTTCTTAATATCTCTAAGTATACGGGAGCAAATATACAGGAATGGGAAGTAAAAACAAACTATGAGAAACTATTAATCATTGGGGATTGTCTATTATGTATTCCGAGGTCTCATTTCCAGTGAAATTGAACTGAAACCTCGTCTAACAAAGTAAAAAATCCAACTAAGGAAAAATAGAGAAAAATATACCTCATTAAGAGCAAAAATTCGATTGTTAATAAGTTAAGTTAAAAAGCATAGTTAATTAATACAATAGTTTTAAAATATTTAACACACACGGCAGTAGACCATAGTAACTTACGAAACCGTTTATGTGTTTTACGATAAAAATATATATATCTACTACGATAAGGTGCACTGAAATAATGTAATCAGTTTTATATTATGATAACCGGAATCCAGCTGTTTACTTCCTAAACTGTTATAAGGGAATGAAATGATTGCACCTTTTTATATATGAATACTTGGAAAAGTTTTCCAAAGAGAAATGAATCGTATATCGCTAGTTACAGGTCTTGTATAACTACATATAAACTTCTAGATTTGTAAGATATTTCCGCTAAAAAAACTCATATATCTATAAGTACCCGATTGAGTGGCAGGCAAATGTCCATATAATATACTCGATGAACACAACACTACACCGAGGTGGTCTAGAGAGATCTATAGAATTTGGTACTGGTACGGAGTGGTTATTCAGGTACTGAAGGATACTGTCAAACTGCTAGAGAGTTGATACTTTACTCAATACTGAATGTCGTAGCAATGCTGCAAAAACTAAGTTCAACTTTTACAGGAAGGCATCAACAACTAATAGGAGTCAAAATACGAAAAATATAGAATATAAATGTAATAATTCGACGTATACAGCAATAATAATACAATGATTAAATAACTATTATAATAGTCGATACAAAATTAATTACCTACTCAATACTGGAAATAATAACTAATTAACTAATAATGAAATGATAAAGGGGGGCGGGGGCGGGGGGCAATGAAATTCAGAACACCATTATATTCGAGCTTATACTGTGGGGGGTAGAAAACAGAAATAAACTCAATAAAATCCATCATATATTCTTTTCAGTGGGGTATTTTTGAAAGATAAATTGGCGGGGTATAGAAACAAGTATAAATAAGGTAAAAGAAAATTGAAAAGAAAAATATTAAACAGGATAGACTCAACATAACCAACCAACTGCCGTGTGTGTAAAGTATGTTTAGTTATTTAATTGGTTTTCACTTACCAAAGAAAGCCAAATATTTGTTATTAGGAGTTGATTCTTCTCGTCCTATGGTAAAACAATAAAAGGGAAAACATCGGTAGTTAGTCACATAACAAGGCATGCATTTAGCACTAGCCGGCCTTTGCCTCACAAGAAAACCGCCCCAAACACCTTAAAGAAATCGAAATAATTGTGAAATTCTTGTCTAGTTATGCAAAAGGCTTGGCCGTCTGTGCTTCGACGATTAGACAATGGCCGCGTTCAAATTGTTCATGTATACACGAATAACAGCAATTGTGATTTTCTCATTTTGATATCGTGTGTATGATGTGGGATTGCGGGATGCGGCCTATGTCATCCGCCGCAGGAGCTATTTATAATACGTCCATAGCCATTTAGCCAAGAGTCAAACACTAACGATGTATCCCACAAGCATCTAGTGTTTGCTCCGCTATTAAACACTGCGTTTTTAGGCCAATCTTGGACCACATGACACTTACCAAATTCAACCACGCGTTTGTCGTGAGTATCTGATTCTTTTCGTCCTACACAAGGGAAAACAAATAATAAAAAAACACAACAAAGCAGAGTCTATAAAACTGGATTCCACTCTGTATGTGATCGACAGATTTTCCTTCTCAATTTTCTAGAATTGTTTTTTGCCTTGGTCTTGTTGAAATCAGGAACAAAAAAAAGTGGTTGTTTTTCAAAATAAAATGAAAACATAAATGCTGCTGTTGCTCGGGTATTGTATAAAGGTGAAATAAAAATGGGGAAGAAAAATAAACTATAATACTTATATCATCTTTAGAGAGAGTATTATCATCATTTCCCTTGGTTTTATGTGAACACACGTGCTTGTTGGCGCGCTGTGTGTGTGTCAGTGCGTTTTTCTTTACCTCTTATAGTTCTCTGTGTCGCCCTTTTCTGAGCGAGAAATCTTTGTACAATTTTTTTGTCTATTCACGTTTTTGAGTAGCAACATATATAATAGTCCTAAACGATAATCAGTTTTTATAATAAAAAAATATCCTATTAAATTCTTAAAACTCCATTAAATACGTTGTACCTGTCAGTAAAGTGGCAATAAATTGCCTCCCCTTGACGTTAAGTGTATTTATTAAAACAGAGCGAAAAAAAGTTAACTTGTAAGTGAACTTCAACTTTATATATTTTCCTCCACTATACATACATATTGGTATTAAGAAAAAAAACACTAACTATGTACGTATAAAGAGGCGATTAGAAAAGAATTTGGACTTTTTTTGGCCCTCCATCTACTTTTAATACTAACCACGTCAATAATTTGCTGCAATGTTAGGCCGAACTTAACTTCCAATGGTTCCGACTCGTTGAATACAGGTCTCTCCAATACGTTGTATTTCTCTAACAAATTATTAAGCAGCAACTTTTCATGCGCCCCCTGCTCCGACCCTGTGGAGAAAAATGCCTCATTCACAACATTATATAAACATAAACGGTGCACATTTTGCCAATATATAGAAAGAGCCGATTAATATTTGCTCATTAAAAAATATGGTCTCATAATACAAGTGTGTTAACTAAAGCTTTAACGCTTTTAATAACTTATTCAATGTTATCAAATCTAGTGGGATTAGAATAATAGATAAACCTGGGACTATTATTTTAATAATAATTGTTCTCTATATCGTTTCACTTTAGTTAAAGTACAAGTAAAACATTAATTATTCGCAGTGTGCCTGTTAAATATTAACACATGGATTTAATTCAAATGAAAAACTTCTCTCTTCAATTAGAGTGATTAATAATCTAATTTCAGTTATTGACCAGAATCAGATGTAGGCAAATTAAATAGAATAATTAATGTTGTTAATACTAATAGCGTATAAATTGAAAAGCAGTCTACAATGAAGAAGAGCACATCATCATTATTATCATCATGTTCATCGTTCGTTCGAGTTGATAATGAAAATAAAAAACGCTCTAAAAATCGAAACGTTCCAATATTATAATGTTAATGTCTGTGAAACGTATTTCATTAACATTATACTAAAAGGTATACATAAAATCAGTAAAGTTATATTAAACGAAAATCTTAATGAAACATTCATTAAAACGAAATGTGGAGAATTGGATTTTAGATATTTATGTATGAGACCAAGTTGGAGAAATATAATTTTTAATATAATACCCCAGTATTATATGTGTATATATGTTTGAGTGTGCAAATAGTTGGATGAAAACTTTTCACTAGCTGATGTTGACTGTTG
This sequence comes from Silvanus unidentatus, assembly GCA_963930825.1. NCBI lineage: Eukaryota > Metazoa > Arthropoda > Insecta > Coleoptera > Silvanidae > Silvanus > Silvanus unidentatus. Next base: position 832,301 of record OZ005763.1, read on the forward strand.
TTTATTGATGAAAACTTTCCAATGGAAAACGTTTCTTCCTTAAAGGCAGATCTGTCTACAATGTTTATTGTTTAACGTTTGAAACTTTTAAGAAAATATCTCATCTTAAACTATTCCAATATAAGTTTAAGATGGATTACTTTTCATCATAATACAAATAGATTCGGGGCCCGCCGCCGTTTGAATAAAATTTTTTCTTTTTTATTACACCATCCTCCACTTTCTTATTAATGGCTAGAGATTTGCTTTTTGCTATAAAATGTGTTAGCTGCAGTCGCAATAAAAATAGTGGGATTTTCTTGTAATTGATGGTTTAATGGTGTGAGAGTCGCCGGAGAGAAGGTATTTATTTACCGATAGGTAATAAATATATATATAAAGAAAATGATAGTGTGTGTGTAATGTTGTGTTTTCTAGATAGACAGTGGGGGGCGTCCTATGTGTTTTTCAATGCAATAATGATTCTTGAGACACAAATTTCTTGTGTAATATGGGGGTATTATTGAGTTGAGACTTCACCTGGTAACATAGTGACGAGCAGGAAGGGTATAGCCATCAGCGGCACCAGTCGCACGCTCCGTATCATTCTAGTTGTAATTTGGAGAGTTCATGTCTTTGGCGACACTCCTCCAGACTTGGCCGTCATGCCCTAGGAGTGCAATCGACTGTGGCCGTCGAGCGTCCTCCGTGTACGTCGACTGTCGTTGTCAACACACGCCCACTGGCACCGCCAATTTTGCGCTAGTACTAGCTGAACATAGCATTTAGCACACGCGAAACTATACTAGCCATTGTAACGGGTAATCAGGACTTGGGGCGACAGCACTAAGAACTCGCCTCGCCAACACCGTCTTCTGCACTAATGGTGGCGACCACTAGGTTTGTTGCTGCGCTGATGCTGTTATCTGTTCACTAGTCGCAGACCCGTTGTTGCTCAGCTTCCCAATCTGGTTGCGGGAGATACAATTTACGATCGATACATAGCCGCAAAATGCGCGCGCTGCCACTTTTGCCCCGGGTATACGAAATTTGCTTGCTTTCGCTTGATTCCTGAATCTCCACCACGTTCCTCTAATGTTTTATCAACTCAAAATCAACAACAGCCACTAAACTATTATGCATCTGTATGTACCTTTATGTATGAGAACAATACTAAACATAATTCACTTGTCGTTGAATTTACGTCTCGACTCAAAACCGATTCGATGGCATGTTGGACGACCCTTATAAGTAGTTATCTACAGGCAATTTCATGTATTTCTTTCAACAATGATAGAATATATAGCAGTGCGCGTGAACTCTTTTGATCACAACGAAATTTTCAACAAAATCAACACGGTTTTTTTACGGGGGGAAGGACAAATTCAACAAAGACGTTCAAAAATCAGTTAAGAATCAGGTGTCCGATCTTTTGATCTTTCCTCTGAAAAAGGAGGATTGTATTTGATTAATATAAATTTGGGTAACAAAAAATTCAGGGGTCAAAAATGAATGAACCCAAATTGATGGATTTCAAAAGTAAAAAATAATGAACCTCCCTTTGGTCTCTGTTTTGATATTAAATCGTTTCTAATTTCTGCTTTAATTCACCAAAAATTCAAGAGTCAAAAATGAGTGAACACCCAAGATTTGAATATAATAGGAAGACAGCCGAAATTGTCTACCTTACATTTTAACAAATGGATGGGATTTGAAACAGTTGAAAAGTAAAAGGAGAGGACCTCCTTTTGATCTTCCTGCTGAAAGTAAAGGGCCCTTATCCATCTAGTTCTAAATGTAGACTGTAAGCCTAATTTGTATTTAATTAATAAATTCGTGTCTGTTTTCCTTTTGATATGAAATCGTTTTTTTATCTCTTGCATATCTTTTTCGTCAAATCAAGTGCAAAACTTGTGCAATTCAATTTTAATAGTTAAAAATAAACGCTTTATATCCATAACTTTTTCTCCTGAGCGTATATAGATTTTTTTTTGTTATGAAATCGAGTAGAAAATTTATGCTAGACGAGATTTGATATGAGATTTCTGCAGCAAAGTGAGTAATTGTATATTTAACATATAAAGTCACACTTTGACCTTTGAATGCATATTTTTATTGAGAAATAAACTTTACACCAGATGCATTGGATGTGCAATTTCTTTAAGAATTAGATACTTAAATATATAAGCGAGACTCTTAACTAGTCTAGACACGAGTAAGTAAAAATTTCAATTTCCTTAATTTGCAGGGATTAAAATGGAAACATTTTCAACTACAGAGTTTTGTAATGAGAATAAATTTTCTTTGATAAACATTTCATTGTAGAAAAAGTAAAACAAGCAGACAAAGCTGAGAGTTATCCACATATAATTTCTCTAAAAAAGAATGCTTTGTGAATAGAATGCAAAAAATGTTAACAATTCCACACTCCATGAACAAATTCGAAATTGTCATGTATACAAACTTTTGCATTAATTCTGCAGTTAGGTACATAGGTACAATGGAAACTTCATCACTTATATTATTAATAAGTTCTTTATTAAATTATTTAATCCTCGCTAAATACACAAAAAGGGAATTTGGGCTAATTTTCAAGCATCACAAAACAACAATTAATGTTTGAATAAAACTTTTCGTCAAAAATCGATTAAACATCCTTGTTATTAATTTGAATAAGTAAATTCAAGAAACACAACACCAAACCAGATATCTTTTATTCATCATATTCGAAATGTTATTTAGATCAGAATCTTCGGTGAAAGAAAACCATGATAAAAGTGTCCTTAATACACTTTTTATTAAATAATAACTCCCTTTTACGAATATACCAAAGTGACCATAAAACTCCTCGTTTTACGTATTAAAAATTCTATTTATTTTGATAAAATACATATTTAACATTTAACAACAAAGACATTAAAAATGTACACTTGGGTGGGTGAAACCCTTAAAAGTAACGATGCTCTCTACTAACCTAATAAAAAATGTTATAGCAAAATGATATTATCACTTTATTAAATAATTAAAGACTGAAAATGGGTTAACGAAAATGCAATTGAGCAAAGCACGCAGATTGTTAAGAGAAATGGCAAAAAGGTATAGAGAGCGAACAGTTCATATATGCAGGCAGGACTACAAAGAAAATGTACCTATACATTATAAAATTGAATTTTTATTTGATTCGACATACATTTTGCTGAAATATAAAGTAAAACATATGCAAACATATAGAGGATTTTTTAAGAATCGAAAGAAAATCGTTTGATCGTGTGTACCAATGTAATAAAGAAAATCTATAGAACAGTTTGAATTTTGGACAGAGTCGGTTGGTTATACATATACAGAGAAATGTAGAGTAAAGCCACCTGATTCATACGCAAATCTAGGACAACGTAGATCGACAATGGCATGGAGCAGAGCAAAAACATCTCCCCTCAGTGGAGGGATGCTGCGCCCTCAACAAGTGTGTTAACAAAGCAGCCAAACTCAGGTCATGAATGACATTCGATCCACAGTTTCACAATGTACATAGTCTTTTTGAAAATAGCTTTTTAATCAATATATGGAAGATGTATTTTTAAATCGAATTAAAAACTTACTCAACTCATGCACAGGAATGCGAGACTTTTTACTGATGAAAACACATAAAATATTGTGCTGTTAATATTTATTCGGTTGTAAAATACTTTATTTGCTACATTATTAAAGGCAAATAAAATATTTATTTTATTTAATGTTAAAATAAAATTACATTTTACATTTTTTATAGCAAGTCTTCCATGCATGTCTTATCCGTTTGTGATAAATAGCAAATGCTAGTACAGATGATAATTGAATAACGTCCAGTCATAATTCACTTTCAGTTTTTATAGAAATTTTCATTGAATAGAGATTTTATTGATTAGAAAAATATTGTTTTGTATTATATTGTGATATATTCGTAACATAGAAATACGGAGATTTTCCTGCCACCTAGGGAAACAGTTTCGACGAGAACTTTCGGAAAAGTCCACTAGGTACCGTGACAATCCATATTTCCTGCTAATTTCAGAAAAAAATCCATTTTATCCACGTTCTAAATATTTTATTCTCCTGTATGAATTTTTAATCACCACCAATTAAAATTCCTTCATCTTTCAACAAATTCCAATATGGAAATATTGATTATTATAAAAAAGAATCGATTATTACGTGAATATCAGACCACAATTCCTGCCATCTTCAAAGCAGGACCTCAACAACGTACGAATTCCTTTCAAAATGACTAAAACACAAAATTCAAATAAAATTTAATATGATTTGTTGTAACTGTACATAATAGCAATATTGAAACAAATGTTTGTATTGATACAACAGAGCAGGGACCCTTTTTGATTTGAATAAGCCACCAGGTGTTGTATATATCGGTGTATGGTGCACGTGGATACCAACATTTAACACACCACCACTATAATGTAGATAGAAAAGATATTTAAATAGATTCAAATTACCGACAAATTATTTTCTGTCACATGTTGTTTCAACTTCCTTCCTATTACAAAAGACACAAGAAGTGCGCTTTCATTTCATAACCGAATATCTCTTTTAACATATCATATTTGGCAAAGTACAGTTTTCGGTGAATTGAAAAGGGTCTTCCACACATACAGTTCACCCTTGTTGAATTTACCCTCGCATTGAAGACTCGGTAGAGTGCTCAGTTGCAAATTGTTGTTAGCGCGAGGAGAGAGAGCGAGCGTTTGGCTGAGGACAGGCGGGGTGTGGTGGTTGGAACGGTTTTTGTGTTTAGTGTGTATATAAGGGCGAAGGGTGTGCGAAACGCGACTTGGAAGCGCAGCACGAGGGTTTGTAATAGCAAGGGAAACGCGCAGTACCACCTGGCGTCGTGCCCTCCCCATTCAATTCAGTATCGACCGGCTGGCGGAGTTACAATTTTCACCACGGATACAAATCGAAATTGAAGTCGAATGACAAAGTTGGTACGGAACACGGGGTTCCTTTCAATCGAAGTGAGCATGCGAATGGTTTATTTAAACGAGTCTACGACACAGTGAAGACGAAAATGAGACAATTGTTTGTTAACGCAAAGAATGTTGATAAAACACCGTTGCCATCGGATTGTGCGATGGAACGGTGTAGGAAGCCGTCGTAAACAAAGTGCCAGTGGTTTATAGTGGGGCTCCATAACAAAAAAAAATAATTCAAATCCGTGTTGTGTGCTGGGTGTTGTGTGGTGTATGTTTTTGTAAAAGTGCTGCAAACTGAAACAATCGCAAAGAAAAAACAAAACGTTTCGATTTTTTTTCAATGTTGTACAATTGTAGGGACGTTGTAATGAGCGCCCTTAAATTGCTCGCTTTTTTGACGGATGGTGTACAGTGCCGTATTGGCCATCAGTGAGCGACTCTTCAAAGGGTCCATCATGATGGATAATATTGGTAAGATGATTGAACAACAAACGCTAGCTGAACAAGGGGTCGATTCTCCTGATAATAATGCGCATGCGGTCGGTGCCGGTAGCATGGAGACGCAAGTCGTCCGTATGAGGCTCGTGTCTCGGGCTGTTGTCGAAAGGCGTCTTGTTAAACAAGAAGAAAACGATGGCCCATTATCTGTTATTGTTCAACCACAAGACGAGTCAAGAGACTCTGAACTACTCAGTCCTGGCAAATTGTCACCGACTACCGTCAGTGTAGCAAATATGATAGACGCAACCGATTTCCGTACTTTACAACCAGAACCCACTTATCAGACATTAACATCGGTTAATGGACGTATGTCACCACCTGGTTACAGTCCAAGTTCATCGTATGCTACATTAACACCATTACAACCATTGCCGCCCATTTCGACCATGTCCGATAAGTTCGCTTACGGACATGCCAGCAATGTGACCGGTTCCTTTACTGTTATGCAAAACAACAGTCTTGGTATCGGGCTCGGTTTGGGTGTTGGTGTGAATTCAAACACACCCTATACGATGACCAACATGGGCATGACACCGCCACACAATTACTCATCACCCGGTATGGGAATCCAACAGCAACCGAGTCCGATAAGTCCGCAAAGTGCGTACAGTCAAAATGGATTGCCATCGCCACAGAAGAGCATGTCACCACCAAGTTACGATTCACCTTATGGTACACAACGGGATCTGGTTGCCAGATCGTTGCATAGTCCGCAATTGAGTCCACCATCGGCGTCGCTCAATTCACCGGATGGTACACTAGTGACCAGTTTCAGTGGTACCACATTGAACGGTCTCGGATTGCAAAATCATCCGCCTACTTTAGTGCAAATCGCCCCACCACAACGGGATTGTTCACCGTCACCACCGGTGGTGACGTTACAACAAGCGCCATCAGTCACACAACAACAACAACAGCAACAATCACAGCAACAACAACAACAAACACAACAACAACAAGTCCAACAACAGACCACAATACAGCAAATCACGACGAAGAACACGAGTCCTGGCTCGTTGACGGTGCCAGCGATAGCGGCTGACGTCGAGGAGATCAACACGAAAGAGTTGGCACAGAGGATTAGTGCTGAATTGAAGCGATATAGTATACCACAAGCAATATTTGCACAAAGGGTACTGTGCAGATCGCAGGGTACGCTCTCCGATCTGTTGCGGAACCCGAAACCATGGTCCAAGTTGAAATCGGGAAGAGAAACATTTCGAAGAATGTGGAAATGGTTGCAAGAGCCGGAATTTCAAAGGATGTCTGCTTTACGATTAGCAGGTACGCATTTAAGGAAAGACATTATTAAACAATGGTGGAAAAATTAATTAGAAATCTAGCCAACCATCTTTCTATCTCGACCGTGTATATTTCTTTCGTTCTTTGTGTTGAATTTGAATCCGTACAAATGCCAAAAGGGTAATAAAAGAAACCCATTACAATACATACCAAACTCGTACTTTCAACATGAAAAAAAAGCACACTGATAATATGTTTAATGAAATTTTTCTACTGAAGAAAAAAAATAGAACGTATTTTCCAAACCGGAACCTATTATATTACAAACTGCATCCCTATACAAACATTCAACCCTAAATGTAATAATATTATAAGTAAGGAATAGTTTTTTTATTAAAATACCCGATGTGTTAGGTGGTATTGAATTTCCTAAACTCAAATTGGATACTTGTATTACGTTGACTGATTTGAGTTCCACAAATATCTACTTAAAATATTCACAATAGTTTTTTTCTTTCGCTATTGGGAATTGTGAATATTCTAGTTTTGAACGTATACTAGTAGGGAGAATGTGAAAAAACAGTTTTTAAAGTCCTTTATATGTGAAACAAACCAGTGTCCGCATGACGTGAAAGTAAGGTGAATCATCAGACAACATATCGATTTTTCCCTCTTTACCAGAACAGTGGAGGGTTAGAGGGTGATTTTGTCGTCGTACAAGTTAAAGCGCGTGTTCCTCACTTTAATATACCATGTTATGTACGATATAAATACGTACAAATATTATATAAATATTTTCGAATTTCCAACGTGGAAATGTTGCTGCTTTCCACGTAATCTTATCAGATTCAGTTATTTATTACGTTATTTTGGTAAATTATCAAAGTACACGTTCCATCTAGGGAAATTAAAATGCAAAATTTTATTTTATTTCATTTGAATTTGAAGAAACTAAGAGAGTCCAGTGTGTATTTGTTCAATCAAAAACCAAATTTGCAACATGAAAATTGAAAGATATACTCTAACTAGTCTAATTATAAAACTCCCCTCAGGGCATCAAATAATAATTTATTTAAACAAAATAGAGAATTGAAATAAAAATTGTGAATATGTGAAAATATTTTATATTTTATATATCAGTATCATATAATTCTACATATACATATATACGCTTTATAATATTAAAGTATTGATTTTTATTTCAAGAGTTCTGATACTCTTATAATGTTTTATATACCTACATATACATAAAATATACACAGTGTTTTATATATCTCCTAATAGAATTCATTTTCTACACTTTGTTTCAAATAAAGACAAAGTACTTGTATGCACAGCCAAAAGAATGATGTAAACGAGAATCGAGGCAGACATAATATTCAGTAAAATAATAGAGCAAAACATTTTTGCAAGAAGATTTCGAATAAGAAGAAGAGACATTTTACAGTGGGGTGTTCAACAAGTAAATAGCCCCAATAATACTGTGGTGGTTCAACATTACTTAGGTTGAAAACACAAGAATATTAGTTAAATGTTTGCAAAATGTTATTGTATTTATGTTGTCGTTGTTGACTTCTCTCTTGTTTCATTGCAGACTGCCAGATGCGCAATGTAAACGTGAGGGCAGTCAACTCCAAACGAAGAATACCATCCACCTCTTCTTCGTGCTTGTGAGTTTCTATTTAACTGTCCACTGTCTGTCTCGATGTATATTGTTAGGAAAACTGACCCATTTACCACAAATACCTGAAACAGAAAATGTGCAGAATCAAGTTTAATGATTAGGGTGTGCATGAATATTTCTATGTTGCATGTCTGAATGAGTATATACTTTGATGAAGTTGGTTGGAAAAATTTTTAGGCAGAATCAATAACAATACGATCTTATTTCAATAATTAAATCGCCAATATTGTACATTTGTTATATTTCATCAAGTATCAACTAATCTTCTCAATTGATTTTTCAGCTGCTCAGATTCCACAACGAGGCAGTAAGTATTCAACAATTCCTTCAGTTCGATGTGTAATTAATTGCTATTTTCAGGTTGCAAGAGGAAAGAGGATCCTTCGAACAATTCGGATCAATTACCTACACCGAAGAAGCCGAGATTGGTTTTCACCGATCTCCAACGACGTACCCTACAAGCTATTTTTAAAGTAACAACAAAACATTTTTTTTGCAAAAGATTATTGAATTTGTTTTTAGGAGACAAAAAGGCCGTCAAAGGAGATGCAAGTGACGATTGCAAGACAATTAGGTTTAGAGCCGACAACAGTTGGTAATTTCTTCATGAATGCACGAAGAAGATCAATGGACAAATGGAAAGATGAGGACCCAAAAGCGTCCACCACGTTATTACACCAGCAAATGTCCCCCGGTATGGATCAAGACGATTTAGACCACGATGGAGATTTGGACAATGACGTTGACGATCAAGAGGATGTATTGTGACATGCATTTCGTAATCGACATTTGTTGTTGCTGTGACACTTTTATATCTAAGTTAAATGATTGTTTGGTTTTCAAAGTGACGGCGCTAAATTTTAAATAGAGAAACAATTTAGTTGTAATTAAAAATAGTGGTAGAATTCACCTATTTAATTGTGTATTTGACCGACAGTTTTACAATCTTGTGATTTTTTGCGCGAAACATCACCAATGTTACCCTTTTCATCTTTTAACAATTTTATTTATTAACTAATGTGCCAGTACAGTCGCATTTATTAACAAAAAAGACTTTACGTTCAACAAATTGTACTGTCTCATTACGTTTATTGATGTTAAATCGTTTTTTATTTCAATTCAAAGTACTTAAAGTAAGCTTTCTCTCAAATTCTATTTGTTCAAATCACTTTTATGCTGTCAAATAATTTAAGTAATTTCAGAGAAACTCTAGATTTATGGAGTGGTCTAGAATTTTATATAAAATTAATTGGGTGTTACACTAGATAAAACATAATTTTACCCTTAATTTATTGAAATCGTAGCAAAATCGTTACCTGATCACTTATTTCAAATTTATGTAAGATATATTCGTTTTTCTTTTTATATCTAATTGAACATCCAAACATTTATTGCCACTCGCAAACAAACAGTACAAAATTCGTACGAATAATGGAGGAATAGTTCATAAAGATCAAAAAATAACAAATAATACTAATTAGAATAGTGAAACTATAACAAAATCCAACATGTACATTCCAAAATGAACTTTATTTATTATTACTGTGCCATTCCAAGTATTTTTTATTTATGTATACCTCAAATTTGTTGTCTAGTCATGGAACGAAATTTTTTACCTGATTCTTTGTTATGTTTATTTATTTAATATAATTTTTAATTTGAATAAAAAAAGCGAAATCTATTTAACAGGTGATGTACGTTTACGAATTAAATTATTAATTTATATACCTGCATACATTCCATTATTTATGGTGAGAATAAAAAAGAGACATCATTTGAATTGTTTTTGTGATTTTATATACTTATTTATCTGTGATCGATTTATTATAAAAACAATTACCATTCAGAGATAAAAACACATCCACACACTCATAACAGCAGGTCAAATACAACTTTAAAAGTTAATTGAAGAGAAAATGTCTTTTTACGCAAAAAAAGTAAATAATGAAATTTGTAAAATATCAGTAACGCTATAATATATTTTGGTAAAAAATCTAAAGTTTATATTTTAGCACAAACAGATTTAAGGAATAGTAAAATGAGTGAAATGGATCTTATATTACTAAACAATTTTTTTCCCAAAACAAAATAATAATGTACAAAATGATGATGAGATGGATAAAACCCAAATAGCGTTTTTCTTTTGCAATTTGTGTTTATTGTGTAAAGCAAGTAGTCAAATATTTTTGTATGCTCAAAGTGTGTCAAAAACTACCAATTTGATAATTAAAGCGAATGATGAATAAGAAATCTGACAAAACCTTTGCATGAGCATACAAGAAAGTATTCTTTTTGTGAATAAATGAAAAACTTGTAATATACTTTTATATAATTTGTTCATATAAAAGTAATAACAATGATGATGAATATTTGATGTATAAAAGAAGTTGTTATTTACGTTCATTTTAATTTTTGTAGAATTTTTGTGTTCGTTCAATTCTTTTGAGTCTGTGAACAGTGAAAAAAAAATAGAGACATATTTAATAGTACTGTTATATCTATGTAAATATTAAAGGATAACAAAAAGTATTTATATATAATACCTAGTATTGTTGGGATCACTTTTGCTATGAGAAAAAAAACATAAATATGTAAACTTTCGACTCTAAAAAGATTAGAGCATCAGGCTTTTATTTCATTTTTTATATCGACTCTATGTAAGCTGTATGGAAAAATTGCTTTTATTTGTTAAATGAAATATGAAGAGATAACGTTAATTTTTACTTATTATTTTTAGTAAAAATAAAAAAAAACATTTTGAAAAACACCTCACCTTCGTGACAGAAATTTTAGAGTCACGAAATGCCTTAAATATAACATGTTAAATGTTGTATAAGTCTAGTCAGCACTATGTCAGACCGTGTCCTTTTTCTGTACAATTTTTGTTCTAGTCCAGTTTTTTATAATTATTGTATTATATATTTTTTAATTTTTATATTATTATTATATTTTAGATGAAGATAATACTCTGAATCACCGCGATCCAGTTCACATCTAGTTGGATGCTGTGAAAAAAGAGGCAAACCAATTGAAACTACAGGGTGTCCCAAAAATCATTAATTTTTCATCCTGACAATTCGTTTATCACACATTCATTTCCATCTCAACCAATGTACATTAAACAGTGATTTTCTCGGACACCCTGTAACCAACTTATAAATGTTTTGTGCAATGATTTAAAGAAACTTGTCCCTGTTTTGTTGTATATTTGAAATGATTAACAGGCAGCATCCACGCTAATGTGTGTACTTATATAAGTTTTTTGCACGATGATGCACTTTTCTATTGATTTTTGTTAGGACTTTTCCGAATGAGAGAAAAGTCGAACCTGTCCCCCCAAAATTAACCCTCCCCCGTCAAAATAACAAATTAAGTATTTGATCGTCTAAGTGAACCGTAACCGAAATGATTGGGAAGAGAAATCTAAAAAAATTCTTTAAGAAATGAGAAAAACCTGAAATTATTTTAGTGCAATAGTAATAAAGAGAAGGGAAAAAAACTAAATAAAATGAGAAACGTGTAAAAATGGCAATACCATATCCCATCAGTGTAAAATCGTGATTACACACGAATATACACACAATTCTGTAGGATTATAGCGTTGATTAAAGAAATATTGAAAATAAATTTACTGTTGTTTTAATTAAAACCATTAAACGTTCCAATATGGTGTGTGATTTGGTAGAAAAAAACAATGTTGTTAGAAAAATGTCCGTTTTCAAGTAAATTGGTGGTATTAATCGATCCGACGCTGATGACGCAGTAGCATTAAATTCGGTGTGCGTCGTCGTCGATCGGACATGATGACCTAGACGTCGTCGTCGTCAGCATCGTCGTCTCTCTAGCTCTCTGCAGTAAGTGGCTCTGAAACGCACACTACTAGCACAATGTATTCGCCTGAAATAGGCCCGTGTTTATATTTATTAGTATAGAATTTTGTTGATTCCAAAAAAACCGTAAAACGGACCAAAAACCCAACGGCCAGAAATGAAGCAAATTGTGATACGTGACGGTGTCGGAACGAGCCCAAGAAACTGTTCATAATCTTTTGTGATAAGAGAAGGAGAAGAGAGAACGTAAATAATATTAAAATAAGAAGTGATGTGTTTGTAGGAAGATTCTGAGTCATTTCGTATATAGGAAAGCAGCGAGTTTCTGTTTATTGTGCGTATTCTCATAAGTTGATTCTTGTTGGTGGTTTAAAGCTCCTCAAATAGCTAGTGAATTTTTGGTCGTTGAACCAAGTGGCGATCATTCCTCCGCATAGTATGGCCTCGGTCGCCGCTTGGCTGCCATTTGCCCGGGCGGCGGCCATCGGTTGGGTGCCCATTGCAACGCACCCACTTCCGCCGCCCCCAATACCAAAAGACCGCCGTAAAGCGGACGATGAAAAACTGCTAATCAACGTCTCGGGCAGACGGTTCGAGACATGGAGGAATACATTGGAAAAATATCCGGACACATTGTTGGGCTCAAATGAACGTGAATTCTTCTACGATGAAGAATGCAAAGAGTACTTCTTCGACCGGGATCCGGACATATTCCGGCACATACTCAACTATTACCGCACCGGCAAACTCCATTACCCCAAACACGAGTGTCTCACATCGTACGACGAAGAGCTCGCCTTCTTCGGCATTCTACCGGACGTGATCGGTGATTGTTGTTACGAGGACTACAGAGACAGGAAACGGGAGAATGCTGAACGTTTGATGGACGACAAATTGTCGGAAAACGGGGACCAGGCACTGCAACAATTAACGAATATAAGACAGAAAATGTGGCGGGCATTCGAGAATCCGCACACATCGACGGCCGCTTTAGTGTTTTATTATGTAACTGGTTTCTTTATTGCCGTCTCTGTGATGGCGAACGTCGTCGAAACGGTACCATGTGGCAGTAGACCGCGTGGTGCTGGCTCACTTCCATGCGGTGAACGTTACAAAATTGTATTCTTCTGTTTAGATACGGCATGTGTTATGATATTCACTGCTGAATATTTGTTGCGAATGTTCGCTGCACCGAATCGGTACAAATTCGTGCGATCTGTTATGAGTATTATTGATGTGGTCGCTATATTGCCTTACTACATTGGATTAGGGATTACCGACAACGATGATGTATCCGGTGCATTTGTAACATTAAGAGTATTCCGTGTATTCAGAATATTCAAATTCTCCAGACATTCGCAGGGTCTTAGAATATTGGGATATACATTAAAGTCTTGCGCTTCCGAACTTGGCTTCCTTGTCTTCTCATTGGCGATGGCCATCATTATATTTGCTACTGTTATGTTTTATGCTGAGAAGAATGTTGGCAAAACGTTCACATCCATACCGGCCGCATTTTGGTACACTATTGTCACTATGACCACATTGGGGTGAGTTTTATAACATTTTTCCTCGGTTTTTTACTGGAAAACATGGTCGGGAATTTGATAGAATTTTGTTTTTCAATAGAGCGGACGTTGATCGATAAATTGTTAAACGCACATCCGATGCTGTTTGCTAAAACTCGTTAAATTTAAACGAGTTGCCGGTTAATCTCTACATAAATTTGCTACCATAGATGAAAATAGATGTTTTACATCTATTTATAATATGGACCACATAACGCGATAATAAGCGAATTAAATGAATATGCGACACGTAATCTATTTTTATTAATAAAATGTGAAATTGCGACATGATGGTAGACCCACAATTTTCCATTCCTTTCACAAAAAAATCCGAGTGCGGAAAATCCCATTTGATTCAATTAAATGCAATATGTATCTATAGTTGTTTTCCAAATTCTTACATTTGATATTTAAATATTTGTTAAACGTCAATATCTTTTCTTTAACATAAACAAATAACAAACATATATATTTATGTCTGTACACCGGATATTCTATTTTTTGATATTTGTTTATTGCATTTTACCTTATTACAAACATTTTTATTATATCCTACTTAAAATATCTTTAACCCGAAATTCCACTCTCTCTCTCATTGATCGATCAGCATTTTTTATGTAAATCAAATGCATGGTTAATTAGAAATCAATAAACGCGTTAATTAAGTCCATCAATTTTGTGGGCCAATTCACTATAAAATCCAGTATACCACTAAAATTTCACAATATTAAAATAAATATACAACTACATATATATATAGTTTTATATTTAGAAAAACATTTAGCAAAAATATTTACACACACATGTGTTCAAATTAATTTTACTAAAACGATGTGCTCTCTTTCTTTTTCACCGCATCTTAGATATGGTGACATGGTGCCGGCGACAATAGCTGGCAAAATAGTCGGCGGTGTATGTTCGTTAAGTGGTGTATTGGTGATCGCTCTGCCCGTGCCAGTAATCGTATCGAATTTCAGTCGAATATACCACCAAAATCAGCGGGCGGACAAAAGGAAAGCGCAAAGGGTAAGGAACCATCAAAGTGAATCCGCTTCGTCACTGAATTTCCCTTTCGTTGTTGGCAGAAAGCGCGATTGGCGCGCATTCGCATTGCAAAAGCGTCCTCCGGAGCGGCGTTTGTCAGCAAAAAGAAGGCAGCTGAGGCACGGTTGGCGGCACAAGAGTCCGGCATCGAATTGGACGACAATTACCGCGAAGAGGACATATTCGAATTGCAACACCATCACTTGTTGCGCTGCTTAGAAAAGACCACCGATCGAGAATTTGTCGAATTGGAGGTGCCTTATAACGGCCATCCGAAGCGACCGGGCTCTCCGTCTCCCATCGCCAGTCCCGCACATTCAGCCGTCTCCATAGGACTGTTGCAATCGTGTTGCGGACGGTGCTGTCCACGACGGTACCAGCAGGCGTGCGGCAAGTACATGCCGGCCGCATCGGCCGCACAGACCAATCAAACTGGCAGCGGAATGGACGGCACTTACCTGGTGGAGGCATCATTTTAAATCAATTGAAATTATTTCTATATAATTTTCAACATATCACATCTTTAACAAATGACATTAAGTATATATGCGCGCCTTCACAGTCAATCGAACACTTATGCAAATTATTAGAAGAGTTTTTTTCAATAACTTCCTTATTGAAACTAACCGATTAATTAATTCTATCTTAATAACATTTATAAAATTGAGGGAGAAAATTATTGAGAATTTCAATCATCGATATTGTTGTGTAAAATGTGTAGTATAAATTGTGATATAGATATTAAATTTATGAGAAAAAAAATGTGCAAAAAAATATTGTATTTATTGACTGTTAATATGAAAGAATTTGTGTACCTTATCCTTGTAATTAAATGGAATTTAAAGAAATGAAATACACTAATTGTTGTACACTTCTCTAGGGCCGTTATTACGTTTTTAGATTTATAAATCGGCCAAATAGAAAGACGGTGGAACATTTTATTGTATAAATAGTCTTTATCTATAATAATAATTGAGGCATCATTCTCACCCTATGTGAATGAAACTAAACCTATGGGACCGATTTAATAAATTTAACAGCATTTTTGTAAGTAATTGTTACATTCCTATGATATAGAAAAGAAATATCGGTCGTACGAACATTTTTCTCTATGAAATCGTGCTGTAATATTAGATTGCTATTGTGACGACGGCCAGTTAATAAATTATTTATTATAATTAGGAGATAAAACAGAGTCTTATTATAAATAAAGTTAATATAAAATATAGAAATGAACGAAAAATGGATGAGAAACTTTTCTTCAAAAAAACAAAACATTAGATTTAAACATTTTACCCTCTCTCATAACATAACGATTATAAATAATTTAGATATAATGTAAAATCGAACCTAAATTAACTACAAATCTTAAAAAAATGAAAAACTACTAGAAAACTATTCAATAAATATTTATTTATTATTTTTGTTATAAATATTATATATATCTAGGTTCTATTGTAATTGATTCTATTCTATATATTATATTGTAATTTAAATTCTATAAATTCTTGTTTCAAAATAAATTTTCCACATTACATATGTTGATTTGTTTTGATTTTTCTTCTATAAATTATTCTCTCTCTGTATTGTGTAGAGGCCAGTTTGGAAGAATTATAGATATATTTACATTATCTCTAAGATTAATGCGCTCTTGTTGTCATCAATACTGTCGTTACAATCAAAATAAACCACAAACTACATATACAAATACCAAATATAAATGACATTGTTTTTAAAAATAGTTTTTTCATTACATTTTTCTTTTATATCTATTCTATTTCAGGTATTTATTCATTTCTCTTTTGACCAACACAAAGAGCATACATTTAGGCTAAGGTATTGATTTTCAAATCAACAGTCACGTGCGTGATTCTTAACCCAATTCCCGCATCACGTGCTTTAATAATAAATGAAAGTCTATTATGGCACATGATTTATTTTTATGTTCTTGCTGTTATTTTTGAATTTCATGTACTTACATATGCAACCAGCATTTTCTCAAGTGGCCACTTAAATTCAAAAAAAAGCTAGATTTGATATTCGTTATTCTTGATAACAAAGAACCACCATATCAGGATTCATTACATAAAAAAGCTCTCCTATCTTAAGTATAAAAAAATATATTATGAGATCTATAAAATCGATAATCTAGAAGATAAGTAATACAATTGAATAACAGTACACGTCATGGTCAACATATTTCCAATAGCAATGCTCATATGTAATTTACGAAATCTATTATGAACTTGCACGTAATTGGAACTCTTCAATAACAGACCCGGTTCCACTTTGCCAATTTCCATTCCAACGCCGGCATTTTGTTCGATTTGATTTTTTAATGTGATTAGTTCCAACAGTGGTGGAGCGAAGTAGAGACGGAGTATCAATTCGGTGAGGAAACAGACCGATATGGAAATCGCCTGAAACGACAAACAAAAGAAAGTTAGTTGATTGACATTTTTCTTTTCAGTACAATCGAAACGTACCTGCAAAAGTGTCTCTACATCGTCTTGGAAATTATTCTTCAATTGAATAAATGTCACCAATGTGGTAAAACTTAAAATAGCATTGAACAAAAAGTACTTGGGAAAGAGCACTTTTTGTACATTACCGAAATTATGTCTCGGTAATGAAAAGTACAATGAAAGACCGGAGATGAAAGTCATCCAGATTTGGGCTCCAAAATGGGCAGCAAATGCTCCCAAATAAATAATACTAACTAAGTTCGATGATGGATTTGGTCCAGATTTGTGTGATGTATTTGGAAATGTTAAATAATAAATAAATAATATCGCTAAAGCCATTATGAAATGGGCTGGCTGTGTTGTACGGGAAATAATACTGAAAAGAAAGAAAAAACAGTTATCAACCCGTTTGTGGAGAGGCAGTCGATGAATATCTACCTGTAGGCTTTTGAGTTGAGGAACCTTGCATGTACATCCCCAATAAAAAATAAAAAAATTTTCGTATAGTACGTGAATGTGAATAATAAGTCTTTGTTGAATTGCTCCATACTGGGAAGAACCACTTTATTTTTCGTTTTTAAATATTTAGTACCACTTTGACTTTTAACAGGCATTTCAACGTGTTTCACACACATAGTTGCTATTGTATTCGACACTCAGGTGTTTAGGGGCAGCTCTTCACTAGGCTGTGACTTTTAACTAACTGAACGGAGACTGCAACTCGAATATTTATATATGAATACAAATTCTCGATGATAACACGCCTAGATTGTCCCTCCGTGTATATTGACATGTTCTATTAAACTTATACATTAATGCTTATGTATTTGTTTCAATTGTTTTCAATTGAACACTTAACATCAATATATTGTGACCACTAAAATGCAGTGGAACTTGGAACTTTGGTCCATGGACAGTGGTAGATCTTGAATAGATTCAAAGAGATTTGAAATTGATGGCATTTGCCCCCTTTTCGACTTGGTGACGGTGCTGTTAAATAAATATTTTTAATCTAGCTTCTAGCACATTTTTGTGCATTCGCTATGCAGTTGCATGCGTCAGCTTCTAAACAATTAGAAAAAGGTTATCATAACAATAAACAATAAATAATTTCAATAATTCGCATAGATAAGAGCTTAGTTTGCAGTAGCGTCACAAAAGGGAGCGCAAATCTCAAGTTTTTTTTTAATTACACAATTTTTATTTATTTTTATTTAACGCCGATTCATGTTTAGTATTTATTTGGTATAAATAAACAAATTCACATATGATTTTGTTTTACGGAAAATAAATATATAAAAAAAGCGCCTAATCAAATGGAACCTCCCAAAATTCGCATGTAATTGTGGAGTGTCCCTTATCAATCATCAGGCAATACAGTTCAATATTCCAGTAATTAATCGTGAAATGTCCTTGATAAGAGAATGATTCAAATAATAATATATCTGTATCTACGTAGGTAAAATTTGCGTCTACCATGCATGACAACCGCTTGTTCAAGTAAGCCGTTTTTTGCCGTTCCGGTCTTACGAGCCAGATATCACGTAGGCCATTCTGTTCGTTTATGAACCGAGAAATGCCTTTATTACCTTTTATACATACGGATATGCATTTGAACTGTATTGAATAATTGCGAAAATAGAAAGTGCGTAATCTCAATTAGCGTGTTTCAAAACTATCATATGCAAATAATAATTTTGATTTTATGACAATTTTAAACACTCTAGAGGTAAATACGATATTGAGAGCAACACTTGAATACAGTTAGGTAATTGCATTCATTACGAACTAATTAATAAATGGCAAAAAAAGCCATCGATTACTCCATCTCTTTATGGTAAAGAAAAGGCAATTATGTCATGGAATTTTTCTGTTTTCGTACGATTCTTATTTATTTGCAAGCATTCAGATGGCGGTGCGCTTTTTTTGCCTCGTTCTTTGAGCCTTGAGCATAAACACATTCCACTTAGACTATGACTAATCGTCTCAAAGTAACACATACTTGGATTAAAATAATTCGTTTCACTAATGAGCCGTATTTATTAATGATCAATTTATTTATATAAATGACATTTATCATACATTTATTACCGGAGTTCGTTTAATTTAATTCATCGGTAAATTTTTCCTTGTAAATATATATATTTGATTATGTAAATCCACTGTTTCTCACGTTTCTCAGTACACTACAAATATTCGATGAATTAAAGAACACAAACAATTCTATGAGAAGAAATCACATATTAGAATATAAATTTTGTCAAAGTAATATTTATACACCTACTACAAACTATCTATTTTGTAAAAGACATTTATAATATTTTAGCATATAGAATCATCTTCAACAATAAATTTTATTTAAATATTTAATTCCAACATCCGATGAATTAAACAAATCCTAGCGAACTGATCGAATTTGCAAATCAATTTTTAAGTATGTAACAATTCTGTTTTTTAGTACATAAAATGTGCTGTATCTCTTTTAACAAATAAATGGTAAAAAAATAATTCATAAAAAACATATTAAATAGAAGCTTGACGGAGTGATGTAAAACAATATTAACAACACTGGAAACTTTTCTCATAAGATAAGATAAAATCAGTTTACTTGTTATTTGGCGGTTGTATTTCCATCGCTTTACACACCCATCCAGCAATATCGACATTTTCCGCTTCCGCTTTCTTAATCCAAGCGTGGCCCATTAACGTTTTCAAGTCAGCCCGATCGTCTGGATTCTTTCTCAAACATCTGTCAACGAAATCCTTGAAATCCTTACTAAATATACCGGAAGGAAGCTGTGGTGGTGGCTCGTTGACGATGTAATCCAACAATTCGAATATGGCCATTGGTCGAGGCCCCTTTGCATGTTCGGGTGAATCGCAGTCTTCTCCACGTGGTCCAAAGATTGCCGACAATGTTCGCATGTCGGGCGGTGGTATTGGATAGATTCCAATTGCCATTTCGACTAATGAGACGCCCAGTGACCAAATATCACTCTCCACGGAGTAATGAGTGCCTTGCAGACGTTCAGGCTGGAAAAAATCATTGAGAAATCATTAATTTCTGTGTGGAAAGTGTCCTCTTACCGACATGTAACTTCTGGTCCCTACAAACGAATTCGCCATGGAATCAATCAACTGTCCAGACACTCCAAAATCGCAAATCTTGATCTCTCCACTACTATTTACTAAAATATTACTAGGCTTTACATCTCTGTGCATAATTGCGTGTTTGTCCCTTAAATAATTCAATCCTTTCAACACAGCCGATGTGATTTTCGCTAAGATATTCTCCGGTATACGTCCAGCTTTCTTTAATATCAAATCCAATGAACCAGCGTCCATGTATTCCATACATATCGATATTTCGCCATCACTATAGAAAGCCCCATAAAAGCCGACAATGTTGGCAAAATTACATTCGTGTAAGACTTTCAGTTCCCTGATGATTTGCTTTTTAATTGCAGGTTTTACTTCTAAATGGATAAGTTTACGGGCAATTATTAGACCGCTCGATTTGTGACGGACTTTGGTAACAACACCACCATTGCCTGAACCTAATTCGCCTAATTTTTCAAAGTCGTCGTCGCTTAAGTCACCGCCGATTTTCTCTTTTTCGTATAGGAACACTTCGATACGGCGACGTTCCGTATCGTCCATGTCCAGTTCCTCTATGCGAGCTGTTAGATGGTCTATGCTCGTGTCTCGTACCAAATTGTTCGCCCTAAAAGTGAGAGGATTAGTTGTGGTACGGAAACGAACGTAGTTGGAGACTTACGGGGCTGCTTTGTCTTGAAATGAAGTACTTGTTGGTGTAACAGTTGGTGTCTGGTCAATTGAACCAGGTGGTAATGTTAAATTCAATTTGTTTTTCGACATTTTTTCATTGGATTTAGAAAACAAATAAGGAAATGAAACGAATGTACATTACTTAGGTGGTTTTCCAGTGTCCACTTGGAAGTTTTCTTTGGAAATATTACAGTATGTTGGAACAATAACGCATATTCCTTGAATTTTTTAAGGAACGCCTAAACATGTATACAGGGAACGTAGTAGTGGCCGGTCGTAGCACCTGACGTCACAGGATATTTTGACACTGACAGGAGGATGATAAATGTCCTTTACAGAGTGCTGTAATTTGATGGTAAATTTCAGTGCAGGAATCTGGAATAGTTCTCGCCTTTCCCTCCATTTTCGGTGGCGACATCTGTGACAGATAAGCGTTTTGTTTTGATTGGCGTTATGGAGTAGTTGTTTTTTTAATGGTAAAAAAAAGTAACAGTAAAAAATATACTTTAAAATTAAATAATGTTTAATACACCAAAACGTAATAAAACCCAAATAAATGACGATAGTGATGTGTGTGTAACACCAAATAGTGATCCATTAGATGTAAAAGGTGAAAATGCATTGGACAAAGGACCGGTTAATAAAAGCCCAAGCTTAATAGAGAATAAGAGTGTATTGTCGCCTGGTGAAACACGAAGAGGTCGACCAAGAGCTGAATTATTAAATACATTAATATTAGAAGGTTCAACATCGCCTAGTTCAATCAAATGTACATATTGTAGTCGAGTATTTCCACGTGAAAAATCATTACAGGCCCATTTAAGAACACATACAGGCAAGTAATCTCCTCAAATCATATTCTAGTTGATGAACTTTAAATGTTTCCGTTATTTAAATGTCCTCGCCTCGCTTGGCATTATTTAATACACACACCGTTACAAAAAGAATTCTTTTCACGTTCTTGAATAAATTTACAAATTGATTAAAATTTATTATTATTTAATCACTTTCATTTATTTCCATTTCAATAATAAATCAACATTTCCCTTTTTCTTTTTGTCGATTAGGTGAAAAGCCGTACGTGTGCGATTATCCAAGATGTTCAAGGAAATTCGCCCAGTCTGGACAATTGAAAACACACCAACGTTTACATACCGGAGAGAAACCGTTCATTTGCTCATTTGGTACTTGCCCAAAACGATTCACACATGCCAATCGACACTGTCCCGATCATCCCGATTACCAATTGAAACGTTACATTTCCAAACCTGAACATAACATCAATAAAAAGTACGACGAAACGCACAATGCCGAAATTAGGGACTGGCTTCAAAGGTGGTACAAGTAAGCACTCAAACACACCGACAACATCGTTCTTATTTCACTCTATTTACAGACGTAACAAAAGCAACACGAGCACTTCATCGTCTTCCAGCGAAAATCTCGACACAACACCACGAAAATCGTTATACAAACGAGAGGATGGTGTTTTTAGTAGTGGTTCGTCGTCTTACTATTCCAGTTGTTCTCAATCAAGTTTAAATGTAAGTTTAAATGACGATATTGAGAACTCACCCACTTCAGAAGACAACTACAGTAATTCAGGGGGTTCGGAGTTCGATTTGTTGCACAATGGTGGCAATTCGCCCAAGAATGCATCGTACATTGAATTGCCGAAGAAACGTTGGCTTCGCGAAGCGGTCCAGGATCAAAGTTTATGGGATGCCACAAACGATTTGGCACGTCCAATCAATTGGTCCGAGGATATTATCTATGCAAACGATGTGGAACGTACAACAACGAATAATAATGATTTTATAAATAATATTGAGAATCAGAATCGTCCATCGGTGCTCGTTTGTGTGCAAGGTGGAAAGAGCAAAGAGATTTCCAGTGACGAGATACAAGGGGCAATGGCGTTGGTGGAGCTGAAGAATGCTTCACAATCAAGCAAACACTATAGAATTTAATTTATTTTTTTAAGGACAATTACAATGAGTGTTTTTTTAATTGTATATCAATTCAATTGTATGTTAGTTATTAGAACTTTCCCTCTTTTCTATACTATGTATTTTATAATATGTGATAACTAATTTATTGTTTATTATATTATTTCAGTCGTTGATATTAAGAGTATTTGTTTAAGGAAACTATTGCGGTGCGATAATGATACATAAATACTTAATATTAACGTGATAATTGCTTTACTATTCTATTTGCAATTTTGTGATTTTGATTATATGAAAAAACACATCTCCCCTTTTCTTACTGTTCTATAATTTAATTGTTTATTGTTTTATGTTTTACTTTGACAACTTTAAATTTGTTTAAATTATTTGTTTAATGTTCTTTTGTAAAAGAAAAAATTTTATAATGAAATTTTTATTTAAAAAAATGCACGTTCTACTACTGTAAATACAGTAAGAATAAACATGTGTTACACTTGAAACTCTTTTTATTATTTACACAAACGTAATAAGCTTGTCAATGGGAATTTATAATTTAAATACCCTCTGGGGATTTTAAATAAACCGCGTCTCCCCACCGAAATCGAGTACAAGGAGAGTTTAACGTTATTTTGTTGGCTGCAGTGTAAAGCAGTGTCTTCTTCTTCGCGCTGTCCTTTTCTCATGAACTGTCATTAGGTACGGTTTTACACCAAAGAATTATTTACGTTTATCGTAAAAAATATAAATAATCATAACGTAAAATATTCATTAATTGTTGTTAACATAAAATACAAACTATATTCTGCTAAATGCATAGTGTATTTTGTATTTGTTGTTTGTAAAAAAATATTTAAACAGTGACTGTGTTGTAAGGTGTACTAAAAAGTTGGTTTTCATTTTAGGCTTAATTTTAATTAAAAATGGGTCGATACGCTCGTGAACCGGACAATTCATCGAAATCATGCAAAGCCCGAGGTTCAAATCTCAGGGTGCATTTTAAGGTAATTGAATGATTGTTTTGTGCAAGTTTTCCCAAAAACATAACCTCAAAACATTTTTAGAATACATGTGAAACGGCGAATGCTATTAGGAAAATGCCCCTAAAACGTGCCGTTGCCTACCTAAAGAATGTTGTTGGCATGAAAGAGTGTGTCCCATTTAGGCGTTTTAATGGTGGTGTTGGACGTTGTGCACAAGCCAAACAATTCGGCACAACACAAGGACGTTGGCCCAAGAAGTCTGCTGAATTTCTCTTACAATTGTTGAGAAATGCAGAGAGTAATGCCGACAATAGAGGTCTTGATGTTGATCGTTTGCAAGTCGAGCATATTCAAGTAATTGATTGTTTGTAGTTTGATTTGTTCGGTTGCTTTATGATCTCGTTTGCTTTTAGGTAAATAGGGCTGCTTGTCTTAGACGTCGTACATACCGTGCTCACGGTAGAATAAATCCATATATGTCGTCACCATGCCATATTGAATTATGGCTAACGGAAGCTGAAACAACACCCGAAACTCCCAAGAAAACAAGCAAAAAGGGAAGTGACAAGAAGAAAGTTAAGCCAGCAATTGCATCTTAACTTAACCCTTTATTTTGTATTTCATTAAATAAATATGACTAAGTGATCGTAGGATTTTCATTTTTATTTATTTCCTTGTTTATTATTGTGGTATGTAAGAAACATTTAAAAGCACATATACACAATTTTTCTTTTTTCTTTTCAGGTTAGTGTTTGCCTTCTCCCTATTCGTAAATTGTGTTTTGTAAAGAAATGCACTTGGTCAGAAACACAGTTTATAGCAGAGTGATGTTGAGAAGGTAGATGAATGCGAATTCTTTTTGAATGTGTTGTGTACATGACTTAACTTGCACATGATCATTAGACACTTAGTTGCGCCGATGGATTGTCGATATGTATAAGCATTTACTTGGAATATATATCCACAATTTGCAAACGAAACAAAGATTTGTACCGTTTTTGGTATGACTTTGTTTACATTTTAAGTGAATACAAAATAAAGAAACTGTATTTGCATTGAATAAAACATTTTACCTGTTGTGTTTCCTTTCAAATCGTGTGCCAAATCGTCGAGGGTGAGTGCCCTCTAGTGGTTAACTCCGTGTACCAATTGTGGCTGACAAACATTTAGCGCCACTTTGGAAAGTTTGCGCGCTAGGGGAGTTTTTAAAAAACCGCAATATTCTAAAGAAAGTCAATACAAAGAAGCATTTAAATCAATAAACATAAATGTTACCACTAAGATTAATTACTTTTGATATACAGACACATAAACAGGTTGTAATTAAACGCGCCAATAGCGCGCTTTTAAAAAAGTAATGTTTAAAACTCAGTAAATAGATTTTCGATTTTAAACATCCCTATCATAACTTAATGTCTTCAATACCCATTTATTTATTCAGAACAAAGTCAATGAGGAGAAAATAAAAAAAATAAAACAATATTATATTAATTATAAAATCACAAAACGTGGCCTATTTGTGACCGAAAGTTTAATTAAAGAGCGAAAATCGACAGTTAGCTTAACTATATGAATTTAGCATATATACTTTGTAAAGTAAGTTTATGACTTTTATAGCAAGTTGAATAAGTTACATATCAGACTGGTTCTGTGCGGAGTTCGGTCGCGTATACGGAGAATTCTTATTTAGTTCATATTCTGCAAGCAAGTACTAAAAGTATGTTATTGAAAAAGTTCAACAAAATCCAGTCGATGTTCTTTTGCGTTTAGTTCGTTTATATGATGGTGTTTGATTTGAATATCAACAAAACAATTCAGTGAGTGAAATTTGAAAATAATTAGGGTCCTTTTAAAAAACAAGGTAAATCCCATTTTCATTCCGTTTAAACAAACATTACGCTTAATTTTGTTTATTTACTTTTATGATCATCTCAGTTGCATAAATTTTATGTCCTGGTGACCAATACATGTAAAATTACCATCGAAAAGTACTTTTATCCCCTTAATAAATCGATTAGAGCGCACACAAATGATGAAGCCATCATTTTTATTGAATATATTAAACATTTCTACGACTCTATTTGGGATCAATTACAAGTTTAGCTACTGACACTGTTAGTTTAATCTCGCATATCATTTTTTTCGTTTATTTTTTTTAATACACACGAAAAATAACGGCTTTTTCCTTATATGTAACATTTTATCGTATAGCAGGTCAGTTAAATGTTTTTTTCGGTTAATTTGGAAAATTCCTGTTCTAGAACCGCTCAACAAATTAGTATATAGTCAATTGTTAATTAACATTTCATTCAAATGCACATTATCATTTTTCGTCGAACAATACCGTAAATAAACCTACATAAAGTTCCCTAAATGTTATTCACGGTTTAATAAATCGATTAAATGTATAGAATTTTCCTTTTGTTCTTCGCCTGAATAAAATCGCATCCTGATATTTGGATAGACCGCACGATTTTCCGCATTTCATTCATTTTCCGATGAGATTGTCAACAAATTCGCGTGCTTTTCTCAATTAAACAGTTTTTCTGACATATTTGCCTAATAATAGGCTTATATTACCTAAATTTAGTGGAGCATACTATACGACTGTATCATTTTGTTCCAGAATGCGAATTAATACAATAAAACTGATACTTTTATTAATATTTGCAAATGGTTTCATTGTAAATTGCGAAGAAAGTGCACAGTACTTAGAAAATGTCGTTAAAGACTTGCGAATGATTAATTTAAAACAGCCATTTAGAAGATCCGATGCGACATTAATTAATAGAAATGCTGATGAGGGAAAAGCGGACTTGGTGGCGTCCAGTTCGATAAAATTGAGTCAGAGAAACGAGAAGAACTTGTCGCCTCCGCCACTGTCTTTAACCAAAGGCGAATTGGCTGCTCTGTACGAGGCGGCCATCTCCAAAGGGGAGACAATCAAACTGGACACTGGCGATAATTCGTATGTGCATGCCGCTGTGCACGAGCTGGACGACAATGTCACACCGGAATCGTCCAATTCCAAGCCGATTTTCAACACAGATTCGGCGCCTCCCAGCGAAGCCGAACCTTCCGGCTATTATTACTATTATTATCCCATCAAGAGTTTCTTGGACGAGATGGTATCGCAGTCGCATCCATCCGAATCACCGTATCATCCAGCACATACGGACATTTATCATGAACCCACACAAAAACCGGTCTATTCGAACCATTACCATCATCATCATGTATTTATTATTGTCTCGATTTGAAATCGTTCTTCTTTTAATGGCAATTTTAACTTTTTAGCATGACGTTAATATCACTTCAGTTAAAGAATTGGAAGATAAAAAGAAAGCTGTTGGTAGTCCATTGTTTATGGCAATTTCTGGGTTTATTGGTATGGCGTTGATGTTTGTGTTCTCGGTGTTAATGTTTCCAAAATTTAGCATCAAAAAGAAGGGGAAAGATGATATAAAAAAGCATCCAAGAGAGAGGATTAATGATCTGGCTAGGATTGCGTTTGAGGCTATTGAAGGTGGGGATTGTACCGAACGGTTTGCTTGTGAATTGGGGAAAAGTGCGAGGAATTTTAACTTCCAAGAGAATCGATTCGTGAAGTACGAGTTTTAAGTGGGTGGTTTTTGTGGGTTATTGATATTATTGATTGTTTTCAGGCTTATAAGACGCATGGCTCCAGGCACATTCGGAAAACAGATGGAAAGAATCGGGAAATATTCCAATAAGAGGATAAAATGCACAGCGATACCCTGTAAAAAGAAAAACAATAACAATAACAACCAAAAAAAGAAACCGAACCAGAAAAAACATTAGCTCAAACCTAGAAATATTATTTATTTATTTATTTATTTATTATGTAGTTTTAATAAAGGCCAATTCGACTTTTAAAGCAATTTTCATTTAAGGTCCACAATAAAACGTCAAATTATTTATTAAGTATATATTCCAATATAATAGTTTAAATAAAAAATGTTTAAAAACAATAAATTTCCATTTTATGCGAAAATATTACATTGTACTTTATGCTTATACATATTCAGTTTAAATATTAAGCAAAAAACATAGAAACGTAAATCTCATTAAATATCATTTCAAAAAAGATTCCACTAAATTTAAATACAAAAATGCATTATACAGTCTTAACTCGTTTTTTCTTGTCATAAATACAAAGTTATTATAGAAATTATATACATATTATTGTATTTATATAAAATGGAAAACACAAAAATATGAAAGACGACTACAAAAATATCTCAAATATATGCATGGACATAATTACAGCAAATAAAGACAACTACAATAAGCTATAGCTACCAAAATTGTTCCGTATTCCAACAAACAATCTCTCCTATATAATCCCAACTGTTTGTATTGATTCTCTTTTACATAAAAATATAAAAACGACACAGACCTATTAGCTTTATTATAATTTTCTGCACAAATTGTATGTAAATAGCACTGCCATCCAAAAAAAATAATTCAAAACATATATTTGTATGCCCACATAAATAGGACACAGACACATTTTTTTTTTCTTTATGCTCGAGAATACAAATAAAATACAAAAAATAAATTTCCCGTCTGCACTCACCTATTATATGTGTGTATTTTCACTTTAATCACAATTACATTCACAGAGATAAATCCTAATAAATAATCTTTGGTACGAAACAAGATCTAAAAAAAAGACGTCAAAAAATAATGGCAGTACCTTTGAGCACACCTGAAACATAATCTTTTTTTGGTTCATAGTATAATTTCGTTTTAAGTTACTTATGTATATAAAAATACTTATACATATACTTATTAATATGTAATACGAAAATTTGTCATATCTTTTCACTTGGAATGGATTATAAAAGTTCATTGTAACATCAATTGTTTGTTAATTAATAATCGAAACTCATTAATTACCAACATTGATTTGAAAAAGAGAAAATAAATTAATAAAAAAAAAACTTATCTTATGGCACTACTTTATGATGATTCAGACAAACCATGCAGTTCGGCGTAGTTCACAATGGCTCGATGGAGGAATTCATATTGAGCCTGCAACAAAACACCCAAAAACTCATCAATTTCGTTCACATTCAAATCGCAATACTCACATAAGTGTTCAACAATCCCTGCCTCTGCGACCGTAACTTCCTCGTTATTGTAAATATATCAACACGTCTCTCTGTACGTAATTGTTGCACAAGTATATTAAGTGCAACAAACATGGAACTTCGATCCGAACCTAAATTACAATGCACAACCATTGACGGTGAACAACCATTCAACACCAGTGCCGATTGAGCGTAATCCAACAATTCAATCAAACCCCTCGTCACTTCCGGCACCTCTCCATCCACTGTCGGCCATCCGTGATATTGTAAATGTGTCACACGATGATCCTCCCCATCTCTGCCTCTCACAAACATCTCACGTCTCGTATAATACGGACAACTTTCCGCTTGAAAGTACCGTATCGTTATCGAATCGTACGTGCCCTCGTCCTCCGGCCAATAACGTGGACATTTGCCATCGCCCAATTCCGATAACATAACAATCACACTGATACCCTGTTCGGAGATCATACGCCAAAAATCATTGATCGTACACTCCATTGGATCTTGTGTTATTATAAACGATTCACTATTATCGTAGCCCTCAATGAACGATGCATTTATATATGTGGAATGTTCCTTGCCAGACAACGGTGTCAATATCACACGGTTTCTATCATACGGTAATACATTATCACAACGATTCTTTTCACGATTCTCTTCACCACTTGCTACTGAACAGGATTTGCGATCTTCAAACGCATTGATAATATTCTAAAACAAAAATAACAATGTACATTTAAACAATGGCTATTTTTCTTTTGTTTCTACCTCAAATTCGTCTTCCAACTTGCACCGATTCCTCTCCTTATCAATCTGTCTTAATTTATCGACGGTCGTTTTTAAATCACTCGCATTTATCTCCGTATCACCATACTGTGCTACTTCAACTAATGCTCTATAAATAAATATGTACTGTTTCAAAGATTGTACTAAAAAATTACGTTGATGCCTCAAATCACAAATTGTATTAAAAATCGACACTTGTCCTTCCTCCTTCAATTGCTCTAATAAACAATCTAATGCGACCAGTGTGCCAGTACGTCCAACACCAGCACTACAATGCACCAATATACATCCCTTCTCCAACGAATAAGCCTCATTAACTCTCTTTATAAACTTGATGATCCCATTCGGATGTTCCGGTGCCATAAAGTCCTTCCACACAAGATAATGAAACTGTGTTATACGTCGTTCCTCATTCGTATTATTCTCTTTGCCACCGCCATTCGTCACACAATTATTATTCGTTTTAAATATCTTCAATTCACGTACAATAAAATCCGAATACCGTGTCTCTTCTATATGCGTTACAGTAATATCACCAAATATTTTATCTCCATCACATTTATCCGGCCAATATTTCGCACATTTCGTTTTACTGTACTCTTCTAGATTTGTTAACATTAATATTAATTCTAAATGTTGTTCCCATATCATTCGCCAAAAATCATTCACCGTCGTATCCATTGGACCTTGTGCACATATAAACTTTTTCCTCTCTTTATATCCATGCACATAGTTCGCATTCACATAATCCGAACCGGCAATACTATCGACATGGCTCAATTTCACTCTAGTTTGATCGTAACATTTTATATCCGGATAACGATTTTTGTAGATATTTTCTCTGGCATCCGATGCGCGTGTTGTACGATCGGTAAATCGGTCCGGTAACAATTCGAATTCTTGTTGAAAACCATAATCAGAGTCACGATGACGTTCTACATAGGCGGCAACCAGTTCGCTCTTGCTAATGGGGCACATATCAGGCGGATTTAGAGATACTAAGCGTTGACGACCTCGCAGATTCCTGTACAAATGCCTAAGTTCGATTATTAACTCGTAACAAAATTGTTTTGTTCTTATTATTATCATAACACAGTCCGAATTTTAGGAATCTATTCAATTCACTTAAGCATTTGTCTAACGGTGGTGAATATTAAATCTTTACATTTAGAAGTGCACCGAATCGACTTTTGGCCGAATCTTCAAAAAACTAAATAAACACAACAAAAATCATTTTTTTTCATAACATTCTCTACCATAAAATTTTAAACATATAAAAGAAATTAAAAGGGAATCGCTTTTTCTTTTCGTTTCTTGCCATTTTTTTTGAAACGCTTCGTATTCTGAGTGTTTTCGCACACACTTCAAAATATTCCCATACTAAACTTTTTCTGCTCATCTTGCCGTGAATCGTGAATGGTAACAAACTAATGACCGAATAATTTCTTAACATTAAACAAAGACGAAACGAAATTTTGCGCACAATTTAAAACAGTCAACCCAACATGAAATAGAAATCGAATAATCGAATCAAAACCGAAGCATCGGTGCACCTCTACGTTACATATTTAGAACATAGAGAATTTTGCATGCAGAGTGAAGTAAAGAATTAACTACATCACACACACATTTAACTAGATTTAACGTTAATTACCTGAGCGATGTACGGAACGTGATCATTTCGACAGCTTGGGCTCTGGCTTGTTTCGTGTACCGATGTAAAATGCACAATGCACTTAGAAGTAACAGTATCACAACGGATAAGCCACATAATATTTGTACAACAAGACTTAATGCACCTGCAGCCGGTGCTGCAACCACTTCCGGTCCAGGATTCATCATTTCCAAGTAATTACTGTATGCGGCCACGAATAACGGATTGATTTCCCTTCGGACTACAAACCAATCGCATGAAAACTTTTTATCACACTACAAAACCCACAACTTACCAACAATCTCAATAAAACCGGTGTAATTACTGCTGATATCCAAATTGCCGTCGTACGGAGACAAGGGCAGTAAATCATTCCGTCTAACTCTGTTCACACTGTTCGATGCATTCGTGATTTTCTCCTCTTTCGGTGTATTGTACGGTCTTAAGCCGATACAATCGTCACACTCACTCGAATCGGTTAAATTGAACACCTGATCATCACCGAGAAAGATTTCCTGATGGTAAGAGGAACTGGTGAACATTTCCGCAACATAAGCGCCCCCTTTCGGTGTTCTATGCGCCTCTTGATACGAAACAATCGTCAAATCTTCCGGTATCGGCAGTTCGGCCAATTTCTGTTCAGCTTCCATCCGTACTAAATAAATGCGATAACAACATATCGGACCATTCCGTTCGGAAACGCGAGGCATTGACAATTTAAACATCCATTTACCTTCCTCCTCCATTTTCCGCCATTCGAATCGAGATAATTTCGATTTGTCCGGTAAAGTCGATGGCATTTTACATTGCAACGTAACAAACTCTCCGTTCTTCCGCAATCTTGTGACAGCCGATATTTTAACGGTGTAATTCGTGTTGGCCGATACATTATAGAATTTTGTATTTAAATTCGTTTCACTAATGCTCGTCACTTTCGGGCCCCACGTCAAATGTTCCAAATGGCCGAGTTCATTGCGAAATGTGGCACTCCCTTCTAAATGGATATTGTACGATGTTATAATACCGTGCGGTTGGATTGGGGGCAACCAAGCAACGTAAATGTAGCTAAGCTGACTGATATTATCGAAGCCGCATTCAACGGTCGCATTTACCGGCGGCCCACTAATTCCGTCCATTGTTGTGCCATTCACAACGACCGACCATGGGCCACATTCGTGACTGTATTCACTGCAAGCAGCCACTTGGAAATTGTACGTTGTTGCCGACTTTAAACCGGAAAACAAGTAAATGTAATCATTCATTGCACTTTGAATGGCTTCGAATTTTTCCGTGTCATTAACAGCTTTCGATATTAAATTGTAGTAGTGAATGTGGTCTTTTATTTTGTCCGGTGGTTGGGTCCATTTGATTGTAATCGAACTGGTTGTAACGCCAGTTACTGTTACATTTGGAATGAAAATCGGATCTTCTTCAAGGGTTTTAATTACATTGCTAGCCGAATACTGACTGGATCCCTCGGAATTACTAGCCATTATACGAATTGTGTATTCGCCACCTTTTTTAAACACATCTTTAAGGACATACGAACGATTACGACCGTCTATCTCCTTGGGATAGTAAATGTAATTGCTGTCATTAACAGATTTGTACTGTACTTTGTATTGTAACTTGTCAGGGCAATTGCCGTCGTTCAGAGTCCAGTTGAAGTAGATTTTGTCTGTAGCGATTGATTTGATGAAATCTATGGAGATTTGTGGCTTGTCTTTGACTAAAATGGCACTAGTTTTGTTAATTGCATTCCCAATTCCGTACACTTTGCATAAATATGTGCCATTGTCCCTTTTGGTGACCTCGCTTACGAAGACTGTGACATTTTTGTGCGTTGTGTTCAAATTTTGTACGGTTATATTCAAGATTTCATTGTCGTTTCTGGTCCATTGTACCTCTTCAATTGGATATCCTTTAACAACGCAATAAAGTCGGACGTTTTTGTGCAGTTTTGTGTAGGTTGGTGGGGAGATTTGAACGATTTCAACCGGTGATGTTACGTTTAATATGATTTGAGACAAATCCAATGCACTTTCATTATGATCAGCTGCATGGCAAACATATTTGCCCGAGTGTCGGAAATCTATGTTGAGTATATGGAGAATTGATACTTCGTACTTGTTGCCAGACTCTTTGTTTATGTTTTCACTCTCGTTTTCCAGTTTGAATCTGTAAATAAGAGAAAGCCGGTACCGGTACAATGATTATAAGCATGCAGAAAATGTTTACCCTTGGTCTTCGGAGATGTTTTCATCGTTGAACGTCCACCAGATCTTACTCGACATCCATTTAGTTTTGCAAATGATTGTTATATTGTGATTTAATGGTAATTGTAAAGGATTATCGTGTTTCAGAACTTTTATGGTTATGTTCAATTCTTTGTCGTCAGATTGAAATGGATCTATAAATTGTACAATATATAAGAAATGAATTGGTTAATTGTCTATAAGACGTGCTTACCAATTGGATTACATTTAATAAAACCATATTTAGTAAATAAACACAATAAAAATATTATTGAAAAATATTGGGCTTGGCAAAACATGGCGCCTTATTTTACACTCTTATTTTAGGAAATTCTTAATGAAGTTTTATGTTTTACCAAAAACTATTATGTTATATTAGTACATCGGGGTATCATGTTTAATTTACATTATGACACAAAATCACAAAACAAGTATTTTTACTACAACAACAAATAGCCGACACAAATTTATTGTTGTTGTTATAGGAACCATTAACAACAACGGGATATGAAGGGCATTATGCGGGGGCGCTACATGTCACATGTCCTTTATATCGACTGAATATCGATAAAATTTTGAACATATTTTTAAATTCAGGCAAATTCTCACAATAAGTGCTGTCATATATGTGCTAATTTTCCATTTATTTGAATAAATTAAACATATATGGCTTTTAATGAAGACGATAATAGACAGTTCGAAATATGTGCTCATCTCTAACAATCATTTTTCGATTTATCTTTTGGTGATTTAAGTTTTATACTATTTTCTATGAACAATCAATAAATATTTGTTCATTTTTTTTGATATGCTGTTAAATGTATTGTTTTTCTTAATTATTATTCAAATTTTGTTTCAAAAAATAAAATTTAGTGTGTTCTAGGGACTTTGTTGACAATTGATTTTTTAGTTTTACACAGTTGGTCATTGTATACAGCTGTTCTTAGTTGACATAACATTTTATTGCATTTTTGTGAAAATATTTTTCACGTTATTTATTACAATATCATATTTAATTGTATAAGTAAATAAAAATCAGTTATGACAATATTACCAACAAAACGTGCTACAACAAATAATGAAGAAAATAAGGACAACAATCAACAAAATGTTAGTATTTAATTACTATATTGAGAAATACCTAAATGATTGTTCTTTTTATGACATTGAACTTATTACAATAAAATGTAAGTAATTCTCTTTCAACACAATCTCATGGATTTTAGGGAAGCACCGAACGGAGTGCCAGACGTAGAGATGAAATCAATTCACTACAAATATCCTCTTTGGCCGAAAATAAAACAACAACAAGAAGATCACCATTTACGTTGTACGTGATTCATTTACCATATATGTAATCATTAATTACTCATAATTTTTATTGTTCTGTTTAAATTTCTAGTAAGAGCGATAGGAAAGAGCGATTACGGAAACGTTTCAAAGAGGCAAATCGTTCACGCGATCGCGAACGAGAAAGAGAACAAAAACGTGAAGTGCGTAGAGAACAGAAACGAGATCGAATTGCAAAAAGGGAAATTATTAGTGAACCACTGCATGATAACAGCATCACAAACTCAGCATCGGTAGACGCGTCTCCCGTCGAACCTGTTTGCAACAACAACGAAGTGGCCAACAAAGAAGATTGCAGCGGTTTCAACAGTGAGGATGAATATGACGAGAGTGTCATTAAAGATCGACATCTTACTGACGAGGAATGGCAAAAGGTTCGTCTATCCATCACCAAAACTCCCCTATACAACATACTTTCTTTATTTCCACAGAGAGACGATTTCTTCTCCCGCTGCATATCGAATTTGGGCTTTGAAATCAAGCAAATGAACGAAGACGGTGCTTGTCTATTCCGTTCAATCGCCGATCAAGTATACGGTGACCAAGAATTCCATTTTCAAGTTCGACAAGATTGCATGAATTACATTGTAAATTTGTCCTTGAATTTCACACCACACGACCATAAACGATCGCATTGTTTTCTAGGTACAAAATCGCGACTACTTTGAACCGTACGTGACCGAAGATTTCGATAAATACGTTGCCAGAAAACGTAAATGGAACGTACACGGTAATCATTTAGAAATCCAAGCGATGAGTGAACTTTACAATCGCACAATTGAGGTGTATTGTTACCAAGTTGGTGAGTAGCGATTTGAAATGTACCCATCCGTGATTAAAACCGGTTTCTTTTTCAGAGCCAATAAATATCTTCAATTGCTCAAGGCTAATAAACTCGTACGAACCAATTCGGCTCTCATATCATCGCATGTGTCATTACAATTCGATTGGGAATCCCAACAAGCCGTCCGTCGGTGTTGGACTCGGTTTACCGAATTACCATCCAATGGACATCGATCGCAGGCGATTTAACGATGCTGTTCGGGCTAGTGAACAATTGTTGATCGAACAAGTAATCGCACAGCACAAAATCAAACTGTTTCCATGTTAATTTCCATTGGTTTTCAGACTATGCTCGAAGACAAACTGAAAGCCACCGACTGGGAGGCGACGAATGAAGCGATTGAAGAGCAAGTGGCCCGCGAATCTTACATACAGTATTTCCGTGACAATGAGAGACGTTTAAAGGCACAGGGACATCCGTTGGCGAGTGGCAGCAGTTCGAAGTTGACGTCGTCAAGTCCACGTTGTTCGAGGCGTGGTTCGGTGTCGCCGAAAGGTTGCCAATCGCCGAAAGGTTCCACCTCGCCGAAGAACACATTCTCGCCATTGGCAAGTCCGCGTACATCGTTTGGCACGACAACTAGTTTTAATACGGATATTGATAATGTGCCTGCAACTTATGTTCCTAACGAGGAGGACGGATTGTCCTCAAAACGCAATGTTTACAACTCACCAAGGCGGATTGAACAGGCGGAAACGTTGACTGCTAACCAGTTTCCAGTGGATTCGAGTTTTCAGCAAGCGGGACCGTCCAATTTGGATACACAGCAGTTTGGTGAGTGGAATTGTGATTGTTTATGTGGTTAAATTGCTTTAATGAGTGTTTTCTGTTTTATTTAGTTACGGAATATGATGAGGACTTTGATCAGAAAATAATGGCACAAGTATTAGCCGAATCACAGAAAATGTATTTAGATGAATTGAAAACGAAATCGAAGAAACGTAATGGATCGCCGGGACCATCAACTTCTTCATAGTTTTTAGTCACTTAGTAATAATATATTCATATAAAACCAGATAATTTGTACGTATTATCGACTATATGAAATAATGCTGTGTTTACATTTTATTATTCAATTGTACTGTTTTGTAGTAATTTTCTATTTTAATTGATATTGATTTTAGTTTTCATTGTTAATTGGGTTATTATACAGTTATTCTTCGGTTATTCTAAGCACACAAATCAATTTTCGAATGGTTGATTCATGAAATGTGATAATTTTAGTATAATTTAGTGTTTTTTTTTATTTCGACTTTTTGTTAATAGTTTATGGTTAACATTTTAAGTTTTCCAATAGAATAAGTTTTGTTATTGAACGTTTTTACACATATAATTCTTATGGAAACTTACTGGGCTATAAAAATATTTAAAAAATAATACATATTTTAATTTTAGAGGAATAATAGTTTAAGTCATTGTTCGATAATTAAAATATATCTCTTAAGCATATATATGTGATGGTATCTTTTAATGAACCATTATATAAACACCTTAATACTTCCTTTTTGGTCGGTTTATTGCATTGAAAAATGGGGTCAATCGAGCTGGTGAATTTAAAACTTTAATATATAAAAAAAAGCATTAATAACGTATTTAATTTCTATTGGGTTCATAAATAAAATCGGCATATTGCATTTAATCTGTTCTCTATTACAAAATAACCATTAAAAATCTGTTATTTTGGTAAAAGAATTAAGGAGTAAGTAATTTCTATGTATATTAGATAGATTTTGCAATGAAATAATAGCTTATATTAAATTACACGCCTAAGATAAGTAATTATATTGCCAAAAAGTGAAACCAGATAATCAAATATTTAGAAATAATTTAAATTTTGCTGTACAGGCTAGTACTTAATGATTTCATAATTTACGTGATTGTTTTAACAAAACTCTTCCCCATCGGTTAAATACGTGTTAAATAATTAGAAAACTTATCAAAATTCGTTGTACGTAATGTGAATTTAAAAAAAAACATCGTACTTGTTGAATATGTCGTAAATGTTTTAAATCCAGTACGGTCCTGTGTTCCCCCCGCAATGTTACCAATTCACCCTAGACAATTTTATATGAATAATATTGTTCTTATTAGAGCTTATAGAGAATAATTAACATAATATATGTGTTACTGAAATGTTAATTAATATTTAGTGAATTCTGAAGTGGATTAAAGTCAAATTGGTAAAAAAAGAAAGGTGGTTATAGGTTGGAGAAGACATTTTTGACGTATGTTATTGTGGCATCTGAGCAGGTTGTACTGGGAGCTATCATTTGTTTCTGTGTATTTATTATCAAAAGGCAATAGTAGGCATTTTAGAGGTAGATTTGATTAAAACAATAGCATTTTTTAAGAAAATCCCAGTGGAAATAAATTTAAACGTGTTTAAATAATCGCATAAAATCCAAGTCGATTGTAGAATGTTGTTTTCTGTCTGGTGAATTAAATAATATTTGTTATAATATATATGATAATACGGAGTGCCAAATAGTTTGAAAATTTTCTAAGAAAAATGCCATTATTTGGAAAAGAGAAGAAAGCGAAAAAAGATGCTAAAGAAACGGATAAACAACCATCGTTGGAAGATAAATATTATTTAAAAGAATTACTTGGAACGTAAGTAAACAAATTTCATATGTTTACAATAATCTAACCTATATTTAGCGATTTTTTATGGTATTCATTGTTTCAATTCTATTTTAGTGGGGCTTTTTCGATCGTACGTTTAGCAGAAAGTAAAGAAAGACATGGACAAATGTATGCTGTTAAAATAATTGACAAAAAAGCCTTAAAAGGCAAAGAAGATTCACTGGAAAATGAAATCAAAGTACTACGAAGGTAAAAAAAACCATTGATTCACGTAATTTCCATTCAATAGGACTGCACAATTGAATAGCTTTCTAATTAGTCGAAACAAATTGCTTTTTTCTATATATTACCATAAATTTACCATCGTTAAATGTCGTTAAATGTGAGGAAAAACGTCGATTTCATGTAAAAGGAAATACCAGTCGGTCAAATGAATTGAAACCCAACCAATACGTACATATTTTCAATCCAACATGCATAATAACAAATATTATGTACATTTTATATTCATACGAAAGTTCTTATTTGATAAACAATTCGTAAACATTTCCTTTATCTGTAATACTCTAATTTTGGTTTTTATTGCCTTCTAATTGCTTCTGTTTTGTATGTTCGAACATAATTCACGATCTACGCACAATCAATTCGTTATTTACACGCGATTTTTATTCCCCTTACATGCAAAACACATAAAAAAACCGCCAACAAACTATTGTTCTTGACTTGATTACCAAATCGATCCGGAATGAAATTTAAAACATTAACAATCTGCTTGTTTTTCGAAAAATTCGTAAATATTTTTCCACCGATTTACCGAAAATCACATGTTTATGCACAATTCAACTCCTTTTCCAGATTAACTCATCCAAATATTGTCCAATTGCTGGAAACGTTCGAGGACAAATCGAAAGTCTACTTAATTATGGAACTGTAAGCATATCGCGATTATTCATCACGTTTTTAATTTGTTTATAACGTGCACATTGTTACGCACAAAGGAAAATCAATTGCCACTCTGTTTTCCAGAGTGACTGGCGGTGAATTGTTCGATCGAATCGTTGAGAAAGGATCGTACACGGAAAAGGATGCAGCCGACCTTATTAGACAAGTTTTAGAAGCTGTAGATTACATGCACGAACAGGGCGTCGTACACCGAGACTTGAAACCGGAAAATCTACTCTATTACAGCCCCGATGAAGATAGTAAAATTATGATAAGCGATTTTGGCTTGTCGAAGATGGAGGATTCCGGCATAATGGCGACCGCTTGCGGAACGCCGGGCTATGTGGCGCCCGAAGTGCTTGCACAGAAACCGTACGGCAAAGCGGTGGACGTTTGGAGTATAGGTGTCATCTCGTATATACTACTTTGCGGTTATCCACCATTTTACGATGAAAACGATGCAAATTTATTTGCACAAATACTTAAAGGTTTGCATACCGTCAAATGTGTTGAGATTATTTGCGATTTGACCGTTTTTCAGGTGAATTCGAATTCGATTCACCGTACTGGGATGAAATCAGTGATTCAGCAAAAGACTTTATTAGAAATTTGATGTGTGTTAATGTAGAAAAACGCTATACTTGTCGACAAGCATTGGCTCATCCATGGTAATTGTTTTTTTTCATTTGATACTGTTGTTTGTTTGTTGGAAGAATGTTATTAGAGCGAGGAATGATAAGAGAAACGCTAACGTATGTACGTTTTCAGGATATCTGGTAATGCGGCTAGTAACAAAAATATTCATGGAACTGTGTCAGAGCAACTTAAAAAGAATTTCGCAAAATCACGCTGGAAGGTGAGTGATGAATTTGACGCTCTTTTTTACTAGGTGATTTGAAATGATCGTTTTAGCAAGCTTATCATGCGACTACTGTGATAAGACAAATGCAACGAATGGCTCTAAGTAGCGGTGGAAGTGCAGGCGGTGGCAAAAGTCCAACACCTCAACGTAGTATGTCCACTAGTGAACCGTGTGGAAGCTTTAACGGTGCCCAAGATAAGTAAATGCAAATTAAACAAAGAATATATAAATCTATAAATATATATAATCATAAAATTATAAAAACAGCAACAAAATGCTAATCTAATTTTTCCAATACTTCTTCTAAGCATTCTAGTAATGTGCATTTATCATTTCTTTCACATTCTATCATTCTGGGATTTTATAAAAGGCTGTTAAAAACAATTCATTATGCTTGGAGATAATACTATTAATTAATATTAGGTATAACACATAATAATTGCTAATTGAATGATGGGGACACGATTTTCTTGATGGTTTTCCCTATGAAAAACTACTAAAAAAAATTATATAAACAAAAGTACTTTAATGTGATGTATCCATACTATGAAGGTAAAAAGAATACTATTAAATAATGAAGAATATTTATAGTTAATTGATTTGTTATTGTGGGACTGTTCACATTTTCTACAGAGTTGTTATTAACTGTTCAGAGCTAGTTTAGTGTTAAAAAACAAAAAATTTAAATTATCACTGGGGGACGCGCTTTGAAAATGACGTCATTTGATCAAGAAAAATGATTTGTTTATGGATACATTTTGCACGAAGAATTATTTCGGGTTTTTTGGGACAGGAAATCGCAATTTTCTACATTCTTTTTGAGTACGTGTTGCGATTTTTTCTGTCTTGACACATAGTTGTGCTAGTAACACAATTTTTGTAAAGAAATATTCTATTTTTATTATATACAAAATACTATAGAACTACAATTATATAAAAAATGAATGGAGAATGTCCATTTCTGTCTGAAAAAAAACTTGTGTCATAAATTGATTCGTGCCATAATTTGGAAACACAAATGCCATTTGATTGCTGAAACGAATTTTTATTTATTTATATTTTAGCTAGTTGATTCATGACAAATGTTGCTCTCTTAAACATAAAGTTACTTAATTTTTTCATGCACAAAACGAAGTAGAGAAATTGGTCCTAACGAATTCTTAGCTCTCTGAGTTGGCAGAGAATTTCTTTTTCACATTTTCAAGCAATATTAATGCGTATTCACTAAAGATATGATGTACAGATTGGAAAAAAATGCTTTGGTTTTTCAAGTGATTTGTATAACATATACACTCGGTAAAATGCAATTTTTGTAATATTAGTCGTTGGTTTTTGAGGTGTACAAGCAAGAATATGGCCTATATTTAAGTAGCCTTAAGTAAACGGCCAGTTTTTTCATAGAATTTCGTTTCGATGATATTTCTATCCGTCCTGGGAAATTGTAGTAATTGACATGATGTTTTTTTTTATTTAAAACCGATGTGATCTTTGTAACGTAGGCCTTTTTGTGTAGTTGAATATGTTATATAAATTTACTTGAAAAGAACTATTTCATTTTGACTAACCACTAAAACTCACAACATATGTGATATATAGTTATGTATATTTAGAAATCCATATCTTTTAGTA
Source organism: Silvanus unidentatus (assembly GCA_963930825.1). Lineage (NCBI taxonomy): Eukaryota > Metazoa > Arthropoda > Insecta > Coleoptera > Silvanidae > Silvanus > Silvanus unidentatus. Next base: position 874,327 of record OZ005763.1, read on the forward strand.
TTCAGAAAGTGTCGTGTGGTTTCTGCTACAAAATAACACCCTGTATAGCATTATACTGGGTGTGGCATTGTAGCGGTTACACAGATAACTGTTGTTTTAAAGTAGTGAATTTTTTAACAAAATGGTCTATTAGGAAACCAATTTCCATTGTTTTCCAGCACTGCAAATATGCTTTTTACAGCATAGCTGTTTTTAGTGGTTGTTTATGTTTTAATTATTTTTATTTCATTGTAAATGTATGTATATAAAACATAGATTGAAATGCATATGAAACTTTTAACTGTTATATTGTTTAAAAACAGGACCTTAAAAAGTTGCATCGGCCAAAAACAGACGTTATTGAAATTTTGTTACTTATATTACTAATACTTAACATATCTTTGAAAATGGCTGCATGACTACTTAAAAAAGACAATTTAAGCCTACAATTGTAAAGATTCTTTTAGTGTTTATCGTTTCAATAACACTGTGATGTTAAAATAGTGAATAATTAAGGTTGATTCACGTTATACAGGATGTCAACGCGATTTGAATGGGGAAAGTTGCTGAAATCAGTTAATCGTTCTTTCAGGCTGACTTTCTGTGTAAAATGGATTACACTTTGTTCCTTTCTGTTCTAGTTTCTTTGCATTGTACATTAATATAACGTATTGTATAATCACATGACTTGAAAACCTACCGCGACCTAAATGATTATTTATTAACAGGGCACCGGACCCTCACCGTCTCACGTGAGCCAAAAAGGCACTAATCCATGTAAACAATGGCAAAACAGAGGCGCTATCTAATGAATTATTGCGAAAACTATTACAGGTTTTAATAATATTCAACATTATTATGCAATTTTTGAATTAAACTTTCCAGAAAAACCTTTAAAAATCCACTTTTTAATTTAAATCTATAATTTAAATGTAAAATTTGAATAATACGCACAATGTGCCGAATGTTATGTAAACACTTAGATAACTTTCAAGGGCGGCGGCCATGTTTGTTTTGAGAAAAAAATATCATGTTTCATTTTACGTTTCTTAAAGATATCTCGGTTATTAATGATTGTAGGTGGATCCAATTTCAAGGGAAGTCGTAAAAAACTATGACCTACAATCTCTCAGTATCAGTTTTTGGACTGTTTGTGTTAAAAAAAAGTGTTTAGTGTGCAAATGTCCAAAATGTCTAAATTGAGCTGTCATGGGTGAGTTTATTTATTTTTTTTCTCAGCTATTAAGGGTCCTATCACAAATCTGATGCTGAGAGATTGTCAGGCAACTCTTCCTCTACAAGGGTGAATTTTTTGACTGAATAGTGCCTTTTTGGCCCACGGAGGGTCCGGTGCCCTGTTAAAGAAATTCTACACATATACGTAAAAAAAACTTTACAAGCAGATTTAAATATTAAAGGCATTTTTAAATAGTGAATTAGAAACACAAGTGTTATATATTGAAAGTTTTGTGATTAAACTAACTCTCCACCCATACATTCCATGAAGCATTTGTCTATATTAGTTCAGCTTTTGATATGATAAAAATGCAAACTTATACATCGACGATATGTAAAAAAAATGCAAATTAACACTGGTATAAAGAATACTTTGCGAACTATATTTTAAATAAAATGTATATAAACTAATTAACACAATTGTATATGATCACTACTAAAAAAGGACATTATAGTTGTATAATTCTTTGCAAAAAAATATATTCATATACATATTGTAGATTTTTTATAATTTTTATAATTATGGTTTTAAATATTGTATAAGTCTACCTTTTGCTAATTGTAGCATGCTTTTTATATTATAATTTTTGGTATTTTTGTCTTAATTTTTGATTTGGGGTTGATTCAAATTAGCGCGTTAAATAAACGCTGGCGCGACACTTTGAATCTACCTTTATATACATAATAAATGTATATATGTTTAACTTTAGTGAGGAATTAATTTAAAATGAATAAAAAAAACTGTCAGTAAATGTAAATGTAATGTTCAAAAGTATTTTAAATTTTATTTACTGTTACAAAAAAAATATTTTTTCTTTAATTCATATATATTTTGTAATGTTTTATTGTTGATCATAAGATGGGTTTAAATAATAGAAATTTTAACATAATCTTAAATTTGTTTTGATTATCCTTATTCGATTTAATAGGACACCAATCCGATTAGAATCCTTTTTAATCCTTTATAGATATATCGATACTACGTGCACATCTCTAGTTTAGTCCAGTCGAGAACCACCACCTTGTACAGCTAACTTCATAACCGATATATTTATTTGTCAAAATGTATTAACTTGTATTTGTTATTGATAATTTAATGTTTATTGCTAAAGAATTTTCAGTTTTTTTTTTGTAACAGTAAATTTATACTCTCTTAACATATGATAAAATATAAAAAATGTTAAAATTTGGCTCGAAACATGACAGCAATATTGTATATAAATGTACTGTTAGGCTACTGGAAGATACTGAAATTCTTGAATGTGAATATAAGGTAATGTATATTAAATATTAATCAATTCTCTGCATCAAAAATGACCGTTTTAGCCGTACCACAAAGGGAAGTACCTATTGGAATATGTGTGCCAGCAATTAAATCTTGTCGAACAAGATTATTTAGGTTTAAGATATGTGGATCCACAAGATCAAAGAGTACAAATTTCCACGATTATTTCCCATATTCCTCTAACATTAATCTGTTTTTAGCATTGGCTGGACTTGGGCAAGTCAATTGTAAAGCAAGTGAAAGACTTAGATCCAGTTTTGTTTAGTTTTCGTGTTAAATTCTATCCACCAGATCCATTTCGTCTTAAAGAAGAAATAACACGTTATCAAATTTTTTTACAATTAAAACGAGACTTACTACATGGCCGACTATACTGTGGTATTAATGAATCCTCAATGTTAGCTGCACTCATTTTACAAGGTAATTTCTCTTTAACGACCCAATAAAATTTCTATTGTACATGGTGATTTTTCCAGGCGAATTAGGGGACTACGATCCCGAAATACATCTAGGCAATTACGTAACAGACTTTAAGATCTTATTGAAACAGACCGAAGCAATCGAAGAGAAAGCGATGGAAATCCATCAGAAACAGTTAAAAGGTCAAAGTGCTTCGCAAGTCGAGAATACATTCTTAAAATTAGCTTGTCAACTGGACACGTACGGTGTCGATCCCCATCCAGTTAAAGTAATAATTACAAATTAATTTCTGTTAATGTTTTCCTATAATTATTGCAAAATAAGAGTTTATTACAGGATCACAAAGGATCGCAATTATATTTAGGGATTAATTATAGTGGTATATTAACATTTCAAGGCAGTAGAAAGACACACCACTTTCGATGGCCAGATATACAGAAAATCAACTACGAAGGGAAAATGTTTATTATCCATTTAAATTATAACGATGTAAGGTGTTGAAAGAATTGTTTTCCATGTGCATATCAAAACGATTGAATTCCTTTCAGAAGAAACATACTGTTGGCTTCAAATGTCCAACTGGTAGTGCCTGTCGTCATGTTTGGCGTTGTGCCATCGAACAAATGCTATTTTTTACGTAAGAAATGTGCGATTTGAATGTGTTTGTTGTTGTATCAATTGGATTTTAGTTTGCCAACGAGTTCGGATGCCCCGTCAGTGGTGACTGGGGGCGGTTTCTTCTCATGGGGCACGAAATTTAAGTACACTGGCCGCACGGAACGTGAAATATTAGAAGACACCGGTGCTCTAGTTAGAGATGAGCCGAGTATACAACGTACATCGAGTCTTAGACGTAAAGCCTCCAGTGTACCTGCCACTCCCTCAACACCTCTGCAACCACATTTAGGTAAAAATGGAGAAATTTTCTGTTTGTGTGACTCACGAATTGTTTTTGTCGGTTTTAGGGTACAGTAGTTTGCCTAGAAGTAGTCATTCGGACGCTGGTGGATCTAGAATGGAGCCAAGTAGCAGTACTAGTTTCTTGTCGGGCTTCGAAGGGAATCCGAATCAAGTGTACAATGATGTTGCGGCCTTAGAAACAGTGTCTGAGGATCAGGAGGCGATCGGTGGTCCAAAACTTCGCACGACAGGTGAGAAACATGTTTGTGTTTGTGACTAATAAAAATCTGTTTTGAATTTGGGTGATTCTAGTATTAAAAGACGACTCAATGGATCGTTTTAGTGATTATTATTTTCGTGATTCATTTGAACATTCATCATCTGAATCGCAATTGATTGATAACAGTTATAGGGGCTACGATACAACAACAAATCCATCGCACCGTTCAAGTCGTAGCCAAACTCCATTGTCCCATTCTCAGGTTGATAATAAAATTTGTCTGCCAAATACAATTATAGAAAATTCACAAACGCATTTAACACAACAAATGACACCATCTATAACTGCAACAAAGAAATTGAAAAAGTTTAATATTATCGGTGCATTCATACCAACATTTTGTATTGTTACATTTATTATTATTATTGCGACAATTATTATTTTGGAGAGTGATAGTGAATTACTGAATAATATAAAAAATATACCTGAATTTATTTCATTAAAATATCAAGTTTATGAACCAATTAAACAATATTTCAGAAGTAAGATTTCGATATTTTTTTAATGAATGTTTTGTGTTTTTGGTTAATGCAATGGAAATGTATAAAGAACAGGGGGGATGTTAATGAGTTGTTTTGCCATTTAGAAAAGGCACAATTTTCTAGTTATGTAAATTTTATACTTACAAGGCAATAAGAGATTTTGTGATCGATTTTAGTTGCCAATAATGTCCCTAAAAAATCAAATTAGATGCATTTTTTTACATGTAGCTGTTGCCGAGTCGAAATTTCACGTTTTTGACTTGTTAAGTAAAATTAGATCGATGATCTTTAAGAAATTGCTTAAGACATTCTTGTTTGGCTAGCTTAAAATGGAAAATTTTTCGGTTTATATTGCTAACAAATAGTTCCTACATTTCCATTTCCAAATTTGTATGAAATAATAACAATTCTTTAACGAGCGACTTTTTTAAACATTCCACAAGTTTGTTGAGTTTTATTATATTTTGAAAATATTTTTATACATATATTTTATATTTACACTTTTCTTTTTACAAACATATACGAAGTTTTCAACGTACTAATTGATAAAAAAGTACTTCGTTTAAGGAGATTATTTTTGAATATAAAACAAACTCTTAGTTTTTATTGTAATTTAAGAAATCTGTGATCTTTTTTCAACCTGCTGCTTTAGTAATAGATTTAAAAATAAAAATGTACAAATTAATCGTGTAAAAGTGCAATCAAAAAAAGTCATTTACGTTCTCTGGTTTGAAGGCTCAATAATTCTGTTTGAACATTTACACATTGAATATGGATTTGGTTTTCAGTAAATTGCTGTTTGTGATACTTGTGTAATGTTTTTAATGTTTTAACAGTTTCACATTCAAGGGGCCATTATATAATTTCATTTATTTATAATTTAATCAACTGTTTTGCCAAATAAATACTTAAGTCAATTATATTACTAATAATTTTATTAAAATTGTTATTTAACAGTTTCCTAAATTTTTCATGATAATGGAACAACATGTCCAGTATTTGGAGTAAAATTCTCAACAATTAACACATTTGATGTGCTCGATTTGTGATAGATGCGATGTTTCACTGCACTCGGTGGCAGTTTGTCCATTTTTGTGATTTCTGGATTATTTTTGTCCAAATGTTTTGGATACAAATCGTCACCTGGGAGGATAGAGTATAAACCATGATCTGTTAAAATCCTATGAGGAAGGTACGTTTCACAGCCGAATTGTGATCGTTCACTGGCAAACTGCGCCAAATGATCGATTTCTCTGAAATTCTCTAATCTAGACAATTCGTAATATTGCGGTGGTGGCAGAATCAGTTCACCGTTCTTCGATTCTGTTAAATAATCAACTGAAGTCTTCCACAATAAATTCTGTACTTCCTTTCCGTCTGGGGAAGCGCTTGGCAGTTGATTAAATGTAGCCAAAAAGAATAATGTGTTGAATTTTAATGGGAATGAGGGCGGTGTGGCCCAATTGTTCCATAAATGTAATGTCCAAACATCTGGACAACAATCGAAATGTTGACAGAGTTTCAAAAACTCGCCAGGATTGTTATAGACTCTTTTTCGCCATTCTATTAGGCGATTGCTTTCTATGTAAGATGCCCATTTGGTTTTGTGCTCCTCTAAAAGGAATAAAACACCAGTTAGAGAAAAACATGTTTACATATTTGAAAATTGTTGTTTTTTGCTACCATTACATTCTTTTTTCCTGCAAATTAAAACACCACATTCTTCGAATGTTTCCCTTATTGCACATATTCGAAATGCCAAATAATTTGGCAACAAATCGGAACTTTTGTCCAGTAATATTGACGGTGTGTTTTCTTTGGGATATAAATGATTCACTGGGGGATAGTTTTGGAATATATTTAACCATTCTGTTGTTCTATCTGCATCTGATAGATTACCACCCGGAAATACGTAGGAATTTGGCATAAATCCCGATTTGGAACTACGTTTCAGACACAGTATTTGAAAATTAGCTATGTTAAATGGTGATTTAGCTGCAAGGATTAGACTGGCAGCTTTGCGCCAGACTTTCAACTTTTTACACATTTTTTTATTTTTAATGTATGACTTTGTTTCAATTACACTTTGATCTTTGATAGTGGATTATTTGTTGTGTATTAGCGTGTTCATTGTTGAATTTTATGTAATTTTAGGTTAGGAAACAGTAAGAGATTGCGTATATCTGTTATATATGCACATTAGGAATTAGGGTACTGAGAAAAAACGTAAATTTTAATTTAAATATTTATTTAATGTTAGTTATTTTGACATGAACAATATTTGTGACTAGGATCATTTGTGATAACTTCGGTTTTCTATTGAATTCGACTGATCGATATGATTCGATTTTAATAGTTGATTTTCTATGTCTGTTAACACCCATTGATGGTCAACAATTTCTAATGCCTCCCATTCAGCTTTAAATGGCACTTTTGGATCATTGGGCATATTCATTGCAGCTCCAGACATTTGTTCTTGCATTTGTCGACTTTGGTCTGCAGCTAAAAGAAATGTTTTTGTGTATTTAAACGCTAACCGATTGTATTCGTTTATATACCATTATTTTCTCCCAGAACTAAAGCGTAAATGCTCCTCAAACCAAATACATTTAGAAAATACCATGATGCAGAAGACACCCAAGATGCGTCTAAATGGGACAATTCAATGCCACGTTGTAACATTGGCTTGAATCGTAAAGTAAGTGGAAACGGTACCTTAGCTATAAAACAAAACAAAATCAATGAATTTAAGATTTAGGGCTATTCGTGGGTCTTTTTACTTGTGATAAACCCTGAAAACATCCAATTGATCCAACCACCAATTATAATCATCGGTAGCACATTTGTTAGGTTCCCTTTGACCATGTCAGTCATCATTGACGGATCGGTCATCATATTTTGTTGGGGTACATTGCGTTTCTCCGTTAGATAGCCCCCTTCTTCTTTATTGAACTCGTGCCTTCTGGAGAGGAAGGACTGTTTTGGGATGTACTGTGCATTCTCACGTAATACTTTTGCACGAAATATTAATTGGCTGAAATTCAATTCAAATAAATACCAAACCATTTTGTTAAATACTATAATGAGTACCTGTCTCGCAGTTGCTGTTCCTCAACTTTCTTTTGACTTGCAAATAATATCGATACATAATGTCGTAAAATTCCAAATAGGAATGTTATTATAACAATTGGTAAGAAAACCCATACCCGTATTTGTGAATCAACAATTAAATCTGTTGTCATTTTATTCTATCGATAATCGAGGTAATTTGTGGTAAATGTACTCGTAAACCCTTGTTCTAGGGTTTTTAGGTGCTTATTTTTTATTTCCTAACCTCGTTAAATGTAGATCCCTGTGCGTAGTGTAAAAACAGGTCGCTGTTTTTTTTATTTAGCTTGTTAAGAACCGACACTAAAGGAACCTGTACATGAAATCAATTAAACGCGGCAAATTTGCGCTCTTTTTGCCTCTAGGCCTTTTCTATAAACACTTTATTTTTCTAAAAGTAATGCTTATTTTTCCCCATACGCAATTGAATGTATGGAATTTTTGATTAATGGCATTTATATTATTAATAGCCTGATTTTAAGACATTAATTGAATCAGTGCTCTTGTATATACCTACATATAAAGTTGAAATTCATTCGTATTCGAATGGAATGGATTTTTTCCAAGATTACGTAATCTGTTTGGGCCTCTCCCAATTCAATATTCAATGTGTTTTTCTTCATTTCAATTTATGCTTGTTTACTGCTTTAATTAATCATCTGATCATCAAATATGCATGCATGTTTTTTTACTTCTTTTCTCATTTGGAATGTTTTTCAAATGTTACACATTTTATTAGAGATCATTGTGTGTTTTTTTAGAAAACACAATAAACAGTGCAATAAAACAATAACTTGCAATAAAAGAATCTATAAAGGAAAAAGTAAAGTAAATACAATTACGCTGTTATATCCATTCTTGTTGGAAACTCTTGAGTAATAAAATTTCATGATGATTTTCTATGAAGTTAAAGCATACACATAGTTTTATAACATTTCTACTCTAAAAAATAAAGAACAAACGCGCCAGTAAGTGCACTTTTTGCTCTTTTATTTCGTATTACCCATTTTATATAAAATATGTTCTAAGATAAAATTGGGAGGCCATCAGATTCCTAGTGCGATAAACCAGAAGGTCATAAGAGAATTTTCTTGCAATGGAAATAAAAACACTTGGCATTATAAATTGTGTTTAGCTCAAATGCGAATTATATTCTCCAATTTGCATTCGAGTGAATATTTCGGATAGGACATTAAGATGTGAAATTCCAAAACAATTGATCAATGTACCATTGATAATCCACATCACTTATAACTCTAATCAGCAATAAAACAATAAATCTTAATGTCAATCGTCGCGTATATCCATTTGAAATATCTTTAGCGGAAATAGAGAGAGGCTGGTGAAAAAAATCATATGGTGGACATTCGATGGCTGCCTTCAATCCATATAAGAACCAGACGATAGTAGCATACAAATGGTGCATAATGAGGTAAGATATATAAAGTAAAAAGTAGGCGGGAATACATCGACATCAAGTTTGAGTTTATATGAGTACATATATATAAACTGTTATATACACTTTGAGAGGGTATATACGAAACTGTTGTGTGTTGCGAAATTGATAATTCTCGAAAAGGATTATATAAAAACATACTGTTGTATATAAATTCGAAATAGATGGGTGGAAAAAGGGCCGTTAGAATATGGAAAAAAATTTATAAGAAAAATTAAAAAACCGCTTCCGCGCTCTTATTTTCCCGACCTGAAAAAGGGGACACAAAAATTGTTAAGGAAAAAATCAACAAACGCGTAGGTAAATATTTTAGTGTGGAGTCTATTTAAAATGTAATGAAAAAGAACTGGTCTTTTACGGTTGTATGCGGTGTTTTATGATATATGTTTGCCGGACATCCGTATGGTTCTCACGAAAAATTGTGTAACATGTGTCACTAGTAGAACTAGATTGTCCAGTTTTGGTCAGTCCGTTAAGGGTTAGAAAATCTTTAGGTCATGGGTCAACTTCGCTAATGTAGGGGTCACTTTAGAGACGCTTGCGGGGCTAATTCCCACGTACGTGAACCTTTTTTACTGTCCACCACATGCGAATGGGGTAGACTATGTGTGTTCTTCTCCTCATGTGAATGAAGAGCGTTTTCTAGGTAATCAACAAGTGAATATCCATTATGAATGGACATTTTTAATATAATCAAATTGAAAGAGTTTTTCAAGATGCGCATATTATTGTTCACTGACCGGTTTCGCGAATACTACAAACAGTACACTCTTGCCTTGCTGTAATATATCACATATAGGATGAGACAAATGTATGTAAATAAGGAATTAAATGTGAATCGAAGAGGATTTTTCCCGTAGGTAGATATTAGAGGTGTGTGGAATGGGACAGTGTGTAACAGCCGACGCTTAAAAATGTTCAACAATTCTTTCCATTTGTGGTGACCTTTATTTAAAACGACACATTTAATTACCATTATTAAAAACAATAATAATGTTATTGCAAGAATTTATTGATTTTTCTCTTCTCTCGTTTTACTTGTCTGAGAATTTCAAATGCAATTTGGGCAATGTGTTTTTGCTGCTGTTGTCGTGCAGTGTTTAAGTTCGTCTTTTTCCATTTGGACTGTGAAAACAAAGTTTGCTTTCAGAAATAATCATTTTTCATATATTTGTTTGTCGCCAAAAATAACATCATTTGCATTTTACATTAAACTCTCAAGTTTCAACTTTTTGCTGACTTTTTCTGATCAAAAGATTCTCATACTTGCGTTTGTTTAAAATTCCAAAAGGAATTACACATTTAATGGGCATGTAATGTTGCTTAAATAAATATTTATTAGCAAGGGTAATTATCCAATTTTCACTCTGTTTAGATTCGTGTGTGAGATAACAAAATGTATTAAATATTAGCATCCAACACATGGTGGAAGGCATACAATTGAATTGGGATTTTTTTTATTACATCTTCGCTGCAAATGTAATTCTGTTCATGTATTTTGTTTTTTGAACACCAACATATATGCAGAAAAATGCACTGTTTTTCTTCCATTGCGAATGGAAACAAAAAAAAAGCACATTTTATGAAGGTTCTTTTAAAATTCAAATTTCCTCATCTAATATACGTTTTTATTTTCATTCTCACATGATTTTTTTCTAAAATCGTTTTGATTTTTTGTCCGTTAGTTCGAAATCTAACCTTGACATTGTTTTAATAAGTAAAATGCTGTCGGATTTGAAAAACAGATTGTTTAATAACATTTAATAGTCCTAGTGTTAAATTGACAATAATAACAGATTCGTGTTTGGATTATCATTAAGAGAAGAACACTTTGAAGCGTGATATCATAAGGTAAATTTATTTGTATGTAATTTCATTTCGTTTTACGACCATGAGAATGAATCATCACCGATTCTATCTAGAAATTATTCCCCATAATCGTGGTGGAAAATATATGTCATGTGTTGAAAATTTGAGACAGTTCTGATTGATGTTCAAATATGGAACGTTGGTGAGTGTTTGCTAATTGATGCAGTTTTTGAATATGTTCATGAATAATCAATCATTATTTAGATTTGTTTGCACTCTTTATACATTATGTATGACTTTGAAAAAATGAAACGTACATAGAAGAGAATCTTCTCTGATAGAAAAAGTGCGATTAAAATCTTTTTTCCGAAGATTCCGACCCCATGGTTAGAAATTTGCAATAACAACAAAAGGGGTACATGGATCTCCTTGCCATCCATTGTAATGGAATCAAAATGTTACCTACTCGTTTATGTATATCCCTCTATAGAAACGTATTCATACGAAAGAATTCATTTATTCCTTTACTTAATTCTATTTGATCTATCAAATTGTTTCTTGTATAAACAAATTGTCCTCTTGAACAAATTTCCTCTATATGCAAGTTAGAATACTGTTATTAATGTGTTTAAAAAAAATCCATTAACGAATTAAATTGTGAAATGTGTACATATACAAATAAACTGTCTATTGTATAACAAGTCCACTTTTACCTCGGACTTGTACAAATAATAAAATTTAACCATAAAACAGTAGTTCTTATAATAATGTTTTTATTTTCCTCGTATTTGTGGCACTTGTCAACAATAACATCACATAAATAATATTATAATTACTTGATGTTTTGAATTTTATTTTACAAAATTCTGTGTGTTTTTATCAAAATTGTGTGAAATTTCATCTATGTTATGTAAAAGATAGTTACATAAAATGTAGAATGAGATTTTCAGCCTTGTTAAAGTGCCACAGTGCACATTAATTGTTCTATCATGAAAAATGACCTTTGCAGGTCAACACATTTTCAAGTGCATGAAAATGAGGAAAATTCCATTTTTCAAAAAAATAAAAAACATCATTAACAGCGTTTATTTTTAGCTCGTATATTTGTAAAATCTATCACTGTTATTATTCAGAATATTATTATAATAATTATATGCGTTTTCGAAACCAGTCTCCAAGCACACACACTTAAGAGTGTACTTAAGTCTATTTTCGATCATTTCTCGCTTTTTACTCTCTTTTGTAAAGTGCCCAAAAATCTGTATAAACAATTTACGATAATTTCCATAAAACGAGGACACTTTGTTGTTACAATGTCGTAGAAAATCCAATAAAATAATATATAAGAAAGTACTTATAATTTGTCGGCCATCTTGAAGTTCTGTCTAAGAAAATCGCTTCACGCATGTAGGTAGTATGTAGACATATAATTGCATATATATATAAGTATATATATAAAAATGTGATGCTATGTTGCAATGGCGAATGGTCGGTCTGCAAAACGCATGACTACCCTATAATGACAAGCATTGACATTTCAACGATTACAGAATATCAATAACGTCATAACTGGAACTGGATGCTGTATAAGCTTGATATTAGGTGAACGACCGTCCGTCTTATACTACACAATACATTCATCATATTTATAGATAAATTCACATATCGTTAATTGTGTGCTGTGTTAAGAAGTTCTTTTCGTCAGTCAAAACTTCTTTCGTCAAATCGGAATCAATGGATTTACACAATTTTTCTACTCTCTCGTTCTTTCGCTCGCTTGTCTACTCTTTGCATCTCTTGGATTCTTCTCTCTACAGCATTCGATTTAAAACTGTACTCAAAGTTTGTTAAACGACTTTTTATCCAAAAATTTCCATATTTGCTGTTGTGAAAAATTTTTCATCGAACAGCACTTTCTATGTACGAAAAAGGCACGTGTCCCTAAATGCTCATCTGTAACATTTCGGAGATGAGTTGTTGTTCAGCAAAACTGCCTAGATGTCTAGAAAATTGGTAAACATCAATCTGCTAGTGTTGAAGTGATCGTTTTGCGAAACGGTCAATATTGATCAGAAATTGTTGGCAAAAAATGCACACACACACACTTTGAGAGTGGAGTGAAAGTTAAAAAAGCGCACATTTAATTGCATTTATTCAATACATATAAAAATGTGCAATTTGAAAAGTAATTTTTGAAAAATTGATGAAATAAAATATTTGAGTCTAAACAGCGTGAACAGTTGTAGGTTTTTGTATATATATATATATATGTATCTTTAGATTTGTGTCTTAAGTACGATGGGGTCTCATTATAAATCGAATATAACCTATCTACCTGTTTATTTTTTGTTGAGAACACTGTTCCCATCTCGTTCCACTCACAATACCACTCGCATTTCGAGTGTTAGTGTTGTCTTTATTACACAGCATCTCTTTTCGTGGTAAATGACCAAGATCTTACTAAGTCACCGACGTCCATTAGTTGAGATTTTTTATGGTTATTTTCTTAACCCTTTAGTTTTAGAAAGGTACAGTCTGTTAAAAACTTGATAAACATTCCAACAAACTCCAACTTAATAATTACAATATAAATAGACAATTTCTAATTATTTTCATTTCGATATATAGGATTTTTATAATTAAATTTTATATTACCATCATCTTGAGTTTATCTATAACTGTACAGTATATAATACAGTATTATTTTATAATGTAAATTGTCTAATTAGTAATATTTGTTTATATACTTATTTGAAACGAGTTTGTTGTCTCAGCGAGCGTTCGACTCGCCATAAGACTTAAGTATACATGGTGTAGTTGTAGTGCACAAAGTTAGAACGCACCTATGACTGTTATTACATTGATATTTTTCCATAATTGTTAATGTTACGTGCAAATAATTAAACATGATTAAACGTTTAATTGTTGACTTGTTTTTGAACTTGACAAAGTGGAGTTTGTACAGCTACAGCCATATTCGAATCTCGCATAGATTTCGTTTTTAATAATAATCGAAAAATGAATTAATGCCGCCTCCAGTAGTTGAATACAGTAGGTAATGAAATATTCAGAAGGTAGACAGCCGCCTATATGATTGCGTACATACATATCGTCTACACGCAGCTACGTGTTGCTGTATCTGAGAATGTTGAAATTGCTTCGGGCATGTCTGGGATTATACTTTTACTTCTTTTTGTTCTATTTTACATTATCTCTTTTTTTCCTTGTCTTTAATCGTTTTATTTCCCTCCTTCGTCCGTAGCCAGTCCATAGGTTATTGAAGTTCGGTATACACACATACACATGCGACCAGAGAGAGCACACCATCATCACCACACCACAAACTTGTGCTCAGGTGAAACAAAATACATGTCTCTCTTTCTATCCAATGCGATGGAGTGAATAGTGGTGTCCTTTGTCCGCCTGTTTGTGCGGACATTGTATCGAAAATACCTGTGCACTGCAACGGCCATGATTCTTTTAACTGTTGCTGCTTATATGCTTCTTCCAGCATTTGAGAGTTAAATTAGCGTTCCATCTTATATTAACACCCACGTAAATATGCTCTTGTTCATTTATGTGGCGTGTAAAAGAACAAGATAGCATTATAGGTATATGGTGTTTGTATTGAGGAGGTCCTGGAGGCTGTATACAGCAACGAATGTAGCAAGATCAGAACGAATCAATCGTAGACATACCCACTACATATTCGCTTATGGTATGGGTGAAGAACATTAAAGGAGAGCCAGTATAGAAGGTGTAGCTTGTATTATTTCATTAGAGCGATCAACTTTTGAACTGCCGCCTGCCGCTACTAACAAACAGTCAGTAGAGTATTAGTTCGATACACCTGTAGACGTTAGTATGTGATTGAACATTTAAGTAATTAGGCAATTGATTTTCAAATTTTATTATTTTTTCTTCATATGCTATGATTTGGCATTTGTTGTATAGTATGAAACTGTCTAAATCGGGCAGTGTAACCGCGTTGTGGTGTTTTGTGGCCATCACCGACACCATGGTGCTGGCCTTTTTGTGATTTTTTTCAAATCAAAGGATTCGTTTAACGATTTTTTTTATAATTACTATTCAATCATATATACATTAATCAACGTAATATAGGTAATTTTTATATATTTATTTATTCACTCTTTTCTCTTTGGGTTGCGGTTTTATGGCAAAAATTCTCCTTTTCTCTCACATTACAATTTCTCTTTCTATTTTCAAGTATATAATACGTACCTAAAATAGTACAAATTACTTGTTTATTTCTACTAATTTGTTATTAATGTAACCATCATCAATGCGTGTGTGTAATATGAAAATTTTTCTGTTACCGAAAAAAAACACCGGCACAAGCACACATTAGCACTTGACTGTGTTTTTAATACAGAATCATCACAATAATACCTGTTTACCGGGAGCTGGTAGACCTGTTCATCAACTATTACTTATACATATAATCATGAATGGTAACACGGGTACATACGCCCCTACTAGTTTATTTATCTGATGTACTCTTTAAATATCAACTTTACATATTTGTCCATAGTGTACAATGCAATTAGTTTGGATTTTCATGAATTCGTTGTGCGAACAAAGCGCGCGGTTGCTGGTGGTGTGCGCGTTCGAAGGTTTCGCGTCTGTTCGCCTGTTGGGGTCTCCAGAGTTTTGCATCAATGACGCTCGTCCCACCGTTGCAACTTGAACAAAACAATTAATTTATTGGAAATTAATCAGTTTACAAACGAATTAGATGTTTGGAAACGGTGTGGAGACTTGCAGTTGGGACTTTTTGCAACGGGTTTCGCGTTCGATCGCCTGTTGGGGTCTCCACAACAATTCGCTCGATTGCAGCGTTCGGCGACTGTTTTCTGTTTGTTCTCGTGTGCGGGCATTAAAACGATAAACTTATTGACTGATAAACACCACCAATCGGACAATAAATGTAAATCCAAGCCAATGGTGAAGTGCTTTTCGAATCACACAGCCAATAGAACCGATTTGGAAATGCAACCTGATATGAATTTCAATTATGTAAACAATATATATTCTCTTGAGCAACTGTCAAATATTTTCAATGCGTATGTATAAAATGAGATAATTATATAATGGATATAGGCGTGTGTTTTCTATGAAATTCTTTTGCCATTTTCGATATATAATGCTATTAAATCAACATAATATTGTGGATTGTGTGGTGGTGAATTAATTGTACCTTAAGTACAGTTAGAGTTGGAGTTTAAATAAAAACCGGTTAAGACCACCCTCTTGATGGTAGAGAAAAAAAAACCCACTCAAACTGCAAGTGTAATATCATCCTTTTTATTAATAGAGTGAATTTTGATTTAATTTCTCTTTGGTTGAATTTTCTATCGCAGGTAAAATTTGTTTTATCGGTCAGGACATTTTGTGTTCGGTCGGAGTCTGTGCGACGAAAGAGCTCAAATGCGGTTATCAGAATAAGAGGGTCATCCATATGGCTGTCAAACCTGTCCGGGCAATAAATGCACGTGGCTACTACTCACTTTACTCTTTACATATACATTCATAATAGTTTTAGAGAGAAAAAAATTAACTCTTTGTTTTTTGCAGGTTTAAAGGTGTTCGAACGTTGAATTGGAATTAAATAGAGAATATCAATATATCGTCATAGCCATAATTGTGCCATATTTTCATAATAATTCATAAAGTGCAATAAGTAATAATTTTCTTCTAACATCGCGTTGTGTCCCTACTGTGATAAAAATTTAAAAACACAAATTAGCTCTACACACACACATAAAAGGAAAAATAAAAGTATAGAAAGCCATAATGACACGTCGTAACATTGATAATAGTGTAGCACCTAACAATCCATCACCGAATGCAGATAGTGACAATATTATGTCGCCCACACATCAGGCCCAATGTTCGCCACCGGAACGGTCCCCGTTGAGGGAGCGTGATGGCAATTCGCCAACGATGCTGGCCACAATGACGCCCGTTAATGTGATGGAATTGAAAAAAGAAATGGAAGAGGAAAGTGCCATGGCGGCCCGCAATAATCCACTATATACGCCAGTTAAGACGGAGGTGATTTACGATAAGGACGATGAATTGTACACGCAGGATAAAAATACACCGATCGATTTGATATACGAGGACGGTAATAAAACGGTGATTTATACAACGACGCCGGATCAGAAGAGTTTGGAAATCTATTCGGCGGATAATACAGGCGAAATAACAATAAACAATATAAGCGCACATCAAATACATGGACAACAACTCGCGGACGTTTTAATAGACGGTAACGGGGGTGCAATGGTTAGTTCCGCAAGTGACACAAACACATCTGGTACGGTTTCGGTTGTTTTACAAGGCAATGGACAAGGTTTACTGCAGTATCCGCAAAATCAACAGTCTGCCACCACTGTTTTAGTACTCTCCGAATTAGTGGAAGATATTGGCGGTGTACCAGCCACAATTGTCGGTCTAAGGTAAGAGATTTTATTTCTTTACATGATTTATGTGGCAAATATTGTGTATTGTCTTTGGTTTTATTTGTTTTTTCGGAAAGGAGGGACGGAATTTGACACTTGTGTCTTTCATAAAATTCGTCAAAACACTTGTATGGGGGGGCCTTGAAGAGGACGGTTTAAGGGTTTCAGAGGCTGTGGTTTACAGCCAGTGGCGCACCCACTGTTTTTACTTGTCGGACCATAAAACAATACACATAAAATTGTATATTTTCCTATGGTTTTACAAGGAAATTAATATTCATTTAATGTTCTTTTCCAAGACTGTAATTAAGTGAATTAATTTTCATTTTTTCGCCCGTCTACCTTTAGCGTGGTTGAATGTATTTTAATATAAAATTCAATCTCGGATAGAGGGACTCCGTGAGGTGAGAGTTCTTTGTTAAAGGAGACTCTGAAATTGAAGAATGTAATCGCTTTAACTTTGTCCCTCGTCGAATTTTTCAATTCCATGTCCTTTTCTAGCACATTGACTGTATTTGAATTTAATTATGATTTTATGATCGAAACTTAGAGAATCAAATTGCTATGTTCTGTAGGCAGTCTCGCCGCTTTTTTGCTTTTGTTTTACTTCCTGCGTCTTTGACTGTGTAAGTTGAGTATAAAGAGGCTCGTTTTCTCTTATTAACGAAATACGGCTGCGGATGATTAATTGAAATACACACAAAATTCCCACATTGGCCAATATGCAATGACACACTTGAATTTTCCATTTTTCTTTTTTATTATTTCTAAGACGGATTTATGTTACTGTCTACTGTAAAATGCTAGTCCATTTTGTCGATAATATTAATTAGAATGTCTGGTGAATTAAAATTTATTAGCATTTATTATCGAGACACACACACACGAACAGAAACTCTCTGCATCTTCTCGTATGTCTTGCCAACATAGCTAATGGTTATTTTCTTACATTTTATTCTGACAGTTCATATTTTAGGTGTTGCAACACAATATATGCATACCTCGTGCATATAAACGTGTAAATGTGATTAGATAGATTCATAAATTGTCAAACCATTGGAAATATCAAATTAAATATATACAATTTTTTTTGCTTTTAGTGTTAATAGTATCTTAGGCTGGAAATTGATTTACGTGGTCCAGCTTTACATACGTTTCCTTTATTGAACATCAAGCAAATTTATTAAGCAATCTATTTTGTGAGAGGAGCGCAAAACGGTAGAGAATATTGACATTTTCGTTTAACCGAAAATATTCTTACCTAATGGTAAGCGAGTTTATGTAGGAGAAAACAAGAACATTTATTCATATAATCTCTCAATCATAATAGGTATTTCGCTTTGTTTTCATTTACAGTGCACATATGTAGGTATAAATAAATGATATGTGTCTAGTTGGATCGCCACACAACTAAATAACAACAATGTGTACAGAGAATTAACTGTAATCATCTAATGCAAATGACTAATCTGTTCTTGTTTTTATCGTAATTATGTTTTGGATTTATTTGAAATAACAAGACAGTCTATATGTCAAATGTATTTTTGTGAAGGTAATTAAATTCTTAAAATGGAAAAAAACGGACTAGGGTCTTATATTGTTGGGAAAATGTAAAAAACGCTCGCTGAAGAAATCCTACAAGCGTGGTACGTAGAGACAATTTCAACGTACATTGATGGTTTGTTCAAACCTTGACTTGTTTACGAATAATGCTTTTTATTATTCTTATGTACACACGTAGGATATTTAAAATGTAATATTTTTAATCGAATAATGAATTTATATATATATTTTTTGATAATAAATCTCATTAAATTTTTATTGATAAAAAAGCCAGCCTTATACTTGGACGTAAGTGCAGTTGATTTTTTGTATGTTTTATTAGAAAGTATAAATATTAACAATCTCAATCACATATTACAGATTCCTTATGATAGGCTCAAGGGCAGACGTACCAAAAAAGGAATCGTTATTTTTTAAACTTCACATGATATAAAGCGTTTCAATGTGTTTTTTTTCTTTCTTAATGTCCACCTTACAGGACAATATTTACAATATTATAAAAATCTTTCAGTGACTGGCTTATTTCTCTTTATCTTAATTACAGTAAAAAAACGAGCAAACAATTTGAAATGAATACTGTGTGTCTTAATCAGTGTAATTTGTATAGTGGCATTTAAATGTTGCATTATACCTAATTGCCGAGGGATAATTAAAAATAACATCTATTTAAGATTAGAATTTATCTCGTTTTTTCGCGTTATTAAAAAGAAGAGAAAAGTAAATAAGACTCGCATCCTCCACTGACGTGTGTTCTGTGTAAGGTCACAAATTTATGAAACTTTATATAGAAATGTGTTGTAAACAACCCTACCGAGTCTTATATAGTTTAATTGACTATGAGAAATACGCTCATTTTTAAACAAGCGTCATGAACACATAAATATGCATGTATATTTATGTATGTATATACATATATTTAATTGCTTTTACATAAATGTGTTTCAGTATCTCGTGCCGATTGAAATTTGAAAACTTGTTGGCTGGACGAGTGGAAAAGAGATGCTGAAATTGCTGAAATATGTCCATATTTGCGCACTTGGTTTATAAATACAATTAAAATTCTATAAAGCGTTAGAAAAGAAAAATGTTCGCAGTATTTTGAAATGCTTGAATAATAAATATTTACTTATTTAATTCAAACAGTAATAACATTAACATTGTGCAATATATTCAGTTTATAATACATACAAGTACCTAATTGATGTCATTTCACATATATTTTTTTTAAAGAGTACTTAGATAATTAGAGAAAAAGCACGAATGCATTTAAAAACACATAAAACAGCACAATAATATGGTTAAAAAATCGTCATTTGAGAGAAATAAGAAAAATTAATTGTAGAAATTTTTGTACAACAGATATACCCGGATATCGTCTTCCTACACAAAATGTGAAGAATAACATTCGGTTGAACGCATGCCCAGCTTTATAAAGGTACCATAGGTACTCTTACAAGACGAGATTCTCTTCTCTTGTGTTATGTAGTTGAAACGTCATTTCGAAGCTAATTCATTAGTATTTTTCTGTTTCACCTTGAACCTGACTACCTTCTCTATCCGTTTCAATATTTATACAAGATAAATATAATATAAGTTGTAAATAAAATATGTACTTAAAAGTTTATTATTTCTTGTCTTTAGTAGCATTTTTCTCTCTCTCTCTCTCATTCTGTATTTCTTGTTATTGTTTTTGCATGAATGCAACTATTAACTCGATTATAATAGCACGATTTTTCGTTGAATTTTCACCTGTTTGTTTTCTATATGTATTGTAGTTTGTATTTGAACACAATGTACAATAATGTTTTAATACAATTTGAGGAAATGTTCGATGTGGTAGTGCAATAATCGAAAGAATCATCTATGTAGAAACTTTACAAGAACATACGAGTACCTATGTAACACAGTTTTGTACGTAGGTACTACCTACCTACTTGTGCATAAACACATAAGTATTTTTTTTCCATTTCTATAATAGCTTACTATTAATATTGTAATTAAAGAAACGCCTCAAGGTAATAATAGAACATTAATATAAATGTTTTGCTGTATAATCTTTCATATATCGAATCGAAGTATAAATGAGAGAAAACTAAAAGAGAAGCCTAAATAGTATTAATATCAAGGTTGAAGAAAATGAATAACAAATATTTTAACTGCTTTACCTGATCAAAAAATAAGATTAAGACAACGTCCCTGATACAATGTAAATTTTTTAATAGCTTGGACACACATTTGACATTTACTTTATTAATTATGTATATTTAGAATTTTTTTTCCGAAAAAAAATTTACGTTGTGGTACCTGTAGAATCTGAAAAGATGTCGCGGTTATCTCTCATCCCCATTGTGCTGAGTGAGAGAAGAAAAAAAATGATTCTTTACCAATACTTGAATGGCTGCATGTTTAAGGAGCAAACGAACGATTAGTCGGTCCGTAGCTACGGTACGATCCGTAACGCTACGCCGTAGCGTCATCATTGAAGGTACGATTATTGTATTACTTCATGGCACACATTGCAATTTGCAGACCATCAAAAAATCATTGTATTTAAACGAAATTGTTCATGAAGCGTTCATAATTTACTTGAGTACCCGAAAAACAAATGTCTCGACATATATCATGGTAGTACCTTATGCAACAGCACCGAAAAACTGTGTAAATATGTAAATGTTCACGAGTTTATGTTTGAATACAGGGTTAAGCGAAATGATGTGGAAAATGGTACCCTATCAAAGTACCGGTTAGTTCTCGTCTGAAAGCACGTCTGCTCTAATGTAAACACTTGAATTAGAGCAATTTGTGAATGTGGAACGGTGGAATTGTACTCACTTATAGATTGGTTTTCAATAATTTTGGGTACCATTATACACACATAAAATATAGTACAAGTCACATATATATATTTCTATCTTTTTCCTTCTTGAACATTGCCATGAATTCATGAATAACCTTGGCCATTCCGCAAAGGTCAAAGATCAACTTGAACATAAGGAGAATTTTGTCCAACAGAAATGATTAAATAGAAATATTTAGATAGCCATTTACATTTTACATTAATAATTTTTTAAAGTGCGCTTTGGTCAATAATATATCCATACGTATATACATAATAAACATTTTTATATACATTATGTATTTCTTTATAATACCTACATGTGTATTTACGAAACTGTTCATAATCATTTGACCTTCAGGTAAGAAATAATTTATTTGAACAAAAAAAGTGTTTATATAGTACTAATGATCAAAGTTCATCAAAAAAAAAAATAATTTCTAGTAGCCATTGTTGTTCTATATGTATTTAATAAAAAGTGTTGTAGTAAATTAATATACACTTTGTTAATGACATTTTTATTCTGAAAAGCAATTAACGAAATCTACATAACAATTTGTGTGTGTGTGAAAGTTAAGAAAGAACTTATTTATATTGACATATCCACTATCAGTGGTCTTATCATTATTTTGCAAAGATTATAAACTGAAAAGGATGTTAGCTACTCGATTTCTGCATAATTAAACAAGCAAACTAAATCAACTCGCTACTGAAACATGTGTGCAAATATAATTAAGCACATTTATTTTGTTTGCAAATTTATATGGAAAAAATCGTAACGTTTCATTGTAATAGCCATTCAGAATTATTATTCGATTTTTGATATTTGATTTTCTTTTATTAGTTGACAAGCAACGACCTTTACATGTTTTATACTGATACAGTTACCACACCTAATAATTTCATAAACATTCATACATATTCAACAGTCCACTAAACTCAACTTGAAAAGCAATTAATGTTTTTATAGCGAAATGGGATGTTGAAGAATATACGGGAATGTGTCACAAATCAATAATTTTTAATGGACAATAAAAAAAAGGAGCACTAATGATGAAATTGGCATTTTTCCGTATGTTTTCAATCACTTTGGGATTCATTGAAAAACATATCGTGTTGAGGTAGGTTCATCTACATAACTAGTGCTAGGGCGACTCAAAGTGAACTTACTACAATTTCTTTACCTTTCACCTACAACTACTAGTACTAGACCAGTTCTTAGGAGTCAATCTTCATTGATAACTTCCACTTTGTTTACGTAATCAACGAATGAATGGGAAAAAAACGTTTTAATTATTTTTAATCGTTTTTTCAACCCCTCTTGTTTTTTTTTCGGTGTCGTGATGAAATCTCTTCTGGTGTGAAAGAGTTTAAAATAACAATTCATATTGAAAGCGCGCGCAGTTGGTGATATGTGTGATGAGATAACTCCTTACACACCACATTTGCTATTTACCTTATTATATAGTATACCCATACTGGGAGGAAGAAAAGGGTGCCTTCCTTTTTAATAGAATGTGTGTGGGGGATTATTTAGGGTTGGTATGAATTAATGGTAAAAAATTGCAAAACAAACATTGAATTTAAAATTTATGTTTGGGTAAGGGTTTTCTTCTATGCATAATCATATGAGATTTCATCGGAAATGGGTTAGTGGAGAATCCTAAATAATAATTTGTCAAATTGTTATACTGACGGTTAAAAAGTTAGAATTTCATGCCTTACGGGGTGAGTGTGGAATGAATGTTAATGTTAAATAAATATGCAAATCCATTTTGATTTTGGCGCTTTAAAGTGTGTGTAAATAAGCAATACATTTATGAATTTCAATATTAAAAATAACTAGCCGTATAATTGCGAATTAAGTTGTGTAGTTTATTAGGTGCTCCGCTTATTGAATTAACCACTTAAATTTGTTAATTAAAACGTTATGCGCATACATTTTATGAAACATTTCTGACTAAAGATCCTTATTGAACTTTTTTTATGTGTTGTTTTCGATTTCAAAATACATTTACTTTTACATTCTCTTTGTAACGAATATATTTGGGGCAATGAAAGAAGGTAAATTTTCCGGCAATGCACATATATTTAAGTGCATTCTGTCTGGCTCTCGATTTTCAACACCGAATATGTAACCTTCAAAAATCAACGTACCAATTAAACATTTACAATTTCATGTATAACGACATTAATTCTTTTTTCAGTATTTGCTATAATTAATCGGTTTTCCAAAAAATCCATTTTTCGACTACCGAAATCCAAATTTTTTACGTCACACACACACGCTTTCATAATCAATTTGACATTTAATATAAAGAATAATTTTTTAAGGTGCATGAATAAATAAATTATTATATAGGAATGATATAATACCCATTTACGTTTGTGGACTGATATATAAAATTAAAACTGTAACATACGCCTTCAGGTTAGGACACACCTGTCAAGTTATTAGAAATCAATAAAAAAAAACTAAATCTGTGCTGAAGAAAAATCATCAACGTTTATTGAATTTTAAATATAGGAAAACATTTTATCGTATTGTACAAGTTAGTAGCATATTACAAATCCGATTAGTATATACACAATTATTATTTGTTGTACCAATGTTGTTATTATGTTATTATTTATATTTACACCATATATTCCTCTAACAGGCGAAAGTATATACACATTAATTAGATATGTATACAAACGTACCTAGTTTTGTATCTAGTCAATGTTGTAGTACCAATATTTTAAAAATTTTTACATATCCACGCTTATTTATGTATGTAAGACACCTATAAAATAGAAAAATCAATGTAAGAACACAAGTGAACCATTAAAATTGTGACATATTAAGTTTTTCGACTATTTTCTTATTGAAATCGTCCTGTATATGCATGAATAAGGGGATAGAGAACCGACACGCCTTGATTTTAATAAATTACATTAGACTCACATCAAATATATGTTTATATTCTATTCAATATGTAATAAGAATATGTTGGCTATTATCTATTTATTTCATTTGAATCTTGCGCGCTTCTTAACTACATCTTTATGTGTGTGGTTCTTGTAAATGTTTTTTTTTGGAAAAAATGAAGGGAATTTCTTTTGTTTGTGGTATTTAAAATTTCTGTCATATGCGAAAGGTCAAATGGCCATTCACATGCATTTATCACGTGATAAAATATAAAAACACTTTCATTTTATTGTAGCTTAATTGAGATTTTATCGAAATATCATAAAAAACGAAAACAATCGGCAACGTATATCTTTAATATGTAAATATGAGGGAGATTTGTTTTGATTTACGTAAGTTGTCGAAAATCGTGCCCTTATTTGAGCGATCAAGATATCAGTCTACTGGGCAGTGTAGCAATTTAATGGAATTAGTTGCAATTGTGGTGAGATAACAATGCAAGTTGTCAAGTCCTACTAGCAGTGTCTAGGTGCCAGTTTAGCGCTTATTTACAGGGAAATGACGTAATTCCATGCATAAACAATCTGAAAAGCACTCAAGAAAATTGTTGATAAATTTATTTTTCAGTAAACTATAAAATTATTTTATAAGAAACTTTTATGGGAAAATTCTATAATACAAAATAATTCGTTTTTATTAAGTAATGATTATTATTTGCATTACAAGTTGAATGTCAGTGATTTGAATTAGTCATAGAAAAAAACAGTTTGTGTTTTGAAAATAGTTAAACTCGTTTCCAAATTTCTGACCATCTCAACAACATTTCATGTACTTGTTACTTGAAAAAAAGAAACGTGATTGTTTTAACCACATGAGTAAACAAATGTTATGTATGCGTCGACGAACAAGCTCTATTACTATAATTCGAATTTTTTCCATAAACTTTTCACCTCCATTAAATCCAACACTTATAAATACATTTCGTATACATATTAGGTATTTTATATTGGAATTGTTTATTGCATATAGGTTCACTTGTGTTTACTTACAACACTTGTATTATTTGTTTTGCTTCAACGACAGTTCATATCCTGTTATTGACTGCAGGAAAGTGGTAATTAGATAATATATTAATAACTTGAGAAATATCTGCAATCTTATGTTAGTAGAAAATTTTTAATTAAAATCCATTGGCTGATAACAAGCAGCGCAGCGCGCGGTGTTGGTGCTGATGAAGGTGGAGTTGCTGCTGCTGCTGGAGACAATTTTTGTATATAATAGGTGTGTATCTTATTGTCAAGAAAGGATTTAGCTTTTATTTGAAAAAGAAAAAATCAACTTAGTTGTCGATTATTGAAACGCATGCGTATATGACAACTGCTCTATAATATTCTTGTGGTGGCTCGGTGGCTACTTGATACCTGCGAAGCCTAATGAGCGGTCCAGCAACTCACCTGGCCAGTTTAGTTCCACTGCACACCTTGTAGAAATCACAACCTTAACGAAAACGTCGTCTCGATATGACTTTTAATCAAATTTTCAGTACGATGTGACGGTGTTTTTGTACGTTTCTTTTTTTTTAGTAATTCAGTGACAATTTGTGTGTTAAGTGTACTGAAAATTTTTGGATAGTAGTACCATATATCTCGTTCTTCGACAATATAAATAGATATTTATCTATATGTAATATACATATAGATACCAGTTCGTATATCCAATAAGTTCCTGGTACGTGAAATTAATAACGAATATAACAAAAATATTAATATTGATTTAAGAACCTGTTTCGAGAGAGACATCTGAATCAGTGTCAGACCAAGTTCAAAAGAATTCTTTCTATAACAGAGAGTTTTTAAAATAAATACTATGGTTAAATAATGATGTGGTGGTCAAAGCGCGCTTCTTCATATACCAAATATGCATGTGTATTTAGAATATGTAATTTTTTTTCTGAAATGAATGTGCTTTGTAAATAGGAAAGTCATAAGTCACTGTTAATATGATTATAATTGTTCTAATCATTAACAAAAGTAAAATGCAGTTGTCCAATGACATCAAATGAATTTGTTGGAAAAAAAATATGCGTTTCATGTGAAAGTGCATAATTCGTTTTAAGGACCGAAGAGTCCATATGTTTACAAGTCTATATAGCGACAATTCCAACATACGTCTCTGGTTATTATGAGTTTTCTATGCTCCCATGGGCCGATGGTGTAAAAAGAGCACGTAAAAAGGGTTCATTGTAGACGCACAAGTTAGTTGCAAGGTTAGTCATGGTAACCTGCGGCCATAAAGAGCCTTTGAGTTCTTCAGGGCTGTCCAAAAAGAAGTACACTTTTATACGATCGCGCGACGTGTTTTTTTTTGCCATCGCTGCTATATTTCTCTCGATGGCAATTTATGCGATTGCAAAGTTTAACTTTCACGTTGTGGTGTTATTAAACGATTTTATGTAGTTGCAAATGTATACTTTTGAAAATGTGCATATGTAAAACAGTTATATTTTGGTCAATGTAAATAGCCGGTCTTTGTATAGCCCTGTTTATTTGTGATTAAATTAATGTGAAAAGGGGAATGTATTCCCGCGTCCAGTTCACTCTCTGGTCATTCAAAGGCCGTTTTACCTGGAACGGAAAAGACATTTTACGATTTTTAACGTTTGGAAGTGTTTGTTGTTGCCCTCTTTGAAAAAAAAACTGCCGCATATAAGGCGGTCTCGAAAGTGTATGAGATTTTCCCTAATTAGAAACTAAAATGTGTATACTGTAAAATATTTTGGCACAGTATACAAGGGATATTATAACGAAATAATATACTCTTAAAAAACGGTTTTGTTTACTACAAAAGAATTGTGAATTTGATCCAAAGAACATGATACAAATTCGTTGTATAAGAAACCTAATAAGTTTTCGAAAACAAAATCGTCAACCGTACTATTACGTATTCATAAAAAGTACCCGAATTTAATAAAATCACTTTTCTAAATGTCACTCCATACATTTAAAAAGATTTCTAAATTCTTAATTACTTTAATCTGTTTTAATCTGAAATTTCATTTTTGTTTAAAGGACAAACGGTTTTATTATCAATATTTGAACGTGTTGAAAAAATATTGCCAACAAAAACCGATTAACATCAACTATAAGCGAAAGTGTACAATTATTCACTGGAAAAATACATAATAAACATTGTAATTGAGTTATCGTCCTCTAACACACAATTGATATCCATATGTGATTCGTAAATGTGATTGATATACAAGACAGTAAAAGATAAAGACAGATATTATACCGGCTTGAAAATTTATACCTGTTATATGCACAAATACAATACAATATCATTGATGTATACCTGCCTTTTCATATTTAAAGAAAAAAAAGAGAGAACCTCCACTTTGAACCCATCTCAAAAGCAACCCCTTCTGGATCACAATACGATCCGATGATGTTGCATGGTGAATAACAATTCCCGTCTCAGCTTGTTGAGTACTTGTATCAGAAAAATCATTATATAACTGAATGGTGAAGAAACTTTAGCACCATTAGACCATGTAAACCTTTTATAGTCATTTACCACCAGCAAATTAATAGACACTGTTTTATGCTTGCTCTTAAAGTCAATCGTTCCCCTTTTGGTAGAAAATTTTACGTAATTCTATAAATAAGACATTTAACAATTTAATTAATATCTAATGATTATTGTTGATTTTTAATAATAATTTATCATTCAATGAAGGGGTAACAGAGTCCTTACTACCTAAACTGATGTGAATCTTTTTTTCTCTCCACAATATTAATCATGTTTCATCTATCAATGTCCATATTTTAGCTACACCCGTCAAAGATAAACATACAACTCATTAAAATGAATTCGTTTTTACGTTCAGGTACAAATAATATTAGCTAATAATGTGCATGGTTTTGTATATGTGATGATTTTTAAAACGGTTTTTATTTCGTTACAGGAAACGTAAAGACCATTTAGAGACGACAAACGGCATTGAAGGTACAAATCAATCAGCAAGTAACGGTGACTTACCAGTGGCAGGTCAACGTGGTATGGCCGAATTGTCCGAGGGAGCCGTGCCTCCAGAGGACCAACAAACTTGGAGAGCATATTATGAGCATCCATTGACAGCGGCCACAACAGCAATGCTCAATATTGGCGGCGGTGCAGAGGATCAAGCAGCAACAATGGGTTTAATATATGAATATTACAAATTGCCCCCGTTGCCAGCTGATTCCAAGGAGAAATTAACTGATATATGGCCGTAAGTATTTTTTTTCCCGAACTACATTTGCATACTGTTTCTCTGTGTTTGGAAGTTTGTGTATATGAGATGATTATGTGAACCTAACCATACGGTATAAGTGGGTAACAATGATGGGGGGTACACTTTTATATAACGCAAATGGGGCGAGAAAAATGCAGAAGGTAATACAGTAAAAAGGCGTGATAGGTTATTGACTTATTTATTTATATTGAGTACCAAAATGTATGCCAGTTAATCCTACAAACAAGGGAGGATTTTTTGTCCAAGATGAAACTCTTTTTTCATTCCTTTACGGATTTTTCAAGTTGATTAGAAACGTTTAATGCCGACAAAGTACTAAACAGTGTGCACTATTAATCAAGAGACGCTTTTATGGAAATTAAAACTGTCTTTTTTCTCGGTTATTTGGTTAAATAAAAGTACTTTATGTTAAAATCTTTATTAGTTAAGTTATGAGTATACCGAAAGATATATACAATTAATCGTGGAACAAGTTTATGGAAATGAAGAAGGAATTCCTTTTTTTACTCTTTTCGAAATTCAAAGTTTATTAGAGACGTTCA
The DNA here is from genome assembly GCA_963930825.1 of Silvanus unidentatus. Taxonomy (NCBI): domain Eukaryota; kingdom Metazoa; phylum Arthropoda; class Insecta; order Coleoptera; family Silvanidae; genus Silvanus; species Silvanus unidentatus. The sequence continues at coordinate 903,913 of OZ005763.1, forward strand.
ATTAATCTTGCAATCAAGGGACAATTTTATGGAAATTAAAAGGAGGTAGATTTTTTTTCTTTTTAGAAACCAAATCGCTTTTTACAGTGGAAAAAATGTTCAAGTACTTGTAAGTTGATTAGAGAGACTGTTTTCGAGGGACTTGTCTGTGTTTGTGTAGATATTTGGTACAAAAAGAAATATAAGAATAAATCCGTACAAATTATGCAAGCCGTTTGGGACACAACAGACGCTATTCACAATATATTTTTTAGGCTAATCCTATTGTGCGTTGTAATATATAGTTTAGTGATACGGTGTTACTGCTATAAATCTTGTACACCGACATTTGTACATTCAAAAGATCATTCTACATATACATGTATCGACCAACTATATAAAGGTACGCGTATTATGTATGTAAGGTAGATATAAATTATACATTTTAACCTGTCTGTTAAAGTAAAGAAAAAAGGAGGATAATTTTTTAAATATGCCTTTGCTTTTTTAATAGCGTAACTAGAAGCGTTCCTTTTTTTCCTCATATTGAAGAAGGTGTATGGAAAAAACGTTCTCAAATCAAATAAGAAAAACGAACATTGTAATGAAAATTGAATCCATGCATCTTTAATGTGCGGTGTGTTGTTGCGCTCGTTTCGAACCCTTTGCAGAATCGAATGTGGAGATTTTTATCATTTGATCTTCTTTGAAATTTCAGACACAAGTACATACCGAATACATAATAAAATTTGCGTATATGTAGATAGTGTAACCTTATTTTTAATACAATATGAATAAGAATGGGTGCGCCTTGAATGCAATATACCCTAAATTTCTATAATGTATGTGTATGTAAAACGGTGTGCGCTGCCGAAGGGGTTAGAAAACTATTATAATAGCTTTATGTACAGCACAAAGTACGAGAAGATGAGTGATGACATTGCTAAGGAAGGAGAAATGTTTTATTCTTTTGAGTCATTGTAAATGGGAAATATGATACGGTTTTTGTGTTCCTATACGAAAAAAGGTGATAATTTTTGCTAGAGTCTGTCACAAATGCGGACTAGATGCTCTTTTATTGTTTATTATCCACAGAAATTTCAGTCTATGAATTATATAACGAAAAGTTCCACGTCTAATAAAATTTGCTGTGCCTGCCTACATGTGTTCGCATTTTACTGAAATATGAGCACAAGGGTATCGGTTTGGACGTTAAAAATGTTATGGGATTAATTTCCAACGAAAAATGAAATAAATCCAATCAAGTTGAATTTATGTTTTAAATACAAACTAACTTGGTGTACATATGAAATTTTCTAATTAGCTAACGATTAATAATCGTTAATAAAGGTGTTTTCGAGCGCTGTTACACTCAACTGTCCAGTTATAAGCGTAAGTAAGAGTTAAGGTTGCTGCGAGGTGGCTAATTGGCTTCTGTATAGCGCTCCCGCATCCGCTCTTCACTTTTCCATCATCTCTGTAATTTTTTTGCTCGCAATTATTGTCAAACGTATAGTTGAAAGTTTAATTAATCCCCAATTGCTCGTAAAATAGTTGAACACACTTAAAGTGTATAGATTGTGTTTGCTTTTCAACGAATTACATATGCGAATCGATATGAACGGAGCCTACGTAACGAACGACGTAATTAATACATATATACATGTATATATAAATAGCATATATGTTTGTTACAGAGCTAATTCCCAAGCCGGAGGCATAATTACGTCCCAGCTGAAGGCAACCAATGGTTTAGTGAGTGGGGCCGGTCTTGAATTGCCGACTCCGCCTTTAACAAGTGCCGGTCAACTGAACTCACAAGAACTTGGTTTATTTATTAACCAGCACGTTGGTTATGCACAGCCATCAAGTGGCGTATCGGCGACGGGGCACAATTTACAAATTATTAAACGTGAACCAGAAGATTTAAGTCACCATAGAAAATTGGATTGCAGTTCACCGAGTTCGGCTAGTTTAGAAGGATCGATTATTGTCAGCAAACAGTCAAGACCAAAGGTGATTAATTTAGTAGCCAAAAAAAGCGATTTTTTCCAAAACGACTATATTTTATGGAAGTGATTAATTAGTGTTTGATAATCGTATTTATGTTCTATCCAAATATATATCGAGTTGAATTTTGTGTGTTGTGCATTTGGATTTCGATCCGAGAACGCGGTACCTTGTAGCAATGTTGGCTCGGTTTTCAAATGATATATATCATACCATTAGACATTTTTAAACCAGATGCCTGTAATTAAGTGTGTTTAATTTGTGTAAATGTAATTCTAGTGCATGAAATGCTTCGGCTTTTATATATAGAGAAAAAAAAACAGAAACGTATTAAAGAATTGTTGAAAATGTTTAATGAGTAGTAGGAAGTAGGTTAGATTCTAGGGCCCACGTTTTAGTGCAGCAGTAATAGTTGGTGATTATAGGTCGTGCTGGTGTCATCAGCAAGTGGCCATCAGCCAGGAGATTTGGTGGTCGATGTCAATGTCAACCCAATCAAGGATGAAACACATCGCGGCTTAAATTCACCGCAGCACGGTTCGCGTTCCGTTAACGGGACGCCCACATCGACGCACAGCAGCTTGTTAGCCGACGGCGGTTCGAATAGTGGACCGGTGGAATTCATCTCAGCGGATGGCATCAAGCCAGCTATGTATACAACGCAGATATTCGCCTCCATGGTCAATATACCGCATAGTGGTGCGACAACTGCGTGCAGTGGCAGTCCATCACCGCCAATTTCATATACGAACGATACAATTGCCCAATCGCAATATTCCACTACGTTAGCTGGCAATTCGGCGATCTATTCAACATCTACTGGCAGGCCCAGTAGTTCTGGCACATTCACAACAGATCCATATTATCGTGAATATTTTTCAACTGTTGCATCATCGGGCAGTGGAACACCGGAACCGATTTACAGTACACAATTGAGACAGAGTCAATTGGGCGGTGGGTACGGTGAGGAGGCGGCCAGTGGCGGTGCAACGGCCAGTTTCGTTGAACGTTACGTGCGCCAGCAAGCCTATCACGGTGGTAAAAGTGTTATATCGGCTGCTACTGTTGCTGGACTCACTGTTGATCTACCTAGTCCAGATAGTGGCATTGGTGCGGATGCCATTACGCCACGCGACCAAAATACGCTGCAACAGGTGAGCCCTAGGCCATCTAACCTATTTTTTATTCTTATTTTCTATATTCTTTCTGGAAAACGCGGTCACTCTTTGATTGTTTCTCGGTTATTTCGCGCTCATTGAAAAATTTCCAAGCGTTTCTTTTTTTTTTGGTTTATTTATTGGAATTGTTTCAATTGCAGTCATTTGACTACACCGAGTTGTGCCAAACGAATTCGCCATTATTAGATCCGTTGTCGTTATCGCAAAGAAGTAACAGCAATTCACAATCACCTAGTGCACAGCCAAATAGTCGAAGTAGACCTTGGCACGATTTTGGACGGCAGAATGATGCGGACAAAATACAAATACCCAAAATGTAAGCATTTTTTATAATGAATATTGAAAAGGATCGTGTTGATTTTGTGGAACAATTCGCAGATTTTCCACAGCTGGTTTTAAATATCACTTGGAAACTCCTATATCAACATCACAGCGACGCGAAGACGACAGAATTACATATATAAATAAAGGACAATTTTATGGTGTCACTTTGGAATATGTTCCTGATCCTGACAAACAGCTCAAATCTCAAACCGTAAAGGTGAGTTGAATATTTTCTTGCAAATTTCTTTCTTACCATAAAATTATGGAAAAAATCCGAAAATAATGCATTCATGATTATATACAGTTGTATTTATATAATTCGCCTATTATGGACATGTTGCCTTTTTTCACGTTTCGCGTAATTCCAGTAAAACATAGGACGGTCTTATAATTACATACGTACGTGTGTACATACATATAAGTTGCTCAAGTCATTAAACCTTCATCCAAGTTATTGTAATTGAGAGAAAATGTCTGACGAGTTTTCTTTAATTAATAATATCTAATAATTGTGTGCATGGTCAGGTTGTTTTTGTCCCCATGTATATGCGTTTAATTAAATACAAATAAAATATTATATCCATGTGGCTGTCACCGTATTTGTTGGACATAAAACATTATTCTTTTTTCGTTACATTATTCAGAGTATCGTTATGCTGATGTTCAGAGAAGAGAAAAGTCCCGAGGATGAGATAAAAGCATGGCAATTTTGGCATGGAAGACAACATTCTGTTAAACAACGTATTTTAGATGCTGGTAAGTGACTTTAATTTATTTAGAAAAAAAACGTTTCTAATTTATTGAATTGAGAAAGAAATCACTCTCTTTATTCTTGCTGCCTATTGGGATGGTGTTTGGTGACTTTCCATAGATTTCAAATAGAAAAATAAACGTTTATTAACAAAAAATTCTTTTAACGATGTTTAGACACGAAAAACAGTGTTGGTTTAGTCGGCTGTATAGAAGAGGTAGCACATAATGCTATAGCAATATATTGGAACCCATTAGAGAGTCCAGCTAAGATAAATATAGCTGTACAATGTTTAAGTACCGATTTTAGTAGCCAGAAAGGTGTAAAAGGTTTACCTTTGCATCTTCAAATAGATACTTACGAGGATCCAAGAGATACAAGTGTTTTTCATCGGGGTTATTGCCAAATAAAAGTGTTCTGTGATAAGGTAACAAAAGAAAAATATCAAAAACCATTTCGGTTTAATATGATTTTTGAAATTCAGGGCGCAGAACGTAAGACCCGCGATGAAGAGCGTCGAGCAGCGAAACGTAAGATGACAGCAAGTGGTAGAAAAAAATTAGATGAATTATATCATCCAATGTCTGAACGTTCCGAATTCTACTCAATGAGTGATCTCACAAAACCACCAGTATTGTTTTCACCAGCCGAAGATATTGACAAAGTATACAATCGTAAAACGTCTAACAATTGTTTGTCTAACACATTTTATGATTGCACACAGTTGACATCAATGGAATTGCAAGGTTTTTACTCACACGACACTGATGGTTCATTAACAGGGCCCGTTGAACATGTGAAATCGGGCTCGCCGTTTCTATTGCACGCTGCCACAAAGCCGCCTAGTACGCCAACATTGAAATTTCACAACCATTTTCCGCCCGATGCCGATAAGAAGGACATGTTAGATAGTGGACTCACAACGGACGGTACGGTCTTTTCGCCGCCGATAAAACGTGCCAAAATGATAAGCGGCGGACCGGGAAGCGCTGGACCGCCGCCACTTAATGAACGTGTCATGTTGTATGTACGTCAGGAGAATGAAGAGGTTTATACGCCACTGCATGTCGTGCCGCCGACCACTGCTGGACTTTTAAATGCGGTAAGTGTCTGTACAATGAGATGATTGTCTCGATAGCCATCAAAGCCCACACGTTCTAGGCAAATTAGAGAGATATTTTTTCAACAACGATTTGGAATTTGTTTCTGTAATTGTAGTACCGGTAGTTAGTACATTTTTTTATCTAATTTGCTTGGAAAGTAACGCTTAGCTTTGCGCATTAATTAATATGCATGGACCTGGATGTACTGGGCTTTTATACATATTTATATTCATTTTCGTCCTAGTCTTATATATTGTTTTTTTTATATAATTTACGGTTTTACCAATGGAAGAGAAAATTTTAAATAACATAACTAAAAACGGCATGTTGTATTAACAATCATTTTTATTGTTTGTATATTAATAATTTTTATGATATTTATATATTTTTATGCTATTCTTGTTTATAAACTAATTAGCGCAGTTCACTTTTTATTCAAAGAGAAAAACAGAGATTGAAAAACAGTTTCTTAACAAAATACAAAAAGCTCAGTACTTCTTCTAAATCTATGCTAAAATGAAGAAAGACAGAAGATTTAAAAACAAAATAGATCAGTTGTGTTCTTTATCTCATAAATTTTGGAAAATTAATTCTGTTTTCCTTTTATTTTGCAGATTGAGAATAAGTACAAAATTAGTGCTTCAAGCATAAATAACTTGTATCGCAAAAACAAAAAAGGGTAAGTTTAATACTATTATAATTATGTAAATTAAAGTGAACTGAATATAAATTGATTAAATATAAATTGTTTCTAACAATTTTAAGATTAATATCTAACCATAATAAGTTTTATTAAAATACAAATTTTTGCTCATTTGTTTGCATGCTTGGATATTTGAATAATTGCCATATTTGGGTTTAATTGTTGAATACTTTTTTTATATCTATATCTTTTGTGGAGAAATTTTAACATAATCATTCCTTATAGCATTACGGCCAAAATTGACGATGACATGGTAGCCTATTATTGTAATGAAGACCTTTTCTTACTAGAATTAAAAGCAGTGGATGAAGATCTGTACGATGTAACATTTGTTGAATTAATGGATCATTGAATACGCTTTGATATTTTTGATAAAAAAACCATTATAAAAAAATATTTTTACGTACTTTTTTTTATATTATTTTGTTGTGATTTTTTTTATTACTGAATTGTACGATGTAATGTTTTAAGAATAATGTTGAATTTAGAACTCTATTTGTTTTATTTTTTATATATATTAATTATAGTTTCTGGAAAGGTAAAAGAGATTCACCTGTTATTTACTCATTCAATTATAGTTATTTATTCTATAGATTTTTTTTTAATTTTTGGGATATATGCATATTTTATGTGTGTATTTTTTAATTATTTTTAAATGAAGTTTATTTTTATTAATGACCTGTTATTTTTTAAAAAGTAACCTCATTCATAACAAAAACTCTTGGTGCCATTAAATTTTATAGTCAGGTAAAAAATAAGTGACTGCTTTAAACCTTAAAAAAAACTCAAACCCAAAAATTTATTTTTATTCCATCTACGTATATACTTATATATAATATGTAATAATTATATGTTGATCAATCAATTACTCTTGAAAACACACAGATTGTTTTACATATATTTGTAATATAAAAATTGTTATTCTTCAAGAAAAAAAGATTTGTGTTTGTTTCAATTTGAAGCTTGTATGAAAATCATTTTCTCTCTAAATAAATATGTAATTTGTGTAATACAATTACTGGCATGTAATATTCTCTCTCTTTTTTTGTTTATTAATCATATTTTACAATATACATTTAAATTATATATTTTATATATGTATGTGTGTATGTTACGTTGACTTGATGGCCAATTGATCTCAAAATTTAAAATAAATGTATAAATATTGTTTAAGAAGTTAATAATTAATGACTAATTTAGAAAAAGAGTCCTCTTACATATACTTTTAAATGACATTAGATGTTTCATGAAATTAATTATGTATCTTTTTGTAGGTATTGAAAGGAAATGAGATTTTATTATTATATGTATAAAAAAAATATTCTTAATGAAAACAATTCTAAAATATATGGAATTTTCTTTTCTCTAATCGTGCTCTATAAATTCATCGAAATATTGATGATAGAATGGAAGAATTGCGAATGAGTTCAACATTTTATAGAAAAACTTTTCAAGCTTAATTGATTGTCAATCAAGGAACAATAAAATGAGGACAAGTTAACCAAAATATATAGGAAAAATATCTCCTTTTATTGTAATCGTACCTGACTTATATGCTTTATAATTTTATATATTTTAGTCATTTGAAAAATGACTAGACTAAATCACTTTAAACATTCCTAATTACAGGATAATTAAGGTACACTTTATTTTCGTGAAATATTTCATAATACTATTGTCTGAAAGTTGAAAATTGTTTTTTGAAAAAAATTTAAACACAAATATGTATTATTGAAATTCATATTAAATGTTGAAATATATTGTATGATTTTATGATGCTTTTTTAAATGATAATTATTTATGTATACAGCCAAAACTGATTGTATACAATAGAATTTTTTTTGTATGAAAATATGTACTATGTTTTTCGTTTGAAATTAGAGTAGATTTATTTAGTACGATTAAGCTCTCTGTATTTCAATTTCTTTGTACTAGGTGTATCAAAGAGATATTGTTTAAGATTTCCATAACCAACGACATTTTATATATTTTTTACAAGAGTTTCTCACTGTATTTTATTGTCAACGAATTTTCTACATATGTAACTATGTAAAAATATAGTGAAAACACTTTTTTTATTATAATCGCAATATTATATAAGGTTCTTTTTTATTTTAAATGTATTTACTTGACTATGAATAAAAGTACACTCTATTATGTCACATTTTCTTTAATCCTTCAATGTTTTATAAAAATTGGTGTGATCATGTTTTTAGATTTTCGCTACTTTCAAGTGGCTCTGTTGAATGGCCCTCTTTTGGTGGACTTGTCAATACTTTGTCGATTATACCGAATTCCTGTGCTTCAGTGGGACTCATGAAATTGTCCCTTTCCATACTTTGTTCGATTCTAGTTAATTCCAAGCCAGTGTGCTTAACATACAGCAAATTGATTTGTTTTTTAAGTTTTAAAATTTCTTCTGCTTGGATTTGTATATCAGTTGCTTGTCCCTGAACACCACCGGATGGTTGATGGATCATTATTCGAGCATTTGGTAATGAATGTCGCATTCCAGGCGATCCTGCAGCCAACAGTAACGATGCCATACTACACGCTTGTCCTACACACCTGAAATGTGTTAATTCGTAAATGAACTGATGTTTTGTATTCAAGGGAACTTTACCAAGTAGCTATTGGTGGTAAGATGTATTGCATAGTATCATAAATGCCTAAACCAGCAGTTACACTACCACCAGGTGAATTGATGTATAAATGTATAGGTTTATTACTTGATTCAGATTGTAAAAATAATAATTGTGCTACAATAACGGAACTTAAGCCATCGTGTATGGGGCCCATTAAACAAATGATTCTTTCTTTTAGTAATCTTGAATAAATATCATATGAACGTTCACCTCTTCCAGTTTGTTCAACAACTATTGGAATTAATCCTATATTACGTGTTGAACATTTTGTATGTGTTTTTGAGATGAGCTACAAATGAAATATGGTTAATTATATTTAATTTAAATATAAAATGCATTTAATACATTTAAAATTCTTTTTGTAAACATGATAGATATTTGAATAACATAACCTATTAAAATTGATGTCGTAATTTATGTCAGTTCAGTAGATATAAAATGGAACATCAATACTTTTTGATCTACTCACTCCAGTAAGCTTATGCCTATTGTGTAGTTCATTTGCAACTCATACTTTAAATATTTTTTAATTGTTTTTGTAGCTTTTATCCCAAAACCATCATTTTATGGTCTTTTCTGATGAATTCTTAATCAAAAAATCGTTTTTCAACGAAATATATAAAAATAAACCAATTTATAATAACATAAATTACTCATGTAATATTTTGTTTGTGGCAACACTGACAAGAAGATCTGGAGACTTTCAGTTTTCTATATTGGTGATTTGGGTATTGCAAATATAGCAATGTCATTTAACTGTCACTGTCACTAACTGTCATTGCTTTTATCATTAATTTTTTTTGTAAATGTAGTAAATAAATGTTAATGAATTAAAACAAAGCTTGTAACATATAATACCGGGTTCGTAATTACAAAAATTAAAAAATTGGGGTATGTACAATATCTGTTGACAATAATTTTAGTTAATAATCATTTACATATTGAGACATTATTCATGTTTATTCTGTTGTGGACGTTATTCTCCTTAAACAGTTCGTATTTGTTTAATTCATTATATTTAGAAAGTAATTTGTTATTAAATTAGAACGTCTTGTGTTACATTTATCATTTTACTTCATACTTTACAACGTCTATCTATATACAATTATTTTCATTAAACAATGTGTCTATTAATCAAATTAAAGATAAACGTGTAATTGTTTATAAAAATTTGTTTAAAAGTACCTATATTGTTGAATTACAATAATCGAGTAAATAGTTAGACATGCGTTCAATAATTTTACAAATTGACTAAACATATTGCGACGTCGCTAAAAACGGCGCATGGCGTCGCTTAAACATTTTTCAAACATAAAACACACACATAAGTTTTAGTCTTAATATACAGTCATTGTGTTTAATAAAACATCAAATAACATTAAATAAACGCTAATAAATGTGTTTGTGCATTATATAATGTTAAAAATTTTATGGTTTTATATAAAATGATAGAGATTTCATTGCGCCGCTTGTTCAAATATTGATTTTGGGTTGGAACTGTTTCACTAACTAATATTTAGTGTATGATATATTTTAGTTTTAACCATCAAAGACACAATGTAAATATAATACAGAGAAACGGTAACAAAAAATTTATATACACCACTGTGAACGAATCCATTTCTGGGAGATTAAATTCAAAAATAAATTCTAAACTAATACAATTAAATATATTTATGTATTTGTGAGTTATTGATTCATTATTTATTATGGTCAAGTGTCATTAAGTGTTAATACACACAGATAAAACGAATATATTTTTACATGAATGAAATAAAAGCAAAAATCGTCTATTGTATTCACGTGAAAAAAGCCGGATGTCCGATGTTAAATTAAAATTCACCTAAAGTACCATTTCAAGTGTTTAAATGTACTAAATAACTCCTAATTTATTATTTATCCGTAGGTGCAAGTATCTTGGAACAAATTGTACATGTGCACATAAAAAAACCACTCAAAACCCTTCACAAACATAAATCTTATATTAATAATAAATCTAATATTATGGAAGTATTCTATGTAATATTTAAATAGAAATGACAAGTTTAACATTGGCATTAGATAATATTGATGTGAGTGAAAATACAGAACAAATAAGCAAATTATTCCCAAAGTGTAGACCAAGAAGTGATATTAACTTAAATCCAATTATTACCTCGGATAGAGACCATGATAATATTGAAAATACAACAAATACTGTCATGAATATCGACAGTGAAAATGATAGGTAAATTGACTGTGTAATTGTGTGTGTTCGTATTGTAATATCAAAGAAAAATTCGATTAAAGGGCTTGGTCATTAGTCATCCAATTGCTTTGATGATGATTTCATCATCAACTTTTTATATGTACATTGTAATTGTGTGTATTATTGCTGTGTGAGAAATGACTAGCCACACAGTAAGCCCTTTAAACGCATATCACAAATAATTGTGTGCATCACCATTTCTAAGAGGAATTTTGCATTTTTCTTAGATGGATGGCAGATAGTACGTGTAATGTTAGTAGGGATAATTTAAGTCAACATCATAATAAAGAAGATGATGATGTTATTATAGAACATAAACATACAGGAGGAACGTACAAATTGCGTGACTCCAGGTACATGAAATACGATTTATGTGCACATCTTTTCGTTTATATTGCATGAAACTACTTAAATAATGTGTTGCTGTATAAAAAAAGTCTGTTATTGTTTATAGGATTATTGAAATAGCCGGTGGTAGAGAATTGTATTCGCAAAGTCGCAGTAAAGCGATACGAAAATCACGTAACAATCAAATACAAAACGATGATAATGAGAAAAAATCACAAAAATCACCAATGAGACAAGGTGTATGGGAGTTACGTGGTGGCAATCGTAATAATGAGACGAAAAAATTACGCAACACACGTGAATATACGGAAACTGTATTCTCATCGGAGATCTGCTCTGTGACACACGAGAAACAGAATAATGATACAACAACCACATCGAACAATGTACAAGATATAGAACAATTAACAACATCAACAAATTTATTAAACAATATGACAATGGCTGGTGAAGTGGTTGTGTTCGATGATATTGATGACAATTGGCAACTGGACGATAATAAACATGATAACGATATTAATCACACTGCCTCAAATTTGTTTAATACAGATTCGGATTGTGAACAAGTCACAAAAGTGATTGGTAATTTGCCTATTGCCGTTTACGAAGGTTCTCCCCGTCGTTATGGTCCCAGGCAAATGGAAACGAATTGTACACACCCGCAACTTCCCAGTGCACAAAGTTTATTAGCATCACCGAGCGTTTATCCACCGCGGCCCGGTTTCCCGCAACGTATCGTCAATACGCCCAGTCCCAACGAAAATGACAAGCCCACCACCATCGAAACTAGCACATATTCTGTAAGTGTTCCAATGTGCGTTTGAATTTTTCTTTTGAATGTTGCATTTTAGAAAAAATTATCACCCTCACCGCCACCAACCACAACATCCACGTTCGATTATTTATACGAATTCTCGGAGACTCGGAAAGTGTTGGAAGAATTTTTCAAATGTCCACCATCGGACGAGGAGAACCGTTTGGAGGTGGAATTCCAAGACTTGGAGTACGAGTTGAGGAGACAAAGTGGCAGCGGTGGCGACAACGATTCAGGCAATTCGTATGTGGGCCAAAGATTAGCGAAAGGCCGAGTTGAACAGGAGTTTTGTATGCGAATCGATTCGCCAAGGAAGTGTTTAAACAATACAATAACTAGTTTACAAGTAAATCGAATTGTCCATTTGAAATGACGTGGTTATTTGCTGTTTTCCATTTTGCAGGATAACGACATCACGGAACACGAGAATAATTTCCTCGATTTATCAATAGGGACCGGTTCGAGTGGTGATTTAGGTGAAACTGAGGTCGGTTTACAAGTAGGTCATAGTAGAAATTTTACATTATCACCAGAAACGACAGACTGCGATTCGAATTGTGGCGATTTAGATAGTGAAGTGTCTTTAATGCTGATGGAGAATGAGTTGGGACCGGCTGCCGGTCCGTTAGGTTCCAACACCGATTTGGCGATACCAAGTGATTCATTACGCTTATACTCTAGTATGCCAGTATTAGAAGATGGATTGTCTTCGGGTCATGCAAGTGACACAGACAACAACAATCCAACTGTGATGTTAATGAAACGACAAATCACCGAAATTGAACGGGAAATCAATCAAGGTATATGTAAACAGCAGCAAAAGCAACAAATCAACAAAATGAAAGAGAACGGCTTGTCGCCGAACAAAGAGTCCATCCACAATTCACCAATTGATTTGAACAATGGCTGTGTGAATTACGATGAGCCGATTAATATGTCGCATATAGATACGTTAGTTGAGAAAACACCACCGCCACCCGCTCCAGCACCGCACCGATTGATGCACAATGACAAAGTGCACGACGTTGAGGCGGCTATTAAAGATATACGGTTAACGTTGCAACGTACGAAAACGTTACCGTTGAAATGTCATCCGGAGGAGGAGAGTGAAGAGAATGCGGTGAGCCCAATTTGGGTTCCTAGGTAAAAGCGTTAGCGAGTATTTAGTCGGATTGATTATTTGATAATAATGTAGTTATTGCAGACAAAGAGGCATGTCGACTGCCAGTGGAGATTCGGATAGAAAAGCGAACAGTGGTGAAGAAGGTAAGAAGTTTGGGGATTGAATGAATTTGTTTACTGTTTTCATGTGTTTTAGAAGAAAACGACACCGATTTAGAGACTGATCGATTGTTGGGACAACAAAGAACAGATGATCAAGGTTTCTACGATGATAAGGTGAGTTTGTGTGAATAATTGTGAAAGAAAAATGATTCAGTTTAGTTTGTTGGTTAATTTATTAACAGAGAAAGTTTTGAAAAGCATGTGTTATGCTTTGACAAGCAGACAAATATTGTGATCTCTTTGTATTTGTTATTCGTTAGGGTTGGAGAAAACCTAAAAGTCGGACTATAATGCCTCCACTAAGTCTATCAAATCCTAAACAAATGCTAAATAATATGGACGAAGGTACCTTGCCTTTAGTTCCTTCTGAACCTCAATTATCTGATCCCTCCTCCCCAACAGCTGTATCTGATAAAAGCCAATCACCTCAAAGTCAGAAAGGATCAGTGTCTTCAAATAAACTGAAAAAGGTGTGAGACTGGCATGCATAACATATAACATAATTAACAATTTAGGACTGTTTCTATTTAGATTAGTTTTACGGCTTTTATTATTGAGTTTTTCAGTTGTATTCAATTTTTGTAACAACTCAAATGATTTTTTTTTATTACTAACAAAAATAACTGCATGCAATTATTATGGTAATAAACGATGATGAATTGGGTGGGAAATGTAATTCATCATCAATCTTGATTTTTAAATAACAATTTATCACGAATTTGTAGATTTCTTACCCAATTTCGTACTAGATACAAGTATTGTACAAATTTACTTATGAATACTATTTAAAAACCCCTTGAAACACTGAATACTTTGAGTAAAATTTTCGTTTTTCATTCTTTTTTTTGGGCAGTTAATTAAGAGAGCGAGAATATTGTTTTGTTTGAACATCTTCTATTTTCTTCTTTTTTTCTAAATACACTTTTGTTTTCAGGAGAAAGACAATAAAAAGAAAGGACGTAATAAAGAAGGTAAGTAATTTGTAATGTTTTGTTTCTTTATATAAAAGTAGTATTTCCTGTAACAAAAATAACTACTTTATTTAACTTTGCAATACGTTTTGGAATTCTTATGGTAAGTTTAAATGAAACAAGAGAGAAAAAAAATTGATTAAAAACCAAACATTTAAATAAAATATACTAAACGGGAAATAACTTTACATGCAAAGTACTTCATTTTAAATTATTTACAATAAACTGCCCAGTTGGGAATTGAATGTAAAAAAGAACAGTGTGCATGTGAAATACTTTGTATATTTGAACAAAACATACCAAACAGCAAGAATATTTCACTACCGTTTTGTACATAGGGTGAAATTTTCATTTCAGATGTTATTCAACGTTCAGTATTAATAGAAGGAGTTTTATTCCGGGCAAGATATTTAGGATCAACGCAGCTTGTTTGTGAAGGGCAGCCAACAAAGACAACAAGAATGATGCAAGCTGAAGAGGCTGTGTCCAGGATAAAGGTAATGCACGATTCTCTAATGTCCTTTTCGAATTCTCTTAAGGATCAACATGTGCATAACGTTTTTTATTTACACATACAAAAGTGATCTTGACGAGAGTGTATATAACAAATGGCATGATTATTTATGTTGTTTGGATGTATATTAGTGTTTGATTTTTGCAAGATTGATCGTTTAAAGAACACTACTATACATACAAAATGATCGAATAACTCATCTAAAAAGGTTTAAATAAAAAAGAAATTTGTATAAAAGGCATGATGGAAGCATGTCTTCATTAGAACCAGCACGGATGGTGATACTGTCTAGTTTTAGTCCCCCCAAAACAATTTTTCATTTCCTTTCTCTGTTCACTAACGTTTTTTGTTTTCGATAATGAAAAAGTGATTAAACATCTAAATGATGAAATAACAGGATGCAATTTTACGATGTACGTACATATAAATATTGTATACCTCCTTCCCCATTTCGCCGCAGTGCCCTAAGTGGTGCACGCTTTATGTGCTCTATTTGGTTGGTTGCCTGCTACATGTCTACCTGGATTTTTTTCAATATTATGTCGCACTCCCTTTTTTGTCCATTTCTTTTTGATATATACATAGATTTTATATATATATATATACATTTGATTTGTTTTCGATAATTGCTTTGAATGTGAATACTGTACATATATTTCTACATAGAGAAAATGCACCAGGAAGAAATTTACTTTTGTCACTTGGTCTTTTTTCTGTTCCAACAAATTTCATATTCATTTAGCGGCTTATTATTTTTCTTTTGATCGGTTTAGAGGTATGATAGGGTAAACTTGCAGGAGGTATCCAACCAAATGATACAAAATTATGGACAACAATATGTAAGCAGCAGTCCCGATACTGGTAGCAATGATGATGAGACGCCAGTTGAGCCTGAATGTGAAACAATTGTTGAAAATGCTATACAACCGCATAATATGGGTGAGAGACGAGTTTAATGTTGTATTTGAGTTTATTTGGTTCACAGTGAACCAAATAGACTTGGAACATTGAAATGAATAAATACAATTGCCCCAATTGCCTAAACACCCTGATTTTTGTGAATGTAATCGATTATTTAGAAGGGAATCGAGCATTCAACATGAATCCACTTGGTGTTGGGGCAACGGGCACTGTATTTCGTCTGCATTTCCTCGGTTCAGTTGAGGTGGATGAGGAAGGAGGTAGAAAACGTCGTAAAAGACTCAAGAAAAACATGGTAGAAGTAGCAGTAACAAAGATAAAGGTCTGTCCATAATCGTTTACTTAAATGTGTGAACTTGCCTAAAAACAAATTTTTATAAACCGCCTTCCCCCCAATTAAATATATAACATAGTATTAATCAAATGTTTATGTTGCATGTGAGATATTTTAAAGCCAAATACTAATTTCTACTAAAATTCATTTTTCCCTGCCTGCTCTTTGGACTTATAAAGGCTTTGGTAAGGAACAAATAAACACGATTGAATGATTGAGTAAAATTCTGTGTGTTTTTGTCGGTATTTACAAAAGGCGCCAGACGGTGAATCACAGCCAAGCACTGAAGTGGACTTATTTATTTCAACTGAAAAAATAATGGTCCTAAATACCGATTTAAAAGAGATCATGATGGATCATGCATTAAGAACCATATCGTATATAGCCGATATTGGTGATTTAGTTGTATTAATGGCTCGACGACGTTTTGTGCCGCACGAAACGGACGATGCACCAAAAATAAATCGCACCCCCAAGATGATATGTCACGTATTCGAAAGTGAAGAAGCTCAATTTATAGCACAATCAATTGGACAGGCATTCCAAGTAGCTTATATGGAATTTTTGAAGGCGAACGGTATAGAGGATCACAGTTTCGTTAAAGAGATGGACTATCAGGAAGTGTTGAATTCGCAAGAGATATTCGGTGATGAATTGCAAATGTTCGCTAAGAAAGAGATGCAGAAAGAGGTGGTGGTACCGAAAGCGAAGGGTGAAATATTGGGTGTTGTTATTGTCGAGTCTGGATGGGGCTCAATGTTACCGACTGTTGTGATTGCGAATTTAGCACCGGCTGGTGCGGCCGCCAGATGTGGACAATTAAATATCGGTGACCAAATTATTGCAATTAATGGTGTTAGTTTAGTTGGCCTTCCATTATCAACATGTCAAAATTATATAAAAAATTCCAAAAATCAAACTGTAGTTAAATTAACTGTTGTTCCTTGTGCTCCTGTTGTTGAAGTCAAAATTAAAAGACCTGATACCAAATATCAACTTGGATTTAGTGTACAAAATGGAGTTGTAAGTCAATCAACAAAAAACATATCGACAATTTAACAGTGAATTAATGTTTTTGTTTAGATTTGTAGTTTACTGAGAGGCGGTATTGCTGAACGGGGTGGCGTACGAGTCGGTCATCGGATCATAGAAATCAACAATCAAAGTGTGGTTGCAGTGCCGCATGAGAAGATTGTTAACTTACTTGCAACATCCGTTGGCGAGGTAAGCAATCACCGCAATCACATCGGGGCCAAATTGACTGATTTTTCCCTTTGTTTAGATTCTGATGAAGACTATGCCTACTTCCATGTTCCGTTTACTGACGGGCCAAGAGAATCCGGTGTACATCTAAGAAAACCAAAAAACAAATTAAATACATAACAAAGGTCTGAAAGTGCCTACTTGTAGTTGATATTGAACTGTCCTTGGGAATTGTTTTTAGTTGAATTTTTGATCGTGCTTCAGTTGCAGATCAATATATTTTTTATTGTTAGTATAAGTTCTACAGACTGAAGACAATACATGCAAAGACCTGCGCTCTGCACAAAAAAAAAGTAAAAATTTCCAAAAAAAAAACATTAATATGATAAACTATTTGCGCTGAGCTTTCGTGATAGATCATATCTGCTTTGTTGCATACAACTTTAAACTCTATTTATTTGTTGTGTACGTGAAGAAGAGAGCATTACCAAAGACCATTGGTTGGCTTTACAGAATGTTTCAAGAGCATATGAACAGTTTTTTTTGTTTGCTCAAATTCAATGCGGACCGAACGGATATATATATATATATATACTTAATTATTTAATTATAAAAAGAGAAGGTCTTAAATGGATTTGAGATATAATTGTCTTAAGAAATATTCCATTTATCCAACCTAAAAACATGCTGGCTCATAAATCAATGTAGCACTATCTAGTCAGCATCAATAGTAAGATTATTTAAGTATTTCATTTATTATTATACTAATACACTTTTATATATTAGTATAATAGACAGTCTTTTACAAAATGATAAAATACAAGTGTTGTAAAAGAATGTTTACACATTTCGTTTTTCTATCAAATGGAATTGTTGAAAAAAATCGAAATCCAATGAATCATCTGTTCAGTTTTTTTTGTCAATACTCTTTTTCTCTCTTTCATCTCCAATTTTGTGTTCAATCATATATTTATCAGTGTGAAAACAATTATTATGTTATACAAATAAACACTATATATTACGTTTTGTTTATATTAAATATACATATATAATATATAAAATTACTCTTCTAAGGAAATTCTTTTCTCAATGGATCTAAAACCATATCAATGCCTATTACCAATAAAAACAAATTACAATTTGGAATAAAGCCCCATTTTCATTTTTTTTGTTTATGTATCTTTTTAGCCATTCCTTTACCTGTATATTAAAAATTTAATGTGTAATAAATATTTACAAATAAAAAAGCTATAAAATTTTCTCTTTGTTTCCTTCTCCCAATGTGGAGTGATAAATCGGGGACATAGGATTGCGATAGATTCAAGGAAATAATCATGGAATGTTACTTAAAACAATTTATTTATATTACTATTAAAAATATATCTAAAATATTGTATAATAGGAAATTCAATGTAATTATACAAATCCAAAACAAACATAAACTTATTTTCAGCCTGTGAATTTTTTTTTATAATATAATAAATCACACCCTTTTAGTTTGCAAAAGAAATGAAATTTCGAAACAAAAATCAAAAAAAATTAACGTTTGTACTTAAATGAAATGAAAAGAAACTGTTATAATTTCACTAATAATGCTTAAAATTAACAACCTGCTTACAAATTGTAAATTCATAGCAAATCTTACCCATATTTATTTTGAATTGTTTTTTTATTGAAACCAATACTTTTCAGTGATTTTTTTATTTTCATTTAAATATCTTATTAGGTAAAAAGCCTTACATACCTTTTTATTTACATCAAACTACAAATTCCATCTTTCAAG
Organism: Silvanus unidentatus; assembly: GCA_963930825.1. Classification (NCBI taxonomy): domain Eukaryota; kingdom Metazoa; phylum Arthropoda; class Insecta; order Coleoptera; family Silvanidae; genus Silvanus; species Silvanus unidentatus. The sequence goes on from OZ005763.1 coordinate 923,026, forward strand.
TGTAACTAAGCACAAAAATTATTGTTTATTTTACTCCCCATTACAAGTTTTCATGTATTTTTTTGTCTGTTCGCTAAAAATGTACACAGATTAAAGCTTCGAAAACGAGTACTGGATAATAAGGTGCTTGGAAACAGAAATGGATCTACGAAAATAAGAAAATTCAAGAACGTTGTACTGATTGAAGAACATTAACTAAAAAACCAGTCGAATATGATAAAAATTGTTCAGTAAGACTACATACATATGCACTTGCAAAGAGAAATAACATAAAAATTCCACTTTTTCACACAATAAATCGAATGTGTTTTGTTAGAGGATAAAAATGAATCATTGAAACACTTGGAACAACAGTCAAAGTTGTCGTTTGTATAAAGTAGAATGATTATGTTAGTTTTCCAATAAGACAGAGGAGCACATGTTTTATGTTGTTTTCCTTTTATATTATATATGATAGTTTTTGTTGAAAAATGTTGCTTTCCTTTTTGTTTTATTACAAATGCGTGTTTCTCTTGTTGAAATAAAATATTTTAATATTCCATTGCGTATGTTCGGGTCCATTCTTTAGCGTTTCTTATAGCTTCTGATTCGTTTTCTTTCCATAATTCAGCGACATCGTTTGCTAATGGATCATCTGGATTTGGAGCACTAAGCAATGCTTGAATTGATAATAAAACAGTGCGAATTTGTAATGCTGGACTCCATTTATCTTTAAGTATATCCAAACAAATTCTTCCTAGTCTGTCAATATTTGGATGATATATTTTTGTTATGAAACGCACTTTCGGTGCCGACATTGGATAATCTTCGGGTAGAAACAATTCTAGCTTAAAGAGGCCCCCTTCGAAGGGCGAGTCCTCCGGACCGGTCACAATAACGTGGAAATAACGTGCATTACTGTCATCTGGTATAGCACTAATACCGGGCACTGGTTCTTGCATTAAACGTTGCGTTTCTTTTATTATTCTTCGTGGTAAGGCTGCCATTTTTACGCTACACAACGTTATCGTTTTTGTAACTAGATTTTTTTACTCTCCCTATTTACTATATTAATTTGTAGCACTAATACAATTTTATAAAACTTATACAACTTCTTTTAAACGAGATCTATTATATCATTATATTGTGACTGAACAACCTCAAGTTTATTAAAATTTTATGATTGAAAGACAATTCTTGTAGACATATTCATCCAAGTTTTACTATCTGCAGACAGACAGATAGAAATTACATTAAATATGGCCGACTTTCTGCAACGCTATATTGCGCCAAATTCAAATTCAATTGCACATTTATCTATAATTGTTTGATTAATTTTCATATAATCAGCATTTTTGGTTCATGGGTGATAAGTTCGATGTGAATTGAATGTAATTAAACACGTTTTATCCTGTTTATTATAGAAGTTTACATTCAATTCACAATTATTCAGCAAATGTCCTTATCGCAAAATTTTATGTGTTTTTATAATCAAACATCAATTGGCTACAATTAATCAACATTATTCATGTCAGTGAGTCAGTTATTGTTGTAAAATGTTGTTTATTAATACGATTCTAAGGTGTTTTATGCAAATACAGCGTAATATTTAAACAATCGCGCCATAGAACTTTTGACAGACTTCCGTTTATGGATCCTCCCACTTTTGCACAGCGTTTTTGAGGTTCTCTATCAAATGTCGACCAGTTTGTACAGTATTTCGCTGTGTGTTATTAAAAGTAAATTGTATAAATAAATTCGATATTCTAATGTAAATGTCCACATAAATAAGTAGTTCTATATTTAAGAAATAAATAGAAATGAAAATGGAGTGGACACCACAAGAAGATGGTCTAAGAGAGATTTTAACATTACTAAGGGAATCCCAATCGCCGGACACAGCTACTCAAAGGGCTGTACAGCAAGTATCCTTTTTTTCAAAAATCAACACATTTTACATAGATTTGGCATTATTCTAATCAATATTAAACATAAACAATGCCATTGGTAAGTAAATAAATCTAAAGCAACAATTTTCATTTAATATCATGGAAGGGTTTTATGTTTTTTCATAAAATTTGTTTACATATCAATTATACATGTTCATTGTTAATGATTTGCACCTCTTTAAACAAAATGAAACGATAGATATTTGGGGAAACTTGTCAAATATCATTGATTTATTTCCATTTCGTTTATCAGTGTGTTGTGCATTTTTATGTTCCATTATTACTTTATCACACCTTTATTCATAGTTTGGAATTTATTTTTATTCAACACACTTGAAAACAATAAACAATAAATTTTTAATGCCTTCTCGAATAAAGCAATTCGTGTTGATCAAGGTTTTGCTTGAACACAATTTGAACTTGTTTGTTATTTTCCTTAATAAACATTGCACAGAAATTGGAGGAATTAAACAAATTCCCAGACTTCAACAACTATCTTATGTTTGTGTTAACAAAATTAACCACCGAAGATGAACCAACACGATCATTAAGTGGTCTAATATTGAAGAACAACGTCAAAACACATTACAACAATCTCTTACCAACAGTAACAAATTTCATAAAGACTGAATGTTTACAAGCTGTAGGCGATCCATCGCCGTTAATACGTGCCACTGTTGGCATATTAATCACAACAATCGCATGTAAAGGTGATTTAGCAACGTGGCCCGAACTGTTACCTGCCTTATGTACAATGCTTGATTCGACCGAATACAATATATGCGAGGGAGCATTTGGAGCATTGCAGAAAATCTGCGAAGATTCGGCAGACACCTTAGACGCAGACACAGTGACTAGACCATTGGATATACTAATACCAAAATTTTTACAATTTTTTAATCATTCAAGTAGTAAAATACGCTCATACGCAATTGGATGTGTTAATCAATTTATAATACAACGTTCTTATGCGTTAATGTTTCACATAGATTCGTTTTTGCAAGTAATAACCATTTTTTTATTTCTCTATATTGTTTTATCGAGCCAAAAAACTCTTTATCAAAATGTGTTCTGTTTTGTTTTAGAATTTATTTCATGTAGCAAATGATGATGATTCAGAAGTGCGTAAAAATGTCTGTAGAGCATTAGTAATGTTATTAGAAGTGAGAATGGATAGACTAATACCACAAATAGATAATATTATAGAATATATGCTGCTTAGAACACAAGACGCCGACGAAGGTGTTGCATTAGAGGCATGTGAATTTTGGCTATCACTTGCTGAACAACCAATATGTAGATCTGTACTTGGCAATCATTTAACTCAACTTGTACCTGTGCTGGTGAAAGGAATGAAATATTCCGAAATCGATATTATATTGCTCAAAGGTGACGTGGAAGAGGATGACAATGTGCCGGACAAAGATGAAGACATTCGACCACGTTTTCATAAATCGAAAACGCACACAATTAAAACCAGTATGAATAGTAATGCTGTTGTTGAGAATGGCAGCGAGAAAGAGGACGATGACGATTACGATGATGGCGATGATGATGGCTCGTTGTCCGATTGGAATTTGAGGAAATGTAGTGCAGCTGCATTGGATGTGTTGGCGAATGTGTTCCGTGACGATTTGTTGCCAATTCTCATACCAATATTAAAGGAGACACTCTTCCATCAGGATTGGGATATAAAAGAGTCCGGAATTTTAGCATTAGGTACAATTGATAGAAATTGAATTGAAGTGGGTTTAAAAATCGTGTTTTCAGGTGCAATAGCGGAAGGTTGCATGAATGGAATGATTCACCATTTGCCAGAACTAATACCATATTTAATAAACTGTTTAAACGATAAGAAAGCATTAGTGCGAGCGATTACGTGTTGGACATTGAGTAGATATTCGCATTGGGTTGTATCGCAACCGCACGATTCATATTTAAAGCCATTAATGACTGAACTATTAAAACGTATATTAGATGGTAATAAACGTGTACAAGAGGCAGCATGTTCAGCATTTGCCACATTGGAAGAGGAAGCATGCACTGAATTAGTTCCATATTTAGGGTTTATATTAGAGACATTAGTATTTGCATTTTCCAAATATCAACATAAAAATTTACTTATACTTTATGATGCTATTGGCACATTGGCCGATTCCGTTGGACATCATTTAAATAAGCCAGATTTTATAAATTTATTAATGCCACCGTTAATACAGAAATGGAATATACTTAAAGATGAAGATAAGGACTTGTTTCCATTGTTAGAAGTAATTCAATGGATATGTTCGGGTGTTTTATGGTGTTTTAAAACTGTCTTTTCATTTTCAGTGCTTATCAAGCGTTGCAACTGCTTTACAGTCTGGATTTTTGCCCTATTGTGAGCCTGTCTATTGCCGATGTGTATCGCTTGTACAACACACATTATGCCTTCATATAGTAAGTGATTAATAATAACTTGCTTTTCGGTGATTGTTTTATGTTTGTGGTTTAGGCGAATATGCAGAATCCAGATCAGTACGAGGCACCAGACAAGGACTTTATGATAGTTGCTTTAGATTTATTGTCAGGATTAGCGGAAGGATTAAATGGTCATATAGAGAATTTAGTAAAGAATAGTAATATAATGGAATTATTACATTTGTGTATGCAAGATTCGATGCCGGAAGTGAGACAATCGTCGTTTGCGCTGCTTGGTGATTTGACTAAAGCCTGTTTCCAACATGTACAGCCACATATACCGGACTTTTTGCCAATACTTGGTCAGAACTTGAATCCTGAGTATATATCGGTGTGTAATAATGCAACTTGGGCTATTGGGGAAATTAGTATAAAACTTGGTAAGCGGATTGAGTGTGTTTTTGATGAACTTTTAACGAATTTTGCGGATCTTAGGTGCTGACACAAGAGCGTACATACCCTTAGTTTTAAATCAGCTTATTGAGATTATAAATAGACCGAATACTCCGAAAACATTATTAGAAAATACAGGTAAATAAATTGTTTTTTATTTCTATTCATTGTTGGAAAAAGATTGGAATTTAAATCAATATGCATGCATTTTGTGTGTGTGCGTGTGTAGAGGGTAAAATTGCATAAAATTGTGTGTGAACTTGTGTGGGTGTGTCTTTACTGAATATCACTAATCAAAATTCTATTGTTTTTACAGCAAAATTTCCAAAAAAAACCTTTGTACATATGAGTCATTATTTAAAATTGTGTACATATTTATGTATGCTGTTGCTATGTGTAAGATTTTTGCCTTTTTCACATAATAATAATTTTCCATGCGCTTTGTATTTTTTTCTGTAACAAATTGTTTATTAGTTTTTCCTTCTTATGCATAGCAATGTTAAATTTTTAGAAGTATTTTATGAGAAATATGTCTCACTTCTAAATAATGTAACAGTGTTGGATAAAACTGGAACTTTTTTTAGTTTTACAGTGAATCCTTGAAAAAAAAAAAACATACAAATTTATAAACTTATTTTTTCATTTTCATTAAGATTTATATAGATGATATTTTCGTTTTTTTGCCGCAACACAATTCCATTTTAGTTGTTTATTTTGTGAATGTGAATTCTGTGTAAATTTTATATGTAGAGGGTAATTTTTTGTATTTCGTCCTCCCGAAAAGCTCTCTCCTTTCTTTGGGATCGAATTCGAATCGAACGTTTTTAAGATTGATTGATAGACAATTAAAAAGTCGATAAAATAGTTGAAAATCTCTTGTACATAAATGGCTAAGGTGTGAAAAATGGAAAAATATTAATATAAAAATGGCTGAGGATCCACTGTAGTCGGCGACCAAAATGAAAGAAACAATTTATTTAAACTATAGTTTTTATAAGTTTTTCATTTATTTATATTATTATAAAAGGTTCTTTTTTTATCAGGCACTGATTTTGTTCTATAATTTTTTTCTTCCTTCGAATCATTCCTAATTTCAATAAATTGTATTAGTTAAATTTAATTACAATTATTATTATAACTTGTAATATAATTTATTATTTGTAAATTATTGAGTTGAGTTTTTTTGTTCTGTTTTTGTTCTCGGTATAGCCATAACAATTGGTCGACTAGGTTTTGTCTGCCCCCATGATGTCGCGCCCATGTTACAACAGTTTGTACGACAGTGGTCTGTAAACCCTTTTTTATTATTTATTTTAATTACAATTGATTTCGAAATGTTTTATTCATTTTACAATTTTTGTTCTTAAGTTTTACTTGATTCTTCTCTATAAAAAAAAAGAAATCTTCTCACATGTTATGACAAAAGTATAAATTCTTTTTTACTTATTCTTTATTTGGAAAAGATCTCATCTCATTTTAGCCCTCCTTTTTCATTTGTTTTGATTCACAAATTTTTTGCTTATATTTAAGGAGCGCTAAAACTCTAAAATTGATTAAATAACAGTACAACTTTTGTAAGTAATTGTATTGTTATGAATTGAAAATGAAATATAATTTTTTCACACATTTGCTAAAGAGTATTATAAGGAATTGTTGTGCTTTTTCATTGCAGGTGTATATCGTTGCGAAATATACGTGACAATGAGGAGAAAGACAGTGCATTCCGTGGAATGTGTCAAATGATTCAAGTAAATCCAGCTGGTGTTGTGTCTGATTTTATATTCTTTTGTGATGCGGTCGCTTCGTGGATAACGCCGAAAGAGGACCTAAAGGAAGTCTTTAGCAAGGTACATGTTTCCTCTAAATATTGTCATAGATTTGTAGATAATAAATGTTTCTTTCACAAATCAAATACATTGTTCTAATTGGGAATTTTTCAAGATTTTGCACAGTTTTAAAACCCAAGTGGGTGAAGAGAATTGGAGACGATTTAGTGATCAATTTCCACCGCAACTAAATGAAAGATTAACACAGTTTTATGGAATCTAAAATTGAAAATCGTCGGTGTACTTTTTGTATTTTTTTTCTTTTTGTCACAGTTGAATTATCATTTTACTGTGGATTTTCTTACAATTGTGTGTGGGGTACTTGGAATTAATTTGTGAAAACAAAAGGCCGGGTTGGGAAATGCGACAATTATTATTTGTTTTTAATGATTTTCTGTGGGGTGGGTTCACTACACATTTTCTTTATATCATCAATTTTTCTAGTTTTCAGAACCTATACTCGTAGTTGTTGTTGATTGTTATTTAGAAACTTTGTCCTTTTATAATTTGTATATAAAAATACATAGTGAGGTTTTTAAAATAGCGCATTTTTTTATTTCTATCTGTAATTGTAATAACAAAGGACTGAGTATAGGTTTAATAAAAAAACATGATGCAAATTACATAAAATATGTTAAGGGTAATATTAATCATAGTGTAAAATAGTAAATGAAATAATTGTTTACGTTTCAAATGTAATATTTATTTTCAGTTCCCTCGTAGATCGCCGTTTGTCAAATTGTTGATTCTATGGCACTTAGTTATTTAACAAATATGCAATAAACGCAGAAAATGATTTCTATGACAAAATAAATATTACATACTAAATGAACGATTAGAATTTTAGTAGCTATGCATGTGGTTTGGTACTATTAAGGTAATGGTTATGTTAAACAAAAAATATTGTGCGTGTGTTTAAAAAGTATAAAAAAAACAAATCACCAACTCTTGTTGTTTTAACTTAAATTCAGTATTTGAATGAATTTTTTTTATTATACATAAATATATATATATAAAGAAATACATATTTATTTGAGCACAATTTTTTACATGAAATCATTTTTAAGTTTTAAAGTTAAAACTACAAGATGTTTCTCCCTATTTAAAAAATGAAACAAAATTCATATTTGCAAAAGGTAATAATGTGATTTTATAATATCCATTTTATGCCATATAAAAGCACTAACTTACTTAATTAAACAAATACCTTTTGAAGATATGAATTTAATCCAAAAATAATGAAGTCATGAATTAGTCTTAAAAATAAGAGAAAAACAATCCTTGATCCTTAATGAGGACTTCTGGCTCCTAGTACCTGGTTCCTATATCCTCTTATAATCCTTAAAAATAGTCCGGATAATAAAATAGTAAAACTATGTAAGTCGATGGCCCTAAAAAGAAATGAATGATTGTGTTTGTTAACTTCAAATATGTGATAATAATTTAGTGATCATAAAACTTAAAAATGTTTTTTTGTGATACTTTCTAATGTAATATAATATAAAAAAAAAGTAAATTAACATAAGACTTGCGAATATTTCAAACTTAATTAATTATTAAAATAAAATCGAATTTATACAGTACTTGCCAAAAAATGAAGAATGGAAAAATGAACTTTGATGAGATCGTGTTTTTTTTTGCTTTTTGGTATCCATAATTGACGATATAAGTGAGAATCAATTTGTATCATACTTATTTATTTACATTTATTATATATTAGTTTCTCATTTCTTTACACTTGTTATAAACATATTTTTAGCGTAATTGTGATCGTATCCTTTTTCCTGTTTTTCATTTTTTTTTTCAAAGCGTGTAATATGGTACTATTTTATAATTTATAGACATTTTTTTTAATTTCGTGATAAGATGAATGAGTGTGTGTGTTTATCCTTTATGTTTGCAGAAGTCTTCGTTCCTTCTACACTCCATTATCCATTCCTTTGCGTTTTTTTTACAAAATCATAAATGTTATGAGAATGAGGGAAAACGCTTCCTTTATGATTTAAAACGATTTTTAGAGAATTAAGTTTATAATTTTTAACAAAGAACATTTTACAGAAAAACCGAAATAAAATTCATAAGTAATAACAGAAGAATGCAAGTAGCTACCGAAGTAAATTACATTGTGAATTTTAATAATGTTAATTTTATTAATAACGCAATTTAAATGAAATATCGTAGCTGCAATGTTATAAATCTCATGTTTGTATCTGTCGATATGTGATTGGTGTTTAAAAATATATATTATATATATTATAATACCATTTATGTATAATTTGTTTGAGTGATTAGCAAGTGGACATCTTTTTTTTTTAATTTTATTCAGTAAAATTTTTAATCACTATTAGAAACAATGAAATGGATGTATCTTTTTTTTGTTTATGTACAGGTTAATATAATGTTTATTTCAACTAATTGCTGTTTGATTTTATTGAAACGAGCCTTTTTTCAATTATCTAATACTATTTTATTTCTTTTTATTAGTATACACAATTATTTTACAGAAAAATATGTAATACAGCGAAATTAATTAAAAATTAACAATAAATAAGTATTTTCTTCTACTCAAGATAAAATGAAAACATATTACACGAAAAAACATGAAATTGACTGTTCTTTTTATGATAATTTTACCTTATCCCTTAAAAATATAGACTAGTTGGATGTACAGAGGGCACACATAAAAAAATAGCCTGAAACTCATTTAGTTTGTTGTGAAATAAGAAACAAGTGTTGATGTTTGATTTGAAGAAAATTGATTTATCACAACGCATTATAACAAAAAGAAACTAGAAAAATATAATTGAATATGCTTGGAAAATACAGGTATGAATTAAAATTATATCACAATATTTTTATAACACAGTGATTATTGTTTATCTGTAAAAAAAGGCAGCAAACCATTAAAGAAAACGTGTAACTATACCAAATATATTGTATTTGTTCGTTTTATTCAAATATTTAGTGATAAATATTTTCTCCTTTGATCTTATAATTTAAGAAACGAAGTGAATTTTTATTTCTGTTTTAGCAAAATTGTTCAAGTGTTTTATGAATTTGTTATTAACAATAATAATTTTAGGTACAAAGCCGCAAGTGTACAGAAAGAGAGAAACATATATCAGTAAGTTAATTTAATAACATTTTCTTTTTGTACGTAAATATACATTAAATTCTAAAAATATATTTGTGTTAAAAACTACCATCTTACAAGTATGTAGTTTTTAACAATGTAATTTTTGCCTCAAACATCAATTTAATGAAAACTCATTTAATTTCTTCAATTATTTTTATCAATCTTTTACTCTCAATCTATAAACACCGCTAAACGGTAATGAAGTACAACAATTAAATATTCTTCTCTTAAATGTCTATAATTTCTCGAATTTTTCCTTTCTTTAAATAATTCTTTTATATAGAAACAAGATACTTACTCTGCATTTTCTCTCATATTTTATAATATACAATATATATTGTACATATATATTATATTAAATTTTTATTTTATTTATTATTCTTTTTTTTATTAAAACCTTTTACATAATTTGATATTGACTTACAGCTGAGTATAAAAGTGCTTTAAAAAAGTAATACAAAATACATAGTAAAATTCAGTACAAATTTTTTTTCATTTATTATTCATATTACAAAAATTATGTGTAAACAGTGTATGTGCTTTCATTTCTTATACGTATGAAGTTATTTATTTGTTTCTAATAACTTTGTTTAAGTCATTTTAAAATCAAAACACCAAGAAATGAATTTGTAAGCGAAAAAATTGTGTTAAATGCAGAAATATATTGCCGATTCAGTCCATCCTGTAAACAATTGTTCTGTTTTGTACGTACATCGAGACAAGAATGGGGTCTTCTATTGAAATTGAAGCCCCGTTTTTTGTTTTTGAATCATGCATTTTGATATGAAATACGCTAAAAGGTACAGTGAAGAAGTTTAGGTATACACACGTAACATTTACGACCATTTGAACATTAATTAATGAAAAACACAACCATTTATCAAATCTTAAAATAAACATGGCACAAAACTGTTAAATTAGGTAGATGGAAACAGTTTTATTAGTTTATTTACGATCAAGTGACAGTACTAACTATTATACACATTTATTAACCTTTGTCTCAGCACAATTTTCGATTATTAAGTAATACATTATGTAAATGACTAGGTAAAGTTTCACTAGTGCTTTGATTTTAAAATTTTCCAATAAACCCATAGAAAGAACGTTTTGTAATATAGAAACATGGCATCAAATATAAAATAATAATGCTTCAATTAATTGGCGTAAAATTTCATATTGAGAACAAAAAATTTTATTGATTCCATTAAATTGTTCACTTCAAACAGGAAATACTATATTACAGTGTATGCAGGTATAGGATTGATAAAAATTAGGTGAAAATATTGGAAATGAAAAATGATGCTTTTTATATGTAAACAATGTTTTTTTTGTAGTTTTATTTTGTTAAGAATGTGTAATAGTAGAATGGGTGCATATTCTGGTTGTGACTTGCAACACAGCCGATGACTAGGGCACACACTGGAATTTTAGGTTTTACATTTTGTTTGTTAATTTACCTAATCGCAGGTGATATATACGTCGGTACGTATTGGTTGAAATGGACGGGTTGGCCTGCCAAAAGCCATTGCCTGTACCCGCTTTCATGCATCGGTCTCGCCACCCTTCAGTCGCAACCGAGCGAAATCTTCGAATATTATATCGTCCTCGTGATCTTGCAAATTATTTTCATCGCTAACATCGAGAGAGAAGATGAAAAGAAAAAAATCAATTCGAGTTTTTCGAGTGACTTTTCAGGTCATCACTGAATTCAACTGAAAATTCTACACCTAATTAAAAATCGTTAAACAAACAGCGGAAAAGTGGACGTTTTTCTTCGACACAACAGTTAAGAGAAGTCTGTTGGCCACATTAAAATGTGACTAGGAAAAACGCGTTCAAAGGGGGAAAGTTTGTAGGTAGAAAAAATTTCGAAAACTTTGTGTAGAACTTCAATTAAATCCGAATCACGAATCAACTTACGCATCTAATTGTATTAAATTCGCATCGTCTGGTGTGTTATTGCCGGCGTCTTTGCTAACACGACGTGATGGCGACATGGCTGGCGGTGCTGGCTCTTCTTCAGGCTTTGGATGCATTAATATGAACGGCAATTCGGCAACTAAGTCCCTAACAACATTTTTTTCGCACATAGTTATGTTGGGAGGCTTGAATTTCATCAAAAGTTCACTTACCCGCCTAAAGCTCCTAAGCATAATTTCACTTTAACTTTATATTGAACAATTATACCCAAATTTTCTCGTTGTGAAGAATCCGCAACTCTAAAATTGGGCTTTATTAGAAAATCTCATTTTCCAAAGTACTTACTTAAAGAGAAACGAATTTTTTTCTACGTTTCGAGCCGAAGCTTTTTCATTACTGATATATCTTCAGGGCGAAAGCTCAAATACATGCCATTAAGGTGTCTTTATTAGACTTTCTACTTGGAAATTGTTTTCGGGTGTATTTTTTATTCCGTCAACGGGTTAAAAATACAACACTTGAAACTGTGTTAATACAAATTTCAAAAAGCAAAATTCATGACTGTTTTCTTTGAATTCAGCCCCGCTCGAAACGTGAAATTATTATTTATTAATTACAATATGCGACAGCGATAAAAAAGAAGCAATTCATGCATATAAAAAGGGCATGCTTTAAATATAAAAAAAAAAACTATTTACAAGGGGTGGCAATTAAATAAGGATAAGATTCGCCAGTGTTTTCAATACAAGGATTATAATTTAATGGGGTATTACTTTCGGGATTGACTTTGATAAACATAAAGAAAAAATTACATAAAAACTTAGAAATTCCCTTTTGATATCATCTCTTTGTGGTCGTTACGAACGAGCAAGGACACATATTCGCTTATTTGATTTATTTCATTATTTTGTGTATGTGTGTGCATCTTTTTGTTATGCTTTGGAAAATATTACAAACGCGTGTACATCTACATTCGAGTTCACACATTAAAAACATCATTTATTGAAAATGGAAAAAGTTGTTCCACGTAAAGAGCTTTTTTTTGCTAATAAATTAGGGATGACAAAGAAAAATTTCCAACTAGAATATTCCATTTAAAAAATGTTTCTTGTGATATATGACAAGACATTTTAATGTATGCATGCAAAAATGTTAAAAATGCATTAAGTTGTTAATGAAATTTTCGTTAAAAAATATAATTAATGTAATTAGAACGAAGTCTTGTGTTAATATTTGAAATACTTCAACTAAAAGCTTCTTTGTTAAACTGATTTGTTATCGATTTATGTATATTGTAATTTCCTACATACGAAGAACAAAATAACGATACCAATTAAGGATACCATGCAGAAATTGTAATCATTAACATAGAAATTGTCTAAGAAATGTGATATCCTTAATAATTTATTTTGCACTGTATGTATTAGCATTTTAGCCAAACATATAATTGGCAAAGAGGCGATTATAACAATTGTAACTTACAAAGTACTTGATGCTAAGTTAGTGTCCTCGTGCTTTAACTGTCCGTCCAAGGCGAGACCCCACTTATCCTTATTATTGGCCAGGAGAGGTGTGAGTGTGAACACTTTGCTCAAAGTGAAGCCTAGGCTGATGGGACACCCTTCTCTACCCAAACCAAAACCACAAACACAATATTTTAATTATATTATATTCATATTCAGATTAGTATGTAAAAGTCATCTGTAAAAAACTATTTTTGCATCCCATCGCCTTTCGCGATTTTGCACGGTAAATTCGCTAGTTCTTAATCATTTTTCATGTATGTGTGTTGAATCAAAAAAAAAAACTCATCATAAAACATGCAAGAAAAACCAAACACCTACAAGTTGAATATCACTCAGTTATTTACAAAATAAAAAAACATCTTCAAATTGTCTATCGCCTATTTGTATATGTATAGAAAAATGAGAAACGATAATTTAATTTACCACAAGAGAAAGTGAAAATATAATGCAAATTATTGAAAGAACAGTGTTGAGAAATATAACAAAACAAATTGATAAGTTAAAGGGGGAGCTTGCTTGCATTTTCATATATGAAAAACGGTAGATTTTTGTTATCATTTCAACTCACATCGTGGACGAGGCCAAATTGGTGTCCTCGTCTTTAAGTTGGCCATCTAAGGCCAAGCCTCGCTTATCCTTGTTATTGGCTAATAATGGCTTTACTGAGAATACTTTATTCAATGTGTAGCCTTGAGGTATTGGACAACCTGCACTGTAATATTCTATCTTATTATACACACATTCTAATTAAATAATAATTCGATTCATTTGGAGCCGTAACAAAGGTGCGAAAATCGTCTTCCACAATATGCTTTACTGGTCAGAAAAAAAGCTACATGCCCCTTTACAACATATTCTCTCTATGATAAAAAGCGGCATGTAACTTTACCCGTCCACGAATCAAACAGTCGTCCCACTTTCAATAATTACTTACTCGCTTTCCGTTTCAGCAACAGTACATTTGTATTGTGCTGTTGAGAATAGACATATATCAGCAAACTGTCTAACATATACTTTAATTTTCTTAACAGATCTATTTGAATTATTCGCTATATGGACATTGACAGCAATATTTTCACCATGATGATATAATTCTTTATCGAGTGACGCTTCCAAATACAATTTATTTGGACTCATCATGAATTCTTTACTAACTTCGACGGACGGCTGTTCACCTTGTTTACTTGGAGCGTACATGATTTTCCGAATAGCGAGCCTACAAAAAGGAACTTGAACAAATCAACTACCCCATTCTCTCTTGGTCTTTTCCAATAATTACCTCACTGAATTTCTTTTATGGGGTTTATCATCCTGCGATTCACCAACAAATGCTTTCAATTCGTAATCAACGCCACACGGTTTGCCAGTGTCTCCCGGTGCCGGTTGTAAAGTGACACTTGCTGGACAATGTGGCGGTAATTCGAAATAAAATGGATACGCATTTGGTCCCAATTTTTTTATTAAACGTTCCTGTTGAACAAGCGACAGGAATTGTATTTGGCAAACGGTGCTAATGTGTATATTGTTGTGTTACCTGAAGCCTTGTTAATGGTTTCTTAGTGGTGGTGGCGTTGTCTTGTGGATAAATCTGTTCAGCGGCTAAATATAAATCTTTACGAAATGTCAAACCCAATACATCTAAGTCTTCACGGCCATATCTAAATGCTGCTAATACGTGTCCAAAGACTTTACGATCTTTCACATAATCGGGATCTATTAACACTACACCGTCTGGAAAAATAATAATTACGTTCAACTAGTCTATAGATGCTCAAATAACTTTGTAATATTAACTAACAACTAGCTGGTAATTAATTAGATTTATTTTCGGAAATTTCCTAGTTATCAAATTACGAACTTTACTGTATATAGTGACAAAGTTTCCATGAAATTGGGGTTGCGGAAAATGCTGTGAAAGCCTTTCACATCTACACCGCACATATTCCAACTATACTCGTTTCTATACCTTGAAAGGCATCTTTTCTAATGTTATTAGATCCGCTGTTACGAGAATGTAATAGAAAAAAGAATTATGAAATGTAACAAACCAAAGTGCACTAAGCCCAATTAAACTTTGAAATTTGAGCGAAACTTCGCGCCCATTAAGAGAGGGTGTAAATCCATCAAAGAATTTTTAAATTACCGTAATTGACGTTAGTTGAATGTGACAGGATTTTATATCCTTACAAATTAAATTTTCTATCTCTTAAGTGGAATTTTATGAACTTACGTAACAGACATATAAATGTACTTTTTCCTTTCCGATTTTGCTCTCTTCCCCTTAAAATGCGGTTTACGGAAAGAGGCAGGAAAAAAATAGAAATTTCCCACGTCAACACACGTCGTGGAACAGAGAGAAAAATGGAGAGACGAACAAAAAAAATTAACTACTTAATAAAACTTAGTATTATTATGAACGGACGTGGTGTAATAAAATAAGCAATTAAAATAATGGATGTAATAACACTAATTAACGTGTTATGGTATATTTACTTACCAATTGGATCAACATGTGATATATGATCGACGAAATCTCTTTTTCCAAGATATACTGTTATCTGAAATAAATAATGATTTATTAATTTATAATTTAATTTGTAAACAGCACAATTTTTCGCCGCAAATCCTGTATTATAAATTTTATACTCTTATCCGTTGCGATAAAACTGCACATATTGTCATAATTGCGGTCATTAACATTATCTAACAATTTACAATCAACATAAAAGCGTAAATATTTTAAATCGTCTAATGAAAATAATATCGATTTAAAATCTACGAACAATTTGTGCCTGTAATAATCATTTGTGTATGAAATCTGTTTTAGTTTATAGAAATATGTGTGAACGCGTGTGTATACAATATTGCAATAAGCTCAACAACTTGCGAAACTCAATCCAATTCGACAACATTTATTTAATATCATCCCCTAAGCAAATATGCGAGGGTGTTTCGGTCCCCTAATTAATGCTTCCAAATAACGTTCTGCCTCAACTAATATTGCACACACACATAATACAATACATCAATAAAAATAATAAACAAGTTTAGATTAAGTTTGTTGAACTTGGAACGTAGAGCAAAAAAAATGACCCGATTTTATGTGGAAAAATATCGTTTTGTGTTGTGTTTGTAACAATTGTGGCTTTAATCAACATTGGTATGCGAATTTTCACTATGGAATTATGGGACGAAAATTCTCTTGATTAGATAAATAACGAAATTCAACAATTTAATTAATTAATTCCTCTTATGTGTTATTACATATGAGTAAATGGGGCTTGTTGAGAGGTGTAATAAAATGTAAAATTTACCAACAAATGTCTGAGGTATTGCGGATCGATAAAATCATTTTCAAACTATATACACACACGTTATACATATGTATAAATGTGATATTAAAAGAAAAACAAGTTTTAATTCCACTTGATCGTTTTATTTGTATTGTCATACACGAATTTTATCAGTGTGAAAAAAAATTGATAAAATTATTGATAGAAGAAAAAACCGTACATATGTGTGAATTTATGCGTTGACTTCCGTATGTTGTGATAAATTCAACCGAAAATAAAATGTAAAAATTTCTAAATTGCTGTTAATGGAAGGTCTTCTTTTTCCTTCTTTGTAAATGAAATTTCCACTCGGCCCCTCGTGAAATTTAATAAAACTTGATGTATTTAAATGGCATTTTTAACTTTGCTCTCCCATTTAACTATCCACACACTAAATTACAACATTCTATTAAATTTCCAACTTACAAACTAATTTAATCTAATATTGATATAGTTTCAGGACAATAATAATACCAACTTGACAATATACAATTGTTAAATGTTAAAAAGTTCTTCTTTACACACTGAATTTATCCATAAAGCAATTTTTTCTTTGTGAACTTTCAACTATTATGCGAGGTTGAATATAAAAAGATGCAGAGACGACACCACACATAAATTTATAATCTTATAAACTTTTCTAAATTGCTATTTAAATATTTTGCTAACTATACTTTCCACTCTTGAGAAAACAACTTTTATGTGCTCTTTTATTGTCTTTTACAATTTTCCACATGAGATACAAATAGAATTATGAAAAAACAACACAAATTTTTATTTTTCCGATATTTCCATGTTTAATTAAGTGAAAAATTATCAGCAATTGTAAAATGCATTTCGTATTAAAATCCAATCAATAACATCGCGTAAACGGAAATTGATTTAGTGTTTAATTGAAAATTTATTACTCTGTTTTTTTCTACTGCTATCGAAAAAAGCACAGGATTTCCTATTGGGAAACAAACATTGTTGAAATTATTCATGCTGCACTTACCTTTCCATTTGGTGAACTTTTCTTAAAGACCCTGTAAAAGAACGAACAGCAATTATTGAAGATGAACGTTTTTCTATCGAAATAACAATCTGCAGTGAATGTGTTCGTAAATATAAATAAGCTAGTGACAATTTAAAAGTCAACTATATGTAAATAATTCCACTTGATGTTTAAACAAATGATTTTCGACATTTTCAAATTGAAAATCGATAATTTTATATGTAAATAACTGGCGATGTATACAACTGTATGTGTTTATTGGTTTTACTTGCGTCAATTAAATTCTTATTTGTTGGCACAGTTTAGATTTTAATTATTATTTAAACAAATAGAAATTTCAAACTTTTCCAGTGAATTAAATTGATATTTGTGAATGAACAAGAAATATAACACTTAAGATTATTAGATTTTCACCCAATATCATCAACAATTTCCATTTTCCAAATTGTTTATACGACACACCACTGCAAATATTTTTTTATATTAATTTCTCATTATTTTTAACGCAAAACTGTTTGAGTCTAGAACAGCATTGACGATATGTTGATGCAATTCTATTGAAAAAAAAACTATCAAATCATTTATGTCAATTAAATGTATTGTAATGTGTTATTTTACACAAATCTTTAAACAAAATGTACGTAAATCATTATTATTCAAAATTATGTAGGTAACTATGTATATGTACCTTACATGCGGTTATTTGTTCTAATTAACATACAAATATATTTTTATTCGAGAAAATTATAGTTGATATACAAGTGTAATTTAATCCGGCGCAAACAGATGAACATTATTATTCATAATAAAAAATTTTTATATCATAGACAAATAGTTAAATCAAAATGCAAATGATTCTCATCAATCACTGGATAATTATATAGTTTTTTTTCCACGTTCGAAGTTGAAAAGGAGAAAAAATTTACTCATTCACTGTAGGATTTCCCAGAAGAGTTTAGTTAATTAAAATTAAAAATCACACACAATTTGTTAATAAAAATCAAACTAGAAAACAAAAAATCACCCTTAATAAAAAATTTCTTATAATGTGAATTTTTTTCTCATAAATTTGAAAAGTTCTCCGCAAGGGAAACTTTTTCCAAACTTCATTATTATTTCAACAGCATTTTTTCTGTAATAAATTTTAACTACATACATAAATACAACATTTAAGAAAAAAAATAAATAAAATAATGTAAAATAAATGCAAACACACGTCTGGTGGAATCTAATCAGAAAGATAAAAAGTACAATGTCGAATTATGAAAGAAAGTGTATTTTTGCAAGGAAAATTTAATTACAATAGAAATGAAATTAAGTAAAACTCGCGCGCTTCAAGAAGTTGTTCAAAAAGCTCCCATTATAGGGAAATTCAATTTAAATTCACACAATGTAAAAAAACACAATAATTGTTGGTAAACGAATTTTTCAACGTGACACTTTTGACATATATTTCATAAAATCTAATTGTCCAAATATAGTACAAGTGGCATTGAAGAAAATCAGGGGGAAACAACAACGTACTAAAAATATCTAAAAGAATCGGTTTTTATATTCAAGGTTTTCATCGTAAACTTGCTTTGCACTCAATTTACAATTGATGTTTTCCAACGAAGGAGGGCCAGATAAACATTTCCCCCCAAAAAAAATTATTTATCTGTTTAGAGAAATATTTATTGACTGAATCACTCTGCAAATGTGTGTGTATAGGTGGTAAAGATGAGTTGGAAATTAATTATAACGTCTATCTTATCACACGAGAAACAGAAATGTGAGTCAGAATTTTAGTGAGAAAGCAATTAAAAAAAACTACTCTGCTTGTTAAATTGAAAAATATTTCTACATACTTGTCACTAGGCTTCGGCATAATTTTTTTAAACACACACGTTTTTTTCTAGATTTATTGTAAAGTGTTGAAAAACCACCTGTATTCGAAAAACACCCTATAAGTAATAAGATATTTCAAATAGTTTGTCATAAAGTTTCGTTTTTCCCAGAGAGAAAATCAATTGAGAAGGAAAAGACAACACCGAGTCTTTTCTCGTTCTCAATTTTATCTTTCTTAATAGGTAATACGATATTCAATATGATACAGAAACTTTGTATACTTGTTTAAAAAAAATTATTAAATGATAACATGAATTCTCCCTTGAAACGATTTAATAACAAAATAAAACGTATTTTTCTTAGATTGTCGGAAAAACGGGTTTTATGTTGTTGATGTTGAATAATTAATTGGAAAAACACTTACCTTGTCGCTTGACGTTTACTGCTAACATCATCCATATCGGGACTGGATGGTGCCAGCGTGCTCCCAGGATCCGCAGGAGTAAGTGTAGGCACTTGGTGCCCCTCCAGTCTGACCTGAAAAATAATAAGTTGAATAAAAAAAAGCACAGCCCATCAAAAAATACACATAACAATGATTCTGGTTGGACCCGCAATAAAAATCAACGCTCATAAATTATTAAAATCCCCGTCCCATTGGTCAAGTTTTCATTAGCATTTCAAGAATACGATTTTCATTCAAAAGGCATTATAAACGGAAATTGCATTGTTCTATTCATACTTATTCCTAGTTTTATGGTCGCCACATTTAATTCTTGAACCGTCTACTAATAAAACGGATATTTCGAGCTTTCAAATTATGATTTATGTTTTGTGTTGGTGGGTGCTTTGAAACCAAAACGAATTCGAGAATCGCACGGAAATTCAAACAATTCCACCTTCACGAATGCGTTAGGAACGAATGTCGAACCACTACTAAAACTCGCCACCCAAATTCGACACACCGAACACTTTTCGGACTCGCTGCATTTTCCACACACATGTGGAGATGACCAACAACAACAAAAAAAAATCATACGTTTTTGCATAACAACGAATTGAATTACAATATCTATATACTAATTTTTTTATGTAATAATGTGTGAATTTCCACTAATGCACAATTTAAATCGGATGGGATTTCAGTTCAATTAATTCATGTAAATAATCATCCAGTTCGATAATGGTGACGATTTATTTTTATTTACCTGGCAAATAATTAAAAAGCGAATAGTGCGGAAATTCGAGACGTTTTCCCGCCTACACACACTCTCTCTCTCAGTGGGTGATGATGGAAAAACATCAGACCATCAGGGAAGGCCCTGGTTTGAGCAAGAGAGAAGAGCTTGCAAATGCACACTTGATTAAACCAATAATAAACTAGTTACTAAGGTTACGCTCATTACGAGCTCAAATTGAAATCAAACAAAATTATCTCGACTAGCTGCCAGTGTGTATTGTTTGTGAGAAATATTTCACACAATTTGCCCACATCTCCGAAGAATGCAGTGAGAAATTGCCTCTCTAAGGACGGAATCAAATGATAACGCGCATAATTATAAACAAAAAGTCGAAAACGTAACGTTTTGCTTTGCGAAGATATTAAATTCCATTTTTAGAGAAAGTTACCCTAGGGATTAATGGGATACAATTAAATATTTCTAGACAGATTGAAGAAGACAAGAGTAATTACATTTTAAAGACGTTTTAAGAATATAATGAGGGTTTTACAAATAATTTCCAACATTTGAAAGATAAGAAAATTGGAAATATATTATAGTTGAATGCATTCAATGCTTTTGACATTTTTCTTTTTCCATTCGACAATGAATATACAAGTGCAGAAATATATAAGACAATACATCTTCGCAAGAACATTTTCATTACAGTTGAGTAAACATTAAGAATACGGAATAATTGCTAAAGTTTTGATTATGTACGATTGTTTTCCATTATCAATTTGGGGACAATACGTTCTCAATCTATATGGAGTTTTCGCATTTCGATGTGTGTGTGCGTCCAAAGTATACCTCATAAGTGGATTATATTCGAAGAACAAATCACAAACGAAACTGCACACAACTGGTAGTCGTTTTTTACCAATAACGTATTGTGGATTTGTAACATTATCCACTGGTGTTATATTTGTTTATTTTATGGTCTTACAACGTTTAGGAGTGGCCGAAAATGAGGACCACTTGAAATTTCCATCGACCCACTGGTGGATGGTTAATTAAATATTTCCATGCAAAATTTTAATGGCAATTAAACGCGATATTTATAAACCGTTTATATGAATTTCCCTGAGAAAAATAAATAACACATGCATATTTCACGGATTACATTTCTAATAGTCTTATGGAAATTGTAGGCACTTCGTGTGGCATTTCTTGTGATGCTCATTAAAAGCGCGCACTGTGAAAAGGGTTTCTACCTGCAATAGTTTAATAATGCGCTGTTTTTTGTTATTGTTGCTCTGTTTCATGAAATATGAAGTGACTCATTACCGCACCCCAAAATGCAATGTAATTAATTCATCAATGCATTTCAATTAGGTATTCATTGAGTGTACGCAGAAAAGGAGCGAGAACTTCATCGAAAATGATTACTTATTAAATAAGATGTAAGATAAATAATTCAAAGAAAATGTTTTACAACTCAATTAGCAGGGAACATTTAGAATATGTATATTTGGTGTTTTCTTAATAAACCTTGTACAATTGTAAAAAAATGTGTAAATCTTTTAGAAAATTATGTGTCTTAAGTAAACTTGATGTCTTGTTTGGAATGATTGATTGGAAATGTGATATTTGATTGGATGTAGTAAAAATGAAATTTTTATAGCGATAATTTTTGTTGGAAATTAAGAAATCTCTTATCGCCCATTTCCTTCCTCACAATGAAACGTTTTTATTTCACTTTTCAATTGAGTTGTCGTGTATAATTCGACATATCGATTCCCACATATGAATATCGAATCCGATTTGCTCAAATTTCGATAAATTTGTTATTTAAATTGTGATTTTATTGATCGTGAAAATAGACAAGAAATCACTTACTAAACACTGTTGAGGATTAAATCCGTTTCAAGTATTTTTCAACTGAAAACTTATTCAATAAACATACCAATAATGACAAATAGGGAAATTACTTGGGAGGAAACAATTCTGTATTGTATATGACAGAAGCGCAAATACAATTGCTATTCAACTTTCTATCTATTCCCGGATTCAATTTAATTAACACGTCTTGCAATTCATTTCATATCACCCATTTACACATATATTATTCATATTTGTAATATATAATAGGCTAAATATTGCAAATCACTTCAAGTGCCTCGCTTTTAGTGCAAAAAGCTTCACTTGTAATAACCGATTAATCATCTCTCTTTCTGTATTACGTATTTGCCGGTAATGTTTGTATAAGATAATTCAATATTGGTATTATTCGTGCGGATTTACAAGAAAAAAAATCATGTACGATTTTTTCTATATATTTATATATAAAAATAAAATTACACACCAGAGATATTCGTAACTGGAATTTTGTTTTGCAGTTATACGAGCATTTTGTGAAACACTGTATCATTTAATGTTTATTTTGTTAATCTTAAGTTTACAAGATAAAAATAGTTTAATCAAAGTCTAGAATAACAGAAAGAAAAAAAAATGAGACTTTCAAATATTTGTTATAATATGTAAATTGTATCTTGAATATTTATGCATGTTTTTAATGTTATTTTTGTAGAAAAAATTTGAAAATGGAAAATAGAAATAAAATGTTCTATTACATATTCAAATCATGAATGTATAAAGTACAGTTTTGTATTCTTTGTGAGTTAATTAAATTATTATAAAAGACTGTGTGCATCAATTCAATTCTATTTCGAAATACACAATTGACATTAGATTGAATTTTATTAAAGGAGGGAAATAATTTTAACGATGATAAATTTGTATACAGAAGAGAAAATCTTGAATAAACATGTATGTGTACAGAGAAATGATATCTTCTTTATATATACGATATTCAATGTGGAATTAAAGGCCGACATAAAAGGATGATTGAAGATTTTCAGGTTAATTGTTTGTATATACGAAAATTGTAGAAAACGCATTTGTTATTTTATTTACATAAAACGTAATAAAATTGATAATATTATAAATAACACAGTAAAACATGTGTAATTAATATGATCAATTGTATATTGAAATGTAACTTACGTGTACAGTATTTTCCTGGAAATGCCAAAAATTATTGTGGATCCACACGTATATTTGTCTATTTGATAAACAACTAAACTATGACTATTTCCTCTTTAGAAATGTGCTCAATTTCTTTATATTTATATTGTTTTATGCGATTGAATGTCAATAAATTGAATAAAATTTATATTCATTCATACAATTTCAATAACAAGACGAATTGAAATTATGATTTTTTCTCTATTTTATATGAAATGACGTTCATACTATCTCTCAAAAGACACTTTGGGCCGTGTCCAACTTACAACTCGTAAACTGGGAGGAGGAAGTGGGAAAAAAGTGGAGTAGGGCGAAAAGGAGTCGGTGTTGCGGCGCATGGTGCTCAAAATTCTCCAAAAATACGTCAAAAACCGATGCGGAAATGGTCCAATTTGAGTTCTTGCATTTTTCTTGCAATTTTTCCACCATAACCGCGTACAAAGAATTCAATAAATTCAGTTTAATATTGAAATGGTCTTTTTTGAAAGCAGCTAACGTGTCCAATAGCGGAACGCTAGGGAGTTTCGTTTTATGACAGGACCGGATTGCGTTAATGGTCTGGTCAGGACTAGCGGCACTCTTCTGACTATTTTGATAAATTCTGGCATCCGACTTGGAAATCTTTCTTCCAAAATTGTTTCCAACAGTGACAGGAAGCAGAAGAATCAAAATTTCCAAAACAAATTTAAGTGAAATCAAAAGGGGAACCCCGGAAGAGGCCCATATCTGGTGACTTCGACTATAGGTTTTCTAGGGAGTTCACCCAACTTACTGCGCACTCCTCCAACACCTCCAATTGTCATATTCTATCTCTTTATTCGCTGTGTTTTATTTCTTTTCTACTAGTAAGTTTTAACTTGGTAGCTAGTAGGGATAGTGAGTTTTTCCTGTGATATTATAACTGTGAATTTTATTTCTATATTGCAGGGTGCAAACAAAATAAAAGATTGTTTAGAGAAAATTTTTCTGTTAAATTAAAAAGTAATTTGTAAATAACAATGTCTACGTCTGGGGATTTTGGGAATCCATTGCGGAAATTTAAATTAGTTTTCTTAGGAGAACAAAGTGGTAAGTTTGACATCATTTGATGAGTTGTAAACTTTCCTAGCCAGGCGTAGTCAAAAGGATCAATAAAATGATGCATTTGAACGGTTTTTCTATCACTATTGAGCCGAAATGGGCCTATTTTAATGGTCTTTTCATTTGTAATGTGGACGTGGATTAATATCTATGCCACATTTCTCAATAATCTCAAACATTTTACGATATTCAATCTGACAGATGCAATTTAGGTTATGTTAGTGGGAGTTTTGGGCATTACAATTCTCTTCATTTAAATAAAATACAATTTTTTTTCCATGGGAGAAAAACTACGCCGTTTTCTCTCATTAAATACCTCTTTCTTCTTTGCTATTTGTTTTTTCTGTTGATGAATAATGTTCTTTATTCATTTCCAGTGGGCAAAACTTCCCTAATCACAAGATTTATGTATGACAGTTTTGATAACACTTACCAGGTAATATGGACAATCACATATTATTGATACATACATTTATTTTTAACAATTCTGTATGTGTAAGCATACGAATGACACACTTTTACGACTTAAAAGCGCGACCAATTCGTGTGCAATAAAAAGCCAAATGATTTTCCATTTGAATATTTCAAAAATCATTTTCTAAACAACAAATGTTTCTTCTTCAGGCTACAATAGGAATTGATTTTTTATCGAAAACGATGTATCTCGAAGATAGAACAGTAAGATTGCAATTATGGGATACAGCTGGACAGGAGAGATTTAGATCATTAATACCATCCTACATTCGGGATTCGACAGTCGCTGTTGTAGTTTACGATATAACCAGTACAGCAATCAAACATTATCCTCTAGGATTTGGTTAATAATTTTTTATGATTTAGATGCAAATTCATTTCATCAAACTTCGAAATGGATCGACGATGTTAGAACGGAACGAGGTAGTGATGTTATAATAATGCTTGTCGGCAATAAAACAGATTTATCTGACAAAAGACAAGTTAGTACTGAAGAGGGTGAAAGGAAAGCGAAAGAATTAAATGTTATGTTTATTGAAACTAGTGCGAAAGCTGGATACAATGTGAAACAGGTACATTTTTGATGAGCGTTTTTTCCGTCAATGTTGCGCTCAAACCACGTTTTCTATTTGCAGTTGTTTAGACGTGTAGCGGCTGCTTTACCCGGTATGGATTCAACAGAAAATAAGCCGCCAGAAGACAGTATCCTTTTACTCGAAATGATGCATGCATATTTCGATATATCGAAAAGCGCGCTTATTACGCATGATAATCGATATTGTTTTTTTTACTCTTAATTTCGCTATTATGATTTTCTGTTTATTTTCCTTAAAGTTTATTTTTAGTGCAAGAGGTTGTTTTAAAAGACACACCAAACGAAGTGAAAGATCCAGATGGAGGCTGTGCATGTTGATCGTAGATAAAACGATACAAAATATCAGTGGTGAACATAATTATTCTTTCTTCTGAAATAACTTGTATAATTTGCTTGTTTTCTTTTGTATATTATTATTTAAGTTTTTTTAATATGAAATATTTTATTAGTCATTGTTGCCTACACTTTAAATTATTAATTCGATACATATTAAAACTGTCTATTAGGCAGTTGTAGAATTGACGAGATTCGATTTTTTTTTTGATACATACACGGCTAGTTATTAACCATAGTTGAAGGAAATCAGCAATATTTTATACCGTACATTCTAATTACGGACCTAAAGTTGTTGTGATACATAATTGAACATATCAATAGCAGGAAGCAATATTTAAAGGCACTTTAGAAAAACTGCGTTCGTCCAATATATGAAAAGTGTGCTCAATGAAAAATGTTTCGCAATCAATGAATCCTGGTAGCATTTAATACATTAGACAAACACGCAAAAGTACTCTAAATATTCCAATTAAATTATTAACATCGTATAATTGTACACTTTTTTTATATATTTATATAATAAGCTTAAGTAATTGAATTAATCAAAAATTATTATATAATAAAGTAAACAATTTTATATAAATATTTACAATATAGTGTAGAAAAGGCCATTTATTAAATTATTTAAAAATGATTTTATTTTTAAAGGCACTCTTATTAACAACAGCCAAAAACCGGTTTCGCCTTGCCTTTTAGTTTATATAATTTCATTCTTCTTATCACGAGATTCTTTTTTTGTTATATAATAAATATTTTGTTTCATTGTGTACAAACTGTTCCTTTTTGTTTTCTATTTAAAAAGCACCTAGTTAATGCTTGTACCTCATTTTAGTATAATTGTTATTTACGTACCTTTAAATTTTTATATCATACTCCCTAAAAGAAAACTATCGATTTATTTATCTTAAAAAAGAATATAATTTTTTTTAGTATTTTGTTGTAAGCTATTTACAATGAAACAAAGAAGCACTAACTTATATGTTATTTTATAAAAAAATAAACAATTTTCAACGATCATTTATGTTTTTATTTTGTTGGTCTTTGTTTAGGGAGCAGCTTTTGTGTATGTGTAAATTAATCACTGCATTAACCGGGGTTTATCTTTGAAACAAATCGGACCATCATAAAGCACCATCGATAAACCCTTGTGGACAAAGGGGCCACCCCAACAATTTGAATGTGAATGTATTTTTCTTTTGTATTGTTGTATTTTTGCAATGCTTTTCCATATTTTTCTTAACCGTCGATTTAGCTGTTGATCTTCAAACGCAACCTCAGCTACAAAATGACCAACAAGATTCGGAAGGTGGTTGTATGTGCTGAATAAACATAAATCCATGATACATATATATTTAAGTGAATTTCACCGAATCATCAAATTTAGTTAATAAAAGGAAATAATAATAAACAAAATAATAATAAACCACAGTAGCCTCTGCCTATGTTTAATGTTCAAGAAAAATAAAAACGTATAAAAGTAATGCTATAAGTGTGACAAATTTAGTTGCAATTTGGCACATTATTGTGTGTGGCATGGAACATCCACTTAACATTTTAATTGCATTTATATTATATCACAATAAACCAAAAAACGTACCCCTTTATATACCATACATAAGACTACATGTTTACAAAAGAAATTATATACATAACGTAAAACGAAAAAAAATACCCTAAAGACACAAACTTATTGTTTTATTGTAATTCATATTGATTTGTATTAAAATTGATTGTTTTCTTTATATAAACTTTGATTGAATAAAATGATTTTGCCTATTTAACCCGGACAATTCCTCTCTTTATCATTTTTTCTATGGAGACAAAAATGTGTGTACAGCTCAAAATAATCATTTTTTGTACTGACCATTAATCGCTTCTTGTTACTGTTTTTTAGATAAAGAAAAAAATTTACTATGAATTTGAAATGAATAAATATTTCCAATTCTGTATTGAAATTTTTCATTTATTACAATAACCAAATGGACTGCAATTTGTTCTAGCAATAAAAGGACAATTTTCGCATTAGACTATTCGATTGTAAATGGGATAATAAATGTTTTCCCAATAAAAATAAACGTACACCTATTTTCGAGTATAACACTTTCGAGGTAATGGAATATTGAACGGTTTTTTTATTTCAAATTGTCCATAATTGTTTATTGACGGATAGTTGGTGTGCCACTCACTAGATGACCTTAAACACTCGAATCCATGCGATATTTAGTGGATTTTTTTGAAATATCGTTTTCCTTTTATCGATTACACAATCAATTATTTATTTGGACATTTTGTCAAAAAGCAACAATAACGGTTCATTTATTTTTATGGCGTGTGTTACATATTTCCTCGTAAAAATGTTTAAAATGCATGCACTCACAATATTTATACCTACATGGGGGACCAGAAGTAAAATCTTTATAAAGAATTCATCTTAAGTCCTTTTACACGCACTCATACTTCAAGTTACATACATATATGTAAGTTTTGGGGGTTTTCTTCCAAATTGATTGAAGAAAAAGAATAATCTCTTCCCATCCCTTCATTTGAGTAATTTTCAATATCAAAAAGAATTAGACATTGATAAATTTGCCACGTATACGATCCGTTTAATATTTGATCTAATTAACATTTTAATTATCAATTCGAAAACAATTCGGTACATGTACACCCAATATCGGCTGGACCATTTCCACAAAACCAAAGTCATTTTTAAGGGGGAAACTTTTAATGAACATAAAGAGGAAAAAATCTCTACAGCAGGATATATTCGAAGTTGTTTTTTCCTCTTTCCATGTGGCTCAAAAGAGGATTTCCTTTTCATATGCACCAACTTTGTGTGGGTGTGAGATGTGAAAAAGATTTCCTTAGTCAATTTGAGAACCAGTTTCAACGTTTAACATCCATCCATCTCGGTGTAATAATTACTTATATCGCACTTTTCGTTTCAAATGTTCTACACTTTGAGTTTATCTTTGGGGATTGTGTAATTTTTCCTTTACACATGGACAACTCTTGTGGATTTGATTATTCTGGTATACACCTGAAAGTTGGTACGAGTAATTAAATATCTGCATATCATTAATATTCATCGATAGGCAACAATTCGAGTGTGGATTCTCCATTGAGAAGTTTTTTTCTCAAAACACTGTTTATTTAAATTGTCTAGCTAAAGGCGCTTTGGTTTATCTTCTACGATTATAAAGAGTCTTGTTCAAAGCATTTCGAGCTTTAAACATGAAATGTAGACGTTAGAGGGATTTTGAAAGTTTCATGTTTCATTATAGTGTGTAGAGGTATTTTCTGCATATTGCCCTAATACTCATAATAAAGGTAAAACTATAGATTTAATTAATAATAAACCATTGTGTGATGGGTTTAGTTAGTTTTACTGTTTGATTTATTTGTTTGAAACAAATACAAATATATAGACTCTCGTGCATGTCTAAATAATAATCGAGCTCGCATTAATGTGACGTTTTATATAAATTTCTCCTATTATTTAACAATAAAAACAAACAAACTACAAAAACGGTACACAGTTTCTCTATACAGATAAATAATGGAGAACAAAGCGACGAAGATGATACTAATTTATGAAAACATTCACATATTTATGTTGTTTCATGTAAATCACAAACCTCTATACAAAACACCTACCCGTATAAATGGATTTTAATTTCATTAAACGCGTTTACATGCACACACAAGTGGAAAAAACCGTTTCTCCTTCTCCACGATGATTTTTCTTTAAGGAAATAGCTTAAAGGCATATATAAAAAATAAAATATAATCCACATGAAAGATTGCACTGTGCAACTGTTGTACTTTGTCTTATATATATATCAGAAATATATATTCGGCCGTGTACTTGTTTGTTTGGAAGATTTATAATACCTTTGAGGCATTTTTCACCTTCCCAACAGGGTGATGTTATAAGTCTAAATGCTGATTTTCTTCAAACTACAGTACACTAGAGTGTTATTCTTCTAGTTGTTCTATTTTATATTACACTAGTAGTGTTTAAATAATATTCGCAAAAAAATGTAGAGTAAAACATTTTTATCACATATGTTATTACAGAAATGTACTTATTCATATTTGTTAAAGCGCGCTTAAACGTGTCTAGTCAATATTCTATTTACTGTTGCATTTACAATGTTTGACTGCAATATTTTTGCATTCTCCGTACATTTAATATCCTTAACGTCGGCGAAAAATCATATATGCAACGTTATGTAATGCCATTGATAATACATATGTAACATATGTACATATGAAATGAAAACGCTCCTTTTCTTATTGCAATTTTATCGTGCAATTATTTTTACAACTTTATTAATTGTTTTGAAAATTCGTGAATTAATACCGAGAAAACTTTAACACTCATATATACCTTGTGTAAATAGTTAAACTTTTATTAAATTATAATTAGTTGAATATTATAATAAGGATTATATTAAAGTTTAAGGTTTATCAAGTGGAGCAAATAATTTGAAATTAATTCAAGTTTTACAACATCATTTTCGTACGTAAATCTAATTAAATTAAAAACGATTTTTACATGTGAAAGAATAGAATCATCATCATCTCAGCATCTCTGGACCAAATGACCATCAGAACGATTTACACATTTAGAAAAATGTCCGCTCTTCAGTACTTAATGTTGCAAATACACCGTGTTTTGTTTATTACACCCGAACTTAATCCTGCATCATTTATCTTCAGTGCAGTGATTTAAATTCTTGTTTTACGTTTGTAAATTTATCGAGAACAAGAAAATGCTTTATAACACTATTAATATATATTTCGGCCTGTTTTTAAGCCGATTTTCTATTTGTACTTTCTAAGTACTCGACTCTGATGTTTAGAACAAAAGAGCAAAATAAAACAAATTATACGATATTGAAGATAATGGAATATTTATTAGCACGAAAGTTTTATTACACAAGTAAATTTTTTACGTACTCGCGCATCGTGCATTATTTTCTGAATTATTACTACATATACAGTCGTATTGAATATTTGAACTTATTCACAAATTGAAAAGCAATTTTAGAATAGTAAAAATAAACCCAACAGAAGAAAAAAAATGTTTATGTAATTTATTAATCAATAAATACATATTTATTTATTCAAATATGAAACGAATCGCTATATAAAAATGATTTAAAGAGGTAATAAATTTCGAATTTTATTATCTCTACAAATACATATTTGCTTCTGTGCTGGAACACTTTTTTCACTTCATTAAAATTATTATTATTATGTGTTTTTCTTCTCTTTTGGCTTAATTTAATGCTAGATGTAAATTATTCTTAATTTAATAATACTTTCCGTTTCCTTTTCGTTATCAAAGAAATACTAATTTATTGTGACATTAACACTTTTTCTTTCAACCGCGTCTCTAGTCTCTTTTTTCGTTA
Organism: Silvanus unidentatus; assembly: GCA_963930825.1. Taxonomy (NCBI): domain Eukaryota; kingdom Metazoa; phylum Arthropoda; class Insecta; order Coleoptera; family Silvanidae; genus Silvanus; species Silvanus unidentatus. The sequence goes on from OZ005763.1 coordinate 954,523, forward strand.
TTTTTTTCGTGTGTTTTTATATCCATCCTTGACAAGCGCCCGTTGACGTTACTGCTCTCTGGGATAGGGTGAAATGGGGTAGTTCTTAATTAAAATCCTTTCATTTTATATTTTACATGCGGAAGAGAAAAAGTTCATAGGAAAAATAAACGTTCGCTAATTACTCGGACAATATTTGTGTGTATGTAAATTCAATTTGTTTATATTAATTAAATCAGTTTACACAAGTTTAAAAAATATGCAATAGTAATGTGACAAATTTGATGTGATTCATTGCAGAATGTAATTTTTATAAACAGTGGCTGATATTTTCCCTTTTTTTTATTTCACGTTTGGTCATAATACTAAATATAAATTATTATCGATGAAAATCCGTACATAGTTCAAACTAAGAAAATGTTTTATTTATCATACAAGTTAAACAAAGTAACGCAATTTTTTATGACTTAAGAAAAATATTTAAGTGTTTGTATCACGAAACTTTTGAATATAGGTGCCAGAAAGCTTGTAAGTCTAAAGTTTCATATAGAAATGTATGTGTAACTTTGTGAGAAAATATAAAATACTGTAATTTTACAGTTATTACTTGGTTTTTGGTCAGTTAGCTGCACAAATAGGTACCTTTAATAAAAAAATTTATCGAAATGTGAAAATAGTGAACGAGTTTTGTTCATTCTAGTCAATTTCATTTCTTAGTTTCTCATTATTGGTTTCCCATGTGGCATGAAAGCTCATCAGTCATTCATTACTCATCATGAAGCAAATTTCATTTAATTTCGAAATTAAATCCAATAGAATTAGAAATTATAATATTCATATGTAGAAGAGAGGAAAATATATCGGAATGACACGAGAAAATCTCGCGGCCGCTTTTGAGTGCATTTTGTGAGCTTTTCAAGCTCCATTCAGCATTTTCAAATTTTGTTTTAAAATATTATTTCTCTAAATAAATGTAATGTAATAAAATTCGATGAAAAATATCTGGGAAAGTTGTAAAATCACTTGAAATTTTTCACTATGTAACTAGTGGAAATATAGTTTTTCCGCATTTTTCACCGCACATATAAATGGTGTTTCTAAATGTGCATACGTTTCTTAATAACACTGCCATTTATAACGTAAACTTGTCCGTTTTTTCCGATTAATATAAAGCGAGCACTTTCCTCCTTTGAAGCATGTTGGAGGGAAATTTGCTGTTTAAATTCTATTATGTATATATCTATTTCTGGTTTTAGAAAGAGGCAAATTCAGATGGATAATAATAGTGCCTAGTGACAGTTGGCAATATAAACTTTGGCAAACTATTGAAATTGACAAATGTCAATTAATGTCAACTGAAGGAAATATTGTGTCGGATCGGAAAATCTATACTAACTTTTGTGTTTTCCAGTGACCAAATCGACATTTTCCGTCTTGGATCGGAAAACATTCGCGCTCGTCCTGGAGTTTCCCACTGGCATATAGAACTTTCAGTATTTATACAGTTGCCGCCTGAAAACTTTGCCTCTTTCAGGTATAACGGTTGTAACTTGGGGGAAAATTAGACGACGTCGCTTATTTTACGACATCACCATCGCAATTATTTATATACGGAAGATTTTTGTTCACTTTTTATAAAAAAAGAAAAACATTTCCCATAAATATTCTGCAAATAAATAATTGAGAGAAAATTTCGCTAATTTCTTATTCGAAAATAATTGACTCTCTCTTCTGAACTAAGAACCGATTCGTATTTTATTAAAGACAGCAGTTTATTTTTGCGTAAATTTGTGTCAGTGACTAATTACACAACTTGCCACTGCAGCTCTTAAAGAATTAAAGGAAAATCTCTTGATTAACATTTTCTCAAGAGGTGATGGTTTAAACATTTGTGTGTCTGTGATGTAATGTGAAAGGATAATGTTTTAAATAAATTTCATTCCGACTACATTACAATAGAAGAGAAAAACACAGTTGCAATACAAAGAGCGAAGGTATGGATTGTGCTTTTTGTAAAATCGTTTTGTTATATAATTCCAATTGAATTCTGACAAAAGTAAACAAATTCCTATCGAAATATATCACAATATTTGTGTTAATTATTTAAACAATTGGGTAAAAATGTAAAATAAAACGTAACACAAGTGATATTGTATTAAAATAACATTCCATGGTATAATATCACTAACATTGGAACTCATTAATTGTGAATTTTCCTCTGTTGATATACAATTCTTTTTATTTGCGTCTATTTATCGTACATTTGTGTAACAGTTGGTCTAATATATGTTTATATATAATTTTCTCCCTAATGCCCTTTGCTAGTGCAATTATTACGATATCAAATGAACATTTTCTCAAAATGCACAACTCTTTCTTTTTGTGTAATCGCATAAATTTGCTGTGATTCCAAAACAATTAAATCAAATAACTCAACAAGGCATTACATTTTTTTTCTTCTTATGGAAAAATGAACACAATACCTAATGAAATTGCAGATTTAGAAAAAATCTAGCCAATTTGAAAATTTTAAAGTTAAAAATAAATATCGCACGCTATTCCACCAAACCAGACATCACGCTATATCTTTTTTCATTATTAAAGATATCTATCTCTATATACAACTTTGAGAAAGTTTTCCTTTATTTTCTTGTGGAAATCGGTTTTTTCTTGTTGCAAAATTTCATGGACATCATCCTAACATTATCATTATACCATATATATATAATGGAAAACAAATTTCGCTTTTTTAAGTAAAGAAAAAAAATTAAAAAGTCGTTAATATTTATATTTTCTGCCTCAAAACTTATTTCAATAACAAATTAGAAAAGTTTTCAATAATCTGTATTTGTGTGTAATGAAAATGTATTATTTTTTTAATGTGATTATATTGTAATTGATTTTAAATTTTGGGAAGCAATTAAATACAATTCAAAAACTTTCTATCAACTCATTTACATAAATCTGATATTGAAAAAAAAAACAATAAAATAAACTTTTTCCATTTATAATATATGTGTAGTTTTCAGTCAGAAACTTTTCGAAGTAAAATAAAACATGTGATTAAAAAATAATTAAGTTATTCATTCACTCTGGATATGTGCAGTCCAGATATTGAATTTATATTTTCAATATACATTTGAAAAGATTTTAATAACAAGATTACATATACAGGGTGTTTCAGCTAAGAGCAGCAAAATTTTAATGGCAGATTCTCGAGGCCAAACCAAGTCGAAAACCCTATATTCATTTTGCTCGGAAACGCTTCCTAACGGAGATATAGGCCATCAAAGTTCTTGAAAAAAAATCGAATTTTTTAAATATCTCCTAACTGTAATAAGTTGGAATAACCAAACTTGGCACACCTACTTAGGTCATTGTGGACTATGTTTCTGTAAAATATCAGAAAAATCGGCCACTCCCAATATGGTTTTTTGACAAGGGGGCGGCTTTCCATCTTTGTTTTTTCATATGGGGGTTGTAAATTTATCACTTTTTTTAAGTCTATTTGATGCCAAATTTAATATGGAAACTTTTTTGTCTCTTGGATTTTTTTCGTACGACGCACCGTTTTCGAGAAAAATGCAATTTTATTTGAACTCGTCAAGATTTTTCGAAAATTTCGTAACTTTAGTGGTCCATAACTTTTTAGTTTATGAACCGAAAAATTTAAAAAAATTACTCCAAGATCATCATAGGCTACATACTATAATTTTTTAAAAATTTTTGTTAAAATTTTGTTTTAATATGCCGAAGAAGTTGATGGCCTCTATTTCCTCAAAGAGACATTTCCAAGAAAAATCCAATGAGTTTTCGACTAATGGTGACCCACCGAATCTGCCATTAAAATTTTGCTGCTCTTAGCTGAAACACCCTGTATACATGAGATTCAATGCACACACATTCGAAGGCAGCATTTTAATCAAGGGATATTTGTTGAAGTGTGTTGAAAAAATTTTAATTACTTAGTACAAAGTGCACATCGAATTAGTGAAATTTCATTTTAATCCCATTTCTTGAATATATTGATTTAAGTAGAAATTTTTATGTTCTGTTCTTTGTGTGAGAGTTTAAAACGGGAATTGAGAGTACTTTTTTATTAAACTAAAAGTGGTAATAATTATAAAGTTTAACTAGTTTTTTACTCTTTCTCTCTATTCCCGATAAGTTGTAAGCGTTTTTATATTCTGCAACGTCATTTCTTTAAGGGAGTTTTTCGTCAATTTGTTGACATGTACAAGTGAAAGTTAAATATTCATACTTATTTTATTGTTGATAATGATCTGCGCGTCAAAGGACCAATCAATATTGAAATTTTTAACATTGTATAGGAAAACGAATGATTCCGAATTAAAAGTGGCTCTATATTTTGGGTAATGACGTTGATAATTGATTGAATATTTAGATGCATTCAATTTTGTGTTTGTATATAGATTAGGTAAATAAATAGCATACATAAAATGTACAAGTAACTTTGGTAAAAGTCAATAAGTAAATTGAATGATTTATTATAAATTATTGAAATGCGAAAGGTTTAGAACCTTTTTTTGCCATTTTATATATAAACCCACGGAACTACTTCCACCCTACAGTTGAAAGGTCGCTTTATTCACTTGTGCGTTCAATGTATGACCTCTATACCCTGTGAAGAAAGTATGAAAAATTGAACAATTTTATGTTTATTGTGCATGAACATTCGTAAAGAAAAAAAATAAGATTGATTTTATAAAAATGTGACAAAGCGCTCGGATATCCGGCAAGATTCTTATCATTTTAAACACTTTGCACAATTCTAATTACATTCGTCCAATAGAGTGTGAAATTTCACACAGTTTCCTTTTTCAAATACTTTTCTATCTTAAAAATTAACAAAGTTACAGCTAATCAAAGTTTTGTTTATTGCACAAGTTCGACGGAGCGCTTTTATAGGAGCTTTTTTTACAACTCATAAACGAATAAAGATATTAAAATGAAACAAAAACATAACAGTGTCATTTTTTCCACAGGATTTCTATAGATAAAAAAAGAACAAGCTTTTATTATTTTCCAACCCCCTATATTTAATTTTTTCCCCTTTCGTATTCCTTTTTGTATACAGTATTAAGTTGAAAAATACACTTACATATTTCTTGTTGGAATTCAATAAATTCGAACGATTTCTTTTGCACTGCAATTTGTTATTGTGGATTTTCGAATTTTCTCAAACTTGTCAAAATATTTATACATACCTACATTTTGAAAGAAATTCATATGTGAAACGCGTGTTTGAATTGGAAAAATGCAATTTAGTTTCAGGAATTAGGTCGTCAACAGGTCACAAAACAGTTTACCAAAATCCATGTAATGAGGTTCGATTTTACGAAAATCACAGTCACTAATTAGGTTCACTTTTATATATAGAAAATGTTCCTATTATTAAAAGCTAATAATGTTGCGTGCTGTTTCCAAAAGAAATTTCTCTTATTAATCAACATTCAATTTAATATTTTCAATATGAAAAATAAATTTCGCATATATATGGGAACAATTTATTAGATTTAACTAAAAATTGTTGATTTCTAATTGTTTTTCTCATCAATCAAAACAATATTTGACATGATTTTCGGTTTTTCTATCCCATCGCCACAAACAATCTATAATAGGTAGTTTTATCAATAAAAGGGCGCTTTATTTGTTTAGCTATTAGTAAATTAGATCACATTTAATATGCATCTAGTATTAAATTGTTTTGTTTTACATGTACGAATTAATAGTTGATATTATGTAAACATTTTATCATAAACATTGAACGATGTATACATTTTGGCTAGTTTGAAATTGTAGGTAAATTTTCGTGCACTGACGTCATTGTCATTGTGAATAGCAAACTATTTTCTATCTTTGAACATATTTAATCAATATATGGGGGTGTACAACTTTGTTGCTTTCACTTTGTAGAGAAAATTTAATTGATAATTAAATCTTCCTTACGTACTAATCTCTATTAAACTTTATGTACAACTTTACAAAAGAGGAAATGCTTTCGGTTTTTCTTTGCTGGCGTTTGAGTTGTTAAATAAATTGACTTACTATTCCGATATGCAACTGTATTTTATTTTTCCTTAAAAAAATACACAAGTTTATGGATTGTAGGAATTGGGAACAGTTACAGGCGAATAAGAGGATACATACAACTACAAATATTATCTGTTACAACAGCTGTTTCTGTCAGTTATATACATATAAGATATGTTTTTATATAAATAATGTGTCAGTTTATTGTTGTATAGAAATATGATGTACGTACATGCCGGAAATACAAACGAATTCTTCTTCACTTCCACATATATATCCACAAAGTTGAATAAGCATCTGCAATAATAGTAAAACTGAAATTGATTCTATTCTTGCATTTAATTAAACTTAATATTTGTACACGATATTAATAACTATAATTGTAAAGAAACGGGGAATGTTATTAAACCGAATAAATAATGAAATGACGAAATGAGTTAGAATAGAAGTGAACTTTGTGAAACATTTGCTAAATAATTAGTTTTTACCTGCAAAGGAAACGATAAAGAAATGCGGAAGTTGGTAGTTTCTACTTTTGTAAATATCACATCTTTGCAGGCAAGAAAGGAATTTTGAAATTAATAGAAAATGAAAAAAATGTACGATCGAAGCAAAACTAAATACACATAGAAGGAAAATAAAACGATCCCTACAGTGTGTTTGTACATTTCATATTTCCCAACAAGTTTGAAATTGTAAAAAGTTTAATTTATCAACCAAAAAGATTTCAACTTAATGAAATGATCAACGAGCGGACACAGAGCCCTCCACTTTTTTGTTAAATCAGTTTAATTGCTTTATTATTAAATATTTAAGTTGGACATGGAAAAATAGCAATTAGAAAATTAATAAATTTATTCCGATAAAAGTACGGATTTTTGTATAATTGACAAACATTTCATTAATTTTTGGCGACAAATTTTGTTCGATTTCATTTCGAGACCTCTTCCCGCCTACATATACAATAATATCTTAAATTAAAGCTCTGAACTTGATTGTGTTGAGATAAATTAAAAAGGAGCAATTACTATGCAATTAAAGGGGTGTTTTATATTGGCTGTTGGACACTTGCGATCAATACACAGTTATTGCCTTCCTTTAAATAATTAATAATAATTTTATTGAAAGTTTCACCATTGGAGTGCCATAAAAAACCCACTAATTATTAATAAGGTAAAACTAAAGTTTATTTGTACTTGTAATTAATTGTATTTCCTTTGATTTTTTCCCTCTTCCGTTGTTAATTCGAATTTAACGAGATACCTACAACTTTGTTATACATTTATAATGTATATTTTGTTTTAAAAATTCGATACATTCATTAGAATTTATTCCACAAATCACGAACACTTTTTCATCAACTAAATATACGATTCGACAATATATTCATTAATGAATTAAAATTTAATTATATGCATTCGAAAATCATGTTTTTCACATAGACTGCCCTTTGAATTATTTATTGGTGAAAAGAAAACCGATGGAAAAATCAATAAAACCCAAATTAGTGAATAGTGTGATTTGCGGTGTTTGATTGTTTTTAAAAGAACACAAAAGATGACGATGGTTTTTGAACGTTAAAATATAAAGTTATTTAACACGGTTTACGAGTTGTAGTCTTAGAGAAAAGTTCCACCCTACAATATACCTGCCAGTTTGTTTCTTGCTTTCTATATAAAAAAAGTTCTTTTTTGTGTAATTTTTCCCAAAACTTTCCTTTCGATCTTAGGTCAAAAAAACTGCGGATTGTGAAAGTTATTTTTTAAATATGTATATGTTTAGGGGTACATAGGAGCTAATCTAATATATGACTGTAGATATTTTCGTGTGTATATTCCTGGTTTTTTATTTTTTTGAGCAAAAAGCAAACAGCAGTAACAAAACGAAAAGAGAATAAAAAATATACACGTCAAGAAACAACTGGTTGCATAGTCCGGTGAACATTTTAATTTTATTTAGTGCTCCATACACAGTTTTATCCACGAATTATTATACTTTTGACATGTTTTAAAATAATGAAACAACACGACTCTGTTTGTATTCTCCTTTTTACTATATATCGCAATTTAAAGAAGTAACTCAAACCATTTTCCTAGCAAACAGTTTTTCCCAACAAATTTGAATCGATGTTATAGTTTATGGTACACTGTTACATCATTACCGAATGCAATTTTTGCAGTTTTTAACAAACCGTGGACCGCGTTTTGGCGTTTTTTCCCAGCTTGTTTGTGCATTTTTGCCCTCTATCTGCAAAGAGAGAGACGATGGTAACTTTAATCAGTTGCCAGTTTTTCCAATGTGTGTTTTCGTCCGTTCATTTTCTCTTTTCCTCTTTTAACATATAAACTGTAACAAATGAGCTTTGATCACGCACTTATATGACAGAAATAATCACGATAGAAACACTCATCATGGTGTTACGAACCGTCTTTTGTAAGCTTACCAACCACACCGTTAAAATTGAAGTTGAACGCGCTTACATCCTTTTATTTGATGAAAAGAAACTGGTTGAAATTTATTTTTCCACTACACTTGACAAACAGTTTGGATTTTTCTATTTTGGACAAAACTATTAGATACACTAGAGTTGTGTAGTATTTTTTTTCTCTTGTTTTTACTAATAGTTTTCCGTCCACACCTTAATTAAGACACTGTTTAGGCAAGTTTCAATAAAATTTCCCATGGTGGATATAAGTTTTGTGGTAAAATACTCTTGGAATTAAGTACGCATAATTTATCAAAAAAGTTAAACTGTAAAAAGTTGAAGAAAACCTTATTAAAATTACTTTTTTGCGTCATTTATAAAAGTCATAATAGATTATAAGCGAAACCGTCTACGTTAGGAACCTGAACGGGCTTTTGTAAAAATTAAATTATCATAAAAAATACTAGCACTTAACTATTTATATTCATTTTCAAAAACAATCATCAATAATTTATGAATCAATTCCATTTCCACGAAAAGGGACAAAATGTTTTCTAATTACAATGAAATCACTCTCACTTTTTTCTCTCCTGAACGTAATTTAATTGAATTTCGTAACACCGTAATTTACCCCTTTTCTACCCTCTCGCTTTTTATGTTCTAATACATATATACAACACACAACATAATAAAGTTTTCAAGTAAAAAGTGAAAAAAGAATTCTTGATTACATAATACCTGGCAGTCTGTGCGACCACCAACATTATTTTATATTCAAAATATTAAGGGTACACTTTAAAATTTAATTTATTTCATTAAATTTAAATTTATTATATTCTTCAACATAAACACAGACACCCCTTTATGTGTATGTACACTTTTCACCTTTCATTAAAAGAGAAAAAAATTTAAACTGTTAATTTGTTCAACGTTTTTTTTATGTGGAAAATTCTAAAAATTGTGGGAATCAAAAGTATGTCCGTTGATACATCCATCTATTCACTTTAAAACAGATTATGTTTCTAATATTTTTCAGCATTAGATGAGAGATATATGTTAAAAAAAAGTTTCAACTCGCTCTGACATATAAAAATGTTGAAGAGAAATATGAACTTAAACTTGTACTTTATTAGGGCTGTAAATTAAACAGGAATTTTATTTATTATGTAACGTAAGGGGTTGTATAAATATTTAATATTTTATAACGTATGTAGATATGGTTCATTTTTTTGCACCAAAAACAGAAAAAAATTGTTTTTCTCTATTCCATATCTGTGTTTTTATGTGAAGTTAATGTAGAATAGTGGCATTGTAAACATGTAGTCAAGTGAAAATACTCATATGATATGCATTTGAAAGGCGCACCACCTGAAAAAGGATCTTTAGACGACTTTCAGTTTATACTGGTCATAAATACCATTAGCTTTATATTTTATGTAAATTTCATGTAAATCAGAGTCTGTTACAAATCAGACCGAAGCGAACACAACAATAATATATTTCATGAAAAATTATTCTCAAATGAAAAAAACAACAACACATTTTCAATAAAGTGCATCGTCTTATTATGCCTTGACTGTATTTTATCTTCAATAAAGAGATCGTTAAAGTTTAACGCACTTGTAGTCAAATTTCGAATGATTGATTGGTTTAAACAAATTTCAGACATAATATGCAGAAACCAAATACTTTTTCATAATAATTTTCCATTGGCAAACGATTTTTCGATGATGGAATGGCATAAGAACGTGTTGTTCCAAGTAAAAATCACTGTTTGATTTATATGCTTTCCGTTTTGTTTAGCTAATGACTAAGAAGGCAACAACAAACACTTACTATTAAAATTTTATTTCCACCCAACCATAAATACAGCTGGATATTTGTGAATTTCAGCCCCTATACTACCGTGATAAACTTTCGACCTAATTGTTTTTAGATTTTACATAATCAGTTTCCTTCTTCGTACAAACACAATGATAAATTGTCTCTGACCACGCACTTATGACACAAATTATCACACAACCTACACTTATCAAAGTCGAAAATTCCACACACACAAACCGCCTGTATTCAATTATCGACATAAATATTACGTACATGTTCTGAAAGCACATTTATTCACTGTTTCCACGGTCTAGTCATTTAATTAAACTTTTTCATGTCCATAATTCGACAGAGAATACTTGAATGCATTGCCCATATTCGAGATTAACTCCTTTGGTGAGCTTGAAAAGTTGCTCATGCAATGCGAAAGCTCGTTATTTCTCATATTTGAAAAACACAAGGAAAAATCGTGTTTTTCTACTGTGGAAGTAACGACACTTTATGATTCTAGCTTTACTCCCTTGGTTTCTTCACTATGGCTTGTAATAAGTAACAGTACAGCACTAAATTCCATTAATGTTCCTTTAAACGTTAAGAATAACAATAAAACTTAAGTGCTATTTATATTGGAAATCATGGCCTTTAAGCATGTAGGTGTTTTATAAAGAAAATCTTCACATTCCATTTACACATTTTTTTGCAGATCGTTCATTTTAAAAGCGCTTTAAAGTTTAATAGTTTGTAAATTGGCCATGGATAATAATGTTCGTAAACATTTTTCCACACAATTGTCATGTATTTATGAATTACACATCTCTATATGTAATTATAAAATTCTTTGTCAGGAATATCTATCGAAAAACTGTTATACAACAAATTGCATTACGTGATATGACAAATTTTCTAACTGCGTGAAAGGGAAATATCTGTGTGGTGGAAATTGGGTTTATACGGTTTTATCAATTTACCAATCAATCAATTTTATACTATTACATCCATATATGTATGTATAAATGCATTTCAATCTAATATCGCACAATATCTATCTAAAGAATACACAAAAAAGTCGAGGGAAAATCACGTTTTTATCGCACATAGACGGGTTTTGGTTATATTACATATAATCCTTGGAAAAATAGTGCACTTTTGTAAAATATTATGGATTTATAAAATGTATCCATCACGGGAGAAATGACAAAACATGTCAAAAGTGAGTGAAATACTCACACCAGCAACGAGTATCACAGAAAAAATAAACAATCATTAAAAAAACGTATAAATAATTCGATAAATACAGCAAACGTGTACCGGAAAAGTCTGATTTTTTAACTCATCATATAATGTCACTTAAAAAAAGTGAACAATGTCGCTTCTATTGTTTGCTTAACTATAGAAAAATCTTTCGTATATCCCAAAGGATAATCGGAAGGAGTCCGTGGTGTGTGCAAGAGAAAAAAAATCAACTCCCGATAAAAAAAGAAATGTTGATCGGCAAAGAAGACGCGTCAATCATTGATAATAATGTGCTTTTACCAGTAATGCAATATTTTTGCTAAAAAAAATTGGTTTTCCAAAAAGAAAAAAAAGGAAAACATGGAAATGTTTTTACGGGAAATGGAGCGGATTTTTTTGATTTTATTTATTAAAATCCCAATGCAGAATTTTTAAGATATTTCTATTTCATAATTAAAGTGGCACTTTTCAATTGATTGAGATATTCTGGTTTAAAGAAATCAATTTGTTTTAATTGCGGTTAACTGGTAGAAAACAAGTCAGGTAACGAATTTAACGGGTCAACAAATTTAATCGATTAAATTCGAACTGATACAATAAATTAGTACATTAACACTATTTGGTTTCGGTTTTGCTTTTGAAATAGTCACCAAAATATCCACGCTAAACAATTAGACATGATTCCATTCTATTCTCTTTGCGAACGGGCTTTCTAAAGAACATTTCCGAGCAATAGGAATTTCATCAAGTCTAAAATAAAACGCGAAAAAAGAGAACCTGCTTGTAATTTAGGCATAAATTTTCCAAAAACGAACATTGCGAGCACTGATTGTATTGTTAATGGTTGCAAATCTTGACTCCCATATTACACACAAGTTAATTAGTAATTTCATATTCTAAAGAGCTAAAAGCGTTTTATACAATGTTATATTCATAAATCTGGAAATATATATTCCATATCGGGTTTTATTAACTTTTGACGCATTCTGCTACTGTTTCCACACAAACTACAAAGTACACACCACAATTCTCTCCTTTTGGCTATAAATAAATGATACTGTTAGAAATGTTGTTAATAAAAATGGTGCTTATAATCCCTGTATGTCAGTCGACTGGCTCCTTCTAAACTCTAATCCATCATGAACGTATTTTAGAGCGAATGTCATAAACAAGGAATATGTAACTAATTTATTATAACTTATTAGTTGATTACCTCTGCACACTATAGATCAAACTATAAACAAAAGGAATATAGGAAATGCTGGGCCATGTAATATTTCTACACGACAAACAATGTTTAGTGACCGTATGATGTCGTTGTTAAGTCCATTTATATAGAATTGCTCCATCAGATAATTAAAATCATTTATATACCTAATAGTTGTGAAGAGGCTATTGAATATAGTTTTAGTTTCAATAAAGCCAGTTACCAAATTGTTTGGCACATACACTCTTGTCAATGCGTACAAAAAAAAAAGAAACAGTGAAATCACCGATTGTTGAACATTTTCGAAAAATCCAAACAATTTATATAGTTCAAGTTGAAGTTACCATATTTATAATGCTGTCGATACGTGATTTATTGTAAAAATAAAGTTTCTCACGAGCAACAAATAATAGTCCCTCGATGTAGAATTTTCGCCGTTCAGTTTAAGAGTTCTTTAAAGCCAAACATTGTTACAACTTGTTATCATATATAAATCGGGTGACTGTGTGGAGAAAAGATGCAATTATGTCATTTTCCATTCCTGTAACAGACACAATATATTAAATATTGCAATCATTTTATTTGACTGATTTAATACATGCATTACATCACGTACGAGAATTGAATACCCATTTTGCTTTCACTTTTTTTGTCCGTGGTATATGGAAATACTTTGGCTCAATAGGGGTGAATTTTCAATCTCAATTCATTGCTAAAACGGAAAAGTGCAGTGATTAATTACTTCCGAACAATTCGTATAAGTGATTGAGTAGAAAATAAATATTGATTTAATCGTACACTTTTTCTATACTATAAAAATGCTATAATTCAATTAAAAATTCCAAACAGTTAATTAATTAATGTTACAAACAGAGTTGGAAAGAAATCATGTTTGTGGATGTTTTCTATACAAACTTGGCTTCGTTAAGTGACAAATTGAAATTGTTATTGTAGATAAACAAAGTCGTAGGTAGTGGAACATTTTGTGATGTTACAAAATGACCAGAAAGAACAGTAGGGAATTTACTTTGTAACATCAATTAAAATCTGGACAATAAAAGAGTTAAAAGTGTCCATCGAAATGTCTCTAGAGAGATGGAAATCGCACAAGAGATAAAATAATTTATGTGTTTATGCCATTTTTTCCTTTGATATTTGGGATTAATTTCTATTAAAATTTATTTCGGTTCATATAAGTCAATACAAGCTGTTACACTAACTAGCTTTTCTTATGGATACCTTCATTTAGTAAATCGTTTTATTTAGGAACTTGCAATCCACTTGGAACAACTTTAGCCATTTTCAAACAAATTCCAAACTATATAAATTGTACGGTATAGTTTAATTGGAAGTTTTTAAAACGTACAAGCATATAGCCTTGGCCATATATTGAAAATGACAGTTTTTTAATAATTTTTATAAAAAAAAATTGTTGTGGGTGTATTTTTGTCCAGCCATCAGTGATAAGTATTCAATGTTAATTTCAAATAAATTTTGTGGGCACACAAATAAATTATTCAATTTAAAAATTATTTACTTTATTTAGATATATTTATATATATTAAATAGTAATTAATCAAACAAAACTGTTTAATCGAAAATGGCATTGTAAATGAGTATTGATTTTTATTTAAAAACGTTAAATCTGGCTTTAACAACGTTTAAATAATTGATGGTATACAAATAGCCAAAATATAAACTGTACCCAGGTGGGATAACTTAACTTTTAATTGCTGCATGTAATAAATCAGTAGGAAAATCGTTAAAGTGTCTAGAAATTTTAGTGCAGTAAATTAACGTTTCAAATATATATAGTGAGAAGGAAACTGTGCTTGCGACTATAAAACGTAAAAATAAGGCAAATTAAACAATGTTCTGTATCATTAGGATGTATTATCCTAGTTGCTAATTTTATTTTACGTGAAAATGATAATCCATGTTTTCACTCTAAAAACAATACGATCAAAACTAACATTGCAACGAATGTAACACATTGTCGAGTGTTAGATATGCAAGCTACTTTAGCGATGTTGGATATTGTATTAAAGATAATGCTTTTGTCTTTGTACTTCATTAAGAGAAAATTCGTTTAAAGTACGAAAATGTTGTTATTTAACATATTTACATTTCGTACGAGACCTGATTCTTTTATGTTATCTAATTAAAAAGTTTTTGGTTAAATTTCTTTTCGTCGGCCTCTGAATTCTTGCTTGGTTTTTCACAAAAATTAACTTAATTTTATTATACTGGTTGAAATTTGGTCCACATCAAATTGTTTCTACTCATGTCTGTTACTTGTGTGCCTTTTGCTCTCAAAAAACCTCTCAACTAGCAACTTAAAAACATTGCCCCGTTTCACCTCGACCATGCGATCTTTAAAAAAAGCCAACCACTTAACTTGCCTCTAATTAGAGATTGTTTAAGGACCTACAAATATTTTTCTAAACCTCTGTACATGTTTTCTCCACATTTCACTTCCACCCATTCCCCGCTTTCATCTCTAATGAAAGCATTTTAAGTTTCAATTTAAAACTCAACATAAATCTGACGGAATATTTTCTATTGTTTTATTTGTTAATGACGCAAACATTTACAAATTTGCCTAAAACGGATTATTTACGACCTCTTCCGTCTGTTAAATGCGTGAATATAAATATTTTTTTTGAAACAGTCATTGTAATTATTCAGATTTAAGCAACATTTCGATTTCGCATATTACATAATAGCGTTATTCTCTCATCAACGATCGAAACTAACTGAATCCGTTAATAGTTCATTTCCTCTTGTAGAAAAAAATTAATGAGAAAACTTTAAAAATTTTCTCCGCAATTGTTGTATTTCCGGTTTTCCACTCTATTAAGTTCCGTTTTCGTTTTGAAATGTTATCAAGAAAAGAGAAAAAAAGTTGTCGATGTTGTCATATGTATAAATTTATGATTCAATTGATTTTTGTGCGAAAACTTTGCGATATTTTCTCTGTCTAAATAAAAGTGAATATTTCAATAAAACTCATTTCCGTTTTTCTCTTTGCTTTTTATCACATTCTCAACGTAGACGACGACAACAAGAGACTATATGATATTATTTACATTTCTAAGTACAATTTCGTCGAGATTAATAAAAAAAAATGCGAAAAAACGAGAAATTTCACAATCAGTCGATGTAAACAAAACGTAATATTTATGAATAATAAAATACATAAGACATGGTAAAGTTAAAAACAAGACTTCACTTAAGAAGTAAATATCCAAGCTATATCGAAACGAAATGTTTACTTTTCCTTTACTTCATACTTGGCAAAGATAACAAGAAAAGTCTGTCTTATAAAGTGCCAAACAATCAAAAACTCTTGAATATAATTCCAGTGAAAAACTGAAATTAAATCTATAGGTTAAAAAACGAACATTTACCAACTGTTAACTTGGTCGACCCTTCGTTCAACATTCTCAAGACGAAATATAAAGCAATTATTTACACTGCACTGTAAATATGTTATGTATAATTAGGAATCCTTTTTTCTTAGCACTCCCACGTTACCCGTTACAAGACCTAATTGTTATTTTTGATCCAATAACTTGCACAGAAAACAAGTAAAAGTTAACGCAGGAAAAGAAGCTATTACTTGCCATGGCAACTCTACTTCACAAACTCATGTTACCTCAACAACATTAACTCGGAAACTCCCCTGATCGTAATTTAACATTTCAATTTAATGGTTTTCGCTGAAATTATAATAATTTTCCTGAAAAAAAATATCAACCCACACTCCCAATTAATATCTAACCGCTCTTTTTGCAAATTACAACCTTTCTACTTGCATGAATAGATAAAAGACTTTTGTATCCGAGGGAAAATTGTGAAATTTTAATGGGATTAAACGGTCAATGAAGCATGTAATAATAAAATCTCGTTCTCAACATGTGTAGTCAATTAAAAATCGTATATGTACAAGTTTGAACATGAACGAAATTCCCATTCGCCCCGAAAATCTTACAAGCAACGTTTGTTCTTCTCATGAATTACAATTAACTTTCCAAAGTGGTAGAAAGATAAAATTCATGAACGCTTTAAATTCACAATTAAAACCTATCTAATAATATACAGTGTAGCATTTAAATCATTAGCATCAATGCCTTTAATTTTTTCCATCCATCTTGAAAGCTTCAAAGGATAATCGTCCTGAAACAGCTTCTTATCAATTTCATCTCTTCATTGGAAATAAAGAATTTTTCATTACCATATTTCGTTTATTGTTTGCAGTTACGACTTTTCGCATCGTTAATTCAGCACATCTGAAAATCTACAAGTTTATTTAAGTTTGTTTGTGGTAATGGTTAATAAGATTAACTTTAGTGGCTTGATTAAGGCCACAAAATAATAGTTAAAATGTGAATGAAATGACATATAGACATAATTAAATAGGAAAACTTCCTTAGGAGCAATCGTTCGTCGTACAATAGAGGCAATCAGGAGGAAATAAAATGCAAACAGAATAGGAAAACTGAACATGCAATATTAAGTGAACTGAAATTACTTGGATAATAATGCGGATATGATATCTGAAAGAAAGGCATAAAGTACAGTTCAATAGAGGGAAATACTTGTGTGTGTACCGGCGTGTTTTTTTTGCTCGCTTTCATTCTGCAAATAGTTGAGAGAAATATGGCAGTCTTCCGAGGTAATATTGTGTGAAATTTCCACAAGAAGTACCCACCCTATTTACATAGTTAATTTCTGGACGTTTTTCTATTTGAGGGAGAATGTGTCAACAGACGTAATAAAATTCAAATACCGTCACACGGTTTCTTTCTTTTCGCTTATTTTTTTTCTGCACAAATAAGTGATAATATTGAACGTTTATAGATTTGTGTTTGTTTGGCAACCATTCAACGAGCACCTTGTGAAAGGCATTAATGGTTGTTTGCATACAATGTGGAAAATCGACAAACACAGCACATACACAGATGGATGTGGTCGTCATATTGTGGCCAACCTATTAACAAGAAGCCTTTTATAAGGCGAAGCAGGTCGAAGAGGCTTAATGAAAGCAATTGGGGAACATTAAGCCTCCAAGGGTGAATTTAACTTAATCGAAAATAAAAAAATTATAGAGAATGAGGGAAAAGCGAATGGGGGCACTTTTGGGACTTTTATACATGTTAATTGCAATTTAAGAAAATCAATTATTTCCGTGTACTGTAATTTAAGTTGTTCGATTACATTTTGTTGTATAAATATAGAAATTTTTGTTATGAAACACCAAACTCCATCACTTATCTAGAGAATATTATGTTTCCCCTTGCAAACTAAACCGCACAATAGGAATTCATTGTTGTCTATATTTTAATTTAATACTACCGAGGGTTCCACAATGATGACTGCTATTATACTATTCGAAATATGACTTTACATTAATTATATCTTAGCCCTTCTTTAACAACAACACATTCTTTTAACATACTTTAATGACGCACCCCCCGCGCAACAATAGCGCAAAATAATATTTGTTTTATATAGAGAATATCTTTTTAAACAAACTTTAGAAAATAATCATCAATCGGGCAAGTATAATTAAAAATTGATTTTTCCTTATGTAAATGTCGACGAAAGAAAGGAGCATTTTTCAAATTGAATCATTTATCCAATGTGAATATTGAAAAATTTCACAATGTAATAAAAACATATGCAAATTTGTTTAACGGAACTTTTTATTTTGTTTACATAAAAACTCTAAAATCACATTATTTTATTTAAACAGAAAAGTATAAGCGTGGATACATGTGGGCGTATGTGTGTGTTAATTTACGTTGAGGGGGTCAGTTGAAGGGGTGTTTGTGAAATACTTCACCGCCCATAATGGACTAATTTATTAATTAAAAAATAATATCTGTTACATAGCGTGTTATGATTAATTTAATTTTGCAAACAATTGCAATATGTACAAGAAAAACATGTTTGTCTTGCATATTAATGTGCGTTTGAGTACGTTAATTGTACGAGAGCAAAAAAAACTAGTCATTTTGTTTGTGTTTTATAATGATTTCCTAGTAAAAACTTAATAAACCCCAACCCCATCATCGTAACTTGTTAAAAATATGAAAAATACTTTACATCAGTTTAGGCTGTTTATTTTAAGAACTTTTTACTCAGTTTACTTAAACGAAGGCAGATTTAAGGGTTGTGCGATGGACTGAGCTTTTGTAAATCTCATCGTAAATAAATAAGTAGAATAATGCTTGATAAATTTATCATACGCTCGGTCGTCTTGTATGTTTTATACACTTTAACTCAAAATACACACACACCAATATAAAATGATGAGGAATTTTCGACTGACAACAGAAATAAGCACCTATACAATTATGATGTTAGTTATTTAATCAAAAAGCATTAGGCACCTTTGTTTCAGGAAGAAATGTAGAAGCGAGAACGCAAAGAGGTCCACGAATGATGGAGAGAACGAGAATTAAATAAATAATTGCCACTTTTTCAAATCGTTTATCATTTCCTTGTTTCCAACAAAATCATAATGGAATTTCTTGTAAAATACGTCATCGTATTTATATTAAATATAACACGTAAACGTGTTATTGGCAATTTCTCTCACAAGAAACCCCGATGTCTTTCTATACTGATGATATCATTTATCAAACAGTCGAAAACTTCATTTCGATAATTCCAACAAATAATAATAATATATAATATTCCTATATCCTACTATGTATGTACAACGAATTGCTTGTCATTTCAAATTGAAATTATGGTGAATTACAATGTGATGCAGAGCTTTGCAATGGAATCTCTTCATATAACATAGATGAGAAACGAGAGCTTAATTGCACCAAAGCTGCATTCTTATCTTGATTTGTACGACAATGACAGCATTATGCAATTTATATACCTATTATAATACAGTGAAGGGAAAATGTTTTTCTCAATGTATTCCAAGAAGATTCATATTATGTTATGCAAACCGCTTTTAATGCAATCATTATACACAAATATTGACAATTAATTAAGTTCAATAAAAAAACATTATATTTTTGCATGTTTAATTTTCCGGATAAACGTAAGTAGTTGAATAATATCCTAGTCCATCAAAATGCTGTTAATTCAACCGCCTAGAAGTTCTTTTAAAATTTATAAAAGCACGTATAGAATCGTATTTTAAATAGGTAAAATATTCCCACCGTCGGGACTCAACACAAAATTCTACAATGAAATAATGAATATTTATAGTACTTTAAAGCTGTTGATTTTTATTTATTGCAAATTCGAATTGCACTGAAAGAGAAAAAATTATTACCTACCTAGAAAGATTTTCACTGTGAATTTTCGCTTTACCATCAAGCATAAAAGTGTGCGCCCCCCCGAATATAAAATGAACAAGGGTTTTAGGAAATCCACAAACCTGGGTCATGATTGATTAAATTTGTAGTGGTCTAAACAAGATGTGAGGTCAAGTAGTAATATGCAGTGCTTTAGAAACGATCTCATTTTACACATACACTAAACTCTTCAATTTAATAACATACACACATACCGAACAAATCTTCATTAACGTCTATGGCGATGAATTTTAAGAACTCGGATTATTTGCGGTATTGTTGTATTACTTAAAACAATATTAAAGCAATTTGATGCTTCACGGCGACCACATAGAACACACATTATTAAATATCCCTGGAGGCATATCGGATTATGTTCATTATTGTTGTAGTTTTATATTAAAAGCTTTGGTAGAATAAAAAACTCTACTTTCCTAGTCTAACTGGTTATATTTTACTGTCATGAAAAATAATAATACATGCTGCTAGTACAATAGATGAAAGACGACTAGGAAAATGGTAAAAAGAAAATTCGAAAAGCTCCGAGAAAGCCGCTTAAGATTATTTTTTGTCCATTACCTTCTAAGTATTATTATATTTTACAAAAGAATACTATAGGTATTATCTATTCAATTATGTAATGGTATACCTAATAACAAGTCGTTATATTTATTAGTCATTTACAAAACACTTTTAATAGTGTGAAATAAAAATGCGCACATTTGTGTTTAGATTGACACTTGACCTGGGAATGAAAGTAATTAGTTTGCCCGAAAGGATTAAAACTTATTCAATAAGTTTTCGTATAGAGAGGTAATGGTAAAACAAGGGTTATCTCACCGGCTAACCCTATGTTGAATGTTGCTTACAAGGGTTTGATTTTCATAGTAAAAATGCTATCATCATCCCTTACAGGCAAACTTATTTGCATGCAACGAATGTAAAGGATCTTAACATCCTTAAGTGCTCAATGTTTTGTTATACTATAAGTGAGTGGAAGAATCTGCTGCGAACCAACTTCAAGTCTTGTTTTAATGTTTTCAAATTCTTATTTTATCGAAAATGTTTGAGCAACCCTGCAAAAGTGGAAAAGCACAACAAGAATAAAACGGAAGCGAAAATTATTTCATAATTTTCTTTTTTTTTCATCGTCTTTTCTCTAGTGTAACATTTCAACTTTTCGCACGTTTAAGAAATTATAACGAGACATTTTGGGAAATAATCTATTTATGAATATCAATATTAGAAAGTGGCTACCGAGAATGTTCGCTTTAACTGCAAGTTTTCATTCGGGTGATAAATTCTTCTCGTTTTTTTGTACATAAAAATTTCAAATCGGAAATTAAAAAATATTGGTAGACCGTTTAAAAACGGGTCTAACATACCGAAAACGATAATAATGGGACGAAAAGATGAGGACGTGAAGTTGAAATACACTGTCGTAATAAAATATTTAAATGATCTTTGCTGAAAATTGAGTTTCAAATATATTACTTATCATATATGTATAAGTAGAGATATTGAATTTTTAATACACCTTTCCACAATGTATATATAAAAATAGCACAAATTCACCGAGAAGAATACAATCATTTACCACCATCCAAATAGGATTACACATAAATCAATGCATCTGCAGGATTTCCTATAAAATTTATTTAAATCCACAATCTTTACTGTTGATTTAGTACTTACATACGTGTTTACGGGCATATATTACAATATTAAGTGAAATTTAAACATATACAAGTGAATTTCGGTCATCTAATAGACGATTCTATTAGATTTTTGTTCATATAGGCACGTATTTTCGTGTAGGAATTAACAGTGAAATTTGTTGTTAGCCCAATAGAAATGAATTTGTTTGTGCCACATAATTAGCATTATGAATTTTTTCCTCTTTCCGCAACAATAAACATAAATGAAAATTGATTCAATCATAATTAGCATTGCATTAACGACTCATAATCAATTTGCAAATGTTATTTATTATCATGCATAACATAATGTTTTAATGTGTGCAAATATTTTTTTATAATCAACTATAACCGCTGCCTTTCTGCATTAATTCAAATAGCGAACTCTTTGTGTTGGACAAATTATTGATTGATTTTGAAAAAATCATAAAGTGCCCATATATTTTTTTATGTAAATTGCATATAAACAAATATAGACATGATTTTTAACAGAAATCCTCAATGCAGATGTGCTCTATTACGTTTGATTGTAGAAAATGAAACATTCACTCCCATTTGAATACTTAAACTGGGTAGATAACGAAAACCGCTTGTGTATATTGTTACTATTGATTACAAAATTGGTGACTGGTGAATAAATCCTGGCACTCGTATGAGGGAAAATCCAGAAAAGCAGTTTTGTGGAGGCGTTTCGACAGGAGGATTACGTACAAAGCTTGTCACGCACTGGACCTCCACACCACGTTTAGTTGAAAACACATAGGAAAAAATCGACAAAGACAATATCATGTAAATTTCGAAAAAAAATCATCAAACTCTATTCTCCTGTTGCTGTAAAAAAGAATCAATTTCGTTGAAGAGATAAATTTTCTCACAACTAGACAGTTAATCTGATTTCTAATTGAAAATTTCTTTTAATTCTACAAATAAAGTGCGATAACATTTATTTATTGGCAAAACCCTCAAAAATATTTATAGAAACGTGTGTTATTTATGGTATAAGGTCCAAGAGCCACCAACAATTTCCTATTAACATTTACGATGAAAATCCATTAATATTCAACTTCGTGAACATCTTACTTCATTATATAACACTCAAACTTACAATACAATCAGGGTATTTCGTTTTTCGGTTAAAATACAACGTACACACGCATACCTGAAGTTGTTTGCCTTCTTTTGATAAATGTTGCGGTCGACTAATAATTTTTTTCTTGTAGCAAACTGTCAATCATTTTCATGCAACAAAATCACCCAATCCCCATTTTCCTCTCTATACCATAAATTATATATAAATAAGTGTATATAATACAGGAAAAAAAATACAGTTGGAGAACGCAAGAGGAAAAACCGATGTGTATGTAACATATATTCACGCAAAAAATAATCAACATTACATTAAAAATAGCTTTTCCCCATGTAAATAGCGACCCTAAAGACTATATTTCGGTTGTTTTATATTTCGCGTGTAAATCATTGGGAGTGAACAAGAAATAAATTTTTACTGTTGACTGCGTCCTTTAAAATACGAGGATAAATTTTAAAGTACTCTTCTTCTTCATGACATTCAAACATTTTGCACCTGTATTTTCTAAGCCTTACCACTTGACATGTAAATTTATGAGCTTGATATGGTCGCCAACAACACAAAGTAACATAAGGGCAGATGGGGGATTTAAATTAAAATACCAAAAACACATACTGCTTGTTTCGTTTGGATGACAGTGAATGCAACGATTTTGTGTCCATGGCTGAAAAAAAATTATATAAATTTCGATTGAAATTTACATCTGCGAGTTTGTGGGACGAACATTTCGATTTCAAACGAGATTTAAGCGAAACATCTTCAAAACACACAGAAAAGAAAGAAATGTGCCTCATTTCAGCAACGATTAATTAGGTTCTATGGAGAGAATGAGGAAAATAAAAACAATATAATATGTATGGAAAAAGAGGGTCCAGTCATAATTCATTATATTTTGTATATGTAAATTAAGAGAAAAATAGCTGTACTATAAATTGTGGCTATTTTATCCTTGGTTAAGTTTCAAACATAAATTTCCCACAATATAATAGTTATCCAGAGTAAAAGTCTGAAAATCATGTATACTTAAATTGAAAGTTTCTATGAGAAGAATGCAGTAAAAACAATTAATTGCCACAATTTATAATTTCTCGACAGAGAGAATTTTTTTTATGATTCCAAAAGTATCTTAAAATCCAATAAATCATCTTTGTAACCACAAAAGAGCACACACAGTTGTATGTGAACATAAATTTAAATTTGTTGTTAATTATTAATGATGCAATAATGATGCTGTGTTTATTGTGTAGAATAAATGTTGATTTATTTTCATTGTACACCACATACTGTAATAGTGTGTTAGTTTGGAGGTTGGAAAAAATTTTTTAGTTTAGATAGATAGATACAAACATTAAACCCATGGGTGTAATCAGGCGGTGTGGATAATCTCTACAATTAATATGTTGGCTTCATTAAAGCCCTCTGAGTCGACCGTTGTGAATGGTTTTCTTGCAACCAAAGCCACTGGTTACAGACAAGTAACTACTACATATATTTCCCCATGGGAATTTTATCCAAGGCCGTTGATGTATTTATTTAACTATTATCTAGTTTAAAGCACTTTAAAATTCACTTATTAACATTTCCTTATGCACATGTAACACACACGCTACTCATCTATTGGAGATTTAATTAAATCCTATTTAGGTGAATAATTCACTAATTGCCTCTTTGAACATTTTATATATATCAACAAATTCGTTAGTGGATTATTACTCTTCTATACATTTAATTAAAATCAATTGATCCTAATACCGATTTAATCGCATTTCCACTTGATATTGTTTTAGGAAAAACATCAGCCGCAAAACTCGCTTATAACATCGCAAGACACTAACTTTTCAAATTTGATTTAATATCCAATAACATTGATCATCTATTGTATCGAATCCCTTTGTATTAATGATAATACAATAAACTAACAATTGTACTTCCATTATAACAAGAGATTGAATATTATAGATGATTAGTTTGCGGACTTTGTGACACCACGATCATGAGTGATAACTAAATTCATTGTACAGCAGTGACAACACTTTTCCAATCTTGCAAGTGAACAAATAAAAACCAATGTACATTTTTGGCAAATAAGAACGTGCATGTAAAATTAGCGAGAAAGTTTTTCTCGTGTTTTCCGTGGTTATTGTTAAGTTTGCATTAGTCCAAAGTAAATCACTTAAAATTATTACATTTTAACGGAAACAGCTTACATAAAACCAGAACATGTCTACACATACATTTTAGTTTGAACATGTTCATAGTCAAATGCACAATATAAACCCACGTAGAACGTCATGCACGTTTCAATATTAAGTCATTTAATGGATGCCATCAGAGGAATGGACGTTTCTGCACTCAATACAATTAAAGAATTGTTGCAATTTTTTTTTGTTATTTTTCATGTCCGATTCGAGAGAGTTTTCCCAATACAAAACATACACACGTCCTCGATCGATTATGGTTACATCAATTCCAGTGTTGGGAGAAAATAGCGTTTGTGTGTAGTTGCTAGATTAGCGTGTAAATGTCCCACCCAACCCCCATTCCAGTCACATAAAGTCTTCATATACAGATAAATCACTAGATGAATTATTATGTTTGTAAAGCTATATGAAATGAAGGAAATCCTAGGTGTACAATTTGTCTAAAACATGTACAACCATTAATATATATTAAGTACAATTAAAACGTTGAAAAAGAGAGTGTGAAAAAGTTGACACGAAAATGCGACGACCAACCACTGAAAAATGCGTCGCACAACTTTCAAATTAAATTATAAATGTAAAAAATGGGTTTACACATAGGAAAATTGTGTACATTGAATATATGTGACAGACGGCACAAAAAAGTCTTGGACACGTCTATTGAAAATAAATCAGAATGGAAATAGAATAAAAACGTGAAACAGAAATGTTTAATTATGATATTGCAAGAAATGAGAAATTGCTTATTTTCAGCATGGAAAACAAGGGTATGAGAAATAATGGTAGTTAAATTGTAATCTTACATATTAACATGAAACAAGTAAATATTGTTGTAAGTTTAAAGTGTAATTTTCCACCAAGAATACAAACAGAAATAAAAACAAGCACTTATCCGAAAATGCCACTTTTATTTCAGTCACAGAGAAAGTTATTCCCAAACAGGGTATTTCCATTAAATTAAAGAAAAAATCGATGTTGAAGCTATTTTCTCAAATATGGCCCATGCAAATGGGCCCACTGTATATCTATCTAATTTTCCTCTATAAGGTACCAACAAACAATATTCTATGCATATAAAAATATCTCCATCCACCTACTAAAGAATGTTCTTATTGAAATATTTTTCTTCATCGATTTTTCATTTAAATCATATTATATACGAAAAGAATTCTATTATATAGATATATATGTATGTAAATCTACATTCGGGGGATTATTCGATCCCCGAAGCTAACGAGAAAACAATCAAATTGATTAGGAAAATATTTTTTCCATGGAAAAGCTCACACATTCGAGATGGACTATGAAAATGAGTGTGGGTCGCAGTGTGGACGCTTTTTTGCCTTCTCTCCTTTACTTTTACTATTAATTTTAAAGGACCCAAGACTCGTTCAAATTAGATAGCGACAGTTATGGTAAATGAAAGGATAAAGTATACGTACTGCATTAACACTTCACCACTTAAAACTTTGGTCATTCATCTTTGTTACAACCCCAAAGGCACATAATTTCTTACCTTACCAATTTTCTACGTATATATCAATGATTTGATATAATGGCTTTATAACCTACTATAATTTGATTAATGTTTGGTGGGGAACTCATATTTTATGGGATATTAAAATATTTTGTCAAACATTCTATTATATTCTTATAGTAAATGAGGGTGGATGAACTAAACTATGTGAATATGTGAAAACGTTTACCGAACGCTCCCACAAATTTAATCAACTTTATACCTATTTATTGAAATTTTATACAAACTTTAACTTGTAGATTCTTTATGGCTCGTTGTCCATTTGAATCGATTTAAAAACCGTTTTTGCTCCTATTTTAGTTAGACCCGAATTTTGTGAATAATTCATCAATTTTTTACACAAACAACATTTCAACAATCAAATACAGTATAACTAGAATTCTATATTTGTTAAACGTATATTTATTTTTTTAATAGTTCATTTATTCAAGTTTTATAAATTTGTATCATTTTTTGTAAACATTTGTCTACGTGGAGAAAGTAACATCTATTTCCCTTCGTACTAGTGTGTTTATATGAAATTTCTTTGTGTTAAAGAAAACTAGTGAGCGTGAAGTAAATCGCCGCGAGTGAATTCACAAGATATTAAACATTAGGTTTTATTCAAGTTGAACATTTTTTCCATCCTCCCCAAGAACTAGAATTTTCAAATGTCAGTCGTTGCGCGAATGTTTACTTTAATGGTCATTAAAAAAGTTTCGGAAAATTAATAGCGCTCTCCAAAAGCTCCTCATATCATAAATTGAGACATTTATTTCACATTCGGTAGAAAATATAATTAAAGATACACACATATGCGATGGTTTATCATTTAAGTTAGACGATTTGTGGATAATAAGTTGTTTACTGTTGCAATGTTTGTGAAAGCAATTCGTTATATGTGGGTGTATATTTCTCTATAGTGAATTCAAGTACTAGTAAATATTTTTACCCTCATTATTTGTGCATTCTCCAAATCCTCATTAGTAAGTTCATTACACACATTCGGTTAGTGCGGTTTTAGTTTAGTTTGCTTTCATTTTCAAACAAATGTTTTAGTTACATTTTCCATATACATAACTTTCCATGTCCATATTGATTATCCACATCTATTTAACTTTAATTTGCTACAGATTAATATCTAACTGAAATTAGAATCTTTTCAACATAGGTATATTAAAATATTGTCTCTTGCACATGTTAGACTTCGATATACTTATTACATGTGTCTAAATATATAATTTCTTTTTTCATTTGCGATAAAAGCGGAATTTTAGCAAGTGTAGCATGAAAAATAAAAGGACAAATTGAAAGCAGTTATTCTCGCTACTGGCTGCCTACAAATTGCTGAAACATAAAATTTTATTTTTATCCACAAAACGTGTGCACCGTAAACTCAATTGCTCAATCTCGTTGAAAATGTTAAAACCGCGTATCAATGAAATATTGGTAAAATGTAAATGGTTTACTTTAATATTCATGTATTTTAAGTTTCTCTATTTTTTGGCTCTTCCCCATACAATCACTACAATTACTGAGATAATTTATAATAATTTTATAGAAAATGTGTTTGCTGGGTATAGGACCTTTAAGCAAACATTTGCCATGGTTTAGTTGATCTCCTCTGGAAATCCCGTTTTATTACTGTATGTTGAGTTTTTATTGCCCAGTGTACACCGATACAATACGAATGAGTGAATATTGCAATAGATTTGGTATTATTATCGTTGAATTAAATTTTTAATAGATTTTTTTTGGGCCGATTGTTTTTCTTTCACTTTTACACGTACTATTTGCTTTTGCCCTTGTTGGTCTAAACACTGTTTTCACATAAAATTATGTTTAACTCGCCTGAAAATCCACACTGTGCGCGAAAAACCTTTTAGAAAATTGAATTCCACTCTTACTACTGCACACAGCAAAAAAAAATGTAAAATTACTAAATAAAATAGCACACACTTACGCCAACAACATGATAAATAATTGAAGGAATATTTCTTGTAAAAAATAACACAAAACAACGCACACAATTGTCGATTGTTGCTGTTTGGAGGGTGGAGATTCAGTTATGTCGATGATTAAAAAGCACAATTTAATATTATGTTGTGTATATGTGTGTGTGGTGGAGAAAATGATTATTTTCCCTTTTAACAGAACTAGAGAAAAAATATTGTTTCTCAAGCTTCCACTTTACGGTTTTCTTAGAAGCTTGGAAAAAATTTTCGAAATGAAACTCTCTTCCATAGCATGGAAAAATACTTTTGCAACCATAATTTTAAAAATCAATTGCATGTCAAAACTCGCCCCTATTTCAATGGAGATAATCTTGATAGATTATTGGACTAAATGTAAATGTACGTGACTTTATTTAAATATATATAATAATTTCTCTTTGAACACTAATATCAAATTGACGTTGTAACAAAAAACAAAATAAAAACTCGAGTTCAGTATATTGATTCGAAGCGAGTACACATTACTTTCATAAATGTACTGGACAATAAATCTGCATTTCCATTAGAATTTATATTTTATTAGAAATATTCCAGTATTTAGTGTGTTTTCAGATGAGGTTTTCTGTATTCGAAAGTGCGGTAAAATGCAATCACTTTTGCTTTGAGGTATTTAATCGAATACATGGAGACCTTTATATTTCTATTATATTCTTTTTAACTGTATTATATAAAAGGACAAGATAAACTAACATAAAGTAGACGTATTTGAAAAATAACGTTTCATTTTTATTTCAGGATCATGCACTACAAACTAATACTCCTGTGGCTATTCACAAGCTGGATTAAAGGTAAGTTTATATTGTAACCATTTATCTAACTACATTCAATATTAAATGACAAAACAGACCTTTAAAGCAAGTAGTAAATTCTTATTGTTGGTTCTGTTAAATAAATATTAGCGTCTGCGATAAATCGAACAGGAAAAAAAATTCAACGACAAATTCAATGTTGTTTCCTAATAGCAAAAGAGAGCAACATTTCACTGTATCAAAATCCTTCTTTTTGTGTTAATGTATAATAAATTTAATTCGTTCGATTTTGTTGAATATTTAAAAAATAAGCAACCTCTCTAAGAGCAGCTGTCAGAAATATAGAAACTCATACATTATTCATATTGAAATATTCGAGTACTAATAATTTATTCATAATTTTGGCAAAAAATTACACAACAACACACACTGTGTGTGTGTGTTTCACATAAAAAATTACACGTTTTGTATGTGTTCTCATCCATTTAGAAAATCACGAATTAAAAGGATAACCTTGCATTATAGTGAAGCTGGAAGAGGTCTCGTAGATAACATAAATCTTAAATATAGAGAAGGCCCTAAGCGTGCTCCACTTAATCTTCACATATACAAATAACAGAAATGCGAACACCCTGACATATTAGTGAAAGACTAACAAAAATATAAAAGCGGAGATGAAAAAGCGGAAAATATGTTTATTTTCTTCTAGTATATACAGTGCGGCGTATGTATATTAATTAAAACATACAGTACACATCTGAGATAGTCAGTAAATGCGAATCAATAGAAACATTTAAGGAATGAAACGTTCACCTATACATTTTTTATCAACACCTCGGAATTATATGAATAATGAACGCATTTTCATGGACTCCACCACATGATCTCGCTTCTCGATTTATTATTTATTTAGGAAATAAATTATGGGCAAATATATTTAATTGGAATAAAGAGATCGAATAAATGGCACTTTAATTAACCGAATGATTGGCACTGTATTTGGTACAGTATGTTGAAAATGATAAATTCCAAATAAAGATCCGTTTTATAATAAACACAAGCAACGACGAATTCATTATCACATTTTCTTTTCACATAAACATATACACAGTCGTTGAATTTAATCCAGTTAAAATTTGTGTTCCTTATCTGTGTTGTTAACAATACAGGCCGCAAAAAGTGACCCCAAAACATAATTATATTTTACGCATTGTATGAAAATTTATTTCTTTGTAAAGTAAGTACACAGAGAAAGAGCGAGAAAAAAAATTATATATGTAATATACATACCTATGTGTGTGTATATGAAAATGTGGGTCTCCCCCTTTTTGCTCTTGAACATTTTTTGAATCTATACACGTACATTTTGGTAATATATTCAGCTGAAAACCATTCATTTCAATGAAAAGTAGCAGGTGGTTGTTATATACAAATGATGTAGATGGTAGTGTAGTTACTTCTTTTACAAATGAGTGTAATCAACTTTGTAAAGATCTTGTCAAAAATGATGGTCGGGCCAATAAATGAATTCAGAAAAATTATAAGACGTTTTCCTCAACGAAAAAACTGTATAGATAGAATAAGAACGCTATCGTAATTAAATAGTGAAATTAGGAAAAATGTTTCAAAGGAATTTTCTAAGGTTTCGTGTTACTACTTAAGTTGAACTGTCGTAGATTATAAAGGGTACTGCTTTGAGGGGGAAACAATGTAATTGAACACCTAATAATTTAATAATTATATTATACTTGTATTACTATATAAATTGAATCGTTAACAAGTTCATTTCGATGATAAAGAGAAAATTGGATTTTTCCCTTGTTTTGCTCCTCTTTCAGGTCCTTAAAAAAGATTTCTAGGTAAGAACCTGTCAGATTTCTTTTCTATTACTTTTACGGTATTAATATGATGGAAAGTTCACTGAGTGGAATAGAAAATCTTTAATCAACGGACTTAATACGTGTTTAAATTGTTTATTGCATGAATTAATAAAATTCGATTGATTATGTTTGTATACACAACACCTTCATAGAGAATTAACTAGGACTAAATTCCAGACAAATGATCACATCTAACTATGTACATTAAATGGATTTTTAAGTGAAACTTGTAAACACGACTGTAATTAAAGCATTCATTGTTCAATTAGATGTACAAGTGAAATTGAGTTGAACAATTCATGCATGTTATATTAAAGTGCAATTTAGATATAATTGTATCATAGGAAAATAAAAGTAAGAGTTTTTTTTGAGGATAAATCTTTCTCGGGGTTGTTTTATTAATATTCCCATGAAAAGTTGCACATGATGATATACATACATACAATAACAATGTTTTGTTGCAAAACTTTACCACACTTGTATTAAAAAGTTTCAGAAAACTTTTCACCTTAATGTAATAAGAAATGTCTCTTGTCAACTGCTTATACATCTACAATTATGATTTAATTTTTAATCATGACAAAGTCATTGAATTATTTCATACATATAATATGTAATGAGCACCTTTGGGGCAAATGATCTCGCTGTGTACATTTTCCCTTGTTAATAGCATGTTTTATTCTCATTTTGAAATGGAAAATCATCGATATATTGCTTAATACCGAAAATCGGTGGCACAGCTAGAGATCCATTTTCCATATACTAAATACATATACACACGAGGTAAATATGTGAATATGTGTAACTCATTCTAGTGTACGTAATATGTTATCATTTTGAAAACCATCTTTTCGAATTGTATTTATCATACTATTGCCTGTTTATTTCACATATCAATTCTACACGGATGAATTGACATTGATAAGGGCTAAAAATCGGATTTCTTGTCCAAATCCACGGACAATTTATTTACATATACATTTATATCGAAATGCACACTCATTCGCGATAATACACGGATTTTTCTATGGACTATAGTTTAGCTGTCAGTTTGATAATTGAACTTCTGCTAGCTGAATTTTGTGCTTTTCATAACAAAAACTAATTATGAAATCAAATTTGATCCACTTTTCCATTGGGAAGGAATTTTTATCAATTTTTTGTGTTAACAAATTAATTTTCAATTTCAGTTATACACACGTATAATAAATGTTTAAAAGTTAGCCATTAATGTACATATTCTAAAAATATTTAATAAGTGGTTGGTGAAATATTGTGGGCAGCATTCATTGATTTTTCAAAGCTGAAATATTGCGTATATTCCAGTGAAACAAATAACATAGGAAATGTATGTAAATTTCGCCATCATTTAACCCTAGAAACAAATTGTCATTCCTCCTTCGTCATTGTCCATATAGTTTAGTGTCCAATGATTATAAATACTAACTAAACTACCCCGACATAATAGACAATGATATTATACTACTGTACCAAATGTTTTCATGTTAAAAGCAATTTTGAATAATTGATGGACAAATGAAACTGTTTCATAAATTTTGCGACAATAGAAATGCGCTCTTTTCCCATCTAGAGAAAAATATTATTTAACAACAACACAGTAATTTCGAAAAATGCCATTGAAAATTGTGTGCGTGTTGTTTTTTTTCTTCTTCGCGACATACAGAAAGAAATTACAATAAGTGCTTGGAAAAGTTTCTTAAAAAGTATGTGTATTTGTTATATTGTGGCAACGATCCAAATTGTATATTGTTTGGTATATTGTTCGCCTTATTACCCAGAAAACGAGACATAATAGGTTTGTTTATATAAACCTTTTACGTTGTTAAAGCCGACTGCCTTTATATTCGGGAAAAGCCCTTGTATGAAAAATATAATTACATTGGAAATCAATCGTACATCCCATCATTCTCTTCTTTTATTTTTCTGACATTGTCTAGTCAAAAAATTCCTCTCCTCCTTTCTATTCCCAATGGAATTTACAAGTGTTTCCCAAGAGTTACATGACCCTCATGAAACCTCCAAGGAAATATCTTTAAATTTTCCCCCTTTTGTTTGTTATATACGTACATTTTTTTCTTGACCACACGGTTCCGAAAAAAAAACAAAACGTTAGACAATTTTCCATATAGGTAGATACAATAAATAATTTCTTGGATGGGTCGATTGTTTTTTGGATTATTTTTGATTTAATGTGCACCAGATCGCTAGGGGATGTTTTATGTGGCACAAACACCTGCTTGTCACCGTTTTCCTAGTGAAACTTGTCAAAATACATCATAAAATATCCAAATACACTGGAGTGCACAATAAAATCTACTTCATAATTTTCCAGTTCTCGCTTTTATGTGTTGTTTTTTGGAAAAAATTGTACAACTTCGTTGTCCAATCCTTATTACACCCTAGGGATATAAATTTAATAGAAACACTACGTATGTTTTTATACGACACAGATTTTAATTACTACAGATTAAATTCTGTTATACGATAACACAAGATAAAATGTTGTATAAGAAAATTTGTGTTAGTAATTCCATTTCCGTATTTGAAAAGTTCTCTATTTTCAAGTGTAATTAAAATAATCATTTCGAGAAGTTATTACAATTTTTATTCCTTTGGCCCGTTTATTTTCAGTATAAAGTGAAATATGTAGGGAATTTATCGATTAGATTTTTGCCAAAAATGCAAATACGTAACTAGTAATTCTTGAAACATGATAGATATCCAAAAATAAATTACATTTCATGATACATTTAAACATTTACACATAATTAAATCGCATAATGTCGGGGAGGCATATTTGAAAAATGTCCCAACCGAAACCAATATGTACATTTGTGTGTAAAATGGCATTAAAAGTATTTAAACATCTGTTAATGCATGCGATTACAAATGCGAAATGGATGTTTTTCACTTGTTAATACAAATTTCACGCCTTTTATAAACCATTTGATCATTGTTTTAGTCGTTTTTTTAAGTCTCTGATAAATGTGCATATGAACATGTTTATTTAAAAAAAAGATACACAATCATTTACATAAAAAAAATCCTAAAAACACATTCATGGTATTGTTCGATAGGGAAATGCCTCTGTTTCACTGCCGCTCTTTTTTTCGGTTATTTTTTTTGATTACAAGTCAGAACGAACGAATACAATTTTCAATAAACAATACAACGTAAACCATTTTAAAGTTGAATCTGTTTTTACCAGTTTTCATAAAACTAAACGCAAACTTGACTAACTGTATAAAATAGTAGAAAATGCATTCGGCACGAAAAAAAAATCTATTTACAGAGAGACAGTTAAATTTGATTTTTGTCAAAGTCAAATAGCAGGAAAATGTATGGTGTTTGTGTAATGTATACACCCTAGAACAGGCATGTTGTTTGTTAGATTTGAACAGGAATATTCGACAGGTGTGTGTGTCTTTCATAAATATGCTGAAAAACTTACACAA
This sequence comes from Silvanus unidentatus, assembly GCA_963930825.1. NCBI lineage: Eukaryota > Metazoa > Arthropoda > Insecta > Coleoptera > Silvanidae > Silvanus > Silvanus unidentatus. The sequence goes on from OZ005763.1 coordinate 989,194, forward strand.
CTGCATAAAAAACCGAATTTATTTTTATTTATGAAGAGAATTAATTGTACAAAAGAACAAAATATCCAAGAACTTTGTATGATTTTGAGACTGTGCATATTTCGTATATTAAAATAAATAGAACTTATTGAAATGATAATAGCATGTCATGTAATATTGTTTTCGCAATTTCCCAAGAAGCCCCTTCAACATGTTTGTTTACTATAAATATTATAATGATTGTTTATATTGTAGTGGAAAGCAATATTATGTAGAATAAATAAACTTCACTAAAATCTTGATGTTTATATTAATAACAATTAACATGCTAATGCAAATCTTAGAAATGGGTAGTTGGTAATATTTGTTCAAGCAAAATTTCATAAATGTATTTACCTAGGAAATTTGTGTATAGGCATATGGAGAGATGGGGAAAAAGAAGCAACGATACCACAGCCACACCATTATTATAAATAAGAGCTTATAGTGTCTGTCTAAATGGCGAACAAAATAGATTTATATTAAGTTGAAACTGTTACAAATAGAAATTTTAAAAATCTCGACGTAAAGGGGGATCATTGTCTGTGAAAATATATGCCACCCTAGTCTCTACTAAAACACTATAAATCTGTAGAAACAAAACAGGCTATTTCAGCGCAAAACAAATTGCAAAGTTGAAATTGTAACCGAAAAAAAGAAAAAGCGTAAAAAACTAAAATGACATCTGCATATTGTACTATTTATCTTTAAAACAGTGACTTGAACAAATAAAAAAATAGTTTAAATGAAAAATACACATATACACATATGTAGATGATTTGTTTAAAATAACGTTTACACCACCGTCAATATATAGAGTGGCTTCGGTTTTCTCAATTCAATTTGATTGCTTAAAACGGACAAAAACAATAAAAATAGTAACATAACCCAAGGGAAAGTTTCATTTCGAATTTAAATATTCTGGTAAAAAACGGTTTTTGTTTATATTCAGAGAAAAAACACAATCTTGTCTAAATAAACTGAATACATCGAGTTTAATTAAATTTCACTTTTTAATAGTTCGCTTCGGAAAATGTCTAGTTGTCTGGAAACATTTTTTTTTCTTCAATTTGATCAAGAAATGCAAAAAATAATCACAACCCAGTTTTAATAATAACACATATCCATAAAAGGGTTGTGATAAGTTTATGGTTCATCTATCACGCCTTTACTAAGTAATTAAGGGGTGGTAATAGCACTAAGCATATCGAATAACGGGGTGGCCCTGAAACGAGAGTTGGTGGTTTGTAACACGCCTTCGGCCTGAAAACTACAAACTTCTCGGTATAACCTTAACTATCAATACTTTCCCCAAACACTGTAACGAATCATTATTCAATAAAACACTCTTCTTTTTAAGTTGCTTACAGTAACAAACTGCCGTCCGTCGGAAAATGACACATCTTGCCATACGTCCTCACATGCATTATGGAAGTACATGAAAAAGCCGTCAAGGAAGCGTTCATTTTATATTTAAGGATCCTCCTCGAGTCCTTTGTATGTTTCTCCTTTTTTTATTCACCGAACACATATCTAGTTATAGTGTTAATAAACTGGCTATTAGTTATAATATAATAACATTAAAAATGCAGAATTGAAAGGGCCTTAGAAATTTGACAATTAAAAATTTTGTGAAGCAGTGCAAAATCTTTTGATTTTGTTACGAATAGAATGCAATTTTCAAGGTGCCCTGTACAATTTTCCTCACATGGAAATAAAAAAATGTTTATACCATTCGATGCGGAAAAAAATTCTTTATATGTTGTAGTAATTTACGGGGTGTTTCAAAACAATTTACTACAATCGGATGGTTGCCATCACAGAGACTACTAAGTGGTCTTGCTCTGTTCAATTTCTCTTATTAAACTGGACATTGGACAAATCTATGCACGTTTGCACTTTTCTAATGCGTCTTAACTCACAAATATCTAAACAACGATTGGGTTACTTATTCCACTATTCAAGACATCACAAAATGCCTTGTCAACTGATATAATCTCTCATTGTCCTGAAGTCATGTGCCAAATTCGCTGGTTGTGCTCAATTGGCTTGTTCGACCCTGTACAGCTGTGCCAGTGGTGAAACGCTGTAAATTTTTATTAAGAAACTCGTCGGTCGACAGAATGGAAGTATCGGTTTTAGGATGAGGAGAAAGAAAAAAATATATATAGAGAGTGGCCCGATTTCTAAGACAGATAATATAAAAGGCTTACACTATTGCTGAACTGTTAATAAAGCTTTAAGGATGTTGACAGTATTCGGGGTGCGGACAAAACCGCCTAGATGATATGGTATATACCCGCTTTATAAACGATTGGACGCTTCAAGACATCGTATAAAATTCATATCTCTGTGTGTAACGGATACAGATGCAATAAAAAGAAGCACCAACTCTAATGTAGGCCAAAACGGCTGGACGCAGCGGACGACCAACCGGCCCTGGCCAATCCTCTTACTCTGGCACTGTGTGTATGTGCGAGACCGTCAGCATTTAGATATGATATTCTCCTAAGGAGACCGCTATATTATAACGCCAGTTCAGAGAAACACCCTTATATTACAGAGAAAAAGGAAGGAAAAGTACTTAAAGTTATTTCGTGGTGTATAGAGAGAAATAGGCTGTATATATTTTTTTTGGAAATTTTCTCAGTCGTTTCAATGTGTATAAAAAAAAGACGTGTACATGAGAGGATGGGTGATCGTCGCTTTCTAAGCAAATCGGCCGCTATAACACACCAAGCAGGTACAACTATGGTATTTTGTGCATCTCTTTCAGAGATTATTATTGTGAATCATCACAAATACATTGGCATAGCATTCAGTTTAATACTGAAAGGTAAGTAGTTTGTGAATTTCAGCTGAATAAGCTGTAATCTATCGAGGGTAAATGAGGTGAACATGGAGATATATGATTATTAACAAGTAAATGTAATAAATGTACATACAAGCATTGCAAATTTAACTGGGAATTGTGTAACAAGAAATTGTTATTGTTATCGCACAAACACTTAATACCACTAAATTCCCACACACAGTGGCACTGTTCCATCACCGAAAATCACTTTCCTTTTACATTCTCTATTTCTATTCTTGGGCGTTTTTTCAGTAATAAAAGTGATTGAAACTTTGGTGCGAAGTTTATAAATCACTGGGTGCGACTAAACGGTTGCCAAAAAGGCACAAAACAGATCAATACCATTGCAAGTGATCTAAACATGGAAAAATGTATACAACTGTTTACGATTTTTTTTTGTTCTATGTGTAATAGTAAACACACGTCGCAATTATCGTTAATTCCACAACACATAAACTCTTATCGGTTTAATGCCATAATGAAATTAGCAATGAGTAATTGTACACAGCATCGGTAGAAACTAGTCAGTATTGGAATTATAAGTCACCAACATAATTTTTCATTTGTAACAATAAATACATTTACTTTATACACGATTCGTGTAGGAAGGTACGAAGCTTTCAGGAAGACCATAGAAATTAGGCATTAGTAAAATAGCGCGCAAATTTGTATATACATCCTGAAAGCGACTACAACCTTCCTTTTTGGAAAACGTGTCTTTTTGATTAAACCGGAATTGCCCATAAAATCGCATAGTTATTGTTAATTATCTAGTTGTAATGTTTTTAAAACACACCATTCGACATGGAATTGTTTTCATGAATAAATTGTATATCCAAAGTACCTAGTAGCCAATTTATATGAACTAAACTGTTGGTTTATGAGTGCGGTTTGTGGGGCTTGCCGCATTAGCCTCTCTAAATATCATTTATAAACATTAAATCAATTCTTGTACACATGAACTTGTTGGTTTTTTCCAAATAAATAATCGTCTAGTTTAATTGGATCATTGCAGAATATACAATTCGTTTACTGTTTGTATTGTTATAAACAAATATCGGTTATATGGGGATTTGTTGGACGAATTTCAGTAAACGATGATATTTTTCTTTTTTGTTAGATGTGTTCGTGTTTGAAAACTTAAATACGATTATAAAAGTGCACCTTAAGCTAGAAACTATAGACAAATCTACTTTGGTAGAAAATAAGTAAAAAGGGGGATATTTTTACCAACTGGAGCAGATTTTCAAATCTTCTTTACCGAATTATATATCTGTGTATATATAAAGGTTAGACTTTTGATTCAAGAAGAAAGCAGTATACCATACACCAAAGATTTGATAAAAGGGTACCTTAATAACGTAGAATTGAAATGATTTGAAAAAAAAAAACGAATGATCAAAACATATTTTCTATTGATTAAAAATTCCACAAGTAGAGAGAGCGGGAAAAAGGGCACAAAAGGAAAATATCAAGTTGATTTTTAAAAAATACATGTGGAAGATATAATTACCATAAAATGTGGGCTTGTGAATTCGGGTTGGGTCAGCTTAAAATAGCTCGAGAGTTTTCTCGTAATTTATTTGGATAATTTATTGGTATACGCGTATTTGGCTGTTGGTTTTTTAAGATATTTTCTACACTTTATGTTTTTTAAGTGAAATTAAATGAACTTGTAATATATAATTTGTTAGAAATTCATTTTACCATTTACTAACAGGAGGGTGGTATTATTTTCCCTCCGAATTAAAAGGCCTCTTCGCTGTTTTGAGATAAACAACATCCTTCACGTATATTGTCAAAACATGAAAGTTTCCTTTAAAAAATATATTAATATTTTATTACGGTCTAATGAAATTACATTTATCCTTTTACGAAAGAACGATTGAATTACGCCTGGGCAGGATGTTGCAAGTTATGAATTATTAGTAGGCGGAAGGTAACAGATTCGGTTATACGTTATACAATTGTACGCTTGTGGTCGGAAATGTTGTACAGGGGTGTAAAATTTCATTCCCCCCATAGGTCTCCCTTATTCACACAGAAATATTCCCCCGGTTGGTTACACATATATTTTGTCTATGCGAAAAGAAATTCGTTAACCGATATCATATTTCGTCGCACTTAAGCGATTTCATTAAATTACAATAAATATGTTACGTTAACTATATATAAACATTAATGTAATAAATTGTTTTAGAAGCCATAATCTCAATTTAAGCGCACAATTTTCTATATCGAAATTAGAGCTTTGCAATAAATGAAGTTGAACTAAACAAGGATTAAAGTGACAACTTTAGACATAATATAAAGGGAATAGTTGGATTATTACCTAAATAGAAAAAAAAATTATAACATAAATTTCCCCATCTCTCTTGTGTATGTAATTGGACTAGGATAATATATTGTGCATTGTAAAGTGTAAATCAATTTCATGGAAATAATAATGCAACCGTTGAATTATATAATCGAGAGAAATTTGTTATCAAGCCATTTAACAAAATGTCCATGTGAAAATTTTTCCACACTACGTGGAGGAATAATTGTTCAACAACAAACTATCATCATCGCAGCCCCTAAACTATCCTCATAAGTTGCAGATTTCGGGGGGCCAGAGCGCTTCTCTCGTCTCACTTAAAGTCACATAGGAACACAATTCATTAAACGGTAGGAAAGTTGCAGGAGCATCCACAAAGACCGTAAGGCATTCATGAGAATTCATAATGACCAAATGGCGTACTAAAAGCAGTTTTAGGACGATCTTCCAGTTTAATTAAAATTTGATGAAAATCGTTTACCAAAACTTGACGATAATTTAGAATTTGTTCAAGAATGTTATTATTATTATTTTCAAGTTGATTTAGCACCTTATATATAGAGGAATGATTTGTATAAGGAAACTTTGTCAATTTATTCAAACTTTTTAACACTTGTAATCAGCCCCACCGAATATGACCGCATTAAACAAACCGTTTTGGGGCCCTTTAATAGATGGCAATAATTTTCGACAAATTGATGAAAACTGATGCCATGACAATATCATATGAAACTGATTATTGATTTATAAAGCAAAACGGCTAATAAATTGCGTTAAGGTTGGAAGTGTTATTAAACTTTCCAAACACAAAATACTTTAAACTATTCCCAAGTATCTTCATTCCCTTATTGTAAACACAAGACAGCAACGGTCCAGAGGATAAAACTATTAACTCATTTTCAATGTTTTACCCTTTGGGCGTCTTTCATTTCCATAAATGAACACTTTCCAGTATTTACACAGTGAATGAAGGAAAACATATTCGGATTTTATATTAAATTGATTTATTATTTGCAAAAGAGTTCGAATGGCAGGAACACAGGGATGCCTCCCCGTGTGTTCTGACAGCATCAAATTCTCAGATGTTGAAATTGGTGAATAAAATGGACATTAATCAATGCCACTGTGGTTTAATCAATTTTCATATAAAATTGACAGAATATACACTTAACGTCAACAATTATTTAATGATCGTCTCGTTTACCCGACCACGAATTCTGCCAGCAACGAGACGCGATGCGTTTTTTCTCCCGTTTTTTTTTTATTTAATAAATAATAAATGATTGTGCGATGTGAATTTTTAATTGTTGTTACTTTTATCGGAAACACACAATTTTTTGTACACGATTCTATTTCTGGAATTTATTGTTTTATCTTATGAAAAGGATCATCGCTTTTCTGAATGGAACATTAAAGACACGCGAACCCGCACTGCACTTAACAATATAAAACGCTTTTCCAAGTTATTATCAGAAAGTTTAGACTCTCGTTTGGATATTATTATTATGACTATTCTATTTTGTACGTTCCCTGCCTAAAATTTGTTTTACTTGGAAAAAAGCATAATTTAATGAAATTACTTAAATTGCACTGTTGCTCATTTATATATTTTTTAATAAAATTTCATTGCCATTGTTTTTAATTAAGCGTGTTTAATTAAAAAAATATATATGTACCTGTGTATACATACACAACTGTGTGTATATAAGAACTTTATTTCACTTTGGAATTTTATTGTTTACATTTTCTTTTTAATACAGCAATTAGTACAAATGAAGTTTGGTAAAGTTTAAAGATTGCAAAAAGTTTTCATGTATTTATTTTACAATTGGTGAAGTAGTTGGGTCTCGATTCCGTTTTTCCTTAAGAAAAACTAAGTGGAAACGCCACCGCCCCTACGTTTAATGAATTTTACTTAGCATTTGGAATAATTTTTTATTTAAAACATATTCCACATTCCTGCCAAAGTATGGAGATAATAGTATTTCAAACTTATTTTATGGTACGTGACTGGTCTAATGGCTTAAGTTTCACACAATTGCCAGAGTAGAAAACAAAACTAAGTGTAATCGGCATAAATAAAAGGCAAGGCAGAAGTCCTGATGGGTTAAATCTCTTATATCGTGAAGGAATGCGCATCTGGGCTGGGAGATTTTTATTTTTATTTCATTTTTTTTGTATTCCCGTATAATAAGTCGATTAAAGAATGGTTAGGTATAACCATTTTCTTCTCTAATGTTCATATAAGTTTACGTATAATAATATATTTAACGATTTTTCATAAAAACCAACATCAATCATCTAAACTTATTGTATGTGGAAATATTTATAAATGTCGTTATATTCAAATATGCTTTTTTTTATGTGCTACACAGGAATTTTCATCTATTTATATACATATATAAAAAAAGGGGGACAAATATCAAAATTAACCATTAAAAAACATTTATCATAAATCCCAAAGAGAGAACGTTTTTGAATTGCGTTTCATCTCCAATCAAATAAGTTTCTGATTAACATCTATAACATAAATTGCCATCCAAATGAAAATGCATGTGACAATTTGTAAGAGACTCCAGTTCGCCTCTGTGTGTTTAGTTAAAACGCGTATGTAAGATTTCAGTTGCACGCATTTTGTGTGTACGAAAAATAGAACAACGAAGGTACTGTCCGAAAGATTGCTGATCCAACGAAAGGGCCAATGTGTTCTGGCTTAGAATAAAAATACAAAAATAGTCAGTTGTTAGTTATTTGTTAAACGAGTTAGATCGGTGTTTCGTTCGTATCACCATTATTGGTAATTAGTTTTAGTAATTATTATTGTTTTATTAAATTTCACTTGCGAATATCTACATGCGAATAAATGATGCATCATTATTGTGTTGTAAGATCATTCAACATAATTTTGTGTTAATTTCATTTTATTTGGCTTTAACCACTGTATTATCGGTCTTGCAGTACAGAAGGATATAACATCCTTTGGTGGAAGTGTATTGATATCGCACCATAAATTTTATACACTAAATGCTGTGTTTACCTCGGGTTAGAGGGCATAGTATTTGACTGCGATCCAGGATGGAAAGCTTGTCAACATAATCAGCGAGGGAGGAGTGGTAGTACCCACTAGGACGCTAGTGGGATTTTAATTACATCACAGCGCTATTGGTAGACAGAATCCTAGAATAGTGTTTCATTCAATAATTGATAATTTATGATTGCTGGGGTGATTTACATAACACACGGTTTTGTGTATGTAATGTTTTTTTAAATTTACTAAAGTTTCACTTAGTCGCGTTGACTAATTCTCACTTTTTCTTTATTTCAGTCTGTCTACTCTGTGTAGTACCTGGATGGTACTATAATTCGGTCGTTTGATTAATATAAAATAAATAATAAAAATTAACTCGAGTTCGTACCATTACAATTTCTAGTTCTTTAGCATGCATTATTTAAATGAAATACACTTCTTTCACTAATTAGGATCATCTGTTGCTGACAGTATATTAAATCCGTAAAAGAAATTAAATAAAGAACGTGTATTAAAAAGATTTTAATATTCTGTGAGAAAAAAAAAGATGATTAGAAAAGTAAACTTATAAAAGCATGAACTTTAATTAAACAAGCGCCAAGAGTTGAAAGGAGGATATAATTTTTTCGAAAAACATCTTTCTTACAATCAAATCAGTACACTAACAGCTATGGGCCATTTACGATACAAAAGAAACATTTCTCGATCCAGAGAGAGAATCCGGTGTGTAAAGAGATATTGTCGATGGTAAAGTTGACTTGTGAACCAGAAGAATGGTTCAATTCATAATAAATATCCTTTTGATTGTTGGCATTAGTCATTTAGTGGGTCTTTTAGTAGGACAAGTTGAATGAATTGATGGAGGGATTTTTTATTTTCCATTTTAATCAACAAATCGTATTAATGGAAATTTTATTACATCACATAAGTACCATTTTAAATCCCACAACACTCGTAATATTTTCTGTTATTGCGTTTAACAAACTTGTTAATTATATAATAAATCATTAATTTATTAGTGTTACCAGTTTAATGCAATAAATGAGTGCTAATGAAATTTTATTATACATTACTTGACAGCATCGCATCTATTACTATTTACAACGACAGTGAATTTATATTTTTTGGAAAATATTCAACTTGTTCTATTATTCAAGCGCACATTTTATTTTACAAAAAGCCATTTTCCCAATGTACATTACGTATTTATCATTTAAGTGTATGAACATAAAAATGTTTTTAATTTATTACTGTTATTCTGTCATAAAAGTTTTATTGTTCAAACACACCTTTAATTTTGCTAACGTTAATAAAAATCTTTAGAGTTATTGAAAATGCAATAATAAACGGAGGTGTGGGAAATCATTGGAAACCACAAAGGAATTTTTAATACAATTAAACTGTTTCATGTTTACGTATATGTAAATATGTTGTATTTATTTGTTAGAAAAGAAAATAGGTTATTACAAGAGACGAAAATTACTTTTTCGCCTCTGTATATGTACGGACTAAAGATGATATTAGATGCTGGAAAATGAGAATAAAATCGCAATTTCAAAGAACAACATTGGATATTACTTTGTAGATAAAACAGTTATAAATCATTTGTAAGGGAGCTTATCCAGAATATAGAAAAATATATCTGGCATTTTCACTTCACTTCTTTTAAAATAACTGCCGGAAATGTTGTACAACTTCCGTTTTATATACAATACGATAAAAACTAATTACCATAAACGTAAAATGACTTCAATTTATCTACACACATTTGAATCTATTAGATAGTAGAAAATTACACAGATAATTTACAGTAAGGAAATGAAAAATTCTATATTTGATCATAACAAACACACACCTCCGACGTCTGACGTTTGTGACGTCGACGTCTGTTTCTTCCCTTTTGTTATTTTATATTTAAATTTAGTTTCTTTATATAGAAAAACTTGTTTATAAACTTTTTCACTTGTAATTTTGCCAGAAGGTGAATATTCACCGTGAAAGCTCGACGTTGATTCGGTACAAGTGCACTCTTTTATAACATTACTTAATAAACGTGTGTGGAAGAGAAGAAAATTTATTTCAATTTTATTGAGAATTTACACAACACACTCAACTGTGGAATCCCCGTATACAAATAAATATAATAATGATTAAACAATTTCCTTCAACTCGTGTATGGTTTTCCCTTGAAAACATAACAGAGATTTTTCACTGAAAATATCCAACCCAATTTAAAAGTTTCGTAAAAGTAAAAATATTTTGACCACCTGTTCTCCCCGTGTATAGAGGGAAATACTTTTTATTGTATCAAACAAAACTTTACTTAAGAATGTTTGATTACATTTCAATTTTAAATTGAATTTCATTCAATAGAGAGAGTTTGGTGGATGAGAAAAGGGAGAGAAAAAAAAACGTGTTTGTCTATTTTAATTAATTGAACGATATTATAAGCAAAAGGGTTCTCTTGCACGTTTACGTCACTAGCAGAAGACGTAGACGACGTAAACAATGCTTAAATGGAAAATGATCTCAGTTGTAAAGGTTAAAATCGTCATATACACCTTAGACAATGTTCGTGGGGGGTGGAAACAGTGAATGTTGATTAAGAGACACATTTAATTAGGCGATGATTAAGAAAAATTCCTAAAGTAAGGTAATTTCGACGAAGGACACTTCATCCCTTCTATAAATAACCAGCAGTTAGATATTTTCCGAGCTAATGGTTGACAAATACCAGGTTAGTTTCCCCAACGAGGATTTGGATTAGGGTAACCTTTGAAAATGGAACACCATGAATAAAAGAAATTTCCCCTCAAATTACCAATCTTTTACTACACACACATAGTGAAATATTTTGTTGAGGGAATTTACACAACGGATTATTATTTATTTAATTCTTTTACCCACAAACATTTTATAATTAACATTTGGTGTGTTTTAATCAATTTATGATCGCTTTTCAATTTCTCTATGACTAAATCATTGACTATTGAATAGAATAAGTGTTTCCCATCCATCATTCCTGAATAAGTGTTCTTTTTCACTTTGGATGCATATGTGAACATTGCAAATCGATAGTCCGAAACTTAGCAATGCACTTTCAGCTTACCTATTCAATCTTGTGCACTAAATTGGCATTAGTTTGAAACTTACAGCATATAGTGATTACAGGCGACAAAGAAGGAAAACATTTCGACATTATTAAATGAATAATAAGATCGATATGGTATTAAAATAAAATTTACAACAATAAAAGTGATTTATCAAAGCAGTACATAGAGCCGTCGATCATTTTTAAGGTAGTTAAGTTACTATTGAAAATGTTATATAAGGATCGTATCAGAGGAAAATGTTGAAACTTTAACCAACCTGAAGTTGATGGTGTAAATATCTTTCATGTCAAAAACATAAAACGAAATTTATGGATTTGCGTAAAATATTTTTAATGTGATGAGGAGGTGAGGTGGAAACGATTCGACAAAAGGGCTTCAAACCGCCACTAAAGTACAATTTTTTACACCTGAATCATAATAAGTGAATCAGTTTCGGTTTTTACCGAAAGAAACAAAGTGCGATTTTATATTTAAATCGGGAAGGTGATGAGAAAGATGATGTATATGTGAAATGTTAACATAAAATATGAAAGAGACTGAAAATGACTCGGTAGCCACATTTATAGGGATTTTTATTTGTATTTTTTTCTTTCTTTAGCTGCGGTTTATTTGATATCATAACAGTCATTAGAGCAGACAGTGGGTGTAATATACGGTAGAATATCCGTTCAGATTTAACCTTTTCCCATAGGGATTCCACTCTCTATCATACGTACTTATCGGTCCAAATATCATTCCTCAGTGACATTAAATTCGACCTAGACTATTTCGAGTTAAGAATACTAATATCTATATTAATACGGTACCCACTCAGTGTATGCAATGCGCTGTGTGTACTTACACCGGACTACATGTTATTTCCTCATGAAGAATACTAATTTCCCTATTAACTTCCTTATACTGCTACCATTATATATGCAAATTAGTTACATTTAAACATTATTCAAGATTAACACTTTCAAAGACTTGCTTCACTCTTAGTTAATTAGTTTTATGAAATGATTACAGGTTTTTTCCGAAACACATTCGTTTCCGCTCTTTTCCATTATTCACTTTTGTTCTATATAATAATTTTGTTTTTTTTACAAAAGTCATTCACATTTTGGAAATGAAGAAAAAACAATCAATATATACACAGAGAAAAGGAAATTCGCTTTTAATCAAATTTTATTCAAGTTGATTTTATTTTTGCAAACCCCTTTAAGAGTGCGATTTTCCCTATTTAGAAATCCAGTCACGGTTTCTCTTTTATTTATATTATTATTTTACCCCTTCGAGCTGAAAACCTCTTTAATGTTTGAATTATATCCTCATAATAAAACAGAAAAATATATAGAGAAAATAAATGTCGAATTTAAATTGTCAATCATTAAGGTGAAATAACAGTTTTATAATATACTTTTTCCTACAGGCTTTTGTGTATTCAATTCAGTTGAAAATAACTTAACAATACAATAAATTTTTGTTAAAATATTAAATAGATTCCATTATTTGTCGGTGGTGGGTTTAATTTATGATTTTATTGTTTCCTATGTTGCATAAATTTTTTTCATAATACTGACCATTTATGTCACTGCATTGTAAATTGATGCTGATAAAACGAATTCGCATCATATTCTCCGATAGAAAACCATCGATCAATTATTTTGTCATATCTACATGGCATCACGTTGCATACATTCATGTGTTGTAAAGTGGAGAATATCCATTTTATCCAAACGCATGTGTTGTGAAAAATGGACATGTATATCTTTTGTTGAAAATAAAAATTTTACAAAAACAATACATCTTGTAACGGTTTAATGTTCGATTTTATTAGCGCATGGACACAATATTGATAAACAACGTACATATACAGAAAAAAATGTAATTACGGTTACATAAGTATATATATATTTGCCAACAAATGTAGATTTTATTAGTAAATAATTACCATTTTGTATGACATGCAAATTGCACATCAATCTTGTAGTTTGTGAAGAAAATTCGTCATTTGCCTCAACGTAATTGTTTTAAAGCCCATAGTCTCGAAAAAATACTGTAATTGATTGTTATTCGAAGAAGTGATCAATTTATGGATACATTTTTTCAAAATGAGACGAGTATATCCTAATTTGAAGATAAGGGGAGCTCATTTGGGAAATTAATTACAGAGGGAACATTCCTAATATCTAAGAGAATTTTTTTTCCATAATTTTACCATCGAATCTCATCCAGTCTCAAAACAATTATTTGTAATGTTCTTCGATTTTGTCGGCCCGTCTCCTCTGCTCGTTAAGAATTCTATTAACATTTAATCGCATAAAATTACTTTTACAAATTACTCTTCAATAAATTTGTCTGGGTTTTAATACAACCGCCAAGACAAGCCAATGTAGGTAGAAAAAAGTGTGCAACCCTTTTCCATCGACCAGTAAATAACTTTTCTGTATAAATTACAAAACGATTTTCAATCGGAAAGTGTTTTAAAATTGCTATATAAGTTCATTTAGATCCACCACCTGTGACCAACATTTAAACTTGATTGCAGTCACAATTTTGGGGCAAATTGTTAAATAGAGGTGTACATTATATACCTTTTCAAAGCTGCTAAATTAAATCAGCCTGTTTAATAAAATATCATTTCAAACATCTGTTGCCATTATTTTAAACTATAATCAAAATTTATATTTTTATGACGATATAATTTTGTTCTATATGGTATGATAGTATAAAACAAGTGTGTGTTTTAATGTTATGTTGTATATTATAAATAAAAACGTACAGCGGTGTTGGTTGTAAAAATAAATATGCATTTCTCTGTAGCTAGAAAATGGGAAAGTGTGTTGTATTTTTCCGATATTAAACCAACTCACTTAACATAGGTATGTACTAGTTAATAATTTAATCTAGCTAGGATAAAGGAGGTGTGTTTCAGGATATCCTGACAGATGAAGCGTCATAAACGCTTATTTTATAATTCACTTATCAGAGAATGTAATAACGTTGTACATTGAAAATAAATGAACAATGAACTATTAACCGTGTTATGCTAATCATTTTATATATAATTTCTTCAATTTATATGATGAATAATGTATTACATTCCATTTGGGTGTAAGGATTTTGTTGTTGGAAAAAGGGAGACATCGTCGGATTACGGCGGCTTCAGTTTGATGTCATGTTAAACGGCGATCCAATTTAATGAAGTAAACATAAGAAATATATTAATTTGACCCAATAAAATATTTTCTAAAGTAGGAAACGAGTGAAAAAATGTTTACACGTTTCGTGCATATATGAAAAAAAATTACATTCTTTAATCATTTGAAATTCTTTTCTTTAAGTATTCTCAAACGTGAAATTTGCACAAAAACTACCATATTAAATGTATACGAAACAAAAACGGGCAATAAAAGCGGAAAACGAAAAAAAATCTATTTTCAAGGTCTCACCTGAGGAAATGTTAATTCGTCTAGTTTATAAGAAATTCCAGATTAAAAGTGTACGTTTTTGTTCGTCTAACGTTATTCATTGCCCCTCGTTTTTAATGATAAATTTGAATATCGAAGTACCTCTCACATAAAGGGAATGAATACATTTATTTGAAAATAGAAAGTTATATGGAAATGCTTGAAAAAGATTGATAGTAGTCAAAGAAATTTCATAAATTACAAATAAAACATTGCAAACATATGCACGAACAACATTAGAGTCTCAAAAGGATGATAGAAATGATTTTATAGAAAAGTGTAGGGAACAATTTATTAAATTCTTCACTTTTATCATCGCAATCGACTTTAAGTCAATTAAACGAGTATTGAATCGCTTTTTTGCGGTTTTTATGATATTCTGTGTTCATTTTGTAATTTCGCTTCCTCTCCAACTGTTTCCGTTGCATTCGTTTTGCAATTTCATTATTATATATTATTTTTATTGCACTTGAACGCAATAAAGCACTTTTGTTACTCTTTAACCAATACTTGTCGATGACATTTATAATTTATCTCAAAAGGTGAATGTAAAAGGTTTAATTACACCGCTTTCACTCGCCCGTTTTTTTTATACACCTATTCCATTACAATTTAAATCTATTTTTTATAGCAGCATTTCATTTGAAAAATGCCACCCTGAAATAATGATTGGACGAATGTACGTGTATGAATAACCGTTGAATTTTAAACACCTTTTAAATCAATACAATTTCACATCATTCCTTCAGTCAGTTTTTCCATTTGTTTAATGAATAGTGTATATCAGAAAAAGAAATTCTCCTCTTAAGTGATAATTTATTACTTTTTGTCCCTTCATTTTCTTTGTATATTGGAATTTTTATCTGGTTAAATGAATCCGGCCAAGATAAGAATCATTTCCTCGATGATCTTTCGTTCTTCGCATTTTTGTTCGATTCTTTTCTTTTCTGGGCTTACTTATTATCTTAGGTAACGCTTAATAATCATCGGCATAACGATGAGAAAAAAAAAACAATTTCTGCAACATCGCAAATCTTAAATATAAATCTGTCATTGGAAATATTTCCATTAGAATAAATCAAATGATAAAAACCGTTTGAATTGATAGTGCATTTAATGGTATCTCATTAAGGGGGTGACGGTGTATAGAAACAAACCACTTTGAAGCTGAGATCGTTCCTAGATTGGCAATATTAAACTGTAGATAGTTTCGTAGTATCGAATTGATTTAACAATTTTGTTACTTTTGACAAGTGATGCAAATAATTGTAAGTATGATATTATTAATACCTATGCAAATTTAATTGAATTTTCCGTCACTTTCAACATTTCACATCATTAAGCAGCTCGGTTTCATCATTTTACTCTTGTGGAACGATGTACTTTAAACACCTTAGATGAGATTTTCTTGTCATCACATTATTATAACATTTTCACAAAGAAAATGATATTCTGGCTGTGTTTCACTGTATGCAAATGGAAGAAATAACAAGATTTTGTTGAAAGAAAACTGATTATTGACAGGTGGCAGTGTTTGAAAAAAATATTTTTTTCGCTAATCACTAAACAGAGGAAATGAATTCAATTTCCTATATACCTACTATCGAATGTAATTTGTGTGTGGTGTGGTCACATATCATATAAATTTTATAATAAATAAATATAAATTATTGATCACAGTAATGTAGAACGGAAAAAAGAAACGTTACACAATAAAATATTTCATTTATTATTGAAATCATTTTAGTTGAATAAATGTAATTATTTTGACAATAAAAATAATTAGTTGAAATAAATTTTTTGACAGGTATAATATAAAAGCGTACTATTATTAATGTACACTGTATACAGTAAATTGCTTTATTAAGGACTATTTTCCATATAAAATATTATGTACGATAAATTATTCACCATGAGGTTTATCGTGTTTAATCTGTAAGAAAGTTCAACTAGTTATTATTTTGTTTAAAGTAGAGGAAAACACGAGATTTCTTCAAACTTATTGATTTCTATATAAAACCATAAACAAACATCAAAATCAAATTGTAATTTATTGCATGATGATTTGTCTAATTTCATATTAACACACATTTATTGGTGTTAATTGTGTTTGTTAATTTGATATTAAACATTCCCGAATGGATATATGATCAGAAAGTTAATTAAATTATTTACAATAACACAATGTTGTTTGTGTTGATTTGTTTAAAGCTTTATCTCAGTATTAGTAAAAAGGCAATATTCGAAAATTCATTTCGAACACGTGAATTTAATATCTCAATTTCAAATGGAACTAGTTTAATTCCCTTTTAAAGTATTGCTTTTTGGTCTCGGGCCTTATACAACGTGTTGCTTATAAAGAGCAACCCTATAAAGTAATAATAATATCGTAAAATGCAAAACTGCATTGTCGTGTTGTGTAACCATTCTAATATTCAAGTGTATAATTTTATTCTTGTTCCGCTTGTATTTCATGAATATTGGGTAATGTTGCATTTACACGATAACGTTTCATCTAACTAATAGTCTAGAGAAAGGGAATATCGGTGCGTATATTGGCCATAAGAGGCAATTATAAGCTAAAAATGAAACTGACAATTTACCTACTGAAAATTGTTAGGTATTATAAACATAACAACCAAATTGCTATATGATTTCCGTATTTACGAAACTGCTTAGCTTTTCTAATGGCTTTACCACCCCCCATACAAGCAAACAGTACCGAAAAGTAACCCGTTCACCCCCCCACATCTAAACTAATACAACAACATGCACAATTCAATGTAGACACACAGTATAAACCGTTAATCAACCCTTATTTACTAGCAAAATGTTACCAAACACTAATTTTCTACCATGTTATAAAAGATGATAGAATTAAACATGAATAAAGCAAAAACAAATATAGTCACTTAAATGCTTTGCATGATTTATAATTGTAAATTTATGCTATTTACAATATGGCTTTATTAGAAAATCAAAAGTGGAATTTAAGTGGCACGTTTGAATTCACGCATTCATCATCCCATCATCATTATGCAGAGGGATATTTTCTGTTCAACATTGAGCATTTTTTCTATTCTCTGTCCATTAAGATTACTTGCCATTAATTAAACATCCACTTTGGAAACTAGACGTTTTTTACAACACCTTTCTCTGTTTTATGAAATTATTTCTTTTGCTTTTTCCGATAAACACAACATTTTCTAAGTAGAATTTAAATACTTGATGGTACATTTCATCATTTTCTATATACATAGTTGGAATTAAAATTTACATTTCATACTACTTCACGTCTGTGTCTCAGACTATTCTAAACTTAATTAAAAGCTACACTTTCTACAATTTCTAGATTAAATATTTAGTTACCAAACTTCCACTAGGCATTCGTGAATGATATACATCATTTACCATTTACAATCGCTATTATAGCCCGTAAAAACTGATTATCCATTTTTCTCTTGAGTATTAATATTTATTTGGTACCTATATTCTTTCTAAAATTCCATTCAATTACATTAAATAATAAGTAATTCACATGTTTGTCTGTAATAAAATTGTCCTATACCCTTTCAGAGTCTTAATTAATTTTTAATTGGTGTCCTAGGGCTAAATACTCAAGTGCTACCCTTGTTTTAGACTACATGGCTCCTTTTCCATATCAAGCGGCATTCTAATTAACGATCTTCCGTAATTAATATATGCTAGAGATTTTGGCCGTTGTTTTAACGAAATAAATGTGAATACTTTAAATTGTCGTTTTTTCGGTGAAGGATTTGTAAGAGCAAAAGCGGACTTGGCATTTCAAGTTTAGTTCTGCAATTTAATAATTTGTTCTTTGCTTGGAAATATTTAAATGATTCAGAAGTTACAAGATGTAATTAAATATGTTTAGTAAGTTTCAACCGAAATATACATTCTAATGGTAAAATACATACAATAGTTTAGTGGAGCTCTTTTCGACTAACCTAGGATGACATTTATGGTGCAATTATCTATATTCAAGGAAGTAAAATAAATCAAATCAACATATTTCGTCGACATGCTTAAGACAATAGACAATATCTTACAACCCAATATATAAGCATGGAAATCATTTATTAAGCGGACTAGTTTCATCATCAAGTGCAGAACTTCCAAACAGCACTTCTCTCCGGTGGAAATTTCATAAAAAGACCTTTGTGTACAGCCATCAATTGGGAAACATTCTCTTTAATCTACTAATTAGGAAAATATTGACCAAGCCGCGCGCCGTGTGTGGAAATTAGTTTGGAAAATGAATTTTTCAAAGCCTCTTTACCAAAGTGGAAATATAAAAACTAGATTTATTATGTTTGTAAACAAATTAATGAAATTAAATGCTCGAAAATGTATGAACTGGTGGCAAAAAATCTGATTTTTATGAATATAGATGCTGGTATTCATGGCGATCAAATAAAAAAAAACGAAATTCCTTTTAATACATGTGGGCAAATATTCATAAAAGTGCGTGCGAAAATTGCATTATTACTAAAAATAAAATGTCATGTGAAAACGTGTTTCTCTCTATAAATAAAATGTATATTTTTACTGGATTTTATTATTGGGAAATTGGTATTGTTGGAGAATTATCTTGATAGGTAGCAAGTTTCATATGTAAATCGATCCAAATTGACAGGATAAATAATATGTGAAAAGTGATTTTTTTTCTATAGAATTGAATAACAAATTATTACATATTTGATGGAATCAATGTGATTTGTCGTTTTAAAAAATTCCTCCACACAAAAGGTCAGAACTATTATTAGAGTTTTAATAAATAATGAAATATTATCACGTACACTACGTGTTATAATTCTTCGAGTCCATTATTTTTTTAAAATAATGTCAGCAATTTTTATTGCCCAGAAAAAAAAATGTGAAATTGTTAATAAACCAAGTTTTAATTATAAATAATTTCTGGCCATTTACACGACATACAGAATTTATCGTGAAACAATTAACGTTTTAAATCATTTATGCCCCTTTTCCTCGTTATTATTACACTACCTGCTTGTCTTTACTTTGCATTTAATAAATTTCTCAAACAATTATTTCGAAACTAATATATAGGCTTTATTTCCCCATTTTCGCTTTGTCTCTTATGTTATAATATATTCTAACGTCTATTTTGCTCCCCCTTTTAATGTTCGTCAAATCCATTCTCCTATTGAGGTGAACAATAATGGCACTTTTTACGTTTACACAATATTTTGTATTTTATTAATGCGACAAAAAAATGATTTAAATTCAACAGTCATCAACAGATTTTCCTTTATACCAAAAACACAATGGACAATTGTTTGCATTTAGTTTTTCTTGCAACATTCTTAAAATAATACCCAGTCATTATGTGGCTATCTGAAACTATGCAATTCTCTTTAAAAAGTTAATTACACAGCAAAACTATATAAAATATACTACGTTTCTTCTCTATACTCTCTGGTTTAAAAGTATTTTTATGAATCCTTAGGAGAAAATTAAATTTTTACAACTTCATACAGATTTTATGTATTTTTTTACGATTTTTAAGATATATCACAAAGAGAGCACTCTTAACTATGATATAACTAACATAATTACGTTATGTACATACATTGAAAACATTTGTTTTAGCGACCACTTTAAGTCTCAGTGTGTATAGTGTCTCTTTAAAAGAATCGATACAAGAAAATGATTCGTTGACTTGAGAAATGTATTCGGTTTTTGGCAACTCTCAATCGTCACTAAACTTTTCTTCAACTAAAAGAGAAGAAAAAATACCATTGCACTTGTACACTCGATATAAATAATATTGGAAAACAATTTAGAGAGCAGAACCCACAACGTGATATCAGTATTATATTAGGGTACAAGTAAAAAGTTAAAGAAACTTTTCGATCTAGTTTTATTTTAAATCTTATATAAATCCACGCTTTAAGGTGAAACTTTTATTGGAAGGATGTGCTTTGTTTAATAAACACAAGGATACAATTGCAACGCAATTAAAAATTCACAATAAATTGTGAACATTTCGCAACCTTTTTAATGTGTGGAGGAAATTCGCTGTTTGATTTTTAACACACTGAATAGCGAAGGATTTGTTTGCTTATTCTGCAAAATTTATTTGACCCTTGAGTTTGAAAGTCATTAACTAAAAACGAAAACTTTCTTTTGGCCTTTCCTTTCGTTTGCTAGTAATTCACCTCTTAATTTTCATTTTATTACGAGAGCTTTGGGTAATCAAACAAGTTTGCCGGTTTTAATAGTAATCCATTGGCCTAAAATTCGGGATTAACTTGCTTTGTTACTGAAAAACTACGCTCTTTGCGTTTACAACAAATAATAACATTTGTTGGGGAAAAAATGACCATGTATATTTTAATTAAAGTAAATGCAGATGAAAGGAGGAAATAGTTTGACCGGAGGATGTAAGAGATAAAAGGAGTTGTCCTTGCAAATGACAACTTGTCCATTATAAATCCTGGTCCATAAAAGTGGTTGAATAAAAAGAGTTTTGCACGTTATACAGGATTAATTGAACAACAAAAAGTAACAAAGAGTTCATTAATTATTCTCCAATTCAATACACCCTAAAAGGTGTTTTACCACTTTCTTTATTACAATACATATAATGTATTTTTTTTCGGTTTGTTCTTTTTTTCTTTCTCCCATTTTTAATTCAACATGCAGGGGAAGATAAACCAAAGTGAATTAAGTGATTAAATGCAGGCGTTCTTATTTTAATATGAAAATGTTCTTCGAGTATCTTTAACAAGCATTGAATATTCATACAAGGAATGAATCTTTCTCATGAAATTGCTTCATGTTTAAGATACATAAAACATGAACAATTTAATTCATTAATTTCCAAATTTATATTTACATGGTACGTAACTGAATTAATTACGTTGTTGTACGGTCACATGTGTTAGTTGAGAGGAAAACACTCTTATGTAGTTTTTTCTACATCCAATTCGATTTATTTACACTGAAAGGAAGTATGGGTAAAAGATTCAATTCGGTGTATATAATGTGATGATGAAGCATCCCTGCATCTCTCTGAATCATTTAAATTTTATTAATGAGAAATAACGACCTTTTTACTTACTACAAACCACTAACTAGTAACCAGCAGGAAAAGTTTCACTCACATTACATATAAAGCCCGTATATTCTAACTTTATTTCTGGCAAATAAATAAATTATTCAAAATTTTAGTGAGATAAAGTCTGGCTACACTCTTTACTCGTATATATTAAACTTTTCTCTCCTATTTTATACACACACAGATTTTTTTTTCATTTCATAATATACTGTCAGATGATTAAAATGGTAAAATACAATAAATAAAATTTTAAATTATACGTATTAGATTTTTTCTGCTTAGTACCAATTATTTTTGTCCTTTGTTTCCCTTTTTTTAAATTAAAAAACTCTTTAATAAAAAAACACCCTTTTACTTTGACGATATAATTTTGCGTGTCCTATTTACAGTAGAATATTAAACACAGCCACTAATGAATCTCATAATAATTTGAGTTTTCTGTAGAATAAAATGTGGCTTATTAGTTGTGTGTGTTTTTATGGACAAAACATTTCTGGTTTAGTATAGTTTGCGTAATTTAGCTTACATTTTAGACTAGTTTTGACCATATCTCTTACGATGAAGCAATAAAAGTGAATTTATCATTTTGACCAAAAGTTTTTACTTGAAAATGGGAGATTGTTCAAGTCTGTTGGTAAAAACGATAAAATATTCCTTGAAAATTCACTGCAGAACTAGAGATGTACCGAAACTCACTCATAAATTTATTATCTTTTCAAGTCACTTAAAATTTATCGTATTTATTTATTGCGGTAGAGTATTTTTGGTGAAATTTAATAAATATCGTGTTTATTACCATATTTATGAAAGTTTTTTATTAAAATCGAAAAATCATCAGTCGCTGTTTTACTTTATAATTAAATTTAATCACAAATGGAAAATGATTATGTAAAAAGGCAAATGATGCTGTTTGTTCATCGTCTTGTTAATTTTCTTAACAATTCAATCATCATTTGTAAATGTGTTTTTCTTAATTAATCTCTTAATAAAATTACACAATTTTCTTAAGGTTAAAATTAGCTGCGAATTTCGTGTGTAACTTACACATTAATAATTAAGTAAATACATGTATTAAATTATATTAAATGCAACAAAATGTTTAACTTAAAATGTGTTTATGTTGGCAAAATTCGCGACTATACCTACTAGTGGTTGCATTTTAATACACTTTAATTTCAATTTCAGTTTCCGCACATTCGCCTTCACTAACAAACATTTATCTTTTAATTACGTCTTTCCGTTTAGTGATTTGTATGTTTTGCAGGGCATAATTAAATGGACAGAAAAACGAACTGTAACACACGTATAGCGGGGGAGGATTACGGATAAGGAGCTATTTTAACGCCCAAATAGAACAGTGGGCCCATTGTGTGGCAATTTTTGCCAACAATATAAATATATCAGACACAATAATGTTATATTACAACACATAAGGAAAAACAATATACGTATATTTAAGGGATGACATGTCGTACGTTTTTGCTTAAATATGTACATGTTGTTCATTTTAGTGGCGACATAGAAAACATACACCGACAATCTCTTGTACAACATTTTGTTTATATATATTGCACGTAGATATAACGTTAAATGCAAACACTTTAATGTGTATACTGTAACAGTGCTCATAAAGCCTGCTGGAAACCGTTCCACAACTTGACATGACTATAAATTATAAATATATTTTAACACTTTTTCAAATACAACAACAACAACAACAACGAATTTAACTCGATTACATGTAAATTTTCTTTTTATTTAATTAGAATAGAAAAATGTTTGTCTCCAAAGTGCGTGCCTATTAGTCATTTGCTCCATTTTAGCACGCGCCTTGAAGCGGTTTTAGTTTCGTTTAGCATTTTTTAATCAAAACCATTTAATTTATTTACATGTACGATATTTATTTTTGTCTTTATCACACAGACAGACAGTTTCTGTGTAAATATAGTCCACATAATGAAAGTCATCTGTTTTACAACACTGTGACAAAATCAGGGAAATGGTTAGAAATGTCAACGTAAAAGGAAAAATATTGTATTATGTCATGTTTTCAACTGGGGTATTTTTAGAGTGCACAAAGAATACCGTATTTTATATAGAAATAAATCCGTTTATTTTTTCAAATCATTTCCTCACATCCTGAAATGTACATTAAACTATTAAGCTGGAGATTTATTCATAAATTGTCTTATTCTATTTTCCACTCTTACAGATAAGATGCTAAAAGTAATTTCTTAAAAATGTTTTCACAAATCGAA
Source organism: Silvanus unidentatus (assembly GCA_963930825.1). NCBI lineage: Eukaryota > Metazoa > Arthropoda > Insecta > Coleoptera > Silvanidae > Silvanus > Silvanus unidentatus. The sequence goes on from OZ005763.1 coordinate 1,013,339, forward strand.
ATCGATATTGTTTGTATATGACTTTCAGGCACCGTAATATAGGTAGAAAAAATTTCAAACGAAAGTGAAATATGCTTTTATTTATATAAAAATACGAGAACGAAACACATTCGAATTGACTTTTTATCGATTTTGACGAGTTTAAATTTTTAAATTATTACTGAATATATTTTGTGGTATAAACGACAAAATAAATATTTCACTGCAATTTAAAAATTATAATGGGCAAGACTCAATACTGAAAGATTGAATTCGTCAACAGAAAAAGAGCAGTGAGACAACTAAAGGTCAATATTATGGATTAGAGGGTGAAACGTTGAGGGGTGGATTTAAAATTATGCTACATTCAATATTAATTTATAAGCACACATTTTCCCTGAAAAAGAAAAAGCTCAGAAAATATGTACCTAATTTTGATATAGTAAACAATATAAGTTATTTTTCAAAAGAATATGTTAAAAGCGGTGGTTGTTTTTGGAAGAAAAAGATATCAATGGAGAAAGTGAAGGGAGAGAAATCGTGTGATGGTGCGGTTGTGGTCATCGACCATTAACCTCCCGGCAACGATCAACGAGAGATTCAGAATGACGGTGGCGATGGTGGTTTTGGCTTCAGTCACTATAGATAACATTAGAATCGAAAACAGAAGGCAGTAATAGTGTTTAAAGTAAAAAGACGAAGCGTAAACGCATATACAAGAATGCCCCCTAGAAAACAGCGGCCAGTGTATATAAGTGAAAGGAAAATACGCACCGCCGGTCAGTTTGAGCAATTTATAACAACTATCTTGAGCACAATAAAACATTCGTTTAATCGTACAATCACGTCATCGATTTCCTCTCTACAGTACCGGTCATTGGTTTCCACTTTGTTCGTTTCCAATAAAAGCTTTTCCTTCTCGATAATATCAAATCCTTTATTACGTACCCTGTGATTTCTTCCTGAAATAACTCACATTTGTTATCTAGTCGAAGACTATTTGCAGTATCAAATGGTCAGCTTAAAAATTTATTAGTTTTTTATTTTAGTCAAAAGTGCGCGACGCTCTCGGCTTCGATAATGGGACACCATCAAGAATCGTTGTGAGATGAGAATGAAAAGAATTGGTACTACTATCCGGATATGCCCGTATCAAAGTGGCTTTCTGTGTGTCTCTTTTCCCCAAATGTCTAATATTGCTCAATCTATTCAAAAGTGTTTGTCTATTTTGTGTCTTTTCAAAAATTTATATATGAAGTTAAAACGTTTAGGACTCCACCCACTCGCCTAGTATAACTCCATCACCTGAATAAATTACGTACAGAGACATTTCATTTCATGGGACATCTATTAGCTTTTGTTGAAAATCTTGTGTAACTGTTTCTTAAGGAATTTTAACCATTTTCAGTGAACGCAACTCATAAATTACATGGGAACGAATAAAAAATATCTTCTTAATGTGAATTCCAAACAAAACAATTTTCATCACAAAAATATTTAATTAAACAACGACTTTTTTATAACTTTCTGTGTATATCACACTAATATGGAAATAGGAAAAATTCTTATAGATATAAACGAGTTTATTTGGGAAACTTCACAAGAATATCTCTAGTAATTCGTACATCTTGTGTGAGGGTTCATTAAAAACTGGAAAATTACATTTTAAATTTATATACTGTAATAAATTAGTATAGAAAAGTTTTATTCCAACTTAGTTGATCTTAGATAATAAACAGAAAATAAATTCATTTTATTATAGAATTTTAATAGACAATTTGATGGTTATATGATGCTTTAATTTTATTAAATGCCTAATAAAATTTTATAATATGCCATTTTAATTGATAATCAAACTTGAATTGTTTTTGATAGCACAAATGGTGTAAATTTTAATTAAAACAAAGTTTTATTTTTTATATCAATATTATACCGTCACGTACATATATTTATTTTTAATAAAATGCAACAGAATATTCGAATTTTTATAGGCAATTATAAAATGTTTTAATTCCAAACACACAATTTATGTGCAATGTGATATATAATTTAGAAAATAAAAAACATATTTCAGTTGACTTGTTTAAATTAACAGGGGTTGGGGGGTACAATTTTTCTACATACACTGTGAAAATAATCGATATATGCACATTAGTTTTTTAATTTTTCATCAGAATAAAGCTATTGTTAAAATTTGGCGTGCCAACATATTGAATTTTTTTTTGTTCATAATAATAACACGATTTAATGTAGCGAATTTAATATCCGGTAATATATTTTGATATTTCCATATATTATACACCATTAGTACAATTTTATGATTATTTTTCAACTTGTTTTTCACTCTCCTATTTATTTAACAATATTGTTTAAATTCTATCATAGAAAAGTACATTTAGTCTATCCAATATAGATAATGAATATTATTACACATATATAGGTTTATTGGAATTTTCTCTAATGGTTTATTAATTAATACTATCTAGTATATCGCTAATAATGTACATTGACCAGCACCCGAATGTAATTTACTCTAATTAAGCGACTACAATGCACATTTACTACTCGAGTAATTCCACAACGAAACTATACACACTTGAAAAAAAATCTATCGATATAAAATTGCTTTGTAAAAAGTTCTCATCATCTTTCCTATATGGAAGAGCAACTTGTGTTTGTGATTTTACTGGATTTAGAGGAAAAATTGATGTTGTAAAGTTACAGACCAGTGTTGACATTCTCTCTGGCCTCGATCAAGAACGAAGACAGATGAAGAGGAACAGGAACGTTTTTCCACCAAATAATTTCAACACTTTCACTTATTTCCTCTTAAACTGATTCTATAAGTTTTATTGTCAACGAGCAAAAAGATGTACACGAATATAAAACAGTCCGTTTGATAAAATATTAATTTCAACAAACAAAAGGAATGGGAAAAATAAATACAATAAAAATAGGAATAATGCAAATATATTCAATGTTCGCGACGATGGCGAATTCGTCTTTTGTCTTATTTATAATCAGAATGCTTAGAAGGTTGAGAAGTTGAAATATGAAATAATTATCGATTTTTAAGAGCACTTAAAGCGAAAAAAAAACAACATACGAAAAAATAATATAATATACATCTAACAACATTAAAGTTACTTGGTTTGCACGTGTTTCTACTATAAATGGAATATAACTTCGGCCGCTATTAAAGGGCGAATCCTGCCATCAAAGAACCAAGCACATAACTACCTCGTAACACTAGATATTATAGAAAATCCATAAGACGTTCGCCTTTCTATTCCTCTGTTTGGTTAGTTTTTTTTTATTTCCGGTAAGAATGAAAATTTATACACCATACATCTGGAGGAGCAAAAACATCCTTGATTTAATAGATAATTGCGGGAAAGCAGTAAAATTGATTCAAGAAGAGATGCTGAAGAAATTTTTTCAAATAACAACTATTATTAAACACTCGAGGGACACAAGTTCATAAACTACAGTAAATTCGATTTGGAATTGCAAGTTTATATAGGAGCAACTTCCACAACTCATTAATTATGATACCCGATTGTTTCCCAAAATAGTGAAAACTGTCATCTTAAATAACACTCAAGCAAATCGTCTGCTCGTCTTGAGCGACGAAAAAACAAAGCGACGCTGAAAGATAATACGTTTTTCTTGTGCAAAAAAAACCGGCTAATATTAATCAGACAATATTGGATCTACCCGTTCTACCGTTGAATAATAAATTGAAAAATTCAACTAGTCATATTCCAACATGATTGTACACAAGCACGAAAAACATTAGCATCCATTTTTAATAATCCAGTTCAGATGTTACAAGAAATAAGTGTAATCGCCTTCGCTGTGTGGAAAAAGGGAAGAAATCCTGTTCAATTATCAGCCATTTCAGATGTGCACTGATGTTCGTCAATTTTTTCCATTCGCATTTAAATGTAAGTGGAGTAAATTAAATGAAGTGGTTGACTATTAGCCGATTAATAATAGTCAAGTGTCCTAAAAGGTGATTAGGGTTTTTTTCTGGGAAATTAGATAGAGAATTTGTTAATTACAACGTGATGAGAGTTTTTTTGGCTAAGGGAAAACACTTTTTAATTGAATTGACGAAAAAAAGTCTGGTAAATTAATTCGAGATGTGTTTGATAATATTTTGTGTGTGAAAGTAGGTACATGTGTAAGATTTATCTAGAGGAAAAGCGGGAGATGTTCGTTGACTTTCCATTATTTTTCGCATAACATATTTCATGGGGAAATGTTTACAACTTTCATCTTTTTCTTTAAATAGGCGAGTAAATGATGTTGTATTACAAGTTGTAAAAAGCATTTTAACTACTTATTTGATAATGCTTTCAAATTACATTTTCAATAGTAAAACTTTTTGGGCAAAAATGTTAATAGTGCTTTTTAACATCATTATTTCAATAAACAACATGTGCGAGAGGGGAAAATATGCATTTGTCCATACATGTTCCAAGTATGTATGTATAAACCGCAGCAACTGCTAAAATATTCATACTGCGTCAACTTAATGTAAATTAGATGGTCCAGAGAATATGGAGCTTTCCATTCATCTCTATGAAATGTACATTATATATATTGAAATGTTCTTAACTAGAGCACATAATGATCTCATTCAATGTTCAACTTTTCTAATTGTAAATAACCGCAAACAAAATGGATTTGATTTAGTGCAAAATTTATGTTTGTACAAATTGTACATTTCAATCAATTGTTTATTGTATATATGGCGAAATTGTTGCAAAATTTACTGGGTTGTTAGAAAAATGCACACTTTTTCCCAAACTCCTCTTATCTTCCTGGAACAAGTCCAAAATTGACTAAACTCGAAGTGGTCTTAGCATTCATTATGTTTGAAAATTTAAGTACTTGTCTAATATTTAAATTAATTGTCCCAGAAACTTTTACATTCGACTAATATTATTTATTATAGAAGATTATTCTTTTAATTTGAAATAATATATTAACGTTATTAGAGTGTATTACAGAATTTTCATATTAGTTCTCAGTGTGTCTTTTTTCAGGCTAGATTAAAGTTTTACTATAATAAGCTTAAATGCTTTCATCTAATTTCTAATGTAGGTGTTTAATTAATTTGGTTTGTGCAGATACTTTAAGCTTTAATACGAGTTTTGTTCCAAATGAAATTATAAGAAAATTTACAATTTAAATTTTGTTGCAACAATTTACTTAATCAACTATTTAAAAAGTTTAAAAATTTATTTCTTTGTTTTCATATAATTATATGGTAAAATGTAATCAAAAAGTACCACATTTACACCTTTGCATGTTTACTTAACGATATATTTGCATACCATGCATATATATATGTACTTATGATGTACATATATTAAAACAGCGGGAATTTACTGCATAAACCATTATTTTGTGTACATCTATTTGTATAACACAAATGCAATATTGAAAATTGACTCAATTTAAAAACATTAATGAACAATTTCATTCCACCTCAAAAATGGAACACAAAGAAACCAAATAACATTTGGAGCTTTAAGTTTGTCTTATATAATTTATCACCTGGATATTCGAGTGAAGTAGATTTTGAAATATGTGTATGTTATATAGAGACGCGTAGTAGCAGAAAAAAGTGACACTCATTAGATTTATGCATCTTTCCCACAATTCAGTACATTTTTATTACTAAGCACATCGAGGGAAAAAATAAAAGGAAATACACGACAACGGTTCTATATATACACACACGAACATGTATTGCCAAAAAGATGAGGTGAATTAAAAAAGATAAAGTCAGAAAAAACATCCTAATAACGTACATTACAAGTTTGTCTGGCTCTCTTAATGACAACGCGACCACCAAACATATTTTACTGACCTTCCGGCATCCAGTAATGATTTAAATGGTGATGGTATTTTTTTCCAAGCTGCATCCCCATGGATGGGGCTAAAGGTAGCGGAAGTGCTCTATATTCAGCTAGTGGGATCCTTTTGACCTTCTGTATCCACTTTGTAATTTCCTGTCATATATTTCTTAATGGCTTAAAATGATAAAGCACCTCGTTATTTTAAAGCTCATTTGTTTTGTGATAAAAGACATTAATTTTGATTAATTTTCCTAACAAAAAGGGAAAAAACAATACTATATTATAATATATATGAAAGTTTATAATAGCAGCGCGCTTTAATATAGGTTAATTAAATTAAATTCATTAATGACAAATAAATGATGGTATTGTGTTAATTTCGCAGTTCATCTCATTGTGCATATGTCAGTGGGATTTTATTATTGGCCACGATAAGAATCGCGTCTTTCGACTTGTTTTATAGTTTTTTCTTACAAATTTTTATGACGCACTTGGAAATTCAATGAGACCAAAGCACAACGTCAACAGGGAATCAAATGTATAGTCGCTTTTTGATTTTCCCCAAAACTTCACACACTATTTCATATTCATTATATGTAGGGACTTTTATTCGCCCCTAATGAAAACCAAATACTTTTCCATGTGGAAAGTTTCTATTGTCCCAAACATATGTCACAATCTTAACGTCTAGATTCAATTCCACACAATAACTATCATATAATTGATCGGTTTGAAATTAATTACCTCTATAGCCATGAATTTAATCAATTCTCAAACAGTCCGATATTCAAATAAAACTAATCGATTGTGTTAGTTGCAATGTTTTAATTTTATTAAATGAGGAAAGACTTGATAGTGTGTAGTGGTTTATTCTTGTGTATACATAAAAAATTCAAATATAGGACAATATAGTAAAAAAATATATCATATCATAAAAACCAAAGCCATGGCCCTGATATTTTATAGCATTATTTTCAGTAGAACCGCATTATAGTTGGAATTTATATGATAGGGAGGTTGTCGCCGCAAAAAGTGCTTCTGTATTAACTGAACTGAAGGATTTTACTTGTTTTAAAAATATACAATATATAATATAAAAGTTTAACGTATTTTTATAGAAAATAAAACAAACAGTGCTTTTACACAGTGCGCTTTCTAGGAATATTCAATTTCCATTCCATAGGTATTAATCAATTGAAATTGTTATGATCCAATTTTATATTTCAATTTCAATACATATGTGCTGTGTTATAATAGAAAAATGCCTATTAAAATGGTACAATAAAATGAAATAACATAGGTATAAAATGAGAGTTGTATAAAAATGTCAGTCTTCGTTGTATCTTTATTTGATTTCAAGAGAAACATTGAAAATTCTTTGTGTTTCACTGAGAATTTTATCAAACTAAATGACAAGGTGCAAAGAATCCGAACATGTATGATATGAAATATAACATTTTCAACAACAATATAATTAAATTTTTTATGTAATGTGCGTATTCATCTTGTTCCACTCTTGTAATTTTAACTATAAACTGAATTATTTATTCATAAAAGGGAATTTATTAAAATATAATTTTCAAGTTGAAAAAGTCGACTAATTGGAAAACGTAGTTTTGATTTTATTTTGCGTTGATGCAAAATGTTCGTTCATATAAAAAATACAAGAACCTTGAAGAAGAGGGATCAAAATGAAGCGGTAAAAACAAAGAAGTTAATTACCTCATTTAAGAGATGAATCTTATTAAATTATTAAAAATTTTATTAAAAATGTTTAATAATCATTCTTATAGATATAAACCGGAAACTATGTACATGTCTACCTATTTGTAAGACTGAAATGAAATTGTTAATTAGATTTCCAGATAAAAGAGTGCACATGAAATTTTCAAAGTGTATTTATTTTACATGTTGAAATGATAGAATATTAAACAATTTAAAGGGTAAATTGTCGCTGTGGGAACACTTTTCTACAACACCATTCAAAAGGATGACCTAAAGTTAACTACTTAGTTATTTAAAGGTCTCTCTTCAAAGCCCAACTTACTTAATGTACCATATTAAAACGTTTAACTTAAACTTCTTAAACATAGTTTTAAATAAAGAAAATGTGCCATGATTAAAGTAAATGGCATTTTTCTTTTCACTTGATCCGAAAATGAAATTTTCATTTAAAGTAAACAAATGTGTTATTCATATTTACCACCCACAAAACAATGTGCATTTATTATGATTTTTGTTAACAAATTCTTCTCTTTTTTTTTCTCCTACCCGTATACCATAAAAGAACATATTTTCTGTCCATTGAAATATGAGCAAATTTACTATCTGACAAGGGATTAAATAAATGGCTTGTAGGTATCTCATATCTAACCGTTCTTATCATTTTTTCTTAAAAAAGTGAAATCAATTCGATGCATGCACTCAAGGAATTCTCCTCGATTACCAAACAATCAAATATTTATAGAAAATAGACATTTTCTGCTATTATTGCAGGAATAATTAATATTAGGGACGCGCGCTTGTTAAAAGGGTTGACACTGTTGGCCACTAGCCAAATAATCAATCTTAGAGAATTTCTAATATTTTTCTATTTGAAATTGATGATGAATGTAGATTAGTCTAATTGTGAATGGAGCATGTGTATAGAAAATGCAAACACATCAAACATCAATGTTGACTAATATTAATATCTTGTAGATGTATACATTTGGTTTGATGAGTCTCTAAACAGGTGTATACAGTTAGAAGAAAAGGGTTATTATGGAATTGTGTACATGCAAGCCGGCGTGAAATTGTTCCAAGTTGTTTGTAACCCATTTCCATAAGCTTCCCAACACAATCGGCCACCCCCCATCGCATACAGTTATTTGATCTTGATTTCCCTATAGAGCTTATTAGCTTATCATCATTAGAAAAGCGCCTTATACTTCTACAGATTTTTTACACACATCCAATATCTGTGTTATGATTAGTTTTCGTATATAAAACTTGTATATCTCGACTCGTCTGATTATAATAACAATGATAAGTTCGGATATCGATGCAAATCAAATAACAACACAAGTTCTCATACATATGTTATCATAAAGTGTATTATTTTCTGACGTAACATCATTGGTTATATAATAATGTCTGGCAAATTCTGGGGTTGTTTTGTAGAATTTTTATTCCTAAGTCGAAGAGCCTCTATTATCGTGGAAAATAAAACTAATAAAATAACAAGAGCAAAAAGTTGAAAAAAATTTTTATATTACGCTTGTTTTGACCATATCGGAGGAATATACTTTGAAGTGCATAAAAACACTCTCGTTGTTGTGCGAAGGTGTGTTGTGGAAGTGCAAAAAAAGGCAAATTTAACTGAAAATATATTTCGATACAACGGCCTGGTAAAGGATCTTTTTTTTGTATATCCTTTCCACCTATTTCCATAATATGCTTTTCTGATATTCGATTTTGCAGTTATTCTATATAAACTCGTATTAGCTTTTGATGCAAAATAAACAGAGAATATTTCGCATCAAAGCTATTTTACGAAACAAAAGGATTCTGTGTCATAAGTGTAATCATGAGACTTTCTGTGCAAGAAAAATTATACATGTAGATATTTTTCGAATTTAATTTGACGCCCTTTTACTTTCAAAAACTTTACAAGCAACTTTTAATTAATTAAAAACAATCTTCTTTGTGTATAATAAATAGGGCTCGGAAAAATTATTTACATTCATTATTTTTGACAAGTAACAAAGCCTTCGAAGACTGTCTACGAGTATTTTTTCGCTTCAAGAAACCGCCAAACTTTACCTTCAAGAAGTCTTACACGATTTAAGATATTAATAGCGAATAAAAACGTTGCAAGTCTGGGAAAGAAAAGAAGTTATTACGTGCACAAAAAGCACATGTAGACAAAACAATCGAAAATACTTTTATTTCCAAACGATCAGAGATAAAAGGAAAAAAACAGCCAACTTTTTTACAGCCCCCCATGAATAATTACGCATTTGGGCGATCATTGCTTTTATTTTATACTTAGTGACCTAAGTCATTGTCAATATAACAATCATGCGTACGACCAATAAAAATTTTTACACATCACTTTTTATAGCAACTATAAATGAGAGAGAAAAATACTAGGTATATATGCCCGAAATTTTAAGTGGCTACAAAACTTTTATGGGCATTCACGAATTTTTTTTCAGTTCATTAACAATGTTTTTCTTTTCTTGCAAATTTCTGCGGTCACCCATTAAGTGTTGTAAAAATTGCTTTGTACTCGAGAGCAGAAAGCAACCACATACGGTGCTCCTCAGTGTTATTTCTAAATGATGAATAAAGGAAAGCAAAAAATAGTCAAAACGTGAGAATAATACGAAGTTGATTTAATTTCGCTTTCTATATACAGTGGATAATTGAATTAAAGAAATCAGATTTAATGTTGGAAAAGCTTCTATAAACGAATTATAACAAGCCAATATTAAATCCGAAATACTTTACTAAATGGAAATCAATTAATTAATTGATGTAGTTTGTTGTAATATTCAGAGGAACATTGGATAATAAATGCCAGTATGTTCCATGAAATATACTTTACAGATAACGATATGGTTTCCGATTGTTGCACGAATTAATCATTAAAATGTTTAATATTACTTTGCTTACAATGCTGCACAACTTGCAATATTCAACTGAATGTTAAACCAAAACGTTCGCTTTTATGTTGTACAAATTCAATAGTCGAAGTTGTTGTAAAACTGCCAAATCACACACATACTTAATTCCCAACGTTTCTGATATTACTATAAACGTAATGTGGTCAATTGATAGCGTTTTCAAGCTGTGAACTTTGGAAAACTTGCCATAATTGTGTACGGCTAGAATTTGTAGAGACGCCACTGGAAACCAGTGTCGGGTCACTGTTTAAAAATGTTGACAAACGGAAATCGATAGAGGGATTTTCTTAGCTCCACAAACTAGACACCCAATCAAATGAATCGACTATTCCCAGTGCTGAACAAACCCTTCCTAATATGCCTTTCAACAAAACGACACACACACATGGATAAAAGGCATCTTCTAAAAAGGTTTTAAACAAGTCCTAAAAACCCAGTTTCACACTATTTCAGCCATCTGTTTACGAACACCAATATTTCTATAGAAATGTACAAATATTTTAACAACTGTCCCTTGTACAAATATAGTTCCACTTTAATGTGACACCATAAAAGGTAAAAACGATGAATTTTTTACTAAAAATGTACTATCCATTCAAGGATATGCTGAAAGATTTACGGAGCTACGTTAGAAGTACAACGTCCTAAAGGAAACACGTGTGAACAGAGAATAATATCACTGTCATAAGCGCCAGTACGACAATTCACTGACTTTGCCTTAAGGAAATTTGTTCATCTTTTGTTAACACGTTGGCGGTCACAGTGGGTGGATGGGAAGAGAGCAGAAAAGAGAAATACTACCAAAGATAGATAGATTATCATCGATATCACACACGCAGAGGCCTTAAAGGAATTTTATTTTTATTTACTTGCCACACTACTGTCTTCGATCCAATATTATATATCTTTCTCAATCATTAATGAACCGATTTCGTTCGTTGCCTCCCACTACGGCTATAATGTTCAATTCAGTGCATTGTAAATGTCTTCACACCCAAAATCGACTTAAAAAACATAGTCACACTATCATAAATTGTCACATTTAAAAAATACTTTAAAACCGATTTCGTTTTTGAGAAAATCTACTGAATTATGGGTGTAATAATTTGTTGTAGAAAATCAAGTATTTAAATTGTCCACACTTTGCGTGTATAACAGGAGTTTTATTATTATTGGTCCCTTTAGATTTTTTCAAGTGGGGTGATAATAGTTTCATTACATCGTTATTTTTGTAGCCAAAATGCCATTAATGTTGAATGAAAAAATAAATAGCGAGAGAAAGAACGTAATATCCACTTTTGCATAATAAAAATTTTTATTGTATCCATTTACTCTTTTATAAACAGTCAAATATTCATTTGTGGTAGTAGAGTACAAAATGAGACTAACTATTATATAGAAATGTCTCCTTGCATTTGGGTGAGACGATTCGTGGGGTAGAAAATTCAATAATCATAAACGAAAACGAAAATCGGAACGAAATAACTTTGTGATTTTGTCATTGTGATAAAATAAAATGGAAAAACTCTAGTCTAGATGCAAATGGGATATAAACCTTCTAATGAATCTGTTATAACAGGATTCGTAGGTCTACAGACTCCATTAACTTACCTAAATTACTTGCGGTGGAGAAAATAAGCCAAATCACATGAAAATTGGATAGGACAACAGTGTACTTAACATGCACATAAAATTCATACAAAAAAAACTTGCCAAAAAACCATTGTTTTTTTTTAAGAGTAAATAAATCGTAATTATTCAGTTAAATAAACACGCAACGCATAATTTCCTTAAATATTGATTTGCAAATTTTTCCACATTTTGAAAAGTTCATCAAGAGAACAGCACCGTTTCTAATTACGAAACGTGACTAGAACACCTAGAGAATGTCTAATAAACCAGCACTAAATTCAAATAAATGAAATCATTATTCTTATAATAAATTGTTATCATTCAAGTGACATGATTGGCAAATGAATTCTACTCGAGAATCTCGTTCAATTTAAAACCATGTCACTTTTCTCTTACTTTATGTATGTTTAGTTGTAATCATAAAACTTTATTGTTATTTCATAAAGATTTGTTGAAAAATTTCGGATAACTAATAGTTGTTCCCGTTTTTTGCTTTCTGCCTTATCTACACAGTCAAATGCTGTGTTGGCCCCGCAAAAGAAGTGAGATTTATTCTCGTACTTTGTTCACTAATGAGCTGACTGTCCGTTTCCGCAACAAAAATCTTTCAGTTTGATTTTTGCTTACTACACATTGATTTCAAAGACATTTTCCACATTAGAATAATGTTGGTACAATACAACAATAATAAAGTGAACTTTACAATAATGTGTTTTAAGTTTTGGATATAATAATATAAAACAATAGTGAGATCGACACCGTGCAAGTTCAAACTAGTTTGACCATTTTGCTTGTTTATATAAACAACTTTGTTCTATGGTTGAACTTCTATAAACTTAGTGATATGTAGATAAGCGTTCAACTTGGCGGACTAGCCAAATTTTAATCTATTTTTCCATTGTTCAATTGAACACAATGGGAGAAAGTAGAATATTTGTTAAGATATTGCCCTTTTTACATTTCTCCCGCATGTGCATACTTAATTAAGCTTGAAACTTTTATTGAACGAAAAAAAAACATCGTCAATAGTTTAGTAAACTTTTAATAGAGGAAACTTTTAAAATAATAAATATGGGATATCGGAGTTTGCAATTAATGTTATAAAACGTAAAATGCTTGAAAATAAAATCGCTCTTTCTAACTGATAAAGAAGAGTGGAAAAGTGCGGTTGAAGAAGCAAAAAAATGTGGAAAAGTTAGTGTGTTTGATAAGTTTAACTTTACCTACATAATTAATGTAAAATAATTAATCAGTGGGCGGTAAAGAAGTTTTTAAATAAATTTGCCAAACTTGTAAATAGTTTCAAAGAACTTTCCTACCACTTGTGTGTAAAAATATTTGATATACGTATTTAACCCTGATTGAAATATAAGAATTTTTCGAAAAATTCTTTCCTTTTAACGAAATCTCTAAATCCGTGCGAAGCTCTTGACTTAGTTGAACTTTGAAAGCGCACCACGCATTTATATGATATCTCAAATAAAAACCACACAAGTGCACGTATTTAAATTTGTTCGGCGGTATTTTCATTGGTTGGTCTTTAACAACGATTATTTTGACTTGTTTATATGATTATTTAAGATCATCATTAACATATGTAACACAATATGTGCTTTTGAAAATAATGTATGAGGACATGGACGATTAACGGCAAAAATATGCAGTGGCATTACGCCAAGATAATGTCTCATCAGTAAAACAGACAATGGCTTTCCTACAGGGCTCGAGAAAATAGGTTAACACTAACACACAAAACAAATATACATAAACAAATGCGCACTATGCACTCGAATAAAATCTAGATGCATTGTTTTTTTGGAAATTTTCTAATGGAGAATAGAAACACATTTGCGATTCAAAGGTGCTTTATAAACCACAAACATTATCCTATATAGATCCGGCAATAAAAATTTAATAAAAAGGGAAAATAAGTTTCCATCTAATGTAAAAACGACATATATGCGACGTTCAGTATGGAGGAAGAGGACTGTGAAAATACTATTGCAGAAATTGGATGACATTGAAGTACTATAATGCCATTCCATTGTGTATAGTGTCTGTTTCAATTTAGCACACGCGCAATTTTGTAAAAATCGTTTATTATGACTGAAAATTAATTATTATTCTACTTGTAATTTGAATAAATTCAATTTACGTTCGGTAATTCGCTATTGGGTAGTGAAACTAGTCTAAGACTTTCTTGCTTTCCGTTCCAATTTTGTTTTTCATTCGCTAGATTAAACCTTATACTAATATTAGAAATGCAATTAAACAGTGAATTGTTATTACTAATTTCGTTACATATTGCTTTTGTTCAAGTTTAATTGTTTTAATTGAATTTTTAAGTGTTAATAAGGCGCAACATAAAATTGGACATTAACACTTTTCGAATCTTAACTATCTCTAGGTATAGCATTTTTCTATAGATTTTTTTGCAGCGCAAACACAAAATACAATTTGCATATATATATTCAGATTATTAAAACAAACTTCACTTTGTTTTATGTAACATAAATTTCTATAACAACAATATGAGGAAAAAACGACCGTAGCGGTCCTCATATTCATAAATATAAAACTAGAATGGCTTTCCACAAATATTTAGCATCCTCCTCATTGTTGGTATAAATCCGCAATTTTCAATTTAGATCTAAAATTACATGGCTCTTTGTTAAAAAACACTTCTAAATCATGGTAAAAAAACCGACGAATCGATATGATCGTACACGGAGGGTCACAAAAGAGTAGCGCATTTTGTAGTTGAGTCACATAAGATATATCTATAACCTGCAAAAGGTTTCACAAGACATTTCTCAATGTAGCCCATTATTTGACAAACGTAAATTTTTACATATTATTTAAAATACGAATTTCGTACTTGCTTTGTGCTTTTTTGGCAATAGAAATATTTCAGACGTTAAAAAAATAGAAATATTCCAATTTGATCTATTTGGGGCCCCCCTTGTAAAGTAAAATAATTTCCCTTAAAGTGACGTGAGAAAAAATTGATTTTTTTCTTCTTCAACATTTGGATTTTGGGAAGAATTTATTGGTTTTGTACATGATTTGGGTAAATCTTTTCGACATAAAATAAATCATGAATTATTGCTGTTGAAGCCGAAATTGTTCGAAATCAGATCAAATTGCAATTTTCTTTTATCTTACTGACATAAAGCTATGGCATAGCTTTAGAATAAGGTAAAACGAAGAAAACGCTTAACAATAGATTGGTGTTGAATCTAACATTCTCCAATAAATTGCTAATATTGAAACTGTCAACTAACATTTGATTTATTACTACATTATTTCAACAATAAATAATAAAGTGTGGTTAATTTCAATAGAAAATTAACACACTATGTAAGTGATCGTAAATAATGATTTTTAATTAAATTATTACAGAGTGTTTGGTTTTGTATTTGAATTCATTCACTTAACGGAGAATTTTTTTTAATAATATTACGGGTAGAAGGCAACACCGAAACCGAATTAATTCGGTAAGGTATAAGAACTGCGACTTGGGGAATTCTTGAGGCTGTACTCTCTATTATTGTTTAGTGTATGGTGGAGTGGATCCCGGAATCATGTTTCTTCTCCCGGATGTTACTTTTGTAACAACCACTCCTCCTTTTTGTTTGTACTTTTTTTCCTATAGCTTAAGACCGGATTTATAGTGTTCTTCCCCTTTATTTATATTAACAAAAAAAAATAAGGAAACAAATCTATTTTTAATTAATCATTCCACCTAAGGGAAAAAGGGAACACTGTTATATATTTACTCTATTATTAACAAACATGCGTGATAATATTATTTTTTTATACTTAACTAGCCGTGTAAAATTCCATGTGGTTAAACACCCACCAAGCGTGAAATTCCATATACATATAACAAAAGTTTATTTATATACTCGAACAATTGCGTTTATTTTAAATGTTTATATTATAAAAAAATCAAACAAATTGAACATTTTCGCAAAGACGATAATTAATTAGCATTTGCGTTAAAGTGGAACTTTTTCTCCAATTTTCCAAACAGGCAGTATTATTATTTATAGAAAAGTCAATAATTAAACAGGACTGAAACGTGTTTGGGCTGCCAGTGACCACTTTATTGGTAATAAAAGCTACCTTTTCGCCCCCATCTCAAAAGCAGCGAACATAATATACATTCTTAAGGAAATGTTCCAATTCAATGGATCCACCATCAAATGTTCGAAAACAATAATATCATAAATAATTTTCAAAGCAAATAACTTATTGGATACAATATCAATTTGTTTTTCGGATTTATTGGATATAACAAAAATGCAAACATATTTTCGATATGGATAAGAGAAAGATGACTGTGTTCAACTCCCTTCGGGGGGCTAATTTCTCTCGTGGCGCCCTTAATCAAACCCAAGTGAAATAATTTTATTACCTTCAACTAGAGAACAATAATATTATCTATACAAACACGAGTCTGATCATTTGTCACGCAAATCCGTCGACGTGCACTTCATTTAAACAGCAGAGGTGCAAAAAAAATCGTTTTTGACAAAATACGAAATTTCGTTAAGATAATATTTAGGAATTTTAATATAATCACCCTATTTATGTGCAAAACTGTCTTAGCTGTCTAGTTGTATAATTTATTTAAGGCTTTTCTCTTAACAGTCTTCCACTTAATTAAACTGAAATAATCAAGATTTGTCAGACATTTATTTTTCGCATACTAGAAAGTTAGGAGAGTGAATTGAAATAAAAACGCATCTGATTTATTATGTTGTGTATAATAAATCGTCGAACATACCGTCTCTGTCGTTCTGCTCCTCATATATAGTTGTGTGCAAAGAGGCAGCAGTGAAAGAAAATTGACTATTTAGAAATACGTAATTGGCACACTATAGAATGCGAAATTTCATCGGGACCAAGTTGGATCAAGAGTTTTGGACATGAGAGCGGCGTACACAATGCATATTATGTGTCTCTTGCACGGATTTATTGCTTGAAGCGTCGAGGTTAAGGCCTGCTAACAACTTGTACTTGTGTGATTGCACCCGCAGGACCTCACTGGGGAACTATCGAAGCATCAAAGCGTATAGAACGTATACTTGATGTCTACCTGCATTGCGGTTGACGCCTATTTACCTGATTTTACTTTATACATCCGTAATTTTGTTCATGTGAAAATAACATGTCCGTCAAAGTGTTATACAATTGTATAAACATTTTGAGAATAGCATTGTTGGAAACAATAGCCCCAAAAGCCACTCACTAATATGTCTCTCTCTGTATATGTTGTATGGAAAATGTTCTCATGTTTACTATATAAATGCATTTTAATATAATGTACATCATATTAACGTCTATTTGTATTCTATTCGGGCATTAGTGTTTGTAATTAAATAAAGAAATTCAAATGTAAATACGTTTAAACAATTCAATTCTTTGGTGATGTTGAGAGGGAAATTTTAAGTCACATTTCTTAAAGAGATATAAATAATTCATTTCTTGAGACACAACAAAATTCACTAGCATCCTAGTCTCCAATCTAAGTAATTCCAATGTTAAACACGTATTAACACTAAAAATTGCTTGTACTTTGAACGAATTTGGTATTCAGAAAAAGCGAAATATAAAAGCAATTTGCTAAATTCATTGAAGAGTTAAATTAAAATGTTTATTTACAAAAATATGTTCGTTAACAACAATTTTTTTTGTTGAAATGTAATTAAAATAATTCGACTATTATTGAAGAAATTGCATTAAACAATTTTATTTAATCTAAACCGAATTCTAATAAAATGAAAGCTTTGATGTTTTTTTTCTCTTCGTTTTTTTTAGGTGGATGTAGGAAACATATTTGTAAGCAATTCAAGTGGAACAGTTTCTAATGGAAATGTGTTTAAATCAAATAATTTTACCACACATCCACCGTGTAAAGCGATTTTTGAGAAAGTTAATTAATTCCTATAAAATCTTTTAATCTCCATGCACAAATACATAAAATCACCGTATATACAAAGCTATATATCACTTGTTGTTTACAGCTTCCTCACTGGTTTACTTTACCACTTTCCTGTACTACATCCTACACGTTTCTTCCTCACTTTTGTCTCGATTTCGAATCCCTAGATACTTAAAAACAATGTACATGTACCCACGATAAACTCGTTAAATTGTAGCCAAACTTCAAAGAGAAAACAAAAGATAAGTGAATTCCTGTTTGTTATAAATATTTTCACTGTCACCCATTTTGATTTATGAATTTTTCCCAATCCTTAAAGGGACGAGCAGGTCTTCCTGTCAGGCAAAATAATTAAATTACACATACTATACAGGGTGTCTCTTGTCCAACAAAACTGGAATTTTCTAACAAGTTTATAATACACATTTTCCTAATATATTTGTGTCATAATAGTTGTGTGTACAGATCAAAGGAGCTGCTATTCCCTTAAACAACTCTACTTTAAGGACTGATGTTATAATTATTTGCTAAGGCGCCTCCAGTTGATTTTCCTAGTAAAGCTTTTAGATTTTAGGGTTTCACTATACTGTGTGCTAGTGAAAACTTCTATATAATAGTTATAGGGCTTAACACGTACGTCCTGAGGGCTTAAACTGGACTTTAAAATGAATATATACAACAATATCATGTGTATTAAAATCTTAATATATACATTTGAACAACAACTTTATGGTAAGTGGGAATTTTTTCCACACCTGCCATGATGGGAGAGAAAAAACGAATTAATAACAACATTTCAACATTGACAAATGTAAAACATTTTCAGATGTATCTAATTTAAGATGGAGCAAAAAAAACATAACGTAAAATACACGTTTCTATGTGAAGATGGTGATGATATATGGAGACAATTTTTTGATAACTCCCCAAGTTTGTAAAAGCGTCGTTACAGAATGATTGTGTCTCAAATTTGTTTTCATATGTTTGTACGAAGACTAATCTTAATACAAGATGAAAACACGTAAAAAGCGAGTGAAATGACACGGAGAGACACATTTTAAGGGGAAATTAATCATCGTAATTCATTAATAATAATAAACAGTTAAACAATATCGTTAATCAAGAAAATGATTCGACATCGATCGAAATTCACTCTTCATTATGACGACGGAGAAAAAAATTGTTCGGTCGGATTTTAAGGGAAAAATAATCATCTTAATGTGTACATCATTAATCCTGTAACAAGATCGTTAATCACAAGTGTGGAAAAATGATTTGTTGAGCTGTAAACTGTAAATACGCTTTATTATAAGCGTATAAGTCGTTAATTAACAATAATATTTTATGAAATCCACTGATTCTCCGATAAGTAACCACCATCTGGTTGAATTTGATTAACGTTCTCGCATTTTGGTTAAGAAATTTATTTAATTGGGTGTATAGAGCAGTTTATTGTTTATGTGGAAGAAGATATTACACTTTTTTTCTGTCTTGTGTGCTGGAGAGTCTTTTCAAACGAACGGCAAAAGGGAGGAAAGGCTATATACATAATATTAATTTACATAAAACTCAACTTTTACTGAGAATATAGAGAGGAGCTTAAATTTAAATAGAAGGAAAAACCGTTTCATTTGTAAGCTTCATATAAAAATACGTATGCGTAGTTTTTCCAAAAAAAAAGGATAACAGTTTAGGTACAGAGATAAGAAAACAATTCCTCAGTGATCAAATTTAATTTAATATGAAATTTCCACATAAAAAACAGTAACGATTATTAATAACATGTGATATTAAATGTTATGTAAATTTATGTAACAGATCAAACAGCAATCAAGTAAATTAAACGTAAAAACAATCTCGCATATATGAAATGTTGTCGAAAATAGTAAAAATCCATGAATGTGCTAAATTTATTTACACAACTCTATATAATAGTTTAGAGATTTGTTTTCATATCAAACATGAAACTTGTTTAAACAACAATATTGTATTGCAAACAATTTAGTTGTGTGGGAGTAAAAAATGAGCCATGCCTGAAATTAGATGTTCACCCTTTTTTGCTTCTTATTTCCTTGCACAGATCGAGCCGAAGGTGGATCCGAGCACAATACACCATACTGGGATCAAGCATTCTCCCAGCCATATTTTGATAATACAACTCGTCGTGAAGTGACTACAACTGTTGGACAAACAGCTCATTTACATTGCCGAGTTAGGAACTTGGGGGACAGAGCTGTAAGTACTATTTTATAATAAACATTCGCATATATATGTAATTTAGTTTTACTATTATAAAGTGAATATTCAATTAACTCCACTAAAACCTTATTCTCGTCTCTCTGTCGCTTGGTCTGTGTATACGTTTTTCGTCTCTTCATTTGAGACACGAAAAAAAGGAAAAGGATTTTATTAACATTGATGGTAGAAGAAAAACCAATATCCAATTTTCCCTTCAACTTAATGATTCACAGGACAAGAAAATTAATTCAAAGAAATATCTGTAAAGCTATTAATGATGGAATTCAATAAATGCGACTCTTTCAAATTGGTTGTAATTACAAATACCGTCACGCTACCAATACAATAGTTTGGAGAAAATTGAGATTTTTTTACTAATTACATTATCGATTGGCAATTTAATAAAATATAGCTAGATAGAGGAAATTAGTTAAATTATGTAGAAAAACTGAACCGAATATGCGTTGTGGAATAAGAGGAAAGGAAAAATGTCGATAATGATTTTCAAAATTCCTCTATAACAAAGTTAGTCGACTCGATATTCGGATGCAGTTCAATGGGAATTTTAACTAGTGGAAAAATGTTCAATAATAACGAGATGAACGCACAGTTTTCGAATTCAGTTCAGCATTTTGTAACATATTCTATTCTGTTTTAGGTGTCGTGGATCCGGAAACGCGATTTACACATATTAACTGTTGGCATATTGACGTACACGAACGATCAACGTTTTCAATCATTGCACACAGATGGATCGGACGAATGGACATTGAAAGTGACATCACCTCAGCCAAGAGATTCGGGCGTGTACGAATGTCAAGTTAGTACAGAACCAAAAATTAGCCAAGCGTTCAAACTTAATGTTGTAGGTAAGTAATAAAGTTTTTGCGCTCTAGTTACATTTCTATCAAGGGAGTACTGATGAAAATT
The DNA here is from genome assembly GCA_963930825.1 of Silvanus unidentatus. Lineage (NCBI taxonomy): Eukaryota > Metazoa > Arthropoda > Insecta > Coleoptera > Silvanidae > Silvanus > Silvanus unidentatus. The sequence goes on from OZ005763.1 coordinate 1,034,611, forward strand.
CAACCACATTTAAACAACCCCTAAATACACACACAAAATTGTGTTAAAACGAGGGAAAAAATATTAATCAATTCGCTGTTGGGTGAAATGTGAGTGTGTGAAAGGCACAGAGACACTGAAACTGAACTTTTCAAGATACAACAACATAACGCAGATTGTAAAATGTAGAGTGGAATTAAATTGCTCTTAATAAATGAAACATACTGCAGAATAGACGAATTTATTGCCAATAAATTGATCCATGCTTTTATTAAGTTCGCTTGTAATGCACTTTTTTCTATTTGAATTTCGATTCGTCTCTCAACTTATGCTAATTGCTTTAATTTTATGAGAGAGACCAGAAAAAACTACATAAAACTCGTCCATGTATTATTTGAGATTTTAATTATTTTTAACTCCCTAAACAGGACCATTTGTCTTAATGATTTTCCTTTTGAAAAAGGAAAAAAACTTATACCAACATTCCCCGGCGCAAGGATCTCAGTCATTGATAAATGAAATTCACATTAACATTGTAAATTGGATATAATTAATTACAGTTACCAAGTTGAGAGTAGTTTTCTAGAAGATTTCTGATCCTTTTTCTATTTACACACGAAATGTGAAAAAAATGATTAAAATTCGATTGGGAAATCATTAAACAACATTGCTGATAATTGCAGCATCAACATTTTCTTAAAAAAAAAACAATTGCGCTTTACAGAGAAATATCGAAAAAGCATTAAAACCAGACCTGGCAATAGTGTTTTGTGAATGCCAGCGATTTGTTTACAGCACTTTTATTGCACTTTTACATCACACATATGGAATGCAATTATTTGAACGAGCAAAAAATGATAACGCCAAGAACCAGGTAAAAAAAGAGAATCGTTGGTCATAACTAATAAAGAGCGTTTTTGTGTGGGGGGATTTTCCATTTTACAATATATTAACATGTTGTGGTTTTCTGTTGCAGTATCGAAGGCGAAAATCGTTGGCAATCCGGAATTGTACATAAGAAGTGGCAGTGACATCAATTTGACATGCATAGTTCTTCAAACACCAGATCCGCCCAGTTTCATATACTGGTATCGTGGTGGCAATGTCATTAACTATTCTCAACGAGGTGGAATAAGTGTAGTTACAGAAAAGCAAACACGTACCAGCCGTTTGTTGATTTCGAGGGCTTTGCCACAAGATAGTGGCAATTATACATGTTCACCATCAAGCAGTGATGCAGCCAGTGTATTAGTACATGTCCTACAAGGCGAACAGCCAGCTGCAATGCAACATGGAAGCACAACAAATCGGGCACCACTCTCGTGGACGATAAACTTTATTTTAATCGCATTTATACAATTCTATTTTTTCAATAGGTGAATTTAGAGCGACTTTTCTCACATATGTTTTAAGCGAATTTAGACATTCACACATACAGAAAATTTTATCCATATTTGTAAATTTATTTAAAACATGATATGGATTGGTGGATATCATCAAATGATATCCACGTCCATGTAAATAAATTCAATATCAATTACATGACCAGGAAAGTTGTTTGTCCCTTTATTTAAATCGATGTATATATAATAAATATATCAAAATTGAAATTAAAAAAAAATTATCATATATGTAAATTTGTTTCACCATTTGATTTTTGTTTAGAGAACAAATTTTACATATCCTTAGTATTCATTGATTTCTAGCCGAAATGTACAACCCCCTTGTTGCAAAGTGGTTGTTTTCCATATTTTTCAAATGAAATTTAACTGATATGTAGTTAAAAAGACGAGTAAGGTGCTAAAAACTGTGTAGTAAGATTGATAGGGAAACTAATGTATTAGAGTTTAGGGGAAAATAACATGAATGAATATTCATTCACTTATTGAGAGATTTATAGCTGAATTTATAATTTTCAAATACACAAGTGCGCGGTTGTAAGGGAATTTATTTCGGAACATTTCTAATGAAAACTTTATTCGTGTATATAAAATAATTCCATTACGACCACAGGAGGAAAAAATGAAAATATTTTACGTCTAATTGTACGGTAAATCATAATAGATGTACGTAGATTAAAAAATTTCATATAAATGTAAATAACTGTAACCTATTTTTTATCATATATAGACTGTATTTAGTGAATATTATTTTGACTGTGTACAGTAAATATAAACAAATTATATAGAAGAGATTATATTACCTTGTCCCTTTAATAAAATCCATCTTATGTAGATGAAATCACTCTCTACAAAAATAAATGCCTATATTAACTTGAACGTTATACCAAAATGAAGAAATGTAATCCCGCTTTGCTCTCTAAAAATATATCTATTGAAAATGATTTCTATTTTCAGTGAAAAACATATAATATTATTGTGAAATAATAATAAGCTTAGGCCTAATTAGTTGGAAATGTATTAATGTATCTAATAAATTTCAAATAGAATTACAATACCCTACAATAAAGATTATATTATAAAAAAAATAATAAAGAAAGTATATATATATATAATTAATGTTGAAAATATTTAAGCTAAAAGGATTATTTGTAAAATGTAAATATTGGCATTCAGTAGATGAGAAAAAGGAAAAAAAAATCACTAAAGATTAGATGTTATGTTCTACGTTATTTGTAATATATGACCAATAAATATTTGTAAGTATTCTAGGCACTTTTATTTATTGCATTTTCAGCAAATCCTGTTTGAAAGCAATCTGTCAAGCTCTGAATTTGGAGAGGATATTATTTATTTCCGAGCTTGTTCCTCCTTATTTCTGCATCCTTAAAGTCAACAAGACAAGTTTTCTCTAAAAATCCTAGAAGCGATCAAGAAAGCTCCTTTTCACCCCTTTGTAATACCTAAGCTCGATTATAGAGGGCCAAACCAACCCCAGAATCGATCGAATCAAGTTACAGGGGTGCAATTGTGCTTTACATTTCCAACACCAGATCGAGCAGTGAGTGCAAATCTGTTATTATTCCTGTTCTGAGACCATTCTCTGCAAACTTTTATTACGTCTATTTGGCAAAGAAAACTTGTTAGGAAAACAAATCGCACATTTATTGACTGTCCCCAATCTCCAGTGCAAATAAGTTTAAAAGAGGGGTGTCAAAAATAAAAAAACGAATCATTTATTTCCTGACGAGGGGTAGAGTTTGATTTCAAGTTGACCCCTTGTTTGTAGCCCACAGTAAAGCCACTAATTGTATTATGTTCAATCAACAAGACAAGAAAGCTGGTAATTACTTTTGACAAAGCAAAAGTCCAATAATTTAATAAAAATTGTATAAACCAATAAAACAACAACACTGTCATTTCAAATAATGTATCATTTTCTTAATATTGGATACATCTTCAAGCATCCCAGTAAATATCGAAGTGCTGTGTTCAGTTTGCGAGAATTGCACATGAAAAACGCTTTCAAACTGAATGAAACTCAAAAACAAACTATATTCTCATTATTATATTTAATAATTGATTTTTATTCGTACAATCATACATTAAATAACATTTCTACTCTATTGGAATAACAATAATCTTGTATCTTAATAAATGAAAACAAATTCAAACAAAATAGTCGCACATAATTATAAATCATAATTCTTGCACACACCAAATTACAATAATATATTTTCATAAAATAAACAAATATGAATGTGTATACAGGGAGTAACTGCTCGATTAAACAAAAATGAAATGACAGATTAAGGAAGTCATTCTGAGTCGAATAGTTTTTTCCGTTTTGCTGGGAAACGAATTTCTCGAATTTTTCAAATATCTTTTAAGTGAAATAATTGAGAGCAACCAAATTTTGTACACTTACTTAAGTCAGCAGGACAATATTTCTGTAAAAACCGGTCACCCCCAACATGACTTTGTGGCAAGGGGTTGGCTTAACACTTTTGTTATTTTTTTTTGGGCGGCGGAATTTCAATTTTGTCATTTTTGCAAATTTAATAAGGAAACCTTTTTGGCTCTTGCATTTTTTTCGTGCAACGCACCGCACCGTTTTCGAGAAAAATGAGATTTTATTTGAACTTGCCAAAATTTTTCGAAAATTCTTTAACTTCAGTGGACCATAACTTTTTAGTTAATGAACCGAAAAATCTTTTGAGATCACTATAGTCTATATAATATAATTCACGGATGCTAAGCATCTTGCAGAACATGATTGCAATTAAATGTTATTTTTAGTGTATTTTATATTTGCTAAATATCTATTTTTGTTATCTGTTCAAATTTTTATCTTATCATTGTAAAGAATATTGTATTATTTTTCTCTACTAAATAAATTTTTTCTTTCTTTCTTTCTTTCTTTCATAATAAATTTTTGTTATATTTTTTTAACATGCCGAAGAAGTTAATGGCCTCTATTTCCTCAAAGAAGCATTTCCATGAAAAATCCAATGAGTTTTCGACTCAGGGTGACCCCCGAAACTGTCATTTAATTTTTGCTCAATCGAGCACTTACACCCTGTATAAACAACAGATATTAATTTAGTTCTGTTGTTGTTTCTCTCGCGGCGACAAACCGAGCGCTTCGGCATGTTTTTTCGCCTTCAATCGCAAATCGGCAATGCTGGAATTCTTGTGAGCAACAGCGAACGCTGCAAATTCCAACGGATATTGGGGATGACAAAGAATACTGGCCGGTGGACCGCCACCAACAGCAACCGCAGCGGCAGCATACTGAAAACGCATCCGGATTTGCATTCGGACATTGGCATCAATAGAGGTTGAGTGTCTCACCTGATGGGCTGCTGAAATGAAAGCGGAATTGATGGCGGAAAAAGCGGTGCCTTGTTGGGCGAATGGGGTGGCCGACAAACGTTCGTAATTCGAGAAGGCAACACTTCCTGGGGGCAGTGTAAGGCCACGTAGTGCGGGCACATTCATGTACGGTACCACACGGCACGGTTCCAATGGCGTACTTGACGGTGGACTGTGATTGTTCATCATGATGCCTGTTGAAATGGCAACATTTTAGTTGGGTGTGTGTTGTAGAGTAATAAATTCAAGTGAGTACATTAAATTATTAAGAAGAAGGAGGCAATTTGTTACTGAAATCATCTTTAAACCAAGAGTGAACCCTCATAATTCTCGTTGCTGGCCATGAATATGTCATGGCTTTATGTCCCTCAACAAATCTGCGGTACATAATCGAATTTATATACAAGAGAGTGAAGTGAAAAAAATATATATATACAACATGTATATATGCGAGAGAAAGTTTTCAATCAAATGAAATAATTCCCCGGGAGAGCAATTTTCCAGCGCTCAGTCATTCAAAATAGCGAGAGTAAGATGACTGGTCCAGTGGTAGAGGACGAAGCCCGGGGGGACGGTAAATTACACTTACTGCCTCTGGCGTACATCAACACACCGCTTCCTATATAAACTGGGCCCTTTAGTCGGTCCGCATTTGATAAAATTACATTTGCAAATAGGGGTTAAGTCTGTGCTTATTCATTTCAAATATGAACTAAACCATTTACCTATTCATAGTGCCATGCATAGAAGGGTCCCCTCGTCTTATACTCTTGTATACATAATAAACAGTGCATATGTACACCGACTGCACATTAAACTGATTTACTAATTGTAAATTAAATTTGGAAATTGTACACACATTTTTTTCTTCTCTTATACAAAAATTACCTTTCTGTATTTGGCTTTCGTGTTTTCTGCATTTCGCTCGTCTGTTCTGGAACCAAACCTGCAACAAAAATAGTTAATATGGATAAAAGCGCAATTTGGGGGGACATTAAAAAGGCGTGCTTTGCCAACACTTCGGCATTACAATATCAATTTATTAAGTGTATCGAAAGGGCTTTTACTGGACGCGCGCTTACCTAACTCTTCGGATTGATTCATTCCAATCCATTCAACATTATCAATCAGTTCGGATACATACTTACCCCCCTAAGTCGTTAATCTACCACTTAATTGATGTGATTTCCATTCCCTTACACATCATACGTATTCATTAGGAAATTATCTGCTAATAGTGGCATTAGTTTCGATTAAATCGTATATTGAACGACACGGAAAAGAGATACAGGATTTACGTAATGTTCCACTCGATTCAATTATTGTGAGAGTATTGGGGAGACACACTTTTATTTCACTTGTACGGTCAAACGTTTAATTCGTCCTTTTGAATATTGCCCTTGAGGTAATTTTTTCTATGCGAGATTTAATTGAATTAAATATAAAGTTGTCATAAAAAACACATCCCACTTGACATATATATATGAGATGCGACGAAATGGGCCCTAATGGAATAGCCACCCCTAAGAGTTTTGACCATTTGAAAAGTATTTTTATTTATGTGACAATTACAACTGATTTACTACAACATTTCGACGGGAATACAAGCAATAAAATGAAACATAACGGAGAATGCTTTTTAGTTTGTTGTTATACCTGAACTCTAGCTTCGCTAAGTCCCAATCTCTGACTTAATTCCTCTCTCATAAACGCATCCGGATAATGTGTCTCATCGAATAGCCTTTCTAATTCGTTTAATTGTTCTAAAGTGAAATTCGTTCTGGAGCGTCGTTGTTTTGTCGTCGATTTGACTGAATTACTTGTCGGTGTGTGCCGTGATTGTGTCAAATTCTCTTCGATACTCGCATCGTCCTTGTCAGATGAAAGAAGAACTGCGGAAGAAAGGAAATTCGATTGAAATGTGCACACATACTGTGTGAATGGATATTAATAAGAGTGTAATAATTTGATTAAAATTAGGGGATTATAATAAAAGTCAGTTGGTCAAATATATGGTTAATGATGTCCCCTTTTCTTCTCAATGGGGATGGAGAAAATAACATTATAACTGGTTAGTTTGATTAAGATAAATGAGTTTTTCTGCGTCGCTGTAGCCATAACAAGATAGGGAGTTTGTATTTTTGTTTTATTTACAGTTCGTTTGCCATAATAGAATCTCGGGGTGTTTGTACGCCGTTCTCTCTGTCCAGGATCTACACACATTGAAATATACGGGATGGAGTGGAACAATGCTGGAACATTAGGAAAGGAAGAGAGCGGAATACGGTGTGTGTTGGAGGGTGGAGCCTATCAACATGATTTAAATTGCTAAAATGGGCGTTTTATGTTTTTATTCAATCAAATCTAACTCAACAGTGGAGAAATCCAATTTAGATTTTGTTTTCAATTTTCGTTAGAAAAACCTTTATTTTATTATGAAACAAATCACTGAGGGAGCAATTTAACTTGTCAGAACAACAAGCACTCATTGTTCTGGACATTATTTGATTAACATTGATTTCTGTCACGCTCATTTACACATGAATGTGCAAACATCTCGGCGCTTTTCGCAAAAATTCCCATCGAAAAGGTAAAAACGAACAACACTTAATATTCACGTATAAGTAGTAATTTTAATCAGGGAAAAAGCAATTGAACGAATCGTTTAAAGCAATTACTTAAGCTTGTCGTTAAAATCTCTATTGGCATCAGTCCCTTAACTTCCAATAAAAGCTTTCCACTTTATTTTAGATACAAGTTCGTATTGTGCACTGGTATATTTTGTATCCTCATTAAAGTAATAGAATTAAATTAATCTAGGCCCTATTTCGCTATAGCTTTATTACCCCTGGGAGGTAGCGCATTAAATTCCACTGTTGTCTGCGCTAATTCCTCTCAAGGGATGTTTTATCAGACCATTTCACTTCACCTCGCCCTTCACGCCTGGATTCGCACCTATCACACACCAATAACATACAATTATTTATTCTTATACACAATTAATCGTTAACGTTTTTCTCAATTTTTCAATCTCTAATGTTTGTGCTCTCATTATATACCTAAAACACACTCTTAAAGCGGTAAATTAGAAATTAATTTTCACTTAAATTTAATTGCTTTTAATCTGATGTGAGTAATTATACCCCTTTTTGGGGTAAGGTGATTTTTAGCATTTTTTTCCCTTCTTACCACCTTATTCGTGACTTCTTAGCGCATACCATTTGCCTGGTGGTAATTAATTACATTTTCTTAATGAAAGTAGGTGTCTTAATAGAAATGTTTTATATTGTAATTTTTAAGAAAGAGGGAAATGAAACTGTAATTAGTTAATTGCTGGAAAACACCCCGAATTTTAAAGAAAATCATTTTTATGGGGTTTTTAGGAACATCAAACGCCCATCCTATTAACAATTTCTGGGTTGAAATATTGTTTACATGCACTTTAAATAACAATAATGTACTAATTTCAGTTTCAAACAATAACTATAACTGTGTTTGTTTTACAAAGTAAAACACAATATACGACCGTTAAATCTTATATATGTATGAACTTTTCAGTCCGGTAAATAATTGATGTGAATTTGGAAAATTGGCGAAAGCATCGATTTTAACAAAGTCTCTTCTCTAACACCAAAACATTGCAATTGTGTAGAAGTTTGAAAGATGATAAATAATCGAGTTTTCCGAAGGAAAAGCGCTAAGCGACGCAGAAAACATTGTTGGAATTGTTAAAGGAGTGTTGAACCTTCTCGAATATGGAAATTTGCGAAGAAACACAAAATTTAATCCATCAAATGGCAATTTTGATGATCTCACAGTTCTCATCTTCCGGCGCTCGCCGAAATCCATGTAAATACTTGGCCAAAGAATGTTATCAAGTGTTTACAAAGATTTTGCCACAAGAAAATCATAATTCCCATTGTCCACAACTTACACATTTTATTTTCATGTTCTTCACACACAATATTATCCTGATTACTGTCCTCTATCCTTTTATCATCATTTTTCTCACTTAAAACAGTTTCAGGGCACGATTTGGAGTCTTCTAAATGAATCGGCGACGATAAAGAACAATAACTATTATGCTTTGGTGATGCTTTCACATCTAATCGATGATGCAACCAATTCGGATTCGTTTGTTTATCAGTTATCGATACATCACTGTCCGACATATCCGAGTGTTTATCATTAACAATATTATTAATATTATTGTACGTTTGATTTGTCGTATTATGCAATCTTAAGTCGATACCTAGTGTTGGTGATGTGTTCGATGAGGTGTTTTTCAGATCGGATATTAACCAATTCTTCGGCTTTTTCGCATCATCGATAATATTCGTATTATTAATATTGTTGAACTGATTACAGTCTTTCTCAATTTTAACCGGCGACGTTGTTTTCAAATCGAACGTTGTTAAATTTAAACACTGTTCACTCACTTGTGTATTATTATTGTTATTGTTATTATTTTCAAATGACTTTGACACAAACTGTGTTAATTTCTCCATGATAATAATATGATGATAATCTGTGGTATATTTTGTGAACGTTTGTATGGAAACTGAAATCACCATTTGAAAGTTTAGGGGTTTGCGTTACTATAGTTACGTAATGCTGTCATGGAATGGGGTTGGTTTTCGTTCAACTACACCCCTGACTGGAAATTGTCAGCACACCATTGGTGTGCCACTCTGTTTGGGGGATGATACCAACATAGATATTCTTTTCCAACACTAACAGTATTTTCCCTTTATTTATGATAAGTCAATAGCTTACTGTAAGTGGCTGACATTTTTTACCACTTGTTTTTCGCACTGCTATAATTATGTAGATTTACGATAATGATTGCCGTTACCATAAAATACAACTACTTTTGAATTATGCAAAACTTATCATCATTATTCTTTAACTGCATATACATATGAATAATTTTATATGTGGACGATTTTTATGCACTGCGCTTTCAGATAGTATAAAATGTAGTGTTAAGTGTACATTTGACGGTCATTCACAAATAACTATAATAGGGGATGAAATGGATATAAATGTGCTATTAAACGACAATGAGAAATGTTTGAAAAAAAAACACTTTAATGCTTGTGCGGTTTTATGTTCGATTTGATCAAAATTCAGAAAACTTGCACGTCCTCGTTTTAATATGCACTTGAACAAGTTGTAAAAATCTAAATTATTTAAAGCTTCCACATTATTGGGGATTTTTAAGGAGCGCTTTTAACGAAATGCCATCAAATGTATTAATAAGTCGCTCAGATATGTGTTTTCTTAACAAGTTTCCAACCCTGAAGCACAATAAGTGATTAAAGTGAATTTTAATTAATTAATTTCTATTCGTATAAATGTTATGTTATCCTCGCATTAATTTCTCTCTTAAAAGGGTTGGTTGCCGAGCAACTGATTTAATTGAGACAAATTTCCAGTTTTAAGATTGACAAATTACTATTAATAAAATGTGTTACCATTAAAAGGCCTCAATTAAATTAATTTAATTATACTCTTACGTTAATCAAGTATAAAACTAGGTTTTAAAACAATTTCTATGTTTATTTTTATTTTTACTAACGAAAACAATCGTTTTCATCGATAACAAGCCTATTAAATTTTTAATATGATACAATTTATATTTTTACTTACCTTTTACACACAAATAAAGGGTATATACGTATATAAAAAAAACAAAGTAAAGCTTGAGTTTCATTGAACTTTTATTTAAATTATTAATAGTTATACATTTTGTTTGTGTTATACAAAAATGATGGTTATTGTATATGAAATGTATTTGAACTAACAACAATAAAAAAAACAAAAAAAAAATAAATTATAAACAATCTATGACTTGTAATTGATTAAAATAATTGATTATAGTTAATAACAAAAAAAAATAATATCTAAATGCATCAGACACCACACTTCCATATCGTAATTCATTTTTGTATATTATATTAATAAAATTTAACTATTTACTAGTTTATAATACCATATACAATTATCAAAAATATTATGTATGTACATATACATCTATGTACATTATAAAAACTATGCTATACAGAGCACTGGTAATTGTTCATCCTACTTAAAAGTAAAATAAAATTTATGTCATATACATAATAGTATTTTTATCAATAAAAACTTCCACTAAACAGAAGCGACTATTCTACAAATGTTTAGAAAAACTAATAACATTATGTTTATTATGCAATAAGAAAACAATTTGTAAAATCAAATCAATACATGGATATTTCAGAAGACATTTTTGCCTGAATATGTAAATAAACAAATAAAAAAAATACTCTATCACATATCTTACTTTTTATTCCACATTCTTCCATCCATTTTTATCAAATTTTTTTTAGGTATTATTTACATTTTATAGGAAAATATGTACAAACCTTTGTAATTTCAACAAAATAAATAAACAAACAATCCATTCTTTAATTATTCATTTTATAAAAAGACATTTGTTAATAATGGCAATTTTAAAGAGGAAAAAAATGAAAACCAACCAGTGAAAAATGACAAGCACCATTAAAACCAAGTGTAAAACAGTCATTATAAGGCCCAAAAAACATTGTGTAATTATTTTGTTGGATATACAGGTTCAGATTTAACAATTAAAGGTGTATTTAAAACGGACTCGAGATTTGGACTGTCATCATGTGTTGCTGTCGTGCCATCAAGTGAATCGTCGAACAATTCATTAAAATCGATCGCTCCACACGTGGCCAATTCAGATCCGGACACTAGTGGGTCGGCTAGAACCCGAAACGTTACCCCGAATAAAAACAATCTTAAAATCCACTTACCTCCAGTATCATTTAAAACGCCGTCTTTCTCTTGAGCGTACGACAAACCGTAGCCGGGTGCCTCGTCGTTGAAAAGCTACCGAAAAACTGTTAACACAACAACTAGAAAGCAGTCACACATTTACTTACCCCCAACAGGGCGTTGGCGTCCAACGTACTGCAGTTGTTCAATATATCCTTCAACTGTTCCAACTCCGACTGAGTGCTCTCCAAATGCAAATCCAAATCTTCCCTGTAACAGTCATTAGTACCAAGTGTACTAACGTCAACAATTCTAATCAATGCATTTTTATTTGTGTACGTATTCTGGACAAAACGATATTAAAAACACCTAATCGAAAATCCTTGTAATTAGTCGATTCAACAAATACCAACCGAATTGCTCATCGAATGTAAAACATAATAAAAAATCGAAGAAACAACGATAACATTTGTGTTACTCACCCAGTATTAATTCTTAAATCCCGCCTAGCAACAGTCATATCATTGTTTAATGAATTTTTTTCAGATTCATCGGTTTTCTCATTCACTTCGATCGTTCCCTTCCGTCCAACATTTTTACTACTCAAAGCATTCGTATAACTGCCATTTATTAAATTCGTTAACAATGTATCCCTTGATGTTGGATTCAGAAAGATCTTCTCATTATTTGGACTAGTTTCATTTTGTAAATTGATTAAATTCTCTTCTGCTGTATCGTTGTCTGATAATATATCCTCCACGGACGGTGCCAATGTCTCATCGGTCTAACAAACAGTTCGTTTAAGAACAACAATCAAATCGATTTAGTTCTGTTATTACCGCATAATCCGGTTTATCCCATAAAATATTTGAATCTTGGCTGGCTTCATCCAGCAAACTGAACGACGATTGCGGTGAATGGACACTATTCGACGACGCTTTTGATGTGGTAGGCGTTAATGGGCTGTTCACCTTAAAATAAAAATTCTTTTATAACATTTTGAAATGGTGCCAAATGAATTTGATTCCGAACAAAATTTCTACAATTCAAAGCTCATAGTTTATCTTATCGAGGCATGCATATGACGCAATTTCACATCACATGGACGGACATGCTTTTTACTATGACTATTGAAATTCATTTATGTAAATGGGTTAACGAAAATTGTTTACACAATATCGATCCCACATACCTTCTCCAACATAATTTCCTTAATCTCTTGTTCAGCCTCCATAAAAAAGAGACAACATTATACAGAACTATGACACAATCTAGTGAAACACTTACCAAAGGATCATCCACTTCGTCCTCCAATAGATGTTCAACCGTTTCGATTTCAGTGTCCAATTCACTGATGGTCGGTCCGCCTTCCTGATGATTCGGACTCTCTTTACGTGCTTTCGTCTTTTTGTTGGGATTCTCGTTCAGCATTAGAGGCATGCGACGTTTAACGCCCACACTCATCCGCGAAGCAGACGGCTGTACGAGGGTCACAAGGAATTGAATCAACTGTAAGGCAACAAAGACATATACATCAACATCTTTAACAATGTGTCCTTCTGTTCACCACCTTATTTACAATTTGTTGTTGTTTCATGTGTTTTTGACGTAATAAAGCCAATTCTCGCCATAGAACACTGTTCTCTCGTTTCATTTCAGATAATTGCGAGTCGACATTTGTTTGTCGGCCACGTAATTGTTTCACATCGGTCAACACTTTGGCCAAATCGTCGTGTTTTATCAAATTTTGATTAGTGTTCTCAGTGGTCTTGGAACCAGTGACCTTTCGTTTGATGTTCTTCAGTAGTTCCGGTTGGTCTTTTTGGAAATACGGATGGTAGAATTGGATCTCGTCCTTGTCGGTGTCCATAGTGCCATTTTCGACGCTGGAAATCTTGTGGAAACCGTCTGAAAGCAATGAATAAACAGTGTGACGGAATTTAGTATGTTAATAAATAGACGTGATGTATTATGTGAGTTAAATCGATTAAATAATACTAACACATATTTAATTGACGAACGAAACTGCTCATGTTGTTGTGTTTGTAATATAATGGCAACAAATCGTACCAGAATTGTGCCTGGTTCTGTATAATGAAACTGTTTCCAGTCTGAAACAAGGAATTTCGAAATTAATTATTAAATGAGCAATTATTGACGCCATTGGAATTGAAATTGTATATTGACCAGCACATATGGCAACCAAAAGAGAATTTATAGAATTTATTGTAAATTGATTGTAATGCCAATAGAGTCCTTACCGTTCCCCATGATATTAAGTGATCAGTGCTTGGATCATTAACCATTTTCCATAATTTTCCTAAAAAGGCTGGAACATTGACCGTATTTTCCCCAAGTGGTTGCATTCTAACAAATCTTCTTGGCAATCTAACACAAGCTATTTACAAATGTTATATGCAGTAAAAATGATTATAACAATTCTTATCGACGATATGAACACTTTGTTAACTTATTAACAAATAAATTACTTGCAAATTAATAAACCAAAACATTCAACCATCTTACAATCACACTTCATTGCGATTGCGAAGTTGTGTCTAACAAGGTTACCAATTTCGGGTAACTAGGGTAAACGTTTGTCTTGTTACCAATATAGATTTTGGTGTGTCTGTTTTCGAATAGATGTCTGTACTTGTATATAATTTAAATTTAAAATTTAAACAATTTCACCTTTTCAATTAACTATGAAATTAATAGTCGCTAACGAGATTCTAGTTAAAACTTATTAAAATGTTTGCTTGGTAAACATCTACCCACGACTGAATAGAAAATGTATTCAAATCCATTCACGATTTATTATTCAAACACATAAACTTTTATCAATGTTTTCGTCTTAAACAATTAATAAATTCAACCGATTTAAACGTAGAACGATAAGAAAAGCTATTAAAAGAAAAAAATGTTTAACAATCGCGTATTAAGTTGGAACGCTGAATGACAAACAAATTCATAAAATCGATGAGAAATTTCGATAATTTTGCAAGATAAACGAACAATAGAAGATGATATAAATTTGATAATAAAACAACAGCATCTGAATCTGCATCCAGATCCATTCAATCCGTAGCAGTGCAATGGTGACGGTAGATAATTTCGCGTCGAAATTGTACACACTCTTAAATCGGAAACCAGAAGGTAAATATAAAGACAACAATTTCGATTAGAATTCCAACTTTATTGCAATGATTTCTAATTTATAATCTACATAAAATTACATGTAAAAATATCATACATTAAATTTATAACACATAAAATTTTATTGATTTTCTTATCAGTCGCGCACGCTCACGCAACTGGTCCGTCGATTTCGCGCTGTTTCTTTCAAAAATCCTTGGCAATTTTTAGATGAAATCAAAGAATGGCGTCTATTGGGCCAAGAGCACGATGGCACATTGCTCTTCACTTGGCTACAAACCGGACAAACCCACATCGGACTGCACAACGTCCAAAACAATTCACTCGACATTGTTTACACATTCGAAAAGCAGGAGAATTGCGTGCAAGCCACAATAAATCGCGACCACAATTACCTTGCATTCGTATTAAAGAATGTTAATGAACAACAAACAACATACACCCCATTTATCTATAAAATCGACACTAAACAAGTGTACGATTTGAAATTGGAGCGCTCTAAGCAAGTGTTCCTTCAATTCCTCTACCAAAAACAGTCGATCTTGTCCGAAAACCAAACAACAAAGTTCCTTATCTTAATCCACCAAGAGAGTAAGTAACACTTTCGGTGTTTAAACGTGTCTCTCAATGTAATCAACTTGCAGGTATTTTACAGTACCAAATCAAGTGCGATTTAGAGTGTTTAAATGACGATTCATTCATTTACGAGACGCTAGTGCGCTCATTTTCATGGGCACAATGGGATCCCATCCACCAAACACTCTACTACATCCACAACAAGAAACCCAGTCGCTTCTTGGTGGAGGGTGAAGAGGAGAGCACCCCATTAAAAAGTCCCAACCAGAAAATCGCGCCAACATTGTCCGGTTTACAATTCCACGACGATTTGCCGCACGAAAGTGTGGTAATATTTTCGTTACATAAAAATGCCATCAAATCCATTGATATTTCTTACAGTTAAATATACCACTAAATTTGCCACATTTAACAACAAACACAAATTGTGAAATCTACGAAGACGACACTGTGCCACTAAGAATTCACGATTGTTCCCTCGATTTGGTCGTTTTGACTGATTCCAATGGTTTCGTTTGCATTTGCCATCATTATCTTTACCAAGTAATCTGTAAGATTGTTTCAATTCCGTTTCATCATCGATTTTCCTCTTTAGCCCATACAGCCAGTGGTGGATTTAAGCGAGGATGATGACAGTCCTGTCCATTTCGCTTATTCCGTCACAATCCTACACCAAAGTTGCGTGATCAATTGCGTCGTCCCTGAAATACCATGGAAGAAAGCGAAAACAATTCGACCGCTCTTCAAACTGCACGGTATCCATTGAATTCCCATTACATTTCCAAGTTAATGTGCTGTTTTAGGGGACCATTTGGTGGTGTTCGTGCCGGAGATCTGCACACATTTACTAGACATCGGCATTATGCACGAACCATGCTGTCATTTAACATTAAAACCGATTTTAAGCGACATTGAAACGCATCTCATCTGTTTAACGCCGTTACAAACGTTAGGAAACAAATATGTCGTTAATTTGGCCACATTAGATCTGATCGATGTAACAATAGAGAAGAATCTTGTAATGGAAACGTTCAAAAGTGATACACTGTTGGAGAACAAATTGTCCGTACTTCATTACCTGATTCTGCATTGTGGCGACTTGGAGGCCGCTTCAGAGGTAATAACAAAACAATTTTAACACAGCCATAATTTGAAATTGGTTCCCAGTTGATAGCATGGCACGCCGAACGTCCATTCACCGTCGGTTTACCACAAATTCTAAAAGAATTCCTCATTGGCAGTGCATTTGCATCGGTCCAACGTAATCTACCTTCAGATGCAAACAATTTAATCAATTTATTACCGATTACAACACAACGCATCGGCTCTGAATTGGAAGTGAAATTGAACGAGCATTTAATATGTCTGTCGCAAGATGTACTGTGGAATGCAAGTATGATGCTCTTGTCGCCCCAACAACGCATCGTCCCCTACCGTACGGACATATGGGTGAAATTGTGGGAGCAATTGGCGAAATTGTCCAAAGGCAAGCAACGATTCAAGCCCAGTCAAGTGGTGGAGAAGTTAATGATCTCGTTGGTGTGCTACCAGCCGGAAGTGTTGTCCCGTTCGAGTACACCGATGTCGCCGGGCGGCCCATCGACGGCCCTCAACGACTTCCTCAACAATCAGTGCGGCAAACGGTGCCAAACGGACGCATTGCCCTTCTTCGAGATAGAAACGTGCACGGCCAGCAAACAGGAGCACATCATTTCTGTGGTAAAACAAATGGAATCGTTTTGGTGGCATGTTTAATGAAGTGTTGTTGTAGAATTTGAGGGAACTTAGTATGCATTTACTGAAACAAAGTGCTGAGAACAAAATGAGCCGATTCCAATGGCAAACACAGACACCGATGCATGTGCATGCCGTTGCGACACGATATATAACAGCACAATTAGACCAAAGTCGGTATCTTTGTCAGATATTATGTAAAGCTTCCACTTATGAGCCACGACACGAATTGGACAAGGGATTCGTTTATATGTGAGTGCAACGAACGCACAGCTTTTTATCGAAATTCATGTACTTTTGTGTTTCCAGTAATCAATTATCAGAAGAACGTCGTTCAATACTTTTTACCATATTCGAACGGTATTATTTGGCGGTTGAATCAATAGCTTTCCCATTACCGCAAGGTTTTACATCGTTCTTCACGTTTCTCGGCTACAAGACACTCTCTTTCGATATGTTCTTGCAGTATGTGACGAGGAACGTGTTCGAATTGCAAATAGACGTGATGAAGATCATTATGGCCGATATAGACAACAGTAAGATCGGTTTAAAGCGTAAATTGAAATTAATCACATTGTTGCCCCGTTCGAGGGGTAAACGATTATTGAATCAATGGAATCATCCGATTAGTTTGATGTTAAGAGCTAGAGAACATTCGCTGAATGTGCTGTCCGGTGTGGCAGGCGCGACTGGACGCAGTCACGGTGTACAGAGGAACAAAGGGTTCAGAGGTAAGGATGGATTTGGTATTTCGAATGGGAATGATGGCAGTGTGTTTAGGTTTGTCAGCGTTCCCCTCGAATGATCAACTATCGCCTTTGGACACATTTCTTGATTTATTAACGGCCAAAGCGAGCTTAACAGACTTGGATTTTGGATTATTGATCGAAGCAACTGAAACGTCAACTGAGGATTTTTTGTAAAACAACATTTTGGATATTATTTTAACAAACTTTATTCATCACAATATTACATTACTGGTTGAAATATTGTTTTTATTTATAAATGATAAATTCTATGGTGCGCTCTCTAATTTTATTTGAAAAAAGTGTGAATTATTTTAAATGTGATTAATAAAGGGAGTAAATAATATGTTTTATTAAATTTGTTCCTGTTTTTTTTTAATATAGAATCTATATGCCATTTTTTATTTTCACATTGACGAATACAATTGACGGAATTTTTAAATATTTTTTCTCTTTTTTTTTCATCTCCACCTATATCACAGATTCTAGAGTTTAATACTTATAAATACTAAAACTTTTCACTATGACTAGTAATTAGACATCGATATACAACGATAAAACACGTCTCATACATTATATCTTATAACCGAGTGATAAAATATCATATTTCCTTTTTTTATTATATAATATATATATTGGTGTATATAATGAAAATTCATATATATTTGTATAATTTATTTATTATTGAACAACATTTCAGACAGATTTCTAGCGAACATATTCACATTGAATATAAAGGGGTGAAATTGAAACATTTTTTTTGACTTTTTTCTGTTTCTTTTTAGGACGGTGAATATGATAGCTAAATTTACTAAATATATTATATAATATTACATAAAGGGTCTAAAACTAACTATATATTGCCATTTTTATAACTAAATGGCTAATTGGTCGACATTGTTTATCAGTTTTTAGGTCTATTCAACTAATTTGTAGAAATAAATAGAAATTGTTTAAGCCGTCTAAGAACTCTAACAGTTTTGATTTGTCATGACAAATTATTTTTTTTTGTAGTTTTTTTTTTAATTTGCTGAACACAGAGAGTATTTCCAAGCGACAATTTTCAACATAGACTTTATTCTGTTTTTTTTTAAGTACATTTAACAATAACACCATAGATTGGAGTGGAGTAAACGGAAAATACGCAACTAATTGAGCGATGAAGAGTGAAATAGAAAATTAACGACTAATTATAATATTTCAGTCAAATATTTTGTTATATAAAATAGGTCCCTTAATAAATAAATGTATAGATTATTTTATGTATACACTTTTTTTTTTTATTCATATCTCCTTTTTAATTTTGCTGTTGTCCAATAATATTTTTCATAATACATTTTTCAGTTCCCCCTAATATAATATAAAATTTTCATCAATTCTACAAAACACACACATATAGAAATAACGTATGACGTTCTCATATATTTTTTAATATATACTTTTATTTGCATATACGCGAACCGTGATACGTTATTCGAGTACAACCGTTTTTTGAACTGTTCAATATTTTTTTAAGGTACCAATAATTAATTTTTATTGCTTAAAGAAAGTAACAAAATCAAGGGCTTGCAAATAAACCAGAAAATATTATTAATATCAGTATTTGTTGGTAAAACTCCCCATCCGAAAGTGTCGTATATTTTTCTCACCTTTTACGACCCCGACCAAATGATTAATTGAATGCCTGTCGAACAGACACAAGATTTAATTTATTTTTACAGCCATTATATAATAAATGAATAAATCGCCCTAATATTGGCCAGAAATTTATGGACTGTAAAAAATCAATTGAACGAATTGAAAAAAATTCCGAAATATCTGTAACAAGCTATTAAGAAGCGAGAGCAGCCCCCAAAAGAAAAGTACGTGATAATTACGTTCTGATTTAATATAAAATTACATTTCTGGACCGTAGAGAGAGAGTATTGCTCTTATTGATTGACTTTTCCCTCCAGTGAATAGCTGTACACTTTTCAATACTTTATTAGAATACGGAAAAGATGAGACAACCAAAAAAAAATCATCAAATTAAGCTGGAAATTATTGATGGCTCTTTCACTTGTTGAATTTTGATTATATGGAAGAAATTAGAAGGAGTATTTGTGTTCATCATTTCATTCCTCCTAGGGTCATAGGTAATTTGGGCGGCTTACACAACACAATAGTCCCATATGCTTGTATAATGAATTTCTTCGATGTTTATTGGTCCACTGACTTGTTAGGTCCTCTGTTAGAGCCGCTGATCTCTCTAGAAAAAAACCATTTGCACAAACAGTGGAAAAATGGTCCGGATAATGAAGTGGCATTCTTTCGGCAAACACACCTATATATCGAGTTGAAACTCGAATTTTGCATAAACTTGTCCACTATGTGCGAGGCAAAACATTATTGCTTGATGAGCTTCTCTAAAGCTCAAACATAATTAACTTTTCTTCATGTATACAAACTAGATTGGTGGATTGTTTAAAGTTTTTCTTTTTAATTATAGAAAATTTCATTTAACTTTCAAAAGTCTCTTCTTTTGTATCATCGTTCTCTAATAAATCAATTAGTGAACATTATTAAAACTATCACGTACCATCGTGCGCTCGGTTCGCTGCCTTTTTAACTGATTTCGAATAAAATGTGACTTCAATTTAATCATATAGAAAAGTAGTGCACTTATATCATAAAAATGCCGTCTTATTTGATATTAGAAAACAAATTACAGTGGACATGAAACGGATTTTATAGTGGCAGTAAACGAGTTAATATTCATTTAAAATAAATATAATCACATCATGTTTATGTGTGCATAAGCATATTTAACGATATTTCAGAACATGTTGTTGGTTTTCATTTTTCTCGTTGCCTATTTCGTTTGATGAACAATATGCCTTTCTCATTGTCTAAACTGAATACGATTTCAAACTGAAATTTATAAATTTCCATGTTCATTCACATAACAACTTGAATACTTCATTAAATCTATAGTGGAATAACGTTATTGTCCACATATTTTTCTAAGCAAATTTCGAGAGAAAAATTGTTAATAGGATGATTATAAAGGAGGGTACGTTTGTTTTGCCACAAATATATATTTAATCAGAAATGATACCATTATATGCTTATACAAACTATTTAAACCCATAATAATGTAGAACAACACCTCACTTAAGTGCAAGAACAATGGACAATACGAGAACAAAGCCATTATCTCGAAATTATTATTTAGTTCTAGAGATGTTCTCTATTGTCTACTTTGTATTATTTAAACAGGTGAAAAGGGGGACGGACGAAAAAAACAATTCACTCTTTAATAAATCGTCGATAATCCGAAAATGATGAGACTCTTACCTAAATTATTCTCCTGTTTCGGCATGTATTCCTGCATGTCTTTAAGTATTTTCGAAATTTCCTGCGAATCTTTTGTAATACTACACAATTCTTCTTGATTGAAGTCTGGTGTTATTTGTTTACATAGTAATATTTGGCTTATAACATTACCCAAATTTGATGGTCCAGCTCTATTATCTGGAAATAAATGGACGTAGTGTAAAACATTTACCATGTAATGTGAAATGTATGTTATGTAAATGAATATCATTTGAAGGGAAAATATTTCTGTGACATTTCCGTAATTAAAATAGTGAATAGTTTAGTATTAATTACAAAATTCAATCGAATGGCTTATAATCAACTGTTAATTGCTGTGTGCTGTTAAATTGGCGCACTTTTCTTCTACAGATGTGCAATTCTGAATGAGTTTTCGGATAGTTTACCGTAATAGCCGGACATATCCATGGGAATGATTTGAACTAGTCGATGGCACTTGGTGAGTTCACGAAGAAACAGTTGAGACATGAAAAATAGAAGAACTAGGTGAGGGTTGTCGGCTGGTATTCCTTCAGCAACTGCACTATAACAAAGGAAACACTCAAAATACAATATGTTCATGTAACATACATACATACATATAGAAAATATGTAACTGTTTATATCTGTGTATGAAAAGGGCTTTGAAATTGATTAATAGTAGGAACATAAGTGTTTGTGACATTGATGTAATTACAAAATATCAACTTATAAAAGCGATGTTAAGGAATCCAAGGGGGTTCATACATTATGTCCAATATTCAATGTACCTAAATTTCATTTCTGTTTCTAAAAAACCTTGTTCATGTCTCACAAATAAAATTGTGAATGTCTACATTGTTGGGCTTGTGTTTCGAGACTCTTGACTCAGTTTAATAATGAGATTTCACAGTTTCACTGTCTGTTCTTCAAGTCATCTTAAAAGCAAGACAAATAATAGCAAAAATTCCCACCACACATTGAATAAACGGGGTGCATTTGTGTTGTGTGTGTTTTTATTATTGTAATTATATTTACCTGCGTAATTGGGGCAAAATTAATTGGCTGGTGTGTTTACAGGCCTCAACACAATTGCGTCGTAATTTTCTGATTTTTTCACGTAATTCTGGACAATCCCTCGCTTGTCCAATATGAATTAGTAGATCTCTGAACAAGGCCACCTGTCCATTTATGTCAATAATTAACTGGAAAATAAGAAATATGTTACAATATTCCAGTGTGGTACATGAAATATGCACGATGTTTGAGGAAGTATATGAAAATTTCTACTCATACGAGGCGCAACAAGTTATTTATCGACTAAAAGAAAACCCCATAGACTTATAAATAATTGAATAGAAAATTGTCTCTTAAGTGAAATTGAAAGTGCGTGTTGAACATTTCCGTATTTTTGATATTGTAATTACGTTGCATTCACGGTTCAATATCATATATCTATATTGGACTGTTTTTCGCACAGTTTGTGCTTTAATTAAGCTTAGTACTAGGAAGCAACAAACATATCGTATTTAAATGTGACTGAATAGAAATGATTTGAAAAATAACTGTAATTGTGTAAAGAGTTTTAATTTAATTTTAATTAATGTTTGCCTATTCAAATTGATATATCGAATTTTAATTAAATTTACACAAATTGGCATGTATTTATATTACAAAATCTATAGAAATTTGTTATGTTACAATATCTTTTGACATAAATAAAATCAATAAATCGCGCGTCATAAATTATTTAATTTTTTTCTCATAAATGAGAGTTATAGAAAAACAATTACATGTTTGTTGTCTAGAAGAAGGCAAATGAATGTGGAAACATTCAATTTTGCCTGTCAATATTTGTTTTCTAATGACTGTACATTAATTTCAGCAAAGCCGCTTAAATACTTGAAAGTTGACTAGCTTTAAGTACATTGTTAGTTAATTGCACAATATTTGCGCAAATTGTGGAAAAACTTCATTTATTACATCCCCATTCCACTTGGAGAGCTTTATATAATTAACTAGAAACCCACTTTTGTGCTAGTTTTCGTCATACTTCCACTTACGTTTATTATACTAAACTGATACTTAGACAGTTTCCAAACTAGACAAAACTTGTTCCGACAAAATTGATACATATGTAAAGAGGTATATTAAATAGTTTTTTATTTCTCTTTTTTTTTGTGGAGTTTAAAGAATCCAAAAAAACTCTCATTCTCAATATTTGATGTCATGAAAATGTCCACAATAAATCATCGAACTTATATAGAAAAGTTTCCCCATTCTTATCGTACACACACACACTTCTTGCATGAAATTATATACTGAATGGCTTTTTTCCCTTATCAATTTGAAAAATCCTCAAGACCGATAATATGTTTGATTAAAGCAATATGTAAAATGCACAGTAAATGGGTTTATGCAAATAATTTGTCGTACAAGCTAAAGTAAATGTAACTAAGAACTTATAGTAACACCAAAGCAGATCGATAAAAGTTTTGCATAGTAAATTTCAACCATCCTAATTTAAATACACTCGCTTAGCCTTTAACTGTGTGACGTGTAGGGTTGTAGCAAATGTATTGGGAACAACTTTTACACATTTTGAGGGTCATGTGGAAATGTTCTTATCCGAAAGCGGCTTAGTAGCAAACTATCTAATTGACATAAACTAGAGAAAAGTGCGCGCATCCGGAGAAAAAAATTCAAATCCCCATTATTCAATTTAAGCAACATTTAAGTATTTTTCTCGGTTTTCCTGCCACAAACGTATACTTAATTATTAATCAGATTTGAAGCGTTGCTAAATAAGAATGTGCCTTTATATTGTTGTGTGTTTGAGGGCAGTGGAAACAGTGTCATTAGAACAGCGCATTTGCAATCTAAAGAGCGGCTGTTAAGGGAAAAATCGGCCTCTCTCGACGAAAATCTATTGAAAATGTAATGGGAAATGAAATTATTACATCTTTCGGTGCTTGTGCATATGTAGGACCGTTTTCCACATTTTAATTAAATTTTTTCCACGGACATTCCGTTATCATTATAATTTAATTGTATATCAAGACAATTATTTGGTTTTAAAAGCAAACATGTAAAAAACAGAGAAAAATGTGACTAATACAATTTGTGTGCGGTTTTGTCCATTTTTTGTGTCGTACATTTTTAAATAATATACAGGAGGAAAATTTTTCGAAAAAGGAATATAACACATCCCCGTTATTATTATATTTCGATAAGCATATAGTTCTCCCAAGGGCATTCGATGTAATCTTGCAATGTATATCGAAACCTTAATAGGAAATTGATTTTTATATGCACATTTTCTGGTGAAATATTCAAATGCACACAAACAGTCGAAAAAATTCATTATGTAATCAATTCCTGTGTGGAATGTAAATTTCTAATTACCGACGTTCAATTGCAAGTGCTTCTTACACAATTATCTTATCAACGATGTTGAATTTCTGCTACGGATGCATTTCTAATCAGGAAAAAATGACTAAAGTTAATTACATTTTGTGTGTACTGCACATAGGTAGTGGAAACCTTTGTAGATGATTTTCAACGAAATAAATCCCCAATCTTTACATTTACGAACAGCGCTTTGCTGTATCACAAGTTGATAAAAATTTAATGATTCCATTGAAAAGTCTATTCATCGAACAATAATAGCGGATTTTTATTATTTATTAAATGGAACGAACAAGTGAACGCACATAAGTCAAGAGTTTAGTATTTTTCTCTTAGTTTCTTTGCTCATATGTCGACATTTTTCCGAAAATTTTTGAAACATTTTTTATGTAATAAATGATGCTTTTTTCCCTTTAAAGTAATTAACTTTCTCTCAGTGTGCGACTAAAGAACAAAAAAAAAACTAATTAATTTTTTAAAAACATTAACAAAAGACTTTTTCATTTCGTGTTGTCAAGGTTGAATTCATATTTCACTTTGTATCCGATCCGGAATTGATAAGAAAGTCAACAATAATAACATAATATTATGTTAATTCTCCATATATTTGCTTGGAAGGTTGATTAGGTAAATAAAGTATTATAAACAGTGTTATGGTAAGTTTGGTGGAAAGTTGCTGAGATACTTTAGATTCGTGGCTATATTTGCACCCTTTGGCTACCACCGTCCCCCAAATGTAACCCTTAATTAGTGTATCAGTGGAATTTATAATTAAGTCAACTTTAGGTACAAGTTGATTTGATCAAAAAGTTGCCGGTGTGTTTGTAAACAGAAATTTCTTACATTCGCTGCATATTTTAACGAACACGTTGCACTATTGTTCAACAACGTACATTTCTGTGTATGTTGAGAGAAATCTTTGAGGTTTTTCAATAACAAACAACTAAAAACCATTGCATAAAAGGGGATTTTTCGCTTTTCAACTATTGATACGTTTGCAGCTTTTAAGTTCGTGAAGCAAACAGCAAAACCTGAAAAGTGTATAATGAATTAGATGATTTCGAACGGTGCAATGGGCGACAAAAAACACGCAAAACTCTTTGTAAACAAGCGTGTCTTCCATTCTAATTAGAAAAATACAATTTATTTAAATCCGCTTGTTTATTATTTCCATTTCTTTGCAATGGACCAATTTTATATCGCGTTCGATTGAAAAACAGTGTAAAAATATAAATAGATTTTTATTATGCATATACACACTCACTTTATTTTGTCTTGTAGAAAAAGTTGCCACTTTTCTAAATGGAATTAGGGACAAGTAAACGGAGTACGCTTAATTTAAAAATAATATTAGACGAAAGTCTTGTTGGTGCCTGCGACGCATAAAATCACATATTATTGTTAAATAATTAATAACAAGACTTCCATCTGATGGGAGTGCTAAAATTCAACGAAAACCATCGGATATTAAACATATTTTTCATATTTTTAAACAATTATTCTTAATGAGCAGTAAACCCATTAACCCTGTAACCTTTTCCACAGTTGTATAAAGAAACACATTTTACTAACAAAAATATTTTCTTGTTTAAGTAATTAGATTCATAATTTAGTGTTCACGCAATTTTATAATCACGTTATTATATATAATGATTTGTTCCATTTTTCGTTGATGGAAACGCGCTTTTTAGTGGCTTTAAAATTCGAAAATACGTCACACACTGTGATTAGATTTATTGTCCACCATAAAACTGGGCGTAATTATTAATAAAAAAAACTACGCTTATCACAAGCAAATCATTGCGACTTTACATAAAGATATACGTGTTCTACTTTACATTTATATTATGTTAACATATTGATTCTTAATCAAACAATAAACATAAATCATGTATCGAGTTAAATGAACTTAAAATCCAAAATTTCATAAGAGAAAACTTGGCAAATGTGATTTGTTCACAAAATGAACGTAAATTCGATGAAAATTAATTAAAAGCCTCCGCAAATGTTGATTTACTCTTTTATGATCGACGGTGCGTGTAAATAACAGCAGGTACATTAATTTTCAACTGCAATCATAGTGGCTACTCTTTTTCGCAATGAGTGCGCTCTTCACATTGTGCTAAGTACTAGTGCTCATACTTGCCGTATTTTAAATAAGTCGTTGTTGGTTAATTAAAATTTATGATTTTCACCAAAATCGATATGAAGAAAGAAAAGGTTGTGTCCCTGTTGTAAAATGTTCATGTGGGCCTTGTTAGGGATATCCACAATAAAAAGTTAAGTAATATTTCAGTAGCACAGCAAAAAGCGCAGCAGAAAGTTGCCTAAAATTCAAATGTTGCCACCAATCAATTTGGTAAAATCGAAAATATGATATCGTTTAAGCAACAAGTGTCCAAATAATTTTTAAACACTGCAATTTTTAGCGGAATGTTCGCACTGCACTTGAATTAAAAAACGTCAGATGTAAAAGTTTTGCGAAAAATTCTAAATATTGTACCATCACCAACATTTAAACATTCCCCAAGAAATGGTAAAATGCGTTCAACAAATATACTTTGTACAACAGTAAATTGATGATAATTTGAATGGTTTATGATGATGAGATGATTGGTGTGAGATGATCGTGCAAGGACCCACCGCTGTTAAATTGTCGTGGTCGTGATGGTGGTGAGACATGCCGCGTAGTGTCTCAATCATCTGCTAGCGTACTTGTAAGACCGCATGGTAGGGCCAAACTTAGCGTCCTCATCGGCGTCGGCGTCACGCACTGACTGACTGTACGTCCATTCTAGCGCACATTGCGCACCGAATATTACATAGACATGGTTTTTGGACACATTCTTCATCTGTGATGGTCGTAAAGCGAACTTAACTCTAATCATTTTTACACAATTGTTTTGATATTTTGCAAAATATCGAAGAACGGCAATAATATTATACGGTATTTTAAGTTTGTAATAAAGTATAGGACGTTATTACTGTTACGTGTTTCGTGTTTCACTCTAAACAAACCCCCTTATTCTAATATACGATTTTCATTTCACTTGGTTTATATTCCAACAACACATGCCCTACTCTTGTTCAATTAATATATTTACTTGAAGAGTTTATTGTGTGGAGTTTTTGAAAGAAAATTTAGGGGTGCGAAATGTGACGGTTTTTAAGGCCATTTCAAATAAATCATAAACATTTTCCAAATATAAAACATACAAGCGATCAACAAATGAAATTCATTTCACTTAATATTCATGATTTATGAGCATTTCGAAATAAATTTATGCAAATATCCATAAATATTTAAAAACTCTCTAGAATATATAAATAACAGCGTACAGGTTTATTATTTATATATATAATGCGGTGCGTTTTCACATTTTTCTCGCATATTTATAATCCAGGCTGCGAAAAGTGATTCAGGACAATTCAATGGTCCCCATATGCATCGGTCCTCGGAGAGGAGGAAAATGAAATTGAATCTCTGCTTGCCAACTATTACACGTGTTTCCCTTTTGCCCATACAAAAAAAAATGCTTAAATATTGCATATTTCAATTAGCGTTTGCTTTTACTTAAAACTAAATATTTATTGTTTATTAAAAGTGATTCCACTGTCTATCAGATCAATGGAGAAAAATGTAGCAAAGTGAATTTGTAAAAACTGTTTTTATTGATTGATGAGCGCATGTGGATTTCTTAATTTTCTTCTACCACATTCATCTAATTCGCAATGGTACATTAATTCTCGGCCAGCTTTTTGCATGCGTCCCCATTTCCTACACGCACCCAAATTGCATCAATACTTTGGTGAATTGTCTATAATTTGTATAGAACGAGTGGAAAGTGGCCGAATTGGGCGATTTTTCACCGTTACACGTCCACATTTTCACTAGAATTAAATGAGTAAAAAGTCGTTATATATTTATGCACTAAGTAACATTTTCCGGTCCACTCGGGATTAATTTACCGTTTATTGTAAGTTATAATTCGAAGACGATAAATCGGTGTGCGGTTGAAGGAAATGTGGGCAATCTGTTCCATCAATCGGTTGTTTTTTTGCCAAATGAGAAGCGAGAAAAGTTAAGATTTACGATAAAAGTGCATTTAAAAGCAGCACGTTTGAATAATCATTTCGATATCAAAAAAAAGAATGTGATGAAAAAACCATGGACACTTTTCCGGGTGAAATGGGAAAGTTTTAACACGTTCCTTGTCTTATTCCTGTTTATGTCGAGTGGAGGTAAACGAAATGTACTTGAGGGATGGGGAAAGCAGCTTATTTTCCTCTCGACAAATGAAAACATTAAACGGTGAACATTTCATTCACATCTAAATATAAATCTCGACTAATTTGTAATTTGATATATTTGATCCTTTCTCTCAATGTGTTGAATTCATTTTTATTTACGATGATTATATAAAATTCTCACTTTACCTTCCAGTATATTTAATTAAAGTCTAACAAATTACACACTTTATGTTATAAAAAAGGATATTAATTAAAAAGCACGTGTACAACGATTATGTTTTTGATAAAGATGAAATTTGATGATCGTGTGTCTGTTTTATAGAAATAATGCCGTTCATTATTTTCTAATTTAAGTAAATCTCGTTAATTGTCATATAACTTGAATGAAATCTAATGAATTTACATAATTTTCACCAATTACAAATGCAAATTGAATTTTATTCAATTTGGGTGAAAAACAATCTGTCTTACAACATGCATCATGTAATAGTTTAACAATTTGTACAACAATCACTCCCTTACATACATGCAACATTTTATTACGCATACATTTGAAGTGTTTCCTCAACAGATAAACAACAATTTCCATATATATGTAGAAAAAGAAAAACACACAGTTTATTAGACATTGAAAAGAAAGTAGAGCGAGAAATGTTAACGATACCGCAACTGGGTAAGAGAAATGCACGTAATATCGTCTATTTTCCGTACTTTTAGTGGGTTTATAACATTTAACTTGTCCCATGCTCAGAACATATTCGAAAGGGGAAAGATAAGCGTTGTTAGTTTGATGACTTTAAGAAAATAGGTGGAAAAATATAGTAAGCAATAATAAAATTCCATAGTTGACAAATACACACATATCGCATTTACATGGACAAAAAACTCGTTTATGTTAACAAACAAACAGAAATGAGAGAAAAATACCATTTGTAATTGATGGTAT
Organism: Silvanus unidentatus; assembly: GCA_963930825.1. Classification (NCBI taxonomy): domain Eukaryota; kingdom Metazoa; phylum Arthropoda; class Insecta; order Coleoptera; family Silvanidae; genus Silvanus; species Silvanus unidentatus. The sequence goes on from OZ005763.1 coordinate 1,064,298, forward strand.
TTCATCCACATTGGCCACAATAATGAACATGAAAACATTTATGAACATTTTCACTCACATTGATTTTTTGTGGTCCACTTGATCGAGGATAAAAACATCATCGGACACTGAAACAAACAATCCTGTTATAAGTGAATAACCGCGTCTTATTGCTTACTTAAATTTCCATAACGAAAACAATAAAGTCTCTTTAATTATTTGTCCTTAGTAGAATTTTATTGATGCAATCAAGTTGTGCGTTTTAACATTGATCATCAACATTTTTATTTTACAACGTGCTTCCGTGTGTAAAGCTCACTTAGTGATTTTTAATTAACTTTATAAGGCCATTCGAAAACAGAACACCTGGTATAACGGTTTTATTGAGAAAAAATTGCCTCTCATTTGAATATTTCTAATGCTTCTTCATATTAAAGCGCTTTTCTTTTAAATTAATTATTAACGGTTTCTTGTGTGTGTTTTTTGATATAGAAAATAGACTTGACTTTATTACAAACAACAACATAGAACTGTTTGTTCATTAAAAATCCTGCTAATCAAATGCAGAAAAGTGCTTTGTAGACGAGCGTCTTTTGAAAATAACACTCACAAATAAAATACCTACACTTTTGATTAGTTTTATATAAGAAATGTGCTGTGTGAAAAGTTTTTGATTAACAAAACTGGGTCAAACTTTTATGTTAAACGAATTATCCTTACATATTTCGTATTTTATAATAGTGCAACAATTTCGCAATTTTAGTTTATTATAAAGACGATATAAATTGTTATTTTCGTTAGGAATTATATTGTTGTAGTGCTTCCATTTTCTCTCGCCTTTCATCTTCTAATTGTTATCTAATTTCTTTGCTCAGGGGCTTTAATGGACAATTAATCACGGGACTTCCACCTGTAAAAAAACTTGACAATATCACAATCTTCAATTAAAAGTGCCAATTTACATTGAACATCGTTGAATAAAAGATGTTATTGAAAAAGAAGACATACAACGTCTGAGTGTAAATAAAACTGGAAATTGGATCATGGTGAAAAAGTTCTTGATCATTTGAATCATATTCGATATTGTGAACTTGGGATGCAGGATTTTTCAGATTTCCGCACACCCTGAGCGCAAATTTCCAAATTGATGAATGAATAAACATTTATTCGAGATGACAAAACAATATTTGAATCAATAACATTCTTTAAACTAGTGTGAATGATTATTGACGTCCGGTGTATGTGTTTTCTTCTATTGTTAGTAACAATAGAATATGAAATGTTAGATTGACCCAAATAGGACAATGTGTCCACTTAAATTCAATTAAAAACACGTACAATGAGGGAAAATATTTCAAATTATAACGATAACAATCACAGTAACATAAATAAAAGTTCCAAAGTGAAATTGTAAAAGTAAATAGTGCCATTTTCTGAGGGGGTTGACTAGTGATGCATGTTTAATACCCTATTACACGCTTTATCCATGGCCCTTAATATTTTACAATCTCTTCGCTTCTCTAACGACTCACCATTTTAACATTAACAAAGCCCTCCAATGTTGTTTTATACATGGAATTCTTTTTATTAAAAAAAGAGTTGCAAAGTGAAAAAAATACAAGAGACCTAGTGAGAGTAAACAAAACGCGGAGACCTAATAAACTCTCTCCTCTCTTTTTGCCAGCATCCCTGTGTGTTGAAATGGCGACATTTTTTCTTTCTTCACTCATCATAAAACCCCCCTCGTCCTATATACGATTTTATATTCTAGTCACATGTTATACACAATTTTTCAACTCGATAAAGAATAGAAAATGTTCCCTTAGAATGCAATTTAATACATTTTGACAGGCATTCACAGTGAACAGCGCTCCTCTCTCAATTCATCCACCAACTTTTTATCGACTATTTAAATAATTTGTTTCGATTAGAAAGTTTTTCATTTAATTATCCATCAACAATATTCCAATTCCAATATGGAACTTGTCTCTCGCTTCTTATTATCATCTTGAGTTGTTCATTAATGAGAAATTGCTGTTGGTTTTTCTTTTTTAAGCACAACAACAACATTTTCTTGTACACTTTCATTAAGACACATTATTAGAAACAGAATAAACTGTATAGAAGTTTTGGTGGGTATTGAAAAAGGCGCGGATTTTTCAGTCATTAAAAACAGTTCGTAATTAGACTTGGTACTAAATTACGTTTTAATGTTATTAAACTTGTAAAACACATTTTATGTGTGTATTTTTATATTGTAACTGTAAAAACTTAACTGTATGACGTATTTTGTGAATTTTACATTTTTCCCTAACCGAAGTACTTATGACGATCATAAAAGCTTAAATTGCCCATTTTAAATGTAAATTCATTTCGGTAACAAAAATGCTTTCTCTTCAACGCACAATAATCACACTAATTGTTTGTTATTGTTGATGTCCATTTCACAATAAACAAAGTTTATCGAATGGGGCTGTTTAAATGTGAAAAAGACATCCACTGAAAGGATAAAAGAGCACAACGGAGTCGATTGTGGGTGGCAAAATGATTTTATCTATAAAAATCGTAATGAATAATTCAGCTTGTTGGTTTTTTGTAAATATATGATATAATACCTACCTGTTTTGTGTGGTTTTGTTGTTGCTGCAGGAATAACCGTTCCTGCTGTTGAATATACATATACTAACATGAACTTGAGTATTAAATGTATATTTGTGTGAATTATAGGGTGGTTAGCATCCAGTAAAATGTATGATTCTATGTAAATGTATGCACAGGGTGATATATTTAAGTTTGTTGAATATTTTGCAGGGATTAGATGAGTTTTTTCGACACTGTATGCTGAAATGTTATTATTACAGTGGTTTTAAATCATTTATACTTCTATACACGCGCACACAGTGCGAAAATGTAAGTTTTAATTAGTTTCATCTGTGGCATTTTTTTTAGTTAAATAATTAAAAAATCCACATTTCCAAACAGAAAAACATTGTTGTGTGTGTTTCGTGCCTGTAAATTTCGAATAAACATGCAATTGTTCCGTTGATTGTGTGTGCATAGAGAATTAGTTAAAACTTGTTGTTTGCTGCTTTTCCCCGACAGTTTTTACCTTAAACGGATCGTAGGAATTGACATAAACTGATGCTCTTCGGCCAATTAGTGAACGGCATCCAATTGAACTGCTACGACGTCCTGCCATCCTTCAAACGACGTACAAATGTAGCACGTTTTCTCGCCCAAACAGCCATACACTTGTTCAACGGCCGACGCCCACGTCGCAACTGAAAGATGCTGCTGAAGACGCGCAAGCTCGTCCATCGATTATATCAACACGTGCATTTTGTGCATATCCATCAGAAATACCATACATAATAAACTGGAAAGTCAAATTCAGAAGTTTAACTAGTCATCCGTCATAATATATGACAAATGCAATATAATACCAGCATTTTCAGAGCTTTCTTCATCTCGAGTGGGCTTTTTCTCTTCTACCTTGATTCAAGTCTCTTCGTTTTAGCGTGTCATCAACATTGGGATCCTGTCTAGCACACTTTACTCGATCCAATTTTGGACCTTATACCGTCACATCACTGTTTATTGTTGCAGGCATCTCATCTTCCGCATTTTTACCAAAAACTTTTGGTCACTTATTAATCAGTTTTATGTCTTTCCAAAGGACTTAACATTTGATTTTTTTCATAACAAAGTTTTGATAATGTAATGATTTTCGTATGTAGGTAATATATAAGATAGCGAAGCGAATTTATTCGTGAATTACCTAGGAAATCTATTTTCGATAAGTGAGATTGAATTTTCTTTTTCTCTCTTAAAAATGTAATAATGCTTTGTTATTGTTTACATGCAAGAGAGGTTTACGATGATTTTTATGAAAGCACAGAGATAAATATCGATGTGTAACAACATTGTATGGATTTGAAGATTTTAATAGCGTCCCCGCAGTATGAAAGTGGCTAAAAGTTCCCATTCTTGAATCGATTCTTTAAATCTAACTTTAAAGAGATAAAAACTGTTGACATAAAAGGTAGTTTTATTTCACGTCTGTCACACAAGCCTCTGAAAAAGTTTGCCTGATAGAAAATAAACTACAGTAATAAAATATTGATTTTTCTTCTTGTGTATACACGAATTGTTCGTTATTTCAAAGAAATTTACATCGCGTTAAGCGAGCGTGTTTCGAAATAAATTCGATCATAAAAATCTGACACTGTTTTATATGTTCGTATATTTGGCAAACAATGAAATTACGATTTAAAAACATGTTTGCATTTTTTCTATACAACTTTAACCATTCTATAATTTATTTGCATAATCCACTTTTCCAGTGTATTTCTTTTCAAGGCATCGTAAACGCAAATGTCCGGAAAATGTCGTTCTTTGGAGGAAGATTACGATCCTTAAGCGTGAAGAGATAAGCTGTATAATAAGTTCATTAAATAATAAGGAAACTTTTCGATACACAAAACGCATTTTTCTTGTTAGAATATTTATTAGCATTTAATATAATTTTTACTACAATCTATTGCATCATTTTTAAATATCTAGAATTTTTTCTTCACAAAAATTACATTCAATATTGTTAACAATCAAACATTAATCTCACTTTCAATCAAATCTTCTTAAGCGCCAATTTTATTTTCGATCAGTTACAAATCGAACTTTACAATTTGGAATTTCTACAGAAATATTTAGGTATATATCATCAGTCGAATACAATAGTAACATTTAATTGGATATTTTTCTTAACTTACATACATGAAATGAATAAAAAATTTTGTTTCAATTCAAAATAATTCACACAGTTATAAATCGATTATATAAAAAAAGTGGACCCTTAAAAATAATAAAAAAAGTTATAATACATTGATATTAATCTGTCGCTTATCTTTAATCTCGACATGGTTTTCCACCTAAGAAAAATTACTAAAATCCGTTTTCAGTTTTATTGTTGGTGAATGACTAATCGGTTGATTAATATTCACTTCATTTTTGATTTTAATATGCGATTGTTGACTTGAACGCACTGCATTCTCCAATTTCGTTCTCAAATCGGTGGCGTGACTCATTAATTTTTTAAACTCCTATTAGAGAAAAAAACACATAACTTTGAATAAAAAAACAACTCTTTTTATCGCTTACTTGTGGATACTTTGGACCAATTTTCATCAACCATTGCAAACTAATTTCGTGCAGCAATATTGAGAACTTATTTGCCGATCTCAATGCTTGATCCACTAGCAAATAACTGACTAGAACTGGCACTAACAGCGATAGCATTTGAATACCTTTAAAAACAAATCAATTCACTTTACAAACTCCCAAAATGTGTGGATTCATTAGAGAATTACTTGCCTTGAAATATATTTCCTAAGCAAGCAAACAGATATGAAATTCATTAAATTTTTGTGGCGTTCAGTTTTCGCTTTTCATTCCCAATTATATGGAAAATTAACTAAACTATTTAAATGTAATCGAATTAGGCAGAATAATGCGAATTTTCCATTATCTTGTGAATGAAAAGTGAACTGTGAGTGTAAATAAATGCAGAAATTACTCACGATTCTGTGGTTCAGCCAAATCAATCAACGATTCAACAGTAACAATCGTTTCAGCCGTTACAGACAATTCACCATCGGAGAATATTTTCCTAGCACCATCCGTATACAAATATTCGACTAATTGTGGAGCCAATGTGTGTATATAGGGCGTTGCAACACTCCTATCGGGATGAGCAAATATGGATTTCAAAGTCCTTACACATTTTAATTTCACTGTTGTATTTGTACTTTGTAAACATTGCCGGAAATGATTGATACATGGATATTGTAGATTCGGTGCTGTGACCACTTTCGATGGTGCATGCGATACAAATACAGCAATCGCCAACATCATGGTCACTTCATCTAATTTCGTTTGATCGCTGCCAGTTTTGGTAAGATCGATGATTTTCGCTAATGCACTCTGCAATAATCGTTGCCATTTATCACAGCTTATATCATTTAAACAATACGTATCGGTTGCTAACATTTTCAAACAACATAATGCCGCCTGTATTGACGGATTGTTGGCCGATATATTTCGATCGTTCACATTCTTCGTTGCTATCTCTTTGATAACGCCCGTTGTCAGATACAATATCGTTGGTAATATTGCTAAAGCACCATGCGGTGAACATAATTTATGTAATATGCTCATACATCCAATGGCAGATGCAATCAATAGTCCCGATTCGTCGTTCGTTTGCATGATTCTCAACGAGTTGACAATCGTTGAATTTGGTGATGGACTCAAATTGGGCAATTGACGTATCAACAAACACAAACACACTTCAAGTACAGCGAATACCAACGATTTGCCCGGCTGCAATACACCATTCTCACCACCTTCGCCCAATTCATCGATATTCATATCATTATTTCGCATCTCCTCTTTCTTTTCATCCAAATGCTCTTGTGCCCCTTTAATAACTTGCTTCAAAACATTCATACATAATAATTGACATTTATTGTTATCTCTAGTTAATATTAAACGGTGTAATACATTACAAAGTTCTATAGCTAACGATTTATCGACCATTAATAGTTGTCGCGTTTTAATTGTATCTAATAATGTACACAGTGCTTCTAAACATGTGATTATACTATCTAATGGCTCTGTTGAACGGGGACTGCACAAAGCCTCCATACAAATACCAAATAACAAATGGAACTTATCGAACGACGTCTCATTCGGATTATTATTCAATGAATTGTCATTATTGATTTGATGTGTTGTTTGTTTCGTTTGAAAGTGTTGCGAATTGAGCCACAATGCGGCCGCATGCAGAATTGGTGGCCAAGTGCTCACATAATGCACTCGGGACGATTCCATTGTTTCGTTTGAATAAAATGCGCCACCATCGTGCGGCAATTGGCTGGAGAACTCTTGCGGTAACGACAACAGTGCATGATCTTTCAATGCCGACATCCAATATTTCGATAAACTCACCAATTCCGGTTCTAATAACGTTAACAAATTCTCACTTTCATTTGTCTCATTGATATTCTTATTACTGTCAATATGATTGCCGTTCATTGCAACAATGTACACTTCAGCGAGCGCTTTTAATATCGCCAATTTCTCCAATGTCAATAAACTCTCATTGTACAAATGTGCTGTGTTGGTTTTATTTTGTAATTTACCAAGTGACGAGACCAACAACTGATGCACACGTCGTAAATCATTCAAATCCCGTGCCACATTCGACCCGATCCACGCTGAACACACTTCACATGCAGCCGCTGTCACATGTGACGATGTGTTCGGTGAGAAAGCGGGCCGCAAAGCGGCCCCAACCTGCGCCTGATACTGTTCCAACAGCAAATGTCCAGGAAACTCCGGTTCCGGCACTTGAGCGAACTTCTCAATAATCTCCTGCAACGTTTTCAGTCCCTCCAATCGCAACGGATCCGAATCACTTGTGGCCGCAATGAAAGCCATCCGAATTAAATCCTGCAAATGTAATACGAGAAAATCGCTCTTCATTCGATTCGTTTGCATCTCTTTCGCTTGCAACAAATCGAAATGTCCCGATTGTCGGTTTGTCTCGCAAGCTGAGATAATTTTCCGTACACATTCAGCAGCGAACACTCGAGTCGGCCATCTTGGCTGCACCGCCGGATGTGATTGATCCTCTTCCGCATGGAATTCCGCCTGATCATCATCCACTTCCGTCTCATCTAAATCCAAATGTTTATTATTCGTGTGTTCATCGTTCATCGAATCCGTGGCCACTGTGAGCACATCTTTACACAAACCCAACCATTCCGACAAATTCTCCGCTGCCAACACTTGCAACATACTTATAATCGTATCATGAATATCTTTTATTAATCCACCATCCGTTTCCGTGTCCAACATACTGAAAAACACACCAGGCAATCCGGTCTCCGTTATCAACAGTCCCTCCACCGTGCTACTCTCGTTCGCCAATGTCATCGCATGTTCGCACACTTCTTTCGCTTCACGTTGCGCCAATTGACGTAGACACGATATCGCCGCTTTCCGTAACAGCAAATGATTACTGGACAATGTACGACATAATGTCGGCACCAACGATGACAGATTCACGTGTCTCGGTGCGAACAAGTGGAGCTGTTGCAGGCATCCAGTCGCTTCCGCTTGCACCAACGGATCCTGATGATCTTGCATAATGGCACAAGCACACAGGAATGACGTCCTCGCCGTGCATATGCTGCTCGTATTGCCCTCCAATTCCGGTCCAATGGTGGTGATAAGTGCCGACAACACTTTACCGATACACTGATGTACATCGATGAACGATTGTGGCACATTTAACAGCAACTTCAAAGAGGATGAGAGTGTCGGCTCGACGTAGCCACGATACATCGGTCCACCGGAGTCGGCAATCAATGCTAACGCATGTAACGACCAAACTTGTACAATTGGCGACGTTTGATCTTGTGCAAGGGCCAATAATATCGATACACTCGTATTCAAGTGCTGACTAGAGCCCATACCGCCAACATAGCGATGTAAACAGCCCAATGCCAGTGAATGGCCGGTACGTGTCGCAACATCCCGTGCCGATTTCAAACGATCGAAACTGGCTTGGGCCAATTCAGCGGTGAATTTCGGATCGGACACGGCCTGAGCCATACGGCCGATCGCCTCGCCCGCAGCACAACGTAGTATCGGATTGGCTGATGTTAGAGTGCTCATTATAAGATTGACAGTGGATTTTTTGATGTCGTCCTGTTCCAGTTGGATTTTCGCTTCGGTTAAGCCTTTCAAGCCGCTTAATAGAGCGGTGAACACGTTCATTTGTACCGCCTCTTGGCGTGTACTGCGTGCATGTTTAATACATTCGGAAAAATGGTCGATCATTTGGACACGATGTTTGTTGGTGACACGTGGAAATATTTGACCGAATAGTAATACGGACATATCGATTACAGCTACACCTAACGGCAATGGACCCGGTATTATTTCGCCCTGAGAATTGGATTTTTGATTAAATTCAATTAGGGTTGTTAATGGGAACGTTACCATTCCAATTCGACGGTACAAACAACATGGATCGTGTTCTAATGCTCCTGAACCGGCTGCACTATTCGGTTGTAACTATAATTAAGAAAGAGTATGGATGGATTTTGTTGTGACTGAGCGAATGTTAAAAAAAACCCAAGCAAAATTCAAAACAGAAATAAAACGAACCAGGATTAGACAAACTACTCACATGTTCACCATCAGCCCTTCGATTAGGTTCCATCTAGGAAAAATGTCGAAACAGTTTTTAATTTGTACTCAATGCGAAAAGAAGCGCTTATCGTAAGGTGGTGTTTTAAATCAATTCTGTTTTTGGATTCAAGCACATAAACATACTGCGTTCTCCACCACTTACCTGATCTTCGATGGTCCTGTGATCGGTCTCTTCCAGGCACGTTCCTAAAATCACCGAATCATCCGCATGGCAAACAGTGCGCAATTGAGATGTGGTCGTATTCCCTTGATTCTCCGTTAATGTGAACTCCGCCACCAACATTCGCAACAAATGTGTATACGATGCTGAAATATTCACAATCATTACAATCCAACACAACGAAATGACATTCTTACTTTCATAACACTGTGGCGGTAATAACAGTAAAGTTTCACATAAACGTAGACGAACCATTGCGGCTGGAGCCTTCAATTGTGGCCCATACGTTTTCAAAATACCGGAAATACTGTAAAAACATCCCCATTAATCTCGCAACAACACACACTGCATCATTTACTTTGTTAGCATAGCGAGTGCCGATTCAATCGGTGTCAAAAGTCTTCGATTCGTATCGTCATTCACCAATTCCGGGCAATGTTCCAGAAAACTGCACATTGCAGACAAAGCGCCCGCTCTCCCTTCTAACGTCACTTGCCAAGTGAACATATCGCCTCTGGCTTTCTCCGAATCCAGCTCTTTGGATGACCTCGGGAACGAGTTCCGCCACAACAACAACATTCTCGGCAACAAACCCCTCACCACCGGTATACCAAGTGTCATAATCGCCCCAATCAAAAGCCATCCGGCATGCGTTCGATTCAATGACAATCGACTATTCTGACTGGCGCTTCGAAGCAGTTCTTCAGCTGTATTAAAAATGATTTTGCCTTTCATGTGCGGCACGCCGAGTGGCGATAAATGGACACCGCCTAGAACAGCCGCCAAAGCCGCACTGTAGCCGGCTATCGCCTCCGGCGACGTTCTGTACTGCTCGATGCCGTTCACACATCGATCGATTAACGGGGAAATTTGACTGGGCACCGCCACACAAATGCAACGTAAACACCAAGCGGACGCCAATCGAGCCGCCTGACACGGATGTATTAGCACACTGACAGCCACATCGATCAGATTCAATGATTGATCGGTGATCAAGTCGTGGGCAGTGGTGCCCAAACTCAGCACCAAACTGCCGATCTCTTGTAAGGCACACACTAACAAATGTTGACTGAACAACGTTTCCTGATTGAAATCTTTCGCATTCTCCGGATTGAAGTCGATTGTGTTCATTTCTTTAACGATTATTTGAGCAATCTCCTTGCATGCCGATGTCTGTGCTTTCTCGCCCAACATTTTGCCTAATATGCTACGTAAGATGAAATTGATGCATTTTCGAGAATAGACAGCATCGACATGCGAGGATGCCGCCTTTGGATTCGCAACTAGATACAAGATATGTGATAGGAATGTTTTCATGTTACGCTCTAACCATAAACTGCCCAGAATTTGGACGAATATCACATAGCCCTGAAAAGTGGCAAGTTAAATGTGGAAATGTGGTTGTTGGAAGTATTTACATGAGTCACGCCAACACGAACTTCACGATTTACACCTGAACTGCCTTTGATTATTTCACCTGTGCCTTTAAGGAAGCCCACACCGCCACGAAGGAAGCCTGACATTAGAATGCCTAACGCTTCATCCAAAGAGACCAATTTGACGCCTTTTAATTGTGCTGTAAATCAAATGTTAGACAAAAAAAAAGTGTGTATTTTTTGTTTCAACCTGTTTTTGCAATGTTTTGGGTCTGTTGAGTCATTGCTATTAAAGCACCCAATAATTTCGCAACGGAACATCGTACTTCGTAGTTGGAACCGTCGAATGCCCGGAAACAGAGTGTTGCAAGACTCTCCAGTTCGGTGGTGTACAAAAAGGGAGCGTGATTGAGCATTTCTAATAAGCAACGCGTTGCTGCACATCGTACAGCCATCACTCGGTCAATTAGACAGTGCCTTGCGGCTTTGTAAATGTCTTTATGTACATTCGATATTGCGTTTCCCATTCCAGCACAGACTTTCTCTAATGTAAGCATTATTTCAATACGTGTCTGGGATTCGGCACTTTTTAGTGATCGGACGAGGATTTGTACGGTCTCTTCGTACGATCGGCCCATCATTCTGCCTAGTTTTTCGTACATTGTGCCAACACAGCAAATTGCAGCACTGAAAACAGAGTTTATGTTAGAGAAAAGTGACGTTGAACGTTTGTTTCATTGTTACAGTCTGGTTGGAAGGAAACTGGGTGAGTCATCCTTGTTCTTAAGAATGTCATTGCATTTGTTCACCGTATCAAAGAGCAGAAACGTGTCTCCCACCGAGAAGAGTGTGGCTAAACATCTGGCTATCAATTTACGTGTTGGAGGTCCAGGAGATTCTTGGATTCGGTTCATTAGTTGTTGTACAAGTTGTTTTTGGCATCCTTTTATGTCGTTCTAGAAAAAAAATACCCATTTGGTACAAAATAAAATACTGGAATAGAGTTTTCTTTTACTTTCTGTGCAGCAACCAAAACTTTGTCCAAGAATCGCAGCCATTCAAATATGAATACGGGTCGTTTTGCTTCTGGTATTTGAGCTAATGATTCTTCATTTAATGTTAAACTGTGGGGTAGTTCCATTGTTTGAAATGTGTATTCAAATCAGTCTTCTAAAAAGAAAACATGCAATTGTAAATTAGGCCAAGCTCATTTTAGGGCTGGTTTATAGTTGTAGTGACCAATTGAGAAGGATCGTAGTTGAACAAGTATTGTAAGGAATAATGGTTAACAAATTTGTTAGAAAAACATTTATTTTACTTAAATATTTGCTTACATCTGTATGGATACGTTCCTGGTATATTATTATTGATCCTGAATTTAGTATGAATAATTATATAAAGTGAGTCATAACTGTTTTATAAATCAGTTGATGAATTGCATTTATTATGTCACTACTTGTATTTAATTCGTTAATTATATTCAGTTATCTATTTGTTAATAATATTGCTATTATTTTAAGAAACTTGATGACATTTTGACAATAATATTACAAATCTGACATGGGGGAAATTGAAAAGTCCCTAAATATTAGTCTTAGTCACCAAAAATTACAGGGCGCTGTTTGAAGTTATATAAGCGCTAATTTCAAAATTATATAATTTTTATTGCACTTTAGATAAATAGGCAGTGAGGAAATAAAGCTCAATTATCAAATTTACACAAGTATATTACTGTTTTCACATGAATTATCATGCAGATAAGAATAATATAAAAAAATATTTATAACTTACAAAATAACGTAACAATGAAAATAAAACTGGAATATATTTACGGTGTTTTTCTTTTAATTATACTCTTTATATCAACTACAATACATTTTTACTTGCTTTTTTACAATCAACATATACAAATTATTGTTATAAAACATTTATACGTATTCATAAAACACTAGATAATTAAATAAAAATAAACGAAATACAAAAAAAAACTGATAAGAGTAACATAGAATAATTTTGGTAAAAGAACATACTCGTCTAAAGCAGTACTTGTAATAATTAATACATAAAGATATTTGTTTATGTATATAGATATAGTTAGGTATTACTTAGATAATAGCATAAATATTAATTAACACATATGTCTCATTTATTTTTCTCCAGAATGAAACTAAAATTGTTTCTTCTATAAAAACTTGATATTGTTTACACTAAGATGTTCGTTTATATTTATTTACATGTATGCCATTGTTTTTTTAAAAATAGATCGTATTAGAAGAAACAAATTTAGCACAAACATACTTATAATATCTTATATACATGTTTGTAATGTAATTAGATTTGTTGTACTTGACGATATACATAGAATTTTTACATTTATCTAAAACTTTTCATACAATTATTACGAAATCATATAATCTAATGCGTGGTCATTGTAGCTAAATTTTCTCACACAAGCAGATCTTCAACGGCGACTTTTTCAACAGTATTAAGTCTTGTGATATCATTATTCAATTCGAGTGATTTGATTTCAACTCTACTCATTATTACAACAAAATGATATTTAATACACTATTCAACATTCAAATAATACATTTAAAATTCAACAAGCTTTCATTTTCTTCATTTATATCAAACGGACAATAACGTGATATAAACGTGCTTTTAATTCTCTTTTACTTCACATGTATATTGTCTGAGTTTTATAATTAACTAGTAAGATATTAAACTCTACGTCAAAGTTCCTCAAATAAAGCTAGTCAACTACACCAGCAATGAATTGAAAAAATTCGATTAAATTTACGTATGTTTATCTTTAGTAATTCTTTGACTAATGTGTTTAATTTTTTGGAATGTATATTTAAATAAAAAGTGAGTTGAAATTAAAATTGCTCAGATAGAAGATCGCAAATTTCAATGGAAACACTCTCTTTGCTCGAACGAACTGTCAATCTGTACATCTGCAACAAAACCAAATCATCAATCATTCCGATAGATTTTCAAACAAACTCATATGTACCTGAGCGTTTTTGTTCGGCTCCAAACGCAACAAACATCCAACTTGTTGCGATCTCATATGAATAATACCAGCACACACGAAATTATCCGGATTCGGATCGATACCATCCAATAATTGCATACCGAAGCCCATGATTTTCGTTCTAGCCGCTTGTAAGTCCATTGGAGTTGCAGCTTTGAATATCTTTTGAGATCGTTGTTGATTTGTGCTGGAAAAAATCACCGAAAATTACCTTAAAACACACTCAATTCCCACCATTTACCTTCCAAGATTCTTCCATCTAGCAAAGAACGATTCACCATTCATTTCAGTTGGTTCAAAGAATTTATTAATAGTCAACGGTAATTTAATGACAATCTTTTGTGGCATACTGTTATAAATAAAATTCAATGCTATACTGGGTGTATCTGCAACAAGGCAACAATCAATCATGTGATTTCAACTCGACTCAATCCACTCACCGGTATAATCGTCGATACATTCGGCATTAATCATTTGCTGTATTTGAGCGCCTGCCTCCAATGTGGGTTCAACAGGTTTCATTTGTACACTTAACTTAGTTGTTTGTTCATCCGACCACATTAAAGTCGGTACAAAATTTTGTAACGGTGCATTCGTCTTATTGCCATAAAATAAACCTAACCGTCCTAAATTCTGTCTAAATTCACTCTTCACACCGATTTGTATTAAATCATTCTCAAATAAAACGCCATTATTTTTACATACAAATTTCTTCAAATTATTCGCCCCTGTTGATTGGGCATTTGATAAATGATTCGATGGCTTATTATAAATATCCCCTAACACATCCAACAACACACCGGTATTACCGGAATTCGGTTGCGATGTTGGCGGTGTGGATAAACCCAACAAATCACCCGACACCGCACTATTATTACTATTCACATCGTTATTGTGATTTGTCACATTTGTCGGACTCTTATTCTCTTTAATATCATTCTCTGGCACTCTGCCCGGCTTCTTTTTCTTCAATACGGCAAGAATGGAACTCTCCCTCTCCGGGAAGGCGGGCATCTCTTCCAACACCGTCGCCAACACATCGGAACTCGCTATGATACTCAATTGCAAATACTCCGATGCTCGTTGCTGTAATTCCGCATCAGCTGAACGCAAATTACTGTGCTGTTTAAATACTTCTTGCACTTGTGTACGAATCTCCGGGAATAGATTGATGAATTTTATATAAGTGGACAATAGCAGTGCTCTTGTCATTGGTGAACATAAATGATACTTTGAATGAAGCAATTGGAATTGTACGGCTGGCGATGAGCGTTGATCGCCCGCTATTAAATTACCAAATTCACCAAGAATATAACCACCAACTTTCACCATATTCTCGTGACAAGCGGGCGCTTGGAGTGCTTCGAACACCGTTTTCGCCGCATACCCTTGCACCTCGTCCCGATTGATGACAATCTGAATAACCCGATACCAAACCTCCTCCGACACATAATCGCCGGCAATACGAATCAAATTCAGTATCACATCCACATACCAAGTGTAATCCGTTGCGTATTTCTCCGCTAATATGGCCACTTTCAGCACCATCTCTTCCCTTATGGAATAATCGGCTGTCTCCAAATAATTCAACATCTCTTGCACAATTTCTTCAGCATTACTTTTATCACACATGGCGTACAATAAATCGACCGCCTGTTGTCGCACCGACACATCTTTCTCCATTTTCATCGATAATATAACGACTTCTTGATGCTTTTTAACGGCTTCATGACTAAATTCGGACGTTGCTAAATGACACATTGACTCTAATGCTAGATAACGTAAATTCGTTTCACGATTACTTAAAAACTGGCCCAATTGATTACATGCACGTACTAATAAATTTGCTTCACTATCATTGTGGATAATTAGACTAATTGCTTCGAATAGAACGGCATTCTTTGCATTTGAATGTTGGACTTTTTTGGATTTTGGTGGTTCTTGGGCTTTGTTCAATATTGTCTCGAGGCATTCGTTCAGTCGGCCACGAACTCCCGGATCTTCAGCTAAATAATCCGGTTTTACAATTGATGTAATTGAATTTTTCGGTTACTTACCCGGTGGAGTGTAGTTTTGCAATAAACGAAGCAATTTTACAGAGAGCCATGGAGCCGGAACGAAATAGTACGTGTAATCTTGTAAATCCGTGTAACTTGCAGTGACAATCTGTGAATCGAGATGAATTAGAGATTGTTAAAGAGTTGTTGAAAGACGCAACGTACTCGACTTAGTCGTGAAACGGCTAATGCAACACATCCTTTATACTCTTCAGGATTTTTCTTAACTAGTGCATCGATGAGACTTGTGGCCGCTGTAACGACGCCCATATGTTGATCGTTTAATAAATGTATTATTCTAGATGTCCATTCACCGCCAGGAATGATTTCCTGTGATGTTCGAAATAGTCTTAATAAACAGAGAGCTGCACTTTGTTTGACAACGTCCATTGTGTCGCCGGAGACAAGCAGTTTTGGGATGTCATTGCCAAAAGCTTCGGCCATTTCTCGACTGCCAATATTCGCAATGCATTGTAATGCAAGATTAACGTGGATTGGATTCCTTGAAGCCAAATCATTTTTGATGCTTTGTATTATGAGCTTAATTAGTTCACTGTTTGTGTTGACTAGTACGGATATAAATAGATAACCCTATAAGAGACGTAAATAAGATTCACTGTTAAAAAATGTTACTTATGTAATTACTATTTGTTTTTCTGAGTATTTATTCGATGATAAAAGATTGACGGCTTCCATATGACCAAAATCAATGTCATGACCAAGTAGGAATATAAAGAGTAATTTGCAGACGTATTTCTTCTTTTGGTATCCATCCAATGTTTTGTCGCCTTTGAATTTGCTTCGTATATTCGCCAGTTCTTTGTTAATTCGCTTGATTTCAGCTTCTTTCGATTTACCTAAAAGACACATGTGGGTTAATAGTGATGGGGTGTGGATTTGTGTTGGGGTATTGTTACAATTTCTTATATCGGAGATAAATACGGCCAAGCCTCGCATACCATCACCACGTACCGCTGGCATTTTGACTTAATTTCAAATCAATTAATCACCTTCCTTCACCTGGACAACAAGTCAAATGGTATTTAGTTACAAATGGTACATGAGTGTTGCTATTTGAACCCTTTAAATATGTTTATTTAATGTGAAAAGGTCACTTTTGACCCTCCCCCAAAAAAATTATCATTATATAGCGGTATTTGACAGACATTGCCAATGACAAAACATTTCATTAAATGAATACTCACGATCAAATCAAATGTTATATAAACATACAACAGATTGTTTAACAACAAATTATGTTGAAAATTAATAGAAAAACACCGTGTGGAAAACACATTAACTTTTTATTCTCTTGATTGGCAATTGATGAGGCAGAAACCCCAAAAATTGTGATACGGTGGCGTTTTTATCGCCGGTATTGACAAGATGGAATTACAGTAAACTGTAATCTAATAGTTAATAACCTCAAACTGAAAACTAATTTTCCTTATCAGTATAACAAATTTCAAGGATATAGTAGTGTAAAATTGCATTTATATGTATGATAAGAAGAATCGCTTATTATTTTAAGCCACATTTGTCGGCAGTTAACTAAAAATGAATTCAATTTTAAATGATAGAAATTGGACGAAGAAGAAGCGTCAAGGTCAAAGAAAAGCCCTGCAACTTGTTTACGTAAACTTCTTACAAGCACAAGAGTATATTCAATAAAAATACGAAACAATTACATTTTCAATAAATCTCTAGTTATAACAAACAAATAAACAATAATTAATTAATAAAATTATTTAAAATAATGTGCGCCATTTTGTATAAATACAATATACTATTATTGATTGGTTAGTGACATTTAAATGGTGGGAGATGTATTACAGAAGATACACAAGAAACGCGTTCTATTAGATTAAATAGAAGTAATTAAGGCATAATTTTGAAACTAATTAACATTACAGTGTCATGTATTATAAGAAATTAGGCCCCCAATCAATAAATCACTAATCTAAAAATTATAAAGGTTATGTCCACTGAGACTTTGTTAAAAGTAAGTAATAAAAATTGTTATTCAACAATCATAATAATCAACAAATCACTTGTACACGATCGTAAAACCGTTCTATTTATTCCATTAATCTCAATAACAAAGCATATTTATTTATTTCTTGAACCGACACGAAAATTCCCACATAACAAAATACACAATTACATGATCAAACAGCGGCATTGTACAACGTTCTTTTCCAGATAAAACAATGTCAGGACTAGCAACAAATGCCCCATCATCAGCGGACGCGTGTCTAAGCATTGTCCACAGTCTCATGTGCCATCGACAGGGTGGCGAAAGTGAAGGTTTTGCCAAACGAGCCATCGAATCGCTTGTGAAAAAATTGAAAGAAAAACGCGACGAATTAGATTCCCTCATAACGGCAATCACCACCAGCGGTGCACATCCCAGCAAATGTGTCACAATCCAACGTACTCTGGATGGACGTCTTCAAGTGGCCGGCCGTAAAGGCTTCCCCCATGTGATCTATGCCCGCATTTGGCGTTGGCCCGACTTGCATAAAAACGAATTAAAACACGTGAAATATTGCCAATTTGCATTCGATCTGAAATGCGATTCGGTATGCGTGAATCCGTACCATTACGAGCGTGTCGTGTCGCCTGGCATCGATTTGTCGGGCCTTACATTGCAATCGGGCACACCGAGATTGGTGAAAGACGAATACACAGCCGGTCCGGTACCGGCTGGTAATATGGAAGTGGACGGTGAATTGGGAATGAATGTGACACAAACGATACAACATCATCCGCCACAGCAGAATTTTCAGTTGTCTGCATTGCAACCGACATCAACTAGTAAGAATTTGCCCGTTTAATAAGAGATAATTGAATCGTATTTAAAATGGAATGTTTGTTAATCACAAAAAACAAACGATTATTCATACCTGGTGTGTGGTTTGATGAGGTGTTTTTTTTCTGAAATCTCGAATGGGACATGGTAGCACGCACAAATGTCGACATTATCCTTTCAAATGCTGACTGACTACTGAAAGCACATTGTCACTGCTCACCAAGTTGAAATTTTGATATAATATTGCGATTCAGCAGTTTTTTAAAAACGATTCTATCATTCATTGCTATTGGAAGTTGGTTTTATCTTTAAGCGTGATTCACAGTACGATAAATCGTTCAATGTCTTTGTTCAACCAACTGATTTGATGCACTGTCATTCGATGTCTCTGAAAAAGCAGCTTTAATTCCACATATTTCGGCAATGAATCAAACGTTTTGCTAAAGATAAAACCTACTTCGTCGAATATAAACAATGTTATTGTTATTTTATTTATTCAACAAGTAATTTAGTGCATGTCTTTGCTTGGTCGTTTCGTTTTTCTTTCCGTTATTGTATTTAGGTGATCCGGGAATATATAATTCGGCAAATAGGCCCGTACTGGGACCGCCAACAGTACCTAAAATAGAAGGGGGACCATCCGATGCATGTTCCAGACAAAATTGGTTACCTCATATGCATATGCATCGTAAGATTTTGTTTATTTTTCATTTATTTATTCGTTCTTATATTAGTTGTGAATTATTTACAATTCAACAATGTTAATTGTGTTTAGGTCATAATCAGCCGCAAGTGACAACAAATCAACCAACCACAAATACCGTGCATGTCGCACAGCAGCCACACAATAATCAAAATCAATTCTATCCAACAACACCGCAAAATGCCGTACAGGAACGTCCGGCCAGCGAGACGATCACCCAAAATTTAGGTAGAAAAAAAACTGAATTTCTTTTCAGTGATGTTTTCATTGTTTACAACGTTTCCAGCGAACAATACAACAGTTCCAGCATCGAATAATACGGCGAATAGTACGCAAGTGACGGCTACAATGGCAGCTCCGTATACCGGCGCCGGAGGCACCTGGACTGGCAGCAACACCCTCACTTATACGCAGTCAATGCAGCCGCCAGACAACCGAAATCACCACTCGAATGCATACTGTAACAAATCTTTCACATTGTATTAATATTGTAACTGTTTGAAATTCGTTTAGGGAACCACAATTCAACAAATCAAATTGGAAACGATGTTAATATCGCCGGTTTACTGTCCAATCAACCGGCACCGGAGTATTGGTGTTCGGTGGCGTATTTCGAATTGGACACTCAAGTTGGTGAGACGTTTAAAGTGCCCTCAAATTGTCCGAATGTCACAATAGACGGTTATGTGGATCCGTCCGGTGGTAATCGGTTCTGTTTGGGCGCTTTAAGTAATGTACATCGAACGGAATCGAGTGAACGGGCACGTTTACATATTGGTAAAGGGGTCCAATTGGATTTACGTGGGGAAGGTGATGTGTGGCTGCGATGTTTGAGCGACAATTCCGTCTTTGTGCAGAGTTATTATTTGGACCGTGAAGCGGGCAGACAGCCGGGCGATGCTGTACATAAAATTTATCCTGCTGCTTATATAAAAGTGAGTTGCGTGAATGCGTTTTGTGTGAGTGTGTTTTGATTTGTTGTTTGTTTAGGTGTTTGATTTGAGGCAATGCCACCATCAGATGACATCGCAAGCGGCCACTGCACAAGCTGCGGCTGCTGCACAAGCGGCTGCTGTCGCTGGACACATACCGGGACCGCATTCGGTTGGTGGAATAGCGCCGGCAATAAGTGAGTAGATTTTGGTGAGTGGCAAGTGTTTGGGTTATTAATGTGGTGTGGTTTAGGTTTATCGGCGGCAACTGGGATCGGTGTGGACGATTTACGGCGTTTATGTATTTTGAGATTGAGTTTTGTCAAGGGATGGGGACCGGATTATCCGAGGCAGTCGATTAAGGAGACACCTTGTTGGATTGAGGTGCATTTGCATAGAGCGTTGCAGTTGTTGGACGAAGTGTTGCATACAATGCCGATTGATGGGCCGAGAGGTATTGAATAAAGTTTTTTCTATTGTTGGACAATAAGTGAGATGATAATTGTGTCGTTTAATGCTTATTGAGTTTATGTTGGTGGAGAATTTAGGATTATTGAAATGATCTCACCAGTTGATTGTTTTTTTTAAGTATGCCAACAAGACACACTTTTATTTATCATAATTGTAAATTGTTTTTATGTATAGAATTTTTATAAGACTTAAAATATTAACAATTGGGTGCGCGCTTCAGTGAAGAGAGATGAAAGTCGAATTTTTTTATTGCATATTTTGTTATATTTATTTTAATTTTTTGTATTGGAAATATTCCGAATACATGATTCATTTATTTTGAGGTGGTGTATAAGTGATTATTTTATTGACTAATGTTTGCCACAATTTAAAGCTAGTCAATCGGTTTCATCGGGTTACAATATATACCAATAGCTTTAAAAATTAGACTGTCAATAATAATTAGTTATAAATAATTTGTAGCATTTTTCAGTAACATCACATTTGTGTTTTTTGTTTGCTGCATTTCTCAGATTTAAGAAATGTAATGTTTTTCTTGCTATGAAAATAAGCACTTGAAACCACCAATATCGTTGTATATATAGTGCCATTTTGGTTTTTTTTTATATTAATCGCACATTTATTTAAAAAATACATTTAAATATATAAATATATATATTTTAGGCTGTGAAATATAATTGTGTAGAGTGTAAGCTTTATATTTTCTAAAATGAAATGATATTACATAAATTTTGTCATAAATTTATCAAATTATTTATGTAATGTTTTTGTGCTATTGCAAAGTGAATAATATGAAATTGAATTGTTTTTGGAGCGCTTTTTAATCGAGTGTTAATGTTATTTATAGTGTTAGTTTGTGAATATTTTATTTTCGTTAATAACACGAAATTTTTACTTATTTGGAAATTTGTTGTCAAATATTTTTTTGTATATATTCAGTCTAAGAGAAAATTGCCTCGGAGTGTTTATTAATGAATTCTATTGCATATTTTTTAGAATGTAAGAATGGACCTTTTTAACATACCTTTATTATACAATCAAATCATTTTTTAATGTTATTTTACCAAGTTTTTTTATATAATATACACACAATGATTTTCTTCTGTAATGCCTGTTTGATTAGTTGATTTTCTGTTTAATTTTGATGGAAAAAGGATAATGGGTACAAAGAATGAGAAAAAGAACTCTATTATGATAAATGAAATATAATTAATTATAAATATATTGTTTTATTTAATCAATTATAAGGAGAAATAACCTGAATATACATAGACTCACAAAAATATACAATTGCATCATAATTAATTGAATTTGAAATGAATAAATAATAAAAACCGTCAACAACATTTTTTATACTTTTAACAAATTGTGTTTTTGTCTAGAAATTTGCTTCCATAAATAATTAACAACATGTGAGAAATAAACACAAAACACTTAATTATTAAATTAATAAGTGTTTCCAATAAGAAACACTTTTAAAAAGAATTCAATTGAAACCTAAAAAAATGGTTAAATCTCCATTTAAACTTAATTCTAGCCAGAACTAATAAACGAAGAGAAAGAAATATCTAACATAATTAATAAAAAATAGAACTTTTTTTAACTAATATGATTTCAATTTGTTATGTACGATGATTTGGTTTTGACGTGTATGAATCATATTTCGGTCTAGTTTTGTTTATCAAATAAAATTAGACAAAAATCTGATTGGATTTGTACTAGAAATAACATAAAAAATTTTGTTAAACTAACACATCTTACATACTAAACTTTCTACTTCAGAATAAACGTTATCACCTTAATTTTAATAAATGACTAACAATTAAAAATAATTCAACATGGAACAAAGATTTGTTTGTAAAATAAAGAACATGATTTGAGCGAAAAAACGCTTTTTGTGCTGAATTTTTTGCCAACAGGAAGGATGATTCATAATAGTTTCATCGTAAACTTGCATGATATGTAAAAGAAAAGAAAATATATAAACTAGTATTGTTCGGAATTCCATGTAAGACAAAACGCAAAAGGCTGGATTTTTTTTATATAGACTAGAAACTCTTCTAACAGAGGGTACAATTTGATTTCTCACTCATATTCCCATCGGCACGTTCGATCTCTGTAAGTAATATGTGGAAAATTTCCGAAACGGACTGAAACATTGAAAATACAATTAGTAAGTGTTGACATGCGCTATTTTTCTACCTGTTCATTATTATTAATACTGACAGCATTTTGCTTTGCTGATGTTTCTAAAAAGATTGCCTTCCATTCGTCTGCCAATTTCTTGCCATCATCAGCAGATATTATCCGTTCCATATGCAAATCGGTCTTGTTTCCAACCAGTACGACTGGGACACTGCAAACAGAATTGTTGCACTTATTAAGATATGCAATTTTACTCGAACTACTGACTGAGATTTGCCTGTAATGTCCAGTAACTTTTCGTAAATTGATTTAACTACTTCGAATGATTTTAAACTTGTTATACTATAGACAAGAACGTAGCCATGTACATCGATGCCGTAATATGATGGGAAAATTGAGTATTCGTCTTGTCCAGCTGTGTCAACGAGTTTTAATTCGTAGTCTTCGGAATTAATTCGAGTGGATTTGGTAAAGGCTGCAAGAAAGTGAGGTTAGGTTGGTGTTTTTTTGGTTTCACTTTTTCCAAATTCTTACTATTTTCTATTGTGGGATCATAAGAGTCCACAAATTGTCCTTCAACGAATTGTATACTCAATGACGATTTCCCTTGAACAATATAAAAGTTATTGTAACATTTCTTATCACATTTCATGTCATGGAATATGTAATTGCAATTACATACCTACTGATCTGTAGCCCATAACAGCAATTTTTCGCATTTTAGGCATTTTATTTGTTTTCTTTTATTATATTTCCCTATTTATCACAGACACAATTAATATTTCATTTATTTATTAAGTGGTAATTTGCGTTTCTTTTTTATTATATAGATACAACGATGACACAGATCGAGACACTTCGTTTACAATTATTCATTAATTTCGTTTCTAATCTACACTGAATTTATATATTTTTATAATAAATATTGATAAAACCAAAAGAGGAGTTATAGATTATGGAATCTTCTTTTATCAATTCAATTTTTTTTATTCCTTCCTTCACAGCAACATTTTAAAATATCCTTATTGACATTATAATTTATTATTCTTTTTATACATGATGCTAAACGAAAAAAAATGTATCACTTATTGTAAATTTATTTTATTGGGCTTATAAATATGTTATTGTGACGTAAGGAGTATGGAATTCCTTAAAAACGTAGTATATGCGCACGGACGGACAACAACATGGCAGAATGTCCTCATTAATCCGATAATACACGTATTAGAATGTTCTTTTGTGATTTTCTTAAAACTACCCCCAAAAGGACCTTTAAAACACGATTATTTTGTTTAAATAATCCCCAGAAATTTATTAGCAAATTTTGATTATTTAATTATCCTGCCCTGTCAATAGATGTCGTTTCACTTCCGCCATATTCAAATTATTTTCAAAATCAACATTATCGATAAGAATCGATTTTAATTGCATTTTAATTAAGAATGCACCTCGAAATGCATCCTTATCTGATCGGTGGACACATAAAAAACATAAAAGCCTGCATTAAATCGCAATTAATCGGTAGTAACTACAAAATGATAAGCAAATTTGCATTTTTTACAATACTTTTTGCTCTTGTTGCGGGCAAATATTTTGTAAAGCTCTTACTAATTAAATATTTACTTACATGATATGCAATGTGATGTCAGTTCTTGTTTGAATGCATTAAAAACAAACAATACCACATTCAATTTATTATCTATACAACAACATGCTGACATCAAGTTGCGTTCGGAAAGTTTATTTTCTTTATAAATTCTTTTCAGATCATTGGACCAGGAAAAATCACGTTCACCCAAATCGTCCGATGTCCAGAATACTCGAATTTACCACTTGGCTTCCGAATCACACCTCACATGTACAACAAAACAACACAATTGTCAGATATTCATGCCAGTCTTCCAATAGATATTGACGATAATTTAAGCGTAAGTAAAGAAACATTGAAAACACCAACTTCATCTTGAATTCCTTCAAGGTGATATTGAAATGTTATAAAATCGACAACAACGTGCCTCGTATTGTGTTTTCCATCGAGGAAAAAGGCGCTTGTAACATTCTGAATAAATTTGCCGGCGAATTATGGGCAGATGTTCAAACGAAAATGGGAATACAATCGAAAAAGTGTCCCATCAAAAAGGTACTCTTCTTACATGAATAAAACCCTCAATAACACATGAATCCAATAGGGCAACTACTCCGTTAAAAACTATTACTTCAATCTGGACAAATTGAAGATCAAAATGCTGTTCGAAGGACAATTCCGTACACGACTCATTATAAACGATGCTTTAAACAAAACAATGTACTGCGAAGATTACACATTCAAATTGGAGCCGAGAAACTAAAACACACTGTATATCTCTAACAAATTTTATTCAACTCACTCAATACACATAAACAAACGATAATAAACAATTACAGCATTTTCATGCTTTCTTCGGTTTCGGTTTACGTTTCACATTATTAATACTCTGTACGATTTGATCGATTGCAGCATTATCATAATAATCATTGGTTTTTTTCTGACTTGCTAATAAATTGGCGAAACCATTGAAGTTCACATTCAACTTAAATTTGTCTCTTAACAATGAAATAATCAAATCAACATTAGCAAACATTCCAATCGCCACAAAAATCATAACCAACGTCCATATTGATGTTTGTTTAATATTCTGTTCATTCACATGACTTTTAACAACAAAATCCAATTCGATATACTTAAATGTGGTGTTTGCATGGAAATAATGTGTGCTCGGTTTCCATTTCACTTGGGAAACACTCGATTCCAGTTGCATTGAATAACTCTTCCCATCCATTGGCAATGAGAGTGCTTGTAGCACGATTCCTTTGTTGTTGGTGTTTGTGAATTTCAGGGAATTCGCATCGAGTTTCAGTGTTGTGATTAGTCCACTTGGCGGCGATTCCCTCGATATTTTCACCTTTAAATTCTTGTAATAGTCAACATTCTCAGCGAACACTTTCACCAACACATCCATATGCAATTTCGGTTTGAATACAATCAACTTCAAGTCCTCCACATCGTTGACAACATTCTCCACATGTATAGCATTGTCAATGAACGGTTTCTCATCTGAATTCCGTTTAATTGTGATATCGTACGAGCAATGTGGCTGTAAACCGCGAATTCGGAACACACCGCTCCCTTCCGACGTGGTTTCCTCAGAGAATTGTGTACAATTCTTCGTACCGACCGCGACGACGATCGCATTCTCTTCCGGCACACCGTTCAACGACATCACATGCCCGAAAGCACTGTACGCCACTCGTTTACCGACCAATTGTACATTCACCGTTTCCCCTTCTTTCACTTGAATGATTTTCGATGCCGGCTCGAATTGGTACTCTTTCATCATCGGCTTTAAAAAGTACTGATTCGGACTCAACGAATGGAACGTAATCTTCCCGTTATCGTTCGTTTGTAAATTGCTTCGATAACTTTCACCACCTGACAACGATAACAGTGCTCCATGCAGCGGTTTTCTATCTTGTCCGCTCAGCACTTCCACTTGGATTTCCGCTAATTTCTGTGCACTAAAATCGCCCGCCGCATTCGGTCCAACAAGCACATACGAATCTTTTCGTGCTGTGATTTTATACTGTTTTGTATCGTCCAATGGCGGGAACTCGTAGTATCCATTACCATCCGTTTCGGTTAACAAACTGTCGGTGTTCTCGCTATCAACGGTGATTGTGACACCGCTTAAAGGCGGCAAGATTCGCCCTTTGAACACTTTCCCTTCAACCGCTTGAAATTGTACACCTAAATGATTACAGTCTTCTCCGCCGTTTATCGACAGAATCGGCGGTGTAAAGTAGAGAATATTCGATTGGGGTACAATGACAACCGTCTCGGACGGACTCAACAACAAACTCAGCTCGTATTGGCCGTTCACGTACTGCGCTTTCATTATTGTCTTTTCATTCGCTATTTTCACGGACATTTCCAAAGGTCCGTAATTTTTCGCCGCATTCACTGCCAATGTAACTGTATGTTTTCTAGCATTTAATATGATATCATTAACATCGGAATTTGTGGTGTAAGTAATGGAATTCTGTTCGAAATCGTGGCAACTCTTCAACTCGAAATTGTACGTACCGATTTTGTCCAAACAGTAGGAAGAACGGCCTTTCGGCACTTCGATGCTCACCGTACTGCCACCTTGTTTATAATTCACCTTTAAACTGTGTGAAGAAATGAAATTCACTGTGTAACCAGTTTGTGTGAACGGCGGTACGTCCACATTGGCGCTATTCACATTCACCACTTGCTTGGAACTCTTCCAACAGAATTTATTCGCTAGTAAACTAATCTCGTAATTGCCGGGATAAATATTTGATATTGTGTAAGTGTTAGATTTGACTGGGATTACATTCGGTGTGGTTAATTCCATTCCAATTGGCTTGATGTTCACTTTTAGGTCTTCACAATTGCTTTTCTCGATGCATTGCACTTTACCGCTTAATGTCGCTTTTAATTGGGAGAAAATAATTGAAGGTAGTTTGTCGAAGTTCACGTCGATTGTCTGCTTGATCGGGAAAAATCTGTAAATTTTATTTTAGACAATGGAAATGTTGAAAGTTACTGAACTTACTGTAATCCTCTTTGTTTATTCTCACTGTCCACAACGACTTGAACATCGTACTTTCCTCGAGTTAAGTACTCGCAAAACGAGCCATTATTAGCGTCACTTTTCGTCATTAAAAATGTTGTTGAACCGATCTTGGTGAATGTGATTGTCTGCGATTGATCGCTGACAATATGTCCACACACTTTCTGCGAATGTGGCAGAAGTGGCGGCAACTTGTTGGCATTTGGGCTGATTTTCGTGGTGATTTCGTTGAATAGGAAACCGTCAGCCTTTGCTGTCAGCTTATAATTGCCGATATGGAGTTTTTCCAGTTTGTATGAGCCGTCGTGGCTTGTGGTCGCTGCTTTTTGGTCATTCACGTAGACATCGGCGTTCGGAATCGGGCTGCCAGTGTCGGTTTTAAGCACGTAGCCCACAATATTGAAACCGATTATCTGAAAGAGGAAAATAAGCGCGTTTTCGGTCAGTACTTTGATTTGTTTACTTCGAAAGCTTCGTTGAGTTTGACACTTTTGTGTTGTACTTGAAATTCGATTTGGAATGGTCGGAAATGAATGTTTTGCTCTTTGTAGTAAGGTGTGAGGAGATAATCCCCAACTGGTACTGTTCCAAAGAGAAAGGCACCCTTATCATCGGTTGTTACGTAACAAATTGGCTTGTTTTCAAGTGGTAGGCTGGTTACGTCCTTTTTGCAGCCATCAACTAAAGCGTTTCCCTTCTGAAAGGAAGTTAAGTTAGAAAAATGGTTTTGTTTTGAATGTGGTTGACGCGTACGCTTCCTTTTTGGTATAATAATATGAATGTGTCTTTAATTGGTTCTCCTGCACTCTTTACAGATCCAACGACATCATATCCCTGTACGATGAGACTGTTTGGAGGTAAATCGGTGTTGCCTTCGGTAACAGTCACGTCTATGGACTTTTTATGGATTTTCCACCTACAATATTGGAATTGAGACATTGCAGGTATGTGTATGAATAGAATGTTTTACTGTTCATGCGAAATGGAGACTGTATAAGTGCCTGGATAAACAGGAGTGAAGAAGAAACTGCCATTTTCGTCGGTTGTCGTGGTTCGCACTTCGGAATTTGATTTTAATTCAACTTTAACACCTTGTGGACCACCTGGGAAATTGCCAGCGCTTTCAACCTGTAAAGTGTTTACTGTGTATTCGATTATATGAATGGGGGATGCGCTTCTTACTTTTCCTGTAATACCGAAACCTTTGAATACAAAGTTTATGTCTTTTCCTTGACTACACAAATCAGTCTCTCCATCGACATTTAGGTTTACTTTTGTGGGAATGAAACTCCAACCAGCTGGTGGTTCAAGCTGAAGAGTTTCATTTAGAAAAATCGTCAAATCATCAAGTGCAGAGTGAACTTACTTGTAAAACGTATTCGCCTTTATCGTACAATGGTACGAAATAATACCCGTTTGGAGCACAGTTTGTTTTATCCTTCAAAATCCCTTGTTTTGTGAATCTTAAAGAGAACGCTTTTTATTTAATAAATGAGTTTTTACAACATTTTTCTACTTACAACTTAACCTCAACTTTTGAGAAGTCTATTTGTACATGACTTTTAATAAAGCCACCACAGCCTAACACATCATTGGCACTACAGGAACTTATAAGTAATGTAAATAATATTAGAAAAACACTAATTTCATTCATTTTTAATAGAAAATTTTGATTTTTCCGATAACGTCATACAAACCATATATCCAATAAACAGATACCTGTAATGTCTTGACAGGTTAACAGGTTCACCAACACACACAAGTGGTGCCACCAAAGGTTGCGCAATATTTGGAACTAATGCAAAGGGGATGATTTATTTTTAATTCAAAACAATTTTATATGCCTATCATTTATTTTTTCTTTGATTTTCATAAAGTAATTGCCATTCGTAATGGTAACAGAAAGTGTGATGATTGGACTAGTACAGTTTTTTCATAAAAAATAAACACATAAAAATATATAAACGTAAGCACAATATACCAATACTAACTATTAAATATTCTTTAAAACATTTTTTTTTCAAAAGAGCACTTATTCTTTACACAATATAAATATTTTTCTAAAACTTTTAAATTTTTTTTGTATGTACAAAAGTGTTTTTTAAAAATTATATACATTTTTTTGGATTTTTACACAATTTTTCAACATTTAAACCATTAATACATATTGAATTAAATTTAACATTTAGTGCTTACATTCACATATAACAGAAAACTAAGAAATTATGGGAAAATAAGAAAACATTTCATACATCACTCTGAAATTGTGTTAAGAAGATAATTATATTGATGACGATTCTTAGTGTTTGATTTCGCAATTGTTGACGCAGAAAAACGCCACACTAACTGCTGTTGTTGTTTGATTTTGCAGTTGTTGTCATAGTTGCTCAAAACCTTCGATACGTTCGCTAAACATTTCGACAATTCCACATCCTTGATCTAAAAAAAACAAGTTATTTATCCATCCAACAGACAAAAACACAAATATTTACATCGCAAGTAAGTTGAAGATGAGCGAGAACAGTAACAAAATTAAAAATCTCCTTCAAACGGGCCATTTTATTCTCTGTTCCACTCTGTGTCAAAAAACTGTCGAATTCCCTTCGCACCAAAGCGAAGGACAACACTGATGGCTTGTAGAATGCACACGAACTGTCCGACATAATCGCCACCAAACGATTCAGTAAATTGTTCCTCTGCAATACAGTTTTCTTAAAAATCATATCATCGAACTGATCGGACAGATGTTCCAATATGTCGAAGTAGATTTGCAGGAAATCGTATGTAGTTATGATGCTCGTCTCGTCGTTCTTCAAGTTTAGTTTGTTTAATATAATGTCGGCCATCCGATGCATATCTTTAACGGAACATTTGCTGTGGGAAATGTTGACTAATTGACTGGCGTTTATGTTGAAATTCTGTTTGGTGGCGGCCACATAGAAACAGGCGACAGTGACACAGTTCAAGTATTTCCCTTTGACTTTCATTTTAGACAAAAACAGATCCAAATATGTGGTAGAATTGAAGAAAACACATGGTGGCAAATCAAACCAAACACGTAGAAATTTAAGTAACTTCACAGAACGGTCACGATCCAAGAGTGTGACCTCTCCATTGGTTTCTCGTTCGTTTTCGAATAACAATAAGTTTGGTCGATTTATGTTTTCAATAGACAATGTTTCTTCCAACTTAAATATAATGTGTTTTATATTTATAGCATCCGGTACAGGCCGGCCCCTTCTTTTGCCATCTTCCTCCATTTCCATTCTTCGCACTAATGTCTTCACTCAACAATTATCTACTGTTAGATTGTTGTTATAATACCATTCCAATGCCGCTTTTTTACTCGTTTGGGAGTTGAAAAAAAGTCGGTTAGAGCAAAAGTAGGAGCAGGCCTAAAACCTAATGGAAATATTATGTAATGTGTTTTATTTGCCAGTGCAGTGTACGTACCCGGATGCTTTCGAGAATCTTAATTTTTACTTGGATTTACTGATTTCTTTGTAAAATAAAAATTATAAAATATATAAGGAAAATGTTTACACAATAAAATGGGAATGACAGAATAAAAAATTAGAGTGAAGTTAGCTGACAATGGATTTTCTTCAGCCCCCCACTACTAGGGTGTAGTGTTCTGTAATCAATAGTTATTTGTGCAAACGATAGATAGCAAAGCTGTGAAATATTGAATTTTTAGGTTATGTGTATTTCCATTTTTCGATTTTAATATTTGTTATTAAATTTATTAGTTTATCATAGTAATTTGCTTTTAATATGGATACAGATGTGAATGCTTTACGTAATGTTAGTAAGTCGAATGATTGAAAAAGTTGCAATATTAACCTCATTCAATTTTATTGCAGTTTAAGGATTTTCTGCAATTGTACAATAAAATGACCGAAAGTTGTTTTGCACGTTGTATTAACAATACAAACTCAAGAAATTTAGATAAAGACGAAATTGCTTGTGTTGATGATTGTGCAATGAAATTTGTTAAATTTAACAACAAATTGATGGCAAATTTTGTTAAAACTCAGTCAGAAATCAATATTAAACGTGCCCAAGAAGCTGAACAGCAACAAAATCAAATAAACAATACACAACAAATCGCAGTACAAAATTGATTCATAAGTTATGAACTTATGAGTGAGAATCTATAGTATTTCAACATCTTACAGTGAAATTAGAAGAGGATATCAAGAGTTTTGTTTCCATTGAGCCAATATAGTCCTTTGTTACAAGAAATGTAAATTAGTTTAGTATTTTTGCAATAATATTGCAATTAAATTGTTGTTTTAAAATCTAGTTATTTTTTTATTTTCATTTTGACAACAGATGCCAACTTCATGTTGGTACGCCTGGCAGTTGTTATTATTTGTTAGTCAGCCATATTGTTCCATAAAAAACAAGTAATTTTCAAACATTTGGCTTGTTTTTAGAAAAATTTCTCGTAAATTATGGCTACCCAAAATAATCCAGACACTACTGGTAACAGTGCGGACAGTTCAACCCCAAAATTGGAAAACAATCCACCCCCAACACAACAGGAGCGTCAAAACAATTTTGGCAATCAACGACGTGGAGGACCCGGCCGATTTGGGGGACCAAATCGCAATAAATTTGGCGGTGGACCAGGAGGCCCTGGCAACATGAACGTAAGTGAACCATTCAGTGTAAAAGTGCCACATTAATCTCTCTTTGATAAGCAGAAACAGTTTGGGGGGCCAAGAAAAAGGGGCATGCAGGGCCCTGGACCAGGCAACGACGACAGACAAGATCGACAAGGCGGCGGCGGCGGTGGTGGTGGCGGCAATATGAACAATCGCAACATGAATGACAAATTCAACGAGAAATTGGCCCAGATGTCCGGTCCCTCGTACGAACTGCCACCAATTGAAACATCTGAAAAGAAGTTTTCCGGTCGGAATCGTTTGTATGTTGGAAACATTGGAAACGACGTGTCCGAGGACGATTTAAACGAGATGTTCAAAAGCTTCGGTGAAATCAGTGAAACATTCATCAACAAAGACAAGAATTTCGCCTTCATCAAGTACGACTTCCACTCGAATGCAGAAAAAGCGAAATTGTCATTAGATGGTTCGATGTTCAAGAACCGCAGTTTGAAAATCCGTTTTGCACCGGCCTCCACATCGATCAAAGTGAAAAATCTCACACCATTCGTTACAAACGAATTGTTACAC
Source organism: Silvanus unidentatus (assembly GCA_963930825.1). NCBI lineage: Eukaryota > Metazoa > Arthropoda > Insecta > Coleoptera > Silvanidae > Silvanus > Silvanus unidentatus. The sequence continues at coordinate 1,097,084 of OZ005763.1, forward strand.
TACAGTTTTTCAATATTCGGTGAAATTGAACGTGCTAAAGTGTGTGTCGATGAACGTGGCAAGCCAACCGGCGAAGGGATCGTCGATTACGTGCGCAAAGGGAGCGCAACGCACGCCATTCGAAAATGCACTGACGGCTGCTTCTTCCTCACCGGCTCCCTGCGTCCGTGTATCGTGGAAGCGTACGAATACGTCGACGACACCGACGGCTATCCGGAGAAAAACTTGCCGAAAAAGAACAACGAGTACCACAAAGAGCGCGAAATGGGGCCACGGTTCGCGAATCCCGGCTCCTTCGAGGACGAGTACGGCATGCGCTGGAAGCAATTGTACGATTTGTACGCTCAGAAGAAAGAAGCATTGAAAAAGGAGCTGGAAATGGAGAAGAACAAGCTGACAGCACAAATGGAATTGGCCCGATACGAGCATGAGACTGAAATGTTGAGGGAACAGTTGCGTGCCAGAGAGATGGACAGAGAGCGACAGAAACGGGAATGGGAGATGAAGGAGCGACAAGCGGAAGAGCAGCGACAGAGATTGGAGGAGCAAGTGCGAAGGCAACAGGAGGAGATGGAATCTCGTATACATCACCAAGAGGAAGAGATGCGTCGCAGGCAGCAGGAGAATAATCTGTTCATGCAAGCACACAACTTGGATAACATGCTTGAACAACAAGAGCAAGCGTACGACGAACCGCAAGGATACAAAAATGGTACGCAGTTTTCTGTTCTTTTCATTTGGTTTTAACAGTTTTTTTTTATTACAGTCAACAATGACAATCCGATGATGGTGAGTTCTCCTTAATTTTAAGCATGGTGTTTGTTTTATTTCTTTACTTTTAACAGTATCATAATTGTGTCCTGATTTTCTGTATTTTAGAGTATATATTATATTTTTAATGTTGTTATGTGCTTTTATTTCCGACTAACTTTATACCAAAGAGGATAAATGTTATTATAGACTTCTTTTGGTTTTGTTTGTCTTCGACATTCGTCTTGTTATCAATTTGTTGGCTGGTTGAATTATTGTGAATTATTTTTGATAGGAACAAAAACAGTTTATGAGCTCGTATGAAAGGAATCATCGTTTTGAGGGACGAGACAATGCTGGACCACGCGGTGGTGGAAATATGGGCGGCAGAGGCCACTGGGTCAACGATAATAGACGTGACGATTTTCCTAATAAAAGACGTCGCTTTTAATTCACTTGACGAGATTATGAATGGAACTGTTCGGTTATTGTTTAATTCGTTTTTCGAGTGATATTTATTTAGTGATGACACAGAAACATCTCTTGAATTTATCATTTTATTTGGTCTCCCTTGTGTGTATTGTGTATAATTTTTAAGACTCAGAATTAAAAGACGTCATTGTTCTCTTTTATCCGTAAATTTATTGTAAAATTTATAAATTAAAACATGTCTAGTAATTGTTTTCAGTTTCTTTAGACCCCAATCATCAATTCTTCCATTTACGATTCTTAAAATGAACCAATTAATATTTTAGGATGTGTTTATGAGTATAGTTACCGATTGTAATGCGTCTTCGATTAAAATGAACTCTTCAGAAGCAACTGGGACTCGACTTCTGTATTGAATCAATGCCAGACGATCCTCTTGGTTTATGTGCGTTTGTATAACGAATTTATAACAATTGTATTTCTGTGCTAGGTATAATCGAAGTTCGCTGTTACCAATGAATGGTAAATAGACGGAAAGGATTTTCTCCGGTGGTTTGTGTTTACTTAAACCGTTGAGGAACACTTCGGCACTAATGGACGACTTGAAGAGATTCTTTTTCGTCAACCAATTCTAAAAGGAAACAATCATTTAAAAACCCTCTTTGTTTTGTTAGGAAACTTACTGTTTTAATAAAATAATCGCTAATTTGTTGATACATCTCCAACGAGGCTAATACGTTCATTAGTGTCCATTCGAATGCGAAATCGTCGATTTTGAATTGTTTTTTAAACTCTAATAAAGGCTCCAATGCGGTTTTGTTTTGTGAGAAATGTTGTTTGCACAGTTTGGCTAATTGTTCAGTCAGAGAGGAACAGTTTTCATTATGATTTATCTGCCATTCTGCAAATAAACATTGTAAAAGGGAATTTGATTGTTTAAAGAGTAATTACGTAGAAAATTCATGTACTCGTCGATTTCGTGCTTGTCACTGACGCCATACAAATGTTCATTGGTGAATTTGTCCAATTTTTTGTACAATGTTGTGGGATTATGTGTGTTGTCGTGTAATAGATAGCACAGTTCCTTCTAAAATGAAAGTAATTAGACAGTGTTCGTGTTTGGAGTTGTTTAATGTTTTTAATACCATATTGGCGATGTTCCCTGAGGTCCTGAATATAAAAAAAGCTCTTTAATAGACACAGTGGTTCATTTATGAATGATTATCTTACATATAAAGATCTGTTAAACCCTGAAATTCGTTATTTAACATGAGATAATTCATGTAATGCCTTAAAGCTACTTTCCTCTTAGATATATGCATGTAAAATATGTTGGATTTCAATGACCTCTTTAAAAATAATATTACGTTAATAATAACGTTACCATCGTGTGTTTCAAGGGATGCGTCGAGTAATGCAAGTTTTTCATCGAGTTTTCGGTAATGTTCTAATACATATTTGTGTCCGTTTACCATTTTTTTAATAGTCTCTTCAATTGGTGTTGCAATTTGTTCGTTTACTGATTTGATGTCATCTAATAACAGATCAAGGCTCGTTTTTGAAATAATATGATGAATGGAAAGGACATTTGATGGTTCTTGTGTTGTTTCTGTGAAAGACTCGTCCAAATTCTGGAAATGTTTTAATTTTTTAAGTCTTACGAGAATGATGAGTGTATTGTAATGTGTACATACTTCATCTTCGTCATCTTCATCGAAATTAAAACTGCTTTTAAATGTTGTATTCCAAAAATCTTCAGTGCTTTTTGAAGCAGCCATTTAAACAATGGAGTATTTGTTTATTTACTTTATCGGTGTCAGTGTGTAGTGTGTATGTGTACCTCTCCATTTCTATATCTGACCCTCTAGCACAGATGCACAGATTATGCAGAATACAGATCCCTGCACTTATAAAGACGTAGATAAAATTTTATTTAAATGGTAGTGACTTTAACATTTTTTATGTTGGCTTACCTGTAGCCGGTGTTACATAAATGTTGAGCTTGGCGCGTTCTCCAACAGATGGCGTCTGCCTAGTGCATCTAAATTCTAAATGTCACATTAATTAACTGTCACTGTCAGTTACACTAAAGATTATTTATTATGCAAATATATCCGAGAAAAATTCTATAAAACGCAATAAAAATGGAATGGTTTTCATTTTTTCAATCAAAAAATCCAAAATCTCTTATTAGCTCTGAAGATGATTGTGATCCACAAGCTTGTTATGATAGTTTTAAAGAACATTGGCATCAAACCCTTAAAATACTTCAAAGAGTTCAAGTAAGTACACAATATACATAATATTTAGTAAAACCATTAAATCTATTTGCAGCAACTTCCAAGCAATGACGATGTACTAGGCGTTGTAAACCATCTTGAACAAATGGTCACTTTACTACTATACGATATAAAGAAAAACGATAAAATGTACTTGGACATGTCTTCAAAGTGTTTAGATCATTTATTAAGTGAAAATATATTAGACAAATTATACGAATGGAGTATACGAGCTGGAAAGTACAAAAATGTCGTTATATGTGAAGAATTCAAATTGTACGAAATGCTTATAACACAATCAAGACACGTCCTATTAGGACACGATTCATTCCTTCGACCACTTATCAAACTACTAACCTTATGCCATGGTGAAATATTCTCCAGAGATATCGAGAAACTCCTCGTCGACATACTGAACCAACTAAGTGCCCTTCTAATGCAAAACACCGAATTCATCGATCTCTTTTTCGAAGACGACAAAACGCACACATTCACAATATTCTCATTGTTGTTACCGTTTGTACATAGAGAAGATTCAATTGGTATGCGTGCACGAGACGCCTTATTACTGTGCATGTCCCTATCGAAAAAGAACAAACAAGTCGCCACATACATAGCAGAATATTCAAATTTCTCCGTTTTAGTTGCATCCGGTCTAAGTGGATTATATTCAGCCCTTCCAAATGTGATCGATGACATTATTGTACCTGATTGGCACCGTTTCACACCGGACGATGTGAACGAAATCAAAGGCCTATTAACATTCGTCACATCGTTGGAATTCAGCAATGCCGTTGCCCAAGTGGCACATCCACTCATCCAGAAACAATTAAAAGAGTTTCTATATCGTGGATTTCTGATACCCGTACTGGGACCGGCACTGTTACAAGCCACTGTGCCCGAACAAGTGGCAGCCACTGCATATTTTGAATTGATTTTACGTACAGTCACACAACCCGGTCTGCTACATTCACTCTTACAATTTCTATTGAAAGTCGATTACGATGGTGATCGCTTATTGAATATATTAATACAACGTATCAATTCCGATCGCCAATTGTGTTTAGTGTCTTTGGCTGTGTTTGAGTCGTTGGTCGATTTGAATTGTGAAGATTTAATGTTGGAATTGGTGTTTAAACATTTACAGCCTTGTTTGCATTTGATGTTGTCACAGAGACGTGTTTTGTTGCCGTTGGATCCGTATTGCCAAAGTTTCGAGAAATTTTTAACACTCTCACCGAATTGCTGCGACTTACCGGAACATTTGAACAACGACGAATTGCATGTGCAATGGAACCATTTCAAATACAAACAGAGCATGTACGGTAAATATTATGCGTACCTTTGTGATGCACGGAATAAAATTGGGAAATGTCAGATGGCTTGTATGTTGTGGACACAATCGTATAATGGTTACGAGGATATACAGCAGCCGGATGAGACGAATTTTATGTCGTTGGACACGAGCAGTGGATATGAGAGTTTTGTAACACATGTCGACGATGCAAGACATTATTGGGAGATATCATCATGCAATCATAATAAAAACAATAAAAAGACAAACATATCGATGGATAGTGAAGAGCATTTGACGACATCGGCAAGTGCTGGACCGCTTTTGACATTGTTGTTGGACAAATTGAGGAATTTCTTGTCGAATTCCATTTATATTAATTTACATTTGACTGGTTTGATATCGAGATTAGCGACGTATCCGCAACCGCTTCTTCGTGCCTATTTATTGGATCATAGTTTGGTGTTGCAGCCAAATGTGCCATCAATTTTTGAGGTAATTAGACAGTTTGTCTAAGTAAAAAATAGATTTCATATATTTGATGTTTGTTTTAGATTATTGGGATATTGAAACAGAAAATTGACGAATATATGAACCAGCTACCTAATCGTGTACAGTTAATTAAATATGCAAAAGATTGTCTGATTGATAGAGAGATAATGTTGTTGAATTTACGTAGATATCATGCTGAACAACAGATAACACCAAAAATTGAAAGTAATGAACCGTTTCAGAGAAATGGACCGAAGAGACGAAGTTTAAATATACCGTCGATAACGGGAATGTTTAGTAGAAGGCCAAGTCAAATAGAGAACAGTGTACCTATGGTGCCGACTTCAGGTGATTTACAATTTAATTTAATTTATCCAAAATTTAATGAGGAACAACATGTTGCTTTATGTGCCGTATTATTAGACGAATGGGTCAAAGAGCTTTCAGCTCTTGCACAAGAACATACGATTGCTCAACTTGCCACTTTGTTGAAATAACCAATTCAATTCTTTCTTTTACAATAGTTCATTAATATATATAGATCTATTTATTTATTATTATACGTTTTAATTTTGTTTCATTGAAATATATATTTTTAACTGAAATACTGAAAAATGTATTTTTTAATTTGAATTTGGGCAGTCCGCTTACTAGTAGTTCAAATAAATGGAGTTATATTTGAACTACTAGGTTAGGTGCAATTTAAACTACTGTCATTAAAAACAAATTTTTTTAAAACGAAACTTTAATAATAGCATTATTTGAATTAATTATAACTTGCATTAATTATAACTTAACTAAACTAGGATTTTATAACATTTTTCTCCCCCTCGTCAACCACATCGACAGTTTCTTCATTTGATTTCTTCTCATTGTTATAAACAATTTCATCCGTTTCCTTTGGTATGAATTTGACAAAATCTCTATCAGCATTTGCTAAACTGGCACTTCTTCTCGGTAATTTGGGAGTTGACTTTGTGTCTGTACAAATCTAAAATCAAAATAAAATCAAAATCCCTTCGAAAACACTGATTCATTCTCTTACTTTTCCGCTGCTATTTGCATTGTTTAAAAGATTGTTAGAGTTCTTGAAATTCCTTGAATGGTTCACTTCAATAGCCGATTTAAGTAAATCTGTCTTCGAATTGCTACTTTTTGCCGGCTTGATCATATCCGAAAAGCTACCCCTACGTATACTATTACTTCTAGTACGAAAAACTCTCCCCAAAGACGACAAAGATCCAATCTGATTGTATTCCACCACCAAACAGAGTCGTTCCAAGCTCACCATTGTGGCTTGATCCTTGTACTTTGGTTCTCCATTCGCCAGTTTATTAGTTTCCCCTAAAATTACATTCATAACAAAACCATTTTTGTTGTTTTACAATAAAATTCACCTGTTGCCTCTTCATCATCCTTCTCCCCATTCTCAATATTCTTCAGCCACATAATATACAAAAGGAAATAAATACACCCAGACAAGAACGCCAAATAACACATCAATCGACAACTTTGCCTAATACCAACTTTACCAATAATATTACCACCAATAAAACTGCCACTTCCACGTCCAATATTGTAATGTGCCATGCCACAGACTCCAATTAGCGTGGCTAACAGTCCTTTGGGCGCCAAAAGGGCACAATAAGTGGCCGCAGCCACCCACATCAAGTGCACCGACAACGATTCCAACGCTTCGAACGGGAAACACCACCAAGCGTTCCTAAAAAACATCACAATTAACAATAATTCACAATTACAATAACAAATTACTCAATCATCGAGTATCCCAACAATCTGGCTGCATGTGCGAAAAACGCCAACACCATTATATTCACATGTCCAATACGTTTGGTGATGCTATCCGCTCCATACAAGAACGGTAAACTGCTTAAAGTGCCAACAGTGACCGTCACACCCAGCAAATAATTCGCTGCTCCCAATTCGCGTAGGAAAAAGAACAGATAACTCTCAATAAAGCCCCACAAGTTGCCCAAAATGAATAGGAAAACAATAAAGACCACCACTTGAGGCAATTTAAAAATGTTCACCAAGTCCCTGAATATATTATCGGCCGGAATTTGTTGTTCCAATGGCATAAAAAACACCGTAATCGACGTGATAATCAGTAGAATGTCGAATGTGAAGAAAGCGGCTGAATAGTCGGTATGGCCCAACGATTGACTGAATATGTCGATAAATCCGCCGGATATCGGCGAGAACAGCGCCATACCAAGACTGGAGAACAGTCTCTCTTTCCCAAAATCGCCACCGTATTTCTCAATCATCGCCAAAGCGATCGGATCCATAATGGTGACACCGACAGTCATCATAATCGTCGCCGTAAATCTCAACACAAAATAAATCCAGAACGTCTTATCGTCGCTGTCTTTGAAATCCGGCTGACAGACTGGCGGTCCACCGGACCGAAATTGGCACTTTTGCAGTATACAATCGTTCGAATAGACCAATAAACGTTCTTTCGTGCTCACATTCGCCCTATCCACCACACCACCGCACCGCAAATCGTTCTCCTCCAATTCCGTCACATTAATTCCGTATTTCTTCAATAATCGCTCTTTGAATCGTTTCTTGTAGCTCATCACATTGTCGTCACCCTCCTCTGCGGCTTCCACATCGATTCCCAGCTGAGTGATCGGATCGCCGAGGTTCTCGTGCATGTCCAGCTTGAATTCCGCCATTGTACTATCGGAAAAAATTATTAAACCGCTCTAAATCATGCACAACTCTCCACTCACCTGTTCACTGTCTTATTCCCGTTTAAGACGTGCAATTCGAGGTCGTCCGTGTTGCCCGGATCGCCAGTGGTGTTCAGATTCGGTGCGGGATTCCTTTTAGTGTCCAAAAGACAGTGATCCTCGCACAATTCCAGCACAATGTCGAGCGCCTCTTCGGCTGGACACTCGCGATTCGCACACGGACTCCACCACACGTCCACGTAGTTCTTCCGTGGATGTCGCATCACATAGCCGGCTGGCACGACGCCCGGTTTCTCTTGATGTGGAATCAATTGAAGGGAATGATGAAGAATGGCTGTGAGGAGGAACGAGCCGATCAGTACGGGTTTGTAGTTGTATTTGCCGAACTGGTCGACGAGGTAGCCCGTCAATGGTGGCGCCAGGAACGTGGTTAACGGTAATAATAAGTAGATAACAGCGATTTCCTCCATTGAAAGGCCGATGCTTCGCATGTGGATTGGGAGAAAGGGGATGAGAGACGATGTGGCTGAAATAGATGAGATTTAAACAGTTGGAATGGGGCTGGAAGTGGGTACATACCGCCGTAGAGGAAGAACAATGTTAATTTCAGCATGATTAGATTTTTATTTACACTGAACGTCCATTGGGACGGGGCCACTTCGTCCATTTCGGTGGCAGTGTCTTCGCGCATCTTGCACACAATTTCAATGAACGATTTAGAGAGTTTTTCAATGATCTCAATTTCTTCTATGGCAATGTTATAGCACAAAGCTCAACTGATATGATGTTTTGTGAATATATGTTATTAATTTCTATATTTACCGAGAATACAATAATAGATAATGTCACTATACTCTTCATTTTAATATTTGGTAAGAGATTTTGTTATTTAATCTTTGCAAACGGTGTTGTGTGTTTAATAAGTCTGCGAACAAAACGCTGACGAATTTTGCACGAAAATCTCGTATTGAATGTGGAATTTTTGCATATAAAACTAGCGTTTTACGTTTTTCCTTTAAGAAATTTTAATTTATTATAGAATAAATACGGTATTATCTTACCTATGTATTTGTTTTAACATCACACATTTTATCAAAGGCCAGCGTATTTATTCAAACAATTTTTCAAATGTTTGCCGAATGCGCCGATGTTGGAAACATTTTCCGAGCACCCTTGTGTGTTCCACTAACAACCCCCACACCTAGATAGCGGCACTTACGTGCAGATGTAATTTTTTGCGCAGATTACCTAAAGGGAAAGTATATTTGCGTCTGTTGTGTGGAGAAAAAAAACGAAAAGTGATTGATATCCCAACATTTTTAGTTAAGACATTTAAACATTCGTCAGAATGGAAGCAGGCTGAATAAAAACACAGCCCGATATAGTGCGATTAATGAACAGTTAAACGGTTTACGAATTATTTCTATTTTCAGTTGCCATTCGAAAATTACGTAAATATTATTTACTAAATCCGCGAACAAATCCCACATTTCCGTGTTAACATTAAATGGCTTCATTACCATTAAAATCGAAAAAAGGTACCGTTATCCATAGAACCACAAGTGAATCGCTTAGGTTAGGAGACACCGATTTGAATCATGCCCCATCGGTCCGTGTCTCTGTCCAAACATCAACAAGCCGTAAAAAATCGCAAACGTCGCCGAGTTGTTCATTTCAAATAACCGGTGTCAGTTTAACTCGTGTCGATTTGGGCGAAGATTCCGCTGACGATTTAGATGAATCCCACACCGACGACATATCCCGCATCACCGACAACGAGACACCAAGTTTCTCCGAAGACACCGACGACCATCTACCACAACAGCATGCTGTCGAACAAAAAGACGATCTCAATTTGGGCCGATTTAAGGTGGTGAAAATCGAAAGTGTCGCACCATTCAGTCGGGGTCGTTGGACGTGTTTCGATTATTTAGACCAAACCGACACCACTGACTCGTATTCGTATGTATTTTCAACAACAAAATCCTCTTCCATCAATAAGGATATGGAACGTATAGAAAATCCATCCAATATGAACTTTTGGGACCCACACTGCCATGATTTGTACCATACTGCGACCTCTGTCGGTGGCACTGTCATACTACCAAACAAAATTTATCTACCCATCACCTGGCAACAGAAAACGAACAATAAAACAAAACAACAACATCATCATCTGGCTTCTGTTAGACTTGTACACAATGAAAACAAGCACCAGTGTAAGCAGGTAGTACCATTTCTACAGGCTTACAGGAGATTGTTGTTATTGTTGTAACATTGACAATGAATTGATGACTTTGTCAACAGGAGGACACCAATAATCCCGTACAAGAACAGTGTCCAGAGATCGTCGTGGAGAAAACTGAAAACGAAAGGAAAATCGTGTAAGTAGAATGTTTCGAATGTTTGGCGGGAATTTTAGCAAGGGGTTGCTGGCAACCCTCTTGCGCCACACACGAATCGATAAATGCGACGCAGTCGCTGTTGAAAATTCGTATAGAAAATTTGAAAAAAAAATACATTCTACAGTCTGAAGTGATTTCACACTGGCTACCCCACAAAGTAGTGCGATACAATGATAATGTAATTGTGAAAATGGCAACAAGCCATCATCATAGTGTTGATACATCGTCTAACGTACAATTAACATCAACATCACAACAAACCAACATTGGGGATGTTCCCATCAATGAATTATCATTGGTGGTATCAGACCTTGATTTCAATGAAGCCACATTTTTCGCTGTTTACTGTTTTATAAGAAATTTTGTAGGGTAAGACTATGAATGTGTGTTTGAATCATTTCATAATTGCATTATAGGTAATCGTCCATTGTGAAACGATACGATTCTGTGTATTTGGCCACCGTCTCATTTGCTTGTTTGTATTTTATTTTTCAGCGCTTCTGTATCCTGCACTGCTACAATCGACACTAAAATCGAACACGCTTTGGTAAATGAATACGATTTCATATTGGAACATTGTATGATTCTGTTTTCGGTTTAGGATGTGGTCAAAACCCATTTAACTCGTGCTGTGCGTTTAGAAGTGGAAGAATTGAAAATCAAAATCAACGAGCTGGTTGATCGCATTTCGTATTTGGAATATGAGAATGATTTGCTTCGAGCCAATGTCGCCCCAGACGTTCTAGCCCGATTGGGGGGCAATCATTGTGGCGACAAGTAAACATTTTCATTTCAATTCTCATCATTTCCTTCTTAGTGCAATGAAAGTGTTTTAATTTTGCTGTTTTATCCGAAAATTGTGTTTTTTAATATGCAAGAAGTGCTGAATTGTTGCAAGAATGTTTGGTGCTAATGAAAATGGAATATGTGATTGATTTTTTTATGTTGAGACCACAAAATCTCATCCGTCTTCGACCTAAACTACCCACCAAAGACTTGAATTCATTGACAGAATGTTTTTCTCATTTATTTATTGTTGAAGAGAATGGAACAAGGGAAAAAACTGCTTGGAAGTATGACTTACTATTTATGGCTGTGCTAAAAAAAATGAAACCAAAAAAATTATGAGAAAATGCGTGTGTTTTTCCTTTAACCGACAAAATATTTTTCTATATAAGTTTCATTTCAATTCGTTTCTTGTATATCACATAATGGCTATTTCATTAAAAAGAAAGTATTCTTATAAGACTTGAAAATCGTGTTTCATTCATTATTTTATGCCTTTTTCACACTATTATTTCATTGAATAAATATTTATAAAAATATCCATTACTGTTTTCATTTCAATCGCCCTTCAACGAATGTAAATACATTCATCATCACCGAAAATAGACGTGCATTCGCTTGCAGTGAAATCGATTTAAATTTCCTAGAAAAATGGACAAATTATTAAATCAATAAAACAAAATGTAAAATGGACACAAGGACAATTAATTGAAAAAAGTGGTACACTGTAATAATACGTTATACATTAAAGTAAAAACGAGGGAAAATAAACAGGAAGTGAATTTTTCGATCAATATTTTCGAGCGGGGTTGTTGACCCCCCCGATTAAATCGACATTAAAAAAGTCTATCACTCAATGCGAATTTATTCATTTATTATGTTTTTTTTACAAAGCATCAGAACAAAATGCATGTCAGAAATAATATGCACAAGAAAAACATACATTCAGTCAAACAGATAAATAATAAACTGAAAAATGATCCACAACCGATTAGTTTTACGTTTTCTCTAAATATTGCTTATTACGAACAGCGATGCGATAAATTGTTATTAAATTTACAAATCTATGTATAAAAATGCTTAAATGTTATTATTGTTTGATAAATAAAAATTAGAAATAATTTACGGGTAATTTTTCCATTCGTAGTGAAAAAGAACCACATTCAATTAGCCTTTACTTTCGATTATAACAGTTGATAATGTTTTGTTTGGTGTTATTGTTGTCTTATATTGTTCAGGAATTGGCAATTCATTCTGCAACATCAATTGAACAAATTAAACATCGAATTCTTAACAAAAGAAAAAAACAAAAATAAAACAGAACCACTTACATAATCGCCATTCCCTTTCGGTATTAAAACGTTCATTTCCGACGACTTGGAACTGACAATTTCCACATCCAACGAATCAGGACATAAATATATTTGGCAACCATCTGTTTTATCCACAGATATTGTTGGTACTTTTCCAAACACCTTAAAACAAACACATTAACAATGTCAACAAGCAAATTTGTCCCAATATTCCACCTGCATCTGCACCGATTGACAATTAATAAACTCCACCGACGACACAACCGAATCAAACACCACCGACGTCTTCTTACACGAATCCAACGTGATCGAATTGATCTTCCCTTTAACTTGCACCGTCGATTCCGTACATTTAAACATATACACCACATTATTCATCTCCGCATTGTCCACCAACAAATTCTGATTCCCTTTCTGATACTCAATCAGCCATTTCTTGCCATCTCTCACAAAACTCGGCGGTTTCTCCACCACACCACCACCACCAATCGCACCCGATGTCTGTGTTGGCGCTTTAAACGGTGCTGGACCTTGTCTCAATGCCGTATTCTTATGCGTCTGCATATCAGCTGTGACCTTCTTCAAATCTAAAAACGAAACATTCATCAACAACCCTTCAACTATATAAAAAACTCACTTCTTGTTATATTCTCTCCTTGATTGATTTGAGCGAACAACGCAGACCGATCCTGTCCCCCATCTCCGGCCGCATTGAATGCACTCATATCCAACACGGGCGGCGGTGGTGGACATCCTGGTGGCGGTGGTGGCGGTACACCAGCCACAGCACTCCCTTTACCCGCCCACACCAGTCCAGTCGTATGGAATTGCTTGACAAACGCTTGCAATTCACTCAACGTTTGCACCCACGCTTTCACCCAGTCCACATGCCGTTTATCCTTCTCTTTCCAATCTTTTAGCACGCGATTCGTGTAGAACTGTCCCGCATCGTTCATCTCTTTCACGTACGGAGACGGTGCTGGACTGATGGTGACCCATCCAAGTGCCGGTATACTTTCACTGATCGCCGACAAGTGATTGAAGAACGGCGATGTGCGATGTTTCTCACGATAATCTTGTATAGCACTCACTTGATCGCTGGTCGGTTTCAATAGATGCATTACGTCATTTTGACTCGGTTGAGCCGATTGACTGGCCACTTGGAGGTACTGCAATTGGGCACTGAATGCCTGCTGGACCAGTTTACTGTGTTCGGCCACATCGCCGCCAATTTGCTGCGATATCGACAGATATTGGGCCAACGGGCCTTGGACGATGTCACTGAAGCCGGCTACGCTCATTTCACATAAACTACAAACGAGAAAAAAACAATGGTTAAATGTCAATAGACACAGAGACATTTACAAGAAGGGTAGAAGGTGATTTTGATGTTATCGGGAGAAATTTATGTGGTTTGCAATTAAATTTTAATGATGCATCATTATAAATTCAATGAGTTTAGGAAAATAACTGGAAAACATCGTATTACAATGGGAATGGTTTCGTTACAGGTTAACGCTCACGAAATTTAATTGGTTTCACTTTGTTAATGCTAAAATGTGGTACAAGTGCGTCGAATGAATGAATACGTTGATAAATTTATTGGCTATGATAAGTGAAACTAATAAAAATACACACGAATGTGTGGATGTTGGAAAATATTGGCAACCGTTTTATATAAACACTATTCCAGAATTGTGTAATCGTAGAATTTAGAATATAGGTCGTCATCGAATGAAATTTAGAGCATTTTTTCATGAATCAACAGCCCCACCTATGGGGCACAATAACAATGATATTGTTTATGTACAACACCCTGTATATGAGTAATGAAATTAGGGATTTAAGGATTACATTGATTAATTGTATGTATCAGTGATTTTACTGTAAGTTGCATTGAAATTTGAATGTTCAGCACACAAATATGCTGAACAAAGCGAGTCTAAAACAACAATTGCATTATAAATCAATTTAATCTACTTACCTAAACGCTGCAACTGAACGAAATGTTACGAATTGTTGTTGGAAGCAATTTTAATACAGCTGATAACACTTTAATAGGGCGTTTGCCGGTTTTCTACCTCCTCTAAGCGTACGAAAATGATTGCAATTTGATGTGAAATTTGATGGGATCAATTTGGAGGTACTTCGTAGAATTATACCACTAGACTATATGCTAATAATGTGCCTGATGATGATTGTATTTATTACGAAATAACAACTATTTTTACATAAAATACTGTAAGAAAAATTTTTGTATGAATCACAGAAATTCTGTCATCACGACTACAAAACTGAACTCGAATGAACGCAATCTAGCGTGAGAGATGCAAAGTTTCACTAACAGAAAGCGAACAGATCTAGTTCGCGGTTCTTCCAATAGATGGCAACACGAAAACGTCAAAACGTGTACCAATTTTTGTTGGCCTAGCCAAAAGTGGGGTGATCTTTTAGTTGAATGTTTATTTATGTATTTAAAATGTAACAACAATTCACTGAATCATGCTTCGCGTATTATTAATTTTTAGCATTATTTCTATTACTACTGCTAATTGTCAAGCGATTAACGAATTGCCACACTGTGTCAGTGAAAAATCTAGGTACGTTTTAGGTTATATTATTGTTTAAATAAATTCCAGATAAATTAATTGTAACAATAGCTTGGTGTATGTGAGCACCTTGGATGGGAAATTGTCTGCATTAAGTTCAGCAGGCTCATTAGAATGGCAAATTGACACTGGACCAGGTCCTTTACTCATCTCCAATATTCACAACTTGGAGGTAATTGCATAATGAATGTCTAAGTAATTCGCGATCTGAGACACCAATTTTACAGCTAACAAACAACGGTGAATGGATACGCATAATACCATC
Source organism: Silvanus unidentatus (assembly GCA_963930825.1). Classification (NCBI taxonomy): domain Eukaryota; kingdom Metazoa; phylum Arthropoda; class Insecta; order Coleoptera; family Silvanidae; genus Silvanus; species Silvanus unidentatus. The sequence goes on from OZ005763.1 coordinate 1,112,426, forward strand.
GTTATCAGGCACGCTTTATAAATTCGATGGCATTACAATTGATCCAATTCCAATATCTGCTGATAGTCTGTTGAAATCATCGTTTCGTTATTCTGATGATCTCGTCATTGCTGGTAAACCACCCTTTCTTTTACCTAAACCACCCTTTAACCTTCTGTAATAACTACAGGTGGTGTTGAAGTAAGAACGTATGGAATCGGTTTCCGTTCTGGTAAAATTTTCTACGAATGCACTCCAACAAAGTGCTCAAACGACCAGAAACAAGACGCTTCTGATGACATTCTATTAATCGAACGTACCACACAGATCATTCGAGCTGTTGAGCCCCGAAGTGGCAGCGAACGGTACTTACCCTTATCATTAAATAACTGATTAATTTTTCTCATTTATTTTGCAGTTGGAACTTTAGTGTTGGATTAAACGACATCAAACTCTCCCGTGTGAGTTGTTTCGAGACAACAAAACTATTCGATTGGAATATAACAGCTGTCATCCCTGACGGAGTGTTACGTGCTTCAAAATACATCGAAAACACCGAATCCAGTTGGAAATACAAATTCACATCGCCAATTGTACGTGTATGGCGTTGGACTGGCCACACATTAGAAGAGATCAATTTATTCGCACCTAAAGTCGTGCCTAACATCCTCTTTGATCCTGTTAAAACCACAACTCCTGCCATTTATTTAGGAATGCATAATAAACAATTATATGTACATGAGTCGGTTGTAATGCAGAACATTTTACAAGGTAAAGTGAACACTGATATCGCAGTCACTGAAACGGGGAATAGCCTTGCGAAAATACCATGGATGCCCGTACCGGCGTCTGATAACGTCGTTAATGAGGATTCCACTGCGGTTTCTGTGTTGAACGGTTCGGAATATGTGAATGGAAACGGTTTCTATTTTTATACAGACATTGGTAGCGACAATGAATCGTGCGATCAGAATGAAACGATTCAAGATGACATTGCGATTGATGATGAAGCGGGTGTGCAGGAATACGTAGATTACGTACTAAAATTTCAGTAATAAAAAACAATCACTCATTTATGCGAGTATAAAGTAAATTGGATTCTTTTTTAGAATTGAAATAATGGTGGTTATCGTGACTACATTGATATGTAACTTTATTTATCGATTATGGAGCACTACTAGTAAATTTAATACGAATTGCGAACAAAGTAGCGATAGTGGAACGATGCAATTGGAACGAAGAATTTCAGAGACCAATGAACAACCATTCCAGTCGAGATATATAAATGATTTTGATATTATAAGGTGTTTAGGGAAGGGTGGATTTGGGGTGGTGTTTGAAGCGAAGCAGAAATTCGATGAAGGTTCATACGCCATCAAAAGAATCACATTATCAAACAAGTAATTGATCGAAACTGTTTTGTTATCTCACACTAATCTTGTTTGTGTTTAGAGAGAATTCTAGGAATAGAGTGATGAGGGAAGTTAAAGTATTGGCACGTTTAGATCATCAGAATATCGTGCGATATTTCGGTTCTTGGGAAGAACGTCCACCGGCTGATTGGTGCGAAGAACATGACCAGAAAATGCTGTCGGATTTATCACTATCTGCGATGTATTCGTCAGAGATAACAACACCGTCCCTGTCGGTGAAAAGTCGAAGGAACAAATCCACTTCAGTCAGTATAAACATGGATTCGTTGAAAGGTGAACAGAATTACGATGATGATGATTCGTTCATCGAATTCGCCGACGACGACAACCGAACAAATGACAATATCGATAAAGAAGAGAGTGATGATTCGGATTGCACAGCGAAGACGCGATCCACTGTTGAATTGTGCGTGAGTGAACATGAAATGAAGAAGATCAATTGGCGAAGACCAAGTTATAAACATCATTCATGGGATTCATTTCAAAGTAATATTATAGACAATAAACAGAAAGATCCTCCAGTGTTTTTATACATTCAAATGCAACTATGTAGAAAAGAGAGCTTAAAAGAATGGTTACAAGAGAACATTGAGAGGGATTATAGTGTTAGTTTGAATATATTTAAGCAGATTTTAAGTGCTGTCGAATATGTGCATTTAAGAGGACTTATACATCGTGACTTAAAGGTAAATTGAGCGATTTTTCAATTTGTTTATTGCATTATTGCGTTTATAGCCTAGTAATATTTTATTCTCACTGGATGGACAAGTTAAAGTCGCTGACTTTGGTTTGGTGAAAGCAATGCAAGAACCTTGCGGTGTGGACACGCAGAAAGGGACATACAATTACAATCATTCAGTGAATGTTGGTACAATGCTGTATATGAGTCCAGAACAGTTAAATAGTCGTAAATACGATTATAAAGTGGATATTTATTCGTTGGGTTTGATATTTTTTGAATTGTTAGTGCCATTTAGAACGGATAGTGAACGAATTAAAGTATTAACAAATATTAAAAAGCGGATTTATCCGGAGGAGTTTAAGGAACAGTTTCCGAAAGAGGTAAAAAATCATTGATTTGTCTGAATAGTGAGAAGAATGTTTTCTGTTTTAGTATGTTTTAATTGAAAATATGTTGAATGAAGTGCCCGAAAAACGATTAACAACAATTGGAATCAAAGCTCGACCACCGTGTAATATAAAAGATTCTCAATACGATGAGAAATATCATTTTCAATTACCAACTGGGAATGTGGACTGATGCTGTGATTACTTTTAAGAATGATTTTTAGTTTTGTGATATTCACATTCCACTTTTTTTTTGTTTTATGTACTCTCATATTTGTTAAAGCTCTTTAAGTATTTAGAATAAAATTTGTGATAAAATATATAAAGTCAACTGACTGTTTCACTAAGAATAATCATTATATCTAATATTATGATAAAGAATAAAGTTGTTTAATTTAACATTCGTTGATTAAATTTTGCATTTACAGTTATTTATTGATAATTATTGACCCTCAATAAATTCTAGTCGAATTAAGCGTTTGTTCTTCTGACACGTGAATAACATGCTCTTGAAAATAATTCTTTTAATTGGTAAGTATTGATTTGTTATTAAAATGTAATGCTTTTCATGGAAATTTATTATAGTCGGTGCTGTTTGCGGTGAAAATCCAGGATGGAAGAGGAATACAAGTTACATTTACGCAATAAACAGCCATTCAATTACAAGTTTAAATGGAATAAGTTCTGGATTGATTTTTAAAGGAAAATTACTGGTAAACGCCAAAGAAAACTATAGTTTATTTGGAAAATTAATTGAATTAAATTACCATGAAGTGGAAAACAATTTAACAGCCCCTAATAAGATGACTCCCTTAATGACCAACAAACTGTTTGAAATTCAAATGGAAAACGGTGTAATTAAGGACATTATTGTGGAGAAATCCACTCAGAATTGGGAGGCGAATATTCTTAAAGGCATTTTAAGTCAATTCCAATTAGACACAAATGCAGAGAATGTTCTAAACGATCCAATCAATATTTTATCCAAAGAAACCAATAGTGGAGTGTTTAAAGTGATGGAAGAGACTGTAACAGGACGAATGGAAACTCTGTACAATATTCACTCATTACCTGAAGACGAGCGACTTTTCGAAATAACAAAACAGAAAAATTACGCGAATGTAGAACAACATATTCAATACCATTACGGTTTGTTTGGTTCCGATGAATTTCTGATAAGAAATTCGTTTAGTAGAGCAATCCTCGAGGGAAATCTAACAAGTTTCACAATCAAAAATGCATACACAATCAATGAATTGCTTGTAAAGCCAACATTAACCGACATGGAAGACGCCAAGATGGAATGTTTTATGAATTTGACGCTGGAACAAGTTGGGAAAGGTGAAGAATTGCAGTTTACAAGCGAAACAACACCTCTTGGAGGACTTTCGTACTCTTACAATGCTCCGTATTCGTCGAATTCAGTGGTTTATCCAAAAGTCTATACACAATCGAAACCGAATCTGATAAACGAGCCTGATGTTCCACTTTTACCATTCACAGTTGGCTTTAATGGCAGTTCAATAAAACATAATGTCAACTACAACATTGAAAAAGAGTTTCAACAAGTGTTGGAATCTGTCCAGAAGGACGAGGAGAATTTAGATAAATATTTGCTGTTGATATCGTTATTAAGAGCAATGGATTTTGATGAACTTGAAGCTGTGTGCGATAAATATTGGCATAACAGCATATTCCTTGGTGGATTGGGTCAATGTGGAACTGGAGCATCATTTCTAATCATCCAAAAACTGATTTTAATGCGAAAAGTCAGCAATGTTCAAGGGAGCATTCTATTGTCGCAATTTTCAAGTAACGTAAGGGAACCAACTGAAGAACTGATTCAAGTTTATTATAAATTTGTACAGAAGAACTTTGTGCAAACGCAGTTAATGATAAATAACACAGCTTTGTTGGCTTTTACGAATTTGGTGCGAAATGTTTACGTTGATGACAACATTGCCGAAAATCGCTTTCCAATGCACACTTTTGGCAAATTTAATACTGTTCAAGGTAAACAATTCGTCCGAAATGAACTGATACCGTATTTAAGTGACAAATTACACGAACAATTAAAAATAAACGACATAAAAAAGAGTCATGTTTATATAAGAGCCATTGGGAATGTTGGACATCCGAAAATGTTGCAAACTTTTGAACCGTATTTAGAAGGACGTAAATTCGCAACGAATTTCCAACGATTATGGATGGTTTTGTGTATGGATAAATTAATAAACACGTACCCAAATCAGGCACAATCAGTTCTGTATCGAATTTATCGAAATATTGGTGAAATTGAAGAAATCCGAGTGGCTGCCGTTTATTTACTAATGAAAACCCAACCGCCTGCTGAAATGTTAAACTCCATGGCGGAATACACGAATATCGATCAAAGTGAACAAGTAAATGCTGCTGTTAAATCATCTATTGAATCAGCATGGAATTTAATCGATGACAAATACCCTAATTAGTAAGTAGAAAAGAATTTTGATTAAAAAAAAAGAAATAAATCAAATTGGTTTTCAGTCGTTTGGCTGCAAAAAAGGCGAAAGTTTCCCTAAATAAAAAAGAATACGGTCAACAATATTCCACAAATTTTGTGAAAACGTTTATTTATGGAAATTTGTACACCTATTTGGGAATTGAGACCATCACTGGCGATTTGTTAGACAGTTTTCAACTGTCTATTGACAATAATTTCATGAAGAACATGTTTCAAGTTGATGTTTTTAATATTAATGATTTTTTCAATCAATTTCAACAAATCACCAACTCATACCAAGGGGAAAAGTTTAGTGAAGTTCAAAAGACACTCGAGGGTTTGTTAAACGTTAACATTGGGGACATGAGCGCAATGATTTCGTTCGAGAATTCAACATTGTTTGCCCTCCCAGAAGGTAAAATTTCACTGATTGTTTAAATCTTGTTTTTAATTCGTTTCTTTCTCTAGTAATTCAGAAAATTGGCAAGGGAATACGTCCTGAGATCGACATTAATCAATGGTTTAACCCTCGACAGATAACCATTGCTTTTCCCACTGAAACTGGACTGTCCACCATTTACACTCTCGAAACTCCTGTAAATTTCCATTTAAAAGGCATTTTTAAAGGGGAAACCAAACCGTTTTTATCCAATGGAGATAAACTGTTTACTCCATCCGAAATTTTAGGCAATTTTGACTATTCCTTCTCTTTCAAACAGAAAATCCAAGGAAAATTAACCATTCTAACACCCTTCAATGGAAATGTACACAGCACAACATACGAAAAGAATCTAAATCTCTACATTCCGTTCAAAACTAACTTTCAACTCAATTTAAAGGAGAAACACTTAAAAATTGAGATCGTGCCAAAGGAGGAATTGTTAATCAAGTCTCCATTGTTCCATTTTAGCACAAAATCGTTTAATTCAAAGTGTAACATAATTGGAGAAAATTGCCGAAAAATCAACAAGAAAAACGAGTATGAAAAAACTTTTGATATCCAACAAAATGGTATGGTATTTAAATTGAATGTAAAACACGAGAAAACTTCGTTTAAAGACATTTTCTCCAATGAAATCATTAATCGACAAGTAAATTTCTATTATGATGGTGTTAAATCCAAGAATAAGAACATCGTTATTAAAATCGGAGAGAAAATCGCCTACAAAACCGAACCGACAAACTCACACAACGTTCTAAAATATCTAAAAAGTTTCATAAAAAACGATTTCAAGTATCATAATATGAATATTGGCATTTATGATTTGTCTGTTCAGTTCCGGGGTAACGAAAACATCGAATACATATTAAAAATCGTGTGCGGACGAAGCAATTTAGACCCAAAATCGATAATCCTAATAGAATACTTGAAAAAATCGAAGAAATTGAACGGATTAGCGGACCGTTTTACGATACATGTCAGCAATTACATTCCAAACACAAATGAAATCAATTTTAATTACAGTCTTAACAATCCCCCGATTATTTATAGCAATATACAATTATTTTATGGGGTGAAAAAGTATTTGAATAGCATACAAGCCGATGTGAAACTGGAAAGAAGCAAAGAACGAACGGAATTTCTTTTCAATCAAAGTTTACAGTGTAAAGACGATGATTTCAATAGAAAATGCAGGAATTCAATCCAAAAAGTGAATTTGTTCGATAAAATTAACGTTGACATTAATTACAAGAACATAACGCAAGAATTCAGTCAAGTTTTAAGACGTTTTTACAATTACTATCGCGGTTTCTTCTGTTGGGATAGAAAATTTGGCAAAACCAAAGTGAAATCCGATCAAATCGCATTTCAATTACAGTTTACACCAGACTTAAACTCCTTCACCGCAAATTTACAAACCAAGGAAGATTCATACGAGATAAACGATGTATTCGTAAACGATTTCCTCAAGGAATTGATTCTTGTTCATCCTGTTCACGGATTTGCCACACGTCTTTACTCAAAACTCCATAAACTGACCAACTATCATCGTAAGCATTGATTTCTCCCAATTTTATTCCCACTTTTAAACCGAATTCAATTTACAGCTGTTTGCAGTGTCGCCCTGAACCGAATCACAACATTCTCCAACCGAATTTATCCAATTACATTCGATCATCGATGGACTATTCTCTTTAAATACGCTCCGAATTACCATCAACCCGAACATTACACGATTCTAATACGTAAAAGTCGTGATTTACTGCACAAAGATGTGAGACTCATTCTACGTACACCGCAAACGAAAGCAACATTTCAAATTGATTTGTTACCGCAAGTGAATGGCACGAATTTAACCGCTCAACTCTTGATCAATGGACAATTTGCCGGCAATTTTACCGACAAAACGTACGATTTCAACAAAGGTTACATACAAATCTACAATCTACCAAACAACGAACTGAAAACGTTCATAAACAAACAATTCTATTTGGTTTCCGATGGAATAAACGTGAAACTAACGTTAATGAACGATAAATACCGTAAAAACATTCGCGGTCTTTGTGGGCGTTTTAATGGCAATCAAATCAGTGATTGTTTGACATTAAACAATTGTATAACACTAAATCCCATAATATTTACAGACACTTATACGATAAACAGTAATAAAACACTTAAATGTGTTAAATCAAACAATCTTCCCGCAAATGTAATAACAAACAACGATTGGATCAAAGACAATGGAATTAACCAATGTTTATATTACAAGTCACATTATATTAAGCGAGATGATCAAATCTGTTTTACAATACATCCAATATTGTACGTTAAAGATGAATGTCAACATTGGAAATATGTAAATAGGTATCATTCTGTATTCTGTTCAAATATCACCGAACAAATGGAATTTTATAGGAATTCTATTGATAAAGGAAATAGTTTCGATTTCATCCAGTTTCCAGTAACAGATAATGTCGTTATTCAAGTGCCAGATGTTCATTATCACTAATAAAAGTGCTTTCTTACAATCTAATAAAAATATTTATTTAAACAAATAACAAAAAAAAACAATATGACACATTTTCTGAATAAAAATATATAGAATCTGTCTGTTAAAAAAAAACAAAGTAGAAATGACTAGAAATAATTAAAACTATCATTTTTTTACTGTCACAATTTACATGGAAAATGGTTTGCGAAATATCTTCTTTATAGTTAATTATATAAAATGGAGGGTAATTTATATATAGAAAATCGTATTTGCATATAGAAAACCGAAATCGTCCCAAAAACATTAAGTAAACGCCCCATTAAGAACAAATACTTAACGTTTCCATAATGTCATTGTTCACCATTAATTATACATGCATTTAAACATTAATATGGCATTATTGAAGGAATTTTAAGTAATTGTCATACTTAAACACAATTTATGATCACGTCTATCACCCCATCCTCCATTCCCTTTCCGTAATTTGGTTTTTTTCAATAAAGTCGCATAAATGATCGTAACATAATCCGGATATAAATGCTTCTTAGCCGTTTTTAACACTTGTTGTACTTTCGATATAACCGCAGTCGATTCACAATTCTTTTTCTTATGATGTACTCCGCTATCGAAAAATCAACATTAGAAAACCCACCTCTAATCGCACCTTAGTCTACTATAATTACCATTCGCCCAAATGGAACACTCTCGGCCCTCTTATAACCATCGCCTGCAATTTATCCTTTAAACAGTTCTGAGAAACGTGCTGCAACGACCAATCCCAATTATAATCGTCGTATTTACAGAAAAACGATGCACAGTCGACGATTTTCATCCACGTACTCCGATTGAACGCCATTCCCATGTTATGTTTGCTGCTTATCCACGGTGTTATCTCCACCTAAAAAAATGCATTACCATTTTAATTAGCCTGTAAAAACTGTCAAGGAAACTTGTGGAAAAAAACCAAAAAGAGAGCATGCATCTAGAGCTAATTGGAAAATAATGCAGGCACTTTGGCTACCTTCTGTAAGTGTTGATACAAAGACGGCAACACTTGAAACGTCCACGACGGATGCACTTGGCCCGCATTCACAATGGAATGCTGTTTGATGGCACGTATTGCCTCTCTCTGTAAATGTACAGATGCACAGAAACATCGACGCTTTCCAGAGTGAACAAAAAACAAATCCAATACAGTGTCCAGTCACTCACCTTTTTCGAATCGCCGTAATAGTTATAAGTCTTTAAATACGTTCCCAACGACAGTATATTACATTGTTTACACGATTCTCGGCATGTTTTCTCCATCAATTTGAGAACGTGCAAGAAATCCTCGGCGACATAATGATCTTCCTCCAAAAACACAACCAAGCCGGAATAGTTTTTCGTCACATCGAGCTGATTAAACACACGATTCGCTTTCCACCACCAATGGTGTTTGGTTTGTGTGAATTTCGCCTCACGATAATGTCCATACAAGTCGGGATATAAAGCGTTGTTGCATTTTGTCTGTAAAGCCCTAAAATGAACGTTGTCACTGGAAATGTTCGGGTGGAAAAAAGCGATTTTCTTACTGCTCTTTCTTTATATCTCTCGGACAATCGTTCGGATCTTCGCCAGGGAATTCATGTTCGTGCACTTGTATCGAATATGGATAAAATATTTGTATAACTTTACAAAAATCTATACTCTGAACTAAACTATTTATCTCTTCATCGTAATAATCATGTGAAAATACTAGTAATGTTTGTGATATATCACGAGCCTGTGCAAGACTTACAATTAAATGCCGTAAATAAGTGATTCGATTGTGAATCTGGAACATATCGATGGAACGGACAGTTTTTAAGGATGGAATTGTCTTACCTGAATAACAATAACAATGGAATCGTTCTGCAATGGTCCAAATATGTCTTCGTTGTAAACAAATTGTTGTGCATTGTATTGTGCTATACTTCGTTTTATGTCTGTTATATTTGGTGGAAATAATTTACTATTAGTGCCATTCATGTTGGCGGTTTGGTTTTTAGGCTTCGGTGTTAAGAATTTATGTAATACAACAGGTACCATACTAAGTAATGCGGCATTCGAATCGTTTATGTCACTGTACAACGATGTAGTGCCATTGAAACTGAGGAAATTTAATTGTAACCATATGAAAAAGATTATAAATATTATTAAGCCAGCACGTAGCCAAGTTAAACCACTACGACGTCGCCATAAATGGCTCCGTCCACTGCTCATCATAGAGCATTACAAAAAACGCTAAAAATCCTGAAACAAATCGGTTTGTTAAAGAAATGTTGGCAATGTGGTGGATGGGGGGCCACATTTGCATTTGTGACTCACACGATTATCTAGTTTGCCACTGATGGAAATACAGATAAGAATTTTACTGGTTAATTATGCTTTCTGTACTTAACAATTGCTGATTATTTAATAACTAACGAGCGGTGTATTGAGAGGTATTTATTGGAGAATATTGCAGGTAATCGTGGATTTTTATTACCACGTAAACTCGCGTAGGAAGAGATTAGATAAGCGTGAATGAATTGTTGTTTTTTAATAAAATATTCTTACCATTTTTCAAACATTTGTATAAAATGATTTACGACCCTGTCAATGTGATGAACAATTCGAATGTGATTGAACCATTTTGTGATTTCACCAAAACGCACTGAAACAAATAAATGTTGTTTTTTTCATTGGACCAACTGGACTAAATGCAGCTTATTATTAATAATAACTAAAGTAATAAACCGTAATTTGATACCATTAACATATGACTTAAAAAAGGCGTCAAATGTAATTTCATCACTGAGACTGGGATCAAATACTGATACATGTACAATTATTAAATTGTTTTGCTTACATTTTTGATTTATTTCTTGAATTAGTTCATATCCTCCCTTTAAATAGTCCTGTTACTTTAAATTTCTCTTGCAAACTGGTTTGACGAACTTTCCATTGTATCAAATAATTGCATCGTTCTGTTGTACATAGTTGCTGTAATTTATGATTTAAATTATGTAATTTTTAGTTAAATTAACAACAAATGATTACAAAATATTGTTATAAATTTTAATTAAGACCAGTTTGACAATTTTGTTTTGACAGGTCTAATAATAACGCAGTCTACCAACTGCATCATCTCAACACTAACGGCCCTAACATCAAATGAAAATATTGAATAAAATATTAATTAACAATAAATAATTGGAAAAACCGTTATCAAAACAACTTTTGATAAGTTTTAGATTGTTTTTTTAATAAATATAATGTTTAAACAAAATTATACAAAATTAAAGTTAGCAGCTGATTTTTTTAACCGCGCCCAACTCTAGAGCTGTTCAATGGCACATTGTATTTTACTCGGAGCACAGATTATAGAATAATCTGTGCTCGGAGGACACTTTTGTGAACTAAAAATTTTTCTTTAATTAAAGAATTTTTTTATTTATAAACAAATTGTATTATTCTTTAGATTCACAAATTGTAGCGGTAATTCACGACCGTATATAAGGCTGTGCAGTGCAACCAACCACTACCACCAATGTTACCAACATACCAGTCCATTTCAAATCTCCAATTTTAATATGTTATTTAAGCACATTTTTGCGCATCGAATGGTATAAAAAGTTTTAAATTTCCAAGTGGAAAAAATTGACCAGGGCACTTTGAAAATTGCCTTCTATGCTTAACAAAAAATCAAAAGATTTTGAAATGCTTCACAAAATCTTTAATATTAAGTTTACTAAGGCCGTTTTAATTCTGCAATTTTAATATATTATTAAGCAAATTTTTTCTCATTGAATGGCATAAAAAGTTTTGAACCTGCACAGACACCTTATTCCCTTTGAAACAATTTGGAAGAATTATTAAAAGCTCGTAGCTCGTTGTACTGTAGTAAAAAATGTATAGTGTATATCAATATCACATTACATCAAAGAACCAGGCATCCTTCTGGGACCAATTCACTATTTGTTAAAGGCAAAAAACAAAATATACTCAAATTTATGCAAGCCCAAAAATTATACCTATTTTTCAGAGAACCTAATAGGAAAACATATTAGTCTTAGCGGCACCTTATTCTTATATATCCTCGTGGAATGCTCTTAAGAAAAGACTATAAATGTGATTAAATAATAATTTACTTTTTTTCTTCTCATGATTAGCACAAGCAAGAAGTTGATTTAATAGTCATCCTGATGCTCAAGAAAAAATCAATATTTTTTACTGTTGAAAGCCCGAATTTGGAAGGCGCGCAAAACGTGTTGTATACGAATGCTTCCCTGCAACTGAATAAAATAATTTCGATTAAGTTTAAATAGTTTATTTAAAAGAAAATTTAAACAACTTGCAAATAATGTACATATTTACAATAAATCTAACTAAATCAAATTGGTGAGAGACTTCTTTTTTCTTCATCACTTAATTCAGGATGCCAAACATCTATTATTAGAACGAGTCTCACAGTAGTGCTATTATGCCAAACTTCATGTTCAAAACTATCGTCAAATATAAATATTTTCCCTTCTTCCCAACTTCTATAAATTGAAAAACAATTTAACGATGAAGAAATCAATTTTGAATTGAACTTCTCTACCTTGTTTCATTCGCTACGCGAATATAAGTGTTTGGTGGCACTTTCAATCCCAAATGGACCCTAAGACGGCAATTTGTCGGGCCACAATGTGGCCAAACATGTGTGCCCGGATGCATAACACTAAACTTTGTTTGTCCTCTTTTACATCCACTTGCTTCTGGATGACTTTGTAATAATTTGCACGTGATGGGAGTTTTTTTGCAATTCTCTACATTTCTTTGGCCCCTTGCAAACAATTCAAACTGTTTCCAATCTCCTGTATCACGTAGATTTTCTGCTTCATCTTGAAAGTATCCCTTCTGGTTAAGTACAGACAAACCTTCTTCACGGATTAAATTAAAATTGTTCTTTAGAACACGAAATAGATTTTTATAAGGCAATTCCTCCTCGCTCCACCATGGTTTACCAATTAAACGATTAATATTATATAAAGATCTTTGGTATTTTGAGAGGAAAACATTGTTTTCAACTCCTTTTTCATATACTTTTGATGCCTCCTCATATTGACCTAATCTCGTTAAAGCATCCCCTAAATGGAAATAAAAACGACCATCATGAACACCAGGTTCATTAGTGGCCATTCCCGTTTTCATGTAAATCACAGACTCTTTTAAATTGTTGTCCACTGTTTTCAAAATGAATCCATAGTGAACACGGGCAAAACCATTTGATGGCCATCTGGACAAGGTAGATTTTAAAACTTGCCTGGCTTTCTCAACCCTTCAATACATATTCAAAATGTAAAAAGGTAAATAGAAAAATGATAGTTTCTTACCTGTTTATTGTTAAATAGGAGACTGCCAAGTCATTTGCATATTTTGGTTCTTCAGGGAAACGATCGATTAATAATTTGTGTACATATTCGGCATTACTGTAAAGTCCTTCAACAAAAAAATCAATTGTAGGTATTATATAAAAATGATTTATTTTAATGACTTACCAAGAAATCTCATCCTATTAATACATTTTTCGGCAGCTTTAATAAAAAGCTCATTAGGAACTAATTTACTATCCAATTGTAACAATTGCAAATAAACTTTTAAAGCTTTCTTCAATATTTCATTACTTCTTCTTTGGTCAGCTAAATTATCTAAAGCCAACGCTTTTCCATACAAACTTCTGGGAGAGGACGGGTATTTTTCAAGGAGTGCGTTAAATTGTTTAATAGCTAAAGCGGAATTCTAATTCAAATAAAACAAATTGCAATTAATTTAAACACCATAACAAAAAAAAAACATTTTCTAATTTTTAAACATTAGTTGAACAATTTTTATTAACAATGTTTGTGCGGATTTTTTAATAAAAATTGTTTCTATAAAGTTTTAGAGCAAAATTGTACCAAAAATCGCCTAATCAAGAATGAAATTAGTAGTTGTAAAATAATAAACAAAATGAAAAACATTCCTTTAAAATAAAACGATTAATAATTTTTATTTATTGAACTAGTTAAAGTGAAAACACACGACAAACAAATTTATTTATTTTAAGCTGTTTTTGACTTGAATTTGGGGGACACTATTTACTTTTTACTCCTAACAAAATATTAAACCATTTTTCAATATTGCAATCCTAAAAGAATTCTTATGCATATAAATACCTGTTCAACAGACTTATGAGCTTCATCGATTTGTGCTTTTATTTCATAATCATCCTTGCTTGTAATATCAGCATGCTCATATCCATCATCATCAGATTGCTTATCAGATTCACTCTCTACTGACTCGTTGTCATGAGGGGACACATCAACGCCTGTGAAAAGTAAATCTATATTTTACGACGCTGTAAAATTATAAAAGAAATTATCAATTCATAACATACATATATTAAAATGATCTAACCAACATATGCTAATTTATAATCTACTTTAATATTGTTTATATTAATCTAATTTATTTAGTCCCAGAATAATGGTTTCTATTCAAACAATTATTCGAGGACTCTCGCGAAATTACGTTTCCATGAAGAAAGATTTGCATCATCCTCCTCGTCCTGAATTTTGCCATATTTTGCTTCCAATCGTTTCAATAAATCATCATCTTCGTCGTATTCTTCGTTGTCAGATTCTGCATAATCTTCTTCCTCTTCATCAACCTCCTCGTCCTCCTCATCCTCTTCTTCAACTTCTTCCTCCTCAATTTCCTCCTCTTCGACACTTTCCTCATCTTCTGCCTCCTCGTCCTTTTGCTCTTTGTCTCTTCTTTCAATTTCTGGCGTTAATGATCTAACATAAGTTGTCCTAAGTTCCTCATATTTTGATTTCACAGAAGGTGGTTCAAAATTTTCAGTATCGCTTTCTACTTCATCATCACCTTCAGAATATTCTGCCAGAACGATCGGTTTTTTTACATATTTCTCATTAAATTGCAAATTATTGTATGGGTACAAAAAGTTTCGAACTAACCATCTGTAGTTCCAAACATTTTGCAAATAAAATACCTTCCATGTCTTGTTCAATTTCTTGCAGACTTGGCGGTACCACAATTGTGTTACGTCTTGTTAAATCTGTCGGTTGTTCTGTATTTGAGGTACTTTCATTCGTTGCTTAATTAAAGAAAACATAATATTATATCATTTGTATAAAAATTATACATACACCAATATAACACAACGAACAAAAGTTATTACAATAAAAAGAAATTAACGGTGAAAGCAGAGCAATACCAAAAAATGAACATTAAATTAAATAAATATCAGGAAATGCAATAAATGTTAGTGCAGAATAAAGCAAATAGGACTATATACAATTACAACAATAGTGATTTGTTTATATTTTACTTTTTTGCAAATTGCATGCATTTTACTGACCAGATTTCCATTTTCTAATAAGAACAACATATGCCACTATCAAGAGTGCAACGCCAACACCAAGTTTTACAGCCACTGTAACATAATACAGATAGCTTCTATAAAACTTGCATTTCCTGATTTACAAATCGATATAACTTAATTGTTAACTTAAGTTTTAAATATAATAGAGATATATTTTCATAATTAATAATTATTTACTTACTGTTTGGATTTTCAGGATTTTCTTGGTCCGTCTCCTCCTCCTCATTCTGTTCATCTTCTGTTTCCCTTTCCTCACTGTCGTGCTATTATCATTTAATTAAAATTGGTATATTGCTTAATATTTGAGAAAGAAACTAACTTTAATTTCACCGCTGGTGGCATCTGCTTCATCTACAGCCTCTTCTTCATTTTCGTCTTCTTCGTCATTTTGTTCGGTAGAGGCAGCTGGTTCATCTTCAACCTCTTCTTCCTCACTTACAGCTTTCGATTGATTATCTTCTTCATCGTCTAGTTCGTCTTCAACTTCTTCTTGTTCTTCGGATTCAGGTGCCTCTTCTGTAGCTTCCTCCTCTTCATCTTCCTGTGTATTTGCCTCTACTTCTTCAGTTTGATCTTGTTCGTCCTCCTCATCTTGATCCTGCGCCTCATCAGATGCAATTACTTCAGGTTCCTCCTCTTCCTCCTCCTCCTCCTCTTCGTGTTCATCTTCATGTTCATCATCGTGTTCATCATGCTCGTCATCATGTTCGTCATGGTCGTCCTCCTCTGCATGTTCATTTTCCTCTTCGTGCTCGTGTTCATCATCATGCTCTTCTATGGCATCTAATATCTCATTGGAATGGTCATCTTCATGACCGTGGCTATTGTCCACCCATCCCTCAAAAATTTGCGAAAATCGTGATTCAGTATTGACCGTATCCACTAGAATGGAAAACTCTGTACTTTTTTCACATTAATGGAAATATCATCTACTTACATTCAGTTAGACCTCGATGTTCAACTATAATTAATCCTACCAAGACTGCGAGTGCGGAGAATAGTATAAAGAATATTATTTTGGCACATATTCCACCCCCAGTTCCCCCCTCATGATGCACATGAATATTAATATCGTCAACGTTAGTGGTTAATGGCACATAATGCTGTGAATGGCTTATTTTCTCCTCCACACTGTCATCTAAAGAATAATAATAAATTCAAATTAATTCTATAATAATTCTGTTAATGAACTGTTCTAACTAGATTTTCAGCAGCACGCGGTTTTACTTTTAAAAATAGTATATTTGGCGCATCTATTTATAAAAATTCCACTAAAAATAAATTAATTCTATTCATTACCTTTTCTTCGTTTCTTATCTTTACGTTTTCTTGGTTGTACATCACCCGACATTTTTCTGTCGGGTTTATATTAAAATTCTCTTGGTACCATAAAAAATCTTATTCAACTATTATGTTATAGACTTTAGTTTCAAGACTTAAGTATAACTCGCAGCAAGTACAGTGTACAAGTGCGCAGAAACAGTTTTCACAACTGAAAAACAGCGTCGCTCTGAAACGACAGGCCACGATTCAATCTGAAACGAAAGGTAAATATTTAAAACAATTATCTTAGACAATAACACAATCGTGGTCCCCTCCATTGTAGAATACCAAAGCGAAGATAAGAAATTTATCTTTGAATAGAAATTAATATACTTTACAACTTTTTGTGGGTGTTTTATACAGAGCTTGTATAAATATAGCGATACCTACGGTTTGTATGGAAGTTTATTTGGTACATTTTCAATTACAAGTACATAATACTATACATTTCTACAAGTCGCGTGGCGAGCTGTGTGACGACTAGAGCACAAGTTCGTCCCATACAATGTCTCTATCATTTTAGACACAAATAGGTACTATTGAACCGCCACCCCATCAATATTGCTATTCTATATCAATTCAAAAACGTTTCAAATTTATTATAATGCAACGAAATTATTATTGCTCACGTGTCGAAATATTAATTCACTATTCATACCTTCTGCAATTTTTTGAACCTTAAAGTAGGTACTATTGTTTTTTTTCTATTTTAATCTTTAAGAGCTATTAAATACCTGCAACCTCCTTCGTACAGTTTCGCGGTAATAAAAACTGAAAAGAGATTTCAATGATCACTAAGAAGACATTAGACATAACAGTTCTTGAAAAAATTCTTTTAGAAACGAGACTGTAATATTTTTTCAGAAATCTATAGTTACAGTATAGAGCTACAGACTTCTGTGTGTTTCATTGAAAAAGATTTGAAACGGAAAGGACAAAGCTTAAATTAGATACATTAATCACGGTAAATTAAAGAAACATGTGCAAATAAAAAAATTGCCTACAACCATAGAGTGACTAACACAGTAACACTCAGGAACATGTAGAAGAAAAGGGGGTTTTAGGACAAACCCCTAGAAAAGAACTTATTGAAATTTGAAATTGAAATAAGTTATTCTCGATCAAAAAGTGTGTCAAAGAAGAGGCTCGAAAAATGTTATGTGCACACGTTTTCAAGATAAAGACAAGAATTCGCATCTTATACATATCGGGACACAAAAGAGAATAGATAAGGATACCTCGTTATACTATTACAGGGTGAGTAGATATTGTATACATGACCTAAAGGGAATATATGGGTCGTGTGCTCGTATGTATCCCTAGTTTTATGGGTGGGGATGAAAGTGGGGGGTAAAACGAGACTGTGCGTCGCTAGGGCGTCGCGTCGGCGTCCGTTTGATCAACAGGACACTAACACGACAGCACGACACATTCAACATAACATCGACGAGTGTTACACGCATATAGACGTATTTGGCGGACGTCGGACACGCATGTCGCGCTGATTTTTTGAAAAATTCTCTTAGGTCCTATACAATATGAAAAATGGACCACAGATTACAGAAGAATCCACCGCTTCATTGGGGTTAGAGTGACAATAAATAAACAACTTTTTGGGCGACTGTTTCAAGTCCTGTAAAACGGCCTTTACCTATGAGTGACCACATTTACTAACAAGATTCATCTACAGAGCAGTAAGTAGAACGATAGTTTTAACTCTTTAATTCGAATTGCTTTACTAGTAAATAATAAATTATCAGATGTACTCCGGGAGGTGCTGACAGTTGCCAAATATTGTCTAGGAAGAAACGTTGCGATGTCATTGGGAAGAAGCTCAGAGAGAGAGGATTAATATGTCCTTGATGTTAGAATTGAAACGACTAGTTCCAAGTGCCGTCAAGGGTAGTGCCAAATTGGAAAAAGCGGAAATATGATAAATAATCGTTGACCACCCAAAAATGATTCATGGAACAGGTAATAGTAGATTACACTTGAGGCGGAAAGGGTAACATTTTTGTCGAAAGACCGAAAGGAAGGATTCCTCGAGACAAAATTGCCTTTTCGTTGACGTTTGTATACTATTTTATTCACAATCAGGCACAATTAATTAAAAAATGTATATTTTGAATGTTTTTCATTGTAGTTTTTTATATTTATCCATGTGTGTAAATGAGTTGTTAGAAGGTGAAAAACGGACTGCTATGTAGATTTTGTTTTTGAACAGAAATAGGTCATTTTCCATCTCCAAAACATGTTTGAAAGTTTGAAAGTAATACATTACATACTGATTGTGAATAAAACAATGTTTATGATTGATAATAAATTTGCTCAATTGATAGAAAACTAAAAATGAGCCTATCAATTACACAAAAAATTATACAAAACCCTGTTATACAAATAAAACCGATAAAAAGGCGATTACAGTTAGTAACAGGTATGAATTATAACATAGGGGAATAGGGATTATGTGTACGCAGAGGCGTGGAAATTTATGTTTAACGTCAAAATTCATTTAATACGTGGGAATCCTTCCTCCCCAATGTCATAAACCCGATAACTCATTTAACTAGTGAAAACAAAAAATTATCAAACCGTAACAAATATGATTTTTTCCCAAACAGGAATTGATTCGTTGGTTTGTCATCCACGTAAATACACGATGGATTATCTGAGAATGGACTTCAGGCAATGTGTAGCGAAATTGATACGATATTTGAAGCGTCTTGAAGGGTTAGACGTCTCCAAAATCCGTAATGTTGTTTAAGACTCGTCGCATTTACAATATTATTGCTCAAGGGGAATTCGCGACAAAACGAGTGACCACATCGCCAAGGGACTACAGTGGCACCGTATCCTCCCTTGAACACGTTACTATGGAATCTTAATCAACCTCCACCGCCATTTGGGTCACTGTTTCATACATACTTTTTAATTTGTGCTTTGTTAGTAAAATAAATAAATAAATAAATAAATTAATTAACGTTTAATTAAAATACGAAGATTGATCATTTATGAAAAATGAAAATAATATCAATCTTTTCGGTTCTATGTGTGTCGTGTGTGGTTGTATTGTGGGTGTTACATATATGGGGTTGTAATGATGAAATTACATAGTTAGGGTGGCGGAACGTGGGAAATAATTGGAAAGTCTACTCTCATACGTACGCCGAAAAACAGAACTGAATTCAACTTACACAAGCCAATCGGTACGCACTACACACTACACTTGTGCCAGCACCGGACATTAAGACCCATTGCTGGATTTGCAATATACCTGAACACCTGATATGTTTATGTATTCTAATTCTGGACATTCAATCACCACCCATGAAATGGACACAAATTTTATTTTGCCATATCGAATCAATCGCCTTTATTGGCTGTAGAAAAATTACAGTCTACCTTGAATTTTTAAAAGAAATTTCAAGTTCAGTTACAATATTTTACACTTTAACAGTAAGCACCTGTCTCCGAGAAAACCTTGTAAAAAAACGTAAAAATAACTATAAAATGGTCAATCAAATTGAGATTAGATTAGATTCTTGTTAGAGCCTAGAGTCCCACAGCATCACGCATTAAATGTGCGTAAATATTATTATCAAAGAATTCTCACGAATAAATAAATCTGCGAGGAACCCCATACTTAGCTGGTTAAATAATTAGGGGTTAGTTATGCCCCGGAAAAGGGGGGATGCTGGGATGCAATTGTAAGTCAAGTGAAATGGTTTTCATGTTTTTGAGTGGGGGAGTAGTTCCAATAAATATATTCGTATACACTGCACTGATACTAATTAATCAGTTTCTAACAGTGTTACTGAAAATGTCTTGCAAAGAAAACTCTGCTGCCTCTGATCGCCACAATACATACATGAAGGTAAATTATCATAATTTTCATTAAACAAAGAGGTCAATAAAGTATTTTTGATTAGTATTTCCATAATTGGATGGAATTCTTGCATAAAAAATGGACTCGCACACAGCGTTTTGTAAGGGTTGCTCTCAGACTAAGACGCATCAACAGCACCTGTCCAGGATTGGACAAAGGCCTTCAAGAAACACAAAGTTTTAAGTACTTCGATGAGATTGAAGAAAATTTGTACAACGAAGAAAGGGAACATCAATTGCAGCAAATGGTTTTCTAAGCAAATTCGTCTTGTTATTCAGTACAAAATATGAGGGACATTTGTTTTCTGTTTCTGTATAGGCAGTTAATTTCTTATTTTATGCTTGTTATTTCTGTTATTTGTAAATAATATTAATATATTTATAATTGAATAAATGCTTCTATGACAAAAGACAAATGTGTGATGTTTATTTTTTAAATTGTTAAATATAAAATGCCAAAAAACCACCCACAGACAACAATAAGTTTGTTTCAAGTGTTGTAAATTTATTTAGTATGTCGAGACAGATTTCGAATATTTCTTAATATAGTCCAAAGTTTATGGATATGTTGGCTCTACATACGCAATAAAAACGCTCACTTAAATCAGTCACAATCATAGAGATAGTATATATTTTTAAATAAAACTTCTAAAAGCCTCTGAAATAACGTTAAAATTGCATGTCTAATTAAAGCAAGTGCATAACAAATTATCGTAATGAATTTAGTTTTTATGATTCATCCAAACGATTTAATACGTTCTGTCGATTTAAAATATATATTGTGTACACATGAAAAAAAAGCACTAAAGTTTGAGTTATAACATCATATACGCGTGCTGGGCAGGGCACACCACAAGCTAATCTTCAGTTCATTATTTCAGAGTTTTTCAAGGGGGTACGTGACCATAATGGTAGAATTGGTTCTTTAATGCCATTATTTGCGAGAATCAAACTACGATAGAATGCATTTTCCGAGCATTTTTCAATTTCAAATTGGAAACTTCGATAATGGACAAATTATGTTGTGTATTTTTGGAGTTATTAAGGGATTACCTGTCGATAAATTAGTCGTTTTTATTGTTTGTTGTACATCGCAATTACTTCTGAAATAATTGAATATAGCTCTATCTACAAATGTTATTGAATTGCGCTTCCAGAGCTTCGTATGTAACAGTTGCGCTCTATCCGGGTTCCGAGGAAATATATTTGACCATTGCTCAGAAAACGAACCACTTCAAAGTCACTTTCTAGAAAAATTACTTGTATTCTTTACTTTGCTTTACTTTTACTATATGTGAATGAACATTCTCTTAAGTTAGTTATCAAATTAAAACCTTAAAATGGTTTTTTTGGAAAATTAAATTTGTTCCATTTGGATGTAAGGGATGGATGGAGTATGTATGGCAATATCATAAAGTTGAGAATATTGCAGGCATTGATTGTATTAAACGCTAAATAATAAAATTCATATGAACATGTCAATTTTCTATTTAATATATAATTTAATATAGACAACAATTGTTTGTTAAATTGTTACATGGCCATACTTATGAATATGCCAGATGTTATGCGATTTTCCTGTTTATTGGGGATGAATTTAATTGTTATATACAATGATCAATGTCCATTTTCAATAACACACACTGACACGCTTCATTACTTTTATCATGCCTCTCTGAAAATGCCGTAATTATTATTATATACCTATTCTCTCATGTAATCCGATTTTAAGGGCACCTAGCACGAATTTGAAATAAACATTTTAATGCTTTACAGCAATATTTAACTTTCTAGTTAAAAAGCATTAAAAATTTATAGTGTGACTTTCAAATATAATCTATTGTGCTGGCATCTAGTAACCCAGTTATTAACTCAAGCCTCTCCTGAGACTTAGTCCTCCCATGCCTGTGTAGCGTGTGGAGACTTCCAGTTCTAGCAGTTTTGTTTTGAACGTAATTATATGTAATACTGAATTATCATTGGTCAATTCAAATTTTAAGATTAAAAGAGAAAAAATGTTGTAGGAAAACGTGATAAAAATAAAATTATCTAAATTTTAATAAAAGAATCAATGTTAGTTGTTAATATATTAAGGAGGATTTGGGAGATTTATTAATTTTTGAGGTTAAAGTTTTGAAGTCCTTTATTTTACTCACCTAAATTGAAAAAAGTAATAACAAAATTATAAGGATATGCTAACGCAATGAAGTTTGATTATAACTAAACACAAAAATACATAATGAATAATTAATAACAGTGACTAGTTTAAATGACAACCGTATTGTTCTTTAAGACCGTAAATTGTTTGTTACTAAATACTTAATACTACTTATGAAAGAAATATACGAATAGCATAATTAGTACTTAGTATTCAATTTAGTACGCTAACTGTTTTCTGCTTCAGTAGTTAATCGACGCTCCTGTAGATGGTACAGGATACAGTATCGAAAGTGTTTAAAAGAGGAATTATCGACAAAATTGAAACAAATTGAAAAACACAAATATTTTTATTTTATTTTCTCTATATATATGTTCTACATTCAAATACAGGAGCGGTAATTGGAAGCACATAGCATGCTGATCTGAACATTTTACATAGAACTATAGACCAGTTTTTCTTTTTATTTTGTAAATCGACTAGAGTAGCAAAGCGGTTTAAATGTAACGTAAAACTGAACCATTTTCTAAGTCTAAACAAATGTTTGCCATCAAAACTAAATTTGGCCAATTTCATAGTGTTACAGATTTTTAATATTAACTCAATTACGTTACTTTCATTTATTAAAACTTTTACTATATATTTGTCATTGCATCCCTATCGTGTTCTTTTTTTATACTCACAAACATTAAACATTTTTGTTTTAAATTTAACTACACAAAGTGTACCTAATTTACCAAATAATAAATACATAACAATAAAAATACAAAATAAAAAACAATTCAAATACAGTCAATCGAAAATATAATATGTATATGTAATACGCATATCAATCATTTATCTCACATTTTATTGTTTTATTTGTATATTGAACTTAGAGGTTTTTTTTCATTGTATCTTTATCAAAATAGTATTTACTATATATGTAATTATTTATAAGTGGTAAAACTTATGAAACCCACATGAGAAAAATATAATTATTTATAAATATATTTATTGTCTAAAATATTGTCAAAATATGAAATATATCACTTTTTTATATATAAATATACTTTATTATTGTTTAATACATACTTATTAAATATATGTCAGTGTATATTTTTCATGTGAGCTAATAAATAGTGGAATTTTATTAAAATTAATTTCTTCTCTTCTGCCTTTGTACTAAAAGTATCTGAAATTTTATATTATTATAAAGTGTGTTGTCTAGGTTCCATTATTGATATGTTCATACTGTTTTATAATGTGTATATGATACGTTCTCGCTGATATATGTATGTAATAATGTTTATGAAAATTAATTTTAATTTGATATCCACTAAATCAAATTTCAGATAAAAATTAACTATTGTTATTATTAAAGGACGTAGTGAATTCTGAAATGGATTCACTTTTATGATGTTGTAACATTCTTTAATAATAAAACAATATTTTTATTATCTTGTGTGATATTTGAAGAATAATTTTCAAGAAACATATATCACGTATTTGATTGCCCACACGTCGTAAATTTAGTTACAATTTTAATAATATAATTTTTTATATATCTTTTTCTTTCTTTATGTTATATATATATTATATATAAGTTATATATATTATTAAGTTAATAAAACGCGCAACAGTCTAGGAATTTGGCTGGAAGCAAGTAAAACCATCGGTAGTAGTAGTATATAGTAACAAGAGAAAACGGTTTTCCTTGCCGCAAGCTGGAAAATTCGCGACATGCGCACAGTAAACACTAGATAACATCGTTATAAATCTATAGAAAACTATGATATCTTCTTCTAAGGGTATAAAATATATATTAAGCAAATGCAGAAGGGTCCCAATTTATAATATATAATTTATTGTCCATTTGTGTATAAGTTATAATAATACAAGTTTCTCTATTTAACTAACTTGACTTTGTTATTGTGTAACGAAAAATATCCTATTAAAATTCTCACCTATAGAACTAATTTTATAAGTCCATTTTAAGTCCGTAGGTACTAGGTATATAGTACCTATATAACTTTATAATTAAATGTCAGCTTAGACGTATAAAGAATTTCGGTATTGAAGATATTAAAAATTGTTTTTCCCTTTAGAAATTTATTCGGACTTAAAATGGGGAAACTACGTACATAATTTAATCGGGACCTCTTCGCTTATTGTGAAAATTTTACATTTTATTTGGTTTTCATTTTATCCAACTTACATACATACACAACAACAATCACACATTGCAACAAACACGCACACACATAGTTTTATCGTTATTGACTTTAGCATTGGTATTTCTTTCTATACATATACTGTCACATAACGCACAGAAAATGTTAAAACAGACAAAAATTTAAACGAAAACTCATCATTTACTGTTTGGATGTACTTACTATAATTGGCTTATTTCTACTTACTTGTATTCTTTATTTGATTTAATTGGATCGAAAAATTGTTTATTTTTTTTATTAATGATTGTATACAATTTGGTTGTTTTCTTTCTAAAAAATTAAATTCTCCTATATTTAATATTTAATTGACAAATATATCTAAGTTTTATATAAAATGTAATTTTTTCACTTTTATATCTAATACAGCAGTATAAACAGATCACATATAATAGCGGTCCGCTAGAACACTAGATGAATTGTCACGAAATATCACTATTTAGGATCTTTAACTAGATTATTGTGCGTAGCTTACATTTTGTGGCAGGGGAAATTCAATATATATATTTTTTGCTATACCACAATAATATATAACAAATGCATCTACATAACATTTGTAAGCATTTATGTAGTGTATGTATATATGTAGTTCCTTTTTTATATTGTCTTCATGTAAAATTCTTAGAAAACCATTTTTTACCTTGTATAATTTGTACCATTCAATCTTATAAACATTATTGTCAGCTGTTTTTTGTTTGTTTTACTAATATACAATTAGTTAATTATTGACGTAATAAAATTTAGTCTAATCATTATTATAATGCTCCATTTGTTGTTTAATCCATGGTATATATTTTGGTACGTAAGCATAAACGCCTGGTAGATGGGGATGGGCGCATTTAATGCCCCAACTTACAATACCCCCCACAAACCATCGCTCTGGGTCTGAATCTTCTTTATCGCGACAAAGTAATGGTCCACCAGAGTCACCCTAAAGATATATTTATATACATATGTATATGCACATACAGGCACAAAATTCTTATCCTGTGTATGGAAAAGTTCTATCTATTATCGACATTTAACACTCTCTCTTACCTGACAAGCATCCTTTCCACCTTCCTCGTATCCAGCGCAAATCATTCCATCTGTAACGTTTAATTCGTTATTATCCAACCATTTGTTACAAAGATCACGATTAAGCACTGGAACCTCCACCTCGTTCACCTCAGGTTCGTATTCTGACACTGGAAAAAATAAACATTGGACATACATTCGTATATCTACGGTATAGAACCATTTCAGTGAGTCATTAATCATTTCTCTTTTTAAAATAAAATATGTTTTTTGTATATAGGTAAAAGAGAGGCTGGATTGCAAGAATTTTTATTTTTTCCATCATGTACATATACATATTATAGGGTTGGTAAACCCTTAAATAAAATATTTACTGAAATTAATTGCTTTATTAGATAAAGTGTTTTTTCCTTGAAAAAAT
Organism: Silvanus unidentatus; assembly: GCA_963930825.1. Lineage (NCBI taxonomy): Eukaryota > Metazoa > Arthropoda > Insecta > Coleoptera > Silvanidae > Silvanus > Silvanus unidentatus. The sequence continues at coordinate 1,138,770 of OZ005763.1, forward strand.
GTTTGTTTCCTTGTAAGTTCTAAGGACTCACAATTCTCAAATTGCCGGTTAATAAACACGAAGACAAAGAAAAACTTTGTACACTTTAAAAGTACGAAATGTTTTTTTCTTACTAAGACCACAAGAATGATTCAAAGAAGTATTCAAAGAAACAATAAAATTATTTAATAAAGTAGTGTAATTGACGGTGGAGATTATTTATTGAATTTGAAATAAATAGAAAATGTGCAGTCGACTTGTACGTTTGATCTTTTATTTCTACGTTCTAAATCATCCATTTAAGCAGTGACTTTCTATACGCCCTGTGTATTCTCCCTCTAAAATCGATAACATTCAATTAAGGAATTTTGTACAAATTTCTCCTAATATGTACATTAATCAATGCACTTTGATAATATTTATAAATGTTTTGACATCTCTTTGTACATATAAATCAAACCAGTAGAAAGTTTTTGCTAAAATAGTAGGGAGTTTTCGCAACTACTTGTTTTGTTGGAAAAACAGCTTAATCATAGGGTTAATATGAAATAAACTCGAACGTAAATGTAAATAAAAAAAAATTGATTTACGTATTAAATAAGAACGAACAGTTCAACTTGAAGTAACAGTCTATACTTACTTCCTGTATCTTCCCGTTTTCCCCATCCAATAACTGTGCAAATAGTACCTGGATGGAGATGTTTATGGGCTGGTGGTAGACAAACTGGTAATAGATGTTCATGATATGTTACTTTCGACGAAAGCTGTAACAGGGTTAAATGGTAAATGGAATAACAAAAATTATTCCAAATGAAAAATGAAAACAAATTATGTACTTATTTAATCATTTTACGTGTATTTGAACATTGTAAATGGGTAAGAAAAATTCAATGTGTACAACCGTAAACGTAAAGAAACAAAAACCTTAAAAGTGTAATTGATTCTGAATATTATACAATAAAAACTCTATTGATTTCTAATACGTGAAGCTGTTGAATAAAATGATTTCTCATTTAACCATTTTTTTATAAAAACATTAGGAAGGGAAACTTTTACTATATATTTTCATATCGCATCAATTCTTTATTAGAATTATGTGTTTTTACAATAGTTTTGCAATGATATATGTCTAATAAAGTGAAAAAAAGACTAAATAATGTGTTTTACAATATTTAATGTAAATATAGCGTGATGTAATGTCACATAAAATTTATGTATTTTTATATTGAATGATATATTTTTCTATTATTTTTTTTTGAATAAAAGTCAACACCATTACGTACGTTCAGAAGTATATACCGTCTCTATATTTGGTATTATTTATATAGAGTACCACCTGCCAAGGAAATATGTATATAATAGTTTACGGTACTAATGTTTTTTCCAATAAGAAACGTATTTGTAGAAGTGTATTTGTGTGAGAGTGAATTTTTTAAACTCACTTCTCAAGGCACTTCATTCTCATTCTGACTATCTGACCGAGACCTTGTCATATTAACGAAAAGATTGAGCGGGCGAATTTACGAGTAGAGCAAATCAAATACAGTGGTATCTGTTTAATTAATCTCTAAAAAATGGTAGGTGAAATGAAAAGAGAGAGCGGAAAAAATGGAAATAGACATAATTGATAAAAGTTTAGCATAGAAACAAAATTTAAAACGTGATTTATATTGACGAAGATTTTATAGATGAAGTAAATGAATTTAAATGCGACTGATGATATAAGTAGTATACTGGGTAGTATATAAATTTCTGTTTCTTTATGTAGAAGAGAGAGAATGTTAGAAATTGATTTAAAAGCGTACATAATCAAAATGTGTTCGCTCAGTCCCTTGAATTTATTTTCCAAGCAAACAATATAACGTACTCGGACTACCCGCAACTATTATTATGTTTTCAACTTGCCAAAAAAAGAACAGCAACGAAAACACTAATAAATACATTGTATATGCATATAGAAATTTTTATGAAACGTTGAGCCAATGTTTTTTTTTCACTTACTTGGAACAATGCGATGTCATTATCGTGCGCCACCTCCACATTGTACATCGGATGCGGTACGACACGTTTTACTTTCATCTTTTGTCCATAAAATGAGTGCGAATATCTTCGTGTTATACCTAATTGTATTGTCCAGCCAGATACGTCGGAATGACTACACACACAATATTGAATTGCAATTAAACTTACTTGTATGAGTTAATAAAAGAATATTTTTTGTTACTTTCCAACACAATGTGATGCAGTTAAAACCCATTGATCGGCTATTAAAACTCCAGCACAATAAAAAATCTCCTCAGGTCCACCCAATAAAGCGGCTAAAAATGGCCAATCGCCAGGCTTCGATCTAACACCGCCGACAATCCTTGGCGTACGGCGTTCAGCGTAACTTTTCCGTATCTTACCACACACTGGAAACGGTTTTCAATATTGTAATTGAGGCATTTTCTTTACCATTTACATTTAAAACGTACTATAATCGCTGCATGAGAGGTCTACTGTGGTGTACGAAGTGGCATTACAAGAACCAAATTCCCTTAGTAAATTTGTGGGACGCTGTGTTTGCGACATTCGCCAAATTGCTGTTGTTTCATGAAGTGGAGGTGACTGTATATCTGTGCCCGCTAATAGTCTACTACTATTAACGCCTCTGTTTGTCGTTATGACAATAAAAATAGAGAGATTTTTACATGAAAAATAAAATGTATAGGAATTATTTTTAGAAAAATGAACAAAGCCAAGTGAGTTTTGTTTGTTCTTTCCTTGGCGCTGTTCTATTCTGTTCATTTCCGAATTGCTTCGATTACATGTAATAAGAGCTGTTACTTACGAATAGCCTAAAAGGGAGCATATAGCTTTCGCGGATTTTTGATCCCAATGGGCCACGCATGCCGGCACCCATTTGTCCTGATCTGGTCGATATACCTCTAATTGTCCCTTTCCTTCATCGCCATTCCTTTCACTTAATCTAACTAATGGATGTATATAAAATAGTTTTTTTTTAATTTTCGATCACAATATAAAGTTATATGTATTGCATGTGAAACATTCATTTTTCAACAAACCTCTAGCACTTACTATCTCTTACAAATCCCATTTCACAATCAATTTCATCAAATACAACATATATTCAAGTGTGAATCAAATATTTACTTACGGCAATTTCTTTCGTCTTGTCCCCATGGACAATCGACTGTACCGTCGCACATATGCTCTTGTGTAATACATTTATCTGCTCCACAATGTATCATACCTGCACCACATTTATTGCACTTTGATTCGTCTGTTTGATCTTTACAATCAATATGACCGTCACATTGCCAATCTTTTGGTATGCAACGTTTTACGTCGCATTGAAAGCCAGATGGACATTCTGTATTGAAAAATAAAAATGTCAATCCTATATTAACAACAATAATCTGTATTATAACATTTGATAAAGTATAAAAGTTCATTTATTGGAATAGGTATTAGAGTCCTTTAAATTCGAGAAAAATAAAGCTTTCAATATATTAAAGTGAATATTATAGTAAAAAGTTTAAGTGTTTTCAATGAATAGAAAGAAAATCGATTCTAAAGGGCAAAAGAACTTTTTATTTTTGCTACAACTGTCTGTATAAAAATTTAAAATTTTCTTTATCAGAGGCCTGTTTTGTAAACCATATACGACTATACGAGTATGTAGGTATATAACGCGAATATAACGTACCAACCGATATAGAGAGAATATTTTATGAATGTGGCAGTTGCAGATTTACAATCTTGTTCCACAGATTCATTTTTCATTTCATTTCAAAATCAGATAAGAATTTATCATAACATTTGCGGCCTTTAACTTTTACAAATTTATTTACGTTTTACGAGAGTAAACAAATTCTTATTTATTTACAATGTAATTATGTCATGTAGAATGTAGAGCAAATAATCTTTTGACTTTGTGTTTATGTGTATTTTTAATCTCATCTTCAATTGAATATTTAATCAATCACGATTTGTTCGTAATATCGAATTAATAATCAAAAGCAAGTTGTTTTATAAATCCCTCTATTTGTAATATTCATTTTTCTTCTTAAAAGAAAATATCAACTTAATGAAATAAACGCAAACATTGTTTGAAAGTTTGTTTCAAAGTTTATATATTGATTTTGTGGATATATAATAAGGAAACATTTGAATTACAAATAAATTTAATGAACTTATTATAATTAACAAGTTATATCTATAAATAAACTTGAATATTGAATAGTTGAATATTGATGATGTGTCGTAGTACCTACATATTTGGACTATAATTTGGGTAGAATTTATTTTTGATTCTATACAAATATCATTGTTACAATCAGAGCGATATTTAAAATTTTACATAAAGAGTGAAATTTTAATAATGTAGGTATTGATCATTGCATATTATACTTAATACGACATTATTATTAAGTGTGAATTGTGTTCAATGATATTTATAATGAATGATCTTCGACAATAGAAATAACACCTATTATTTAGAAAAGGTGTACAATGAATCGTAAAAGTAACAACATTCTTTCAAATCTGTACTTACCAGGTTTTGAAGCCCTCATTTTGGCGTCATTAACTTCACGTGCTCCAACGCATAATTCTGGATCAGTTGCGTTTGGAAAAATACCACATTCTAAATAATCTGGCAAAACCAGGCCAAATACTTCAAAAAAGAAACCACATCTTCTCAATGTTTCTGTTTTTGGAGATAAAATGGAACAACATTTAAATATGTGTTAGAATAAAAAGCGAAAAGTATGGAATATATGGAACTTACCACTACATAAACTACGACACGGTCTAACAAGAACGCCTCTATTTCCACATTTGGGCACAAATAATGAGCATAAATACAAGGCAGCTAGTTCGTAACATCTTACATCAACAATTGCATTGTATATTTCTAATTCATCTTGGGCATATCGTTGTGTAAATTGTCCCATATAGTTTGGATAAACAGTATAATTGTATGGTATTTTTTGTTGTTGGCAAAATTTTACAATTACTGGTAAACAAATACCTGGGGCAGGATTAACATCAAGTCTTTCACTTACTTGTACACTTGTTACATTTACTGCCGGTTTAATAATTGTTACCGAACTTGGATAAGCTCGAAAATATATTGCCATTCCAACTCCAATAGCAAAAAGTGCAATTGCATTTAATATTATTTGAGCAAATCTGAAACGTATACGTCGACCATAAACACTCGACGGACGTCGTATATCTCTAATGATCTAAAACAATTTATGATTTTTCATTTCAGTTGGTTTTAATGAAAAATTTAAAATAATTTATAATCAAACCCTGTGATGCAGAGACATATTCGAGCCATTATGAAATCTGACAATTGTTTGTAAACTTGCTGGCGTTGAAACACTTTTCGTTATTGTTGTATTACCATTTGCGTCATCTTCGACGACGTCTTTAATTTTCGTTAATAAACCATGCTGAGGTTTCGCTGGCGGTGTTCTAGGTGGCAATAAAGGTGTTTCTATTGTTTTTGTAGTATAACTTGGCGAAGATGTTTGACTAAAACTATCACTTGATACACTTGAATCTTGTCTAATTGATACTTTGCCATTTGGATGTGCTACTGGAACTTTAGTCGTTGATTGTATTATATTCGATTTGGGCGCTTTAGGAGCCGGAGGTGGCGGTCCATGTGGTGCTGGAGGTAATTTACAATATTCTTGATTAATACAATTTGTATCGAATGTAAACGCAATCGATCCTCCTCTGTTTGTTAAATGTTTTTGTTGTGCTGTGTTACGATTAACATCATATCTCTTTAAATGGTTTATATTTGATGAATCTGTTGTCGTTGTTAAGTTTGTTGCTATTGATGTTATTGTTGGTATTGATTTTATTAGAGATGATGTTAAACTTCCTGTTGTTATTGTTGTTGTTGTTGTTGCTGTATTTCTTATTGGCGGTCTAGGCTTGTCACTGGTCGGAATCGGTGGAAGGGCTCTAGATTTAGGAGTTGGTGGTAAGGGTGGTGGCTTACTTGAGGAAATTATCGGTGTGGGAATTTGCCTCCGTTTTGGTACCGCTGGTGGACGTACTGGTATAGGCGGTGGTATCTGTAATATGGTTTCATATACTTTTCTTTAAAATGTACGTAACATTTCTTCAGAAATGTTGTACATTTATTTCACTTAGATTCCGTACAAACATTTTCCTTCGTATACAATTTTTACTGTATTCTATTCTTGTATTTATCTCAGATTTCACTATCACTAAGTATTTATATAAAGAAGTACATGGGTAACTTATTCAAAATTTTATTTTTATCGTCGTTTAAATGTAAACTCTTAAATATGTTCATGATAGAAATCTAAATACTAAAAGCTTATGTACCACAAAAATTCTTACAAAATGCACTTGAATGGGTATAAGGATTTTTCAGATGACTGAGTGTTTAGGATGTGTGAGATTTTCACATAGAAGAGAGGATTATTTGAACGTGTTCAAGTTTGTTGTCTTCTATATATATACTTTACTTCATATATAGTTTCGATATTTTTACACACGTAGTTATTAGGTAAAGGCTTACCATAATTTGTATTTAGAAACGCATGATAATAACAAAACAATACCTGTTACCTGCTTTGGAATGGAAACAATTTTATTACAACTTCTTAAAACTGAAAGCTTTCTGTATAAAGTGATTATTAATTAAGTTGTAAATTAAACTTTAGAAAAACTGGTCAGATACGTGGATGTGAGGGTGGATACTGTTGAACAACAGTTGGTCAATTTATCTCATTATTCACTCCGGAAATAAATTGTTACGTAAAATAAAACTACAAAGAGAATTTTTTTAAGAACGAATTTAAAGTAGGGAACAAAAGTATTTGTCAGAGAAAACATTTAGGTCTGGAATAAAATAAAGGAATTTTATAAAAATAAAAAGTTCATACACACGAAATGAACAGTAAGCTTTTTCCACGTTCATACCATTTTACCTAAAAAGCATTTACTTCAAATAATTTTAAAATTAATTTTTGAGTGCATTTAACCAATCTTAGATAAATTTACATTTTGTGTAAAAGATAATATTATTAGCTTGGAAAAATGTAAAGGGAATTTCCAAGACAATATTATAGTATAGTATCTAATTTCCATGCATTTGCAAATGTTTAAATTAATAGAAGGTATTTTTTGGATTACGTAAAAATACAAGCTTGAGCTCGAGCTTCAGCTTTTTAATAAAGCTCTAAATGCTAACGGCAAAAGGGTACATACAACTGTACGAGTATGTTATGTGTAATTTTAATGACTTGTATCAATTTTGTGAAAAAAAGCGTATAAACCACTGTTTACCGTGTAATGTATAGGTATATATGTATTATTGACATATTTCTATTATAATGGATCTAGGATTAAAAACGATTAGTGATATATTTTTTATACTTTCACAACATGTATACATATACATGTACATATAGTGCAATTTTGTAATCATTATAGAATTATTTCGAGCAATTGTGGATTGTGAACGTAAATTAAAAATGTTAAATGAAAATGTCCCAAATTTTGGTAAAATTTACGTTTGCAACTTTGATATTGGTTAAATTTGTGTTATGGATTTTGTCAAAGAATGGGATATTGGTTATAAGGATTTTAGAGAGTAGGTATAAGAAGATTTATTTACCAAGTGAGTTTTACGTAAAAACCTTTTTACAGGTTTTTGTACATTTTGATAAAAATGACCATTTAGTTGCGCTATACTCGTATAAGGAAAAAGTGAATAATGGTATACGTTTTATGTAAATATTTTAATAGAAAATTAAATTTAAAAACTAAATTAAAAAAATATAATCTATGTATCCAGGATGAAAGCTAAAAAGTTTTATAGCTAACAAAGAATTACTTGAACTTGCCGATCTTTTCTAAGAACCTTACATGTTTGATGGGATTGAAAACATGTACAGGATGATTTTAAACTAAAATAATGGGAAGAGCAAAAATACGTCAACTTACAGGTGGTGGAGCATCTTTATTCTCTTCTGTAACTGGACAGGAGTGTGCTGAATGTCGTCTAGCATAAATGCTGGAATTATGGGGCAAAGTGAGTGTTGTAGGTTGAAGTTGACTAATGTGTTCTCCATCAAGAAGATGTAATAGTCCTCTTTCATTAGCCAAACTTCCCCATCTATCAAACGTGAATAATATGCAAGTCAGAAATGGAATAAGTTGTTTATTTTTTCACGCTTTCATATTACCTAGGTCTCGAGTTTTGATCTATTTGAGTAACACTATGACGATGTCTATTATCTACCATGTCGCACCCCTAAAGCATTTTGGGCCCTCGACATACAACAGACCTGTTGCACCTGCAGGTGACAATACACTTTCTGAATTTATTAATTATACTCATTTATCTAAGGGGAATTTCTTCGGTTATCTTCCGAAATTTATAAGCAACTCCTCTCTCATTATACCCTTCAGAATGATATTTATTATAACAATTACTCACTTTGGTAATATTTTTAAAAACAAAAATAAATGGAAAGTCAAATTCCAAAAATGTTATCAAACAAAAAACAGTCAGATGTTACATTAAATCGAAAAACAACACAATCAATCATATTTCAAGTGACAGAAATTTAAAGAATCGTTTTTTCTTACATGTCATATGTAATCTTAAACTGGTTATTAAATAATTTTTTAACAACTATGCAGTTTTGTGCGGACAACTTTCTTAATTAGGAATTTAATTAGTGATTTTTTTTGGGTCACTGACCTATTACATATAAGCCACTCATGTAAACTCACCTGGTACGAGGCGCGTGTAAAATTTCGCGTAACGTACGTGTCCACAGTGTGACGACATGTGTACGCGAATGTGTCTTTGGTGGCTGCCGCCCCTCGGGCCTGCGCCCAGCATGAGAGCCGCCCGGCTCAAGAGGCGCTCGATGCAGCACTTACCACCACGTGGGTCACTAAAGTACTTTAAAAAAACCGAAAAACTCAAACACCTCCAAACTAACTTAGGTATACATTTCTAAGTGGGGAATTATTTTCTTTGGTTTTTCATTTAACCCCGATCCCATTTTCGTCAAAGACGTGTACATTTTTTACTCTTCTTCAACAACCGAAACACGCGATCAACAAATCTACTTGCTCTTAAAACTTACTAGAAGAATAACTCAACTTAAATACTTTAATATGTATGTATGTATTATGTATATACGCCCCATACAATTTATATTGTGTATTATTAGCTGGCAAACAGGATTAAAGCTCTGAACTTGAATTTAGATTTTTGGTGAATGCGCTTTAATATAATGGAAATTTAAATAGTTTTCAGAGTCAATTAAATATCTATTGTTTTCTCAGGGGGTGGTAACTTTTTGTAAATTAGATAAAACAGTATAACAATATATAAATTGAAGCTTTTCAAGTGAATATTTTAATTCTTGAATATGTGTGTTAATTTTATTTCATTTTTGTTGAAGAATGAAGCAAATTAAATAAAAAAGCCCCGAGCTTTTTCCCTGTTACCTACTTTGCGTTGCTTGAATTAAAATTGCACCTCTAGAATTCTCTCTCTCTGTAATTAATAGAAAAAAGTTTTATTCTACATTATAGTTTTTGTTTGTAAAATTAATTATATATTTACTAAAATCTTAAATAATTTAAAGCTTCTGTACATACAGTTAGTAACGAGAACGCGTCTAATATTGTAGTAATTAAGAGTAATATTACTTTAACCCCACAAACTTTTTATTACGAATTTAAAATAATATTACAGTGTTTTGCATGGAAATTAAACGTAAAAATCCTATATAACCGCAAAAGTAAATTTAACATTTAACTAAGTATACATATACCTAAAGATAATCATGATAAATTTGCACACATAAATTCAAAGTAGTTTAAACATTTTAAAATTGAATTATTCTTGGTACTTAAGTCGAAAAAATTTCAATGCTTTGATTTCTTTATTAAACTTTTTCAATTGACTTTGTATATTTATAAATTATATGCAGTATAGCAGCTTTTGCTTTTCGCAAAACTTCACGAAACGTGCAACTCGTAAGAAAACTTTATTTCATCAGGATTCACTTTTATATCTAATATTTCCTTTTACCTGGAAAAACATTTTCGCACAAAAAAGCAAGCATACTTATTAGTTGTATTATTACTATTCAAATATCTATTTAAGGGAAGTTTATTTTCAATAAACTAAGTAGGTATTATGGTACAATTGAAATTGCTTAATATCCCGCCTATTCGTATAGGTATAATAAATACCCAAGTTTGTCGTCTTGGAAGCTTCAATCCAATTTTATAATGTGATTGTTTAAGAACCCAGTTATAGAATTTATAGGTAGGCAGTAGGCAGTCTTGTAATTAAATTAAACGACTAAAATTATACCTAATAACCTAATTGTTTAATACAACAATAACTCAACTATTTTCTTTGATTCAAAATTATATAAGCTAACGTGTAGGTAACTAGGTATACTTAATAATATATCATTTATACGATTATGTATTTCTTCATTTCTATAGCATCACTATCACTTAGTAGGTATTAGGTACTTATAAAAATTATATTTAATAGTAAAATGTTTTTACAAATAAATTTTAATTAAATTCTATTTTATAATAAATAACTTTTCTCAAATCAAATGTGTTTACCTTTTTTAGCGTATATTCTTCTAACGAATATTCAAATTATTCAATATTATTCAATTAATTTATAAAAGAATTTCCCTGTCGTTTGTCGTTGTATAAAGAATTATTATTTTTTATTTTCGTCTTTCCATGCTTATATACGAAGTACGTGAAGAGCTTAAAGCTGCTGCTTCGATGTCGATGTCACAGCTTAGGTTTATTTAGTTTAAGGGTCCAGACGCGTCCGCCTATCGAGCTTTACACCATCCACTATTAAGACAGGAATTCAATTTTCTACACTTCCGTTGCATACGAATCACGTAAGTGAAAGTTAAATTTATTTGTTCCATGGAATATCGTGTGTAATTATTTTCAAAATATTTTTATTACATACCTACGAATTATAAACCTAGACCTACATTATTTACCTTAATTTCATGAATATTTTAGACACATATTGACAGCATCACAATGACAATGGGTCTTACATTTAATTGGAAAATTCAATAATATCGTTATCTACAAACTAAGTTAAACTTCATTTTGAAAACTTTTCTATTACAGTTAAATTAATTGGAAATTAATAATGTACCTACAGGCTCTAGTTCAAAAAGTTCTTTTTGAAAATAATAATTGCTCCGTCTGCTGTATCGACAAATTTTTTCTGATTAGATGATTTTTATATTAGAATCACTTGAATAACATCTTACAGAAATGTATTATGCCTTGTAGAGTCCAAATAAGTCTATAAAATATATAGGTATTTGCATTTTTTTATAAGATATAGGATACCGCGAGTGTTTTCAATAGAATAGTTTAATTTGAAATTTAATTACATATGACACGTAAATGTTCGTACTAGTAGGTACTATTGCGTACATATGTATTTACATATGTATAAAATGAATCTGCTTATACACATATAAAGTAAATATCCCTATATTAGATAGAAATTTCAAAGGAGATTTAATTTAGTGTCTATATGATTAATTAAACTACTATTATAGCAATGCATAGTAGCAATTTTTGTGTCGTTTCAAAATTAATTAAAGTCTAGGTATGTTTTAAAAGTTATTTGAAGTAAAGTTAAGTCAATTCAGATTTGATTGTTAATGAAAGAATTAACTAACACAAAGTATAATTCAAGAGAAAATTGTAAACAATTTCAGAGTATAGTTGTGCCTTAATAAGTAAAAGCGTTTTAAGTAAAATGTTATCCTGAATGTTAAATAATATTTAGTGCTTTTGTATCCATTAGTGCACAGAGTTCAGAGATTCGGAGACTATGTGGTTTTATGTGGTGTGTCTGCTCCGGCATAATGGAATCAAAACAAACTGATCATTTCTCTATTTTACACAGAGAGCTGCTAGTTAAATAAAGAAATATAAAATATAATAAAAGCAAGATGGTACATCAGTTTATCGCATATGCCAACTTAGGCAAGTCTCCTCTATAAATTTGCCCAAAAAACTTGCCAACAGCAACGTTTTACTATTATGGAAATTAGAAAAAATATTTGACGCCTTTATTTTCCTGTTGTTGTAAGTACGTACATGCTGTTTTCAAAATACATTAATTGTTTGGGGTTATTTGGTGAAGTCGACCCATTTTGACAGCACAAGTGAATAATGACACGTAACAAACAAAAGCAACTCCTTCACTATTCGTACTGAAACCCAAAACTGACCATTACCAGATTCGTGTTTCCGTTTCAAGTTATTTTGCAATGCAAAAAGCAAAAACCACAACCTATCTGCAAATCCCTTGTTTGGTATACTTAAATTATTAAAAACTGTGTTAGTTTAGGTAATTTCAATTTTCAACCACAAAAAAAATCAAAATAATATATATGTACACATATTCATTTTCACTAAACAGAGAATATTTTCAGTTTAAAAATAGGAGTACCAATAGTATAAATTAAAGATACTTCTAGCTAACGCAACTTCTCTAGTATAGGTATTTATTCCACTGATAAAATCGTAATAACAATAATGAAAATTCAAACAAAATTTTAATTAAACACGATAATCTAATAATAAATGAAAGTTGAAAGTGTTAATAGATGAAAAGCAAAATTAATTTTAAAATTAAATATCTATTGAAAATGAATTATTTGGTTTATCATGAACCTGAACAAAAGCCCAACTGAAACGTTTTATTTAGAAATAAAGTAAAATTTGTTATGTATAACTAAATTGAATGTGCAAGCTGTACAGATGTACATACATGTTTAAAGTAGGTAAAACATATTTATTGAACTCGACTACTTTTAACTAAATAAATTTCCTTTCTGAACACTTGAAATACATATTGATAAAACGTCAAAATGAATTTGATTTGCTCCACTTATTTTATATATATATATCATTCATAAAACGTCTCTAATCAATAAAGTGAATATGAAAAAACAGAAAAAAAAAATAAATGAAATGAAGATTTCTTTGCTACTAATTATTTTTATTTCGTCAAAAGGAATTATATTGTGTATTATAAAAAATGTTGATGTATTGAACACGAACAAATTCAACAACAAACTGATTTTCTGTGTAGGATACGTAGAAACAGAAGCCGACGGCGGCGGCGAATTTTCCACCCACGCAAACAGCGTGCGACGATCAGCAGGCTAGCTATAACTAGGATATCAGACAGCACGTGTATATTCACGTGGGTGTCTACTACTATAGTACTACAACTCACAAATAGGTCACCTACTGAAACAAATAGTAATTTTTAAACAACCTGCAGAGGTAGCAAATTCCCATCGAAACAATTTCCTATTAACGTTATGTCGCTTTGTAGAAATTAGAGTGAAAGTAAAATTTGCAAGTTAGTTTGCAACAGCAGCAGGGGGACTTTTCAGTGAACTTTCGATTTCGCCAGTTGGATAAAATAAATAAAGGTTTATTTTCGTATATCTCTCTCGGTATAGTTGGGAGTTAGTCTTACACAGAAAATGCTTTATTATTGTAAAACAATAGAGAATATTTAAAATTATAAGACTAAAATACAAGGGGATGGTTGATGGCTGTGTGTCACATTACAGAAAGCTGATGTTTTAGCACTATATTCTACTCTTTGGCGTTACTCACATAAGTCCATGTACATAAACACAGCCCTAACCGCTAACCCCTTCTGGCACTGAAATACTCATAGCTACGGTACGGTTTTACACCACCACCAAACGCTGAAGGCTACGAGTCTCTACGCTCAAATGGAAAATGTGTTGGTAGGGGGTAGCATTTTATCTACGGCTCCTACCATGTAGAGGCCTGGGTAGTTTCGATTTTCAACACTCAAAATTCTACTATAAGCTAAATTTTTTTTTTAGCTGTATTCTATACTTTTCCGAGAAAAAAATCCATATATTAGGAACTATTTTATATCTTTTATTCAAAAATTATATATGTAGGTATTGTTATTGTTCACCAAATTTTTCCGTTCATCGAAATTTCTTAACGTATATAGAAGTATTGCATCCTCTAATAACTTTTGGTATTATATCAAACATTAATAATATTGCCTAGCATATACATTATACCCAAAAAATATTAAACCTGTGGCACGTATGAGCTTTTATTATTGCATTTCAGACCTTTCCCGAATATTTATGCAATAAAGCTTAGGTTTTTTTTTATTACGATGTTACGCAACATTTCCAATATTTGTCAGTTAGGAAAGACTAAAAGGCGATAACAGTTTTCCGATGGTACTTTTAAAATAGCCTGAAGTGTAGTCCACTTTAATTTTAATTAAACCCAGTTTTCTCTTGTTCGTTGAAAACATATAGGAAAATCTACATACATACGTAATTAATTCGAGGAGTTTTAATCGTTTCAACAATTTATCTATTAGGAAGTTCTAAACATAATCAAATACGATTTAGGTGTCATCTATCAATAAATCAAATCATAAAAAGATAAATTATTACTTATATAATAAAAAGTAAATTATAATATAAATGTAAATAAATATAAATTCTAATTAGATCGGATTATCATAATCATAAGAGGATTTATCAAAATTTTGATGATGCATGATGCATAATGCATTTGTGATAATTTGTGGCTTAAAAATGTCTAATCAAAGGGTTTCAATTAATAATAAGTTTAACGTTAGAAAGTTTAGTTTACCTATATAATTTTATCGAATACCTATACATACTTAGTTAATGAATAGAATTTGTTATTCAGAGTGCATAAACCTTTCGATTTAGAATTAAATGTGTGATAACTTCTAACAAACTGTATGTTGTCTAACTGCAATTTGCATTCTGACTGATATTGGTTTTGGTTTAAATTTACTTTGTATATATATGTATATATGTGATGAAATAATAAATCCACTGTGCACTGAACTTATATCCAGTTTATTCTACTACCTAGTACCTACTATAGAAATATTGATTTGTAAGATTTTCTCCTCTAAATATGTGCATCCATATAAGAGCTATCTAATAATCGTATTAAATAATATTTCCCTGTATGAATCTCATACAAATTATTGTCGTAAGGTTATAAAGGGTGTTTATTTGATTTAATGAGACGAATTTGTTTGTTTAAGGACCTTTTAAGCGTCATAAATTTGAGTGCTATTATTTATACTTATGTTTTATATATTTCACCCATTTAGGATGCTACTAAGATCCAGACTTTGTCCTTCACAGGCACAAAAACTTTCGCCTTTTCGCAAAGTTTTTATTCAAAGGAGCAAAGAATAAAAGACCGTTCTAAGATACTAAATAAATTTATTCATATTGTCAACGATTAATATATGCCTAGGTAGTATTTTTTTTTAATTGAAGAACATTTTTTCTCTCATTTACTATTTGGTCGTTAATTTATAATGTGAGGTAATACAAATAAAGGTGATTCATTGATAAAAATAAACTAAATCTAATAAAATCTTCACAACCTTACTCGATTTTTATGCACCTGAAATATAAGCAAAAGCTGTTTTATCGAATTTTACTTATTTCATAAGACTCTTTGTTTTTTTATATATTTTTTTTATAACAACTAACTAATAACTGGAATTTTTGTGTGTAATTTCAATAATTTATAATATATACGACAATATATCAACAATAATTAACAATAATGTTGCATTTGACTTTGCAGAGGTTTCAATTAAATGAATACATTTAATTAGAAAAGAACATCATTCTTATACTTAGTTTTACTACACTTATTGCTATAATGAATGGTTATTTAATTGAATATTAGTTTATAATTTATAGTTATGATTGACTATCAGTTTAAAGTTTTAATGATATGTACGATGTACATCTATATAAATGGATGATTTTTTTTTACAATACAGGCTCTAAGCACTAAAGTTAATTTATTTGGTTGAAGAGAAGTTTGAAGTATTATAACACAGGGAATTGTGATACAATAAAATCCTTTCCACATTTTACCTAACTAACATATCTACATATTATTAATTTTCTCATATAATCACACATTGTGCCTTTGGAATTGTTTACAATAATTACAGTATAATATACCAATTAAAAAATACATTTTAACTATTATATGTACGTATATTTAAAATTGAGGCCACTTCAGCGCGACATTTCTGAGCAAGTGATTTGGATACTGTCTATATTAAATGATTTTCTATTTCCATCAGTTGTACCGATTTGGGTGCATCTTTTCCAATTTGTTACTGACCATAATTTGTTATGTCACTAACTGAAATGGTCTTGCATATTAAACTGTATAAATAATAAATATGTATATCTATAAATTTTCTTACAAGTAAATCGTTTGATAAAATATCAACAAAATAGCACTATCTATCATCACATGGGGCTAATATTAAGGAACCTTTCACAAATACTTTTTATTTTGGTAAATAATAGTGCTTCGCATGTATTGTGCATGATATTTAAATATATTTTACACACTATATGGAAAATTCGTTCAGTATTTAATCATGACTGTTCAGCTTATGTTTTATTCGTATACCAAACTGGTAAGTTAATTTTTATCCAGATACTACCATGGTACTACAGTTTTAAGGTATCATTGAACACAAAAATCCAGGGTCTACTGATGCTACTTTTGCCGTTAAAAATGCATGCATACAGAACAGCAAACTTTGTAGAATGGTACATTCAAGTTCCTGAAACACAAAAACCTTTCATTTCTGTAAAATGTTTCTAACGCTTTATTTTACCTTAGTTTCTATAGCTTTAGATTCCGCATCCTGGAAATGTAGTTTTAATTTGGATTTTCCATCGTCTGATGAACCACGTAATTGTGAAAATTTATATTGCCATACAGGTGTTTTGGAATCACCCTCATGTAATGAGAATCCCGTATTCCAATCTAAGGTTAAACCGGCAGTTTTTCCACTGCTACTGACAGTGAATGTTTTATTCTACAACAAAAGACATTAAAATAGAGTTAAATGCGTGATTAAACGTTAACCATTTACCCCTAGTTTCATTACAGCTGTACAGACAGAACAATGCCAAGCATTTTCAATGCGTAACAATTCTTGTCGAGTTTCTACGGAAAAGTATCGAGAATCTTGTCCCGATGTTTGCACTAAAAAACAATGTTGACGTTCATCAACATTTTCTGATTCTTTCACAACCCGAAACATTGTCTGATATACTTTAAACATTAATGGGCACTTGTTCCAATCAGTAACATTTAACTGAAAACAAACATTTAATAATAATTTATTAAAATTCTGGATTTACGTACTGGCGGTGTGTCAAATAACATCAAATCAGTCCCTTTTAATGCCAGAAAACGTGGCTTATAATTTTGCCACGGCTGGTTATTATTAATAACACCTTCATTCACCCATCCCATATATTCGATTCTGTCCGATACACTGAAGTTTCTATTGTACAATTTCATCTAAAAATTGTTTATTTAGTACTTTATATATGTTGAGTATTAACTTTTTACCTGAAGATTCGTTAATCCAATTATATTATCGGAAATATACTTTAACCACTGTGATAAAATAGCTGAATCATCGCAATGTATAATACCAGTACTAATACCATTTAAACCTCTAACTTCGAATGCATTTGGCCTTAATTTGTCAGTACCAAATATATATCTTGTAACGTATGCCATCATTAATGGCACCGTAACAATATCAACCCATTGAGTTTGTTGTTCAGGTTCCATTTCAGAGCAAATCGAACTCGGTCTACTACTAGTACTATTTGTAACGCGTAAACTTTCATCAGATGCCTCCTTTTCATCGCTATTGCTATCAGTTTGTTGGGAATCATCTAAAATATGAAAAATCTTAATATCTGAAAACCAGATTTTTGCAATTGAATGTATTAAACCTTGTTTTTGGAGGAATGGGGTTGCAGCTTTGTAATGTTTAACAGTTAACACAACTAAATCACCAGCATTTCGTAATATGTTAACTGCATCATCATGTGGACACGCTGTTATATATTCCCCATTCACTGAAAAATATAATAAACTTAATAACAAATTGAATGTTTTATTAATATTATTCGTAAATTTTTACCCTTGATAATTGCATCTCCTACAAAAAGTTCCCCCGTGTGATCAGCAGCTTGATTTTTGTATATTCTTGAAATTAATATTGGAAGTTTATGTTCAGCACCACCTTTAATACTTAAACCTAATCCGCCGACTTTCTGACGTCGAATTTGCACCATTCTCTCCTAAAGTTGAATAGTTAGAGTCTTTATCATTAACTAAACGAGCTTTTTGATACTTGCCTTCGAGTTTAATGGTTTCGTTTCAATTGGAACTAATTCTTCCTTTTGTAATCGTAACACTTCCATGGACAAATGTAATTGAACTGATATTGGTCTACTTTTCCCATCACTAACTGTTACCATACCAGTTCGGATTTTCAATTTTTGATCAAATTTTTCCTCAATCGGTGTAGTCATTCTTGTTGCGTTAATCCTCATATTGAATCTAATATTGAATGTTACGATTTTGTTTAATTCGATTTTGAAAATAATTGATTTTCGTTTGAGTTAATTACAAATAAATAAATAACGAAATATATAAATAATACCTGTATATTCCCTTATAAATTTAATAACTATAAAAATGTAAAGTAAAAAGCACTTTATTTTATTTCCTATAAAGTTTTTAAACAAACATTTAACACTAATTTTGAAACATTCCAGCGGAATGTTATATATACGGCTGCCATTTTTAAAAGGGTCAAAACAAATCGTCCTATATAGGGGTTGCTTGAGGGTGAGAGAAGGTTTGCAACTCTGCTTACACAGGTAAAGGGAAGAATCTACAAAGTCACTTTTAAGTATCCACTAGCTAGCTATCTTGCATGTAAAACTAGACGTTTATTTATTAATTAAATAATAAGGGCACTGTACTTTTATTCGGGCAATTCTGTATGTGGGAATAATGTACATGTTGTAGTTGAGAAGCGAACCGCTGATGCGTGGGAGTACATTAATAAATCGCGTCACATCGTAAATAAAAAAAAGCGACCCACTCACAAATGAATAAATAAAATGCAATAAAAACCCTTTTAATAGCAGGTTATAGAAAAAAGGCAAGTTTTATTCAGAAATATTTCGAATATAGAGCATTATTGGCTCGCGAAGCAGACGGTTTATTTAATATATTCGATATAAAATGTCCAACGTGTACAAGTTTTTTCAAATCAATTCCAGTTTGTTCACCCATACCGTGTAGCATATAAACCAGGTCTTCGGTTGCCACATTGCCAGTAGCGCCTTTTGCATAAGGACAGCCTCCCAAGCCGGATACAGAAGAATCAATTACTCTTATACCGCAATCAAGTGCTGTACAAATATTCACTAATGCCTGACCGTATGTATCGTGACAATGAATTGCTAATTTATCAGCCTCGACGAATTTCAAGAGATCTCTAATCATATCCCTTGTCGTTAATTTCGTACCGACACCGATTGTATCGCCTAATGATATTTCGTAACATCCAAGTTTCAATAATTCTTCTGTCGTTCTACTAACAGATACGGGCTTTATAAAACCATCGTAAGGACACCCAACGACACAGGAAACGTATCCTCGTACAAGGATTTTATGTTCATTGGCTAAATCAATAACTTCTTTTATCCTTTTTATGCTTTCTTGCATGGAGCAGTTTGTATTTTTACGAGAAAAGCCCTCGGAAGCTGAAGTAAACACAGCGATTTCTTTAACATCACATTCAATCTAAAATTGATTGTTTGATACATTTCTGAGAAATGCTTTTGCAAAAGTGAAGACTTACAGCCTGTTCTAATCCCTTTACATTGGGAATTAATACCGGATACGTAATATTTTGATTTTTCTTAATTCTTAAATAAACATCTTTGTTATCAGACATTTGTGGCACCCATTTGGGACTAACAAAGCTTGTTACTTCAATAGACTGTAAACCCGTCTCCGATAGCTTATTAATAAATTCGATTTTTTTCTCTGTTGGCACATTAATTGGTTCGTTTTGTAGACCATCTCTTGGACCCACTTCAACAATACGTATAGAGGAATGTTTCTACAACATCAAGGAAATTCTTTTTGGAATTGAAAAATTGATTTATTTCAAATTCTTACCTGTGAATAATTTTTAAATGGAATGTAAAAATTTCTTGGACTTCGCAAAAGTTTCATCGTATTCATGATTCTTTATAATAACAAATAATATAAAATCATTGCCCTATCTGTTCTATTTTTGTTAAAAAGTTGTAAACATTTGTTCTATACGATATCGTAATATCCAAGGACAGTCAGCTACAATAATGTGTCGCTAGAATTCTTTTTTATTCATAAATTATATGTTGAAATGTTAAATGGAATAACGGAAAGTATTGTGAATAGGCCTTGCATACTAATTTACAGCATAAATTTATTTAAAGGTCTTTTTAATATTCCCAAAATTCGAATATCTTGATGTACTACATAGTATTCTTTAGTACGGTATGTATAGTTTGAAAGCTCTTGTTTAGAGTGCGCAGCAATGCACGTTCGCTTGATAAAAATACGCAAGTTGTTTTTAAATAGCTAACATTTGGTTATTCCAAATGTTAAATTGTTATGGAAATAGCAAAAATTGTTGTGAAATAAAACTCGTCAATAAAATATAACTAAATTTAATATGATTTTTTAACTGATTACAGTGTTTTATGTTCTTTAGGATATCAATTTCTTTAAGGATCTATAGAAAAAGTTGGTACCTTATTAACAAGTATATAAGATACTGTCTCGACATAGAGCTAGAAACAATAATAGCGAAAGGTCTAAAAACCTGTAATGTATTTGTAGTGGTATATATTTTAATTATGTACATTTTCACAAAATTAACTTCTATAGGTATTTTATTATACGAATTATTATGTTAACTCATTGACAAAATTTGGACGGAACTTGCAAGTGCTTTTTCTTTATTAAAATAATTTGACTAGAGATGTTATCTGTTAGCTAGACATTATCACAATTTTAAACTATTTAAGTGAACTAAATTATCCAGCTAATCAGCATTCAATTAGTTTAATTTTAATCTAAAAATTAAGCGATTTTCTTTCAAAAAGCGAATTATATTACTTGCAGTCTCGCTTTCAGTATAATCCAAAAATGTATTCATTAAAAAAGGAACATTGTCTATTTATTAGTTATATGAATTGTTTTGGGAAAATCCACCAGTCTTTATAGTTTTTCTTTCCATAAATGGCATTATAGTACTGTCTCCTTAATTATCAAATTGCACGTATACCTATTGATATTTTTCTGTTCTCTATCAGTTACAGTGAAAATGTTTCTAATAATTAAAATAAATTATTAATATATATTTTACTACACTTAATTTATTATACATAGTATGGTATATTATATACATGAAATTAAGTTCGTAACATATTTTATTCCAATATTTTTTTTTTCATTTCTTTGAAATCGATAATAATATTATCTAATTTGTTTTTCATAACTTACTCGTACAGACTAAACAATTAACATTTAAAGAGTAAAAGACTAGAACTATTGTATAATATACTAATATTTTTAATTTAAATTATGTATCTAATTATCTAATCCTTTTATTATTTTTTTTTATTTTAAATAATATTATATTAAATATTTTTTATTGCACTTTCTTTTGCAGTCTTTAACGGTAAACTATATACTGCAAAAGTAGGAGCAATTGAATTTATATTAAAAATCTGTCTGAGCATTTTAATAGAGAAATAATTAATGTTATTTAAAGAAATAGGAATACATCCTCAATTCCTTCCATTTAATCCTCCTAATCCGATCTATCTCTCAATTTAATTTACTGTAATCTAGCTTCTTGTAGAGTCTGAGCTTGGGCCGCTGTTTGGTATGGTATGCCGGGGAAAGTGCCCGCAGTAGCTGCTGGCAAGGTGGGTGTTTGTGGCAAAGCTGCATACGTATATGGCATATAACTGGCCGCCCCTGGAGACAAATTCACATATCAAAATTTCCGTACAGCACAATAACTAATTGAGTGATTCTTTGGACACGCACAAAATTAAAACAATGTGTACCCAAAGAATCCTCTCGTGTGGCGGAGCTGGTGACCCAATTCTTGGGTGTTTTTTTTGTTACTTACCAGCGGCGCCGGTGTACGGGGTGTACGCGTCGAATCCATTCGTGGTATATTGTCCTGTATATGGGGCTGCAGCTGCTGCTGCAACCGCCGCAGCATTATATTCGTAAAATTGTGATGTCGCTGCCGCAACGGCAGCTGCATGACTCAATTGTGTCGTTGGCAATGGTACTAAACTTCCCGGTGCAGTTGCGGCCAAATAAGGCGATTGATACATATAGCCAGGAGGCATTCTGGAAAAAAATCAAAGAGAACCACACGATGCAATTATTGATATCATCAAATATTGAATTAATAGTGTTTTTAACACAGCAAGCAACACCAGAGTAATTAAATACCAAAAACACCTCTGACGCACTAAGAAAAAAAATCACCAACTAAGAATCTTAAAAATATATTTATATATTGTTTTCTTTAGAATTATTTGGAAAAATATTGCAACTAAGAAAAACAACAAGTAAATTTAAGAAAATTCACATCACCACAACAATAAATTATGTTTTATTCGAAATAAGTGTTATAAGTAGGTAAAATGAAAATTGTTTTTGGTTAAATTAAAATAGAAAATTGTGTTATTTCTATAAACAAACAAACAAGAAGAGTTCTAAGTATAATATAATTAAAAATGTTGTTAATAATAATGATACTAAAAAAGTGTCTAAATGTGATATTTGTTCCTAATTCTCTATTCATCATCACTTATCACAACGATTACATACGTGAAACGTGAAATTGCAACATAGTTTCTATTATTTTGATGCCATAATATATTCTTTTTATAGTCGATACCGAAACAGTTTTACGTAATAATAAATGCATTCGGCCATTCATCTTGTAAGTGAGAATAGAGTTTGATTTGATTGAAATATTAATAAAACATTAATAGAACAGACTTATATCTTGACTATCGTCTGTGTGTGAGAAACAACTTTCAGTGTTACAAAATTACATTTTCACGCCATCATACACCAGGCTAATGTTGTATAACAAACAACATAAAACAAAAATAATTTAATTATGCATAAAATATCGGGAAACAGAATTGAGACGGCAATTTCGGATACCTTGCAACCAGCTAACTCATTTAGTGAATATTTGGATTTAAAAAAAGATCGGACGCATAATTAGGGGCTGGGATAAATATTCAAACTGTTGAATGATCGTTAAGAATATAATTATACGACATTATTTTTAAAGGTACTAAAGAAGTTCATCTGTTTGTAAGAAAAGACAGTCGTGTCGGGATGAGACAGTGCCAAGTCTATTTTAGTCGCCCTATTTAACATTGTTTGTGCGATTTGAGTAATGTATTATTTTTAAACGAAAAGTCCACACAGCGTTGCTCCTAGCAAGCTGCGTTTTATCTTTAAAATCAAATCTCGTTATTGTATTTATTTGGACTAGATGCAGGGAAAATGAGCATTTGAATTATTTATAAATTAATACATAAATTGTGTATGTAGGGGGAGCAATTGAATGAAATGAAAAAATATCTAACGTAATTATATTTTGGACGCGCTGTGAACAATAACAATAAAAGTATGATCAATTTAGTGACGACCTCGACAGGTACAGGTATAATGCTTATAAATGCTGGATCGACCTATAAATATAATAAGCTACATAGGTATATGTTGTGTCACACATATAATATACAATTGTAGGTAGAGTATTTTGTTAAAAAAATTGTGTCCAAAAGGAAAATCAATTTTTACACGTCACGATACACAACCACCCACAAACAGGGTAAAAATGATTTAAAGTTTTGCTTAGATCCCGACGACGAACATTACATTTATAGACAATTTACATTCGTTGGAAAATGGTTATTTGGTAAATTACTTTGTACACATATACAGAGATATGTACTACCGTATATCGACTACCTTTAGTACTGATGTTTCTTGTCAACAAAAAAAATCTAAAATGGCGGTAATTCTGTATACATGCATAGAAACAACTCATCAATAATGTATAATATAATAGCAGTAAAGCCAGTAAATGAAGTGATAGTTCGGACAGATAGGGAACAATGTGTACCGTCCCCTTTCATTTAATGAGAATCATTCAACCTCCTAACCACCCCTTATATAAATATTTTACATATAAAAAATTAATTACAATTTGTAAATATTTTTCTTTAGGAAATGTCCTACTTGTCAGTTTTTGGTTCATGATGCAATGTTCTTTTTGCATTTTACATTGTTAATCTCGAAAATGAATATGTAAATTTTTCTGTCGTCGTATTTGGTGAATTCATTAAGTATTTAGCCGTTAAGTTTATCGAAGAGCTCATGTTAATTCCTTATCAGGAGCGTGAAAGACGGAAGGAACGTTAATCCACTCTTCAATGTGGATAATCCACTTGAAATTTTGGCATTTGTGAGAATTTTGCAAGTGGCAGATTGGTAAAAGGAAGGCGTGATCTAGCAGGATAACACGGTAACACATTCCTATTGGATAATCTCGGCATAGCTTCGCGCAAATCCTGGACTTAGTTTGTTAGCTAATGACGGTTGCGCGCCTGGAAACTCGGAATCCGGACTCCGGGGACCTACAGGAGGACGATTCTATTGACCTGTGGGCGATACCCATATGTAGGTATATACATTCAATCCGAATATAATCTGCACTTCGCAACACCGTATGGAACCGTTTTACGGTTTTTCAAATACAATCTCCTTTGACCGCAATTTCAATGTTCATATATCCATTTCCTCCCGGAGTAGGTGAATACATTTTAATTATTTTTAGTACTTTTCATAAATAATATGTAGACAAATCAAATAAAAAAAATTGTTGGCAATGAAACCGTGTGGGCGGTTAAGAGACTCATCTAAATACTGTCGTTGACAGTATAAGGAATGTCTAAACAGCTGCAAAGCTGCGTGTGCTAGTAAATATATAAAACATATCTAAAATTAAAATTGGGTGTCAAAGAGACTTTTAAGACGGAACGGATAAGTTTCAAGGAACAAAATTTTCAGATAATTAATTTTCTCAAAGTTATTTTCAGTTTTAGAAAAGGTCCAACTTTTTTGACGCACTTTTCGAAACATTTTTTTGGCAGCAATAGTTAATTACTCTTACGTTTGGTCTATTTACTAAAAGTGAACTCGTTCCTATTTATTTTATACAAATTCACTATATAGTATTTAATATATTAGGTAGAATGTTTTTTTCTATTTTGCATTAAATAATCCTGAATATAAACTCTAACGTTAAAGCTTTATTGTGTTAGGAGTTTATAAAGTTTATAATGTAAGCGAAGTTTAGTGACGTTCACTGTGTGGAGTCTATTAATAACGTCTAAAGACATTTGAAAATGTTTTCTTCGATTCTTATTTACATAGATTTATATAAGTAGGTATATAAAGAAATAGAATTTGGCATTCAAATTAAATAAGCGTCATTTGTTCTCTTTTCTAAAAAAAATTTTCTTATAGAAAATTCTATTGTAAGTATGTAATTTGGCTCTTCAATTCAATGGAGTTAAATCTGATTAACAAAATCAATGATATTGACAGTGTGTAAAATTGCACCTAAGCTTCCCAGTGTGTTGTAAAAAAACCTTGTGTTAAAAATTCTCGTATTATAGCTTATTTAGCGAAATTTTGAACTAAACCAAAAAATCTTTATGCATTAATTGTGGTTAGTTTCCAAGTGGGTATAAGATAGATTTAGTTCAGTATTCATTAAATATGCTCTAAATCAGATTTAAAACAATTTATTATAGAAAAATCCCAAATAAATTGCTCTAAAGTAAATGTTAAAGTGTGAAGTAGCGTGTGAATACTTCTACTACGGTGTCTACGAAATTTCAACTACATCCTAAACCGTAAAATCGCGTAATTATAATTTCCGCGTAGATTTTGTCGCACAAAGCCAGGCATACAGCTCACTCACTACTAGGTACACCGCCACCACCGGCTGCACTGTAACACTGCCCCCAAGTTAATTAATATAACACCCAAATAAGCAACAACATCGATGTGTTAGTGTTTGTTGCACATTAGTGTTACATTGCAGTCGTCAGTTACAGAAAATAATATAATAATAATAATAGGGTAATAATAATAAAGAAATGAACATCAAAAAATCGTCAGCCCAAAAAAAAAAGTAAAAAATAAAAATAAAACGAAAATCTCACAGCAAACAAAGAATCTGTTGCCGCAATCCGGCCACTTCGCCAACCAGACCTAACCCCATGACATAAAAAATATTCTCAAAGATCTTTTGTAATGCTTCTGCTATATGTATGTATGTAACATAATGTGATTGATTATTGAAGAAATTGGGAATACTTTTGTCATGTGATGAGGTGTGAAATGAGAGTGTGGGATTAGCGGACATCGTGCAAAAATGACAATCGTAAAGCCTCTCCAGTGGGGATACTCTATAGCTAAATAAAAAAATCAGGGGAACAGCCCTACGATTTGTCATATTTCATGTAAAATTATATCGTATTTTTTATTAAATATAAGTGAAAGTCAATTACTAATTCAAAATTAAAAAGAAAATCCACACACATACACACTCACAAACACTCATCGATGAAAATAACTAACTGTTTACAGTATTGTTTGAGAGAGGCGTTTTTACGAACAACGATGGGTTCGGGATACGTCTCATTTTTCAGCCAAATTCTAATCATATGGATTTACGATATCACCAACTGCCTTCATGACATAAGTAGCTAGAAAATATGAAATAGATTACGACAGAGTTGGTGATTGCACAGATTTTAATAATAAAAAATTGTAAAATTATAGTGCAGTATTCCTGTGCCATTTTCTGACTGATTTGTTTAAAATTTAAATTATATATGTATGCAATTAATTTGATCTCTCTTGTTTCTACTCACCCATACTGGCCGGGTAAAAGTGTAGGGTAACCAGCCCGAAGAGCATGTGGAAATCCTGGAAACAATAATATGCACTCAAGTACTCAGAGAATTCAGTTACGTACAAAGCAATATGTTTTTAATTGGAAAATTCAATTACTAATGGATGGACTACGTATGTGTGTGTGTTTTTTCTGTTATATTTTTCACAAAACAATATCCTACTTCCACCCTTATTGAAATGTTCTTTACCCCGGAACTACATTTTTAGTAAAACACCAATACTCTATAAACGAATTGTTGGTCCGGTGGTCGTAGCACACGACCGGATGTCCGGGTAAACTGCGGAAGTACGGAGGGTGAGTAAGAATCCAATGTTACGTATATGTATGTAGATATATCGATGGCGTTATGTATGTATATCGAATTTATTCAAAGAAATTTACTGTTAAATGCAGACACCTGGCTCTGTGGTGATACTTACCAGTTGCTACATTTCCTCTAGGCTTTGCACCTAATATTGCTAAATTAACGTTCGCTTTGCGTCCATCGATGATTGGATTTGGATCCTTGCAGGCTCTTTCAGCCGATGCCCTGTCGGCCATTATCACCTATTTGACAAAAAAAAAACCATTCATATATAGATTTAGTCGTTTGTGCAAGGTGAAACGTAAAAAGGCAATTAAAAATGAAAAGTTATTTAAAAACTTTTGCACAATAGTATTCACATTTTTAAAACGATTTTACCTACATAGATAAGGAACTATCATTCGTAAGCATATACTCAAATATACATATATGTATATGTACGAGCAGTATATAGAATGTTTGTAGGTAAATAAAAATTAAAATACCAAGTACTGATAAATAAAAAGCAATTTAATATCGCAAGTATGCTCAACAAACGAAAAAATGTATTTGTGCTTTATGTTTTTACTTTTAAACAATGATGTGATTCACATTGCAATTTGTAAATAAAATCAATTGAAGAATTTGCTATACTTACAAAACCATATCCTCTGCTCTTGCTTGTTTGTCTATCGGTGATAACGACAGCTTCTTCAATATCACCATAAACAGCGAAATGGTCCCTTAATGACTTATCATTCGTGTGATAGGGTAGTCCTCCGACGAACAATTTGGTCCATGTTGTGTCTTTGTTTTGAACACCAGTACCATTTAAGGTACCGGTGGCACTTAGCACCCCAAGACTTCCAAGACCACCCACAAGACTATCTGTTTCTGTCGTGGTTGTAAGTCCAGCACTAGGCATAAGCATTGTTTTGGAGTTCTGGTCTTCAACGGACTCAGAAACTACCGTGCGTTCTTCTTGATTTCGTGATATGTTGTTATGATTTTCAGTTAATCGTTGTGGACGATTACCAAGCGGATTTACAATATTGTTTATATATTCTTTTGTAAAAGTACTCCGACGATCTCGCATAGGTATGCAGGTAGGACCGTTTTATACATAAAAAACTTGAGCACTAGCTTTAAATTCTTCCTTTGATTCGCGAAGAAAATCTGATCAATATTTTAGAAGATTTTATAACACGTGTGTTTATAGATGAAAATTTTGATGAATACTAACAATTTTCGCGTCACTACGAATTTTAACTGCTAAATTTAGCTTCAACACTGTGATACAGCTGTTTAACTTCTGTTCTATAACTACCAATGTGAGTATGTGAAAAGGGTCTCTAAGGGTTAAACATATATATCCAAATGTTTTTTTAAATGCGCGAACTGTTCCGACACATATGACCGATACTAACGCTCTGTTAGACACGAATAAAATGTTCAATGCTGGTTGTTGGTATAGAAATAAAACCCAAGCAAGCAGTTGTTGTTACTTGTTTGTCTCACTATACTATATAGATATATGGTATTTTCGTATTATATATACATGTATATAATATATATAATGCGCCCCCTGGATAGTCTCGAGCTCATGACGGGATGTACCCTATTGTTACACATTTTGGCGCGCGTTATTTTTGTATCACACGCTGACAACTTTTTAAGATATACTCGTGTACAGATTTTGAGCCGTAAAAGTGCGGTGCTAAAGTGGGAATAAAAGCCGTCTACACCCGCTTCCTGTAAACACAGAACCCGTTCATTTATTTAAACAATTTTTATCTCTAAAAATCCTTTTACACTATTCGATTAGTAAGAAATTTTAACGATAGTACCTATGCAAGATTTTGTTGTAGTGCAGATAATAGGGGTGGGATTTGAGTGCAAGAAGGGTGCCAAGCCAGGTGTTCAAACCGAAACATTGATGCATACGTAGGGTAGCCCCTTATTCACTTAAAAACGTGCACAGATGTTAATACACATTTTCTGTAATACAGGGACGTACTTTTAACGTTTATAACGATGAAAACATTCCATGCACAGTAGTGGAATCAACA
This sequence comes from Silvanus unidentatus, assembly GCA_963930825.1. Classification (NCBI taxonomy): domain Eukaryota; kingdom Metazoa; phylum Arthropoda; class Insecta; order Coleoptera; family Silvanidae; genus Silvanus; species Silvanus unidentatus. The sequence goes on from OZ005763.1 coordinate 1,168,240, forward strand.
AAGAGTTTGGCCCTTTTTTCTATTGTGTGTCGATCGATAACTTCATTTACGCTTTTACCAATAATTGTTCTATATAATGTAATAAATAATTTAATAGATTCCGATGTTTTGCTAGTAATAAAAAAAATACTGATTAATTGATTATTTATTTTAATATCGTAAATACTTCTCGGGCCTATGACTAACAACTAGGTAGGTATATTATATACCGATATAAAAGTATATAGAAGTGAGTATATAAGGTGTAATAAATGTAATGCTATAGTAATTGTATAAAGTGGTAGAGAAACTATTTTCCAATTATTATTGGATTATTGAATATTTTACAACTCTATTTAATTTTAACCCTAATGATTGTTTTTTATTCAATGACAAACTTTTTACTTTTTATTCTGACACAATAATTTTTCTTAGTCAGATTTTCCCTTAATGGATTTTAGAATTTATTGCTCCACATTCCCTAACCGTTCATTATTGTTTTACCTATTGGAAAATGGACAATAATTATATTCCCCCTTAGTCAATTTAATAAGCCATCGATTAAATTGAATAGATTTTAACTTATGGCAATAAAAAAAATGTATTAGAGTATATTGTCGATATTTCATGTATTTTTAACATTAGGTAAATATGTAAGTCTATTTCAGCTTGTAGTAGGTATAATGATTGACATTTTAATGAAGATAAACAAGAAATAATCTAATATTATTCAGTGAAGTTGCAACGCAAACAAACTAATAAATAACAAATCATTTAGATTCAAAGGTGTTAAGGGCTGATTTGTCCATATTAAGGATGAATTTACAATAAAAAAAAATCACACAACACACTTTAAGAGTTCTTTTATGTTTTAATGGAGCATAGAAGAGATAAGATTTTGCATATATATTACTTCGCAAATAATATTCGAACGCCAATATGTAACTCGCAAAATGCAATATAAAATGATCAACCATACTGTAACTGACTTTTGAAACACATCTCTCTATGCAAGAGACAGAGACTAGATTATTTTATTAAATAATTTATAAAAAATACACTACATGTATGTATTTCATGCAGCTGTTAAATTTAAACAAAATGTATTTCTATTTTGAGAAGGTCATATGACTATATGCTCTATAGTACGTTAAGGTTTTTATCAATATTAACATTTTAGGTGAACAAAAATATACATATTAACTTTATGAGGAAGTTATGTTGACTGATCAATTCACTTTTTCTAATCTAATCATTTAAAACGTGAATTAAAAAGTGAGACCTGAAATATTTATGCATTGTATACTTTTATTTCTTCACACTTCGGTGCAATAACCCCCTCTGTGTCAACATTAGTATTTTTTTTTCGTTCTTTAATTAATTATTTAAAACAAACTTGAAGCAATTTTCAAACCAGGCTGAAAACCTCAAGAGAGGGGATGATGATCTTTAAAAGTTCGAAACACAATAAAATCAAGTTTATATTTTCAAATGTACTCTTCCTTATACATAAATACTAAAATAAGATTATCTAAATGAAGTAATAATATACACGCTTCCTGATTACATTTGTGTTCAGTTTCAAATTTGTACGGTTTTTCTAACAAGACATTCGTTATTTTCAGCACAAAGAGGAAATGGAAAATTGTGGAGAACGACACAAGATAGTGATTCTATTTTAGTGGACCCCTTTCAGCTGTTCACCATACTTCTCAGTCTCTTTAAATTGGATTTTATTATTATTATTTAATCCAATTGAAAAATTTTAAGTCGAAACACCTTGGAAATCAAAATCTTTAATAGTTTTGCTAATAGTCCAAAAATAGGTACTTTATATTTTGGGAATTACGGATATATGATAATTTTCAATTATGTCCTTTTTATATATGTATTCTTCATAATGGCTATATAAATTTGATTTACGAGAAATTGGACCATTTCACGGTAATTGAAAATGCATAAAATTTCCAAAATTAAGTACTAATAATAGTTGTTCATTTCGTTTTATTGTGCATACAGTCTATTACTCATAACTTTTATTGTAAGATTTCAACGTGAAATTGGCCAAATAATCCAATAACGCGTTCAAATGTAGAAATCAATAAAATTATAATATGTGTTCATATGAAGCATAAAACAATAAAACTATATGCACGTTCGAAGCCTGGTAATAATATTTATATTTATCCGCCTTACATTAATAATTCACAGGGTATAGCAGGTTTTCGGAAAAACGTCTATAATTTAGCTCATGAATTCACGCGTAATTACATTAAGTATTCATTATTTTATTGGGGGAAATTAAATAAGCAACGCCATTCGCCACTAAATAATTAAAAACAAATAATAGGTAAGAAAAAAAGAAATTTATTACCAACGTTAATATGTATATGGAAAAAAAATTGAACAATTTATGAAATGCAGGTTAGTAGGATATAACTATAATATAGAATTCGTGTCATTTTACTACAAAAAAAAGATTTTAAATATAGATAATAAGGCTTTTATCAGAAAGTAGATACAACTGTGTAACTAAAAATGACTACCTATACCTATATTGTATTATGTATTTATACAGTGCCTATACGTATTTTATAACAAAAACGAAACCTTTTTAGTGAAAATGTTATAGTAGTACCTATGTAACATATTTGATGTTTGCTAATAACAGCTGCAATTACGGTACAATTTTTGTCAATTATTAACTAAAACATTTACCAACACCCTTAAATTACAAATAAATATAAACTTAATTACGATGAACATCATCATTAAAATTGATAATATCATGTATTTTCTTCACGATTGTGTTTTTATGCGATTCTTGTCCAACAAAGTCGGTAAATGGTATGGAAAATTGACTGAAAATCGGTGCTGAAGGGTGAAAAGTGTTTGGGGGACCATAAGATTGTGCTGGAGGACCATAGGAGGGTGCCGGTGGCCCGTAAGAGGGCGCTGGAGATGGATAAGAGGGTGCTGGTGGCCCATATGAGGGCGCCGGTGATACGTAAGTGGGTTTTGGGGGCCCGTAAGAAGGCAATAACGACCCATAAGATGTAGCGCCATACACAGACGGAGAAAAAGAGTTCGGTGGACCATAAAGTGAATTTATTGGCGGTCCATATGTTATACTAATATTCTCATTGCCATTTGAAGGTCCGTAACCTTAAATTCAATTATTTATCATACAAAAATACTATAAAAACTTCTTTCAATTTACCATTCGTGAAATTTGTGGAATTTGCTGTCGTTGGTACTTCTGTACCATTTGTTATAAGGGTTGTTGGTGTTGTATTAGCAGTGGTAGTTGTTGTCATTTCCGTTGTGGTAGTTGTTGCTTGTTGTCTATTTAATTCCACAACATTTTTTTCTCTGCTCCTGCTATCGTCTTCATCACTATCCTCGAATTCCTTCAGACTCTGTTTTCTGTTATTCTTACGACGTTTTTGCTTCTGTTTCGATTTCTGCGTAGTTGTTCGTTTTCTGTACGGTTTCGTTGTAATCTCATACGAATTATAATCATCATAATCTTCATCATCATATTCATACGAATCAAGAGCGGGTCTTTTCTGTGGACCATACTTATTCCTTCTCATTGTATTGTAACGTTGGGTAGTAAAATCTTCGTAAGTGTCGTAATAATAATCAACTGTTGTCGGTCGTCTTTTTCTTACATATTTCACTTGTGTTATCCGTTTCACTGGTAAACGATCATTATACTGAGGAGTCCTCCAAAGTGGCTGCAAATATCTTCGATAAACACTCGATTCGGCAGCAATTGGCTCGTACGAATTGTATGATGGAGGGCCGTAAGAGTCGTGAGGGGTCTCGATGTTTGTGACGACTTCCGCATGCTCATCGAAATGGGAATGATTTAACTCATGCACTGGATGGCTTATCTCATGAACTGGATGGCTTATCTCATGAACTGGATGACTTATTTCATGAACTGGGTGACTTATTTCATGAACTGGATGACTTATCTCATGAATCTCGTAAATCGGCGTTGGTTTTGAGGTGGTCGATGGACCAGGCACATAATTATTGATTAAAGTTTGCGGACGGTGAGGATCACTTAAGGGTAAAGGAATATAACTGAATCGCACTTGTCCAAGTGGCGTCAACTTTGCAAGAACCGACTTTGTAACTAAGTTTGCCAAGAGGATACCAAGGAGAGGACCGAAAAATTTGGCTTGACGGTGCATTACTGTGTTATTTAATTTTGCGTCAAAAGCTAAAACAAAAAATGCACTTTAATCCTTGGTCCTAAATGAAATTTCCAAGAATTTATTTGAAAATCAAATGGGGCACTTACCGTAATTCTTTGTAACATATTCTACAGATGTTGCGTTCATATTAACGAATAACAGACTAAAAGGTTCTTTAATAATGTTGTTTTTAATAGTAGTAGAAGGAAAGTTTGGGAAAGTGATCGTTTAATGCGGGTAATTAAATGATGCCCTTATTGCATATTATCAATATTGTTTCAGCAATGATTCCAATTGGAAAAAAATTGCAAGGAAAACATATTCCGAGACATAGGTGTAGAGCAGCAGTTGAAAAAATTCAAATACGCCTGTGTAATCGCCATCTATATAAGAGTATTCCAGTTATATGTTTAGAAAACTGTGATATCAAGAGCCAAGAACTTCAAATAGTCCTTTATGATACATTTTTCGATTCCTTGCTTTGATAAATAAATACAAGAAAAAAAAGTAAAAATAATATACTACATTGAAATAAAGTGTAAAAGAACGTTTCTTTGAAAAATATGAAGCAAAGTGAGTGAAAATGTTTTATAGGAAATCAATCTTTTTTCCTTTGTACTTGCAGCAGCTTTTCCTAACTCAAAAGAGCGAATATTTTATAGAAAAGACTGCTTTCTGTATTCTGTATTATAATAAAATGCTTCATAAGATATCGTCCCCCCAAAACCCACGTTTCAGAATTGAAGGGTTAATTTTATTACTGAAACTTAATTTACTCAGATCTATATAGTCTTTTAGACGGAAAATTGTACTTGTTCATCTCTTAAATAATGCGTAAGTGAGTTTAATGTTATTTACAAATCGATATTTCACTGCAATGTCAATATATGTAACATTATAAAAACCTAATACAGAAATTCAATTAATTAAACTGTTTGGTTTCATTTATATTTTGGGGTAGCGTTACTATTTACTTTTTCTCTTGGATTACCCTCTCTTCTAAGTGGAAATGAAATGAACAAAATCCTTTTATCTTTAATTCTAACTGAACGTCATAAGTGGGGTTCCAACTAAAAGTGAACTCACCCTTACGAGAGATAATGGAAATGTGCGTGCAATCATTTTTCCGATATCATCTTGAAATGTCAATACAGTTATGAGAGTTAAAAAAATTAAGTTTATACCATGTATTAAAAATTTCCTTCTTTTACGTAGAGAGATTATAAAGACCTATAGCGAGATAAAGATGATATCATATCTTATCTTATATTATGTTTGGTGTACGTTCATTACTTCATTAGTAATACAACATTTATCATTCCATCCTATTTATCTTCTTTCACCTTTTCACTCTCAAAATGATACACCCAAGAGATTTGTTACGACCTGATATTGAAGACGGTAGTGAAAATAACGTCCAATTTAGTGCACCAATTGATTTAGTCCAATCCAAATTGGACTGTGGCTTGCAGGCTTTTCCATGTTGTACCAGGTATTTGGAAAAATATGCGAAAGCGCGTGTTTTTATCATACTATTGTGTATTGCGGGACTTTTAAATGGAACTAATTTAATTTACTTTCGAAATACATCACAAATATGGGGTGAAAATTATAATATGTCCAGTGAAGATTTAGGTGACTTTATTGCATCTATATTTGTAGCACTTTGCAGTTCTAATTTTAATTAATTTCCAGAATGGTTCACTTACATTAATGAAGTTCTTGTTGGTGTGGTTGCACTTTTTCTCTCTTATTGGGGCAACAGAATACATCGACCTACATGGATAGGAGCCTTCACGATATTTTTATCAATATTTTCCTTGTGCTTAATTATTCCTGAATTATATTTGAAAATAGATGCTAATGGCAATATTAACGACGAGGAAGTTAATTATGTTGCAATTGCATTGTTTCTCATTTATCAATTATTTTACGCTTGTGGAAGTGTTTGCATACTTTCGTTGGGTATTTCTTATGCTGATGACAATATATTAAATTATCACAGTCCTAGCGCAATAGGTGAGATGAAATGCAATTAATTATTGAACTTTAAAATCAATAACGTCATTTTCAGGCCTCATATTAGCATCAACAGAAATTGGAAAGCAAGCAGGTGCTTATTTTTCCTGGGTCCCAGTATCATTCGATGCTACGTATATATTTATTTACCCAAGTAAGTAAATAATATACAAATTGATACTTATACTAATACAATAATTTTTTTTAAGTATGGATAACCCTATCGGTAGCAATATTTCTAATTGGTACATTTATAACAATGTTCCCTAAAGTTTTGCCGACAATATTAACACTAAAAAATGCAGCATCTCTAATTTCTATGGCATCAGTACCATCGGGATTAAGAAATTTGGGTCAGTCCCAAATTCTAGAAAAAGAAGAAGCACCTGATGGTAAACAATCTTTATTATTCATAAACAAAAAATGAAATATGTCTAATTATTTTAGGGTTCTTTACAAGTTTTCTCAGACTGTTAAAAAATAAAATATTCATGACAAATTTAATATCGTTCACGTTAATACAGTCAGCTATAATAAACTTCGATATTTTTGAAATAATATTCAATCAGACAAAATATCACGTACCAAAATACGATTTGTCTGGCTATCATGACCCATCTTTAATACAATTCACATCGAATTTGTTAAAACAGCCACTAGTCTGTATATCGGTAGTCGCTTGCGGTTTTATTATTGCAAAATCCCAACCACAAGCAAGGAAATTAGTTATATGGAATATTTCTGTTTTTATGTTGATAATACTATTTTTTTCAAGTACGAAATTTTTTGACTGTACAAATGGACTGACTGGCAGTGTCGATAAAGTATTATTAACACCTGTTTGTAGTATAAATAAGAATTGCCCTAAATTCGATAAGTTCCATCCGGTTTGTGTTGACAGAGAGAAAACTTACTTTTCTCCATGTATGGCAGGATGTGATCCAATCGATGTAAATGATTATCAGGTGCAAATGAATGAATTCTTTGAATCTATAGCTTACATAAAAAGTTAAATTCTATTATTGCAGATCTATAAAAATTGTACATGTGCATCAAAGGTAGCAGAAGTCATTGAAGGTTCCTGTGATCAAGGTTCTTGTTCAAAATTATTAGCCATCGCACAAGTCAATAGCATTATCTGTGCTGGACTATTAGCGACTACAATAATTACAACAATATTAATAAATATTCGATGCAATTTACCGAAGGATAAAGCTTTAACAATTGGAGTGCAGACGACTTTTATCGGATTAATCCCGTATATACCAGTTCGATTAATTTACAATACAGTAATAGGTATGAAATTACCGTCTATCAAAATATTTACTAATTGATCTTCTTTTAGGAAAATATTGCCGTTATTATAGAGAAGACAAATGTATATTTTTCGATGAAACTGTCCCATTATTCTTATCAGCTTCTACAATTTTTTTAATAGCACTTGCTCTTCTATTCTCTATAATTGTCTACTTTTTAATTGGTGACTTGGAAATATTTGCTAATACAAATGCAGAAAAAGATTATGATGTGTCAGGTCGACAATCTCGCGTAACAAGCGATGAAGATGATGAAATTGATAATGCAATAAATGAATTAAGTAGAAATGCTCCATTTCTGAATACCAAACGAAATCACTCAGAATCCGAGCCGATGTTGTACAGAAGTAAAGAAGATAGAATAAATAAATATGTGGAAGATGGTGACTTGGTGCCACCATTATCGAAATTAAGTGCACAGAATTTGGGAAATCAGCTAGATTCGTTAGAATTAGAAATGGCAAATGTAGGCGATGATCACGATTCAACAGAAAATTTAAATAGTGATGAACAAACATCACTGGATTCAAAAGGTTCACATACAGATGATATTACATTTCATGAAACAAATTTTTAGACTTTATTTTCCAATATATAATATGAGTATATCTACCTATATCTACGTATATATAACAATATTTATAGAAAAATAATCGATTTCTTATTATTTATTTTACATATTTTTTATTTTTGAATAAACTGATTTAATTGTACCTAAACTTATTTTATATTCTCTAATTCTAATTCCGTGTCATCATCAAATATTTTCAAATCTTTAACAAAATACCAAACTCCTGCATCAAACACTGTACCGATTAAAACGAATGTAGCTGCTGTGAAATTCATTGTAAATCTAAGTGTTTCACCATTATATAACCAACAGTTTCCATTTCCTGTACACGTTTTACCCCAAACTAAGCAAGCTTTGTCTGGAAGAATATTCATGAAAAGAAAGAAACCAGTTTAAATGCTCTCCGCTGAATCGATTTTCAATTAATATATACCTAATATTGTGCCAAATAGTATAGGCGATGGAACGAATGCACAAAGACTCATCATCATTAAACCAAATCCCATCGCAACGGGTTTATCTTTCTCTTCAACACATCTAGAATATCATTTTTTATAAAATACAAGTTCGTCTTTCGTTTTAATAAAAAATTCATATTTTGTGTGATTTATTTTCTACCTTACAGTGACTAAAAAGTTTGATGCTCTTCCCGTAGCTCCACTAAATTTTAAAAGGCACACAACAACTAAGAATATATAGAATTGATAGAAACAGTTTACTTCACAATTTCCTGACGTTACATATCCACCAATACCATTGTCTGATGGTAAAAGATTTTCTTTTATAAGAGTTTTTTTCGTTTTAAGCGTTCTTTGAAAATTTGATGTTCTATTTGTTATTACACAGGAACAATCAGTGTATACATCAGTTCCATTGAATTTTTTTATTTGTTTACATCCAGCGTGACATGCTGATATAAAAGTCGTTTTGCCGTCTTCTGAACACACTGGATTGTATTTCACGTAATCACAATTACATTGCATATTACATTTAGATGTGGGATTTAATCTAAAATTAAATTGCACCTTATTTAATTTACGTTATTTGTGAATTTGTGTCTACTTACTCGCCGTTTGGTAAAAGTGGTGCTCGATTATCATTTTCAGCACATCCTAAATATGCGTACGACATAATTCCAAGAACCGAAATGGCACCCACAATAACATTCCATGCCGCTAAATATCTAGCCCTTGGCTTATATTTCGATATTATTAAGCCGGATAATAAAATACCAATCGCTGAAAATATAAGTCCAACACTCCCAGTAACTAGGCTCGATGCTGAAGCGGATTGTCGATATTGTGTCTCTATATATTTTGGTAAAAATATCCAATAAGGCATGTAGCCCAGAAAATAAAAAACAGCAGCAAAATTATTTAACATTAACGTTGGGTTCTGTACAATACGCTTAAAGGTTTTCACCATATCTGTAATAAAGTAATATCATCAAAGTCTAGGAATAATAATTTAAAAAAATGATGAATGCGCCGGTGACAAAGTTCAATTTTACCTTTGAAAGATGTTGGTAATTCAGTGTCTGGCTGAGTATTAGATGACATTTTCGATACTTGTCGCTTTAAAAGCTCTTTTCGATAATGTGCTCTTGGTAGTGTTTTTGGAAATAAGGCTAATAAAGAAGCAAATATAAAGAGGACTAATGCTAATACCAACCAACCTAACCACCAAGCTCCCAACCATCTCGGATCATTGTTATCGATTGTGGGCGTTAATGTTGGTGAAATATAGAATTTTAAGCATATTGATGCCAAACCGTACCCTAAAGCAGGTCCTAACATTCGTATAAAGTATGAGAAACCTATAAATGAATTAATATTGAAATAATAATGCAATTGTTGGATGTGGAAATCATAGATTACTGAATAATGCTGGTGTTTTAGATTTCTTTATGTTATCGTCCATATACGAAACGCCTAGAGTATAATATAATGATCCACCGATTCCAGAAATGAATTGTGCAATAAATAATATCAGCGTTAGTGAATAATTTGAGTCATCAATTTCACATTCTGATGTTGTTTTATTTCTTTGATGACATAGAATTTTTTTATGTTGCCGAGAAAATGTTATTGTTGAAGAATTTTCGGTTGTCTTATGCTCAAATGTTAATGATAAGGCATCTGAACCTGCCCCGTAGAGGAAATGAGGAAGTGCTGTTAGTAAACAAAATAATACAACTGTGTACATTCCCAATGCCATCCAGCGAGGCCTGTGGCCCCTTCCAGCATAATAACTTAAAATTACTGACACCATTAATTGACTCAAATCATTTCCTACAGTAATTATGCCTGTAATACAATTAATGTTAGTTTCTAGTGTATTTGTCTGTATGTGTTAATGTTAAATAATAAAAAAGGCAAACACAAATAACAATTATAAATTACCTGTTGTTCTACTTGGTAATTTGAACCGCTTTTCCAATGTTGTAATTGTTCCATTAAAATATGCATAAGCTGCTGAAAACATACAACCTAACAAACCGTACAAAAAAACGTAAGCTTTTTTATTAGCAAACTTCTGTAAACATGCCCCTTTAAGAAACCATATACCACAAGACGTTTCTTTGGTTAATAAAATTTCATCAATTGTTAATTTACTATTAACATCAGCTAACATTTTATCTTCTTCGTTTGATGTTGATAAATCATTGTTATGTAGAATACAATCATTCGATTTCATTTTTCTAATTAAAGTCGTCACTTTTCTTTAATGGAATCAAAATTGTATATTTTAAGTTTAAAAAGTGGCTTTATAGATGCACCAATAGTTAATTTTACAGTCACTATAATCTCTTTTTCATTTTCATCTCAAAAACTGAATGGGAATTGATAATGTCTGGATGGATCGCGATGTGTGCACGTCAATACAGAAATCAACAAAACTTTAAACTAAACACAAAACGAAAATTGTTCGTATATATTTAATAACATAATTAAATATTAAAGATAAGAATTATATATAACGTAGATGTTATTTACCAACCTTAAGAGAAGCACTTTTTATTTAAATATTTTTCAAATAGTTGATATAAAACGATGAACACATTATTTTATTTAAAATTCGTTTCTTACACTTGTATAGTTTAAAATAGTTTAAATGCTAGATTAAAAGTTCTATTCAAAGATGAAGAAGCATCATGATACTTAGAAAATGCGACTTCTATTATCCAATTGCCTGCCTACTCCATCACATACATACATAAGTACGTATTTGTACGGATAATAATATAAATTGCATTAATTTTTTTATAATTCGATCTATTTTATCATTGTTTTACTTGAAAAACTACTTGAAAGAGACAATTACTTAACAGAAAACAGTAATTTGTAATAAACTGTTATTATCTAGTCAAGAGCATGATTTTCTTTCCTTTAAACAATTAAGTTATTATTTTCGTGTACCTACGTACATACATGCGAATTATCCTTCAACAATCCTTGTACGACATCAGTACATACATAAATATTTGTAGGTATATATTTAGTTTAATAAATAGAATAGAATAGAATCTAAAATGATTAGAGCTTAAATCGAGGGTTAGTCTCACTTCAAATCAAGTTACAACTACATAATATGTATATGAGTATCTCTATTTGCATGTGTTGAAGGTAATTGCAAAATGTAAGTCTACATTCTTGGTAAATTCTGGTTATATATACAAGTATATATATATTTATATAAAAGAAGCACACAGCTTTCAATAAAAAGGGTGGAATATAAGGAATTAAAAATAAATGGAAACTTTTTCCATAAGTCCTGTTAGATTACAAATAATGAAAGCTCTGGCTGGCATTGCGTTTAGAGTTTTAATAGTCTTATGGCACATCGCGCGGAATTAGTCGGCAATGGCAGAAGTATCTTCTGGTATCTGAGGGTACATTTATTCGTTTTTCCAAACGACTCGGTCCGAAAACAATGCCACCATGATGCTAAGAATTGTTTAGGACGTTCGCTCGGTCGTGATTTTGCTTTAATCCTCGAATAATGGTTGTGTAATTCTTCCAACTCAGAATCTCGAGCCAACTCTTTCTTCCTTGATCGACTAATATATTCAGAAGGCATATTCCAGTTCGTCGGCCGGGTCTCGATTTGTTCCGGTTGCTTAATATTTTTAACAGTCTAGAGTCTAGATAGCATTTAAGATGCTGTGTGTATCAAGGGGGTCGAGGATTAAAATGTAATAACTTCGTTGCACGCTGAAATTACATTTTTAATTTGAATAACTTATTTTTCTTGTTGATTTAAGCATTTTCAAGAGCCCGCTAAGACGTGCCATCTTTATAAAAATTGCGATTCAGTACTAAGCTTAAAAATTATAATGGGCTAAAAGGGGTTTCGAAAAACGATGTGGGGCTGTGTGGGGGTGGGATGGTGTTAAATGATGGCTGGGCTCACAATTTTTGTCCAGTAACACCATATCGGCTCGCATGAAACCTGATCACGTATTTCCATCTTGATCTTAGCACGTAATGAAAAATTACACGTTCGTTAGGGAAGGTGAAGCGATCAACAGAATAGATGTTAAAGAAACCTAAATGAAACACCCTCTCTTTACTGTCCTCTGTTCAACTCTTAACTAGATATTACGCTCCTTCCAACTTATACATATCCTCCCTTCATCTAATTCAGTTCCACTTATATTTATGTAAGGATATCTATCTATTTACGATGACGACTAAGACTATAGTTCTCTGACTGCTCACTGTTCGCTGTTACGCTGTTTGATGCGCTCGTTGCTCTTCTCTCTCTCAAAAGCGTAATGAGGTTTATTGGAAGCAGTCGTGGTCGATGTCCATTCACTCATTCACTTTACCAAAGGTTGCCCTCAGATCTGTTTAATCGCGTTTGCTGCAAGATTAAACGACCTGCCGCCTATGTTACTGATGCTGATGCCACCCTTATTATTTACCTCTTGGAAAAGGATGCAGTCACTCAGTCAATTAGTAAAGTGGCTGCGCTGTGCTGCCACATAATTGGATATAGATCCATAGCTGGGGCTTTGATGATGAACAAGGAATATTTTTATTCCTCTCTAGTGGAAATTTTGCAGTGGGCTATGTGTGTATTTATGTCAACTAACTCTAGCTAAGTAAATATTGGCCTACTTATACAACATAGGACAAAATTAATGAAATTAACCTACTCCATTTATACACTACTACATATATCTATATACGTTACGTATGTATATAGGTATGTACATATCTATATCAAATAAAATGCATATATCGAAAGCAAATTTACCAGACAACTTGGATATTGAAAAGGCTTTTCCCTCTATAATTCGCAAATACGTAAATACGTACATTTTAGTAAACTTTATGATTTCTTAAAACTTTTTTCTCATCTTCTAAACAAACACTAATAGACATTTGAAGTATAATCTCTGCAAAGTTATATTGAAGAATATAAAAGAGTTGAATAATAATAAACTTTATCCTCCTATTTACCTATCGTCGAACAACAAATATTGCAAATCTTACGATTACCTATATACCAAACATAACATTTAAGCTTTTTCTGTCATCTAAGATCGCAATAATAATTAATGAATGAAAAGCTTTATTCCTCTAATATTATGTATAGTTAGGTAGAATTTGAGAGGATCTAATACATTTCTACTTAAATAAATATCTATACTTAAGGTAAGGTATATACTGTACTGATAATACCTAAAAAATATTTTAATATCTAAAATAGCATATTAAGCATACGTTGAACGGGGTTGTTCATGTCTTTTTGGTATTAGCCAAATGTGTTTTCGCATATTAGAACATAATACAGCGTTGAGCCGAATTAATTCTCACTCCCTTGCGGTACGGAAGCATAGTAAAAGCATTAACCATGATCATACCTTGCCACCAAATTCGATCTTAACCCATCACTCGCTATACATCTTAGACGTGGTTCAAATGTTTCCACAAGAGGATTATCGGATGCAGATTAGATGGAAGTTAGCCGCCTTGAAAATGTCTTATTTATATACGAGCAACACACCTTAATTTTTGATTTAAGCGCAGTAGTTTTAATGAAATTGCAAACAAAAAAATTTGATAAGACAACACATTTAGATGTGTAAGTATAAAAATATTTATCGCATCCTTTTTTATATCTTCTTAGTGTAGCGTTCCCGTTTTTTTTTTGCTTCCTGTTGCTTTTCCTGCTCATTTCGCTTAATCCCTACCAAGTGAATGTATTATAGTGTAGTAAGACAAAAGTGACTTGTAGCGCATAAAGAAGAAGACAAAATAAACTTGGCCGTTTTTATAACGTACGATTTGTTGTGCATCCGAGAGTAAATTCAGTTATATAAAGAGGAAAAGCAAGAAAATTGTGATAGTTAAAGGGGGGATGGTGGTGGTAATTTATTAAATCGCGCGTATGAAATATCTAGTTGCATTTCAGTGAGACATCTAAGCTTATGGTGGAAAGTCTTTATATACAGACACACTGCGTCTTAAATATAGCAGCAATTATTCTAACTACGGTATTAAAACCTTTTTAGAGCTATTCTTTCCAGGCCACGAAGTCGTAGTAATGCCGTTACTTCAAAATAGAACAAATACAAAAGATTGGCTTTAGTCTGTCGGGAAAGAAGTTATTTGATGAGGATGTACGAGTACGATAAAGACTCTTAAAACATTTTGAAACGCAGGTGGTGATACAGTCTTGTCCCTGTTTTGCATAACAATTGACCAAGTAGACCCTCTATCAGAGCAGTTATTTTCTTTTTGAAATTATTTACGGTAGAATATTAGAAAGCACTAAAGGATGTCACAATTTAAACGACAATTTAATCTTTCACAGCCAAGTTCCAAATCTTAAGTCCGCAAAATAAATGAATTTTAAGAAATTACTTTCTCTCTTTCCATTTTCCTCGTCTTTATCTTTCTATCTTTTCTAAAGGGACGAGAAGGGTTTTGCGTTTCGTTCGTTTTGTCGTTTTGTCTTTTCTCTCCCCTAAACAAGAGTATCGCAATATAAACAATTTCAAACTCCTTCTATACCCACGTATTACATACCTAAATACTTACTTTATTGTTATAAACATTAAACAAAGATAAAATAAAAAATGGAGGAAAGGTCCTTTTAATTTTGTATAAATCATCTTAAAATATGTGCGGGTATTTTTATTCAGGTCCTGTCTCATCGACTTCCGATAGAGAATATATATGACCACTTTATTTAGTTTCAATCCAGATTATCGGAATGTAGTGAAGCAAATTTGCATATATGTGATATACGTTTTCGACAACATATAGAAATATGTGTGTTGGGAGGACTATGTGTATGGAGTTTGGGGAATGAATGGTGTTATATGTCAGAAATAGTGCCGAAGCAGCCCACAACTCTAACCATAACATAGCAGACTATACGAATCCCCGGGGGTATTCATTCGACTTGTGCTTTGAAGGGATTATTTAATTGCTACTACGCGAATTTCCTTAATACGATAGTTAGACATCCAGTCATAAAGGAGTTGCTCTTACCCTTACTTTGGAACCATTAACAACTAATATTTCCAGAATATAGAAGCTTTAAAATCGATCGATATATCTATTATAATGCAAAGGAGATTCTCTTCTCCTTCAACCTTCAATGTTATGGAGAAGCAGGCATCTAGGTGCTCTAAATATTCAAGAGATAAAAAACCTCTACATTTAAGAACGCAAAACAGATCAATATGGGCTAATTGCAAATATTTTATCTCGTTCTGTGTATATTTATTTCATTTATCAATTTTCTATCCCTCAGCAGAATGTCAACATAAATATATTTCTTTACAACTTCAAAGTGCCTTCAAATAATCACTGATAAACCTTTCTAATGATTTGCTCTTGGAATCAGAAAAATCTCTTCGGCAGTGAACAGTAAAAGCGTAAACGAAGAGGATTCTTTCAAAGAACTAATTGCTAAGAATTCAGTTCAGTGCACTTTGTCATTTAACATTTTCTAATTCAAATTATACAAAATCCGATTTACTCTCTGAAAAAATATATTCATACTTTAAAAGAAACTCGTAATCTTTCGATACGTTTTAATAATTACCTATTTGATCTTTTATAAAATATTTTATAAAATCCTTAAGGGGTGCACAGGTACCAATTAAAAATCACCTTCAACTATCTTATTTATATACACTTCGTACCGGCTCAGCTTATAGGTATATATTTACAAATTCCTACTTACACAAAAAAAACACTATTACCCTAATAAATGCAAATACAAATTGGGATTGGGAATACCCACGTATTGAAATTTATTACTTCAACTCAAATCTGTTAAAATTGTTTAATATTTAAAAAAACACACACAAATAACGTACGTAAACGATATTCGAAATATAGGTAGGTATAAAATAATGTACTTTGCTCCGGGAAAGTAGATTTTGTAGGATCGAATTGATTTGTAGTTTTAGAAATGTTATTGCGGTCTGTTCAAATTCCACTAAGACGATACAGCGTGAAACGACAAAGAGACTTTGCCGCCCCCTTACAACGTTATACGTATACGTATTATATATTTATTCTGTTGGTATTTTATAGGAAAATTGTACGTACCCATATGCCTGAACAAGTATATTGTAATTTACAGAAATGAAATATTTTTTTCTTTCCATTTTTATTACCCGTATTCGAAATACGCTGAATTTTATTTATAGGAATTGAGTTTAATTTAATAAGTGCTTTATTCACCTGATACCCCATCATATATACCTTGTGTGGTCAATGATATATAAGTAGCTAATTGAATTTTCTCATATTTTGGAAGGACTTTATTAATACAGTTCCTAATATTGCTAAAATGGTTGCCTATAATTAATCAAGTTTAGAATTTCTCTCTATAGGATACCTTGTGTAGGAGAACCGATTTTAAAAAGTGTGTGTATCACTCCTGAGGAAAATTAAAGTGAAAGCTTTAGCAACAGTCAACAGGAGGAGTAGCTAAGTTAATTAAAAAACACATATTTTATTACAATATAGAAATTAAATTAAAGGCTTTACGACACACACATACAGGGTAGGTATACTTAGCTTTTCCAGCTAATTGTTGCATCTCTCATATAATATAAACGATAATAAGTTTCGCTACAGCTCTTAGACAACCTGAATCGCTCTTTGTGAGACTTCGGACATTATTATTAAAGGCTAATGGATTTTAAGAAGGGTTGACTTGTGTCTTCGATATTCTGTCACAGAACGACGTTAACAGCACCAAAAGGCCAGTTCTAAACTGAACCTCTTATACTAACTTCCGTCAGTTATTGATAATGATACATACGTGATAAAAGGGACTCAGTCTCCCTTAACAACAAATATAGGCTCTCTCCAAAATTCTCTCCTATACACCTTTGCAGTGTTCCCTCTTGCTATTACACGAGTTGGTATACCTATTAGCATTATCGAATTCAAGTATTACCTATTCTCAATTTAAATATGCATAAATGTACATATTATGTTCATAAATATAAGCATATAATTTCTTGTCGACGTAATAATGAGAATGACTAATTAAATATGTAATTAATTACATTATTATGATAATTGTATAGAATTCGCATTTTTTTTAATTTAACATGATTACTCAAAAATTGCGATCGCGTTTATAGATAAATAACTAGGTACATATTATAACGTATTTATTGATAGCTTTTATTTTCCATAGATTATTTAATAAAATAAATCAGTGCAAGGTGATAAGCGATTATAAATTAATTAATTACATCAAGTATCAAGTATTTTTTTTAAACACAATGCCTATATTGAATAGAGAAAGTGAATTTTTGGTAAAGATTAAATACAAATATCCAAATAATAAACCTAATCAGTGCTTATTTTGAGTTTTTAAGACGGCACATCAAAAAGTAGATAATCAAGTGATTCAGGATAATATTGAGTGTTCGGAAAGCTAATCGATTCTTTATCTTTAAATCAGTTCGTCACAGTTTATTAAAAACACGAATTTATACTTAAACGTTATTATTTATTTAAATATTTGTTTTTTTATAAGATAGTATTATACTGTGCATGAAGAGTAGGTAAAGGATTTGCTATAAAATATGTTATAGATTTAAATAAGTCTAAATTAAATAGTAATTGTTCTAAACATAGTGCTTTTATGAGCCATAATCGTCCTCTATATGCTCTTTAATCTAATACAGTAGTGTCACTTTGTTTTTCTAACGTATACACAGCTTTATATTCCATTTTAAATATTAGCCACATTTTTAAGTTAAAATTTATTGTTAAGATTATATAAAATCCTGTGTGCGTGCCTTATTATCAGCATTAAGAACATTTTTTCTCTCATTTGATGGATGACCAAGTAATCCTAAGTACCAATGCAGGATAATCCTCTTACTATATACCTGGCCAAGAAACATTCTTGTTTTCGTTTCAACTTTCTCATATTTAATTTCAGCCGGAAATATACTTACATAAATGCATACAAAATCGTGACATTATTCTTATTGTATTTAAAATTTTGATTAAAAGCGCGTCCGAAAAGTTCTATATTGTATGTGCGTCTCTTTTTGAACAAAATTCCTTTTATTATCAATGCGTCCCTATCTTTAAGTGTGGTTGGATTTCAATTCTATTACATATTGCAGACGAAATAATAAAATTATCATATTAAACCCATATAATTTTTTTTAGTTGACTTTCAAGGAGGAATACATATGTAATATGAAGGTTTTTTTACGCGACGCGTTTACGTATACTGTACACAACGCATGGGACCAGTTTGTATATTATGATACTCTTCTCGGTGTAGTTGATTTTATTTTATGCGGAAATCTGTAAGGGATGAATAATTTGCTTGAACCCTTTTTGTTAGTGATTGTGGGACATACCTCGATTCAGTACCGCCCTAGAACGACGCTCCAACTCCGCCTACACATCTATTCATTTGAGCGTCGCAACGGTTTTTCGCAAGCGCAAGCGTCTTTAAAATAGTGGACAATTTTTTCGAACAGGAACTTGCACAAAGAAATTTTCGCAAAATTATAAAACAACTAATCACCCTTTTAAAAAACCCTTTCTCAACTCTTTCCTTCTCTCGGAATCAAAAAACAATTTCTGTGGTGAACTTTTGTCTTAAGCGCGCCTTACACTTTACTTAACCGCTCATTCCGATTAAGGAGTTATTGGTAAATTAAGATTAAGAACTAAGATGGTATATTCGATGAACTTGTGGTTGGCGAGAAGAGGGTCGGCCATATTCATTAAGAAAAAGTCGCGTCTCTTTTTTTTTCTTCTTAAACTTGGGCGCATGAAAAGGGGTGGTAACCGTAGTTGAAAACTGTAGCGCACTAGAACTTTAGACGCCTAACGTCGTTCTGGCGTTGTGTGGTGGTTGGAGGCTCGACGCTTGCGAATTCTCAGTCACGTCAGTCGTGCTCCGTAACTCGTTGGATGTAGTTGTGGTGCTGTAGTCTGGAGCAAGGCTTGTGTCACGTTGTATGAGCGATGTTTTAAAACAAACTTGTATCATTCGTGTTTATTTTGTAATAAACATTTTTTTTAAACAAAATTTCAATTTATGACGATGGACTTTCAAAGTGCTATGGAAACATTTGCAGAAGCATGGGTTGCTGCCAATTCTAAGGGCGCACCTCTATCCGATATATCAACACAGGTAAATATGACAATTTTTTAATAGATTTATTGAAAGAAATCGGGTTATATTTTAAGTAATCGTAAATCAGAACTCGAACTAATATTTAAACAATTTTTTAAAGTAAATGATGTGTACTTGAAATTCACCTGTTCGCTTAATTCCCATGGTTTTATTTGCTTTTTGTAAATACAAGTGAAAATATTAACAATTTAAATATAGTTGGAAATTATCTAGTAATATGATGCAAAGTACATTGGAATAAACGCATTTAGAAAATAGATTTACTTTTTTCCTTAATAATATTGTCAAGGGTCAATGTTATGAAGGTGTTTGTGAACGTAAAACATTTAATTATCAAGCAAAGAAAAAAAAATCATTAATAAATATGTATTTATATGAAATGATATAATATGCTCATATTAAACTGTTATCCCCGTATTGTAAATTTTAATTAGTGCCCAGAACAGTGGATACGAAAATCAAATCTATTTTGCAATAAATCCCATAGTTAATCCGGGATTTCGTTAATCCTGGATTACAGTAGATGGATAAAAGCAACAGAACCTATACAGAGGATCGATAAATTGACCAAATCATGAAATAGAAATTGCATGTTTATAAAAGCTCAAATAACGCACTCTTCTTTTATAATAACCGTAAATGAATGCATTGATTTCTTGGCCAAACTCATTACTTAATACCAACATGAGTTTGATAAAAGCGAATTCAATGATTCTACAAAGTGAATCTTTTTCTAATCATTTGTATTATTTTTCTTGTATTGTCCATTATAGTTTTGTTATCAAAAGAAGTGCTTGGTGAATACATTCTTTAATTCTTCTAGACATAAGAAGTTATGATGTATTGTTTTAGAAGAATGTAATACTTGAAATACACACAGAGCATTGAAAATTATTTAATAAGATTTGACACTTGATCCTATAAAAATTTAATGCGATGAACTAACGTTTAAGATTTAACAATTTTTTATTATTATTATTTTTGTTTATATTCCGTATATCTCGGGGAATTATAAGAAATTTAAGCATGTATTTACTAAAATTGTAACAAATTCTTCATTATCGGTGCCACCTTATTGAACTCGTCCTAATTGATATACACATTAATCCCTATTTAATAACAAAATACTTATTTTGATGGAATTTTTTTTCGTTCGTTTCGGTAATACGTTTATTCTCTACTACTGCTGTATAAAATTCTTCTAGTTCAAGTATAAAATAAAATGTCCTCTCTTCTTTACCTTTAAGCCTATTATCTGTGATGTAGAAGATGAGGCTAAAAGATAATCCATTAGTCAGGTAATTTATTGTCAATATGAATAAAAGAAAAGAAAAATATATTAGAAAAGTTAAACTAATATCTCTTTTCGTTTGTATACCTGTGTGTTGCAATTTAAACTATTAGACCTTCAACAGGTATCTTTCTGACCTTTTGTTTAAATGGTACACGGTAGGGTGCTGGGGCATATTCTCTTTTTCATCTTCTATTTTTTACGACCTCTCACTCATTTTAACAGGTACCTTTTTATTTGGGTATCCCCTATAAATACAACGTACCTATATCTAAATTGTCTAAATTGTAAAATATCATTTTTGGTTGTGGTTGTGTTGAATTTTTAACGAAATATTTCACTATTAATTATAATTCTTGTCAATTAAGTACCTTATACGACCGCATTCGTACACATGATTATTTAATTACACTCGTATTATTGTAATGTTATAAAACATGTGAAACGAAATTGCATGGTCATTGGGTAACCGTTTTAAAGGATTCGTTATAAAAGCGAGGGTGGCTTCTATGAGGGTTGATGGGAAACAGGTAAAACACTGTAAAACCTTTTCGGGGTGTCACACATGATATATTACCATAAATTCTTGAAAAACTATTTGCCATGTTATTTAAAATCAATTTTATTTTTATCGTTTCATTATATCAAATTAGTTACATTAAATTCTAAAGTAAATTACACATATACCTATTATAGTAGCTATAATAATAAACTTATTAAATGTTTGTGTAATAATAAAACAGTTAGAGATTGGGATGTGTTTTCTCAAGAGTATAAAATCGAGGTATGTTTTAAAGTATTTTGTGGTATACCCCAGGAAGTGATAACAATTTAATTGATCAAATTAAATTTATTTCATATTTATTACAAATACATATATGTACATATAAAATATAATTTAACTATCTTTAAACAATGCTTTAACATTTAAAACAATAAATTATGAGGGATAATCTGCAATCATATTTTACATCCGCTGAGTGGGATTTCCTCACCCACAAATATTTTCTGTCAATATAGAAATTGTAATACATAATTCATAAATAATACATAATTATATAAAACACACACACATGTACATACACAGGTTAAATATCAAAGTTAGAAATTGAAAAATTTTTTTAATACTTTGATATTTATATCTATGTTTCTATAAAAAAAAATCAAAATTTTATTTATAACACACATCTTATATATTCATTCTTATCTTTAAGAAAAATATAATCTTAACTGTACACTACTGTTTTTCGCTTATCTTGTCTACTTCAAATAAAATTTAAATTTACTGCTTGTCAACATTATTCTTAAAATCACATTTATCCTTCTTTATGATACAATTCAAACAATAAATTTTTAAGTATAAGTTAATCAAAATTTTACAAAAATATATATTTTGTTAAATGTAACAATGCGAATTTTTAAATACTTAATCCAAAATTAT
This sequence comes from Silvanus unidentatus, assembly GCA_963930825.1. NCBI lineage: Eukaryota > Metazoa > Arthropoda > Insecta > Coleoptera > Silvanidae > Silvanus > Silvanus unidentatus. The sequence continues at coordinate 1,190,726 of OZ005763.1, forward strand.
ATTAATATACACAGGATAAGGATAAAAATATACATTGTTTTTGCATTATATTGTCTGGACAAATATATAGTATAATACCTACTTAAAAAAATGTCAACTTTCAACTAATGACTAAGTAAAAATAATTATTGTACTGTTTCACTTTTAATTACATTTTACAAACGTAAAAATTAACCTTGAATTTGTTTGATGTGCAAAGGGAATAATTTATTCATGTTAATAATAATTAATTTTATTAAGAAAAATTATTGTGATTTCATGTTTATTATCATTTATATCATTAGTATGAATTTACTTAAACTACCGACTATTTTTCTTTTCAAAATCCATTTATATATCGATAAAATTGCATTTTGTCTACAAAAGTGATTCAATGTTAGTTGGTAAACAGGTCGATGCTCTCCTATTCTCTGGACCTGCATACTTACACAACTGCAGCAAACTGTTTTTGCTTACATTTTCGTAGAATTTGAGTCGTCCTGTCACTTTAAAATTCACTTGCACTAAAAACTGAACCAGATTCCAAACGTCTGCAAATCCATATAATACTATTAACACTTTATAAAGCAGAAATGCTGTTGTTGTTGAGTAATTTTCGCGCTCAATACTTAATAAGACCATTTTTACGCGTATCTATACTCTACTTTCATAAATTATTTCAACAAATTACAAAAACATGCTTACTATCTAATGGATTTAATTCATTTACTGCAAAAAAAAGTTAATTAACCATTGAACCTATAATGATTTATTTAACGATTACAATATGTAAAAATTATGACAATTCACTATAAAAAATTATATGTACTTATCGTTTTGTTTTCCTCCTAATGTACACATAATTGTTGTATTAAATACGCATGTAAGGTGTTTTTATTCATTATAAAATATAAATTATACTCGTATTAGAGTTTGCCTTTTCAGGATGGGTATAATATAAATAGGTAGGTATATGTACATATATATTTATATATAAAAGATTAAAACGCACATTTTTTTCTATTAAAAAGAAGGAGAGATTTGTTTTGTTATTTGAAAATATAATCTGTTGAAGTATATGAAGATTATTTTTGTAAGTATGGTGAAGTTGAGGTTGATGAGCTTAATTTTAAAGACTAAGAATATAGCTTAAAAAACGGGCACACAAATGCTTGTTATATGCGGATTAGGGGAATTATGAGTCATGCAGATTTAGTTTAGAGCTTCTTATATATACATATACATATATATCTCCCTGAACTCGAAACGTACATAGATATATATATAGAGTATAGAGATAGAGAGAAAGTGCATTAAATATTAGGGGAGTTTTTAAAAAGAATTGTAAATAGGGATAGGGTTATAAGGTGAATAATTCTATATGTGCACTTATACATAGGAGAATTAATAAAAACAATGCACTTTGTATAATAAATAAATGTATGATAATATTCGTCGAGGAATTCTGATGCTTTTTGACCCCACTTAACCCAGATTAAGATGTTTCTCGCAATAAAACTTGTACTAGTCAGCCAACCAGATTTCTAAACGATTGGGACGTACGTGAGGTTTAATCATGGTACGATATTATTACTTTTTGTTGCAGAGTCAAGCATTAGCATTAACAAGAAATTGTAAAACTCCACCCCCACAATCAACGGCAGCATCAACAACGGGACGATCTAGTCGTGAATCTGCTGAACGTGCTCTAACACCAACCCCGGCACGGTCTACCACCCCATTAGAGAATACAATATCACCACATTCAGTTAAAGAGGAATTCGACACAGGAAAGAATTCGACAGGTAAGCAAGCAGAAAGAGCTACGAAAACGCGCACACATACAAACACACAAACACAACTCGAGACTTTGGTCTGTGGTGTTGCGTTGTTCTGGATTATCTAAAATACAGTCAACAGGCATGTTAAGTAATGGTTAAAGTATAGAGAAATTAACATAAATAAGAAGCAAAGTGCAAAACGTATATTTTTCATCTCTTGTCTAGATTATAAATTCACTGTGAGTGGACTTTAGCGAAATAAGTTGTTGAAAAACGTTAATGTAGCGTGTTTTTTAACTACAAAGTATAATATAAATGTATTATAGTTTAGCTTTCTGCATGTCTGTTGGCCACTCTGTATAACATGCTACATATGTATGTATACATATACATAGTTTGGTAAAAAAATGTTTTAAAAACCGTCTGGCGGCTTATCCTCAGCCGTACAACGTCCGCCACGCCGCGTTCCCCCCTCGTGGGTCGGATTGAAACGGATTGTGCGGCGTTAAGCAGATTATCTGCTCATGATTGATGAAACGGCTGCACCCTGTACACCCCGACCCAAAAACATATAGCGGACCCGCGTAGAATCAGGTATGCAGCCATTCTGGCGCTCATTTTGCCATATGCAGACACAGCAAGCACCACACTACTAGTCTACATTTACACTATATATACATGTTGAAATTGCTAAAAGCAACTGATGGTATAATGGTAGTTGGGTCAGCTAAAGCTGGATTAAACTGAAGGTAGGGAATTAGAGAAAGCTGGGATTAAAGGGACTCTGGTCTTCTCTCCTGCTTTTGAGACGGGAAGTTGGGGATTAAGCTTCTGTTGGATTAACATTCACGGACGGATCAAATATAAAAAGAAAATATATACTTACATATAAATGTATATGTAGTAGGTACCCCAACTATAACATCTACGCATAAATCCCTGATGCATAACTGCAATCATAATTCCATTTGGAACGTGCCTTTTTGTCATTTTCATTATTTTATTGCTTCAAGTTGAAAAATATTGTTTTGGCTACCGTTCACTAATGATTAGAATTTTCTCATTTTATTTTGCTAGTCGTAAAAATATTCCACTCGTATCAAGAATCACACACAAATCTCCACAATACCTTATTATTGGAATGTTTTCCTTTTATGTAAAACGATATCCAATATCCACCAGCTTCTGTGTGTTTGTACCTACATGTATTTTCGTGTATGTATCAACAACACACTCGGAATGGATATATGTATTTTATGTCTTCTGTGAAATGCAGAAAGTCAAATTAGTTCTCGACTGGATTTATGATTTATAATGTACAATTCATTTCGGTCCTTAAAAAGTCGACAAAACATCATGATGTCACGGTTACATGTTAATGTTACAACAAGAAATAACGTCGCTGTTTTCAACAATGATGATGATTAGGTGCATTTAATTTCGATTATGTAATATTATAGATATCTCCATAATAATAGCTGGTAATGTGGTGTTTAATTTAAGCGATTAAAACTTAATAGAATGTATTATAACGTGCTCATACACAAACATATATAAAAAAAGTTTTAATTATTTAATATTTTTGCTAGTAAATTTGTGCAGTTTTCTTATGTTGAGATTGAATTCAACTTTGAAGTTGGTGTAATAACAAACTTTTCTAATAAATCATAAAAAATATCATTAAATTACGCGAAATATAAAATGTAATTATAAAATTGACGACAGCACTATAAAGAATTCCATCTAATATGCGCGAAAACATGTTATTTATTGTTACATTACCAGAACGGCAATTTAATTTTATTTATTTTATTTGATACATGTCCGAGAATTCGACTATAAACGAAATTGAGAAATAAATATAAGTTTCTGTAAAACACTGATAACACGCATCAATAGTTAAAGCTAATCCTTCTGCAGTTGAATTAATCATTAAATTATTAGGATTAAGTGAGGCAAGTTGAACAGGTTTGGTTGGTATATATTCATGGCAGGTAAGTTCGTCGTGCGACCTCAACATATCGGCAGATTAGCGGACCGTCTGATCCGGGCTCAGCTTAAGCCCTAAGCTTAGGTGTCGCCAAGGTGATCTCCGTCCTCTTTTCAACAGATATTAAGTAGCTTCGCTGGTAGTAGTCATGAAACAAAGTAAACTTATAGAATTATTTGTCTGCATTTAATTCTTTGTTCGACATATAATTAATCTCTATGATTTTACATTTCGCATGAATCATGGTGTACCAATATAAATACAGAGAATGAAGTGCATTGAGATAATGCATAATAAGGAATAGTTATTTTAGACGTGACTGGAGACTGAGATTTATCGGATTGTGGATTGAGTGAAGAGACATTTAATCCGGTTGGTGCAATGGTCGTTAATTTCGTATATAAGCACGCACCAACAAATAAAAGTCCATCCATCTATATGTTTATGTTCATAATAAGAAAAAGTAAATCGTTAAAAAAAGCTTGCATGAGGTCCTTATTCTCCACCTTTTCTATTGTATCAATAGAAATTTAAATAAACTTTACTACTAATAAATATATTTATCTTCAAAATAACTATAACTTCAAAATGATTCATTATCAATAATTTTTTATGAGGCTTCTAGGTATCTCCCATCAAAGAATTAATTAAGCCCCATTTCTTTTCATTTCCTTTCTAAATTTAACCTGATTATTAATTTATATGGCTTGCTAACCAAAAATCCTCTTATACAAATAAAGGATATTTCTTTACTTTTGTTTCTTTTTTTTATATACATTGGAGGGGCGAGTATTTTTAATGAGTTTTTAGAGGATTGTCAAAAGAAAATTTCCTTAGTAGTCAAAAACTTTCTTCTCTCTGTAAATACAAAACACTTGTAGGTACCTATAATAAATTAATTATCTCTATATATAAACGTATACATGAGGAAAAATTTTTTTCAAGCCACCTGTTGTACTCGTAACTTTTTGCCGCCTAATCAGATTTATATAATTTAATGTAACGTAATTAAATACGATATTCGGTCAAGTCTCTAATAATCGGAGGAAATATTTTCAGAAGTTATAACTGGTGGAAGATGTTTGAAAATCTAGAGTAGCTCCTTTTAAATCCTTATCGCAAATCCAGCATGAAATCGTATTAGCGCAAGAGCACGGGACTTATTGTAAACAGTATTGCGGGTTCGAAGACCCTTAGCACTCACTAAACTTAACTACACAACGCCCTTTTGCGCACATTTCTACTGTCGACGACTCTTTACAACTTGTGCGAATTAAAACTTTACACTAACAAGTCTTAAGCTAATAAGAAAATGGATAGAAATAAGCTGTTGTGTAAGACGCTTTCGGCTGAATAAGCGGTACTTTTGTGGCGGACAAATGTATGGACGTTAAATTTACAGTTTTTACTCTCTTTAGTAGTTAAATGTTATGTAAAAAACGGATAAAAGGAGAGAAACGCTTCTAGTGTTCGGATTAAAGTGGAATGTAAAAGATGCTCTCTCTGATCCTGTGTGTGTGTTACACAGTCCTTTGTAACAGGTATTATGGAGGGCAACGAAAGATTTTTCTAATATAATCCATAATGAGTGGACGAACAAAATCTCAAGTGTGTACGTCAGTTGAACGCAAAAACGCTCATCTAAACAATAGACAGACATATACCGAATACTTGTTGACATAATCCTGATTGCGGTTTATACTGACTTAACCGAAACTTTCATTGACAGCTATTAAATGTTAAAATTTTCAGATTTTTCAGTACCTATACTCAATGTACCAATAATATATACGTACGTGTATCTCGCGTACTTTTCTTCTTTTCATTATTGCTTATTTCTTTTATTTTTCTTTCTGGTTTTAGATACGCTTTTATGTATACGTACCATACCTATTCATTGAAATTTTATAGCCTTTTGTCTTTGCAGGTGAACAAGAAAAAACATTTATAAAGGAAGTATTAATATTTAGAAAAAACTTTTCTATTATAGAGAAAACGGTATATATTAATTTCCTTACCTTATTTCTAGATATTCTATTACTTTGAATTGATTAAACTTTGAAAGCTTTGCGGTGCAATAAAAACATTAAGAAATTAATTTATTCTGCATGTGTCGCCGTTCCATATTCAACCATAAAAATATAGAATACAAAAAGATGGATATGAACACGTACACTTACTTTCAACTCATACACCTACGTACATATGTACATACGAATAAGTACAAGTATAGGTATCTATATTAATTGTAAAACAGTAAATCCCTAACCCTTAATGTTTAATTGAATTTGGAGGAAGATTTGGTCGTATGTGTAGGTAACCTCTACATTTAGTAGGTATATATTAAAATACAATAGAATTATTTCCGTATTAAGTGTAAAACGAGAATATGAAGGTATATACTAGAAATAGAACAGTTTAGTTGTATAAAGTAAGGTAGTTATTATAGTTGGTCTTATTATTTATAAGGTTGCATTATTGATCAACGAGAGTAGAACAAAGGACCGGAAGGCAATATGAACCCTCAGTTAAGACGCTGGTCAGCCCAGCTGGATTAGAGCCAGTGGGATTAGCGACTAGTGGACTATACACAGCGCGGTAAGCCGACGGGATTAGGTATGGACTGGATCCGGCAGCCGGATCCCTGAGATTTAGGAGTTGAGTTGTTGGGTTGTACACCGTTGGCTGCCTTTACTTACCGCATCTGCATCGTAAGACCATAGACGACCTAAAGCATTGCATCACTTTAATAAAACGAAAATAGCAGACTTGGAAATTAAGATCTCTCTTCTCTAGTGTGTTGGGCTTTCAACATTTAGATACATACACTCGTACATACTATTACTTGTACATAAAACATATTATGTATGTATGTATGTAAGTGTGTGTCTAGTTTAGTTTCCTTTGTGTGCTAGTCGTGCAAGTTAAGCTCTAAATAAATCCTTAAGAAGCGCGGCCAACTCTATGTTACTAGCAAGTAAATCTCTCTAATATGCAGAAACCTTCTTAACCTAACAGGATTAGCATAGACAGGCCAGGGCAGTGGGTCTAATTCCTTTTGTAGTCCGCGTATGCGGCTTTATTAGTTAGATGTGTCACTTATACTGACACTAGTATTTTCCTTGATACTATTTTAAACCTCATGATGTCGGTCGATCAGCGCCGGTAAATACATTATCAACAACAAAACGACTTAAACATATTTCCAAATGCGCACTATTTACTACAGTTTAGATGAAAAGGAAATGAAGAAATCCAAACCTACACTATAGGCACAACATTAAATGTCATCTGTTCAGTTTTTCATATCAATTGATCTATCTGTCTATCTTATCATTGGATACTTTTCCGCTTTACACGTTTCCCCATTAAATTCGGAATGGTTGACGAGATTCCGTTCCTGCTCCACTACTGCCACTGTTGCTGTTGCCGCTGCTCCTGCTCTCTCGCTGCTGCTGCCGCCGCCCCCACACACAAGTATCGCGATCATCTGCCCTCGACACTCAAAAACTACCTCTCTTACTTCTGCTTAAGCATTTATCTCTATATCATTTCGCGCACTTTTTAACTTTATTCACTGACGGATCATTTGCACGAGTTTGATATGCCAACTCTCACAAAATTAATGCCTTTTCATAATGCGTTACGGAAATTCATTCTTCACATCATAATATTTAACAAAAATGTATATGGATTTAACTTCTTTTAAAGTACTTTACACATTTTAGATTCTAATTTTGAACATATGTATACATACATATGTACTTTTGATATCCTTTTAAATTTATTACCAATTTTTATTTTGTAACATTTTTGAAAAAAAACCTTTATTTTATTTATCGAAATTTTTTACAGTTAAATCACTTCCAGTGCACTGTGTTGTTGAAGCAATATGTACATTAGATGAACAAAAAATACTTCAACATGGTGTATGGCGAAGACGTCCTGAAGTTGAAGTTGACACATACGTTATTATACCAATCGGTACGTCTTTTCACAATATTGTCCAGACAGCACTTTACCGACTTGGCTATTCATCTGAATGTGCTGCTGCCGCAAAAGGTTCTGTTATTATTAAAAATTGGAAAGCATTAACGTTTGATCAAATCTCGGACGATCCGTCTGTTACTGTTGGTGATATCTTAGGCGAATTGTCTACGATAGCTACATTAAAGATTCAAGTATTTAGAGGACGTCCAACAACATTAACAGATATCAAAGACAAACTTCTGAAATTTCTTCTACTCCAATCTCATGGATTATTGATGTCATCTGGATGTCCGCTTGATGAGGTAAATAGATTTTTCAAGATGCGGTTCTATATTTAATATTCATTATCATTTTTATTTTGTATTAAGATTTTGTATATTAGAATAAATTTAATATTATATATAGAAAGCGTGAAAGTTGCCTCGCAAATGAAAGGAGGTTGTGAGTGGAGCGCGCGTCTTAAGAATTAAACGGGAATGAATGTATTAAGGGTGCAGAGAATAGCAGTAACCTCGCTTTTAATAAGATTATGTAGCATTATTTCATGGTATTAATGAGATCAAAAGCCTTCTACATCATACAGCACAGAGTAGATCCGAGTTACACCCCTCCCCCTCATATCTTCAACAACAATGTCGTTTCTCTTCTTCAATTGATAAAATACAACACTTATGAGGGTAGCGAATCGTGTGTGAAACTCAGTTCTATTTATTAGGGGCGGATTATAGTTATTCAACAAGTTTAACCACCTCTGATCTTTGTCCACAAAGTAAATTCTTGATTTTAAAAGAACCAAATTTATAGAATGTTATATTCCTGAATGCGTTTTGGCCTAATAATGAGCATTCTATTCTATATGTAACATTTGCGCTTTTCAATTCTAATGTAGCTCAACCTTATGATAAATCTTTCTAAAGACGATTTACTATGTCTGCTTCTAAATACACTAATCTCTCTTGAAAATCTTTGCATACAACAAACACTTGCCTACTTTATTCGCGTTTCCTTAATAGAATAATATACTCAATTTTATAATCGCTCTTTATTTATTAGAAACAGGATGTTTTGTAATATTTCTTCCAGAAATATTAGATTTCCTAACTTTATTATGCCTTGTAAATTACAATATATTCACTTCTAGTGCTAAGATATATACAACCCAATATACTTCATCTTGAAATAATTTATTTCTATAGATTATTTAAATTGATACAGTTACAGTTACCTAATTAGAAATCTTTTGATTGCTTTATAGATAATATTAACACAAATATGTAGATGTAACTCATCTACATCTGGCCCAAGACCAGATATATCGGAAGAGACACGCAGAAAATTCGATCAGTGGTGGACGACTCAATTTAGTCCCCAATCACCTGCTAGTAGATCGCAGTTTATACCATCTTATTCGAGCCAATATAGTGTACCACAACAACCACCAACCCCCCTAGAACGAACAATACCAGAATCAGGACATCCTGCAATGCAAACTGTGCATAATCAATTTCCCACACAAAAGACACGTATGCGGACTAGTTTTGATCCCGAACTGGAATTGCCAAAATTGCAACGTTGGTTTACTGAAAATCAACATCCTAGCCGCCAACAGATACAACAATATGTTAGAGAATTAAATAGTCTAGAATCGCGGCGTGGTAGAAAACCATTAGATGTAAATAATGTGGTGTATTGGTTCAAAAATGCTAGAGCAGCACAAAAACGTGCCGAAATACGTAATGTAACGCCGAATTTATCATGCCATCTTGCAGTTAATGGATACAATAATCACAGTCCAACAAATGGCAGTAGTTTCTTATTATCAGATAATTATTTGAATTCTGAACGTTTATCGGACCATCGTAAAAATCATTTATCCCGAAGAGGTCCACAAAATTCTCATACATCAGATGAATACTCAAATGCTGGCTCTGATTTAGAGGATGAGGAGATGGTAGAAGGGCCGCCACAAAGTCCTTCGCGACCGTTGTCGTTAACTACAACAAGAAAAAGTGATTCACGCGAAGCTAGTCCACGCTCTTCGACGCCACCACCGCAACAGGCAGACATTCAAGTACGTCAGTATTTTCATAATTTGTCATTTCTCTCTTTATGTAATTAAATTCAACAATAATTATTAATAAATTAAGTTCATTACAGATCGAGAGTACCAAAGAAGAACCTAAAGAGGAGCCTATTAATTATACGCCCGGTGATCATATAAATAACAACAAAGTACATTATTCTGATATGGAAGAAGATGAAACCGAGGTGGATAATGACAATAAGAATAATTTCGATTCAAATACTATAACATCGTCAACAAATCGTTCATTGTCGCAAAGATTTTGTGCAACACCGGAAATAGATAACCAACTCATTCCGCGCACACCTAATAAAGGATTAGAGCGTTTAGCAGCCGGTTTTTCATTAGTACCCAATTCAGTATTCAGTCATGGAATCATGTATATGAGTCATTATATTCCTAGTTTGACACATTCGGCAACATCACCCCCAAGTTCAAGTACTTTAGGTTTGTCGAGTTTGTCGGCAGATGAGCGTAGAAAAAGGAACCGTACATTCATTGATCCTGTTACTGAAGTACCCAGATTAGAGCAATGGTTTTCATTAAATACTCATCCTTCACATAATTTAATATTAAAATATACTGAGGAATTAAATTGCATGGCTTATAGGCAAAAGTTTCCCCGTCTTGAACCGAAAAATGTACAATTTTGGTTTAAGAACCGTAGAGCTAAATGTAAAAGACTAAAAATGTCTTTATTCGATAATCCTAATTCACAGTACCATCATAATGAACGCGATTAATTATTTGCTTAGAATCATTAAGTATATTGAAACTTTTATTGTACTTAGACTGGTATACAATTATTTTTTTTTATTAGTAAATTGAAATTTAAGAAGAGTTTCTGTTACAAACTCTTAGTGTTAAGACAATAAGGATCTACAGTATTATGTGTTTTAATGCGAACATTGATTAGGTAATGTTAAGGGCATAAACAAGTGTTACATAACGAAGGTTCTCATTGTAAGATTTTTTTATGCTATTTAATTATGATTAGAATTCCATTGCAATTGGAATTCCATAAGAAATCCATATTTTTTTTTTTAAATCTGTTTAAAATAGTTTGTTAGTAACTCTATTCGTCACTTGTAATTAATGTATCAATTACGTAATTATTGTTTCTGTTATTTTATAAAAAATAATATACATAATACATACATAGTTATAATATATAATAAATTCCCTATAAACATAATATTGCTTGTAAAAAGATATTGTACATAAATGTTATTTTCCCGGGTAATTTCCCCTTAAAAATTAATAAATAATGTGTTTATTCTTACACCAAAGATTGTTAAAAAAGAGTTGAAATTATTTTTTTTAGTTTAAATTGATTAACGCTTATTTTCTCATTATGTAATTTGAATTGCATTCAAAATGAAATTGTATATAACGATTATTGTTGTGTCGTAGCATGCGTTTATTGTGTCTGTTATAGAAATACAAAATTTTTTTGTACCAGTTTTGTTCCATATATTTACAAATATAAGTAAATAAATAATTTCCCATTAATAACACACTTTGTATTTCTTATTATTTTGCCATGCATTAGAAATAGAAAAGTTCCTACAATTAAAATCTTTGAAAAACAAGTTCTTGAAGTGTGCATATTTACGCAGGCAAGTATAAAAAAAACTACTCATAAATTAAGGCGATAAATAGCATTCGTGTGTCTAAATACACGTGCAAGCAAAATATACATATAGGTACCTACCAACCACCTACATAATAATAGAAATGAAAACAACATGTACAGACGCACTGAGAACCAAGAGTTTACGTATTCGTTTTGATTCAGTTTCATGCACTTTTGTACACAGTTGAAAGAAAGAGAAAATGAAAACTGGATAAAAGAAAGTTTATTTTTTAAGTAGGTATAATGTTTGGTAAAATACTCGTATGTATAGATAGTCCATTATTAAACTAGTTTAATGCGAGAGTTTGTTGCGAGGGGAAATATGTGCCAAAGCGGCACATGTAATAGGTAGGTACATAACATATAGCCGCTATCGGAAGAGAGTTTCAAATAGAACAGCTTGGATGTCTTTCAGATGTCTCAATTCATTAAATCAGATAGGTGACAATGTAGGGTGTACGACAAAGCACTCGTCATCGAGCAAGTTTCCAAGTCTCCAGGAAACCACCGGCAGCAGCCAATGATAATCTATGTCAGTCTTGAGATAGCGTTCGTTGTCCGTATATAGTTATACCATTTTACCCATCCTCATCCCCCTTTTCGTTTTCGTCCGAACAAACTTCTAGCGAGTTTGTTTTAGGTGTTATCTTGAACCCAGACTAATCATACTCATTCACTAGCAACGTAACATAATAAATAATATTTTGTAAAAGAGAAACACAGGTAGAGAATGAAGAGAAGATGAGAAAAGGATGAGGCAGTGGCACGGTATAAGGTATATGATAGCATACTTTTAAAATTGAGGCATTTTTAATTGGGAAAATCGGATTGGCTTCATTATCTCCATTCAGAAATATATATAAGACAATTCTTCTAAGAACATTCAGGATGAAATGAAATAACAACGGGTGCAATAAAACAATGATGTATACAAAACATTTACTAGGTACTAATTCTGATTTTATGCACAAACGAATTCTTAAGAGTCACATTTATATTATAGTATTTATATTAGACGTATACCATTACTATAGAAATCATTTATAATTAGAATGTCTTAAGATATAAGTGAAAAGGTTGGTATATCAGGTTTGGAAAGCTTAAGGACTCACATTTTCTATACCAGTTGTTCGCTTTGTGATCTTTCTTTAAAGCTGGAGCTATTTTATTAAGTTACTATAGTAACGATAACAAGGAATCACAACACAACAGAAGTAACAGAATAAGTATAAAAAAAGAGAGGCAAGATGTATACGTTTCTGGAGAAACAATTATATTGAGGATGATCTCAGCGGGAACAATTTAAAACACCTCTTTATCATACATTATAGTAGTATTTCAAGTTTGTGTGCCTCTGTTATGAATAATAAATACTGATATAGGGCGTAATCTCTGAATTTTGAACGCCTTTAGCGAAAATGCATATTCTCCAGCTCCGTCGGGGAAACCATACTACCATACTATGTACTTATCAGCTAGCTGCTAAATTAAAGATAAAAAATATACTGTCACGTCCATTCTAAGTTAGCTTATTCAATTTCCATCTCTCTTAACTATAACATTGTGAACAAGTAAAAGCAAGGAAAGCCCATCCTTTATGCGGCAAAGCGCGCAAGGCTAGCCGACTGGAGATATGTGGGACTAAGATGAAGACAGGCGTACACAGCAAATCCTCACCGCATCTCCTGATCACGTTCTTAAAGGACCGAGTTGTGATCCGATTAACTCCTCCGTCGCCACCGTTGCAATCTCGGTAATGATAAAAATGGCAATAAAAATTAGGGATAATAGGGCAAAGGGGAAAGGGGAAATGGTGGAATGAAGTGGAAAGAAAATTCATTTCAGCCACAAGCCACAATGCCATCATCGACAAAGTAGCAGATAAGCACTAGGGAATAAAATTAAAAGACTTTCTGCTAAGATGATCGATTATAGAAACAAGAGTACATAGTTGATTTGAATTTAAAATCATTTAACTATTGACATTGGATAATGCCTTTTCCCCATTCTTTGGACAGATTATCGCTTCTAGAGTGGAAAGTGCGGTTCCCTTATAAAATCCATTTATGGAAACTCCGCAGAACGAGGTGAAATTGTTAGGGAGAGGAGAGAGAAACATATCATCTTCGTTTCGTAGCCCATTACCTTATTTTACTAGATTTTACTATAAACCATCCAATGCGACAATGCGAGTATGTATACGTGTATATAATAGTAAAAGTAAAGTTTAGAAGCATTCCAAATGGAGTACTCAATCCTTTTTTCGTTTTGTTTTTTGGTTTCCTTTTTTCTATTTTGTCCAATCCCACAGCAAGTTGATGAAAAATACGCCAAGAAGAATTATCACAACAACACATCGTTTATTAAAATGTATTGAAAATGTTTTTCAAGTCGCAGCATCAGTCTAATGTTAGAGGTTGGAGTCTGGAGTCTGGGATACAAATATTATTACACAATACTAAAGCATTCTATTCAATGTGTTTAAATTAGCGTAAACACCTTCAAGGTGCAAATTAATCCTATACGCGGAACAAAAATATCCCCTGTTTAAACTTGAATGATTTCCATGTAAATTAAGAGATAGGATCGCATCAACCGAGGTGTGGGCTGAGCTTATATACTCGGATTCACATGGGCATTAATAGAATTATAGTCGCGCGACACATGAAAAGAATAAAGACTGTTGTGTCTATACCTATAGAGAGAAGACCATTCATTCATACAGATACAACATAAAATAAGAGGAAATTTATCTTCTCCTCCGAAATTCAAATAATAACGTTTATGAAATTCTATGCAAACCTGTAAAGCATGTACTGATAACCCACCCATACCACAAGAGCTTTATTAAATAAGACGAATATGTCGTTATCATTGATGATTGCCACCCGAACTCCGGCCATACTTTGGCAGCTTTCATTTTTGAGAATTAATTTCCTGTCAGCATTCTTTAAAAAAGGGGAGACAAGTATACTGCATTTTTAGCTAACCGCATATTGTTTGCTCTTCGCTAGCTAATAAGAAAAACTCTAACTGCCTTTTGCGGGACGTAGAAACGCCTATCATAAGTATATCTCTGGTGAGAAATTTAATTAAAATTCAATCAGAAACGTAACGCTTTGGCATTTATCAGAGTGTTATCTTAGTAGGAGCTCTGCCTAAGAAAACATTTTAAAATAGTGAATTGTCAGTATCTATATTGCCGTCGATAAAATTATGTATCTTAAATGGAACAAGTAAAGAATGTTCATGAGATAAAACTGGCGGACATTTGGCCCGCTCTGCTCTTCTTGCACGGATGTTTTCATTTAAATACGGCAAACCGCACAAAACTCCTTTCATATATTTGTCATATTTTTGTTAACATTTTCGTATTCCTTATACGTAATCATGACTGTACTTTTTTTATTCAAAATTATAGCTTTCATTATTTACTTGGATGCTTCTTGCTATTAAGACAAAAACAATGTATTAAGAAAATTTGGAAAAAGTATTATTATTATTATTAAAAGAGTAGGAGTAAGAGAAAAAAATAAAGAAACTAAAAATGGAATGGAGCACATAGGCAGCACAGATAAAGTCGTGGAAGCATATAAAGCTCACATACAAAATGAAATATGTTTGTCTTTGCGCGCGGTCTCCGTGCGAGAAGTGATATATGCAGTAGAGTATTATTTCATACCGAGGTTAGACTTAACTTGGGTATCTTTTTGCTGTATTTAATGGTTATTGCCGATTGCGTACCCGCCGTATATGAGAGATTAACGCAGATACTGGAGTAAAATATGATGATACTTATATTCGTTTCTGAAACGCGCCGCGACGTACGCTTTATAGATGACGGTCGCATTGTATAGAAAGAGCGACGATAGCGGTAGTTAGTTGTTTCCTTTAAATGCTGCACCTGGCATCGGAATCCTAAGATGCATGGCCTATAGAATCTTAATTAATTTCGTACTCGCGTAATCTAGAGCAATTAAATAGCAATTTCTTGGAAAACATAAAGGATTTTTGCGAAGAACGGGCAAGGAATGAAAACGGGACCCGGAAAATACTGCCATAATTCATCTATCCTATAAGATTACTGATCTTTAATCCCCATGCCTTTGCCGCTTTTCTCTCTCTTTAGTAAGCCTGCACACTCCTAAAAGTTGAGATTTACGACAGCATTTCTTGTTGGGCGCAAAAGAGCGTCGTAGATGCCGGCAACGGCTGCAGTTCGGAATTATTATGATATATCTAGACAAAATCTACCAGCACACCATCTAGTGCAAGACATCATTAGATAGAAAGAGCTAGTAAACGCGCTGTGGAAACAGTACTGGGTTGTATATACGGGTGTATGGGCTTATCTTGGGCTCCAACGGGGCAGTCGGCCACACCAGAAACGAGAAGCAGCTCACACGGCATTACGTTAGATAGGGTGGATATAAAATATGGCGTCCTTTCATGAATCTTATTAAGATATCCGTAACACCCGACGATACCGAGTTATGCACGACGGAGTGAGACGCGATTCTCTCTTCGTTCGCGAACTTATGAAGAAAGGAGTAGGTGTATAATCCTTATAGCTACACCGCTATATATCACGACTTAAGTCCTGTAAGGAAAACAGGATAGATATTTATAAGTTACGACCCTCTTTCCCACCGCCTGCCAACTGTTTATTTAACTCAATAATCGTTCATCATTAGAAACTCGGAAAAACATTTTTTATTATTAAAATACTCGCACTTATATTACTGGCCTAGTCTTTCACGACGCTCACATCAATCTCTTCTGTGTTCTCACCGTCTCACAAATGACCCTATTTTCTTTTCCTTTCCACTTTTAACAGATTCCAATTTGATATACCTTACTGCCTATCCTTCCTAATTCCTAAATACTTGTTTACGTAGAGACCACCTATACTTTCCTCACCCATATTCTTGTATCTCTATTCAAAGCAAATTTTCTTCTTTTATAGTCTTATAACTCGATACTTAAAACTTGCACAACTTTATGGTCTAATAGAGTGAAAACTTCTTCTCAACTCACGTACCTACCTATATATTGGCAAAAGCCCCCATGTCACTAATAAAACTAATTACTGTCTAATGAGGATTTATAGAAACGCTTAAGTACTAGATGTCCCATAAATCGATATAAGGCCGTCTTGGAAAGTGTAAGAGGTAGTCAGCCACCGATAATCCAGACATCGCATAAATATGATCAAGTGTGAAGCTTGGGGCCGTAAGTAGTAAGCCCAGCTTAGAGTTTGCTGTGTCCCTAGTGAGCAGCTGAGACGACAGACGGGCGCGAAAAACGATCGTTCGCCTAAACTTTAAGCACCTCTTTATTGATTGCCATAAGATAAGGTTCATAACGACTACATACACCTACTTATAATTAAAATTGGCCCAGAAAATTGTGAAAATATTCGAAAATTTTCAATATAAATCAAAACTGCGGGAGATATGTTCTCGTATCTCTCTTAGACGTTAGACGAGAGAGAGGCCCAGGGTTTTAAACTCGGATCAGCCATGCAACAGGTTATAGAGACAGTCTCTAGACTAGTCCTTCCTGCTAAAGGATCAGCTAACACATAGTAGTGTATAGTAGTGACTGAGTAGAGAGAACGTGAAAGATTAATTCACGAGCAGCGCGTGGAATAGTAAATGTTTGGAAAAACTTCATTCATTCATTCATTCATTCTAGACTCTCTCTCAAAGAGCACCTTCTAGTCTCGTCGTGATACCTCATTAAACAGTGGAATGTTAAATGTTCCATGTTAGATGAATTACTCCACTAACACTGTGTACATGTGGTCAGATAGACATCCCTAAACACTCCCACCCACAACTTTGCCACAACTTCTAAGTATTCAGGGTTCACTTACTTATACTTTAGCGGTTATAATTAGTTGAAAGCATAGGTATTGCTCTCTTTAGTGAATGTTATGTATGTACCTACATTAAATATCTATTGATGCATCATCAGCATTAATACCAACTACCTCTAAGTCAGTTTCTTGGCAGTAGCCGCACTAACTACTGTTTACAAATTAAAATTACGTAATAGCATTTAACTATATTCAATAATAGTTCAATTAATGCAAACATATAGAAAGGATGACCATTTCCTTAGGGATGTCACAACCGCTGCTTTTACAATAAAACTCCTTTACAACACACAACTTCATCGACTTTATACGAGTTTATTGATAAAACATGTTTCTTTAAAAGTGTTCACATACCTTCTGCTAAAAATACAAGTCGTAATGAAAGTTCGCAATTCGCGAAAAGAAGTGAAAGTAGGTAGCTTGTAGATAAACCATTGCAGTGTTTACAATTCGATTGAAATCATTTCGAAAAGCTATAACTTCTCTTGTCATATACAATAACAAAATGATGAAACAGGCGTCGTACTACTATATCCGGTTCTACCTCTGTGTTACTAAAGAGCAAGATCAAGCAACAGATAAAGCCAGAAAGTCGCATCGAAATAAGTGATTACACGCAGATACGTTCCCTTTTTCCCTTCACTTTATCCCTTGGGATACAAACCATCAAAATAGAATAGTGATTCATAAAATATAAAAAACACATTAAACTTGTGTTACAATGTTTTTCCTTTGTTTGTTTTAAACAATATACCACGTTCTATTTACATAAATTAGGTAGGAAGAGCTCAATGTAGGACAATGTATTTCAATCAGCTTTATATTTTCTAACGATTTACTATTACACAGCCATTTTTAATATCATATTTCATATTTGACCAAATATACTAACGTCATTCGATTGAAATAAGATGGAAAACTGCCTATATCAAATGTAAAATATTGGATTGAGTAGTCAAATACTAATAGAAATAGGTTTATTAGTATTATCCGAGTGACTTGATATAACTGGGGGGTATTAAGAAAAAGGACCCACGCGACTTAGCTCTTGACCGGTCAATATGGGATTTTCGGAATATAAATTTGCTGATTCTGAAATATTGCAAATTGTCTAATACATAAGTTTGCAACAATTTTTACGAATACACTTTTGAATGAAATGCAACATTATTTAGTAAAGCAAAAAAGTAAATTTTACGTATTAAACATAATTTTTTATTGCGACACTTCCATAATAACAAACCTCTATCTACTACCTGTTTGCGTTCCACAGTGTCATCCTCGACATAGTACAAATATATTTTTTTTCTATACATATACAAAAGAGACCTATTCCCTCAACTTTGCAATCTGTCATAGAACAGAATCCAACACTCAACATTTTCCACTTGGTAAGAAATAAATGTTTAAAATAAGGGAAAGAAAACTAGGTACCTTAATAAACCGAATAAATGCAACGTCCTTGCTAAAATTTCATAAATTTCACAATATTCGCAATAATTTATTTTTAATGTAGGTCATTATGCTTTACTGGTTACAGGTTTTAGTAGTTTTATAGCATGTCTTTACATGATACTTGTTAAAGAATATTTCAAAAACAATTATTCCATAAAAGATAAAATGGAAACGTTCTCGTCATCCCAAATGGTCTAAAAAAACCCTACGAAATTAGCATAAATCGATAACCAATATTTTACATCAGCTCTTATTATTAAACATAAATGTCTAATAATAAATAAATCTTTTTGTAATATGCAATATGCGTTGAGTTGTTTCATTTTAAGCTAACTGTATCATTATACCTACATATGAGATAACACCGACTTTGTGTCAACAAACATCTTATCTCCATTTTATCGTAATAATATTTTTTGATTCAGTACACAGAAAAATCCATGAAAAACGTACAGGTTATACACCTAAAATAGAAAAACTATTCCATCATGTTCAAACGTAATGCAAGAAGCGTATTAATTAAATTATAATGACAAACTTTAATAATATGGAAAAACTTATTGTGTATTTTTTGTTAATTAGTGTTTATACAGTTTATGTTGGTGCTGAAATTACGTCCAAAGAATCATGTGAATATGACGGAAATAATTTAAAATGTATTAACAAATCCTTATCGTCACTAAATTACATACTTATTGACTATATCGTAAGTATTTTTGATAAAATTAAATACATGAGGTTGCGTTACACACCCATACAACAAAAATTAACATAAAATTGTTCCATCCTGTTTTATATTTATGTCAATTAGCTATGCGTGAATGATTTTTAACCGACAACTGTGTGTACGGTTTGCAAAGGGGTCTACCAATATAAAATTGATGGAACAATATGTTATTGACTACTTAAAAATTTATTTTATGCTACTTATTTTTCTGTTCCAGGAAAGCGTTAACATTGCTTATAATCAGTTTGAGCAGCTACCAAAACTTTATTATGATAATGGCGATCAAAGATACAACACTATACAAAAATGGAATATGACACACAATAAATTTCAAGAACTCATATTGGATCAACGGATGAAATATGTGGTCGAACTGGACGTGTCTTACAATTCAATAAGCTCTATTCAATTGTCAACAAAAATGAACAGTTTAAAATATTTAGATTTATCTAACAATCCATTGAGCAGGATTGGATTTTTTAGAACAAATTTTAATTCGTTGGAGTTCTTAGATTTAAGCAGCACTCATTTGACAAGAACTGGAAATTTGACTGATTTAAGAAACTTAAAAAAGCTGCGTTTATCCAATAACATAAACTTAAACTACAATTCTAATTTAAATTTTACAAAACTCATTGAACTTGATTTGAGTAATTGTAATTTACCTTACTTTAATAGTTCTTTACTGAATAATATAATTTTTTTAAATTTATCGCATAATATTATCAATGAAACTTTTTTTGATGGCCTTGGTAATATTAAAGAGCTGGACTTGTCTTTTAATAAAATTAACAGTTTACCAAGACAAGAGAACTGCTTAGAAAAACTGTATTTAGAAAACAATCCTATAAGGGAGTTTACCTACATAGTTGGTTCAAAGTTAATAAGTCTCGATGTAAGCAGTTGTCAAATTTCCCAAATATATAAAGAATCATTAAACGAAATGCCAAGCTTATGGGCACTGAATTTAGCTAATAACAAAATAACTGCCCTACCAGATGATATAGCATCAGACAGTCTTTATAAATTAGATATTAGTTCATGTCGAATAAAGTCAATTAACAATAAAACGTTTAGATATCTAACGAATTTGCACCAATTAAATATGAAAGACAATTTATTAACAACTGCTGAATTAATATATTTTCCTAAACGATTAACACAATTAGAACTAGTAGAGAATCCATTTACATGTAACTGCAATAAACTGCGAAACATGTACGACTGGATGTATTCAATGGACCACAATGTGCAAGCAACGTGTGAATTTCCCGAAAAAAATATAAAATTGGGATGGTTAGATGCATGTACAAGCGAATGGACCGAAGAAGAATACGGCAACCACGATCATTTATGGATGTACTCTGTTGGTATAATAACAGCAATGTTCACCTTATTATTTGTGTTTATACTAGTACGGAAAATAAAGAAATACCGTGAAGACCGTGCTGAACAAGAAAGGGATGAAGCTAGACGAGTTGAAGAACGTGAAGCATTACGGAGAATGGAGCGACTGCAACGTGAACAAATTGAAGAAGCTGATTATAATGCACCTGATCCAAGAGAATTACAAAGGCCACCGTCGTATCACGAAGCTCTTTTATTGCCACCATTGGATGCTTCACATCCAAGTTTGGCAGGCAGTTTAAACAGTTTGGCTTCCAGGCGTAGTAATCGTAGTATGCATGCCAGTAATCCTGACATTTCTAAAAAAGGTCGAGTCAGAAGGAAACGAAGAAGGAGGAAGTCAGATTCATATGAACCAAATCGAGGCTCTCGTATTGTTATTGATTCAGAAGATACATCGGGTACGGAAATTTCGCCACCTAGACGCGAAGCATTAGAAAGTGATTTTTAAAATGCTCATCAAAATCAATTTTTTTTTCTATTAATGTTTCCATAATAATTTATTGCTATTTATTTAATAGGTGTCTGGTTTTAAATGGTATTTTGCTTTATATAGGGAAAAAGCAGTCTTCAATGACACTCCAATGTAAATCGTAATATCCTAAGTACATTTATGTATTACATATACGTAGTTATTTGTATAGGTGCAAAAAAACTAGGTATCTACATACATATCTAACATTTTATTTAACATTTATTCTGCATATAATATGTAACTAGTTGTTTATTCATGAATTCTTATGCTTTTATACATATATTGTTATAACGAAATTGTATTATGTGATATTCGTCTTAAGCGATAGCGAAACATTTGTATCTTTTTTCACAATAAACAAATCGAAATTAAATTACTTTTCTATTTGTTCGCAATGTTAAATAAATTTGTCGGAAAGAATTATATGAAAAATCAATGACTGGAAAATGTTAGAAAAAAGAGTACACGTTCAATTCTCTGAGAAAAAATCACTTAAATAGTTCTACTACTATTTTTAGTCACCATTAAATACATAAATGTCTCTCAACCTTCTCGATATACTTTCTTAAAATCAAAGGTAAAGCGTAAATTCCAGTTTTAGACATAATTCTCGATATAAAATTCATGATTATTATTGAATAGCGAATATGTGTGTATGTAAATATGTCCAGACATTTATAAAATCAAATAAAAAAAGTACACTAAAATAAATGTCCTTGGTAAAACAGTTTTTATTTCATTGAAAAAGCATATATATACATATATATATATAGGTACATGCGTATCCAATTACAATTTACAAAATGTAATGTACCTACATTTTTAACTGTACTTTGAAATTGTTTAAAGTCGTTATATAAATGCCGCCACAAAGGGTAGAGCGAAGTTGGTAGCATTAAGAATAACAATTAGTTGAATTTCAGTAGAAATCTTTTCTCGTTATGCACATTTGTAATACAATGACAAAATATTTAATTTTGTACACCTGTGTAATGTAGACGTCGTTTTGCGTAGGATTTCCGTCCACATAATGGAAAACAAGAAGCAATAAACTACAATTCGAAAAAAATAAAGAGGAAATGTGCGCCCACATCAAGCCTTTTGAATAAATGCGGTCATATCGGCATCAAGTTAAAAATTTGTAGCGACAGAAAATTTCTCAGTATTAGAAATTGTTTCTAATCTTGTTAATTTAAAAAGTCAACAAGTGGGTTGAATAATGATTAAATCAAGTTGTTAATTACCAGTAATTTCCATTGAAAATATACAATTTAAATAAAGCCCCATGCTCTAAACATGTACAAAAGTATTGTACATTATTCTAATAATAAAAATTGTTATTTATATACACGTACAAAATGCAATTGACATTGGCGAAATTTCGTTAAGTGGATAAACAATAGCACTTCCTTTAAGGTCTACTTAACTCATTTTTTATGCATTTATAGTTGTTTATATTAGATGCATTAAAAACAAACAACATTTTAATAAACTATTTTCGTCTGCAGCCCACGCAAATGATTATATAATACAGATACATAAATAATAATTACATGTATTACTGCATACCTACGTGCACATATCGGGGGGGTTGTTAAACTTGGCAATTTTAACTTTATTGAATTACAAATGTGAGTAATTTTAGTATCTACAAATGTCTAATATTATACAAAATATGCAAAAATGCTGTCTGTAATTGTATAAGCATCGGACATTGACATGTCATTTAAACCATATAGAATGCATAAATTTTATCTGTTTCAAATCAGTTTAAATTAAGCAGAAACAATTCAAGGCTAAACAAATTCGTTTAGTACTAAAGTAACGGGTTTTTCGGTTTGGGGTTTTCCTTTCTATTGCGAAATTTCACACAAAAGTCCCAAATTGACGATTCTTAGAAAATCGATATTTAAATATTCATTTATAATACCTACAATTATTGTCTGGTCTGGTAAACAATTAAGGAGTAAATTGAAAGTTAATAACGCTCATATGTACCTATTAAAGAAGACGACATACAATTAAGAAAAATTGAGTACTATTTGATTGCGAGTTGCTTCTATGACGTAACATTTACTAAGATATTATGTAAATATTCAGGGAACACGTTATACTTTGCGGTCGGACATAAATTGAATAAGAAAAACAATCTTGGAAGGATATAAAGTTATTATAAAAATAAATGTTTGATTTAAAAAAAAATGTTAATGTAAAGTTTACGAACGATTAATATTGTAATTAAATATTTAAACTTCGATCTCTATATACTTTATCTGTCACGATGCTTAGTAATGTTTAAAATGCTATTTATATCTAATAAACCTTTTTCTGTTATAAACTATTACAAATGCATAGTTGTAGAAATCTTGAAATGTTGAAAGTACGGTTTCGTTTCCAGTCAAAATCGGAAATCTAAAAGGTGACAAATATTGAATATAGCACGCAGACAATGATAAAGCACAAAAATCATTTACCTTGAAGATTGAATAAATTTTTTCTCTGTATACGTAAAACATTATATCGATATTATCTTTTCGTGTATTATCTTATTTTAACAAATATCCATTTAAACACATATTTTATGATTTAATGATTATATTTCAATGAATCCTCTCGTAGCCTAACATTGACTCATGAGCCTAATACAAAAGTCCAAATATGTGACTAATTAATAATTTTTTAATCTTTACTGCTTTGTCAAGATGCTTACCGTCCTTGAATTGGATAAATAACGACGATAATTGCTAATCCAAATAGACATTATAGTAACTATAATTAGGTAACATTATTCAAGATTTGCAACCAAGACAAAACAATTTTTAACGAAGGCAACAAAATATGTAAATTATACATTATTTCTGACGTCAAAAGAAGTAATCCTTATGAACATAACAATATTATCTACGTAAGATATAGTATGATAATTAACAAAAATTAAGGACACATATATAAATTCGAGAAAAAAACGTCCAATGATTGGAAAACAAGAAAATATGACAACATTTTATAATTGTAATTAAATATGTTTTTATTGATATTATAATATATGTTATTACAATGGACGGAAATAAATATCCCCACATTTACACAATTATACGTAAACCTTTTTGTGAACGTAGGTAATGCAATTATTATGTAAGTAAATAAAATTTTTCATTCAATATCCTTGAGAATAAAGACCAAAATTCAATTAATTCATTATTATTATGACGAATTGCAAATTAAATTTATTAAAATTCAAAGTAGTATTAAATAAACAATAAAATCTGTTGACTCCTCTCTCAGGCTAATAGTGTTTATATCTGAGATTAAGTCTTCGTAATTAATTTAAATACTATACAATTATCTCTGTGAAATATAAATAAGAATTGTTGTTACTCCCAATAAGCAATTAATAATCAATACTGATATATATTTCTTTTTTTAGAGCATAACACAGAAAAGCATAATATTTATTATTCACGGTTTATGCAGCTGATTAAGTGTTATTAAAATAAAAAAATTTAAATTAAGAAATATATGTACACTTAACTTCAATGCCTCATACTGTTTAAACTGCGACTATACGTTATTGAATATTTACTTACCTGGACAGATAAACGAGTTTAAAATAACTAATATACATATTTAATAAATAAATAGATAACTTTTCATTACTATACAAAATTTATTGCAGTCTAAAATACATAATAGTCATAAAAAAAACAAGTAATATAAATAGTTTTACATATTTTTTCAATTAACTTGAATTGGACTAATAATCTAAGCACCAAAATGGTCGATAAGCAAAATTATTAACATTAACAATATTTTTAAGGCAGGCATTATACAAATATGTGTTTTTTTTCAATATACAGTTATATAATTTACTTTGGCAACGAACAAACAAAATAAAACACAAAAAATATAAGTATTAGGTATTAATATTTCTCTCCAAGACTAAACAATAGGAACAACCACAAAATAAGTTATTATTAAAAATTTGTTTATCACAACATGTACACTTCGCACACATATACATGTAATATATATATTTTTTCAATAAATACTGAGGTATGTACATAGATTTCACAACATTTTCTTTTTTCTATTTAGTTTTAAGACGAAGGCACTATTACTATCTCACCATTACTATTTCTTTGACGATGTACGAATAGTGGTGTTTTTGGTATCGAATCTAGCAATTCAGTTTCTTTTATTGTGACACGTTCTCGTTGCGGTGTCAATAATTCCTCATTTGGTTTATGTCTTAACGGAACTTCGTCGAAATTGTGATTTTCTTCGTCACAATGATGATTATCGTTTATTTTACCATTCTTGTTACCGTTCATAAGTGGCACATGTTCAGCAGGCTGCTGTTTAACTGGTTCATCGTAATTTACTTTGCCCAATAATTTTTCATTCATCAATTTCATTTCTCGATCACTTTCTTCAGTTGGTGGCAAACGGTTTTGGTTCAATTTTCGTTTTTGTAACAGGAATATCAAAATACAGATGGCCAGTACACAGCAAATGCCGATGATGGTGTACAACGTGTTGGATTGGTTTTCTGCCACAACTGTTACTTTGTCCAGTTCCCCATTTGAGCTCATTTGGTTTTTAAAATCAATTTTGTCGCTCTCATGCTGTACATGCAAATCAGGGATTTGCTCTTTAAGAACTGGTGGTTCAATTGTCTGATGGTGTCTAATTTCTGGTTCAGGAGTCGTTGTTCCTGGTTCTTGTTCTTCTTTGAATATGTCTAAGTCGTTTTTTATAATGTTGAACTGGTCTGATAAGTCTGGTAAAGGTGATGCATTTTTCTCGTCATTTTCGCCAAGCGGTTGTGGTGTTTTGCAATTTATTATACATGCTGCCCCTGATTCTTGAGGGACTTCTATCAGATCACCACTGCCCTCACCTGATCCACTCTCTTCCTCTACAATTGCTCCACTTTTCTCATCCGTAAGAATATTGTCATTTATTGTGACAAATTCCTGATTATCAGTGAAATCATTTACAATTATATTTGATTCTGGGATTTCAGTTTCACTTTCTTCGTTAAAAACCGAGACTTGTTCACTGTTTGATGTGCTTTCTTCGCTACTTATGCTACCGGAACCCTCAACACCCTCATCATCGACCATAATGTCGAACAAATGCGAACTGCACTCAATGGTGCTTATTAGCTTTCCTTGATATTCGACTGGTGAATGGCACACTAGAGACTCTAACATAATCCCATTGCGAATTATATCATTGTATACTTTAACATTATTACAATCACAGTTAATAGGATTTTTGTTTAAATTTAAATGTTTTAAAGATTTTAAATAAGTCCAGTCTTTGGGTATTTGAGCAAGATAGTTATTAGACAAGTCGAGTACTTTCAAATTTGGTGGTAAACTGGATAGATTTAAAGATTTTATGTTATTACCACTTAGTTTAAGAGTTTGTAATTTCGATAATTGTGGAATCGATGTTAAAATGACATTATTGTTTGATAAATCTAAATATTTCAATTTTTTTAGATATTTTAACTTCGGATCGAGCTTTTCCAAGCCACTGCTGTTCATTGTTAATTTTGTTATATGATAATACTCTTTTTGGTTGATTTTCTCGAAAAATCTGAATGAACTGCAATGTAAATCAATATCTTCGTGGTATGTTGCAGTGCAGTCTTCTGGATATATTTGGCCGTTTTGTTCTTGTTCATATTGAATATGTGGTGCTCCAAATACGTTTACAAAAAGAACGAAAATTACAAAAAGTCTTGTCCACATTATTTAGATAAAACGAAACGAGTTGAGAAAATTAATGCGGAATGTGATGATGTTCTTCTGTAAAGAAAAAAATTGGACCAATTGTAAAGTGCTATTTAAAAAAAATTGCATCTTATTATAATTAGGCGAAAATAAAATAGAGACATACATAAAATACTTTAAAACAATTGTTAATGCTGTTCTTCCGCAATAATATTCATCAATCACACGTTGTTTATGAATCTACAAGGATTCAACAAAATTGTCCCACATTAACTTACACTTTAACTATCAAACTATAAATACTTCCAAAGTAAAATGATAAATATTATTTATTGGATTAAGAGAGCAAATGGTTTAGCAAACAGTGTATAAAGATAAATTGCAAAGTAATAAAGTAAAGAATTATCAACTTTTTCCAAGTGTAAATAACTTGATATACCTTCAATTTGTGACAAATATTATTATAGTTCCACAAGTTATTTTAATTTGGAACCCTTTTGGAAAGATATATTTTTAGAATTTTCAAATCAATTTGGAGACACACACTTTCTCTGTAGGGAAGAGTTTTTTTTATTAAGTGGTGAAGAGTGAAAATAGGTACACACTTTTACTGTTTTAATATATTTATATAAACAATTAAGTATAAAGCACACTTACCAATTATTATGAAGAAAACTAGATTCCAACAAGTTTGAAATTATTTCAAATATATAATTAAACTTTATTACTACACAACATCAAAACTCATACTGTACTTTTCTAATTAAAAATAATATAATTACACCGCGTTTATCTTGCACTTAAAACTAATGAATAAAAATGCAATTTGGCTTTGAATCAGAGAGTGCAATTCACTAGGCAAATAGTACTAAATAAATGTTATTGTCTTTTTTCTTATATAAGTAAAACTGTGTAAGTAAAAATTTTGAACACAGCCCGTTTTCTCTGATCGTGTATACCTAGTGAAATGTACCGCTTGCACAATAATAAGCTCGTTCGTATAGTAGAGTAGAGAGTTGATAGTATTTTGAAACAATATTTCTATATACAACCATAGGCGCACTTTTAAAAAGGGGGGGATAAATAAGAACCTGTTTTTCTTACCCACTTTTTCGAAAATTTATTTACTTAAAATAGCACACTCAATTATGCATTTTTGCATAAAAATAAAAACTATTAATGAACTACACACGCCCTTGTAGTGCACAAATGGACACATGAAGTCTTTTTTTATTATTTTAGGATACACTTTGTTCGAATTTGTTCCACGCTAAACGGAGATATATAATAACAATAAAATGAATTCATGCGCGAATGTAGGATGCAATTTTTTAATTTTCAACAGTGGACTTTACATTTGATTACATGTACTTACAGTTATGCTATCTAGAATTCACATAAAATTTCTTAAAATATCATTCTACGAAACTGTAAATATGGATAATAATATAGTGTAATGACTTTATGTGTGTAAAAATAATAATTATATGAAATAATAAAGAGAGATTTATTACTTTCTATTATTTACATAATTAAAAAAAGACACATTAGAACTTATAGAATACAAAAGCATTTGTTACACAAAAAATAATTTGAAAAAGAAAGAGCGGAAAATAAAAGTTTTAAACTCGCTCAAAGTGACACCTATACAATTCATCATGAAGTAGTAAACTTTAAAACAATTTAAAATTTATTTCAAATGAACCAAGCATCACCATCTGTTGATAGGGAACCAAATAAAACCTGGTGGAACTAT
The DNA here is from genome assembly GCA_963930825.1 of Silvanus unidentatus. Lineage (NCBI taxonomy): Eukaryota > Metazoa > Arthropoda > Insecta > Coleoptera > Silvanidae > Silvanus > Silvanus unidentatus. Next base: position 1,219,630 of record OZ005763.1, read on the forward strand.
TGGTACGAAATTCGTGCGGTGGGGACGAGTTTTACCTGTTCATCAGGTAAAACGCACCATTATTATTAAAAGAACGATAATATAGCAAGTACTTAACTCTTGAAAGTGTTTTGTTACCAAATCACAACGAAACAAGAAAGTTTTTGGTTTCTCTGTTAAATGTTCTAATACAAAAGGTATAGTATATAGTTTAAATTACTAGTTATAGTGTCTACAATAGGAATAATTAATTGATTAACAATAAATGCTGGCTAATATTGTCTCAGTAAGATGCGCAACAAGTAGTTGTCCAAGGTTGTACAGTTGAACTAATAAAATAAATGGAATGTGTTTAATAAATTTTCTAAAGTACAAGTAAATTAATCGATAATATCATTTGAAAATCGACTGAAAACCTTCCATATTATTGTAGTTTGTTAAATTTTAACTAGAAAGTGCACCACAGTGCGGTTATCGTACAAGTAGGCGTTGATACTAGTCTTATCAGTCATAATATAATTATAAACTTTATCAACTGGTAAGTACTCGTGAGTAATAAAACCATTTTATCTGGAACAATAACAAGGTACGTTTTCATTTTTAGTTGCTCTTAATTTGAAATAAATGTAAAATATTGGACAAATTATAGAGCATGTTATAATATATAAGCATTTAAAGGTATTAGTTAATCATTGATGACGTTTATAAACAAATTTTTATAACAAATAAACGCTATTTCACAAACGTATGTAATAATCTGTCGCCGACTAAGGAAAACAATTACATTATTCATATACTTAGAATGTGCAATGAATTTTTTTCTATTCAGTTTACAAGAAGTTTAAAGTTCAGTTAGATAACAAAACGTTAGGTATCTATAATTAAAAATTTCGCACGAGCAGTTAATTTATAATTTATACTGTCTCTAGTTCAATTCACTTATCCAAACCCGGGTATTTAAATTAAGATATATTTCTCGTTTGATTTTATTACTTACATAACTTTTGTTTTGTTCTAGCCGATAAATGAAGTGGCTAATTGTTTTATTGAACCTGGCATTTATTGGAGCTTCTCTGCAGAGAACAACCAACCAACCAACATTTACCATTCCAAAAACCAACAATGATTTTGAAGAATTTGGATGTAAAGTGGCAAATGAAGATTCAGGCCTAACCATCAGTGACTGCGAGAAATTCATTGTTCTCTATAAAGAAATATGGAATTCATTAAATACTGATACCAATGCAGTATGTATTAAAAATTGTACGATTGGTCTAGACCAAGACACGTTTGATGCATTTGACGCACTACATGATGTGGTTATTGTTGATTCTGTCATTCTTAAAGCACATCCAAATGTTTTTGATAAAGTTGACAAACTCAATATACAAAACAGTGTTTTCGCCTTTAAGCCACATTTTAACTCTTCAAGAATGGAAGAATTACTTTGCGTTAATTGTAATCTAACAGAAGTGCCATTGCTAGACAATTTACCCAATTTAGAATTCCTAAATTTGACAAACAACAACATCTTATCCATTGATGAAAACACTTTTGCCAATCTTCAGCAGTTACAGGAAGTCTCTTTAGCGAACAATAAATTAACTTCCATACCGTTAAATGCATTTGCAAATAATGCAGTTTTAGATACGATAACTCTAGATGGTAATGAATTGTCCAAAATCCAATTGAACATTAGTTCTTTGGAAATTCTTTCACTGCAATCGTGCCATTTAACTGAGTTTGACGGTTCATTAACCCAAGAACTAATTCAATTGAATTTGAAAGATAACGATATTTCGACAATAACGATCGATTCATTTAGTCCTTTGGTCAATTTGGAAATTATTGATTTATCATTCAACAGTTTTAAGTCGTTAGATGCTGCAGTCTTTTCAAAAAATAAAAATTTGGAAAAAATTATTTTAGATAACAATTTATTATTAACTCTACCCAAATTCTTTTTGGATGCTGAGGATGGAACATTCATGGTAGAATACTTCTCTTGTAATAATTGTGGCTTAAGAAATATCAATAGCGAAATATTTGCCAATATGCCACAATTGAGTACCTTACTATTAGCCAGAAACGAGTTAGAGATCATTGATAAAAATTCGTTTAGTAATTTAATGGACTTGTTAAAATTAGACCTGTCTGAGAATCAAATCAGAATGATTAGTAAAGATGCGTTTTCCAGTAATCTGGACTTGCAAAATATTAATTTATTAGGAAATCCATTGGTGTCATTAGATCCCACAATATTTGCAAACCATAGTATACTTCAAACTTTGGATGTAAGATGCACAAAATTGAACAAATTATGGTTGAATCACGATGCAGAGCTACCATCCTTATTCAATTTATATGCCTCTGATAACAACATTACCGACATCACAAACAAAGATTTTAGTATTACGAAAAATCTAAAAACCATCGATTTGACAAACAATCCGTTTGATCCTCTAAAAGATTGGTGTCCTTTGATAGTAAGTTTGAAAAAGAAGGACTTGACTGCTGTGAAATATGACGAAAAATTGGCGTGGGAAGATACGTTTTCGTACAAACTTATTGACTGGGAGTCACTGTTTAATAAAAACGGTGTAGATTGTAGTGATTTTGACTTGGATGATGATGAGGAACCGATAAATCCATTATTCGATATGGATGAGGATGAGGAAACCGAAGACGAATCGACCACTGATGATTACAGTAGTGAGTATAATTACGAAGACGATAATACAAGGGAAATGAGACAATTCGAGGAGACATTGAAAGCAGCTAATATATTATCACTCACGGCGGCATTCATTTGCACTGCTGTTATTGTATTAATTGCAGCAGTAACAATAACTCTGTGCATTCTTAAACGCAATAACAATTATAACAGAAATCTACCACATTTCAAGATCAAATTATGGAATGATGCACAGTTGGGTCAAAAGAAACACAGTGGTTCAGTCTATCGTCCATTGTCTGAAGATTTAACTGGCCCTAAAACGCCGAAATTCAGCCGCTATGAATTTATGGCAAATCCTACGGTTCACACCACAAATAATTCTTAATTTTATTAATAATTAATTATTATTTGTAGTTATACATTGCACTATGTACTTCATTTTAAGCTTTGTATCCTCAAGAGTAGGTAATATTATTATATACATATTTATACAGTGATTATAAAACTTTACTAATTATTTTTGTTATGTAGTGTCATGTATTAATATTAGATGTAAAAAATATTGTGATTAATTGAAGATTAAATAATAAATTGATAAGAACAATGTTTTATTAAAATTCTAATTGGATTTCTTTCTGTCTCTAATAAACTTCCTCCAATATATTACTGTTTTAGAAATTTTTGTTTTAACTGATGTTTTCGTCTATTTCTAAATCATTGATAAAATCATTAATATGTTTTACGAAATTTTCACAATATTTATTCAACATATCTGCTGTTTATTTAATGATTATTGATACTATATGTAGTATATACATATGAACACGTATTTTTTCTATGTTTATCTAAAACCTGATTCTCATTTCTACATCAGCGCCTTTGGTTTTAATAAATCAGAAAGAAAACACAAATTAAAGTAAAAAAGTAAAATAAGTGCTTGGAAACAAAAAAAAAAGAACTTTTGTCTATTTTTAAAAACGGTATATTTTTTATTTAAATCAAGCTAAAAAGATATGTTCGTACACTTGTAAGTACGTGAGGAAAACAATGTATTATGACAAATAGTTACATACTTCTATTTATCTTATCTAATGATTCTAGGCGCTTCTTTGTACCTACATAACAATAGGTTTTGGTTTAAATATTTAAACCAGTGAGGCATTACTACTTCACTTGAAGTCCATAGTCAAATTAAAAACCAAATTATCAGCATGATGAGTATCTCCTTTCTATAAATCTACATATTTATAATGCTTAAAAAAATTAAACATATTTTATTTTGGTGTTATAACAGACATGTGAAAGCCATCACTTGAGACTTATTTTTATGCTTTAATAGAAGAATATCGAATATAATTAAGGAAATATTTGTTTTTAATGCTACTGAAATTGAAATAAGTGAAATTTGATATAATCGAATATTTCTGCATTAAATGATCATCAATATGGTACTACGGTAGTTTTCCTTGGATAAGTTACATGACTCCTCAGTTCTCATGTTCCTCAATAGCAATTTAAAATTACCATCAACGCCATCTTGTTAACCGATATAAACTTTTATCCATTAAGTTATTTAAAAGTTTTCTCCCTCCAAAAATGATGTTGGCGCCATCTTATATTCGTCAAACATCTCTCATTTTGTGTGTTCGATGTTTTAGAAGCTTTCTTTATTCACTAACATAGATGGTGCCACGCAGGAAGAAATATAAAAATATAAATGCAATTTCAATTATATCAGGTTCCCTGCAATTGCATACATTTAGACAGCACTAATGATAATTTATTACATTGCAGCAATATTTACAAAAAATTAAGTAAAGAAATGTCAAAATATAGTACATTAAATAGCGATTAATTTATTCTGAAACCTCCAGATGGCTTTTAACAGCTGATTCCTGAAATTCCAGAACACTAAAAAGTGCATAGAACAATCTAGCAAATATCTGAAATATCTGAAGATAAACAACTTTATAAATAAACAATTTATGTTTGTACGTTTCGCATTCCTTTTAAATAAATATAAAATATTGTTTTTATAATAGTTTGAGCCTTAATGAAACTGCGCGTTCAAACATAATACAAATCTTCAAATTTTCTGAAAACAAATAACTAACAAATTATTAAAGTAAGTATACATCAAGTTTCGATTAACTAAGTTACTTGAATACTTAATAGATGGGTAGCTACTTAATAATTATTACTTTTTAGATGGATTATGGTGGAAAATGCAAGTAATTTACGCAAAAATGCGTCAATGTAAAACTGTCTCAAAAGAAAATTTTCAGCAGGAAATATAAGGACATTTATTCTTTAAATACATATGTAAAAAATGCAACAGTAATTAAATTACCTACACTTTTTTTTCTCTAAACATATTGTCGTAGAACCTAGAGCCTTATGACATAATAGAAAAATCAACTTTTTATTGAAAACTGCTCTAATTGTTATGATCTCTTGAAAATAAGCTTGGAACCTAAAGATTAAACAAAACCATATTCCTGCGAGATGTCTGCTGTATCCATTATCCTGATAGCCTAATAAGAAGTTTATTGATTGAATCGTTTGCGTTTTCTTCCATATATTCCTTCTGCTTTCTGCTATCATTAAACAAACTAATTTCCGTCGCTCGTTTACGTCGAGCAAATAGACTGAAGTTAACCTTGTTTATACATACATATACAATAAATTATAATTTTGAATTGAATAAGATTGATAGAATTTTCCATAGCAGAGAGTATATGTTGAACTTTCTATAGTATAGATGTAGTATATTTGAGTTTCAGTTAGTGTCTCTACATTCGCTAAATCTCAAATGGTGCACACGTGACCTTGGAAAACGTTGAGGTTAAAATGACGGTTATTTTAGTTGTGTGAAAATTGTGCTGTGTTAAATAAATTAACGTATGTGTAATTTAGCAATAATGTTGTGGATAGAATAGTCGGTGGAAATTATCCGTCCAGAATAAATTTTCTCTATCATCGGTTAAAGGGTAGGATAAAAAAAATGTCAAGGATTTCCTTGTTAACGTTCTTAGAACCGCGAATATTTAAAATGCCCCCTACAAATTTGTTTAACTTTAATTCAATTGCAAAATTGCCTGATTGTTTCTAAGACACTTTATTCTTTTTTTTTAACGTTACTTCAGGTCATACGTCCTTTTCACGTGCTTTTGAGTAGTGCAAATATTTGCACTATGTGACCATATATTTTGTTAGACATTTCGTATGTAAATTGGAATTATTATTTTTTTTTGATTATAATTACTGAATTGTCTAAAGAAACTTTCATATATCTTATTAGAAAAGAATTTACAATTGAACCCAATTTATATTGCGATTATTGTTCTACCTTATTATTTATTTTTAGATCAACTAGTTTATTAATATATTTATTCTACTGATATATATACGGTTATAGTAAGATCAAAAATAAAATGATAATGAAAACATCCGCAATATCATTTAATTTACTATATTTAAACATATGTAGCCCCCTTCTAGGTCGCCGAAATAAATGATCATCCATAAATCAATCACGGTTTTATTCGGGATTCTTGAGCGTTACTATAATTTCCTTAGAAATCGAATAACAGACAACAGACATGTAGAAATTGCATTATTTTTTTGGCACGTGTCTGTTTTATCCTACTATTAAAACAACAGTATTTGCAAAATTACATATTACACATAATTGAGTTTCAATTACACACGACTAAAATGATGATCGTGACAAATTTTTATGGAAAATTAAGAAGGATTCTCTGGAAGTACTATGTGGAATTTGTGGAGGATTAATCAGTTTCCAAGGTTCAAAACGCAGAAGGGTCCGGGTCCATTCCAGTCTAAAGATGACGCGTGTTATTGCGAAATTGTTCTCTAATTTTAAACGTAGATTAACTTGATTACAAAATTAATGCAAATGTTTACAAGGTACTGGTACTCAATGCTTGCTATCAATGTCTCTTTGGATCATAATTTAGTTAAATAGTTATTCAAATTCACAACCATTTCAACTAAAATCATCTGTTCCATTTGACGTTATTATTGATTATTTTATGGCTCCTGCGGTCCTGCGTCCTGCTGTAACTTCAGTGGTTTCAGTCGCATTTTCTCTCTAGGCAACCAACTTTTCGTATAATAACTACTTAGTCATAATGTTGCTGCATTTAGATTTCAAAATGGTTTTCGTTTTTTAATAAGTAGTCTGTTTTTAAATAACAATATGTTGCATTTACGTAAAAATTACTAATTACATTGTTTAATTCAAATAGAATTACATTGAGCTTTTGTCAACAGAGTAGGACTACCTAACTACTGTTTATCATCAAAATGGTACCATAATTTCATTATTTGAGCTAATTATTTTTATAAAATAAAAAAAAATATTGCGCACTTACAAAGTCTAAGTTAATTCTTAAAGGAAGAACTTTTGACAAAGGACAAAGCCATGTCAACTAGTTAAAAACAATCATTTTAATACATATTAATAATGCATAAAGCTGATGCGATTATGATAAAAAGGTTGCATGTGTTTCCTTTTCCCTTGATATATTTGGCATCCAAATATTGCTGTTAAAAGGTTGTAGTGTTTAATAATTTTATTGTTTTCAAATCTCAGTTCTACTTTTGCGATGTTTATTTACGATTTAATTTTTATAATAATTGCACACTGTTGTTAATATAATAATATTTATTTATATTCAGCTAGAAATTATCTTCAACATTTAATCATGCTGTCAATAAAGCAGTTTTTACTTAGCCACGTGCAAACGTTACCCATTTTGGAGATCATTCAATATTATTTTCTATATGACGCACACACTGTTTTATAAATATCATCCGTTAATTATTTGTGCCCTGCAGTAGACACAAACAAATTCCTTTTATTCCAACTTTAAAATAATAATCCTTTCCGTTGGTCACTATAATTTAGTACTGATGCAAAGAAAACGACATTCGCTTTTTTCACGTAATAATTCTGTTATATTGCTATAATTTGTGTAATTACATGTACACTAGAATTGGTGATTTCATAATTTATTGGAAAAAAATTGCTGCGAAAAAATCTAATCTAATAATTCCTAAAAAAATGTAGCAAACTGATGATGTGGTTTTATTACACCTCTCACTAGGTATACAAATAATAAAAAACAGTAAAAAATATTAGTCTAGTCATGGGACCATGGGTCATTTAACTAACAATACTTAGGTGTAAACAGTATTAAAGGATTTTCTTATCTATAGTTATCTATACAAGCACAATTAAGACAGGATTAAGGATGTTCTGATAATACCTATATTTTACATCGTAACTGCATGTGCAAATATATTGCTTGATTACATTTCGAAATATAGGGACAATTACTATTTTATACCACAATCGTAATTGTTTATAATAGCCGTTCTATGGTCGTACCTGTTGAAAGGTTAATTGTTTTATGAGACTCTGAGTTAATTTTATAAATCACCTAAATATTTAAGTGTTATATTTATTGTGTTGACAATAAATCTAAAACACCAAACAACAAATAAGAATCGTAACCGTGAACTAAAAAACATACTTACAAACAATACTTTTATATAATAACTTCAATTGTCCAAAAAAACTTTGTTAATTTTACACTAACAAAACACTTTTTTATGTAGGAAGACGTAAATGCAATAGAATATTCGAATTCTATAGTTTTGCCTTGATTTCAAATTAATATTTGGACCAGTTTTAGGTTGAATTAACTTTGATAATAATAAACCTTGGCCTTTAAAGGAAATTTGCCGATTATATATACCTACAAGATTTTTTGGGTAAAATCAATATTCTTACATAAAATGTTTAATTGAATGGGATAATTGTATCGATAATTTAAAAGTGATCAGTTACAGCCAACAATAACTTTTGCCATATATTATTTAAAAATTCCAAGGCCAGTAAGTCTACCACTTTATACATTTTTATTTGCCACAAATCCGGATGGGAATACATACACAATCAAATTTTGTTCAATTTATGTGTTCTGTTCAGGAAATATGATTTTAAGTAAATCATAATATTTGATCGTTTACATAATTTTTGCCCAAGTTCATTGTTAAAGTATGTATAATTTTATTTATTGTGCACAGCATATAAATATATCATCTCATTAAATTGTTTATGAAGGTGAAGAAAAATAAATCGTTGTTTCCTAATAATAAGACCGCAAATTAAAAAAAATGTGCATTATCACTTTTACATAATATAGCAAGACTCGATAAGGTTCATAAACAAGTAGTGTAAATAGTAAGAGTAAAGTACGTTATTATAACTATGGAAATACACATGCGAGTATATATAATTAATGGACATTGGCGATTCTCATCTCGGTCACTATCAGATGCTATAAATTTAGCAAAAAAGTTAGTCATTGCAACATATTTGTGACATTACATTGTCAATTAAGATTACTATCATTATTTTTCAACTAATATAGTCCATTTATGCAATTTATCAATGTTAACATTCTTCACATTTATTGTGGAACTGGTTTTTGATTGGTCAGTTTTGTGGGTATATACGTATATGACGTATTATGTAAATATAAAATATAGAGTTCTAATTATAAATCTGCTTAATGTAAGAGATAATTTTCAGAAAAACTAATCGTTAGTATATATTTTTTTAATAGAAACTCGTTTCATTTAAATGAAAAGTTGTTATAACATTATTTACTATATATTTAAAAAAAAATAAAAACGCTATGAAATTATAATAAAAAACATTATTCTAAATGTTTGTTTGGGTATTTCATTCGAGTTTAACCGCACAGGATAAATAAAAAGCTTTTTATTTTTAACAAATGTTGTGTGATCCTGTAGGTATATGTATTTTGTGTTTAATTAGCATTGACGTACATTTCGGACAACAAAATTTTGCGCAATATGAAAATAATGCCAAGAAGTAAGTAAGTAAGAATTTTCATGACCGTGATATTAAGTTGATTAGAAATTGCAGATCGGAATTTCAATTTTCATGATGCAATATTGTGAAGTATTGAACCAGGAACTTAATTTGCAAAAAAATTCGTTTTTGTACAGGATTTCTATTACGAATTACTTAAGAATTGTAAAAACTTAACTATAATGGTCAATTGAATATTTTTAGAGAAATTTTATTGAGGGCATCCTGCATCTGAAAATGAGTGCGTGACTTAAGCCATGTAATGTGTCCTAATAGAATATGACTTAAGTCTATTATTTCATATGCTTTAACAAATAATAAATAAATTTTAGTTGAACGACAAACGATAATTACAAAAGTAGTTATTTATCTACAAACATAAAAAAATAAAAAGTTTTTTTCCTAGAAAAGAAAAAGACCTTTACTCGTAATTTTGGAATTTGTATGACTGATTCTCATCGAATTGATTGTCATCGATATGTCACTCATAGTTATCTATTAGTTATTTTAAATGTCATAATCGGATCCTCTTATTGACACTGCTATTAAGATAATTATTGAGAGATTAGTAAAATAGCAAAAGTACTATGTAAGTGAGAATTTCATTTGTAAATAAATTATATTATAACATATAAGGAATTTCTTTCATTATGAACCAGAAGAATCAATAAATAAAGTTATACAATATTTAAACCGCTGATTACACACAATTCATTGTTATTATTTAATTAACGTGCTTATAAACAAAACGATTTTTTATACTCTTATGAAATTTCGACTGTGCGTATGTAATATTTGCAAATACTGTAGTGTTAAGTTCGCAAAATTCCCCAAATCGAATTGATAGGAATGAAAACAAGTCTCTGCAACTATTCCAAGTGAAAATCTCATAGTACCTACCTGTCTATTTCTTTAACATTTGAATGCCTCAGGTAAAAATATATACTTCTTTTACTTTAGGAAGGTGTGTCACATTTGGTCCAATCAGGCTCCGGATTTCTTCTGACGTTATACATATATATATGCCATATAAAACGTCATAGTTTGTTTGCGCAACTAGGTATCACCTGCTTCGAACTGTTTTGAGGTGGTAAAGCTTGAATCAGTTCGGCTCAGTAACTATTGTAGTTGATACGTGTGTGTTAATCCACAAAGCCAATATTGCTTAAGTCAGAGTGTCGCAAAAATACTGACATCTACGTTCGTAGAGACATTACCTCTATGTCTGGAAACGAAGCTAGTTAACTTTTAAGTTCCCGGTATCTAATAGCAACGAATTTTAGATAAGAAGAGAGACTTCAATAAATCGGAGCAAGAATTTTTTCGAAAACTCCATTTCGTGAGTGTGCAAATTCAGAAAGCAAAACGTACAATTTGAATTAAATAGAACATTATTAAAATTTCGTAATATGTATGACAGCAAAGTGTTATTTTGTGTAGTTTGTATAATAATAAATTTATTGGGGCGCAGTGAAGGCGTAAATGTACCACAATTGCCGCCACCATGCTACAGGTAAATATATTTTATCACCTTGCTTCTACCCTTCCGCACTATATAAAATTCTCCTTGATAGCAGACCTTGTAATATTGTTCGAGCTTCTTGCTTTCGTTGCAATATTTCAAAACTTCCACATAATGTATAGCAAATTATCTGTAATTTGTAACCTTTAATCAAATGCACTGATTCTTGGATGTTTTTCTTGTTTTTATATTCGTTTAAGTAAACAATATATAAGTTACATCACTCATTTGGCACACTGGGGGTGAATTGATTTACTGTTCACCTCTGTGTATCTTTTTATCACCTTGCTTAATGTCGAAGAATTTTTACTAGCTTTTATGTTCAATGTATTTTCATGTGGTCAGATCATTGTCACCCACTCGTATTGGCAATTATCCAAACTCTGTCTCTAATCACTGTTAATGTTACAGTGAGATTTATTGCCATGGTCGTCTACTCGATACAATTCAAATGGCAAAAATCTATGCAGATTCAAAGACATTTGTCGATATGAAAATGAAATATCCACCCAATGAGACATTAGCAAAATTTGATGAATTTATGGAAAAGTTCAAAGATAAAAAACCAACACGAAACGAAGTTAAACATTTTGTTAACGAAACGTTTGAGAAAGAAGGACAAGAGTTTGAAAAATGGGAACCAAATGATTGGATCAAAGAACCATCATTTATAAACGGCATCAAAGATGAAGAATTTAAAGAGTGGGCCAGAAAATTAAATGCTATTTGGAAATCGTTAGGTAGAAAATTAAAAGAAGAAGTTAAATTAAATCCAGAATTGTACAGTATTATTTGGGTACCACATCCTGTCATTGTACCAGGCGGTAGATTTCGTGAATTTTACTATTGGGATTCTTATTGGATTGTACAGGGCTTACTATTATCCGAAATGAACGAAACTGTTAAGGGTATTTTAGAAAATTTTTTGTATATCGTTAAAACGCACGGTCATATTCCTAATGGAGGACGAATTTACTACTTAGCTCGTTCACAACCACCACTTCTCATACCAATGGTACAATTATATTTAGAATATACAAAAGATACCCAATTCATAGTCGATAATATAGACATAATGGAAAGAGAATTTGAATACTGGATGATAAATCATACGATTAATGTTGTAAAAGATGACAAAAACTATACATTAGCCATATATGGCGACAAATCGAATGGTCCTAGACCAGAATCGTATTCAGAAGACGTTGAAGTTGCTGAAATTTTCAAAGATCAACCTAAAAAGGAAGCATTTTATACAGAGTTAAAAGCAGCTGCTGAATCGGGATGGGATTTCTCTAGTAGATGGTTTATTCTAAATGCTACTAACAAAGGTACATATATCCCGTTAAAATATTCTAGAATAAAGAATTTTTATTAATTGATTTTTTAGGAAACTTAACGAATATTAAAACTAGATCAATTGTCCCTGTTGATTTAAATGCCATTATTTATTGGGATGCTGTTATATTAGCCGATTTTCACGATTTACTTAACAATACAGAAAAAGCGAAAATGTACAGAGAAATAGCCGAAAAATGGCTAGAAGCTGTTACAGCAGTTTTATGGCACGACGAAGTTGGTGTTTGGTTAGATTATGATTTACAAAATTCCATTAAAAGAGACTACTTCTATCCAACAAATATAGCGCCACTTTGGACCGGATGTTTTAAACAATCAGACAAAGAGTCTATTACGAAATTGGTACTAAAATATTTGCAGAATAAAAAGATTTTATTGAATCCGGGTGGTATTCCAACAACTTTCGAACACACTGGTGAACAGTGGGATTATCCCAACGCTTGGCCACCACTACAGCACATCATGATTGCCGGTTTGAATAATACCGGTGATAGTGCTGCCCAACAGTTAGCCCTTGAAATTACTCAAATATGGGTTCGATCCAACTACAAAGCATTCAAAGGCACCGAAGCTATGTACGAAAAAGTAAGTGACATTGTTATGTTCAATTTTACTATTAATTGTGAATCACGGATTACAAAACAACAATTTTATTTGTGCAAAATTTATGGTTGAGAGATGAAACATACTAGCACAAAAATTCATATACATATTCATTAAAATTCTTTCTATCGCGAATACCATGCCATTGCGCAACAGTTTTAGTTCTATCTTTATCTTAAAAATGATTTTTATGGAAATTAAATTAGAGAATAAAAAGCATAATAAGATCCGTTGTGTGAATGCACAACTTACAGCTTTTTGTGGCTGTCTGTGCACAATTAAAGACAGAGACAAGATCTTCCTCGTCACTTGCCATTTTTTACATGCAATACTTTAATGGGTTGATACGATTAGACACCGTTTTGTTAATTTGTTAAAAGTTCATTTTATTTACTGGTTGCTTGTAAGTAAACTGGCTGTATCCAGTTATAAGTGCTACAGAAAAAAAATAATTTGCGTTGAATGCCTTAACAAGAAGTTTAATAACATAATTTCACATAAAAAGTGAAAAATCCTTTCTACAATTTAAGGCAATAAATTTTATTGCGAAATTTTTGTTATACTTTTAACAGTCAGTCTGAAATGTTAATGACAATTAGTAAATTTTCCTTTGCCTTGACCTTAGCTCCGTATCAATAAAATCATCCTTCATTTTACTGCGTGGAAAACAAAATATTTTTCAACTTTTTACAAATTCAGTCACGAATTTTTGTATTTGCTTATTGTTTTTTTTTAAATATTTTCCTATTATTTACAATGTCAAATAGGCCAATATAATGATAAATACAATTTTATTATACTCGCTTTGCTAATTTCCGGTTTCCTACAACAGCTAGTGTGTAGGTGTAATTATATAGAAGGTTAAATAAATTAAATATATAACCCTCACTATTGTTTCATTAATAAATTTTCACTTACGATTAATGCATATCGGTGCATATTATTTACAGTATGATGCCACTGTGCCAGGCCAATACGGTGGCGGTGGTGAATATGAGGTGCAGTTCGGTTTCGGTTGGTCAAATGGTATTATTATGGATTTGTTGTACAAGTATCCAAATTTGACTGTTGAGGAAATGGTACCGGAGAGTATCGTGGACACATCAGGCAATAACCCGGTCTCATCAGGGAGTGAAAGTCTTGCTTCTGTCACCACAATTGCAGCAGTACCATCCAATTCCAGTCAGATAACATTAATAGCTCTATTAGTATCCTTATCTGTAGGCTTTATAGGGTGAGGTAAGGGAAATTAGTCGCCAATTTAGTTTACAATTGCAATAATTACTGATATTTTATTTTTTGTTTCAGGATATGTTTTTTAAATGGATTTTATCTGCGTTGTTGATTAATAAAATATGTGATAGAATACAGTTATATCATCTTGATATTAACCAATATCAAAAAGAGACAAGGATTTTTTTAAGTATTTTTATCCCAGTTCCTCTTATTGTAAATAAAATTTAGATGAATTTTTTTAAAATTATCATCCGATAAAAAAGAGATTTTTCGTGCCAGAAAAACTTATAATCTCTTTTAAATAAAAAAATTTTATAATGCTGTTATAACGATAATTGGACTTTTTTATCGTGTGATACAAATTAATATTAGTAGCGAAAATGTGTGTACCTGTCTTTAGTATAAGCATGTTATGATATTAATTGAAATTAATTTAATTATTAACGCTTAGTTAGTAGGTACTCCGAATCTCAAACATCATTTTGTTTTCCTTTTAATTTGTTTTTATTTATTTTTTTATTTTATTTAACGTACTTTTATTACGGCACTAAATTGATTTCAATTTTGTCATTTCAGCATGAATGTTTAGCTTGTTAGTTTTTATGTATGTAGAGTAGAATATGAGTTTTAAATAAAAGTACATATTTGTTTTAGAATAAAGAATGAAAAAATCCAGTAATTTGATCCTTTTTTTTCACAATTATATAACAATTTTGTGTGAATGGTAGTGTTATTGCTTTGTTTGATAAATTAATTGTTTATTATTGTTGAATTTATGCCGTTGATTTTTTTTTCGCCAACAAATGTTCCTTAACCATGCTCCATGAATCTGTCGTTTGGTTTGTTTGCCTGAATAATTTTAATAATTTTTTTCACATAAATACGTTAACTAGTATTCCATGAAGTCTACAAAATACCTACTAACAGTTCTCTTAAAGTCCTTGAAGTTTGCAAACATAATTATAATAGCATCATAATTACCGATATTAAATTAATTATCTATTATTCTAGTTTTTAATGTGTATTATTGCAAGTAAATCAATATACACATTTCTAATCTGTAACTAATGTATATAGTAGATCCAAATTCAAATGATCAATTTTGCAGTTCAAAAATCTTTAAAACTGACGAGGAAATCACAAATTTAAATTAAATTGTTATTGTAACGACCTAAGAAAATATTCCTCCTACTGTCATATGTACATATAAAGCACATTATAAAATAATGACAGCTTATTTATAGTTATATATGTATTGACGTATTTCAATTACACTCTTACCCATTGTGTTCTTTATTCATAAACTGTTGTCTTTGTTTTTCGTGCTTACAGGATATACATCTATAAAAGACGTGCGCGTCAACAGTCCTCAAAGGAGAAAAGAAAACCGTCTAGTGCCCGTTACACGGAATTAAAAAATTACCCCAAGAGCGGCCGGAATGGTAGATAAAGTGGACACTCTTTCCATTCTAAATAATAAGTTGTGATTGATTCGATTACGGAAGTGCCATACAATTTTATAGGTAGGAATGATTAAAAAAGCTAGTTTAAAATTGATATACATATAAAAAAAATTAAAACTCTATTAAAAACCTGCAATCGCCAATTTTATGAGAAAACTGAGTGTGACACACTATTACGGTGTTATTCACACACAATACACAATATCATAGTTATTATAATTAAATAAATAGCATATACTTCATAATGTGGTGCGACGAACGTCGTTAAAACTTAAATACAGCGAATACAAAAAGTAGCCAAACAGTGCGAATAGAAAGAGTTGATATCTCAATGAGGTAATAATATATATATATTAATTTCCTTGAGTTACAATTTTAGAAAAATTAATTTATTATGACATATACATATAGGTATAAACTTTTTTACAATTAGTTTTGAATTAAATACATATATTAGATAATTCGTTTTTTCCTAGGTGGTTAGTAACTTAAATCATTTTAGTTTTTTTTCTCATAAAGTGCCAAAATATACATTGGTCAATATGTGTTCTAGTTTTGTATTTATAAGTTGAATGTACAATCAAACTGGGTTATTGTAAACTAAAGAAAAAGAACTTATAAGCTATATGTACTTCGTTTTTTATATAAGGCTGGGAATTCCGATGATTCGAATATAACATATTAAATATTATTCGAATAATAACTTTCGTACTTTCAAATATTTTGCACAGTAATTTGTTTTTTTACAAGAATATCTAAAACTTTCAACATTGTATACATAATTTTGCATTGAAGAATTAAAAACTGTGCTAATTGGTAGACCTTAACATATTGTTCATGTTTCCTTTCAAATACATATAACAAATAATAACGAACGCACCAATGTAAGTAAATATTTTTTGGATAATTGAAAAACTTCTCAAATTCATTATTCAAACAGACAATCAGGTATAACACTTCTGATACTCATTATATTTAATTTATTCGATTATTGGTACCAGCAAATTTTTTTTAGAAGTTTAAGTGCCTAAAAGTTAGTTAAACGAGACTGTTACTTAATTTTTTGTTCTTAACTCAAACATTGTATAGTTGAATAAGTACATATGTAATATCTGCTGTAGTTAAATTGAATTTTATTAAATTAAATTTGTTCATAGTTCATAACTTATGTAAATTATTGAAAACTAAGTAGGTTTAAGTTAAATGTTTCGTATATGTATTTTTGTTCGTCAATTTCTTGCTTGTTAATTAAATGTAATAAATAATGTGATATTTGAAACATATTTTTCAATATTATGTAAATATTCTTTTTGTTTATTGTTTTAATTAATGCATATATATGACCAATGATTGTATGGAAGTGATTTGTAAAAAAATATATTTATTAGAAAAGTTGATTGTATCATTTATCCATTTTTAATGTCACCTAATATGGTTGCAAGAGGAACTGGTTATGAATAACTAATGATTGATAACGCAAAACTAGTCATATGTATAAGTATCAAAAAATTGATCGTGGATCATTTACATCAAGTTTTTCGGTTCTCAAGCAAACTTAAGAACATACTAAGAACTATTATTGTGACAATGTGAAAACAAGGTCAAGTTCAATGGTATCAATAACAAGTCAAGAACAATGCTGTTCATATGTCTTGTCTAGTTCTCATTCCTATTATACATGTGTAGCCTCTACCTTAACATTTTTCAGTCAAACATACCGACTACCATCACAATAATTAATTAGTTTGTTTATAATTCAATAAACGACAATTTAGATGCAACTGATTATTTTGAAAATTCTGCAAACGTTTTAACATTGCACTTTTAAAACCACAAAAAATCTATCTGTGTCACGTTCTTTGTATTGTCTGAAAATCTTGAAGCCCACCAATGGATTTATTTTGTTATATACTTCCTATTAATTATACCATTAATAAGCAAAACATAAAAGATAATTTATTTATATATCCTTTTAATGTCACCAGAATTTTAAACAGTTATTATAGTTTCATAAAGCAATTATGGTATAGTTAAAAGATCTAAGATTTTAACGCTTCATTTCTTTATGAGATTTAAATGTTTGTCACAATGAGCAATGTAAAATGTTATAATTAACTTTTAGAAAATAATAAATTGCAAATGTAGCCTCGAATTAATATTATTATTAAGTATATATTAAATTATATCATCCTTGTACAAAATAATAAGTTTATTGAGTACTATTAGGGTTTATTATTTATTCTATAGTAAATGTGAACATTTTTTGCAGTTATATCTGTAACATAATTATAGTTTTTTTTATTTATTAATTGGGTCATTGATTAATTACAAAAATTCACCATAAAACACAAATCTATTATTATATTCTAATTAAATTCGCTCTTAATAAATTGCTTTATTGTTTGTAAATAATATTTAACATTTTATAAATTCACAACAGCTTTTCAGAATTTATATTTAATTGAATTGGATTTTATGGCTGCCCATATATTTTTTTAAATGACGCAAATTCTATTAAAATTGCATTTGTAATTGTAGTACAGAAAAATATTAGAATTAATATAAAATATTTGTTAGATAAAATAAAGGAAGTTTCCCATTGACATTTTTCGTCAGAATGATGAGCAATATTCTATTGAAATAGGCGTGTATTTGCAGTTTAGCAAGCCCAAAATTCATGCTGATCGTAAAATTATCGAACTACCTACACACAAATGATTAACAACGCGCAATTATTTGCAATTTACTATCAGTTCCACATAATACTCGTGCTAAATACTTAAGAATTGACATTTTGTCCTTTGGAACTAGAAAATTAGGTACAAAAAAATACCTGCAGCGTTAATATATAATTGCCTATAATCATAATCAATAAATGAATACTTCTTAAATTATATAGAAAACGCAATGGGTTTTTATAGAATTTATATTATGACATCATTTAGATCCTGTGTGTAAAAGATATGATAGAATATCGAAGACTATCTACACCCATAACTCTGTAAAAAATGGATATTTGAATAAATATACATATTAATTACCTAGTACCTATTTAATTACCTAGTTACAATGCACTATCAACTCCTTCAAGTCCATTTTTTTGAGCAGTTTTTTTCTATTCGATTATGACACCAATCAACATTAAAAACATATGTTGATATCATATTTTTATACGTATATCTTTAGTTGTCTATTTTTTATCATAGCAAAATTTAATGGTTCAATATGTGTGAGACCAATTAATTACCTCGCTCCATTTCCTTTATATAGAAATTTTATAAAATGAAATTCATTATTAGGAAATATTTCTAGTTATATATATCATACAAGATCCATATGTTCGTAAAAACAAAAAGTCATAAATTATTTTAAACAATATAAAAGAAACACAACTGTATGCAATTTGCAAAGCAAATGTGCTAGTATGAAGTTACAATTGTAAACGTGTATATTCCTGCACTTGACAGCTAACGGTACAGTAGAAGCCATTGTAATGTTTCAATAAAACAGATGATAAATTGCCGTAAAAACCATTTAATCAATCAAATATGATAAACAAATATAAGTGTATAAAATTTGGAATGATTTAATAAGATACATGTTGACAAGTGTAAAGAACCTGTTTAAAGTTTAACAACTTTAGCAGCAGCATTAACAATGTGCTTTGCGGACAATCCATACAAATCTAAAAGAGCATTTGGTGGGCCAGAACGTGGTACTTTCGGAACGGCAATGTGTTTAATAATAACATTACGTTCCAAGGCCACAGCTGACATGACAGCCTCACCAAGACCACCCTCATAATAGTGGTCTTCTACAACAACTGCACGACCACCACATTCTTTGATATTGTTCACAATTGTTTCTTGATCGAGGGGCTTAATAGTGAATGGATCAATCACTCTAGCACCAATACCCATCTCTGCCAATTCTGCAGAAGCAGCCAGTGCTTCGTGCAATGTGACGCCAGCGCCAATTAACAAAACTTGATCATTCTTGGACTTCTTCAATACGATAGCTTTGCCAACAGTAAATTTATGATCGGGGGAATAGAGGACTGCAGTTGCAGGACGATTCAAACGAGTAAATGTGATACCTTTGGTGTTAGCAGCCAGTTCGATGGCACGTTCCGCAGAAACGGCATCACTTGGATAGAAAATAGTGCTGCCTGGAATTGTTCTGAACAATGCCAAGTCTTCGAGACCCATTTGGCTAGGACCATCTTCTCCAATACTTACACCACAATGAGAACCAACAAAATTGACATTTGTTTGAGAGATGGCACCCATACGGATCTACAAAAGAATTTATTTATTATTTATTTATGAGTGTTTGAATGTCTATAATTACCTGATCAAAAGCACGTGTTAAGAACGTAGCAAAAGTTGATACAAAAGCAATTGTACGATCTCTGCAAGCAGCACCAATAGCCGTTCCAACTAAATTTTGTTCAGCAATAAAACATTCAATGTATCTAGTTGGATCGTATTGCTTGAGTTTCTCAGAGAATGTGGAATTCTTCATGTCACCATCCAAGGCAATAACTCTCGGATTATTCATGGCAATCTTCACTAAAGCAGTGCCATAAGCTTGCCTTGTAGCAATGGATTCACCAAGCTTATACTGAGGAGGTGCAGACAGTGTTACATTGCTTATATCAATAAGCGGTGCATCGTCTTTAAGTGGTTTTTGGGGATGAATCTGGATGGGTCCAGGATTCTTGATAAGTGTCTTCAGGTGATTAATCACCCTCTCGGAATGTTCGCCCAAAGCTTTTCCGTGCCAGTTGACCAAGTCCTCGATTTCAGGGAAATTTTTCCCTTTAAGCGTTTTTGCTACAATGGCAGTGGGTTTACCCTTCGTTGTAGAAGCAGTATGGAAGGCTTTAACAAGCTCTTCAATATCATGACCATCAACAACTATAGCGTGGAAACCGAAAGCCTCTAAACGTTTGCGATAGGTATCCACGTCGTGTCCTAACGAAGTCGGTTCCGACTGACCCAGACGATTTACATCCAAAATAACGCATAAGTTGTCTAGTTTGTAGTAACTAGCGAAGTGTAAAGATTCCCAAATCGAGCCCTCTGCACTCTCGCCATCTCCAACTAAGCAGTATACCCTAAAAAAAGGATAATCACATTTCCTGTCTAAAAAAATATATAAGGATGCAAAGGATTGTACCTGTAATTTGCTTTGTCGTAGTTTTTCCCGACATAGGCCATGCCATCAGCAATGGCCAAACCTTGACCAAGAGACCCAGTACCCACATCGATGAAGTTAAGACGGGGCGTAGGGTGACCTTCTAGATCAGAGTCTAATTTACGTAAGTGTTGTAGATCTGCGACGGGAAAGAGGCCTGCTTCCGCCCAAGCGGCATAGAGTGCGGGGGCGGCATGTCCTTTAGATAGAATAAATCTATCACTTGATGGATCTCTTGGGGCGGAAACTTTGTAACGCATGGTATGAAAGAATAGTACGGATAATATTTCTGCTATCGAGGAGCATGATGTTGGGTGACTGAAATATTATTCATTCAAAGGAAATTTGAGCTTATCTGTTGTTATAAAACTTGTACGTAAATAACATGATAACAAACTGAATTACTTGTTTTTCTTACATTGTGTTTCTTTTATCGGCATCATTCTTAACACATTGTACATTTATTATTGTTAATATACCGAAAGCACACGAGGCGAATTATGTATATTTAATGTTTTAACTCCCGATTGCAATAATTTATCCGAGATTAAACCACAGATAAACACCTCTGGGCAATTAAAAAATTTATTACATATGTTGGGTCAGCGTAGAAAGTAATAAAAAATCGATCAGTCTAAATGAAATAAGAACTAGAATTCATGTAATGACTACTTTAAAGGGATAGTGTCAGATAAATGTTAATGAATTTCAAGTTCAAATAATACATTAAATAAATTGATTGAAGAGGACTTGATAGCAAATTTAAAAAGCATGTACATGATATAGCAACAACACTCAAAATACCGTGTTGCCCACGTTTTCTAGATAAAACATAAAATTTGTGTAAACCTAATAATCTTAATATTATTTACTCTTCTTATTTAAAATGTGAAATTAGGATTTTTAAAAATTCTCATTTTAAGTTTTTTGTTCATAACCGGTAAAAGAACCAATTGAAGTATTGAATAGTAATTTTTTGTTTGTCATTCATGTTAATTACACACATTATTACATAATTCTTTAGTACATAAACTATTTGCAAGTAGGTATGTACGTGAAATAAAATCCATCATAAAAATCAGCAAATTAGATACATTATTTGTAATTTAAGACCTTAATTAATTTAATTAGCAATTATACTTACCCAGACTTTGCGGTTTGCGTGGAAGTAATCGAATGAATTCGAATTTTGTTAGCAATATCTTTTAACTCCTGCACAACTTTTGCTTCTGGTTTATGATAATTTGCCATTTCAATAAATTTTTTCTTAAGCTACAAACAAGAATTTAAACAAAATTATGAAACACTCGCGTACTTGTACAGATCGTTGAAGTGAATCAACAAGTGTGGTACTGTGGTACGATTTTACGATTAAAAAACGTGTTTTAATGCGGTTGTAATCGAAGCTAGAAACTGGATGGTGGAAATGGTGTAGTTACTAGATTGTAAATAGTTACCTTATGATAATGATTTGTAAAAACACAAGAGAAGTTCGTTAAAAATCGATTTTTTTCCGGTATACCGGTAATCTTTCGAGCTAAATAATAAAAGTACGAAAGAATTCTACCTGTATTTCTATTCCTTTATATACCTATTATGTGTTCTAGGTAAAAAATATCTATGTACTGATTAGAATTGTATATAAACACGTTTAAATTTAAAATTTGACAATAGAGAAAAGGATTTTTTTACATAAAAATTAACACTACATACAACGTAAATTCGATTATGGACGGTTTTAAGAACTTTACTTTATGTTTAAACTTTCAACAAGAATTTCTAGTAATTACTGACTTGAAAAATACTGTTTATAGAAAAAATTCTATAATATTTAACATAAATGATAAAATACAAAAATTTATTTTACAGTAGGTCAATGAATCGGTGTTTTTTACTGGGCTCCAGAAAGTGGCTCCCCCTATAACAGCGACTAATATTCCACAAACATCACTATCTGTTCCACCTTTAGACCCTGGACAAAAGATGAAGACACCTTAAGCGTTTGTGCATTTCAGCAATATTGATTGATTTTTAATAAAGTATAGTATTACAGTCGTACAAATTTCGAATTAACTTTATAACTAGGTATAGCAATATAATTCCAAACTACCAGGAAATAGGTTTAGAAGTATATGGTTTATTGAATTAGTTTCTACTTGGGAGTTGGATATGGGATATTTAAAGTGAATTAAATATCAAAATCTAATAATAAATACAGGATTCCGTAAATGTATAGATTTTATATATGTAAAATGTTTTTTGGTCAAGCCTTTATTTATACATATAAGTTGGAAAAGTTTATCTTAACGCTCAATTACGTATGAAAAGTGTGGAGGCGTAAAGGTTCCCCGATAGAATACGTTAGATTCGATTCGCAAACTTTAAGGGTAGTCTTTCTCTCCCCTGCCGTACAACTTACTTCCATTGGAACAGTTAGACAGCAAGGGGGAGAATATTGCTAATCCCAGGTCCCGTCTGTGAAATATGTAGGTAGGAAAAAGTATTTGGAAAATATTAAACTTGGCTTACAACAATAATTAAAATTTCTACCCCCCGAACGCCCCGCAACATAATTTCATGTTTGAAGCATCCTATAATAGTAAAAAGTAATGTTGTTTTTACTTTATTTATATTTATTACTTTTACTTTAACAGGTGCTATAAATATGTCTACCTGTAATAAACTCTAATAAAAAAGAGGCATATTACATAAATGTAATAAAAATAAACGTAAATATAAACAACGAAACAAAATTCACACATTTTGTCACTAAATAAATGACTTATATCCGAATGTAATTAAAAAATCTGCACAAAGCACAAGGCGAATAAGAAAGTGGATGGTATTAAAAAAATTTATGACGTAATACAGTCATACTTTGGTACTAAACATCCCTCATGGGTGTTAGTTCTATAAGAGGGGTGGATAAGCTACTAGAGATGACACACGTATAGATAGATTATATATGAGAAAGAATTAGATATTCTCTTTGTACACACAATGTTGTTTAAATAAAGACGAGCCTTTTTTACCGCTAGGAAAACAATGCAATTTCATATCTAGCGTATATTTGCTTCATATGTAGATGATAGTAGAAACTTTTGCATGCCAAAAAATAAAATATCTCGTGTATTTAATTAAATCCAGTTTACAAATTCAATAAGACACAATATTAATTAGTAAATTGAAATAATTATAAAATCACTACCAGCTAACAAGCAACTCAAAACTTAGCAACAAAGTTATGAATCCTATATTTAAACACAGTCCTGTTAATGACGTGGTTTCTATTGAAAGAGTATCCTATTCGGTTTAAAATTAATTAAAAACATATAGAATTTAAATCCAATAATGAATATAGTTTTTTCCGAAAACTAATAGCGAACTGAGATAATCAAATGCAACATTTGTAATTTTGCAAATAGATCCTTTCCAATGTAAGGTACGACCAGGACGTGAAGCCTTTAACAAATGAAACTAAAAAATTACGATATATATTTACTTTGTTATTATATTTCGTGTTCTTATGATATTATGGTAGAAATAAAAGTAAATTATACTCTTGCAGTATTTTGAATAAAATTACAGGGACAAACTATATTTTACTTTAGCCAACATGTAGGTTCTATACATATAAGATGATAGAGTTTTTCTTTGCAATGAAGAGCATACATAAGTATATGTGTTTTCTACGTATCAGAATATACATATATGTATTTGAATGTTTTCATTCAAGTGTTGTAAGTGGAAGATCGTAAAACAATTTTGAATAGCCACAAAATGTACAAACCTATAGTAAAAATGTAAACAAAATATCATCGTTTGCCGGCTTCTAAGCCGTTTTATAAAAAGAGCTTTTTATTTTTTGACATTGTGGTTTTTATGAACGATTATTTTATGCGGTAGTCAACCAAAAAAAAGTGTAGCGTGTAAATCGGAGACTTATGTGGTTTAATTTTGTCGTACGTACTACTACTGTGTGTGGGTCTCGGTGGTTAGTGGTCAGTCCTCTTACACCACAAATTAAATGGACAATAAAACACACATACACACACACATACGTTTTTTTCCGTAATAAATTGAAATTCTTTACATTTTACTTTATTTTCTACTAGCATACAATGAATGAATTGTTTACGAGTTCACTCTTTTTCCGGATTGTTTTACATTTGGTAGGTACGATAATTAATTTATCTTCCATCAAGTTCGTCAAGGTAACAGAAATAGAGAAAAAAAGAGTTCCTGTTGTACATTTAAATGTAATAGAGAAAATGTTGGGTATTCTGATTCTAATTAACTTTTGTTGCCAGAATTCTTGCTGTTTGTGTTTTGATGCTATACTGTAGTGAAGTCAAAAAAATCTTTAATATGTAAAACAGGTAAAGTCTTCTCTCTTTTTTTGTGTAAAGAAAGCCTCATTTTTGAACTGTATAATAAAATTCCACTTCAACTTTGGGTGCATTTTAAGTTACCGAAAAAAGAAATTAATAACAACATAGGACGAAATTGCATTTTCTAAACAACTTGAGTGCACTTGTTCCAATTTAAATAATATATTTGAAAATTCTTCTACTGTTTTGTTAAAAGAAAGATACTGAGTGTGAACAGTTCGGGTTTTCCTTAAATTATTGCAAAACTTCTGCACAAAAGACGGACTCCCACACACATACATAGGTACATGTTAAAATAAATTTTCTTGTTACACACGCATATATGGAAAAAAATTTCACCTTAGATTAAATAAATCTCTTAAAGCTCTTGTATGTCAAGCGAAAGAAAGTTTTTAAAAGGTGTTTATTTACTACTTTAACTAAAATAATGAAAAGTTCTTCTACCACGAAGAAAGGATATTTTGTTTTATGTTATACCTACACCTAACTATAAATATATATTTAAAAAAATTGCGTTTTTTTTATTTATATTGCAGAGTGCAGTTGACATTTTCTATTACTTTCAAACATATGAACTCGTAGTGAATTATGATTATAAACTGAAGCAGGGAATATATAACAATAGGGAGGACTACGTACATTTACAGGGGGGGGCGATAGTCGTCTATAATAGAGAAACATACATAAATTGTAGCTAAATTTATTTCATAATATCGAATAAAGGTACAGTTAAATAAAATTATTTTTCCAATCTTACTTGTCACGTTTAATGTTGAATGTCTCGATCGTTCCGTTGTGTGTATTGTTTTTGTTTCCTCTTCCTGCTTTCCTGTTTGCAAAGGACATACACCGATTAAAAATAGTGCTTAGATATTATCATAAAAAAGTGGGCATTTTTATTTTTTTCCCTATGTGTGTTATCAAATATGTTTGATTACATTTTACTAAATATCAAATCCCCTTTGAATGTTTCCCTTACAAATTAATACATACACAACACATACAATATTCTATACTTTTAATAACAACACTGCTGAAAATATATTTATTAAATGAAAAATAATATTAAATTTGCATATATTTTATATAGGTACGCATTTGTACATTATATACCTATATATGTATAATGTTTATATCAAAATCAATATTTATACATATATGTACTCAATACATTATAATGTTCTATTTGTTATCGAATGTTGTTAATTCCCCTTTCACCCTATAAACCCCACAAAACACATTCGGATTGCAAATCCATGTAGCTCTATGCACCTGGACAAGGCTATTGTAAAATGTTGCATACAAGTCTAAGTAATATGTTAAATAAATTTAAATAAAATACAACAAATTTTGTTTGAATGCTGTGGAGGGGTATATGAATTTATAATATCGTAACCTATCAATTTTATTCTATCTGATAACGTATCCCATTACAAAATTGCTATATTAAACGACATTTATACAGTTTAAATCAATTATAATTAATCACATGATTAGTTTTGCTTTTTATTATATCCAAACCGATGTATATTTATTGGTATTACAAAAACAATTACTATTCAAGAATCAAGAATATATTTAAATAGTAGACTTTAAATATTCAATTTGGAACGCGTCGTTTTATCAACATTTTAAAAAGTAGCTATTTAATGACAAAAGTTTGTTAAATTTCACTAAGGTGATTTTCATTGATAGAGTTTGGTTTCTTTTACTTTTTTACCTTTCCCAAATTGAATCCCACCCTTATATAATGTATTGGAGAAGCAATTCGAACTTATACATGGGAAGGAAAGGTAAGGGGCTATACAGTAAAAGTTCTTTTCGACGCGTCTGTGCAATCGACAGAATAGAATGGGATATTAAGATTTTAACTAAAACAAAGGGATTACACACGTAGTTGTTGATTTTTAACATTTAGGTATTGATGAACTGCTCCAGGATATAATCTATATTCCTTTAGTTAGAAATTAAATGCATCCATATAGCGAATCGCCATTTAGAAATTATGCAAAGTAAATGAAGAAAAATGAATAGTCCTACTGTTTGCGCATATTAATGGCGTCTGTGCTTGATGACATTATTATTATAAAAGATTATGTGTGGAGAAATAAATAATAAATTGGTAGGTAGGATGGTATTGTATATGTACCTATATACATCAAACGGTAGTCAATTTGAAATTTCAAATCGGATGGGAAAAGGGAGTCGAATTTACCGCACAATATAGGTAACATAACACAAACGATTCAAAAACATCCTGATTACTCTATAATCTTGCATTGTGGGAAGTATTTTATCACAAAATATGGCATAAAATTCTATTATTAATTGAAATTTTCATTCATCGTTGCACAAACCATTCAATTTTGTAAATATAGTCTATCACATTTGTCATTTTCCTTAAAAGCCCAATAATTCCATTTAACGCTTTTTTTAACAAATGTTTCAAAAGGTTTAAAATAGAGAATGGAATTATATTTCACTATTGGCCATGAATTGTGTATTACGGGAACGGACACTTTATATTTTATATATAAAGTATATTCGGACATTTTCATTATTACGCTACAAAAAATACACAGTTTTTCGATTAGTTTTTACAGCCATATACACTACATATATGTAATACATTGCATATAGGTATGTATTGTATAAAGAATTTATAAACACAATTAAAAGGAACAACGTATGAGTGCTATTTTTCGTTCAATTTACATTTGAAAAAAGCACAGCCACACAAAAATATTTTACCACCCTATTCCATATATATCATTCGAGTGCCTATTAATAATATAATTAAACGTAATGTTTTATTGGGCGATGCTTGAACAAGACTGGTTATAATTAACATTTTAAAAAACCCTCTTCATCCATTCTCTCTCACTCCTTCTCCTGGGAAACTTATAACGCTATTATAAAGACTAAAGGAACTGTAAGGTACTTTGCTCCTCCCCTTTAACATAGAGTACCTATGTTAGCACCATGCATGACCTTCTTAAGTTCTTCGAGGAATGTTTTCGCAATGCACCAATGAATTATTTTAATAATGCACAATATTGTTGAGTAATGTATTGTTTGATTCGTCAATACATGACTTTAAATAACAAATATATATGCTATAATAATGTATTAGTTCTGGTTTTACCCAATATACTAATGTAAAATCAATTTATTGGGTTTCCTAAGTCAAAACACAAACATAATATGTAATATTAGTACAAATAATCAGAAAACTCTGATTATAGCGTTTATAATTATCTATGTAGGTACGAAAGTGTAGATAGACATTTCTAAACTTCTTATCTAATTATGGTAGAATAGAAACTTTTTGCTAAATACTATAGCACGTGTACTTAATATTACCAAAGCTATAAAGGTAGAGTTTCAATTTATGCATAAATGTGTTTATGAGTTTTTCTTCTTCAAAATAAAAGTATTTTATAGGTAGATGTGGTATGTACAATACCTACCTATGCATGTAGGTAAATAATACATTGATACCGATAAGTATTATATAAAAATAGACCTATTGGAAATTGGTTAGTATTCTTAGAAATCTAAGATTACAGAGTGTGAATTACATGATTTCATGGAAATTAAAATACTTTTCCTCTTAGAACAATGATTTCAAATATATGGTCGTATGATTACTATTAAATGTGGAAATAATCGATTAATCTAGGAAACTGAACATTTACGATAATATTATAGAATTTTCAGTATAGTATAAAGAGTACGTTCCGAATTTTTTCCTATGACCTTTGCCCTTTTAGAAAAGTTATGTTCGCACGGATGATACGTTTCATTAGTAAAATCCTTAGAAAAAAATGATTTTTTCTAAAAAATGAGCATAAAACAATAATGTTTTTTGGAAAACAATATAAATCACGTATAGTTCAATCATATACATAATGCCCATATAATATAAATTGCATTCTGAATACCATATGGTTACATTAGCTGAGAGTTTTAAATACTTATGTGAAGAAGTGGTGTTCTATGAACTTAAATGCCTATGTTGTATGCTGATGCATAAAACGTAACGGAGACTCGGACTTAGTGATCTCCGATAGGCTGAATCAAAGTGAGGTTAACTTTAAAACCTAACCTATGCAGTGTCGTTATATGAAAGTGGTAGATTTTTCATTTTTGCAATGGGTTTTTGATAGCCAGGGAGCCTTTATAACATCCTGGAAATGTTAATTAAACCATGGACTATCACAAACTAGAGAAGAAACACTGACGATATTTTGAAACTCCATGAATTCATGACAGGTAGGCGCTTGCGTCATGTTAGGGTGGGGTATATTATACACATTCTAACTAGTTGTGCTTTCAGTTTGTGTTTGGTTTTGCATCGGTTCTGCAAGTGAGCATATACATGGTGGATTGAAAATTTTGTTCCAAATAGCCCTTAATTTAAATAAATGAATTACAATTTTAAGGTTATATCAGGTTATGAAACTAGTGCACGTTTAGTCACGTAAAAAAATTTGAATTACATCGAAAAATAAAGCAATATTGTGAACCTGATAAATTCTAACCTATACATCTAGTTGTACATAGTGAAATTTAAAAGTTTTAAGCATAACATCGTCTAATATGCCATTGTGCTAACTAAAAACATTTCTATTGACATAAAGACACTTGGAACAGTTCGTAATTCTATTGGAAACAATTTTAATAAATTTTTAATTATATATATTATTTAAAATAGTGTAGAAAATTGAAAGTAATTTATATATATCGTGGTTTTGTGGTCAGAATGCTAACAATAATTCACAACAATACAATTTTATAGGTAAGAAAATTATTACGTTCACAAATTTTTAAAAAATCCTCAATGATACAAACAGTTGTGTTGGAGCATTGTGTCACTGGATATGTTCGGAGTCGGTGACCAGCTTGCATTCCATGATATTACCCGTGACTTTCGTCATAGGTCCGTACTGTATAGTAAAGATTCGGGTTCCGCACTTCGGCACTGCCTAAGTCCTGTGCTGGAAAGTCTCAGCTTCGGTCTCAACTCAATGCTCATAGCATCGAGATGGTGTACTCGTAGTAGTATGCCTACTGCCCACTGCCTATCAGCCACTTTTCACTTTCTACAACTACTCGATCAGTTATGATTATTAATTTATTTTTTATCACCAAATATATTTATCACTTTTCCTTCATACATTTATAATATATACAATTAATGAACAATAAATAAATTGCAAATAATTAACTGCATTTCTTATAAAATTTCCCTCCCGTTATGTGTTAAGCAATTTAAAATAATAATGAGCATTTTTTTCAAAATTGTCAATAATTAAATACCTCAATTCAATAGAAGAAAATTAGTCTAGGAAAACCTTGAATTCGTAATGTATGCTTGTTGTGTTTATGTATGTGTGTGTAAATATTTGTTGCTGAGATTCTATCTGCCATTCACTGACAAATATGAATACATTCCAACATGTCTTTATATTGTGAGAAATTTTTCGTATTTAAGCAATTTAATTGCATTTCTATTTATTATATACAATACAAATTTGCGGTTAGTGTGTTAGATATTCGATAGAATATACTTTGATTTTCCGCATATAAAAGTTTATGTTGCCGGTTTTTTGGCTATAAGTGAGGTGAGCGCGTTTTTTGCCACATTGATAAATATTACCAGAAGAGAAAATATATTACCCTTTTACGAATTCCAACTAATAGCTAACGATCCCCGTCGCAACATTGTAATTAAATTAATTAAACCAGAAATTAAACATTTTTCTCATTAAAGCATAAAAAATTTTAATGTCCACTCTATATATACCTAACATTTTCTTGTAAAACATCACATATTTTACTATATAACGTAATTTTAATTGTCTTTTATATTACATCAGGGATAGTTACTGAAATTTAAAACATACGACAGTTAACTTACCCTCTGAATAAAATAAATTCTGCCGTGACCGCATATTATGGTCGAAAATTATTAGCTAGCCGAATTTTGTAATTAATTTTTAATGTAGAAAAACCTGTAAATATAAATTATACATTTCGAATAAATTTGTTTGTTTTAAAATACATAGTTTGATTGCACTAAATGACCTTCATTGGCGTTGTCGACCTTAGTATGTAATTATTTCAAATGTGAATGATAGAACGGATTTCATCGAATTTGCTGTTATCTATTCCATATTAATAAGAGCGACACTCTTTTTTCGTACACTTGATGGCAAAAGTTAAGAAC
This sequence comes from Silvanus unidentatus, assembly GCA_963930825.1. Classification (NCBI taxonomy): domain Eukaryota; kingdom Metazoa; phylum Arthropoda; class Insecta; order Coleoptera; family Silvanidae; genus Silvanus; species Silvanus unidentatus. The sequence goes on from OZ005763.1 coordinate 1,251,222, forward strand.
GAAAAAAGAATTAGTCCGATTTCTTTTATGAATAAGAGACTATCATTAAGGACGATAAAACCAAAAAGTGCAAAAATCAACATAACATCCTTTCATTTACATAAATGTATTATGCTTGATTTTCTTCAATAACATGACTAATTAGAATGTTACAAATAAACGCTTTACCTACCTATTTCTTGGATACATTTTTATTTTCTTACGTTCTACTTTAACAATAACAACACAATGGAGAATACTTTGTACCTTTAGAAGAATAAAAAATGCGATCAATGCAATCAACAGATATTTCATTTATAAAATTTCTGATAAAAAATGTTTCTATTCAATATAATATTTACCATGTACAAAGGTTACATTTACAGCAATTGAAAATTGCATTGTGGTCATAACTGAAAATGGAAAAAATCTAAAATTTTTACGGGTATTTATACGTAATTCTATATAAGTATTTAATGTAATGCAGTGGTTGCCAAACGAAAAATTCCTTTTGAAGGAAAATCCCTTAAGGCGGATCATATGGTGAATTCGTAAAACTATTGAAGCATTTTACTGCCAGGAAAGTGCAAGATCGTCAAAAATTACAACTACTATACAAATTTTTATTCAATATATTCTTTACGACTTTATCGGGAGTAATTTGTAGAAAAGTTTTATGACTTGTTAAATATACCAAAGACAGTTCACTATTTGCTTTCCTATACATATGTAGTTATAAGTTATTATTGTAATTCCAAATAAATACATAAACGCTTTATTAAAACAATCATTTATTTATACATTTGTATGTATGGATGCGCAACATCTAACATGATTGTTCTAGTTTTGTTCTATCATCGTAAATTGATTACTTCTGTATTTACTATTTACAGTACATACACACACATACCGATGCGTTATTACATTTACATATTAATATAAGCTCATAATAGAATCTGCAACAAAATAAATGATTTTACTTGAACACAGTTCTGCTTCTTCGTATCGATAATTTGTGAAAATACCTGCATTGCTATAAAGGATAAAATATAATAAAAAAAACATTATGTTATATGTTCTCTCTGTGTATTATAAATACAATTGTGTATCCACTACCTCTAGGTACTCGAGTATAGCACCAATAATAGGAAATTTTTACAATAACATCACGACGCTCTGTTTGTATGTGTGTGTACTTTCCATTAGTTTAGATGTTTCAAATGAAAATGTTTTATTCAAAACATAAAATATGGTAAAACTGTTATATGCTTTTTTCTCTCAACAGTTGCATCATTAAAAAAATAGTTGAGCGGAAAGTCACAGAGTGAACATACAGTGATAGAAAAGAGCGCACCTTTATACGTACGTAATTTGTCTAGGTTCAAGTTTATTTCAAAAATATTATTCGAAATAACGAAGTGGAGAAACTCATTTAGTTTAGTATTTGCCGTTTTAACAATAGTCCTTTATGTCAAAAATTCAATATAATACCCTTGAAAAGTATTTCACAAAATTTCTATGCTTCTCCACAGTTTGGAAGATTGTGTTCCTATTCGCCTTTCTGTTTTTGAAATATTGATAAAAAAAACACGACATAAAACTTTTGCAAAACGGTCACCGTGTACATTCGCCGGGGAGATTGTATTGAATTTTTCATTCATGTTTCGCCCATTAAAGTAGGGAATATTAAATAAACAATATGTTTTCTTTATTAAACACGAACGTAAAATTATGTTGTTGGTACGAACAATAAAATCTGTTTTCTAAAATAAACTTAATGAAATTTAAAGAAAAATAAGCGTAAATTTATAATCGCCTTTAAAGTTATTATGTGCAAAATAGTTTGTGTATAATCTAATTTATCAAACTTGATTGTTGAGGAAAAACTTAATGAGATGAATTAAAAGCGCCTATTATAAGAAAATTAAAAGGAAATTTCATAGAATGTTTGTAATATTGAAGAGATACACTAAAGTTAAATGAATTTCACAATGATATTCGTGTAATAGAATCTAAATGACCCATGCAGAATTTATTATGTTTATAAAGAACATAAAAATGTTTATTAATGTCAGTTTTTTTCGAATAGTTTTTTCATTGTGTGAATTCAAAAATTTAATCTTCTTCTCATCAATTAGGTAACAGAAAAAATGTAAGATTGTAAAGATAATAATATCTGGTTAAAAAGTGAGTCATTATTGAAATATTTTCTTTATATAATAAAGTAATTATTGCAGGACATGATATTTGGCATTTAGTTCATCATCTAAATAAATAAACCTTATCAGTGATTCAGTGAAATATTTTATATTTTTGATAAAAGTCTAAAAGTTTCTCATAATTAATAAATAATAATTAAATTAATGGATTTTTCATGCTTGTTTTTAACCATGCTTCATTTACTATTACCCATCATCAGATATTGAATATTTATTATTTAAACTCTGATCACCTCCAGGCAGTTCAAAATAATATTTAAACTCTTTTTTTTTGTCAATATTGCGTTGCTTTACACTTTTAACGAAACATTTTGTTGTACTGTAATGGTTGTAATTTTCAATTTGATTTAAACAAATCGTTTCCACTATTACAATAATACAGTAGCACGTTTCTAGCTAATAATTTTACGCATTTTTGCCCTAATTGCGACCGACAAAAACTAACAACCGTAATTCTAATATACTTAGGTACAATTGTTTCGGTTTCTTTCTATTTCCAAGGAATTCAAATGGCGTCTTTTTGTGTCATAACACATAACATACATGACCATAATGAGGAAATAACATATTAGAGGATAAAATTGCTTAAGTTGTGCATGACTGTTTCTACCATATAAACTTAACATTATTCTTATATTACAAATAGCAAATTAGCTTACTGTAAAAAAATAGAAACTGTACAAACACATATTCTTAACAAATCGTAGGAAGGAAAACAGCTTTAGTGGCATACTTATCAAGCAAATTTATATTTCCTTTAGAGGGTAGAATGAACATCTAGGTTAGGATGTGTAATATGACAGAGGCTGTAAAGATTTTTTCTCCATCTTCACACATTACTGCAACATTTTCACAATTCACCACACACAAAGCAGTTTCTTTTTCCTTTTCTCTCTTCACAAAACTATATAGGTGTATGGACTTTCTCAATGAGCTTAAAAAACATATAAATAACAGTCGAGTGTTTAGAGACAAAAAAAAGCGATTTAATTTCGTCATGTATGTAATAAGTAATAGATTTGCATTTAATTCGTTTGGGAATGATTATTTCATAGGTTGTGGTGCAATAAAACGCAATATACAACAAATAGTACGTGTTTTATAATATATATTTTTTCTGACAAAATTACAGCAATAACAATTTTCATATTAATACCGGATATACATAGCATTTTAAATAAATAAACATAAAAAACACTAACATTTGCATAAACCATACGTGTCAGATTAAAAATACATGCATGGAAATTTTGTTTCTATTAAATATCACACATACATATCTCTTTTTATTGACTCCTGAACATTAGAATCATTTTTTAAAAGTGTCAACTTTATAGAGAAAAAACCGTGTAATTCATTCAAATCTTAAATAGGTGCTACTTTAGCATCATAAATAAGCGTCATATATTTTATGTATTCTCCGTATATATGTGAATACATTTTAGAATTTTCATTCGCCCTCTTTTTACACTGGCAAAACTTGACAGCCTCAATTTTTTCATCAGCGAAACATTTTTAATCTTATTCGCGCGTGTTTTCACAAAAATCAATTCTCTTGTGTAATATACATTTAGGTGTATAGTTACTGACATCCTCAAGAAGCTACACATTATGACATGTATCTATACAGATATTGTGTAGGAAAAAGTAGCAAATATTCTACATTACATCCAATTTTGTGTTTTAAATGTACTCAGTCTCCCGGAAAATATTAGAATGTATTTCGTAGACGTCGTTCTATAGTCCCCATCCGCCCCCTCTTGATAATTATACGATAATAGAGGAGCTATATTTCCGGTTTAATGTAAATAACGATACGAAATTTTTATTGCTGATATGACATTTTTTCTATCTTTAATATCGTCACTTAACGTCATATTTAAGTAGTTTTAGTGTTTAACAATTGGGATAATGAGACTTCAATAACTGTTGTTATTATTTTAATGCGATGTAAATTTTCTACTAATTATATTATGTGTAATAGCAATTAGTTTGTTTCATTAATGAATTTAAATTTATTGTAACTATAAATATAGCTTTATGAACCTATAGTAAATAGATTATTTATTAACTACTTGAAACAGTGTGCTGGTTTGTTGAATAATTTTGTAAAAAATTCAGTCATCGTGTAGGTGGAGATATAGGCACAGACGCACAGAGGCGTCGTCTGGGGGCTGCTTAGTCAAAGGACCTCACATTCTAGAGTCATGGGTTAGTCCTTGTACGGATCTGAGTGGAAATCGCGAACAACTATTAATATAAATGTTTGTAATTGTTTTTTTCTTCGGTTGGGTTTCTTTTTTCATTCCGTTTTTTATATAAAAATAATTCATCCAACTCGCGTCTAGTGAAGTATTTCTGTATTCTCCTCGTTTCGATCTCAAAACATGACGTGATCCCGAAACATAAAACACATCACGTGAGCACGAAACCCAACACACGACTAAAGTCCGAAGTGACATGAGCTCGAAACGACATGAGTTGGAAACTAGATTAATTGGAACAGTAAAATATATGAAAAAATATATAGTTATATATAAAATAAAAATGGTCAAGAGTCGATAGAAAGATTCAAGTTTCTTGTATTTAAGAAGTTTGTGTGCGAGTATGTTTTTATGGGGCAGAGTTTTAAGGGTTAACAATAAATTTCCACTTTATGTATATATGTCAGTTGAAATCGTATAAAAGGGTATACATTTTATTTGACACTTTACTTAAAGTATTTGGCGTTAATGAACATTAATTGTATTCAGACATAAATTTAATTGATAGTAAACTTTTTTCTACTCGAACAAATATTAAACAGAACGTAATTTTATGAACATTCCAGTGGCAATTTTAGCGTAAATAATTACTGTATGTACTGTTCGCACTGATTAAATTCACAAATTTTACTCTGTTCAGCGATTTTCATCGCCCATATATGATATATAATTCTGTAACATCAGTTTTGAACTTGGTTAAATTGACATGGACATAACTTTGTTTTCCCGGATGTATATATACATATAAATACATTATATGACCCTTCATGACATTCTATTCTATATATTGACTATAAGGGCAATTTTACCCCAAGCTACCACATCCTTTAGATATAAAAAATTCGACTGAAAATAATCTTATTTCGGATATGAGAGTATGAGAACGACTATTTTTGCTCCACACAAATAAATTATTTTAAATTTCACTTCACATTATATCCCATGCGTAATTAAATCCGATATAAAACACTTAATATATAACGAAATTTATTACATTTGGACCAATATATCGTTAAACTTGTGCTTTCGTGTAACTAGTCGTATATTTTGTTTTGATTTTTATTTTTATTTGTCGCTTTAAAGAAATATGTTCATTGTAGCTACAATTTGCAATTAATTTAAAAGCTGTATAGAACGATTTAACAAGAAAAGCGATTTTAATTATTTTAGAAAGTTTGATTTGCGTTTTAAAGGAAAAGGTTCAATTAAAAACTGGAGAATTTAAGTGGGAAAACCGCTACCTTAAAAGAAAATACTCAATAAATTACTTGTTCGAAAAGTCAATTCGAAATTCGTTGAGAATTTTTGCGAATTAACACCTTTTGCAAATACAGAAACGAAATTTCCAAATACGAAATATTATAATGTTTTTCCCCGAGTTCTGGTAAGATTTTGAATTAAAACACATATTTTAATTATATCCGGCCAAAATCAACTTCATTAGCAGGAAATTTTAGGATTTAACAATTTTATAACAACCCATATACATATGTATGCATACTTTTTACTAATAAAACATAAAATATTTTGTTGATCATTTCCTCTTAATTAATTACACACAGCATACATTTAGATTTCAACTGTTAATGCTAATCATATTATTGTACATTATGTTAACTTTGTAACTAATGGATTCATTTTAACATTGTGATAAACCTCTATATGGATTTTATTGACCAATCAAACATCTAAAACTTAATCATTTTACGATTAAAAATCACACCGGAAAGAAGAGGTCTACTAAAAATTAATTAAGCCCGCTGTAACACGTTATGGCTAATCTTTTATTGCATACTTTTCGACTAGAATAGATGAGATAAAAAAGCGTTTTCGTATAATAAACTATTGTTCAAAAGTTACAGACACGTGAAATATGAAAATCTCTTTCATGGACTCTTTGTTTCCTATCTCTCTTTCTGTAAACAACTTAGTCGAGATATTAGATATATAATGATGTTTCATTGTCTATGCCAGTTTCATATTAAACTGATATATTTATGTTGATTGTGTGATTATTTTATTAAGGTCATCAGATGGAAATTGATTTATAATTTTGTGCGGAAGTGAAATTTTTTGAAGAAAAACGTACTGTAGCATGAAAAACTTTTCGCTTCGTTGAAATGATAAGTACGATGGCGTTAATTTGTTGTGTTTTTGTAGTTTATTTTATAATAGCATCTTGGTTTATCTTTCAACAATTCCACTAATTTAATTAGATACAGCATGCGTATAACAATTCACTGAACAAATTAGAACAATTGTGTCGGTAACTGACTGATCCAACTAAATAATACACATGCACACATACATAAATATAATCCACATACATACATACATACATTGAATCATAATATCCATCTAAATTGGTGTTCACATCATTTTGCATATATCATTCATGTAGAATGGATACATTTACAACTCACTAAACTGGCTAGCGGTTTAAAGGGTTAACATCTCGTCTGTTCAGCTGTGAAAATTATTTTTTTAAATTATTATATTTCGAAGAGAGGAACAGAGAAAAAAAGCACTGTGAATTGTTTTATTATTTCTGTATTCTGCGTTAGAGAAATGTTTTTTTTATGGGTAATGCTCTATACGATAATTTAATTTCGTTCCTCGTTGGTTTTTGCCGCCCCCAATTTTGGAGACATTTATAACTCCGTGCGATTATTCCAGAATGCCCGAGGCTTTAACAGGAATAGAGGGGCGTAGTCCTGAAATCTGAACCTTACTTGATCCACTCATTTATAGCCAAGCAACCTGTTAGTTTTTTTTTCGTCGTCTCGTACATTTCATTCAACTACTTATTACTCTTTACATTTTTATCCGTCATTGTGTTCTCGACGCATGTAAAGTAAATTTTAATAATGAAATCAATTTGAGATTTTATTCTGGAACATGGGTAGATGGGTACGATTTGGGTGTTGAGTTGTACGTTTTGTGTATAAAAATAAATATTTAATTGCATTATCTATACGAGAGTTTGCGAGGGCTTTACACCCAAAATTGATTAAAACTGAGGTGGAACTTAATTCTGTTTGCAAATTGTTCTGATCTGCATAAAGTACATTTTGTTAGTATTATATAGGATTTGTAGACTCTCCTATGTTATTCTTTAATGTTATTAAAATGTATTTGACTGTTTTTCAAATATAATTTCGCATTTATGATTACTTTAAATTGGTAGTTGTAGTTTTAAATCGAAATCAAGGCAAGTTTAAGCATAGAAAATAAATTGCAAATACACCACAACACCAACAATAATTGAACTTTTTTTATATTTCGGAATAAAAAACGCGTTAACCAAAAGAAAGTTAGATTTTTGTGGGCTTTCATTTACTATTATATGTGATCATAAACCGTACATTTTTAATTGAAGTGTTGTTGGGTGTTTTTTAAAGGCAGCCTTTTTAAAAACATTAATTTGTAAATGTATGTCACTCAATATTGCAACACTATGTTTAAAAAAAAAGCAAAAATCGGTTTTATCTCTTTTGCATTTTGATTGACGGTTAAGAGGAAAAAACGCACATGCATTACTAATATTTTAATTATATTGATTGACTGTTCGGGTTTTAGTTAAATTTCCATGTAACATGCTGTTGGTTTATTGTTTATTACACAATTTTTTTATTGTTATGTGATGGACTGTTTATTTCATTAATGGATTAAAAATAACGTAATACAACAAAAAATCTATTTGTTCATAAAACAAAAATACAGAGGAGGTATGATAAAGTAAATAAAATATTTTTGTTATTTGTGGTACTTTTTGCAAAAATAAATCTTTGTTTTATTGTTCTGTAACGAAAATTGACCATTTGTGTATACAACAACATAATTTATAAATTTGAAATTAACGTAATGAAGAGTTATTACCTATATTTTAACTGAATTGGTTATCACAATGGAACACAATGAAAAATTGAACTACATATGTATACATAGTAATATACTCGTAGTTAGTAGGTACTATGGCTCTAAAGGCAATTGTTTAAATTGTTGTTGTTATTGTTGAGTTGGAAATTGGAAACAAGTAAAAACTTGTTATCCTAAGTATAGACATGATATTAAGTATTCTTCTTTGAAATATATGAATGAGGAGTGCAGATACTTTATGGTTAAATATCCATATGCGTCAATGCTTGATAATAGATTGGTGATAATAAACAAAATGAGTATATTGTTTGTCATTTTCTTTGGAAAAATATGTCTTAATTCAAAATTTGACAAGAAAATTAATAGGAATGTGATTAATTGTCTAATAAAATTACCCTTTATAAATTTATTTCCTTGGCTCTACCACCTGAGTCCTGAGTTATTCTTTTATTTGCACCGCCTGATACAACTAAGATTAAATCTTCGTATAATTTAAATTGAAAATGTTGCAAGTTAAAGAAGAGCAAAAAAATGTTGAAGATTTTTTTTTTGCTGCAACGACCGGAAATTAAATCATTACTGTTTCAATTTTCTACATGTATATTAATAAATAATAAATATGCAAAAATATTTTAACGCTGGGAATAAAGGCTGGGGCGGGCGATTTATTAAATTAAACGATCCGACTTTTTCTCTTAATTGTGTATATACGAAATCTATATGTTATGTATATGTAGAGTGTAGAATTTTAAACGTATTATAACATATATACGTAAATAGTTGTTTGACTTGTTATTGAAATTGTTCTACATTATACTTGATTGCTAATGCATTTGTTTGTATTGATTTCAGGGCCAAATGAGGTGAAATTTGTAAAATCAAAGTGCCGCCATGAAGCGGACCTACCTTGGTATTGTGGTGATGATGGTAGCCACATTGAAACTATCTTCACCATCCGATATAATTCGAACATATTCAGATCCAACAGTACAAGCGTTTAATCATCTGGTTGTGGACAAGAACACGGGTCGCGTATACATTGGGGCTGTAAATCGTTTATATCAATTGTCACCTGACTTGGATTTAGTTGTAAATGAAGTGACTGGCCCAAAAATGGACTCGTTAGACTGTTCAGTGGTCGAATGTACATCGGTTGTAAATAAGAAATTAACAGACAACGTAAACAAGGCACTAGTAATCGATTATACGACGACGAGGTTAATTGCTTGTGGTACTTTGACACAAGGGATTTGTACAGTGAGAAATTTACACAACATATCGGATGGGGCGTTTGAAGTACGTGAGGCAGTTGTTGCAAACAATGCAACAGCATCCACTGTTGCGTTCATAGCACCTGGACCACCGAATCCACCTGTATCGCAAGTTATGTACGTTGGTGTCACATTCACCCTTGGCTCACCATATAGATCTGAAGTGCCAGCGGTCAGTAGTAGATCTTTGGATAAAGAGAGAATGTTCGCAATTGCCCGAACAGCTGTCACTACCGGTACAAGAATGTTTGCGAATTCTTTAGCAAGAGAACGTTATCCCATCACGTACGTTTACGGATTCGCATCTGAAGGCTTTAGCTATTTTTTGACCACACAAATGCAACATACCGCATCTGGCCAATTCATAAGTAAATTAGTGCGTGTTTGCCACGATGATGAGAATTATTATTCGTATACTGAAATACCAATTGATTGTACAAGTATTGCTGAAGGTGGTAGAAAATATAATTTAGTACAGGCAGCGTATGTTGGCAAAGCGGGCTCCGATTTAGCATCCGATTTAGGTATTACTGCCCAAGATGACGTTTTATTTGCTGTGTTTAGTGAAAGTGATCCTGTGATCAGTAATAAACCATCTGACTTGTCAGCATTGTGCGTGTATTCATTAAAAGCTATAAGACGTAAATTTATGCAAAATATTAAACATTGCTTCAGTGGTAAAGGGCAACGAGGTTTAGATTTCATATCACCGAGTCATCAATGTGTACCAACGGTGAGTAAATTCGCATCTTTTTATTTTCCATGTCCATTCCTCCACCACCACCGGTTGTCATATTACATATGTATGCGTCAACAACATTAAATTTACGGATAATGATTTAAAAGGACCGTAAAGTTAATATCCATTTATTTACATATGGTAACGCAGTTTTGCAGCATTTTGTTGTTAAGCAAATTTTTTTGCCTCTCTGTTTCTCTATTTTTGTGTAACTAACTGTACACAATTTATCCGCGTCATTTTTCTAAACAATATTTTACCCAATAGTTAAACATTTTTATTTATGATTCATATGTGGTTGTATAATTTATTTAAACAGTATAAATTCATATTTCAAAATAGGTGTGTATTCAGGCAAGAAACGTGGGTATTGTATTAAATGAATTTTTTTAAATATCCTTCTCTCATCTGGTTTGGAAGTTTTACTCTATAATATTGTTTTTTATTTCACTATTTCAATACAATTGTGTGTGTGTGTGTGTGCGTAAAATAAAAATTGAAATGTAAATTATTTTTACATTAAGCAATTATGCAATTATGCTATGAATGTTGGTGGCTTAAATAGTCGTAATATCAAAACAGTTGTAAATAAAACTAAGTAAAAGCAACAACCACGTCTCTCTCGTCTAAGCAAAATAAAGGAGCTAAAGGCTTTTAATCTTACGCTAGAATAATTATGAAGATTTCTTTGTTAATTTGATGATAGGTAAATCTGTAGCCTTTTTAGTACCGGTCGTACTTAGTATTTTTTCTCTTCTCTTCCAAGTCAATAAAATAAAACGTTTGTAAAGGAAATATGAAATTTCTTCTCTCTCAAGGTGAACTACATGACTGGTTATTAGAAAAGTATAAATATTGTAAGAAATATCAGTCTTTAAGTCTCGAAAGAAAAATCACTTCTATACCATTTCACGTTTAAATGTGAATGATAATTATAATTTATTTATAAAATTACTTGTTCTCATTGTTTGTGATGATTCATTGTTGACACATTTATTGTCTTATCACAATAAAGTCTTGAGTAATCGCCTTCGATATATAATATTTCAAAAATATAAAGGAAATGTATGTTTCCATACTTCCATAATGATAATATCATTCTTGGGACTACTACTACTCCAAAATATGATATTTTAATGTTTCAATCTTTCCATGTATTGGTGTGGCTTTACTTACAAAACTTATATCACTATTATAGCCAGAAATGGACATTATTTTATGAAAGAATTCCTATTATTAAAGCACAATAAATTATTTATTGATTAAAGTTGTGAATGCTGGGAATGTTTTTTCCTCACATTATTATTTCCATTATATTTTGTTGGATGGATATGATAAGCACAACAATTATCATTAAGGCAACCGTTTTTATTAAAAGTAAATGCACTCTCCCATTTAGTAGAAAACCTAAAGCAATGGATGATTGGGGATGGGGGGGAGGAATAACAACTTGAAGATGGGTGGTTGAAAAGACATTATTATTGGTTTTATAAAAGAGCGCTTCACCTTTTTTTCTGCAGCTTTTCTATATTCTTAGAGAATAAGAAAAAATACTCCACCCCTGTTTTTAAGTATGAGATCAGACATGAGAAGCATCTTTTATTAAAAACGTTACGTTTTCGTTTAGATGAGACTGTGTGTGGCTGGTGTGTGCTGGCTCTAGCTGTGGCTCTGCTGCTGGCCTGGCTGGGAGGCGGTGGTGGATATAAAAATGTTTATTCTTACGGGTAAGTTTTGTTGGCCGTGAATATATACATACGGTCGACGGTGGTGTGGTGGATATATAGAATTGAGTATATAAGTGCGCACCGGCGTCGACGGACGGCTGGCAAAAGGACGGTAGCGGCTCTATTGCCTCCGGTATTGATCGAGCGGCGCCGTACTGCCGTCAGGACTCTGGATCAGGAACCTCGCCATTTTCCAAACCCGGTTCTCTATCTTTCTCCTTGCAGCGGTCCTGACGGCTGCCTTGCGGTTCGTCTCAGCCTCGTGCTCAACCGGTGTCCTCATCCATTCAAATCCCAACCTTCATTTTATATACCTGAGACCGAACCGAACACCGAACGAGTTACAACTTGTAATTGCCTGCTATTTTGCCAACCAACACACAAATCCAATATATAGAGAATAAGCCAGAGCCAATACACACATCACATTTCATCATCATGTCTGAAATTCAAAATTCTAATTTATGATTTTATTTACTTTTATTGAACAGGTGCTTAATTTTTTTCCAACTTCAACTTCTTCTTGTCAGTAAACCAATAAATAATGATTAAATTTATAATACAATATAGCACACATGAATATAAGTGAAATAGTGTTGGTAAATATTTAAATTAACATATTTTGGAAAGACCATAGACGAATGTAAATAACCACAAATTTTTATTACTTGGAAGAATTTATTCGAAAGAGATTATTTTGTATCGGAATATACGTTATATATATACAATTTTTTTTAGTATCGATTTCACATTCCTTTCACATTATTTCACCTGAATAACATTCATTTTCCCTATTCCAAAACCGTTATTAATTATTAATAACCGGCAATTTTATTTTATTAGTTTGGAATAAAGCGTTGCATTTTAAGCTTTTAAAACCCATCCACAAATAAATGTAACTCTCCCATTTTTCTTCCTATTTTTTTCACAAATAAAACATATTTATACATACAAATTTATCGATTTCTTTTAGTTCTTATTTAAAGTACCTACATAGACGATAGAATTTAAAATGAGAACACATTCCGAATTGTGGGGTTTATTTTCTTATTTAAATCAGTATTTTTATTATAAGTGTTCTTAATAGTTTTTCTTTTATTTTCTTATCTATTTTCTTTTGTTCAACCGAATTTTATTCAATCGCATTCGATTATGTATTAAAATGATTTAAAATATTCTGATGCAAACCGTGTGCTTTCTTGGTTTTATGTATAATAGTAAACTTGAGAAAACACTTTACGTATACATTATAGATTTCAGACAATAAAATTCAATGTTTGTATGTAGGTTAGATGAGTGCTTACCTAAATGGTAGAGAACAGTAATGATTTCTATAAATTACATTGCAAAAAGAATTTTATGTGTATAAAAGGAAGAAGAAATATTATTAGATAACACTATGTGTTGTAGGTGAAGCCCACATACATGTCTATTATACTCTCTATTTATGTATTATCCACCAATCCACTACACATAAATAAGAAAAATAAACATCTGTTATTTAATATTATTATCAATCCTTTGTATTTGAATCAACAATAAGTGACACACAAATGTTATTGTTTAATATTATCTATTGATCTAATTTTATTTGTACAATGTCGAAATAGTGTTTTTTTCGAAATGAAAAAGGAAACTATTCGGTTTGGAAAAAAAAGATCAAAGCGATTGTCGATAACGTTTTCCGACAAAATTAAAGCTCATTTTAGTGGCAGTTATTGAAATTTTTCAAACCTGCATACTTTTTTTTCGAGCTGTTTTTGTGTCCAGATAAAGCGCTATTAGCCGCGGCTCTTTTCATTGGTAAAATGACATTTATCCTAAAAACCAGCAAGGTTTTTATTAATTTCGCCCTCTTTACTTGCCATCAATATACATTTTCTCTTAAAAAACTGATTATTAAACTCCTTACTTAACAAAATAAAGGAAAATTTATGAAACGGTTAAAAGTATCTTCTCAAAAAGAAATTTTTTTCATAACAGCTTTAAGTAAATTCATAATTTTTAATAATTTTAAAACTTCATATTTTATGCCACAGAAGACGCATTTTAGTTTATAAACTGAATAATTATGTAAAGTGCCAAAGTGTGGAGAATGGGGTAATTTTAAATGCATTGTAGGCGTTATTTCTAGTCTTCTGGACTTTGTACTGAATACATTATGATTTTTTCCTGAATTTATTATAGCTATATGGTAAATATTAATAATTCAATTAGTTAAGACTGCTGTACGATCTAATAAAATTGTTTAATTGTACAATTAATGCGCAATTCTCTGTCGTCAACGTTTCATTCATTAAAATTTATGAATGAACATTTTTAAAAATAGAATTATTGACTTGGAGAAAAGAAAAACTTAATTAAATCATAAAGACTAGCCACCACATAGAAGAAATCGTAAAGTTCTGAGGAATTTCTAAATGCATAGCGCAATATTTTACGGTTGTTTAAGTAGGCCCTTGGTTATATTTTATATTTATGTTTAGTACATAGTTTGGTACATATGTGTGTAGCGAAATAATTAAGAGGAGCTACTTAGTTCTGCATTTGTGTGTATTTTCTCTGAAAGCCAGCTGTACTTATTATATACACTCGTTACAAGTACATGTTAGAATATAAAAATTATTTTAACGTAAAATATTTACACTAAATAGCTCGCATATAAACTCACCCTACACATGCATATAACATGGCACGAAATTCACAATTTCATATCTTCTCTTTAACAAAAGTTATAATTAAACATATAGAACGTACATACAATATTAATACAGAATTGATATGGTAAACATAATTTAAATTTATCACGCAGTATAATATTGTTTAGAATCATCCTGGGGACATTCAAGTTTTACACTGTTGTACATGTAACACAATACAATATTACATAGTACTTATGTATAAATGTTGTTTGTTTGGTACAAAATCGTCAAAGGGCAAAGGACCAAAGATACACATATATGTACTTGTTTTCCATAATATTCAAAAACAATTTCCAGTACTAATCAAATGTGTTGAATTTTTCTAACATTACAAAGTGAACAATGGCTTTGTTGCCTTCTTGTAAAATCTCAAACAGACAAATATGTATTTTAGGTATTTGAAAATTTAATTTTCAACAATAGGATTTCTTGCATTCTCGTAAAATGAGTGTTTCCCAAAGCATTAAAGAAAGTTCAGGTGTAGAAAGGTTCAATTTTATAGCAGATGTATTTTATTGAATAGGAAATATGTGAAATTTTTATTAGTAGTTCTCTTGAATTATTTTTCGCTCCTTTCACATACACACAAACACATAAATTTGGACTGAAACATATTTTTATTAATTATTTTCAAGCTTGACGAAGAGATAAAAGAAAAAACAAAGCAAAGCACGGTATAGGTATATATTTATTGAATTTTGCAGCTGTAAAATATAGGAATATAATTACAGCTGCAGGATATAATTGTAATATAAATATAAATACCACCCGCTTATACGTATATGTAGATAAATATATTCTTATTACAGCATGGATGTTGAAAATTATAATTTACCATCTTAAGTAAAAAAATTACACAAACGTACATTTATATTATATATTATGATGCCTATACCAGTATGTACTACATGTATAATTTCGCAATACAGACAACATTCATATGTATATCCTTTTATAATATGTTATATAAAATACTTATTCGAAATAAATAAAAAAAAGTAATGAAAATATACTCGTATATAGTCAAACCCGTAAATCCGAGCGTAAATCTTTTTGAATTCATTAAACTAGCTTTTATAATACAAGTTTATAATTAATAAGAAGTCCTATATTTAATAATTAAAAAAATCTTTGTGTAACAAATTTTTCCATCGTTAATTATATTTTGGAAAAAAATTATGTGAAAATTTAATTTGAAACTTTTATGGAATGTTGAAAGTTTTAGTCTTTTAATAACTCAATAAAAATCAGGTTGATATAATAGAGTAGGTAATATCGTTTTAAGAAACATTGGAATCCTATAAATAAACCAACAAAACGTATCGATGCTTTATGCAAAGAGGAAAGCGAAAAAATGTGAAATGTATAGGAAGCTGTCAATTTAATATCTATTTTCAAATAGCTATTGTTACTGTCTAATGTAATAATGTCATATATTCCAAAGTTTGAGCAAAAATTGTGTTATAAAAGTGGAAAATGGCAACGTAAAACTATCTGAACGGTTTCATTTTTATTTATGAACGGTTGCGATTATATTGGCGTCTCTCAAGAATGTCACTAAGAATACTTTTCTAACCACATACAATGTATCTTTAATGCGACTCTTTGCACCATAAAAAAGTAAAATTTTTACCATTTTCCTTAACCCAGAAACGATTTTTTATTGTCTTAGACGGTTGATTTATGTGAAAACAAATAAGGTGTAAATTTCGCTTCGGGGTGGTCAAGTAAATGAGTTTACAATTTAATTTATTGTTAATTAAACCGGATGAAAGGAAAAATCATACAGTTTTGATAAATATTTACTGCGAGGGGGGCTTTTTAAAAATTCCTCACACATGTTGTTGCATAAAGTCATAAAACGATATTGTGATGAAAATGTCATAATGATTTAACAATAAACTACAACTGATGATATTTTATAACTAATAAAATTTTATTATTCTTCGGTTAATCCAGGTGTTTTAACTTTATACTTTTATTATTATTTCCCACACATACGCGTATGTAACATATTGAATTATATCTATTTAAAGCATGTACACGTTCTTTTTTCAGCGCGAAATTATTAAAACAATAAATGTTTATTGTGTGGCTTGCAATTAAAGTACCTATGTACATTACTGCACTCGTATAATTAAATTTAAGGGGAAGATTGATGAAAAAATATGCAATATATGTATGTACAATATAAAACCATGTGATAAATTTATTATTTTTGTTTCCTTATAAAGGAATGCTGTTTTGAGGTATTTATTTGCCCACAATACGTTCAATACAACAGTTATTGTTCCCAGGCTACATT
The DNA here is from genome assembly GCA_963930825.1 of Silvanus unidentatus. Lineage (NCBI taxonomy): Eukaryota > Metazoa > Arthropoda > Insecta > Coleoptera > Silvanidae > Silvanus > Silvanus unidentatus. The sequence continues at coordinate 1,268,307 of OZ005763.1, forward strand.
CAAGATTAATTTTCTTCATTCTCGAGCCTTTGAAAGCAATTTGTTATTTAAATAACATTTTTACAACTTTATGACAATAATTCGTCTGTAGACGTTTTGTTATATATACCGCACAAACACACACATTCACATAAAAATCCGCAATATATACTCGTTTAGGGGTTGAAAAAAGGGGTATCCCTTCCGTACAATTGCAATATAAAAATGTTTTCTGCCTATTATAAAATTTTAACAATATGATGTGCCTTTTTTCATTCTGCATGTGTATCAGTAGGATTTTAATTAAAAAAAATTCGCCAAATATGTTTGGCGTCCATAAAAATTTTGATTATTCAAAAATTTCACAATTATTTCGGTATTGGATGTTCCTATTTGATTTTCTATTAACTTTAATTAAGCCGTTTTATGATGCAACAATTTCGCTAAATGTAAAATGTATTTTTTTGAAAAAAAAGTATCATTTTATATTTGTATAAGATATAATTACATAAAGGTCAGTGTTATTTAATTTCTGGGCCGTATTTAGTTAAAATTATGTTGTTAGCCACTTTCATATTTATATTGTTATTTACTTTGATGTTAGCCGTCTGGTTTTTAGACTAATTAGTGTTTTATAAGAGAAGAAAATCTTTTTTTTCAAACTGGTATCCCCATAATATTTGAATATTTAAGTACTTAAAAGTGTTTCTCATATCTTATGTTATTTGAATTTTATGTAATTAAGAAGAAATTATTTAATTAAATTTTAATTTAAAAAATTAAACGATTTTATATTTATGGCTAATATCGTACATCTTTCACTTAAAAACAATTAATTTAATGTGCTGTCGTTTTTTAAAAAAAAACATTTATTGGTGTCGTTCCGCATGGGTTAAAATAAATAATAATAAAATCGAGAGTGTCTAAAAAGCTGTAATTTAATATCAATTATTGATTGAAGCAAACAGAATCTCTTGTGTATATTTTTATTAATTCTCTCTTGCGTAATAAATATTAATGTGACAGAAAATTACTCAAGTTACAAAATAAACAAAATGTTGTTTTTCAAAGGAAATTGTTGACGACCAGGTAATATTAGTCCTCTTAGTAATCTCTCAGTTTTATTCTACCTTTTATATATTTAGGCACTTTTGTAAAACGTATATCTGTTTAAAAAAAAACAATGACGTTATTGTAAGTACAGACTGATAACCGATTCGTGAATTCAAATTTGAAATTCTCCTTTCTTAATACGAACTGTGGGAAAGAAACAGATCCAAAGTAGACGGAACGAAATCTAAATGGCTTTTCTTTTCCATTGAGAATACTTTGGATTGAAAAATCATCAATATGTAATCTTTTAGAAATTCCTTTTCATTTTATATTATTTAACTTTTAAAGAAAATACGAGACTATAGTACGGACTTGTAAAACCACTAATATTTCATATATAATTTTCTACTTAGTATGTTGTATGTTAGTATGTGTGTTTCTAGTATAAATTTCTATATTCTCTTTTATCTCATAATCAAGCATAAATAATGCTAGTGGATAGTATTTCAAAAACTAGATAAAGATAAACTTGTGTGTATATTTTCAAGAAATAGATCTTAACTTTACATTATATTCTGGCGTATTCTGGTCTTGTATTCATAAACCGGATGCCTTTAATCCTCAAATCTTTGTATTTAAATAATATACTCAATAATAGAGAGAGATTCATTTTATTTCTATCCACTTGTAGGTTTAACTAAAAAACATTGGTAATTGAATATTTATCGATTAGCAATACTAGACACAAAGAAAACAGTATGGATCGTGTAGGAAAGTTGTGTAAAAGAAATTTCATTACACTACTTTAAAAGAAAAATGTTTTATATCTATTTACTTAACCGAAATCCAGAGAAAATAATTTAATAAAAAAAATACAAAATCTAGCTGGAGTAAATGTTGGGGAATATCATCGTTCGAAGCACACAAAATGTGCTCCTTATAAATTGTACTTGAAGAACTAACTAAACTGACCTGACTATATATCCCACAGCTTGAACATCTGTAATTTCTTTCTAAGAATAATCTCATCAAATACATAAAAACCAGATGACTTACTTCTAAATCTTAAATTTAATACTTGAGTCGTATACAAAATTAAATTATTATTATTCCGCTAAATTAAAAAAACGAACACAATTTCATACAATCTCTCTTGTTCTTTTTCTTATTTTGGAGAGCATAAAAATTCGTCGTTTCGTTGCTTTGCTTTTAAAAACAGAACGTATGTTCGAGTTTACTTGTTGGATTTTATTGTAAAATCTTTTACAATGACCAGTTATATGCCTGCAGAAGGGCTACTTTGGGTGTGGTAAATACAGACAAGGGAGACCAGCAAAGCAATAAAACATGTCAGTAAAAGTGTTGCTTATTTTCATAATACAACCCATCAGGGGAAGCGGTACAAATCGATTTGTAAATGAAAAAAATTTCTTATTATATATAACATTACTTCTGCTAGATTAAAATTTCATCTTTCATGTAATTTTTTTTATATCCATGTACGAACGGTATGGGAAAACGTGGATAGGGATTAGGGTATATGCTCGTGTATAGCACACACATCTATATATGGATAGTATAGGTGATTAAATTTTATATTAGTATTTTTCAAATTAATTCTCTCTCTCTCCCTTACATTCTTCCCCCTCCGGTACTTTGTAATATAATTCCAGTTTTACAATTTCGGGTATTAGTGAATCTGTCAATAGTTTTTATCAACACGTGTTGTTCAAATAAAAGAAATAGACATATGGTGGATTGTTCAAGTGGAAGGAAATAGGTATAGGTGGTGGAACATTATACAAGGGTGAGAGAGCATCCTGTTCTGTTTTCTCTAAGGTTTTTGATGCTGCTACCGCCTGATGCTATTGCCGTTGTTGTTCACTATTACAACTATACTGCTGTTACAGCCATTGCTGCGAAAATGTGATCTCTGAACGTGCTTTCATTTTATAGGCATAGCTTTTGCTTCTGTTTACGTTGGAGTTATTTTATTTACTGCCTTTTTTCCTCTCCCGCATGGCACGATTGCGATATGAACACAAATTACGATAAATAAATATTACATAAAAAAACAACGATGTGTTTAATCTAGTTCTCATAATGTACTTTAGAATTTTTCTAATACTGAAAAATATCAAAGGCAGACAGACTACTCGTAAATTGATTTGTATTGAACAAGACACAAAATTGATCCACTCAATTATACTAACAAGATTTAATTAATTGTAAAAGAGAAGAAAGTGCACATTTACCGGTAATATACGTGATATATAAATAAGACAAATTGTTATAGTCTTTAAGCGATAGATAATTTGTAAAGGTCATGTGGATGGAAAAGAATGTGGAGGAAAGTCAAGAAATATGGTGGGAAAGGGTGCCAGAGGGAAGACGAATTAGTTTGAGAAATAGCTGAACGCGAATAGAAGGGTGTATGAAGGTTGATGAAGCTAGAGAGATGTGTCAAGATATAGAAGACTAATAGTTGTTGAGATCTTTCATATTATTGTCGTGAAAATTTCCATTTGGAAGTCAGTTGAGACATTGCTTATACCACTTGTTTTATATGTTTAATTAACCAATTAAAAAAAAATCCCTTTTATTTCAGGGTAGTTTACTACTTAATTGTTAACTATTTAGGTTTATATCCTGAAACAGACGTTTATAAGGACTCATTTGTATAAAACAATTCTATATATAAACGTTTATAGATATTTGCATTTATTTGACGTTATTTATTTAACACTCGAGAAATTTTATTGACACTTTCAATTCCATTTAACACACAAGTTTATTTCTTATCTAAGTGTCTTAGAATAGCCTCATTTTCTTCTCTTTATTGCATTTATTTAATTATATTTCTTTGTGATTTAAAAAGACACAAGGGATATAATCAAATCAATTCCTCAATGTTTGTCTGTTCCTTATGTACATGGATGTAGAGTTGTTATATATGGTGCCATTGCCAAACACAATTTAAATAACATTCTCACAAGACCACAATGCAAAACGTAGTAATGTCAGTGTCAGATTAACCTATGTTAGATTGTCTCAAGAAATTGCTGTTAAGACCACAAAACTACTAGAAACTGTGTTAGAAACAAATATTCTCTAGAGACAACAAAACAACTTCTCAAATATATTTTAAACTTACATAGCTCGACTGTAGTTTTAAATTCTTTGTATTTTAAAGTTGAAATAATAGTTTGAAAAGTTTATGAATATATTGCTGGATGAAAATTAAGTCAAGTAACTAGCACATAAATTTTATTATGCGAATAATAAGCGAAGAAAGAAAAAAATTTTAGCTGCTCTCAAAATTTATATACTCAATATTGATTACTATAAAATTAATCCCAACAGTATTGGGGCGCAAAAGAGAATTTATTATTTATTAATTATTTAATTAATGGTGTAGGCAATAATTTTATATTATATCCTACAGATAATTGGAATTGTATACTTATAAGTCAGTTTATAAAAACCTGTTTCCTCTCTTATAGTAATAAATTTCTGGCGAAATGTATTCCAATTAATGAACTTTTACACCATTAGAATACATTATATAGTTTTAAACCAATTCGTGGTATTATTGACAAACCGTTGCCTACCCCTCTGGGATATGCCCGCTTGGCACAAACTTTCAAAACACTTCAACTTCTATACCAATTCAATTTAGTAACAATATTTAATTCCTAAAATTGCCACGAATATACACAATCTCTCAATTTGTCAAAATACTTATAAAAAACATATATACACATAGAACGAATCATTTCCAATAAGTACAAAAACATGTTTTTTGTTTCTCATATATAAATATAACAAACTGCAGAATAGTTTTATTGTAGTCCATTGTTATTGGAAATTTTCGGTATTTTGCATTTATTGTTTGGTATAAAACAAACAAATAAAAATAATTAAATTAAACAAATACGCATGTTCAAAAAAAATGGTTGAATTATTTTATGCGGTAATTATTAAAAGGTGTCTTCTGTTAATATAAATTAAATATTTAGGATGAACATTCACTGCTGTTGGGAGAAACGAGCCTGTAAACTCAACTTTGTGTACGTGTACACCATAGTGCTACCCTTACACATGAAACTTTTCATTATAAAAACCCTCATGCAACTTATACTTTGTATTATCTATTATAAGGTAAACTTCGTACACTACAGCAAAGGCAACATTGTGGTATAACTCTTAAATAAAAAATGATTTTTACATAAACAAAAAAATATCTCCCAACTTTGCACATAAATTTACATTGTGCCTCTCTTATATCACAGTTTCTCTAGTATTTTTTCCACCAAAAAGAACCACACACTCCACTTTTTGGCTGGTTTCGGAAACCATATGACGTCATTTAAGTGTTCAACTTAAATAAATGAAAAGTGTCATTTTAAAGCCTTTCCCCTAAATGACCATCATTTAATTTTTTTTATCTTTTATAATAATTGCACTGGGATTGTATTTGTGTTTGTGATTGTGATGAGGGTGAAGTGCTGTTTACTTTCCACACTTTTATATAATTTTTATAAATGAGAGAACAGAAACGGAAACAGAAGGCAGACAAGTAGAAGTTGTGACCAGTAGGTATATGAAAAATCGTTTGTAGAATTACAATTAATAAAAGTATGTGAACGTTGTAGAAAATTATGAACATTTTCCAAGAACTGGCGCTTCAATTTTTCTGCAAATTTCACACTGAATTCGAAGAAACGGGAAAACCCCTTTAAATTGGAAATGGAAATAGTCAATTCTCGAAATTATGATTTCTTTCCATGAAGTGGCGCTTCATTTTTTCCGTGAATTTTGAACTGAATTCTTAGACACGACAAAAACCCCTTTTTAAATAAATATAAATACAAAAAGTGCGACAATAAACTGCTGGTAAAACTAAATAAAGTATGTATACGTTGAATAAAATGGAATTTTATTGAAATCGATGAGGAGAAAGAAATTTATCAGTTTTGCTCGCTAGTCAATATCCTGAAGAATGTCTTATAAATGTGTTTTGAAGCAAATGGGGGAGGCTTTTTGATTATTGTCCTACTTAAGTTTATTCACATGTCAACTTGTGTGTGTGAGTGTGTTGGAATTATTTATGTTCGGTGCAAACGTTCTCGAAAAATGCTTTTTTCCATTTAATATGTCTGTCAGGTTGCAAGGTTGTATAACTGGGGCACTATAGTATACGAATATCATAATATCTTCGCCAAACGACGGTTATGCTATATTCTATAATGTGATGGTTGCCAGCATAGGTGTGGGTGAATGGCCATTTTCTTTTAAATTGATATAAACGATCGTAAAACGTGCAAAACGAAAAATACAACAATTTGTTATTGTTGCTGGTGCATTGAGTCAGCAGAAATGTTTTTTTACTATTACTAAATAAAACTAACATCTCTATTTGTCGTGAAAAATGTTCTCCAAAAATTTTTATCTACTACAATTTTTCCTTTAATATCTGTGTGAGTATGTGGAGGAGTGTTGGGTTTGTTTGAGTCTTTGAGTGTGTACGAAAGTATTGGCAATTGCAATAGATATAAAACGTATAGTCTGTGATTGAAATAGACGATTTCATTTAATTTGAAGCATGTTGTGAAGTGTGCAGACATTTCATACAACCAGACCATCATCTAAAGGGAAAGAGAGGGAGAATAAAAGAGAAATGGAGAGAACAAAAAAAAATAAAAGAAAAAGAAAAACTTTCGAAAAACCGTAATTGTCGGAAAGAAGTATAAGTACATTTTCCATACGTAAATGTATAATTAAAAACGGTTAAACATATCTAATATATAAATTCCGAATCTTCCTTTCCTCCCTTCTAGACTCTCTATTGTCTGTCTGTAAGTTTGTATTTGTGTAATTATACTCGTCGTCGTTATATTAAATAGTGCATAATATGAAAACGTACTTGATATTTATTAAAATTCCATTCGTTCGAATTTGAAAGTATATTAAATTTCATGAAAACTGAAACTTTGTATAACGCGTCCACAATAACTCGTATAATATTGAATAGTAGCAAATAAATATCGATGTTTTCTAACGTTGCTTTTCGCTTGTACAAAGTGTATAAGTGTAAGCAGTTGTACCTATATATATCCATATAACACGAACCTGTGCTTTTACTAGTTTTAAAGAGAGGAAAAGGGTTGCGCATACGTTCTGTGTCATTTTATTCACATTTCTAACTTCCTTCTCAGCAATCATATACAATAGTGAAATTTGCTGAATCTAACCGGCTGTCAATGATTTATAGTTTATATTTTCTTTTCTATAGAATATCACCTTTTTTCACCAATCACTCCTCTCTCTTCTATTTCTTTCACTAAACAACATATTTTTTTGTCATCAAGTTACTTATATTAAACAGTTAAACCGTAATTAGGGAGAATTTGTTACGCAATTAGAAAATTTTCTACTTTGCTGAGTAGCTTCTTCAAAAATCATTTACTTCGTCAAGAAACCAATATAAATCGATTATAATACAAATCCAATATTAAAGTTATTATTTTGTTTTTACTTTACAAACTAATTATAAGGAAATTCGAATTAATTATCTTGCTTTTTCTAAAAAGCTTTTATATATAATTTGCGTTTTTTTAAGGAAGAATTTCAAATTTATTTTCTTCGCCCATTTAAATTTAATCGTTTGCTTTTTGTAAATCGCATAAACTTTTTCCCTTTTAATAAATGAGATGATTGTTGCTTTTATTGTCCACCTACCATTAATTTATTTATTATTAAAGATTTTTTAATTATTTATGCTTTTAGAAAAACATTTTACTAAGTTTAGGTGGACTTTTTCTATACATAATGCTATTGAAATAATAATTATAATATATTATTCGGTGTTGTGAACACTTTAAGAAAATTATTCATCCATATATAGTATAGTATTTAATTTAAAAAAGCTCGATGTAACAATTTCCAATAAATACTTAACACTTTTAGCAAATCATCGATTTAAATTGTTATTTGTATTATATGAATTAAAAAAAATGGCTGGATTTTTTCTCTCTACAGGCAATAAAGAAGCACACATTTTGATATTGTTTTGATAATATTATTCATTAAAATTGTCTAAGCTAATTATATGTATACATATATTTATTTATTCACTACATATACATATGGTATATGTGTACAAATAACATATTCATTTGTACCGGTTAATTTAATAAATAAAAACGAATTATGTATACCCTAACATCTATAAATTATGTGTGTTCAATAGGAATTTTGTTAAATAAAATAAAATTATATATAAAATAGAATTGTTGAATTTGCATAAATGTTTGGTATTTAGTTGTTGGTGGAGTGATATTCAAGTGTAAATTTAGATAGAATAATCCAGTGCTATCTTTCTAAAAACCCCCTTTGACTTTAATTTACATAACAAAACCGGCAATGTTCTATTAACACTCCTTACACTACCCCCCAAAACATTAATTCAATGCATTTTATTTTACTCCTAAAATAACCTGTCAAAGTTTTATCAGACATCTTAATTTGGCATTTGTCAAATGTCATCCCTATACTTAACTAAAACTATTAATATACATAATAACAGAGGAATTGATGATGAAACATGCACTAGGTGCGAAATAACATGAACCAAAGACGATTTTAAGTATATACATTGTTCAAGTAAACTTTGACTTTTCCGCCAGATGTTGCTGACATTACTTGCTTTTGCGATGGTTCTGCCTACATGTTACATACCATATACTACCAACACTGGGTATACTGGGTTTCAAATTGCAAGCGTTCCTTGCTTGAACGCAGCCAGAATTACTGAATAATAGTATCTATACTGCTTTTCATAGAACCTTACAAATTTTTACAAACGATGCTCCGCCTACTTTTACACTAGCGAAATTTTTATGCGCGGGAAATTTAAAAACGTATTTATTTTCCAAACATTTTTACATATGTTTTGAGTTGTAGCTTAAAACTACGGGTTTAGATAAATTATTAATATTGCAAATTATAATGTAGAAGGCTTAATTTCGTTTTATTTATTACTTATGCAAATTTAAATTTTTAAATCTATACGAAATTATTTTAGCTATGTGTTTCGGCTTCTATTTCCGAGCATCTAATTGGCTGTTGCTAAAAGTGAACATAACCTCATTTGTAAGGTTCTGGGAAAAGCAGTATAGTTCGTGGCCCGGACAAAACATTGTTGCCAATATTCTATGGGATATCTCAATCTTAGTCTACTTTTACTTGGTATACTCATCCATCGTTTACCTTTTAATACAAATATTTACCTAGATTTTAAACATATATTTATGTGAGTGGTTATAGTTTGAGGTTTTGATCTGTATTTTTGTATTTTGGTCAAAAATCTACACATAAAATGTAATATATTTGTATATAACTGAAGTTTTACAACCGCACCCGCTCATAAACGTTGAAAGAACATTAATTCTCTTATTTTAATTGCTAAAACCCTATATTATATTGTGAAAAGAAGGTATAATCATTAAATGACCATAAAAATACATCAAGTGAAAATTTTTATTACATAATCTCGTCAGTGGGAGTACACTTAAAAATCACATATAATAGGAAATCTTTAAGTGCATGTATTTGATTGGACTGCACACAGAGTGTAATGATTTTAAAAGGAACAAGAAAACTCCTCTAAATTATTTCTTCCACACCACACAAACATAATTTTCCAGTGAGTGTTCATCTTTTTTCCCCAACAACTCTCCGCTTCCACTATTTATCTCGCTGTTCTCTATTTTCCAGTAAAAAGGAGTTTTTTCATCTCATATTTAACCGTAAACAAGAGAAAAATTAACTGCACAATGTAAAATTATCTTCTCACTCTTGTACTGATAAGCATTCTCCTGCAAAATATCTTTACAGTAATTGTTAAATATTTTTTCCCTCTTTTCACAGCCAGCAAAAAAAAAGTGTTAAGACTTTGTAGTAATGTTTTTTAACAACAAACAACACAAACCCTGAATGATAAATGCTTTCGATGTCAAGGAGAGTTTAATTTTTCAACAAAAACCACGCACTCCTCCGCAAAGAACACAAAATAAAGTTAAACTAACAATAACAAATGTTTATTTAGAAAAATATGCATTTGTCAAAGTGTTAAAAGGAGCAACTCTTGAGTATTCCTATTTGAGCAATTGAAAGTTGTCATGTTGTGAAACCATATGTAAGAGTATGTACTCGTATTTCCAATTCCGATGTACTGATACATTCTCATTTTAAGTTTTACTATCGGTAATTTTACATATATACAGAGATTTCGATATATACGCTATAGTTTTCTAAAATCAATGTTTTACTTTGATTTTCGTATATTTGTATATACAAACAAATTTTATTTTATATATACGCTTTTCATGCATGTTTACACATTTTATTCGACAAGTGTAAACATTTTTAAAAGAAAAATATATTCGCGTATATACTATATATACCTATACATACGAGTACACACACACATTCGTTTACATATGTATATGTGAAATAATCTGATTCATTTGTCAAAGCGATGTGTGGGAAACAATTCGGAAATTCTATATGCGGAAAATATCGCACGAGAGTTGGATTTCTATCACACACAACTAGAAATAATCATTTCACCACTAATAATTAGTATAATTCGGTGTTTTATACACCGAGAGAGCAATTCATGTTGAATAAACTAGTGTTGACTATATAAATTGTGCATAATTTAATTGCAAATTATGACTATTATTCGACTATTGTTAATGAGGTATAACATTGTTATCATCATATTGTTTGGAAAAATTCAAAAGGAAGCTGAATATTTTTTGCTATTTAGTACAATTCCCGTGCACTTTGTTAGTTAGTATAGCCAGAGAGAATGAGTGAGTGTGTGGTGTGCTATTGGGATATTGAAATGTAATTTGTGTTCATATGAACGGAATTGAATCAATGTGGCAACATTGGTATTTCAGTCGACCCCACGCTTTTCATGAACGAGGCACCGGGTCGTTCACAATTTTGTTCCTATTCACTTCAGTGTCGCTGGAGGGAGATTCCCACTATATCACGCAAATACATACTACAACACAGCATTTCTAATATCCCTCGTACCCCTTGCCCAAATGTAATCAGCGACTTTCAATAGACACTAGTCATAATAACACAAAAGCTTATCCATTGTAATTAAATATATGTTATACGATACACGTATTCGTGTATATGCGCGAACCCACATGAGTGGGTTCACCTTGTCCATTTTTCTCTTAGTTTCTACCCAGTTTTTCTTCTTGGATATTGAACCACCTTTGTTTTTACCCATATAGCCATATACATACACACCTCTTTTCTATATACGACGAGTATGTGCTCACATTTCCCTGGCAAGCAGAAAACGTTGCTGTTTCGTGAATATTATGCGCAATGCGCGAACTTTCTCTTTGTGTTATTACCTTTGGTCCTCTCTGAATGTTCCGAACGTTAACAGCAACAGAATGGGACGACTATGGTTTTTGAGCATCGAGGATAAGACTAAGTAGTTGCACGTTGCACGAGTATTACCGGTAATAGGAAAGTAGGGTCAAATAAAACACCGACCTTTAGATGACTATTCACAAGGGGAACTGAGAATCCTATTCCCTCACCTGTTCCCTTCAACGGCCCACCTTATGTGATTCACAAACGCCGTATAACCTTTTATTCTTCCAACTAAAACGCATAGCCACTTAAATACGAGTTGGAAACGGAAAAAATATTGTTCCTGCCACTAAATTACGGCAGGAAACCCTAATTCGTCTTTAGAATAGGGAATTTTTTCTCTCTACACGTACAGCTTAGTCAACTTAATTGTAAAAACTGTTTTACTACCCTTAGTACAAGCCAATAGATATAGATGGGCGAAAGGGGACGGAGAATCTGGAGAGAACATACCTTTTTATGCATTACCTACGAATAAATTTTGCGCTTTATTAAAATGAAATGTGGAAAAAGGCTTTTAAAAAAATTGCCTCTGTCCGCTTGGGGCACAACAGGAACACAAAATACACACACAAAATCACATATTCAATATATACTGCCACTCGGACAATAAACAATTAAACTGCTAATTGAAATTATCTTGCATAATTTAATCTGTTTTAAATATAAAAAACGCGTAAAATTTTAAATTATCATTTGAAAGGTTTAATTTCCCAATACACAGATGTGTAAACTATGATTGAATCGAAAATAAAAAAAATGCTCGCGTATATACGAGAATATCTCTAAATTTACCCCCTCAAACAGCATATACGTATAGAAAATCAAAATCAAAATCCTCTCTCTAACACAACATTTAAATTAAGCAAATAAGCAAATAAAGCGTTTTTCATTAGATGTCTGCGAAAAATAAAAAATACTACAAATTGCGAACGTAGCTGATGGAAAAAGTAAGTGCACTTGTTAATAGGGTTGTTATTTAATGGTATACTAGTAACCTTAACAAATACACCAGTGGAGAAAAAATAGTGGATATCCATATATGTTCGCTTTTTCCTACTGTATATGTTCCGAGGGGTGCTCAGTTTAGTGAGCCATGTCGGCCACGCCTAGGGCCGGGCCTGGGAATTGGCAAAAAAATATCGGATTCGTCGATAAGCATTATAATGTTAAGATTTAAGTCATGCGACCATAAAAAAAATTATGTATGCAGTAAAAATAAGCTATCGAACTGCGGGTATACTATGTATATAATAACGAAATTTATTATTATATAAAGGGGTGAAATGAAATATTTTAAATTTAAATTTTCTATTTATCTTGTAGATTTTTTTCCTCTTGGGTATTTATGAAAATAGGAGAATCCTTTCAATTTCCTCTCTACCTAGACACGTTCACTGTGTGTATTCTAATTTCTACACGCATGTATACACATGTATGTCGAAAATGAATCCTTGTTGTACTCATCTTTTTTGTTACAATAACTTTTTATTTCTGATATATAACATTTTGTTTTCTCTATTTGTGTGGAATGTACAACCTGGGGCAGTATTCTCGGATCAATCTCATATAAACCAATCATAGGGGCAATCCTCGATCCAGTCATATATCATTATTTGAATTCGTATTGAAAACATTTTTCGATGTTTCAAAATGTGAATGTTAGCAGCAGTCTTTCACCCACCCACAACCAATTTTCATTTGTTATATTTGGGCACAAACACAAATACATTTATAATAAATATATAGTGACGTTGTGGATTTTATAAATATACCAAGTGAAATTACCTATAATTCTACCCTTGAAATATGTCAATATCGTATAAAACAATATATACAGGCTAGAGAAAATAAATGACATGCACAGATAAGTTAATAATTTCTATATTATTTCGTTATTTGGATTCTAACTCGAATTTGATTGTTCGTGGCACGTAAAACGACGGTTTCAGATTGTATAATACGTCTTATAAATGTCATATTAAGACGACACTGAATTATAACATGATTTTTATCGTTGTGGGCATCAATTACTATTTACATTCAAATAGGCACTTTTGTTTCACATTTTATTATAGAATTCATTTCCTGTGTATGTGGGGTTCTTTTTGAGCACCCCAACCGATACACTCGCACACACACACACACACAAAGAATTACAGAAACCTACAAATTACTAACAGTCTCATTTCAATTGCAAATACAATCAAATAAACGCATTTTTCTTCCATTTCATTGTAAAATCCTTCTCGAATTTTCCATATTCAAGACAAATCTTTGTTTAATGAAACGTTCCACGTGCATCTCTAAAAATAAGCAAAAAAAAGCTGCTGTTTGAGAAGAAAGATTCTTTTTTCTCATTTAATGAACCTCTTTATGTGGATTTACTAATTGTGTATTGCTATTGTCCGAATGCAACGTTTCCACTTTACATCATCAGAATTGTCAATGAATTAATTAACGAGAGGAGATAACTTGAAAACATGTTTTAATAAGAAAAGTGTGTAGCGTTGGTAAAGGAAGAAGAGCGAGACTTTGAAGGGCCCAATGAAAAGTGTTTGATTTGAAATTAATTGCAAATTAACAATAACCGTTACCCACAAATGGTCTCACTTGATAACTCCTATTCTAAATTAACAAAAGAAAAATTGATTATTAAGCATGGCTTGTCTACAGATTAATTAAAGATAAAATCAGTAGGTCTTGTTTGAATTCTTTTTAGGACTCAATTGTAACAGTTATATTCGTCGAACGTGGGACGATGATAAATGAACAGTTACAAAATATAAGAATGATTTTTTCCTTTTCAAATATTACGCTTTTTCATATTCATTATCATTATACGTACATTACAAACAATAGTCTATTATATCAAAAAGTTTTTAGAGCCTTTTTTTTTCTTTGATTCAATTCGAATGGGAGCGAATGCGGAGTTTTATAGTTTTGGATTTAGAAGAGAAAGAGAGACCAGAGAGGAAAGTTTTGTTTACTATGCACAATACATATTTATGTCGTCCATATATTTATGAAATCACTTTCTTTTCTTGCCCATTAAATATTGGTAGTCTCGTTTGTGTGGTAAGTGAAATTCATTTTACTTATTAATATTCATAATATATAGACACAAACAGATGGCATAATAATTATACAATTAAATTTATTTATAACAAACATTGTATAATAATTGTTTCGAAATCCAATCAGAATTTTTTATATGATTTTGACAAATTTTAATGGTCAAATGCATACATATAATAATTTCCCTAGTCAATAACCACAATATTGTACGTGAATGCACTTTTAATTCACCGCATTTCATGGAATCATTTTTCGCTCTTCATATTTTCAATGTCCATTACGCCTTTAGAAAGCTATATTACTGATCATTGTGTATGTATAATAAACAGTCCTTGAATGAATAACAATAATTAGTAACCGGATTCGCATTGTTAAATGTTTATTCTATATAGATAAATACTACTTTATCGTTTAAGAGTAATTAAATATATCTATATTCATAACTCATCCAAGTACAGTTATAATTTTCCCTTATAGAATTTCATAATTTAACACCTGATTATATCAAATCAGTCTATTACACCTGGATTGAAATTTAACTATAAGCAATATGTATAAATAAACAATAAATTTCCGACTATACAAAACTGGTTTTGTAAGCGCCTCTTTTTTTTCTCTTCCATCCACTAACTATAGCTCATTTTGTACCATTTTACAAATTCATTTAAAAACATGTTAATTTTTGCATTATAATTGGAAATATTACGAACACGAAACCATAAGAATAATGTTTTAATTTCCATTTAATGTCATAAAATAATAATTTACTTCCTTTATATTCGGTGAACAATGGGAAGTCCCTATTTATCAGATTTGTACACATAGAATCGTAAAATGGCCATTAGGCTGGTAAATTTTTTATCAAATTATACCTATACTTATTGTACTAGTATATCGATGTGAATAACGGTCGTATTAGCCTGAAAAAAAGTAGATAAAGTAATACGATATACATCCCATTAAGAACACTATTTCCCCATATAATTCTTATGCGAGTCATATGAAATAATGTAATTATACGATAAAGGGGTTTACTTGTTATACACTGTGTGTATAATGAAGTCGTACAAGTGCTATTGAATTGTAAATGAAAATTTTTCTCTTTGATAAGTTGAAATCGCGTAATACACTATTCAAAAGTAGTGTACAATTTCAATTGTAATTTGTCGCAAATAGAATTTCATATAAACTTCCTTATACATTACAGTTATTGCATAATTTGATCGTAATGACCCTATAGTTGAAGTGTCAATTTGTTTGGAAGTGTTTCTAATGAATTCCTCTAGAGAACTGACAACAATTTGACAGTTAAACTGATTTCTACAACACTTTCCTCTAATTTATAGCACTAGTTTCAAATTAATTCTTGTGTTATTGAGTGTATAGAAAAAACAATTTCATATTACACTCTTTATTCGAAATCATTAACACTTTGTCGACTCAGCGATGCATTTCTTTAACTGTAGAAAACTAAATCCGTAAATCCACACTTTATTATACATATTTTAGATCAATTCCCATATTAGTATAGAAAATTAACTGGTTTTTCGTTTCCAAATAAACATAATACCTTATATATATGGCATATGGTATAAATACCGGTTGCATATCCTGTTTACCATTGATAATACCATGATAATGAGTTAGTTAACAGACGACATACCAGTTAGCACTATACAAATATTATGCACTAGGGCCAAATGTTATAAGCTGATTTTTTAGATAAAATTCCAATTTAACACACACATATATAAATATAGAGAGAAGGATATAATAAAAATGCTAACGAATTTAATAAACCACAAATGAATAAAGTGAACTCTGTTAGAACTTTGATTGTGATGGAAATATTTACTCGGTTTATATCGATTATATAACAATGTTAAAAGAAATTTTATTTAAAAGGAAATGAACGTATAATTGGCCTAGTTCTCTAACAAATAGTTCTTATTACGATTTGGTATTGGTTTTATATGGCCATCACCAAGTTCACTTCATTTCAGGTAATTTCAGTTATAGTTACTCGTACATGCAGGCATGCAGTTTTGCTGTTAATAGGAAATAGGAACAATGCATTTGTAAATTTATATCCACCTAAATAGTTTATTAATTTATTCTTTAATGTTCAGAGGGAATTTAAATATTCTCCCTGTGTGTATGCATATGTAGATGTGTTTTGTCTCTATGTGTAATTATTTAATGTAAAATACAATCAATATTGTACATCAGATATATTGCCAATTAGTATGTTATACCGAGTGTATTGAATATATACATAACATATTATAATATAGACAACAAACAGACTAATAACACTTAATTGGCACCACCTTAAAGTGCCACTCTTTCTCTGTCTGTTTCTCTTAGTATTAATAATCATTGAAAACCGATTTTAATCCCAATTACAATTATAAACAGAAATAACAACAGCAACAAAAAATTTTACTACAATTATAAGCAAGTTTAATGCGCTACGGTGAAATGAAATTTGATTAGTTACTTCTTTTCCTTTTAATTAAAATTTCTAGTCATTTTGTCTATACAAGTATAAGTCCTTTACACAACAACACAGCGGAAATTTTATTGATCAACAACTTTTAAGAAGTTTGTTTTCGCACTTAACAGAAACTTGAGAGTATTAAAACATTTGAAAGTAAAATAACGAAGGAATGAAAAAAAATCATACACTTTCAATTAATATTTAACTTGTTTATAATAATAATTTAGTTATTATTTACTCAAATCTAACTAGTAACTCCATAATATTAATTTTACAAGGTGAATATTGATTGATGTGTCATGTTTTGTTAAATTCCTTAACCGTACTAATTAAGATTCTTATATAATATTAAGTTAGAAATAGTTTGGGATCAGGTTGAATAGTTCTGCTTGAGTAAAATTATAAAATAACTAGCCACACAATACCGACATCAAAAATGGTTCGTTAAAATCGGTGCTCTACTGAATTAACAACAAAAACTTGTAATCATCTCAATAGTGGCAATAATTATTTTCAAATTGAATATTTATCATTAATTAATCTTGGTATAGATAATAAAATTGAGTTACATTAAAAAGGAACGATTTTCTTATCGGTAAACACGCAAAGCATAATTAAAGAAACAAACTGATTTCAATAAAAATAATAATTCTAGACGTCTTTTGTATTTTCAATTAACATAGCTATTATGTGTATTATGTACATATAGCTATGTGTAAGTGTTTAATATTTATTCATATAAAGTTTTATGAATATTCTTTGTTGTACTGTCAATTATTGAATGAAAACGTCAATTTCGACGTATGTTGGTTTGGTTGATGGTTCATATCACAATATACAAACGTAAAGAGTAGAATTTTTTTTATTTAATAAATGAATATAATTATTATGTTGTGTATTAAGGTGTATTTAAATTATTAATACACATGTGAATTAGTACATATGTAAATGCACATTAATAATCATATTAATTCCATATGTGAATCCGAAACAACCGTAGTATAATTAACTTTCTTAATTGGATCAGCTTAAACTATTTGCCCATATAAATTCACACATTCAGTGGTTTCATTACTACGAATGATAAAATACCAGTCATTGACAACACAAAGGCGAGGGCCTATTCCGTCTATTGAAATATGTTTGACATTTTAAATAGGAATTGAATTTAATAAATAATCTAGTGCCGATAATGAACAATTTTTAATCTGTTCAAATTGCATTATTAGTAAATCTTTATTTTGGGGCCGTTGATGAAAGTGCGTTGATGCGTTAAATTGGTGTTGATGTAACTGTCAAGGACATGTAAATCGAACTTTTTTTTTAATGCCGATAAATATTGTACGAAATCCAGTTATTAATTTTCTTTTTGTATATAATTAATATTTGTACATAAAAAACTATTAGTTTGTATTGTAAATTTAAATGAATTTTAATAAAATGTCAATTTATGCGGAATTTTATTATTATTAAATTTAACGGTTTTGGTTTAATTAAAATTAATTTTAATAAACATTTTATAGATTTTTCCGCATTTTACACATTTGTAAAACCGTAGAAGGGGTCAAGGCGAAACGATAAGAAAAGTAACTTCATCGGTTGTACTTTCCTCACAAAAGTGGCACATTTTTTTCTCTCTGCACCTTTGCAAAATTTACTTTGTAATAAATATATTGATAAGGATGTATCTATTTACATTTAAGGCTGTTAAACTAGATAATCGTTTTATGACTAAGAAACAATTTTCTAATAAATCAGACTCCTTTGTCCACATCTAAAAATAGCATTTTCATGATTGTTAATCTAAATATAAATTTTTTTCTTTGCCCAAAGCAAAAGTAATTCACACTTAAATGTTCTATATTTATATACATATATTCATTTTGTTTAAGTACACATTTTGATGATCTCATGTTTTGCTGTTGCTATTTTAAATATTGCAATACTGATATATAGAACAGCACGTCACATTTTCACAATTTGTCTTAAAATTTCATTAAATACTTTCACAGATCGATGAACAATTGTGGAAAATATTACAAAGTGTTTAAAATTTCATCTTTGTATATAGCCATCCAGTTATGAAATTGATTTTGAAATTAAATTTTACTAAGAAAATTAGAAAACTTTAAGCTCTTACACAAATATGTAATTGAATGTGTAACTTTTTATCTCTATCACTGTGGACTTGTTCATTCAATTACAAACGTTGAACATCTTAAAAGCTTCCAGCGATTTTATATAGACACAAACCCAAAATGATTCTTAGTTGGAGTATAATTTATTGTGCAATTTGCTATTAGACAAAAGGATAATACGTATTATGGTTTTCTCACCGGTCCTAAAGGCTATTCAGATGTTAGTGACAGTTACTTAGTTTTGTTTTAAAAGCGTTTCTAACGGATGTTAGAGACGCATTTGTCCAATACAACACACACATTGGTTAACTTCCGTCGCTAGTTGTTCACTTGATTTATTACATAAAGTTCCAAATTGTGCTCTAATTAATGATAAAAGACAAAAGTTTTAATACACCCATTTTGATATTGAATTATGCTAATGTAAATCACCAATCTGCGTTCTCTAACTACGACTAGAGAAATCCTTATTGGACCCCTTCGCTACTTTGTACCCTTGTTATAACACAGAAAAATGTGATGTGAGAGAAAAAAAAAATCATTAAAACTTCACAATTAAGTTATTTGTTTGCACGTTGAAAATTGCACTTTGAAAACTTTTTATTCCTTTTCTATGGTCAAATTTAATTTCAAACTGGGTACAGTTTTATTTCATATACAAATCCTGACATTATTAGAACTTTTTTATATATTTATATCCATATTTACGATTTACATGAAAACATTATGTTGTGTATGTGAGCGCCATATGGTTGTACCGTAAAAGGGGAAATTTACATTTTCAGGTGATGTTTTAAAAATGTTCACCAATAAACTATAACACCTATCTTATATTTGCAGGATTAAAATATAAACAAGTTTATTGTTTTAAACTGGATAGAGAATATTTTCTGTGTTGCATGTAATAAACTTGAGAAATTTTATTTCTTTCAAGTGTTTGTGAGGATTTTTTATTGTTTTTCAGCAATCCTCTCTTCTTTGAAACGACACATAAATATACAATTATTTCAGTGTTATTTATAAAGTCATTTAAAGTATAATATTTTAAACATATATGTTACATACAATTATATGTAGAACGTTAAGTATATTAGTAAGATACAAAGGCTTTTGTAGTTTTGTCGCTTTGCTCGTTTTATTTTATGTGCAATAATTGTGGGTTAGATTTGTGTGTCTGTCTAAAAGCGGTTAATACAAATTTAATTTTAGCAACAAAACACGCATTCGTATATATAATATTGTTTTTTTATTACTGATGTTTATGCTATATAAGTATAATATCATTTATTACACATTTTTTTTATTTCTAGTATAAATATTAATTTTAATAAAACTGTTCTCGTTACGCCTCTACTAATTATTATTTAACTTATTAGTTTGTTTATTGTTAAAGTAAAGTCATAAATGTTTTATTATTCATCAAAAAATAACACAATTAATATTTAATAATTCAATTTCGTTTTATTAAATTACGTTTGGATATTTAATATCATTGAAAAAAAATTATATCTAAACGATGAAAGAAGAGACGCTCTGTAGGTTAAGTTTACTTATTATAAGTGAGAGGCGAATTTTAATTTGAATTGATAAGAATATTGTAACTTTAGGAAAATTGTCTTTTTTATTATATCAAAAGAAATTAATTTCTTTTATAATCTGTTTACGATGCCAATATTCCTTCAAACTTCAATGGAAGGTGTGGTTAAAATCATTTTGTAAAGCCCAATTCAAGCAGCTAAGCGCACAAACGCTAAAGGGATAACAAAGTTACGTTATTTTATAAATTGTGTAAACTTTTCGTCTGTGTGAATCAAACTTCTCTAACTGAAATTCCCAATCTTATAATTTCTCAACCAAATAGAAAATCAAACTTGCCTTCTGTCTACGTGTCATTTCTTCCAAGTGTTTGCAGGCCAGAATATATAATTACAAATTTTAGGGCGTCAATATTTTTCCATTCTTAAGCATTACGGTTTGCGAATGTAGCGAATCTACTTATTTTTTCCCTTTTTTTCATTCGTTTTTTTATACATATTAAATTAGGAGGGTGAGGCTTCGGGGGTGTTGGTGGTGGGCCAATTAAAAAGATTTCAGTCTTATTAACTTTGGCCTTCCCCTCTTGCTCTTCCTACAGCTGAGAACAGTGAAATAAAACGGAAGGGTTGGATAATATTAACTATAAAAAGGGGATGTAATTAAAAACATTCGACATTAGTTGAATTAATCGTAAAATACTTTGAATATTTTCAACTGCATCATATACATTTTATGCTTGTGCGTTTTAAGTGCTAAAGAGTTAGGTATTTTTTTCCTCCTTACTTACAATTCCTTAAAATTCATTTAACACAAATGTTTAAGTATTTCAGAATGAATTCTTGTTGTAATTTAATGGCATTCGAAAATTGCTTGCTTCCCCTTTGTGATGAAAATAACCTATTAATGTTGGGTAGAAATGAGAATGATTCACAAGGTGGTTTTCTATTTTCAGTTTTCAAAATAAAGTTGGTATTCTAAACTGTTTTGAAGGGTAATAAAATAAAATTTCTAATTACACACAATTTATTAGAAGCGTATAACATAAATGAAGGAAATTAGATTTCTATTTAATTATATTGTTAGAATTAAAATCAATACGAATAGGAGGAAGAAACACAGCGAGAAACGTAATGAATAAATTTTTTTGCTTATAGTCAATTTTTGTTTCGATTCTTCCCCCGTTGTGTATAGATGTGATTTATTAGAAAATCTATATGTACATGCATACATTCATGTTCTTCTTGTGTTCTCCCTTAATTTAATATGTAAATCACAATTGTCTACTTCCTTATAAAAAATTTTCTTAACTGACAAAGAAAAGGCCATAATAAAATTAAAGAACCATACATCATTCCAGTTTATTATGATGCATATGTTGTATAATGTAGTTTATTAGTTATAAAACTCCCAACTATATACCAACCGCACACAAAACATTCCTTATTACAAAAGTAAATGATATTTTCTTTCAGATTTAAATAATTCATCTTAGAAAATTTATAATTAAGCTCTGAAGAACTTTTATATAGAAACTTTCATCAAGTTCCTTTACAAAATAACAACATAAAATAAATGAACATTGTTTTGTTTAACACAACCGAAAAAAAATGTTATATGTGTTGAAAAGTTTTTTACGTCAACATACACACACAGTTTTACTTTAATTATTCAAATTATTTGGAAAAAATTCGGGCAAATCCTGTTTAATGCTTGTGGGTGTAAAGTTTTTCATGTGCAAAATGACTTTGCTAGAGAAAGAGACATAAATTCGATACTTAAATTAAATCAATTGTTCGTAAATTTTTAACATTTTAATACAAGATTCCATTTTACCTAAGGCTTATACTCCACAGGGTGTATTGTAACATGTAATAGAATAAAATGATTTGATTACTTCGTTTTATGTCGCTGCCTACATACATGAATCTTATTATCTGTCAAGCATTTTCAACTTGAATAAAGCGCACAATTTCATTTCCCTTTTTCGTACATACCCACACATAGCTTACCTATATGTAACTGATAAAAGAAAAAAATTATATTTAAATTAAAATAAATGAATAACGATGGGATTTAATTGTATTTATTTTTAATAAAGAACCATAATTGAAAGTTATGATAAAGTGATTCTTCTTCAAATTGCAATTACATATTTCCAAGTATACTCGTATATATCCATTTAACATATAATAAAACGTTAGAAATTATCATTTTTATTGTTTTGAATTCTAATTAAAAATACTAATTCCACCATAAAATCGTTCCGTTTCAACCTGACTATGAAACTGTACCTATAATAGTTGAGAAACGGTCGTAAATCACCTTTTCAACATTCGTTGGGTGGCCTGTGAGAGTAAGAAATTCGATCTGACCGTGTTTTTATATCAAATAACACCAAAATAAGAATTAAATTTAATTAGCACTGTGTGTAAAGCAAAACAAAACCGACGACGGTTGTACACGTTTTCTGCTTTGTTATTATTTGCCCTCGTCACATTGTGCTTTATTTTTACTTATATTTCATTGAGTGCTTATGTGACTTTATGACAAGAAAATAATTTGCTGACACATTCCATTAACAATTTTAAGACGAAAAAATTACATATCAGTGTTAGAGTTCGTAAAAGTATAGTAAGCAACAGTTCATAACAGAAACATCTACAATTTTTTTCTGTCAGTTTTCTTATTACTCCCATGAGACCGATCCACCATGGCCATCCTATGTGGACCCATCAATCTTCACACTGGACGGATCTGTAGAAAACTTCTATTCGCTACTTCATTTATATGATATATTTGTTGTGTTTTTGCACTGCTCTCACTCTCGTTCCAGAATCTCTCCTATATATATACCAACGTCTTGTAGACCGTTCAGTGTTCGAAAACAGTTTTCGCTTCCCTCCCCATTCCTGAAACATGTACACGTAAAATTTTATTATTTCGGATTATATTCCATTTGCATGAAAATTTTTACTTGTGTAGACTGCAGTAGCAAAGATTTTTCTCTAAGTTTATAATATTTTATGGGGAGTAGATGTGTATTCTTTGGGTAAAGCTTTTTACATTAGATCCATGGTGTGTGCTCTGCCAAAAGTTACACACATATAAAGTTTTCTTCCTCTCTTTAAATGGCAAAACTTTTATGTACTTTTAGCCGCATTTATTTTTTTAATGATTGCTTTATTTTTATGAAAGGACAAATAATCATGAGTAACTTTGTTGTTGTGTTATATAGTTTTTTTTTGCTGTTGGTGTCGTGCTGTGTGACACAGAATAAAAATGTCTCCCCCTTTAATTACGCAAAAGTTTTCATAAATGTAATTATTGTACAGTTTTTCACTTTTACAAACTTTTTTTTATGGGTCCTCAACTTTTTTCTTATTAATTATTTACTAAGATTTTACGACGCAATGACGCACGTGTTGTTTCTTTGTGGCAAAAAAGTTTGCTTTTTAATAAAAAAATCAACAATATCCTCGTAAAACGATTCCGTAGATAATAATTGAGGTATCAAAAATCGGTTTTATACATTGAAAGGGTTTAAATAACGTGTAAGGGTGCCCACATTTCCCACTTCCTATCTCATACAGACCCTCGACACACATACATGGCTTGGTCTAACTAAAAACTTTGTATATAATAGACGTGTATCGATTATTATATTATACATTAGATATATTGGATTGGATGGAAGTAGTGTTGAAGGAAGTTTTAATAGATGTGCTTTACATAAATATAGATCGAAATTTTGAAATATATCCGTACTTTTATCTGGGCCACATTTTATGCTCTTCTGTCTCAGAGTAAATTTCGTTTTAATGAAAAATTTACTTTATTATTTAACATTATGTGTATGTATAATAATGGCCAGAAGGGGTTCAAATTAAATTAATAATATGGAACACTTGAAATGAAAATTTTATGTATATTTACGACAATAAAATATAACAAATTTATTATTACCAACCTATTTTTGTATTTAATCAAACGCTTTTATTGTGCTTTTATTAAATAACATCACAACACTACATTTATTAAATTCTCCTATAATGATTTTTTAATTAAAAGTGATGCATTAAATACTGGCACGAGTTGTGTTTGTAGTGTCTGTTAATATTATCATTCATTATAATATGATTACAGTAAATTTTTATCGCACACCTCCTGTCTATGTACATTAAATGGCTCATATATGAAAAGTTTCTATAATAAACTAAACTCCTCACCCATATATGCAAGTATAATATAAACCATCCATTCATCTCATGAAATTCTAAATAGGATACTTTATTCCATAATAAGAAAGTGTAAAAGTAATAAACGCTGTGTGAGAAAAATTCCACATTTGTTGTTTGTTTTAATTTTACTTTTGATTAACAGTTAGGAGAAAGATTTTTGTATAATTTTCGGGTTACTTTCATATAAATCCTTTTTAAATAGACATTCGAGACCACCTAATTTAACACAATCACAATCAAACTGAATTTTAACTACTTTGTACGTTAAGTTGCACTAATGTTGTTAGCATACAACTAAAATACAATAATATATAAACTTAATAACACTGTTATCTCTATAATGTCAGACATTTTGTTTGAGAGTTGAATATTTACATGATTTTAGTGTTTAAATCCTTTTGTGAGTGGGGAAAGTGGCTGTTGTTTTCGTATTTTCCACCCAAGAATTTAATAACCTTATATTATTGTTTAGGATTATTTTGTAAATATCACTTGGAATATTATTTAGCCACCCCATTTCCTTACATCTACACATATGTAAATATATACATACATATGTAGTACATATGTAAATTTTTAAATTACGCACATTTTTCCTGAAAATTTATCAAAGCGCACAACATGTGCGATAAAAAAGAACGCGCTGTGTTGTTGTATGTGGTTTACTTTTTGTGTCATATGTCGAAGGGGTGTCCGTTTTTATACAATTTACCAATTGAACTATTCCTGCCCCTATCTAATACAGCCCTGATCTCAGTCTCTTGGGGCATTTTTTAAGTGAAAAAACACATTTGTGTTGGACATACCCTTCTATCTCATAAACTTACCATCACACGGTGAACAATTTCATGCTCTGTGACATTTTCTCTAAAATGGGGAGAATTTCAACGAAACGAATTGGAAAAGGAAAATAATACCAAATACAGCCAGTCTAATAGTGATTTTTTTCAACATACCTACATATACACATAGTGAAGGATCATAAAACTAATTTCATTTACTATACGTAAACTCATTCGTACATTTAACAAGGATTTCCCTTAAATCACAGGAAATATTTCCTTTTATCAGATTAATAAATATTTGTTTGTTGTTTTAAGCACGATAACAGGAAAATATGTTCATATATTTACCCTATTTATTATAATATTAAATCTTTTATTATTATTTTCTACCGATTTACTTCCTTGTGTTCCGGTTGCGTAATAAATTTGCATACAATGTATAAGGGGAAACAGGGAAAGTGAATTTTCTTTAGAATATTATGTTAAAATTCAATTTGTGTACTCGCATTTTTTTTATTTCACTGCTACTGAATTATATAAATAAACGTAAACAATAAATATGATAAAAGGAGAATAATGGCAGTTAAAATATATGACGAAAAATAAATAATGGCCACAATAAATCATACATCAAATCCCAAAAAGAGTGTACAGGCTGGAAAAAAGTGGTCAGCTACAAACAGTAGCAGTTATTAAAATAAAAACCAGAAGGCCTTTACAAAGGCAAATGCGGTGGTAAGCAACAGGTACAACTTGGCAAAAGAATGGTCAGCTTATATTCACCAATAAGGAACCCTTCCTGTTTGTGGTTTCAAACTTAATTCAAATGCATATTTAAATAACACTATTGTGGACTTCGATTAAAGCTTATAGTTTAAAAATGGATTATTTCTTTGGCAGACCCATAGACATGTCTCTATTGAATTGCACATTTTATTCTTCTTGTTTATAAATAACGGTACAATAGATAAACTTAATGATTATCGTAGAACAATTGGGATTTATGAATCCTCTCTATCACAATTCCTAAAGCAGAATTATATGAACTATAAAAAGATTGACTTCGAATTCTTAAATTGTTCATAAAATGGCAACACTTTAATTAGTAAAAAAGTGAAAACTTGATTAAACAATTTCCTTTTTTATACTAGTTTTACGATCCTTAATTTCTGTTTATAGGTAGTTTCTAAAAATGGAATAAAACGTTAACTGTTTCAGTAAATATGTTTTTTAATAGGACATTTGGAGAAATTTAAGAACATTAAAACCCAACTACTATCAAGTAGAAAATGTTTGTCCAGTAAATGAAAAAAGAGCAGCAAAAAAACATAGAAGAAAGGATAAATAAAGAAAAACTGAAACCTTATAAGTTATTAACACTAAAAAACGTTGCCCATCAGTCTTTATAGTACCTGTTGAGAGAAAAATACTTCAAATTGACTAAACCACTATTATTATAAAAGTAAATTGCAAATGCAATATACTTTTCTCATTAATTATGTAATGGTTGTACGTAAACCGCCGCAAACCTGAAGTAAATGCACAGATGACAAATCAAGAAGCAACTAGTATGGCAGATTAAATTAAAAAATGAAGAAATGCAAATTTCTAATTAAATAAAAAGCAATTACGTTGAACGTCTAAAATTTCAGGAACATAAACCCGAAGACTGTATTTGCACCTAAAATCTCTTTCGTTTTATATACTGAAGAAAATGCAAAATACTAGGATATTAAACACAGTTTGTAAAAACCACAATCCGGTGCAAGAAAACAATTAAACAACAATTATATAAAATTATGCAACGACAGGTATTTGAGTTGCGGCTTTAAAAACTGAAAAATAAACAAGCAAATAAATTTACTGTTACCAACTATACAGCTGTTGCTTAATTAATTAGTCCTCTCTTTTATCAATCTTGAAATTTTTAGAATCATCGATTTGAATTAATGTAAATGAGATATAGGAATAAACGGTCAAAAACTGTACCTTTCAGGTTCTCTCATCAACGCTTATATTCGGACGTCCGCACATGAAAATAAAGGATGATTTATTAATGTTTCATAGACCTCTGTTGAAATTAAAAATTTTGGTTTGAAAGAAGTGATTAATTTTTGTTGAAAAAGACGTTAAACTTTCAAACTTCAATTATCGTTTTGAATATGAATAGCAGGACATTTTCTCTTCCTATCGTCCTTTGGAGAAAAAATCATGCACGCCCTTTTTTTGGTTTTAAACATAATAAAGTACTTTATTTTGTTTACAACAGTTTGCAAATTGCTTATAGGATAAAGTTGTTCCCTACACAAGCTATAAAATGCAAAAATTACCGAAATTTCCTGGTAAATTGTTGACACGTGACAAGTTAACAGACCGTAAAATAAAATGTTAGAGCAAAAAAACATTTTCTTTTTGTTCAGTTTGTAAAACAAATTTATTCGCATTTGTATTGTTATTATGAGTATTTAATTATAAGCAAGTACAAATAAATTATAATAAAATAATAGTGCTTTTTTCTAAATGTGAAAAAAATGAAAATTATATCTTTGAAGGCGTATCGAATGACGATTTGATATAAAATTTTTCATTGCGCTCCACTGCTCCATATTTGGGGAAATTTAATAACAAATTGTTGTTCACGAAATGGTTACGGTTGTATTTTATAATAGAACTTAAAAGTTAATGTCCTAAGAAATTGTAGACGGTGCAATGAGAGAAGAGTTGTTAAAAATTTATAGTCTAATTGAAATAGGCATATAGTTCCGTGTTTTAAAAGGGCAAAAAGGTGTTAAATGAGCGTAATAAAATATTTTGTTGTCATTTTAAAAAAAGTTCACTAGAAAATTGTTTAGATCCACACACAGCATCATATCCATTAAAATTAATTGAATGCGAAAAAAAAATCACTCAGACGCGCTCTGCAAATAGTTGGACAAAAAAAGTTCTGTACGTAAATTTCTCATAAAATTGTTAATGATAATTAAAGTTAATTTGCCTGAAAGGAAAGCAACATAGATAACTGTTTGCAAAGTTCATTGTGTTGTATGTTTCGAGTTTCAACTGATAAATATCTCTTTAGAAAATCGATATAGAACAGCCGAAATTCAACTGTCTTAACATGAACTTTACAGAAGCGTTGAAAATTCGGAATTTCTGAGACTGAATGCCACTTGTGGACGTTTTTATTTTATTTAATATTCATTTAGATAATCTTTGAAATTTATTTCATATCATAATTTTCGCATATTTTCTTCAACATAATGGTAATAGCATCCAGACAACAACATTTTAAAATGTACCGTTTTGCTTTTAAAGTCGTGAGAAGATTATAGGTAAAATCTGAAAAATTTTATATAATGTACAGTGTATACGAGTCTTAAAACAAATTATTTATAATTCGCGAACGTGAAATGACCTTCTTGGGAATTGGAATACTGTTACAACAAGAACAATTCATGAAGAAAGGAAGGTAGAACATTTTTCTCACAGATAATATCTTGTTCATTTTATTTTCTCTTTACTATAAGGATGTAACAATTTTCTATTACATAAATATTATTTACTAAGTGTGTGCATGTACCAAACGATTCTTTATACTGTCAATTAATTGAAAAATATATTAACTCCCGACGAAAAATCGGTAAGGAAAGAGGCCATTTGTTTGTTTAACTAGCATTATGCTTTCATTTAATTTTACCTTTCAGAACAAAGTAAATAACATAAACGATATTTCTTCCACGCAATTCGGGAACCTCTTCGATTTGTTTGAGTATTTTGCTTTTTATTTCGATGAAAAATTCTTCCCTGTGTAATATTACATTAACCAGCTAAATGGAGCGTAAACGCTGGATAACAACTCTCGTTGTGTATACATATCTCTAATTAAAAATCATAAAAGAAATTTTATATATGCACATTTCAGTGCGTAATCATCATGATTTGGACATAATTTTTAATTCAATTGCTTTCTGAAATATAATAAACTATGAATATTCCGAATGAGGACATCAAAGTAAAGGGAGGGGGAGGTTTTAATGTTTTTAATTAATGGGATATTTGTCTCTTTTATTATTAATAACCCTCTTGTCTGCCATTATACACATACACACATAATTTTATGATAAATTGCGAATAAAAGCTAATAACGGACAGTGAAAACGTTTTCACTTATTTCATGTGATTAATTTAAGCATGCGAAGTAAACCATCATCGCACATATAGGTTTATTAAACACAATTTTTAAGTAAATTATAAATGTATCTGTAGGTAGGTAGTTTTTCCGTTTGTCAGCATTAAGTATACAGTATTTGTATGTATACAATCAACAGCAACATACGCATACACAGCACTATTTTACCATGCTATATTTTACTATACTACATCTACATATTGTAAACTGGAATAATTAATTAAATTAACAGTGAACATACATATATAACCTATAGAAGTACCTGAAATTTACTTGAATATCTCTAATATGTGTAACGTTAGTCAGTTTCTGTTATTTTACTGTCAAGCATGTATTGTATTTAATTTAATTATAATTAACATGTTTGCATAATACTATAATAGTATGACGTGTTCTTGATGTTATCCGCAAAATATTTGCACCCTTTGTCAAATTATCATTAAGTAGATAGACATTTTATGACTCATAGAAATAAACTTTATATTCAAATAAAACCGTTTTCTTTACAAACAAGAAAACTTGAATAAATAAATAATTATTCAAATGAGAAATCCATATTACCAGTAAGGATTGTTAATGTGCAAAAAACACAACACATTATCGGTTTGTATACTTAGTTTTAGTGACTTGGATGAATAAATAAATAAATAGATACGTATATTAACCGAAGGTACGAATGGACGGGAAGATAATTTCTTTGGAAGTTCTTCTATTTAATTAATTATCCTATATAGATAGTTTTCTTAACTTGTGTATGTTTTCTATTTAACATAAATACATGTACCTAGAAGCGCATTAGTGTTCCGGGTGGAATATTCAATTTGCCTATTTAGTTATTTATAATGTCTGCATTTCAACTTAGACCTTCATCATTTTTCTACGTGAACTGGAATTACTCTAATATGCGGAACTTTTCCACTGAAGAAAATCCTATTTTAAATAAAAGGTTTTCCCTCTTTTCCTTATTCTTTTTCTCCGTTATATATGATGAATTGCGTCTTAATTTTATTTTGATTTTATTTTTCTGGATTTATCCTAAAAGTACCATAATATTGATTCATCTTCTTCATTCTTCCTACACGATGTAGGAGAGAAATCAAAACTTGCACAAAGTAATATATTTTATTTGTAATATATATTATTGTTAAAAGAGAAATAGTAGTCATAATTTATGTTGTTTTGTGTGTGAGGTAAGATGCTCTTAGATGTTGTATAACATACTAGTACAAAGTTGTAAAATAAAATGAAGAAACGTTTTGAATTACTGTTTCTACAGTTAGGTATTATTTTTTTCCAATATCATCTTGACCGTAATAAATGGTGTTTTCGTGACTCCAACTAGAAACTAAATAGCTTGTTCAAGAATTTCTTAACATCTATACAGCACAGATGCAACAGGGATTGGCCGGCATGATTCTATTTAAACATTACCTTTTCGTTATTCTTCTTATCCGAATTACAAATAATATTAAATTATTGCCCTTTTACAAACAATACCAATAAATATTGTGTTCTCTTGATTCACAATTCTCATGCTGTGTGTTTTATTGATTCCAAAACAAAAACTAATTCGCAATGTTTTTTTCTCTTTCTATTACAGAAACTCCAAACGATCGGTGAAGATTTTTGTGGACTGGATGTAAACACACCCTTAGGTGGTGAACAGCCTGTTAGTGCTGTGCCGGTGTTACTTTTTCCCACCCGTTTAACAGCAGTGGTAGCCACCTCCACAGGGGACTTCACAGTTGTATTCATCGGCACTGCCAAAGGACATTTAAAAAAGGTACGTCGAAAATTATATCTTCATAAACATTCTATATAGGAAAGTAATCATCTGTGGACGCTCTTTTCCAACTTCCACATACATATTCATGCAGAATAGTAATTATTTTATCAGCCTTTTCTAGTTAAAAACAAGTCTAATTTAAAACAGAGGAAAAAAACACTCTCAAACCCGACTATCTCAATCCTTAACTCGATTTTACATGGACTTACTACGAACATTGTAATTGTTTATTAACATAACAGCTACGGCTTACATGTATTTATTTGTTTTAGTCTAAACGGCTTCATCTTGTACATAATTGAAATATATATTCTTGTTTTTGGATTTACAATTCATTGAACTTTTCACATAAGGTTCGCGAAGCGATCGCAATTTCCTACAACAACAACAACAACTGTGCGGCTATCGCACATTACTAAACTTAAAATAAATCACAACAAAGGCCTAGAATTAAAATGTGCGTGAAATTGCTAATTATTATTATCGTCATCTCATACCAGATGTATATGATCTTGTTTCGCGCTTAAATCCGCGATCTTATTGAGATTTTACTGCTATTTCTGTCTGATTTCACCCTCAAAGGGGTTTGATTAAATAAATTTACAACTTTTAATAATGTACTTCATAAAGCGAATCCATCTATACGTGGTTGGATTTTTTTCATATTTTTAATTAAGTCGCGGATTCGTTTTATTTTTGAGTAATTTTCGTTGTCTGAATATGCTTCACTATGTACTCAGCATGAATTTTACATTATTACTACATTTAAATCGTTCTTGTATTACATTGTTTGTTCATCACACAAGAATAAAACTTAATTAAATAAAATATTAATAATGCTGAACCTTAAAAAAAAGTTATATTAAGTATTTGTTTAAACATTCGACTCTGTCTACATAGTGCGACAGCTCTTCCTCTCCTCTGATGTGAAAATGTAATTAGCAAGAACCGAAAAAAGTGCCTAGTTAAATTTCGAACGATTCCGAGTAAATTTTAGGTATGAGATAGCACGTAAAAGGCCTGTGAGAAACAGATAATAGGATAGATTGTAATTAAATAAGTATACAGTTAGAATCAATGGATCAAGTAAGTATTTCGTTTCCAAGGCGTTGCGAAGCGTTTGTATTTCAAACTAAAGATACGAAAAGCGGAGTGTATCTGGGGTTTTAGACCACTGACAAGGATAACAACAACTGAAATCGGCACCCCCGGGTGAAAATCCTTGCTGTTGCACATGTCTGGAGATATAGTCGACGCCCCAGCTACTAATTATCACACAAAATCAAATTTCTCCAAATTGAAAACGATTCTATTCCTATGACTGCATTTTCAATGGCCACCCCGACAACATACACATTCTTTTTGCGCCACCCCCAACTAAATGTAAGCATTTTAGATTGAAAACCGCGTGTTCGCTTAATAAATATTATTTTATCAGTTAAAAAATTCACAATTGTGTTGTGGAAAATCAAGCGTTATGGTAACTTTCGTTTTGCGTGTGGGTGTAAAAAAAAATAACAATTTT
The DNA here is from genome assembly GCA_963930825.1 of Silvanus unidentatus. Lineage (NCBI taxonomy): Eukaryota > Metazoa > Arthropoda > Insecta > Coleoptera > Silvanidae > Silvanus > Silvanus unidentatus. Next base: position 1,301,587 of record OZ005763.1, read on the forward strand.
TTAAGCGGCTTTGTATAATGTGGAGTGAATTAAAATTTTCCCACATTTTTTTTGTTTCCTCTCCCTTGTGTTCGAATTGAAAAGCTTATGAGTTTGGATATCATAAAGGAGTTGTTGGAAAATACAAATCTATTTCTACGCACTTTGAATTATCTTGGAAATCTAACTGTAATTGTTCAATAATTGCAAATACTAATAATAACACATAATGCTGAGTTAAAGTGTAATTATTTAAGATAAAGGTGCACGGAGAATGATTTCAAGGCAAAGTTCAACATTATATCGAGATACATAGTTGTATTTAATGAACAATTTATAACATCTGCTGTCTGATTCAACCTTGCAAACAATTATAATAGAAAGGAAAATATTCAATTCTTTAGATTAATTCCATATCCAATAATTTGTAAATAAACTATAGAGAATACAATAAATAAGTGCTGGAAATGTAAATATCAAGTGAGTTTTATTTGTTTTCCTATAAACTCACAACATTTATAGTGCTCTCTGATCACATTAAAGTGAAAGAAACAGTTTTTTTTTTCTTTTGTAATAAAAGAGCACCTTTAAATGGGGATTCGCTTTACAAATATATTACGTTGTTGTATTTAACATATTATTGAACTTTCATTCGAAACGATCTAGTTTCTATTGTTTATAGAAATATCCTTATACCTACAACTATATACCTAGCACTAATAGTAGTGTGTAGTTGGTGTTTTATTTGTTTGACATTGCAATTAACTTAAAAGCTATCTAAAAATCCCATTGTATCGTATTTTTATTTGGGGAAACTTTCAAAAACCTTTGAATAAATTACATAAACGTTCGATAAAGTTGTATTTATATCGATAGGAAAAAAATCTTGTACAATAAAATCGTTTTGTTATTTGCTTCATTAAAAAGTTTTCTTTAAACAGGTAGATTAACTGTGGAATATATAGAAAATGCTTGTGTTATTTACGAGAAATCCATGTACATGCTCGTATTTACAGTAAAAAAGGGATGAAATTGTACTGCTTAATCTGTATTAAAATTTTATTATTTGAATATTAATACCTTAGAATTGAGACTGTTAAATAAGATATAATTTTGCTCGAAAATGTCTGTATTTCTGTATATACAAAAGCCTTTACTATGTTGACGATTGTCACTGGTTTCAGGGAAACTGTCGAGTGTTTTAGATTAAATGTGGCCAAGCTCTTAAAAGGATTACACCCGCAGATGATCGTTTTCAAAGTTCATCCCTATGATGATGGCATTTCAACTTAAGGATAATTTTAAATAAACTTGTTGCTTTCAAGGGAAACTGTAGAATTAATGCATCAAAATTCGTAATTTGAATACATTATTTTGTGGGAAAAATGCTTGGATTTTCTGTATATAAAAGAGAAAGGGGAAAACATAATCAAAGATTCAGAAAAAAACTTTCTGTATAATCCGATTTATTTGGAGACTGTTAATGTTTTTTTTCAGTTTTTTGAACAAAAAATCTCTGGGGGTACATTTGGTTTCATATCAAATGATTTGTTAAAATTAGATTTATTTCAATGGCAAATGTAAATTACTTCATTATATCCATTCCCCCTGAAAAAAATTCACTGATAATTATAGTTAATCAAACATTTTAATCAATTTTACGAACTAAAACACACATCCACACAAATATATTTCACAGTGTTCACTTTAAATATCTTTAAATGAAAATTTGCTAAATGAATTCATAATTCATTTATGGTTTTGTTCCATTTAAACAATGGTATTTTAACAAATTTACGTTAAATTCATAATTAAAGTGAATTTGACAAAAAATGCTTCAATTTACGTTTTACACAATTATATTAATAATTCATTTATACATGTAACCCAATCTGAGAGTAGGAAATTGTATATATAAATTTATAACAAATTCATTTTTAATTTAAGTCATATTTTCCTGCATTCATGTTTCAAAAAGAATTTGTTATTGCATTTTCCCCGAATATGTGGGCTTTCATAGAGTCGATCACCTCTACTTCTATTATAACATAAATCTTTTGTTGGTGAATATATGGCCAATTCGTATTAAAATAACAGTGGGCTACTGTTTCCGTTTTATAATCCCCACACACCATCTTATTAGAAATTCAATTCATTATAACAAATTACACCAGCAAACTTGAACAATTAGAAAACGTGCCAAACACAATAATACATTTCCTATTGTTATTATTAGAGGAATTAATAAGAATTTCAATTCCTTTTTGCAGGTGGTTGTTGAATCGTCCTCCTCTGCACTGGAATACGCCGATTTGACAATAGAAGAAGGATCTCCGGTTAATCAAGATTTACATTTCGATGCTCAATTAATGCACTTGTACGTCATGACTGAAAGAAAGGTAAGTGCGAGGGCGACTTTTTCTCAGTAGCTAATATTATGTTAATATGTATGAGTTTGCCATTTTTTTTCATTCTTTATAAATTTATGTATGTTGGCAGATTTGACGGATAAAATTTAACTTTGGAAATTGTGTAGACATTCTTAGGGATAGGAGATTAAATAATAAATAACGAAGAGTCCGGATCAATATTGCCAACTGTTTATTATTTACTGTTAAAATAAATAGCGTAGTATGGAGTTGTAGTATACTTTTATACATAAAGTTATGCATTTCTTGAGAAACTTTTAAGAGAAGAAAGGTGTTCAAGAGTTTTTTTATTCCATTTTCTATTAAACATTTCTCTCTACCTTCATACCAATTATAAGTTTTGCATATAGGATTGTGGAAAAGTTGCTTATTAAAATATATCGAGAGTATAATTTTTGGCATATACTTTATAATGTGTTCAATTGAATTCCGTTAAAAATTGACAAGTTATAATCAGAATAATGGAAGAGAGAATAAAGGAGTCATGTTTTTCTTCGTGAAACGTCAATAGGTCTTTAATCTAATCTCTGTAGAAATTTCTAAAGAAAATATGAAAAAAGTCAAGCGCATGATTGTAAGCTCATTGAACTTATTTATTATAAGTGTGCGACATTGTCAATTATGTTTACGATGTAGCCACGCAAATATCCTCTTATTATTTTCTATAATACTTAATAAAATTATATTCTACAATATAAAATAAAATTGTATTCGTAGAGAATGCAATTATGTTGAGTTTTTGAAGTAAAATACATAATTTATTGCATTATGTAAGTTAAATACGTGCGTACTAATTTGACAGTAATTTTCCTTTTAGATGTGCTATTTGTAACAGACAATATAATTGTTAAACTTGTTATACAAAATATGTATATATGGAGTAATTTGCTTTTATACAGGGTGTTGAGGAGGTTTTAGACATATGATCATATAATACCTTCATGAATCATCCCCTGAAATATTATAACATTATGATTGAATTACCCTGTATGTACTTATCAAAAAGCTCTCATTATTTTCCTTAAATTGTTTTCACATTGAATGTGTGCTTTTTTCTCTTCTCATCATGTGACAAAACAAAAAGCTTAATTTAATTCGAATGTTTGTCTCTCACACTGCAAACTTTCGATTTACTTAGGGAAAACTTTAATATTAGCTTTAATTAAATTTATTTGTATACTATCAATTAAACTGGAATCATGGAAATCTGTTCAATTGAGTTTGTTAAAAAATTACTTGTGCTGGAAGACCATTTTACATTTGTAATTGAATTTTCATAATATTATAACATCAACTCGTACTAATGTGTATTTATTTCTTCCGCTCTGATCAACATTCTTCTATTTAATGGTTGGAAAAAGAACATTTTACTGTGATTTTTAAATTGAAATTGTAATAACGATGTGTCTTAATAAATTATAAACAACTAAACAAATGTACTATGGTATTTTTACAGACATTTTCTAGTTTTTATATCAATAACAAACGGATACAGAAATGTAGACAAGCGTATAAAATCATATTTATTAAAGATAATACGAACAATATTATTTTTAAACACGAATAACGTATAGTCGGAATCCGGAAAATAGCAGCGTATTTCCCTTGAGTGTGTAGAAAGTGTGATTGAAACAGTTTTTTCTTTCGTAAAACAATAATTAATTTCATATTAGTTAGGATATTATATGGAAAATCAATTCCTGTTACCAGAGTATACAGTGAGAAAGATTAAAGTTAATCCTCTTTCGATCATCAAAATTTAGCAAGAACTTTTCCCTTAGTGGATTATGTTATTTTTCTATCTAACAAACTCGTTAAAACCATTTTATAAATTTGTAACAAGAAAAGTGATTTGAAAAGTAAATATTGGTTTTTGTGTTGTTTTTCAGGTTTCTAAAGTAAAAGTTCAAGAATGTACTGTCTATAGAAACTGTCTTGAATGTTTGGGAGTTAAAGACCCTTATTGTGGATGGTGCTCGTTAGAAAACAAGTAAGTACATAGAACATTTTATTTTACTTAACGGAAAAAATACGCAGACTCTTCAAATTATGTATTTAAATTTAATTATTTGACGAAGGATATTTTGTATCCAGCAATTATTTTTAGATTAAGATCTATCTATACTTGGAAATGGTCATTTTCGCCTCTCTCGCCAGATGATTTCTATTAGAGAAAATATTTAAAAAAAAACTGTATAAATGTAATTATTTTTCGCATATGTAATACATAAACTGACCATTCAGCCAGATGGTGCGCTTGACTAAGGCTTCAAACAATAAAAACATTAATGAAAATTGTTTGTAGAATAATTTTACATAAATGTATGCAATATGAGATATTTCATATATGACCTACAAATTTCTATATTGTTTTCCATTTAATATATAGTTTTTCCCCTATATGAATACGCGGTATGTGTGTACCTTTAATATGCACATACCTACAACCATTTTGTTAATCGCATGCATACGAATTCTTTTTCCCTATACTTTTAAATCGTTTTGTACAAAATATGACATAGTATACAACATGATAAATAGTCATTATGATACTGATTGAGGGCTGTCTGTAACACGACACCCTATTAGAATGACAGTAGAGATTGTAATTACATATTATACAAACATATGTGCCTCAATTCATATTCATTATTAATTCTATGATTTTCACTATGTGTACATACATGTGTATGTATGTACATAAAACTTGAACTGTTGCTCTATTTAATTTTTCTGTTCAATACAGTTTGATTTGTTCCCTTTCAAAAACGGAGAAAGGATCTGATAAAAATTTATACAGCGCATAAATATATATCTATCATTCGAGTTGCATACAAGATTACTTATGGTTTTAATTATTTTAATGACAAGTCTAGTTAATATTCATCATCCATTGATTACCAACAACCTTTTATTAATTTATTCAAACGTTGAGCACAGGAGAATTTAATACATGCAGACCATTATTCATCGAAAAGACTATTACAGTATAGCTGAGTATTTTTTTTTAATTAAATTATCACTTGTTTAATTCACTTCGATTTCTTAATTAAAATATCCAGACGCAAAGTTAAAACAAACAGATCTCTAACATGTAAATATAAAAATTCTTTCAGTTTTTTCTTACTTCTCTCCGTATTTCAATAAGTAAAAGATAATATTGGAAGAGTCGTACCCAATTCTCTCTCTGTAATGTGGTACTTTAAATATTCATGATGAGTATAATATAGTTCTGTTTAGTGTTTCCAAGAAATCGATTCTCTTAAACAAACTCCCGACTCACGTATATGCCTTTCAAAATCTATTGGTGAAATAAATTGAATGTGATTTACTTAAAATCTAATAGAACCGCTTAATTAACATGTTAATTACTATAATGTTTATTTCTTACTGGAATAAAACAATTTTAATTGAATTAATTTTTTATCGCTCTCCATTTGAAATGCAATTAAATATTTTATATACTTCAATATCGATTTATTTATTAGAAATTGAGTTTATGTTAATTAGTAATTAATATGAGTCATATATTAATAGTTTTATCAGTGAATGGGAGTCTTTAAATAAGTAATCTGTATGCTATAGTCTATTTGAGTTTATTTAAAATATGAATGACAGTGTCATTTTGGAACTATGCCAAAATAAATGATATTTTTCCATCATATAATGTAGCGAGTACGTTTTTTCTCTTTCAAATTGAGGGAAAAATGCAGTATTGTGCTTTAAGAAGCGTGAAATATAAATTAGTCATGAAGTAATCCGAAGTGAGCGTATTACAGATTTATGTTAATTTACCTGTTAACTTCACCTTACCTTTTGTTTGTCAATATTTTATACTATTTAATGGGTTAAATAAATGTTATAATGAAATTTAAATAAATACTGCATTTTTATGTAATATAGTGGAAAATAATTCGCATTACAATAGATTAAAGAGGATGTAGGCTCAACACCTCCAGCTTTTCGGTTTTTCCATCGTCTTTTTTTTCCGCTACATTCAAGAATTTTTTATGATTATTACGTGTAGGTAACATGGATCGGTAATTTTTTACCATAAAATAAGAATTCATTTTTATTATGTTGTATGTACATATTTTTATTTGTGCAAAGTTGTTGAGAGAAAACATGACCAACATTTTTATGTGAACGATTTAAATAATTTCATTAACATTTAAAAACACGTTTCAATTGTAATGAACAAATTTGTGTAATTACACTTTATTTATACATGCACATATTTGTTTTGCCGTACTTAATTAAGTCGCTAAAATAGAGTGTGTATAGATTGGCATGAAATTTGTCGTTGAAAGGACATTACAATTAAGTAAGTAAAACTTGTTACAGATGTAGTTTACGTTCAGACTGTCAAGATGCTGCAAAAGATCCCTTATATTGGATTAGTTATAAAAGTGGTCGATGTACAACTATTACTTCTGTTATACCAAATCAATTACAAAGAACCACTGCCAGAACGGTAACGAAAAACATAATTCACTTTCATTCTCTTCAAATATATAATATTTGTGTGTTTTTGATTTTATTTTTAGTTGGATTTAGTTATCGATAATCTGCCAAGTTTGACCGGACATTTTTTATGTGCGTTTACGGCACTTGATAAAACATTGATAACGAATGCGACTAGAAAAGGGTCAGGGGTAAACTGTACAACCCCTCGAACAGATTCATTACCTTCTATACCACCAGGCCAACGTACGTTGAATAAATAAATATTAATGTTTACATATTCTTTTAAAGGATTTTCTATCGTGTGCAAAAAAATCGAATTTTTTATTTATACTTCCTGTTTTTTTCTAGATCATTTTACCGCAAAATTATCTGTTCGTATGACATCTGGTCCCGATTTTGTGGCGACAAATTTTACATTTTTCGATTGTAACACATACAGTTCTTGTACACAATGTGTATCATCATCGTTCCCATGTGATTGGTGTGTAGATGGGCACAGATGTACTCATGATACAGCAGAAAATTGCCGAAATGATATTCTAGTTACAGGCGTTAGTGTAAGGATGAGAGAAGCAACAACAATATTGTGCTTTAAAACTATTATTACATTGTTTTGAACTTTACAGAGAGCGGGCCCAAGTTATAGATCTGGACCAGCATTTTGTCCAACAATAAATGCCACTGTCGGAAATTCGCCTGAAATATTAGTTGCCTCCGGTATTAAGAAAGCCATTAAAGTCAAAGTACATATTATTGGACAATTCATTGTCCAAACAAGATTCGTGTGTCAATTTAATATTGAAGGGAGAGTAACTAGTGTTAATGCTCAATTACTTGGTGATACAATATACTGTGATTCAATGGAATTTTCTTATACATCGAGAGCACCAAACATAACAGCCACATTCGCTGTCATATGGGGCGGTTCGAAGCCGTTAGATAATCCTGACAACATTCACAGTAAGACAACTAATTAAATTTAATATTAATGAAATCTATGACGGTTTATGATATCCATTTCAGTTGTAATATATCGTTGCCGCGATATGGCTGATAATTGTGGTATTTGTTTGGCATTGGCTGAAAAATACGATTGTGGCTGGTGTCAAAGTTCTGATCGTTGTGAAGTAAAAGATCAATGCGAAAGAGGTTCTGCTGTTTGGTTAAATCGTAGCCAAACATGCCCAAATCCAGCAGTAACATCCTTTAGTCCTGAATTAGGACCATGGGAGGGTGGAACTAATATAACAATACAAGGTATTAATCTCGGTAAAACATTTCAAGACATTTACTCTGGTGTTAGTATTGCTGGAATTAATTGTCAACCGTACGAGCATTTATATATTAAAACTAAACAGATCGTGTGCAAGGTATTATAAACATTGTTTCCAATATTGATTTATTTCATATATCAATTAATATATTATTTACTTAGGTTGATGGACCGGGCACCCAGGAACCACGCCAGGGACCAGTTACTGTTAAAGTAGAAGATTATCGTGGCGAATCAAAAACACATTATCGATTTGTGGATCCTGTTATAACTGGTATTTCGCCACGGTACGGTCCTAAATCCGGTGGTACAATGTTACAAATAACTGGCAAATATATGAATGCCGGAAGTAATATTCAAGCATTTCTGGAAGATTTACCATGTCGAATTGTTTCGTAAGTACATATAAGCAATGAAAATTCTCAATACCATCTTTTACACTATCGATATAAACTATTTCCTACGTATATTATATAAAAATGTCATTTTATTTCTAGTACGGAACAGACAAAAGCTTTATGCATAACCAGTGCATCGAACAAAACGGCCGCAAAGAAACTTCGCATGAAATTTGATAAAGGAGATAGATACTTTGAAGGTAGATTATTCGAATATGTCGAAGATCCTGTTATTGAATCAGCAGAGAGTGGTGTTGCTACTGGTCAAGCTAAAATTCCCAAAGGGATACCCGCTGGTGGCATCAAAATATCGGTAACTGGTCGCAATTTAGCTTACATCCAAAAACCGTGCATGTACGTCTTTTACGAGCAGAAAATGTTTATAAGCGTAAGTCATTTAACAATTCATTCAATATTATATACAAGGATTAATATTTCTATATGATTTATTATCTTTATACAGGAATGTACGGTGCTTAGTAATACAAGCATGGTGTGCAGTAGTCCTGTTATTGAAGCAGATGAAGATAAATTAGACGCTGATAATCCATTAAAATTAGAATATGGATTTAGAATGGATAATGTTACAGGCGTACAAAATTTAACACTAAATAAAGACTTTGCACCATTCCTTCTATTCCCAAATCCAATATTTACCCCATTTGACAAGGAAGTTAAATACTATAAATCCGACTACTTAAATATTAATGTAAGTGTTAAAATATATGTATATGTGTATACATGGCGCATATCTAATGATATTGAAAATAAATTTATTGTTCTTTTTAGGGTCAAAATATTGATCGTGCTTGTCAAGAATCAGACGTTGAAGTGCGCATTGGGAATAGTTTTTGTAATGTAACATCACTCTCCAGGCAACAATTGACATGTAGACCACCTGAAACCCAACCACCAGCCATTGATGAACAGGGCATACCGAACGGTGAAGGTTTACCGGAAGTAATTGTTATCGTTGGTGGCTCATTACGCTACAATATCGGACATTTATCCTACTCATCCCCGCAAGGAATGAATGGTCCAATAACAAAGCCAACACTCTATGGAATAATAGCACTAGTCGTTGTCATATTCCTTGTATTCATATTATTCTTGATTGCGTATAGAAGAAAGTCAACTGAAAGCAATCGTGTCTTGAAGAATATGCAAGAACAAATGGACATATTAGAGTTGAGAGTCGCTGCCGAATGTAAAGAGGCATTCGCTGAACTGCAAACCGAAATGACAGATTTAACGGGCGATTTAACATCTGGCGGCATACCATTCCTAGATTACCGTACATATGCAATGAAAATCCTATTCCCGAATGTGGATGATCACGTTGTGTTACAATGGGAACGACCGGAATTATTGTGCAAAGAGAAGGGTCTTCGATTGTTCGGACAATTAATTATGAACAAAACATTTTTATTATTATTTATTCGTACATTAGAGAGTAATCGGTATTTTTCAATGCGTGATCGTGTAAATGTTGCCTCACTTATAATGGTCACATTACAAAGTAAAATGGAATATTGTACGGATATATTAAAGACATTACTAGCTGAATTGATAGAGAAATGTATGGAAGGAAAAAGTCATCCGAAATTGTTACTCAGACGTACAGAGAGTGTTGCCGAAAAAATGCTGAGCGCTTGGTTCACGTTTCTTTTATACAAATTTCTGCGCGAATGTGCCGGCGAACCTTTATTTATGCTCTTTAGAGCTGTTAAACAGCAAGTGGATAAAGGACCTGTTGACGCAATTACCTCTGAAGCACGTTACTCATTGAGTGAAGAGAAACTTATTAGACAATCAATAGAATTTAAGCCTATGGTAAATTCAATTATAAATGCAATTTGATCTATGCCAATATTGTCTCATGTGTATCTTATTTTTGCAGACTGTGTATGTATCAATTTCTCAACAAACTGTATTCGTTGGAGGTCTGGATCATAACACAGATAATGTTCCTGTTAAAGTGTTAGATTGTGATACAATTAGCCAAGTGAAAGAGAAATCGTTGGATACAATTTATAGGGCTACACCGTATTCTCAGCGCCCACGTAAAGATGACTTAGATCTTGGTAAGTATTGAATTACAAATAAAAAAAATATAAGTGAAAGTAACGTTTTACTTTGTTTTAGAATGGCGTACTGGCACGTCAGGTAGACTAATTTTATATGATGAAGATAGTACAACAAAAATCGAAGGTGATTGGAAACGCCGTAATACATTGCAACATTATAGAGTACCTGACGGTGGATGCTTGAATTTAGTATCAAAACAAAGTTCCATCTACAATTTGACCATATTCTCTGAAAAGAACGATAAATCACATAAATATGAAACACTTAATCTTAGTAAATTTAGTTCGGTTAGTCCACCATTGAGTAGAGCTACAAGTCCATTAAATCACGACCACGATCAGGGATTGAAAGTGTGGCATCTTGTCAAACATCATGACAATGATAATCAGAAAGAAGGCGAAAGGGGCAACAAGATGGTCTCTGAAATCTATCTAACACGTTTGTTGGCGACAAAGGGTACATTGCAAAAGTTCGTTGACGATTTATTCGAAACAATATTCAGTACAGCTCATAGAGGATCCGCTTTACCACTTGCTATAAAATATATGTTTGATTTCCTTGACGATCAAGCATTACAACATGGCATCTCAGATCCAGAGGTTGTACATACGTGGAAAAGTAATTCACTACCACTTAGGTTCTGGGTAAATCTTATTAAAAATCCTAATTTCGTCTTTGATATACACAAATCGAATATCGTGGACTCGTGTTTATCTGTTGTTGCTCAAACATTTATGGATTCATGTTCCACTTCTGATCATAGATTAGGTAAGAAATGTTTAGTTGAAATTTAATAACAAAAAGCGGTAATCTCTTTAATTCGATTTTGTTTGTTTAATAGGTAAAGATTCGCCAAGTTCAAAGCTTTTATATGCAAAAGATATTCCATGCTATAAAGAGTGGGTGGAAAGATATTATTCCGATATTAAAATGATGCCAGCCATATCGGATCAAGATATGAATGCAATGTTGGCAGAAGATTCAAGAGTAAGTTATAATGAGTTTTTAAATTATATTAATTTATACATTAATTGGTCGCTCTTTCATAAACTTCCCCACTTTTATTAAATTATAATGTCTCTTTCACTGTACCAGTTGAAAAGTGAAAAACTTTTTAATTAGATTCGATGTGTAATAATAACACTAATAGTTTTCCCATTTTCTAATGACATTTTCAGCTACATACAACCGAGTTTAATACAAATTGTGCATTGCATGAATTGTATACTTATGCAATGAAATACAACGAGCAGTTAATGGTGACATTGGAAGAGGATGAATTCTCTCAAAAGCAACGTTTGGCCTACAAATTAGAGCAAGTTCACAATATAATGGCGGAACAGGGGCAACCGTGATACTGGCCTGACCTGACGTGTCCGTCGGCGCCACCATTATCGCCCGTGATTCCATCGGCACCTCAGGAACTGGCTTGCTGATAAACATTAATTGCCAATTATACATATCTCATACATCAGAACTATATAATTTCTTTATGTGTTAATGAATTGCTGTTGTGCAATTAATAATTGTTCAGTGTAATCATGTGTCGGGGGGAGTAGAAGGTGCACACTCAGTGACTTCAAGTGCCTCTGGTAGAATTGAGTGATGTGCTTTTGATATTTATCTCCAAAACAACATATAACAAAAAAAATCAAATAAAATGAGTGTACTATATTTTTATGATAACAATATTAGTTTTTATGCTTTGCCGTGGCTGAAACTTACTCAGCATTAGTCCATATAATATCGATATTCACCAGAAATATCAAATCTAATAATGCTTTTTTGATATTTGTATAATGATTGTACCTTTATACAGTTTAATATTTTTATATTTAGTTGAACGCAATCATGATGATTGTCTTCCGCAATGAAGGAAGCACCAGGGTGTAGTGTTTACTTGCGACCTTTCAATCAATCGATGTCTCAATCTATACATACATACTATACACGGGTCGTTTTCAATGTGGTTTGTGTACGTGTAATAAGGCTGTGTACATTTATCTTGTAAGCAAACCAGCGTAAAAGTTGTCGCACCAACAATTTTTTGGACAGTGTTGCTGCCAACAGCTATTTACTTAAAACATTTGTTCCTCTCAGAGGTTGGTTTTACTCTATTCAAATTTGTAATTCTTATTTTATATTATTTACAATTAATCGTATATCTTTGATTTTATGTGCAATTCTCGTTTATATGTATAATAACTGTCTTTAATTAATAAGTTTACTCTCTATTTAACACACTGAATGTTTCACTTCTAAGTAGTACCTTATCATATTTATTTAACATTAAGACGCATTTTCATAAATGAATACATCCGTAAAACATTAGTACAATAATACAATAATTTAACAATCTGCAATAATTTATATAAAGAATAAAAGAATACAAGATTTATTATTATGTGTAATTAATTGTGTATAGTCATTAGTAATATAAAATATTCTTGTCTTTTTTATTGATAGTGTGTATATAGTCGTAAGAATCGTTGCAATAATAACAAAAATGCCCTGTATTTGTCATTTTTTAATATTGTATTATATATTTTTATTATTTCAAAACTGATACATTCCTTTTAAATAATTTAAAAAAATCTTTAAGAACAAAAATTATAAAAGCAGTGAACAACCAACACACACTCTTTAAAAAATTCCTCTTTGATTGATTAAGTGAAACGTTCAGTTCACATTTATTTGAAACAATTTATTATTAATCATACATTGTATATTTTGATACTTTTTTCAAAGTTTTTTATTCAAAAAAAATCCTTTCTTATACTGAAATAGTGTGTATATTTGTCGTGAATAATTGTATTACTGAAAACATTACCAGAACAATTGAATCGAATGAGTATAAAAATATGTTTAGGGAACAATATAATAAACTTATAATAATTTTGTTGTTAATGTGTTACACATACATTGTTTAATTGTCATTTTAAATACGAATTGTCACCGTCCTTGAAATTGGAACAATGTATCCTGAATTAGCTTATGGACAGCTGCGCATATCATGTCCAGTTAGGCACAATTTTCTTTTATAAATCCTTTAGGAAATTCTTTTTTAAATACTCTCCCAAAGTTCCATTTGATTTCTCTCAATACTCCCCTTCTAAACCAAATGTTTGTAAACCTTCTCTATATATGTAACTCTCTTCTACTCAAAAAAATCTTCATCTACTATTACGAACTTTTACATCCAATATATATTATATATTTTGTTTAGTAAGAAAAATCAATCATTTTTAAATATGATTTTATGTTTTACCTATTTTTTTGTATATAAAATTTTTATGCCAAAAAATTTTAGCTTCTGGACAATTGCATAGTAAGAAAAATAAATTTGTAAATATTTAAATGTGTGTATGTATGTGTGTATGGGGTGAATGCATATGTCTTTATGTGCACGCATGATATATTCATAGTATTGTGTGTATATTCGATTGCATCTGCAATAATATGAATGGTAATGTACTACTATATGTTATTATAAAAGACTGAATGGAGTTACTAAAATACTTAATAGAAAAAAATCATCTAAAACTTGTTTCATTTATTTGCCTCTCACAAAAAAACAGTTATAACATTTATTATTAAGCATAAAAATCACATTACATTTATAGACAAACAAGCATTAATATAATTAAAACATTACATGTATTATAAAAAATATTATTGTTGTATACGTTATGCGAATATTGTGAAAAAAAACATTAATGCAGTCTCTTTGGTTATAGTCTTTCTAAGGCAAATTCTGCCACATTTTGGGATTCCAAGATGGGAAAGATTGCTTGAAATCTTGCGGCTCTTGGCCTTGATTGATTATTTTTATTGGCACATTTGCATCACCCAATTTATTCAAATAATCAACCGCAAGTTGTTTACTTTTCTGTTTCTCTTCCTCACTTGCACCATCACCAACCCAAACGAAAATCTCAATACCAAGATCCAATAACATAACGTCGTCTTCATTAAGATCTTGCTGTTTGAAATCAATAACCTGTTCAGTTTTAAATGGACCACCACGACGACGAATTTGTGCATGGAAGAGACGTGGTTCCCATTTATCAGAACTTGCCGAACGGACCAATCTGTCATGTGTCTCACCAGTGCCTCTCCATGTCTTAAAGCACTGTGTAAAAGCAACTGGCTCAGCACCTTGCACGACTCTTTGAATCTGAGTCCATTTCGGGTATTTCTTTTCAGTCAAGAATGCTTCGGCTTTCTTCATAGCTTCAGTTTTCTCTTTCGCAGTGCATTTCTTACCAACCCATACAAATATATTTGCATCGGCCGTATCTAAAATGAAACAATCATTTGGATCCAAAGAAGACGATTCCAATGGTTTCTGGTTGATTGGTGTTATTTGCAAAGAACCACTTGCATCTGATACACGATACAAAGTAATTGCGTTCGAAGATTTATCAAATTCGGCATCATCTCCTCCAACATTTTCGTCTGGCACTTCAGAACGATGACCGCCACCCAATTTCTCAAAGAATTCTTCGTAATCTTTCTCACTGCCATAATTATCTATAAAGAAAAACGCGTTTATGTAATAAATTCAAACTAATGTCAAGTTGAGGCAATACCAATGATCTCAACTCTTGGTTTTCCGCCATGGTCTTGATCTCTAATTTGATTAGCGGCAGCAATAGCCTTCATCCGCTCAGTACGTCTACTTTTCTCGCCAACGTACACATAAATCATTGAGCCAATATCTAAAATGAAGCAATCGCCGGTGTTCATAGACGCAATTGTCGGTGTTACTTGTTTAACGCGAATATTCTTCGATCCTTTCACTTGGAATAAACGTTTTTCGTGTGCATTACGATCGACGTGTGTAAATCCAGATTGAATACCGCCAGGCGCGTATCTAACACCACTAGGGAAGTGCGATAAGAATAATTGCGATTCATGGTCTTGTACTTCCCGGTATTGAACTGGAACGCCACCAAGGTGGTCGTCTAAATGGACGGCCAAGATTGCGGCCGCACCAGCTTCGTCCTAAATATTAAGCTCTTTAGTATGCCAAATCTAGATAATAAAAGGTAAAAATAGAGTACCTGTGTGGTTTCAGAGCCCAACCAGAAATGTATATCCCAAGTTTTAACGTTGTTCTTTATTTTCGTCTAAAAATACGCTTTGTTTAATTAACATGCAAGATTAAAAAGAGTTTACATCAACTTACGAATAGGATTATATAAGAATCTCCAGTGTAAAATTTACCATAATCTTTTTTAGGGTAAGGCACTGGCTTGAAATCCTGTAATTATTAA
Organism: Silvanus unidentatus; assembly: GCA_963930825.1. Classification (NCBI taxonomy): domain Eukaryota; kingdom Metazoa; phylum Arthropoda; class Insecta; order Coleoptera; family Silvanidae; genus Silvanus; species Silvanus unidentatus. The sequence goes on from OZ005763.1 coordinate 1,317,500, forward strand.
TAAAATGCATGTATTAAAGTTTTAGTTATCGATTAGAAAAATTCAACAACATTTATCAAATGATGAAAAGAGCGATAATACCCATGAGATTAACTTGTCAAGTTATATGTTAAGCTCGATTGGAAATGTCAATAGAAAAATCTCGATTTTTTTTCAAAAATAAGTGACGTTTCAATGTTTCCGGGAATTTGAAATTGAATTCGAGGAAAAGAGAAAACCCCTTTAAATCAATTGGAAATGCCGAGATGTTAAGAAATAAAAGAATAAAACTGGCTATTCGAGTTTTAATAAATGGATACAGTTTAAAAAGTTTGTAGAACATTTAAAATAATCAATAAAATGAAATTGAAATGCCAAAATAAAGTTCATATTTATTAAAACAACAAAATGTTGATTTAATTAAACTACCTTTTATGCCGCATTAAACATTTTTTCAATGTGTTTGTGTTATAACAAAAGAAAATTCCCTTGTCTAAAAGAGAATTAAATATTCTAATGATTCAGAAAAATAAATTATGTGTCAGTGGAATATACATAAACAGCAAAACTATTTACAATACATGTGACTATCTATTTTATGCAATATTTAATTAAACGGATTTTTAGACGTTTGATTTATTGGAGTATAAAAACTTTATCGCTGAATAACTCAATTCCGAATATCTCTAATAAAAATAAAAAAACATGATATACACTGATCATTCCCGTATAGATCTAAGATGTAAATAAAATATGCTCATAAAAATTTCACTACATCTTTATAAATAACATACCACCCCAGATGTTTCTTTATTTTAGATGTTTTATTAAATGTTCTGTGAAAGACTGAATAAACTTTATATGTTCACAATTTGCAGGAAATGTCTTTAAATTTTTTAATATGCGCTCTTTTGTTACATATTTACCTTGAATTGCTTCTAGTAAAATTTACCTTGGGAATACCGTAAAAATACCTAAATGGAACATATCATAAATAATTTCTTTCCGACAAAAATCTATATAGGCATATTCCAAATACATTTTCTGTTCCAATTCAATAATAAATTTTCCGAAAACCTGTCCCTAATCGATTATTATCACGTACACAAATACTGTATCCAACATTTACAATTATTTATTACACGAAGTGCAAATAAATTTATCTCTACAAGTGTTCATTTAAGATTAGAGTAGTCATTTCAACCCTATTACCAATATGGATTATTGATTATTATTGTAGAAAATAGAAATATTATTTGCGTAGGCAGAAACGGTTTATCTCTTATTATCGAGATATCAAAATATTTCACCAGAACTGACATAACAGTAATTATAATAAAAGCCCGCATTTGTGATTGATTTAAATGTACTTTGCCTGTCAATCAAAACTGTTACAAACAAACTATTTTTAAAAACATGTTAAAACTATGATTCAAGAACAGAAAAAAAGAGCGTTTCTAATTCTTTTTTTCAACAAAGGACAAACTCCGTTAACCGTAACGAATGAATCACTTTTAAACTTGTATTGAAATTGGTTATAATTAAAATTTGTTGATTGGAAAATAATTGCGAGCTAAGTTAATGTTCTTTGAATTACAAAAGGCGTTTTCTGCTGTATAATTACCTCAACTCTCCAAATTTCCAGTCCGGCTTTTTGACCGGCGTTCTCGAATGCAGGATCCATTAGTTTTTGTCTTTTACTCTGGCTTGATGGAGTCGGTGATGCTGGCCTTTTAGCAGCTAATGTGTTTTCAACACAAACAGTTAATACAACTAATGTTACCGCGAATGCTAAAGCAACTTTTCGCGGCTCCCTTAAAAACTTCACGCTTATATTTTTCATGGTTGTCATGCGCACCTTTAAAAAAAGAATCTTTTATCTACAGTATCTTAATTACTCTAATTACACTTTATACCGTCGGTTAAACCATATAACGTTATTAAACAAACACTTTCTAAAACGTAATATAAAACCCGATTAGATATATTTTAAGAATTAGAAAAAAAGGTCCTTCGATTGAGGACTAATGAAGAGTTGGCATTTCATGTTTTTATATGTTAAAAAATCAAACAAAAACTTCATAGTTTAACCGATTATATAATCAATAACAAAAAACAGAAAATAATACAACAAATTGATTTTGTCATAGCTTAAATTAGATTTGTATCTCCATGCAACAACTCGAGTTCATTAAATTACGTTTAAAAAAAGAAATTATGTTTATATTTACTTACGTGCCCGAAAATAATGGAAACTAAAAATAAAGTTTTACTTTCTTTTCAGTGTTTTTTGACCACAACATTAAACATCTACATGTAATTGTTGTTAAAACGAGAATAAAATTGTTGTTAATCGAATACAGGTCTTATACCATTGACCCACACATAGAAGGTCATCAATAACTTCTAACTTGGACGATTAAACGAATCCGAGAATTAAAGATCAAAACAATACACCGAAATCATTTATTCGCTATATTTGTTTATCAGTACTTCTGTAGTTTTTTTTCGAGAAAATCAATATACAAATAAGAGACAATTTTAAAATAAAACCATCATTATAGATATATTTCTGGGAATGACAACAACAATCTAAAGAAATAACTTTTATTTGGATAAACTTCATTGAAATAAATACAGGAAATTGCTTGGTATTTCCAAGGAATAATTGTCGTCTTCCAACCCCGACCTTAGTAATTTGGCAATTAAAAGATGATAGTCTTCCACTTTCCGTGATATCGTAATTCGCCGACTATCACCTTTCCCGGTACTTTTCGATTTCAAATCTAATCTACGTGCAATTCTACAAACAAATCCATAATATTTAAACTATTTCCACATAAGGCAAGTTGGAAACTTACGCATGAATACGTTCTCTTTCCTCTTTAGTGTATCCCGTATCAAATGAAAGTGTTGTGGTCTTTGAAGAGTGAATAAAATCCTCAAGAATCTTCACAATATAATCGTCAATTTGTTTCTTCTTATTTGTTGGTTCATTCTTTGTTTTACTACTTCCCAGTCCTTGTCTTTTTTCACGCACTTCAACCTCAATTGGTGACAAAGTTCCTTGTTCATTATTCCCTAACCCTTTACCACTCCAACCCATTTTAAGCATCATTCTATGTGCTTTACTGCCTTCTAATATATGCGAATCCAGCTCATCTTTGTTCCCTTGATCCTGTAATCGATTCTCACCACTTTCTGTGTTTGTTTCTTTATCTTGAATTTCAATTAAATCACTTTTACTGTATGTTTGGTGCAAAGGTACTTCTTCGTAAACAGGAGACTAAAAATAACATTTTCATTAAAATCCTATCAACATCGTTAAGTTATATTACTTTTTTTACGAGGTAAAAACAATCCTTTTTCAATATATCAAGAGCGATTTTCGACAGTTCTACTCTTGCTAAAGCTTTTGACGGATAAATTCCTTCAGTAATTACTTCATCGTCTATGGCTAAAAGGTACTCATTTGGGTGAAAGCCCTTCTTTATTTTCAACTTTCGTTTTATACGATTTACAGCGTTTTGTAACACTCCCCCAACCCCAGTATTAATCAGTAACAAATCGGCTCGTACACCCTTTTGGCAGTAAACCGATCTAAATAGTTGGTCAATTTTAATATCGAGGTTTGAGAGCTTTGGCTTCTCTGTTTCAGGACGTTTATGCTTTGAGGAAGAAGCCAATGGCTCGGACGAGTGTCGTTTGTGTCCCTTTTTCTTTTTTTCCATTCGACAATCTCTGTAGTTCATCCTACAATTATTATAAATTAACTAAATTTAAATAACTACTTAAATTAGTTCGTAAGTATTACAATTGTCTACCTCGTGTGGATTTTCTTAAAACCCAATCGAAACTCTTCAAGTCAAATTGACAACATTTTTTCGTTACAGAACTCAGTGTGTTCGAGGTTTTAGCAACTTGTTCCTGTACCAAATCACTAATGAAATCATTATATTTATTTTTTAAGTTTGATTCAAAATCGAAAGAAGAAGTGATTTGATGTTAATACTTTGATCAGTTTATGGTTCTATCAAGTGAATCTTCACAAAAAGAGAAATATAAGATAGAAACGAGTGTTACTTTCTAAAGAAAGCACGATTCTCTCACATGGATCATTCAAATGAACCAACTGGTTGAGTTTTGTTGGTTGTCCACAGTCCCCAATCAAATCTCTTTTAAAATCCTATTTGTACCACTAAGATTCCAATTGCAATACATTAAAATATAGAAACCCATACAAATTATCATTGATTTAATTAGTTTTTTTGTTGTTTTGTTAATTAATTTTGCATAATAAGCTATAAAAAATGTGGTACTTTTTCGAAAAAACCCCAACTAGGTAAACATTATCCATCCTATTTAAGATTCAACAAGTATCTATTCAAGTGTGTTGCATAATACCAAGTTACATAAACAGCTCTAAGGCTGACAATTCATGAATGGAGCACGTTGATGTACTCGACAGCCAAAACGAGCTTAGTACCCAGTACTTAAATGCTACAAACTCGATTTAAGAAATGATAAACAAGCGTTGACGAACTTCGATACATCGAATGAAGGCTTTAAATTTATTCAGGTTCGCCAACGAAATTGCTATCAGAATATTTTCTTAATACGATATTTAAAATTCTATGATAAAATATTAATTCTCTAATCAATGTAATGTTAAAACAATCGACAAACATAATAAAAATTAACCTTGTGTTTCCTTTTTTTATTGTTTTTATGATATTTGACCACGCATGATTAAATTATTGTTTAATTTATCAACAACAAGGTACTAAAAATGTTTTAGGGGAATTGGAACAAATCAATAAATTCTCCTTTTCACAAATAACGTTAGGTTACAATAATTAATCATGTTGTTAGTAGTTGAAAATTTTTTATAGTCTATTGTTATTTGTCATTAATTTTTATCAACAGAATTAGTCATTTATTAACAAACAAACTACTGCTTTAAATAAGTTAAAAAATTCTTCGTTTCAACAGTTCTAAATATGATCTGTCAGTGTGTGTTTACATGTAGGTAATAAGTATTACAATCTATTTTCTATTTATTTGCTTAACACTATTTATAAACAAATATTTCCCTTTTGATATAGAGACAATATATAAATTTATATCGTAGAAAATGATAATATCCTCCTATTTCCAACAAAAATTTCCTCTAAACATTAATATTAGAAATGATTTTTGACAGATGTTTCTACCTTTTCCTCATACAAATTTAATTTTATTTCTAGGATCTGCAATATTTTATTTTAATGTGTAATGTGCAATAAGATGTATATAATTCAATAAGGGAAGATGGTTGAGTTAGGTGGTTCTAGTCTTTTGCATTTAGGTGATATTGTATCCCTTTATGCAGAAGGGGCTGTTAGTGGTTTTTTAAGTACTTTAGGGTAAGTACCTCCTACCATTTACCATAGAAACCCGTTCAACTTCTTCCAAATTTACAGTTTGGTTGATGATCGATGCGTTGTATGTCCTGAGGCTGGAGACTTATCGAATCCTCCAAAAAAGTTCAGAGGTAACCCAACAGGTGCTAAAAATCCACTTCCCCTCACCTATAGCACAAATTTTACAGATTGCTTATTCAAAATATGTCCGAACAATCGTTATTCGGCTCAAAAGCAATTCTACAAGGCCGCAAAGCAAAGTATGGGCTCCAATACCGACCCAAATTTGCTCAAACGTTTACATGTAAGTCGCACAACTACCCTCTACTTTTACAAGAACTTTTATTAAACGAAATCTTTTAAACAGCATGCGGCCGAAATAGAAAAAAAGCAAAACGAAACAGAAAATAAAAAAGTTCTTGGTACAAATGTGCATTATGGAAATGTTGTTCAACTTTTACACTTAAAATCAAACAAGTACTTAACAGTAAATAAACGTTTACCAGCCCTTTTAGAAAAGAATGCAATGAGAGTGTACTTAGATGGTAATGGAAATGAAGGCAGTTGGTTCTACATTCTACCATACTACAAATTACGTGCTGATGGTGATAATATTGTATTGGGTGATAAAGTAATATTAACTCCTGTTAATGCTGGCCAACAAGTTTTACATGTAGCTGCAAACCACGAACTTCCCGACAATGCGGGCTGCAAAGAAGTGAACGTTGTCAATGGCAACACATCATGGAAAATCACTTTATTCATGGAACATCGCGAGAATTCCGATGAGATACTTAAAGGTGGCGACGTGGTACGTTTATTCCATGCAGAACAAGAGAAATTCTTGACAATGGACGAATATAAAAAGACACACCACGTTTTCCTACGTACAACTGGACGTACAAGTGCAACAGCTGCGACCAGCAGTAAAGCGTTATGGGAAGTTGAAGTCGTCCAACACGATCCATGTCGTGGTGGAGCGGGCCATTGGGACTCGTTGTTCCGTTTCAAACATTTAGCAACTGGCCAGTATTTAGCTGCCAATGTGGACAACGATCTGACAGTCGATCTACACCGATCGAAGCCACGTACAGAGAATGATGCACAATCATATCATTTGGTTCCTGTTGCTTATCCGAATGAAATAGCATCGTTATTCGAATTAGATCCCACAAGTATCACTAGAGGAGATTCATTAGTTCCAAATTCGAGTTATGTACGTTTGCATCATTTATTCACGAATAGTTGGGTACATTCTACCTCAGTTCCTATTGATAAAGATGAGGAAAAGCCTGTCATGTCGAAAGTGGGTTGTGCTGTCATGAAAGAAGACAAAGAAGCGTTCGCTTTGATATCCGTTTCACCGGTTGAAGTTAGGGATTTGGACTTTGCAAATGATGCTTGTAAATTATTGTCAGCACTTTCTGTTAAACTGGAAAAGGGCACAATATCACATAATGAACGTAGATCTTTGACTACACTTTTACAAGATATCGTATATTTTGTTGCCGAATTAGAAAATGAACAAAATAAAACAGAAGCACTCGAATTAGTTGTTACAAATCCGAATAGGGATAGACAGAAATTGTTAAGGGAACAAGCGATACTTAAACAGCTTTTTAGGATTCTTCAGGGACCATTTTTAGAGATGCCTGGTGGTGATGGACCGTTTTTAAAGATTGAGGAATTAAACGATCCTCGACATGCACCATACAAGTACATTTTCCGCTTGTGTTATCGAATTTTACGTTTAAGTCAGCAAGACTACAGAAAAAACCAGGTAAACAATTATTACTGATTCATTTAGTTTTTCATTATATTTTGATTTTTTTAAGGAATACATCGCAAAACATTTCGGCTTCATGCAAAAACAAATCGGTTTTGATATTCTTGCTGAAGACACAATCACAGCACTGTTACATAACAACAGAAAATTATTAGAAAAACATATAACACCAGCGGAAATAGAAACATTTGTTGGCCTAGTCCGTAAAAACATGAACAACTGTGAATCACGTTTCTTAGATTACCTATCCGACTTGTGTATATCGAATAAAAAAGCAATTCCCGTTACTCAAGAATTAATTTGCAAAAGTGTTTTAAGTCAAAAAAACTCCGATATCCTAATCGAAACGCGAATTATGAAAACTCAACTGGAAGTGACAGAAGAAGAGGGCAATTTAGAGAATGACGATGAATTGGAGCAAATGGTTACTGTTGTGGAAACATGCGAGATCAATTTACTTTGGAACAACAGACAAAAATGCAAAGCACTAACGGAATTATGTCAAAACGCAAAGATGGGCAACAAAGACGATGAAGCTATATTGGAATACTACAGACACCAATTGGACTTGTTCTCGAATATGTGTTTAAACCGTCAATATTTAGCACTCAATAACCTATCACCTCATCTTGATATTGAATTGATTCTAAAATGTATGGCCGACGAAACAGTCAATTTCGATTTACGGGCATCGTTCTGTAAATTAATGCTACATTTACACGTCGACCGTGATCCTCAGGAACCAGTTACGCCTGTCAAATATGCCAGACTCTGGTCCGAAATACCCTCGCAAATGTCCATCAACGAGTAAGTACATTGAAAACATGTTTTACAAACCGTATTTCTAACTTTCATTTTAGTTATGATAATAACAAAACACCCGATCCAAATAAAGAAGCTGTTCGTGCTAGATTTTGTTCGACAATTGCATTTGTTGAAGATTATTTATGTAATGTTGTTGCTAAAATGTGGTCCTTTGCCGATGAGGAACAAAATAAACTAACATTTGAAGTAAATAATCTATCGATAATGATTTTTTTCTTTCTATTGCAATTAATTAACACTCTAATTTGATTTTAGGTCGTGAAATTAGCTAGAGAATTAATTTATTTTGGATTTTATAGTTTTTCTGACTTGCTTAGATTAACAAAGACTTTATTAAGCATTTTGGATTGTGTATCCGAAAACGATTACATTGATGGACGACTACCACCAGGAGACATTGACTGTACGTATACAAACAGTTATTTTTACATTGTTAAACATATAACTTAATTATTATTCCCTACTTCAGCTGGAGATGCTCTGCATGATGAAAGAGGTATTTTCAGTGTGTAAATGTTGTGTATGTTGCAATCTGTACGAATGTTTTCTATAGCTTTGCACGAATCCCATCTCTAACTGTCTTATTTCTATTTAATTTATGACTCTAAGGAAATGTTTTGTGTTTATTTGAGTAGCTGAAGGCGGAGTATTAAGAAGTATAGGAGATATGGGAGCTGTTATGACCTCCCTGGCTTTGGGTCCAGCTGGACGCTCAGTAGTTCCAACAAACGCAAGTCAACACAGCAAATCATCACATTACATGAAAGAATATCCTTTAGTTATGGATACAAAATTAAAAATTATCGAAATTCTCCAAGTAATTAATAAGAAATTGTTCATACATGAGAAACACATGACTAATGCATGGTTTTTTCAGTTTATTCTGGACGTTCGTCTAGATTATCGCATTAGTTGTTTATTAAGTATTTTTAAAAAGGAATTCGATGAATCAGAAAAATCGAGTGGAGGTGATGTTAAAAAAATCGATTTAGAATTAATTGGAAGCGAAGCGGAGGGTATTTTTGGTAGCAGTGAAGAATGTGCGGTCTTAGATTTGGATGGTCACGGAGGCCGTACATTCTTACGCGTTTTATTACATTTAACAATGCACGATTATCCTCCTTTAGTATCTGGTGCACTGCATTTACTATTCAGACATTTTAGTCAACGACAAGAAGTGCTACAAGCATTTAGAAATGTTCAATTATTAGTCTCAGATAGTGATGTTGAATCATATAAACAAATAAAGGCTGATTTAGACGTGCTTAGATCGTCTGTTGAAAAGTCTGAACTGTGGGTATACAAGTCAAAGAGTACTGAAGAACACGGTGCCATAAAAAAGGGTAAAGAAGAGGATGAAGAAGTTGCCAAGTCCCCAAACATCAGTGTTTTGGCGAAAAAGAGTTCTCTTATTAATTTAGATGTCGGTCCACCTTTACATCCTGATCAAACTGATGAATACAAGAAAATCCAGGAGATCTTAATCCGTATGAATAAATTGTGCACGTCCGGCACGTCTAGTGGTATTGTAAAACCAAGAAAACACGAACAACGACTACTGAGAAACGTCGGCGTTCATACAGTTGTATTAGATTTGTTGCAAATCCCTTACGACGAGAAAGAAGATGTACGAATGAATGAATTAATGCGACTAGCCCACGAATTCCTGCAGAACTTCTGTCTGGGCAATCCTCAAAATCAAGTTCTTTTACATAAGCATCTAGACTTGTTTTTAAACCCCGGTGTAAGTACTTTATTCAAACAAACCTGCAAATGTGTTATGAATTGTTTTAGATACGAGAAGCTCAAACTGTCTGTGCCATATTCCAAGACAACTCAACACTGTGTAACGAAGAAAACGAGAAAGTCATTCAACATTTTGTCCATTGTATTGAAACTCATGGTCGTCACGTTCAATATTTAAAGTTCCTTCAAACAATCGTTAAAGCAGACAACCAATTCATTAGAAAATGTCAAGATATGGTGATGCAAGAATTGACAAATGCTGGAGAAGATGTTCTTGTTTTATACAACGACAAAGCATCATTTAATCAATTTATAGAAATGATGCGTTCCGAAAGACATTGCATGGACGAGGGTAGTCCATTAAGATATCATGTGGAATTAGTTAAATTGCTTGCTTGTTGTACAATGGGCAAAAATGTTTACACAGAAATTAAGTGCCATAGTCATTTGTCTTTGGATGACATTGTAGCAATGGTTACACATACAGATTGCATTCCAGAAGTAAAAGAAGCTTACGTAGGATTTTTGAATCATTGTTACATCGATACGGAAGTTGAAATGAAAGAGATTTACAGTTCAAATCACATGTGGACACTTTTCGAAAAGTCATTTTTAGTAGATATGGCAGATATTGCAACTGCACCAATAGATAGAAAACATCCGGACAAAGCTTTAGAAAATTACGTTACTAATTGTGTTATGAACATAATATCAACATTTTTCAGCAGTCCATTTTCAGATCAAAGCACTACTGTTCAGGTAATGAAAAATTGAATCAATTTACTTAGAATAAGGGCTTTAAACTCGCTAATTGCATGCTGGCTTACGGATTATTCAGAGCTTTAATCAAATTAATAGTCAATAGTCGTATTGATAGTTAAAAAAATACTAAACAATTCTACTGTGATCGGTGTTTACGCTATAGATTTCAACTATCAATATAACTTTGCTTTTTTTATGGTGACTTTTTTGGGGATCTAAATAGAAACATCTGCATGAAGCAAGGGTTTATTGGAGCGATTCAACAATGGATGATTATGATCCGTTTACTTCTAATACACAACTGATTCAAAGTCCATTTTCCGCTCATGTGAGTAAAGTCTGTTCCATTTTTTCAATAGTGCTATTATTTTTTCGTTTGCATTTACGCTTTCGTTCCATATCATCCCAAAGCTAATTGCTAATTTATATTGTTTGGTAGGAAACAATTTTTTTATCGGACTATTTATTATCCATGGGAATTAATCATAGGTTTGTTTAAAATTATAACATATCCAAAAATACACTTAACATTCCATACTGCATGGGGCTTTTTAGATGACAATTTTTTTTTCCAAAGCTAAAATTGCGAACAAGTCCTACACGAATTTGTGTTACATAAAATTTATTTTGCAGACCAGGCAACCTATTTTTGTACAGCTATTGCAATCCGCATTCAGGGTATCACAATGCCCTTGGCTATCAGCATCACAACGCTTTAACGTTGAAAATTGTATTCGTACACTGTCTGAAGTCGGTTAGTTAGCATTATTTTATTTAATTGGTCCTTACAAGTATGAACATGTATTTAGAGCTAATAAATTCGTTGAACTTTTAGCTAAGAATCGTGGCATTGCAATACCATTAGATTTGGAAAGTCAAGTGGCAGCTATGTTTAATAAAGCGACAATATTAACGAGACAAACAAGTAAATGGTTGCAAGCATCGAAAACACCGAAGATCGAGAGATCTCAGTCTCAAGTAAATGTTCAACCGGAAACGATTCTTCCTCTTTACAATTAATTTTAATGTTTCTAGTTAATGCGTTTGGATCGGAGTATTATTGAAGGCTTACAGGACATTGTTTCTTTACTGCAAGATCAATTAAAGCCTTTAGTACAGTCTGAACTGTCTTTGTTGGTGGATGTTTTGTATAGGCCTGAGTTACTGTTTCCACCTGGTACAGAACCCAGGAAGAAATGCGAAAGTGGAGGGTTTATAAGACGGTAACAAAACATAAAAATTGCACTGAATGTTTAGTTTACCGTTTGAAATCGCTTTCAGACTTATTAAACACACGGAAAAGTTGCTGGAGGAGAAGGAGGAAAAATTGTGTGTTAAAGTATTGAAAACTTTACGTGAAATGATGGCCATTGATCCTGAATACGGAGAGAAGGTTAAATAAATTCCTATTAATTAATTAGTTAACTATTAGTCTTAGTATATTCACTTAATTGTATATTTTCTTTGTTAAATGCTGCTTAGAATGATAAACTAGACAATTCACCAAATATGGTATAGTATCATACGTTTTCATTTTTGTGTGGCAAATTTTTAAATCACATTTTTTTGATCTATTTTTGCTGATGTTTTTTGATATCTAATTGTTTTAATCACTAGATATTTGCGTGTTTCTTTAACGTTTTACCATATGTCTTCCCAAAAAATTAAACATTAAACTACTTTCTCACATTCTTAGGGCGACGTGTTACGAAACAGTCTATTAGCTCGCTATTTTGGCAAAGCGTTCGTCCAAAAGCCCGACACAATCGATTTGAGTGCCTATCAAATATCATCAGTAACTCATGGACCAGGAGCGAAAGTTTTAAGTCGTGCTGGAAGAACTTTACATGAAGTCCAAACGCACTTGGATCGAGAGGGTGCTTCTGATTTGGTGGTGGAATTGGTAATAAAATCAGTCCACTCACCATCGATATTCGTAGAAGCAGTTGAATTGGGAATCGCTTTATTAGAGGGCGGAAATCCCATCATCCAGAAGAGTATGTTCAACAAGCTTTTGGGTGGTGATTTAAGTCAATCATTCTTCAAAGTGTTCCACGATAAAATGAGGGACTCACAACAAGAAATCAAATCAACAGTCACCGTAAACACGTCAGATATGGCTGCAAAAGTGCACGAAGACAAGCAAGATGGCAAAGATTTGGACAAGATATCGAAAAAACAGGGCAGTAAATCAAATGGTATACTGATAAGTGAGGAATTGAGAGAGGAATTGAGTCGCGCTGCTGAAACAACGTCCCAAGCTTATGGTCATATTCGAAATATGGCTTCAGGGGAAGAAGGTGGTGTTGCCTCAGTTGGAGGATCAGCTTTTGAAGATTTATTGGCAGAGAAATTAGAGAAACATCGCGATCGGGACGAACAAAACGGACTGTCCAATAAGATTCTTATTATGCAGCCAATATTGAGATTTTTACAGTTGTTATGTGAGAATCATAATCCTGCATTACAGAATTTACTTCGAAATCAAAACAACAAGAATAACTTCAATCTTGTGTCGGAGACTTTGATGTTTTTGGATTGTATTTGTGGATCAACAACAGGTGGTTTGGGATTACTTGGACTTTATATAAACGAGAACAATGTATCACTTATAAATCAAACATTAGAGACGTTAACAGAATACTGTCAAGGACCTTGTCATGAGAATCAAAATTGCATCGCCACACACGAATCAAATGGACTGGACATTATAACAGCGTTGATTCTGAACGACATCAATCCTTTGGGCAAATCGCGCATAGATTTGGTGTTGGAATTAAAGAACAACGCTTCAAAATTACTTTTGGCGATAATGGAAAGTCGGGGAGACAGTGAGAATGCTGAAAGGATCTTATACAACATGAATCCAAAGCAATTGGTTGATGTGGCATGTCATGCATTTCATCAAGAGGAGAATACTGAAGAGGACGATGTTGATGATGCAAGTCTAGAGGATATCGTGTCGCCCCGTGAAGTGGGCCACAACATTTATATACTTTGTCATCAATTAGCGCAGCATAACAAAGAACTAGCCGCTTTATTGAAACCTGCAGACTTTGGAAGCGACCAGAAGATACAAAAGGCATTAATGTATTATGCGACACATACAGCACAAATTGAAATTGTGCGACATGATCGGACTTTGGAGCAAATCGTGTTTCCAATACCGGAAATTTGTGAATATATAACAACCGACACGAAGATTAAAGTTCTAAACACTGCCGAACGGGATGATCAAGGTTCGAAAGTGGCTGATTTCTTTGAACGTACCGAGCATATGTTTAACGAAATGAAATGGCAAAAGAAGTTGCGAGGTAGGTTTCCTAAATAGGGCGCAATTTCCGGATCACAGTTTAATAATTGTTTTTTTTTTACAGCGCAACCGGTGCTATTCTGGGTTAGCAGTTACATGTCTTTATGGAGCAATATTCTATTCAATTGTGCCGTTCTGATTAATCTCATAGTTGGGTTCTTTTATCCTTTTGAAGATACAGTACCAAGTAAGTAAAAAATCATTTACCTTATATCCTTTTTTGTCCTGATTAGTCCTGAAATGGAACTTTTCTCTTAACTGGAATGAAACATGAAAAGTCGGTTTATTTGGGGATCCGATTGAAGGAGCACTTAACTTACATTCACATTAACAAATTTATATCGAGTGATTCACGTATAATTTCGATTAAAACACTAATAATAACGAATATTGAAGAATTTGCAGTACAGAAACCGATAGCGTCACAGTGTAGCCAACCTTATTTTTAAACGTCAAACACGTGCCAATGTTTTTGTGAAAAAATTCACATCAATTAATAAAAAGGACAAATACAGTCCCTATTGTTAAAGTTAAATGGTAAAAAAACAGTAAATAATACACTTTAAAACGACGTTGGTTTGTATTTGTTGTTAATCTAGAAACAGGTTTATGTTGGTACTCTTTTCAAAAAAGCGCACCAAAATTTTTAACTATAAAAACTAAGATGAATATTCTTATTTGCAGAAATAAGCTCAACGATATCAGCTTTAATTTGGGTGGCAATGATAGTTTCAGCAGCTATAGTAATAACATTACCTCGCGAAACAGGAATAAGGACTTTGGTAGCGTCCACAATACTTCGACTGATCTTTTCACTAAGCCCTGAACCAACACTTTGGCTCTTGGGCACAGTTACAATATTTTTAAAAGGTATTCATCTAGTCAGTATAATGGGAAACCATGGAACTCTTACGAAAACTTATAGACAAATACTCACTGACGCCGAACTTGTCTATCATTTAGCATATCTTGTTTTCTGTATGCTCGGATTGATGATGCATCCCTTCTTTTATTCGGTTTTGGTAATAAACCCTGACTTTCTCAACTCTTTCAGATGCTAATTAAGTGCTTGTTTCAGTTGTTCGATGTTGTGTATCGGGAAGAGACTTTATTGAATGTAATTCGATCTGTTACGCGGAATGGTCGGTCGATTATTCTTACGGCCGTTTTGGCTCTGATTCTGGTCTACATGTTCTCCATAATTGGCTACATGTTCTTCAAGGATGACTTCATTGTCAGCGTTAAGAAGAAGAACGGTAAGTAATGTTTAAAACCAGCAAAAATCGATTCGAATTCTGTTCTCTTTTAAGATCAAACTTGCGATACGATTTCCAATATGACTGGTAATAAATACGAGGAAGATGAGACTGGAGAGTACTGTCAATTAGTCGATCCTGGAGAGGAGAAACATGAACGTGCCTGTGATTCATTAGTGATGTGTATTGTAACGACTTTGAATCAAGGATTAAGGAATGGTGGTGGAATTGGAGACATTTTACGAGCTCCTAGTAGTGAAGTACGATCCCCGCATAATTCCTGTTTAAATCAGAAATTCTAACATTGCTTTTTTATTAACAGGAAGCTCTTTTCGTCGCCCGAGTCATCTACGATCTTCTATTCTTCTTCGTTGTAATCATTATTGTACTTAACTTGATTTTCGGTGTCATCATCGACACGTTTGCGGATTTGAGGTCAGAGAAGCAGCAAAAGGAATTGATTTTGAAGAATACTTGCTTTATTTGCGGTCTGAATCGTTCAGCATTCGATAATAAAACAGTCAGCTTCGAAGAACACATCAAATGCGAACACAATATGTGGCACTATTTGTACTTTATTGTTCTGATTAAAGTTAAGGATCCAACAGAGTTTACAGGACCTGAAAGTTATGTGTATGCAATGGTGAAAGCGTCCAATTTGGACTGGTTTCCACGTTTACGTGCAATGTCTTTGGCTGCTGTCGAAGGTGAAGGGGAACAGATTGAATTGAGAAGTTTACAAGCTCAGTTAGAGAATACACAGACTTTAGTAACAAATTTATCACAGCAATTGATGGAATTGAAAGATCAAATGGCTGAACAGCGTAAACAAAAGCATAGACTCGGTTTATTGAATTCTGCATCTGCTTACTTACAAGTTCAACCGAATTTATCGTAGATCTATGGGTTATTTTGCAGACAAGCTAGTCTAGAGCTTTGCTCAAATTTATTTAGGTAAAATAATAAAACGATATATCATTAACACAGTAATGTTTACTTATGTGAAGCTCTCTTTAAACTTGTTAGTTATTTAGCTCTCAGCCAATGCTCAAATATCTAATTCAATACTTAATTTATCATAATTTTTTAAACTGTTATACTTTTTTATGTAATGGGGAAGTGTAGGTTATTTTATAATCAAAATTTACGTATTTTTGAACTTCATTTCTTATTTTTGGAGGGTGGGGTTTCTATTTTATAGTGCTGTGAATCTGTTTTGCATTTATTTAACATTTCAATAAAGATTTATAACCAAATACATAAGCATTGTTTACAGGAGCTCGACATGACTACAATTTTCCAAATATTTGTGTTGTAATGAACCTGTAGCTGTTACAGATGGGTTTCAACACTTTTAGTATACTTATTAGATTCACTGCATTTGTACTTTTACATTTATATTGTCTATTATTTTAAAATTTTATTGTTGTTGTACTTGAAAAAACTTTGTACAAACTTTTCAATATATAGTTCTATATTGTGTTGATATTATGGCCATTATTTATGTTCCATGCATTGTACCTGGGGTTTTATCGTCAAACGTGCATATTGTTCATCATTTAAAGTAAAAATCAGCTGTAGGGGAGTAAATTTCGAACTTTTTTTAAATCGATTAGCGCCCTTTTTCAAATCTAATTGAAAAATTTAGAAAAAGATTGGACATACGTTACATATCTTTCTCTGTTTAAACATCTGAGTGGAACAAAGAGAGAACACATAAGGTTTGTGTTAGTAGCGATTGTCAACGAATAAGTGTTGTACTTGTTCTCCTCATTAAGTTGTGAAAAATTATAAAATGATCCCTATTTTTTGTATAAATTTGTATATAATCTGTTCTATAATAGTTTAATTTATCGTTACATAAAAAAATTCCGTGCGAAAGTAAGTATTTTTTCAAAATTTTTGAAAACAAAAATTTTGAAAACCGTTGAGGTTAGGAAATTTGTTTCTATCTTTTGTTTTGTTGAATTGTTGATCCATAGCTAACTTCAAACATAAACCTAATTAATTTTATTTATGAAGTAGTGTTTATTAGTTTGTAATTTTATTTCCAGGCTTTAATAATCAATAGAATCACAATAATTTATAAAAAATGGATCGCCAAAATGATGAAAGCTCTAAAAAGCCTCTACATTACGCAGAGAGCATAGACAGTTTGGAACAATTGGCTAGATCGGCAATGAGAAATTCCATCAAGACCCGAAATTTGAACATGTATGTATTAACAATCATATCCTTATACCCATACTTAATTAAAAATTCCAGGTTAACAAAGCTAGAAAAGAGTATCTATGATAGACTCAGCAAAGAACATTTTGACGATGAATTGGCGTTCATCTATTGCATTCGGCATCAACATATCATCCAAAAAATGAAGTTATTGGATGAACAGTTCGTCAAAAATAGATACAAGAGTGAATGCGGCATAGTAAACGCCAGAGTGGAACAGTTGAGGGCATCCCTAAACACCAGATACGCCGAATTAGCATCCGTAATGGTCATAGATCCAGTTAAAAAGGACAGCCCCTTTCCACCGGAGGCGAAGGTGCTCTTCATGAGTAAGTACTCGCTTTCTAATACAGGATTGTGACTACTAGGGACAACACATGTCGAAACAGTGATCAGGACCACAAATCTGCATACAAACTGCCTTTCGTTTCACATAGAATTGCTTTTTGATTCATTTCGGTAGTCACTCATTGTAAAAGTATCCCAGATCGCTATTTCCTAATTCGGGTATTGTGTAAACATTTTCAATGGATCCGTACCCCCGTGGGAGGATTTTTTTAGAGTCGTTACCTTTGGTTTTCTGGTACGTACTAAGAATATGTTAACTATTAGCTTTCTTTTTATCTAGATTCATTCATATCGCCAAAAGAATTGTACGACGCAATGAAAACATTTAATGACTTATTAATAGTGGATATTCGATCGGAAGAAGAATTTTTAGAAGCTAAAATAAAGTATGCCAACTTGATAAGTATTCCTAACAACCTCATTTCAAAAGGGTAATTTAAGAGGACTTCACTAAGTGTTTTTGATTATTTTGTCCGTATTTAGGTTGTCGGCCCATAAATTAGGTGAAATTTTGCCTCCTGCTGCTAGGGAAGTGTGGGAACAGCGTAATAAATTCCGGGCTATTGTTATTGTTGATTACACCATAAAGAATCCAAATTGCGATGAAGAACCATTCGCTATTCTTCGATCGATTCTCGTCAATGTAAGACTGATTTATTTCCAGAGGTGTTGAAAGTCTAACATTTTCATTGCGATTTTTAGTGGGACATTAATCGCAGTTACAATGAACATCCAGTGGTGTTGGAAGGGGGATTTCAAGAATTTGCTGAAATGTATCCGACTGAGGTTGAAAATGGATACTTATACATTCGTATGAAATACCTCGATTTGAACGAGATTATGCAACTTGTAAATTTTCGCTTATTTCAATCACTCGTTTGTCTAACGTTGGCAGTTTTTTAGGTGAATAGTGTTCGCATTTTGGTAGAACAGTCTTCCGAGTCTGGCAACGGCTCATCCCAAGATTCAACCACCACTATTAAGTGCATTGACTTGGATGAACCAAATGCGAATACCAGTGGCAATAGTTCCCCAGTTCTACGTCCAAAGGGTCCAAGGACACCGATGCCCGACGATGATGACGACTTTGGTACTGATAATGGTTCTCGTCCATTTTCACCTGTTGACGATCCATTTGATTCGAATGACCAAAAGGCAGACTTAAACGATGACATAAATAACATGAAATTGGCAATTCAAAAGCATTTGAATGTGCAAGTTGATGAAATTCGAAAGTTTAAACCGACTTATCCGCCACACTTTGATAGAACAAATAAACCGGTGGCTCGCGTTGACAATGTTCATGATTCGAATAGAATTTATGGATTAACTGGAATTAAAAATATCAAGAACAATTGTTTTATGAGTGCTATTCTGCAATGTTTCCGCGTGTTGCCGTTGGTAAAGGCGTTCTTCATTTCGAAAATGTGCCGGGACATGATTGCAGAAAAGAATGTCGTTATATTGGATGAAGTATCGTACATGATAAATGCATTGTGGAATAGTTCTGGACGTTCATTGAATCCGAATTCATTCCGTATGAGAATGATACAATTTTGTCCGGATTATAAGCGTGGCGAACATGAAGATGCATTGGAATTTTTCAGTATTATGCTGAATAAATTGGAATCGGATACTTTATGCTACCATCCAAGACATCCGTATTTGAATGCAAGAGAACGAGCTGTGATGGAGATGAAAGGCAATTTATGGTCGATATTTACTGACTTTTTCTATTATGTTTTACGTATGGATAGAATTTGTCCGAATTGCAAGCATCGAGTTATTTCATACGAGTGTGAAAACACAATAATGCTGCCAGTGCCGGAACATAGGAATAGTTCATTGTATGAACTATTGGGTGATTATATAAAAGATACAGTTTTGTCTGACTACAAATGTGACAATTGCAAGAAAGTTGTGAATGCAATAATTAATAAGAAGATTAAGACATACCCAAAAGCGTTGGTGATTAGTTTGAAGAGGTATATGAAAATGTGGGTAATTTAAGTTCTTGTTAATAGGATTTGATTTTTTAGATATCATCAAACCCCAACAGGCTGTGTTAAAAGTAATGTGAAAATTTCTTTCCCCAAAAGTCAACTGCAAGTGTTCAAAGCAAATTACAATTTATACGCGATTTTGTGTCATAAAGGCACTTTGAATGCTGGACACTATTATGCATATTGCAAAATTTCTAATGTGTTAGTAGAATTTTTGTGTGGAATTATTGAATGTTAATAATTTTGCTGTTTTAGGTGGTACGAGATGAATGATGATTTGGTTACAAATGTTGATATTAGAAGCGATTCAAACATATATTCAGAGGCGTGTGCATTTTTCTACCAAAGGATGCCCAGATACAACAATCACGAGGAAGAGGAGGAGGAGGAGGAGGAAGAGGATGATGATTAAATGTGATACAACGTGATATTAGTGAAAGTTAAGATATCTGTAGTTGTTTTATTTTGTTCTTAAAAAGTTTCTGTTGTTTATATTGATTGCAATCAATATTTGTTATATGTTGTTCGTCTTTTGTAAGAGTTTTACGGGATCATAGTTCCAGAATAGTTTAATGAATCTCAAAATAAGTTGTCTGTTTAAATGTTTCATGTGTTTTTAATAGTTCTTCATTGGAACTTTGCTTCGCAGAGTATCAGAATTGTTAAAAACATTTTAATTTATTTGTTTGTTTCTTGTATTTTGAATTTTATGGGACCGATGTTCCACAAGTTTAAAAAATCCACAAAAAAATGTAAATTTTTGTAATTGTGTGTTATACTTTTGTTTGGATTTAAATCATTCTTTAATTGTATGACACACATTTTTTTGTGATGTTTAATTTTGCTCGCATAGAAAAATTTGTTTTTTCTACAGGCCGAGTATTCATTAAGTTTTTATAGTTTATTTGTAGTGTTTTGTTCGGATGGCACTGTGATGTTAACAATTTATAGTTTAAGTAGCCAGATGAATAACTATTTTCTAAATAAAATACAGTTTTATATGTCTGTTTCATTCAATGAAACAAAGACAGTTTATTAATAGGAAACGATGAGTATAATTGAAGACTGGATTTTTAAGAAATAATCAAAGTTTCTGTTTGCGTTTTTCGAAAAAAAGAATTTGTAATTTATTTTTATTTTCAATGTATCAGAATTTGTAATTTATTTTCAATATGTTTCTGCAAAGGTCCAAAATTTTGCATTTATTGTTTTGTTCTAATGTTAAATTTGTTCGTTCAATAAAGTTTCTTGGTTTATTGAAGTAAGAAAGTTTTATTTTTGGGACTTGTTCATAAAATAGCACAATTTTCTATTACAAAATGTTTGTATTTTGAATAAATAATAAAATGACACACATTTAAAAAGATTTAATTATAAATTCATAATACATATTCCCATAATTACTCAAATAATATTACATTGTAAAGGAATTAAGTAAATTGAATATGAAATAATTGTTAAATAAAGTGTATTTTAAATTTGACGCTATAAAATAATAGTTTTTCACATAATTGTTTTCGTATATAAAGCAAAACAGAATTCATCATCAGAATACATTAGTAAATGTTCAGTAAATGAATTTTACTGAAGAGAGGAGACGGCTGCTGCTTGTGGCGATGGTGGTGTGGGTGTCGATGGAGCTGATTGTGAAGTGGGTGGCTGTTGTATGGCCCATTGTCCTTGATCAGCTTGCAATCGCTGATGGGCCTGTTGTCTAGCTCGAAATTCAGCCGCTTTTAATTGTTCTAAATGAAATTGTTGTCGTTCAGTAATCAATTGCTGCCGTTGATATTCTAATCCCTCCCTTTCTCGTTCCATTGTCGTCTCCAATTCCTCGAAATGACGCAATTTTATCTCCAATTTCTTCATTTGTGTTTCCACCAACAAAGCCACAAGTGACTTAATCTTCCTCTCCTCAACAGCGGCCAAATGTTTCGCTTTAACAGCAGCCGCTGCCAATGCGGCCGCAGCAGCACTTTGCATTTCACTATCTTTAACCGTTTTCTCCACTTTCACCTCCCCACTGCCTTCCTTCTCCTCTTTCTCTGTTGGCGGTTCGGTTTTCTCAATCGGTTTCTCATCCTGTGTCTCATTACCGTTCTTTTTCTGCTCATCAGACTTGTCCTCCTCTTTAATATCCACCTCTTTCTTCACCTTATCCTCTTCCTCCTTTTCCGGTGCTGTTCCCGCAATTCCAGTCAACGCCAAATTGGCAGTAGGATCATATTTCCCTTCAGCTGAAGACGCTTCGACATTTTTCAAATGAGCATCCATCACAGCAGCGGGCACTTCATCTTTAATACTCGCAAATTCATTCATTGCCGATTTGGCAGCCGCTGCCGCAACACGAGGATCCACAATCGACGCCAGGAATGCAACTGTCGACATAATCGGATTGCCCGCTTTGCTAAACGGTATCGGCTGGTAGGCCAACGGTCCCAAACCACCGCCCGCTTCCGGATCTTCCAAGTACGGATCCTCAATTGGCAATCGAAGGAAATGTAGTATACATTCGTCTTGGGTACGAGAACCAACATGTTCACACACTTTATTCCAATCGTCTTTGTACATCTCTAAGCCCTCCAAAAGCAGCAACGTCTCTTGCTCCGTCCAGTCTCGGGTAAGTGAGGCGGCATTCTTATTCCGTAGTGCAGCCGGTTTCTTGGCATACTGATCAAGTTTCAATCCAAAACTTGAGATCTGATCACCACTTTCCGCCTTCTTCTGATCCTGTGCTCTGTCCAAATCCAAGAGTGTCTTTGCAGCACTTGGTTGGGGCGTTTTCGGTGGATTTACCGGCTGCAGACCCGAGGGAGTGTCGGAAAGAATGTGGAAATGGGACGTTGGCGGTGGCCCCATGGGCGTTGGTCTGCTATCAGTGTCCACTTGGTAATTAATCAAGCCCCACTGCTCCAAAAATGCATGCACTCGCATTATAGCACACACATCGCCCGCCAAATTCCTTCTACATGCTGTACTTGTGATATATTCCGTTGGATTTAACCGATACGTGTCCACCATGAAGTTCCGATAGGCCAGATAGATTTCAGGTGTTTTGGATTTGTTTCGTCCATTGAAGAATTCGGGCATCGCTCGTTTTTCCACTTCGTGAATTGAATTGTAATCGAACCAAGCCGAATAGGAAGGGATTATGATGTGGTGTGTTTGTTCGGTGACGTTGTCTTCCTGTCCATCGTCTTGTGTGTTACTGTCACTGTTTTTGCCCGTTTGGGAGTCTTCACCACGTTCTTCTGTCTCATCTAAATCCGTTACTGAACCGCCTTTCAATGGCTGTAATTCGTGGTCTTTCTTAGTTGGCGGCTGAGAGGAGGAATTCGAGTTCACTTCCACTACATTCGGTTCCGGTGTCGGTTCTTCCATGTCTTTTGTAAGATCTTCCACTTCACTCTCGTCAGGACGCTGTTTCTTGCCAACAGCTGGACTGCGTCCACTTTTCCGTTTGCCTATTTTTGATGGAGGCGATGGGGAACGTTTACGTTTCGGTTTGTTGTTCGTTTTTTTACATCTGTCCTCAGATGGTGTCATTAAATCTTCAACAGACATCAGTTTCGGATGAATCTTCTTTCTGCCAGTCTCGTCCACTTCGTAGTCCTCTTCTGACATCCATTCGTTATACTGATCAGTGTCGTAAATCCAAGAATATGTCACTCGCCAAGGACCTGAATGTGGACTGGGATTGTCCACTGTCAAGTCCAGTCCGGCAGCCTCCAGATTTACCCACGTGTCAAAGGAGTTGGGGAAATAGTACCAATGCATCATGACCATTTTGTCTCGCTTTATAACCGGTCGACCGTACTCTTCTTTCAGAGGATCGACCATACCGTAAATAATATGCGTTGCTGCCTCTTCTGTTTCGGCAATTTGCCCATTTCGTTTGCGTATAATTTCCTTTATTTTCTGTACAACCAATTTATCGATATCTGGCCGTATGTATACTACTGGTAGTGTATAAAGTTTCGCCTGTATTAAAGCCTTCTCCATTAACTGATACATTTCTATAACACGGTCTAGTTTCGAGACATTCTTCCCTGTTGGCAATTCGAACCGTCTCCAGTTATGGTCGCTTTTAAACCGATAGGCAACTAATAGCATTTGACACAGGCCACCGCCCGGTTTAAAATCCAAGAAGTATTTGACAGGTATTCGAGTCATTGATGGTTTTTGTACATTCTTCCCTAGAAAGTCCTCTTGGAATTGCATCAACTGTATTGTAACAGTAGCTAATGTTTTGTTCGTTAAGGGTTCATTTTGTACATACTAAAAGAGAAATAGTTTAGATAAGAAATGTTGATGTTTGGGACGCCATGATTACCTTTTTAGCATTCTTTTGGAGCCACAGTTTAACACCCTCGAAAGCTGTTAGTGTTTCAGGTGTTTCAAAGTATTTTGTGTTTGGACTTCCGTCCATTTTCGGTCCAATAGATAACATTTTTGATTTGTTGTGTTTATCCAAACACCACACTGAATCCAGAAACAACGCCGACAACTAATTAATAATATTTATACATTTGGAGAGAATTTCTTTACATCCAACACTTAAATTAATCTACAAGAGATAAAGGAATGCATTTAGAATAAGAGATTTGATGAAAATCTGATAGATTTGATAAAATACCTGAATATAATTCACAAACAAGATTCCACCATTTTATACACTAACCATAATTCAGACTTCTGTATGTTTTCAGATTTGGACAATTTGGAGTTGGAGGCGCTGCTTGGACGCGTTTTCTGTTGACAGGTTTCTGTATGGACAAATTTGAAGCGCGAACTACGAACTAGACTTAGCTAAGCTAATATGCTAACAATTAATATATAAACTATTTTTCCGTAAGAATGAATTAGTTTATATTTAGGCAAAATAGTAGGAAAACATATGTAAACGTTTCATTTTAAGGATTTGAAAGTCTAAGGACAAATTACACAATGATAAAGACATTATAACAAATTCGTTTGCAAATTCTAATTTATTCTGATAAATAATTCATTTTTTACATAAATAAATACACTACAACATGAACAGAAACTACTTTTCCATTTAGTTAGCGAGCTTCTCACATTCTGCTAACTTTTGTGCTTCATTCTAAAATGATAAACAAGAAATTTAAGTTAATTACACAAAAACTATTTGAATTTCAACTTACTTGAATCATTTTATAGATCAACATAACTGTATCAACAGACTCTTTGCAAATATTCTCCGTTTCGTGGGCATTTAATGAATTCACCGTTCTTTTTCCCCAATTCGGTGTAAAATTTATCTGAGCAGTTGCAATTCCAATTAATGCAATTACAACAACAGCAAACAGTACACGATACATTCTTATTGATTTGTAGTGCAAATATATGTTTTATTAATTGTTGAGAGCAAACAGTCAACTGATGATGGATGGACGCAATTTCCGAGCTTTTATACTTGATTTCAATTCGAATAATTTGTTTTTAAGTCCTACGCAATGCAATTAAATGAAACCCTTTATACGTTTTTTATGTCATATCCTGTTATTTTTGGGATTCATTGAAAAAATCACAAAACCAACATTCATTTGCTTGAGTCAAGTTTAGTAAAGTGGTTTCCTTTGTGACAATAAAATCCAACAGAGCTTTTAATTATGTACCTTTATTTCAGTCCCATATTAACACATTAATCACCAAATTTCTAAACTATCTAGTTTTATTGTAAATTATATAACATTCTACAAAGTAGGTATAATAATAATAATTCACTTTAAATATATATAAGATTAAATTTTTTTCTTGTAGAATAGTACCTAGTATTTTATAATAAATAAAAATATATTATATATTATGAGCCGTAAAATATCATAATAATGTAATAGTTTAATTATTGAAGGAGTTTTGTGTCCTTCTTCATTTCATAATTTTATTTCTGCACTTATTAATTTTCTCATTTTTCTCTATTTCTAGAACATTGATTCCTAAGACTACAATTATAAACTGACTAACATAACATTGAAATGTATAATATATAGGTATGTATAAATATTCACAGTCATTTTTGTTTGGCAATATAGTTTCTGCAGCCCTAACAAACAATTTTCATCTTTTTTTGCAAAACCAATTAACGAATGATTAACCAAATGAATTGAAACAAGTGAAATTCAATAAAAAATTTGTCAAATGTGTTAAAAATAAGCAACAATTTGAATTCAAGAACAACGAACCTAAACAAATCAAACGATTTTTTACAATCATCATTACAGAGGCTAAGAAAATATTGCACTTTATTGTATTAAAAATATATCCCTATGTTTACATTTTAACAATCAGGAAACCATATTTCATATGGATTACTATTATGCTTAAATCAATTGGAAAAACGACTATTAACAATAATTCCAACTTAAAAAAGTAGATCTTTTCTCATTTTATTTATCTACTTGGAAGCCAAGATTCATATTATATCTCCTTACGCTTTTTATCACTATTTTACTTGTTTTTGTTTATAATTCCTTGGATAACAAAAAACACAAAAACACAATAATTTTTACTTGATTCATGTTCTAAAGCATTAAAAATAGTTTAAACAATTTCGTGCGTAAGGAATTTTGTTAAGGTAAATACTGAGTTCTTCACAATTTCCTTATCTTAAAAAAACAACAAAAAGAAAAAAATCATCGATTTCAAATATTGACGAATGCGCCGGTTATATTAACTGAATTGTGAAATACCCAGTAGATCTAATTATATACAAGCGAATAGAACATTATTAAATAGCCACAAGTTGTGTATGTGTGCACTTTCAAAAATGTTTGAACGTTTTTCATAAAAGCATTTTACTTTACTTTAATATGATAAATATATAGAATTTTTTCTATTGAAAATTTGAAAGTAAAACTCTTCATCAAGTGATTTTCCAAATAAAACACCTTATCACAATAATTGTGCAATTACAGGTTGTAGCAGACACATGTGTTCAGCTCCTCGAATTGGTAGACGATTGATTGAAAAGTGTTTTATCATTTCCGGTATCGAAATGAACGGTTTACTGAATTGTCCTAATATAAAACATCCATCTGTACCGTTCTTCTGTATCCTCATATGCATGAATCCTCTGGCACTTCTGAAAACATATAAAACAATTTAAAAACCACTTACATGCCTAATCGACTCACTTTAACGATAGGGAATAATCGTGTTTCGTAGACTCGCTATTTCTTACAAGAAAACTGCCTTCTCTTAACACTCTTAATATATTCTCGGCCTCTACACGTCCAATAGAGCCATGAAACCATCTAGAAACAATTCGAATTTGATAATGTCTTAAAGAAAATTTAAATTGAATGGTTAGTCGTACCCCTGTTTCTCAAGTGGCAAGTTAATATCGATTATATCGCCACTTGTAGGATTTTCCGCATTGTTTAAATTTAATCCTAAACCGACAAGCGACAATCCTAGGCCTGGTCGCGATCGCATACCAATATCGCCTAAATTCAATGTCAATTTCGGCCGGAAAGGAACTGAAATAACAAATTAATTATTCAAATCCAATTCGAATGTGCAATAAGTAAACAAACCTTGTTTTTCAGCTTCAATAACACTTTGGCTAGACGACGCTTGTGAGACGCTCGTCTCGATATTATTCGATTGTTGTATACGAAGACGTCTTCGTAATTTTGGCATATCGAATGGTAAATCGCGTAGATCAACTGAAGTGGCACTGCCAGATGTGCAAGCGTCTTGGGGCAATAAACGTCGTCGTCTTAATTTAGGCATATCGAAGGGTAAATCGCTGAAATCCTGTTGACTAGGTGCCGATAATTCCGTAGCAGTAAATCCAAATCGCGGTTTAATGCTTTCACGTGATTGAATTGATATGCCACTATCGGAGCCCTGTATTTCAGGATCGCCTGCATGCAAGCCCAAATTCAATAGATTCTTATTTTGTGGCAAACGACGTTTCACTTTCGTCGTTTCCGGCATTGCCATCAACTCTTCTGGTGAGCATTTCTGTGAATTATTGTTGCGATTGTTGTCCGACGTTTCGGATATCGGTTCCTGTGACGATTTATCACTTATCGGACTGAGTATGTGCAATTTGTTTGTGTTCTTTTGATTCGTAAACGCGCCTGTCGATTGTGTATTTGGATAATTTTTATTAGCACCACCCGAATCCGAACTGTGTGAACTTAACGATGTCGAATGTCGACTCTCTGAACTTGTTGTGCTTCTATTGCCCTCACTGGTGCTACTCTTAATACTTTCCATACTACCACCACTACTACTAGTCGTCATACTTTCAGTACTTGAATATTTATGTCTAATATGTCTCCCTTTAAACTCTAATAAACTATCTTTACTTTTTTCATTGGACCGCTTCACTAACATTAAGTCTTTTCTTGGCCTGTCTTTGATTTCGAATATTCGATCTTTGTCTGTGTCTTTAGAATGTCCTGGCCTCCCTTTAAATTCCGCTATCAATTCCTTTGCATTGCCAAATTCAATATCGAATGCACTGCCCTGTATTTGTAGACTGCCACTGCTCGTTTTCGGTGAACGGCCACGTAACGATTTCACCGGCAAGTGGAGATCTTTGAGCCGAGAGCGTGGATGCGACGGTAAATTCGGTGCACTGCGAATACTGTTCATAACCAGCTCTTTGCCATGGAATTTCGTTGGTAAGGGTGCGGTGGACGGTGGTGAGGGTGTGTAGCCGCGTAACGGCAACGATAGGCCACCAGATGGACCGGACGTTTGGTCGTTCGGCAAATGCATCCCATCTAAGTCTTGTGACAGAGCAAGAATGGAGTTATTGTCCTCTTGGCTCGGTTTTGGACAGACTAATTTCACTTTTCGCCTGCTATTTGGTGTATTGCTATCAATGGAGGGTTCAGTTCCGGCCCGGTGATTGTCCCTGTTGGCACTGTTCACTTGGACAAGGACGGGGTGGTTGGAGACTATGTCAATTTGATCTAAGTCATCATCTGACTTGCTAATGCGACAGTCAAACGCGGTCTCATATACATGCCTTTGGCGGGTCATTTCGTCGTCTAAGCCATCCTCGAGTGTAACACAAGCGCAAGGTGATGTCAGTCGATTTGTGGGCATAACAGCCTCGTTTTGGGGCGCATCCCTTGAATCTGTACTCTGTGTTTCGACACTGGAACTTTTCTTATTACTCTTTAATTGACCATGCGATCTGGCTCGGATTGGATTATCTAAATTTGGATTATCTAAACTAGAACTTTTGCGGTACTTTTTGTTGCTACTTGTTTTCGTTTTTTGATTGTTGTAATTGTTGTTAATGTTATTGTTGTTATTGTTATTTAATGGTTTTGATTCGGTGTCCTGAGATGTTGCAGTTGTTGTTGTTAATGAGAATTTTTCGCCCGGTTTGTCTAGACTTTGACTCTTTTTATATTTTGTTGCAGTACTTGATGGTTTCGGTTTTGGTGTCGCTTCTTCCGTTTTATATTTATACAAATCACCGTAATAATATGGCGATGGATGACGTTTAACGTCCGCTTTTATTGGCGATTGAACGTTGAATTGCTGCAAAACTCCTTCGTTTATGCTATCTGGCGAATTTAAATCTAATGCGTTTGTGATTTGTATACGATGACCGAAAAATTCTTCATCCGAAGAAGGTTCCGAAGAACCTTCAGAAACAAAACAAACACAATGTGAATGGTAAGAGATATTTTTTTTCTTCTTTAACATTAATCTTGTGTAAAATGATACTAAAACACTCTCCCATTCACACTAATGCACATATACACTTTATCAATGCATTAAAAAAATGACACATCCCCTTCATAGTGCCTTTTCTCTCTTCAATACAGTCCTTTTGTCATTCTCACCCCTTATGCGCTTTTCGCCAGTCAACGAATCCTTAATATAACGTTCTTTTATTCCCCAGAAAATTGTCGATAATATTCAAGTTCATTCAGAAGAACAGAGAAGAAAAATATTACTACTAAATCTGAGCAATGGAAAAGTGGTGAAAGAGAAAGGGATGAAAAAGTGTGTGTGTCCCTTCGCTAACCGTCCCTATTCTTCCTTTTAAATTATAATTTCCAGATAAAAACAATTCCAACAATAATACCCAAAGTGCACACAGACAATAAAAAAAACTTGCTGAATGAATGAAAAATGTGACAAGACTTTTAATCCGTTATCTTTAGGAGAACATACCGGGCCGAATTTTTATTAGGGGATTGTGCGTACTTTAGCCGGATTATGAAATAGGACTAGAAATAATTGCATTGTAATCCACGTTTTTACTTCTTCGTGTTGAAAGGACCCCTGCTCCTATCTCAGTTACTACTCGATGACATTTTCTTATTAATTGTTTCGTCGTCCCGTTTTTTCATTCCCTCCTCTTCTCGCCAATTACGCACAGATTATTTCATACACGAGAATAATATCATTTCGTCTACATAACACTAATTTCCGACACATAAGTAAATACACTTTGGGGTGCAGTTTGCATCTCATAGGGGTGGTGAAAGTGGCACAAGAGGTTTCGGGAAATAAATGAAGGCAAGTTAACGATGGCAGAGGAAGCGGTCTTGATAAAAAGTGGCTAAGCGCAATTATTACTATAGCGATGATATAAATTAAAGAAGCGAAAACTTTCACTCAGGGGGATGGTGAAGCGAAGGAAAGCGAGTGTTGATTTTCAAATAGGAAACGAAATTTTAAATACTGATTTCATAATAATAATAATAATATTGCAGTGAATGATTAATTAAGGATAAGGGGCACGTTTTCTCCTTAAAGATTAATTCATTATGGAAATGTGTAACTTGTTCGATAAGAGTAATTTATCTAATGACGAAAAATGTACGTGTATTTATTTCGGTTTTTTCTTTACTCTTGAGTATACACGACAGTGTGTACAAGGAAGAAGAATCCGTCTAACAGAGAGGAAAAAATCACACGAATGAAAAATAGGCTCGCTTTAGCCTGGAGCTGATGGATGGCTACTGTAAATGACGCCTTGAGCTCCTGAAACAGCACACAGCGTCGGATTCACCCCCCCTGACGGCATGGGGAATGTGTGAGTGTATGCCCGATGGCTATGACGTCACCCGACCGATTATCCTGCGACAGCAGGAACATTACAAAACATCAGAAGAGGGAAATATATATTATGTAACCGAAAATGTTTGTTACGCGTGATTTATTCAGTTTTATCATCTTGTGATTCCTCGAAGTTTCACGTCGGGAAATTGATAGGAATTTCCCATTGAAAATGTATACAAGAGTAATTTTTTTTGAAATGTTCGAACGGTGCGCTAATCGAGCGCAATTTATATAACTCATTATCCGTTTTAAACGTGCTTAGCTTTTAAATAACAATGCAATTAGGGTGTTATTTATTGTGCCAATTAAATGTTAACAAAAAAGAAAGCACGTAATGATTTCGTGTATTATAGTGCGTTTTCAGGGAGAAATGGCTTCGGATCTATACATATCCATGTGACGGAGGAAATAAAATTACGCTGGCGAAATTAAATAAGGGATGCAAAACAACGTGCATGGGAGCGATTTAGGGGAGGCTAGATTAGTATGATTCACCCTTGACCACAACATTTAATTGCTACCGTTCAACCCTTTCAATATTTCAAAATAATACGATAAAATATATAGACTTCTTTAGGGTTATTTAAAATAAGTTGTAGCCTTTTAGTAGATTATTGTTTTGTCCTTTTGTTGTGCGTGCCAACATTGAGGCCCTAAAGGATTGCTATCTCTCTTATTACGAAAATATACTGTGAAAATATTATTTGTCTGGTATCTTCTGAAAAGAAGTTTGCTGTTCTTGAGGGTTGTAAAATATGCCATTTCCCATCCTCAAAGGTCAGATCTTTTTATTTATGCGGAATTTTTTGTCCTCATTTTAAACCAATGTGCATTTCTTTCTGGAATCTCAAATAAAGCAAATGAACAAATTCCAGGACAAATTAGTATCATTACATTATGCATTCAAAAAAGTAGGTACTCCCTAAATCTAAGTATTCATTTAAAGCGAATTTGTAGAGTTGAGTGAAGGCAGAACTAAATGAAAATATGATTACTAGAAAGTGAATTGTCTAAGAGGACATTATGGAAATGTAATGATGAAAATAAACGTACAATTAGAGAAGGGAATTTCCACTTCAAGTTTAGTGTTTAGTGTGTTATTTCCCGTACATATAAGTATATGTTAGTTTTAAAACATGTGCACCACTAAACTATTAAATATAACGTTTAAATTTAACTGAGTGAATTTTAATTAGATTAAAGATAATTATTTACGATGGTTTCTGTATAAAGGCAAATTAGTTTGACAACAATATTTAAACATACATTAGGCAAGTTTAATAATTACAATAAAACGTCTAAATTAAACGGGATCCTCGCAACAGAATGATGTGGGGATGAAAAACGTGGCTACGAACCGTTCTTTTTTTATTAAATTGCATGTTCACTATTCGCGAAGCGTAAATTGTTCGAATATTACTTTGATAATTCAGTTTTATGTACAACCCCCCATATAGAAATTATAAATCTCTGAAAAATGCCATTATTACAAGGCAACTTGAAAAAGTCATTTTCATGAAAGATCTTTTCCCATTGTTTTATTTTCCACACAACTATATACGAAACTGGCTTTATTCCAAAAGGACTAAAGTTTAATTAAAAGCCACCCCCGAAAAAAAGGGAAATATAAATTTTTTCCTATTGTCCTCATGAAACAACTATGTAGGTATTTTATGTTCCATTTATTAATGTGAAAAATGTACCTGTTGT
Source organism: Silvanus unidentatus (assembly GCA_963930825.1). Classification (NCBI taxonomy): domain Eukaryota; kingdom Metazoa; phylum Arthropoda; class Insecta; order Coleoptera; family Silvanidae; genus Silvanus; species Silvanus unidentatus. The sequence goes on from OZ005763.1 coordinate 1,349,929, forward strand.
GTAAGGTTGTGAGTATTCGCGATCTGGACTTGTAAAGCATTTAACTTCGTTATCCTCTTGATTTAATTGCTGTCTAGAATCGCGCGGCGTCGAATATGCCTCCAAAACTTCAACCTGCAACAAAAATTGACAGCCACTTTAGAAGAAAATCTAATTGAATTGAAATGGAAAAATGCTCTTGTTATAATTGAATATTCTACAAGTATCTATCACATAAAATATTAAATATAATTTCATGAGTAATACGCAGTTAAACTTTAATTACTGCTAGTAAATTTCCCTAGGGAACGATAACAGTGAACGATCTGCTTGGAAAATGTTGTCTTTCAAAGTGTTTTAGGTGATGAGAGGAAGGTTGTGTTGATGTGCGCCACCCCCATTTAATATAACTCATCTTTTACAAGTGGAAAACGTGCCATCCCCATGCTGCTTGTTTAAAATTTTCATTGTCGAAATATTAAGTATGACAATGACATATAGTTGCTATAATGATTTCTTAATAACAAGATGGAAATATTCAAATCAACACTTCTACGCTCCTCCTGCCCCGAATGAAATTCGGTAAATATTGTATTTTTTTTTCGATTATTTAAGGAGCCCCTCAATCAAATTTCCATCGATGTTAACTTGGAGGGTGGATTATTCATACCAAACATATGCTCAGCAATGAGGAATGTTCCTCTTTGCAATTTTCACTTTTGATATATTTTTTATGGTGATACTAAAGAAATATTTAATGTTGCGGAATTGTAATTTATGTTAAAAGGTATCCCGAACGGGGGATGTTTAAGTTTCACTTTGGAAATTCCTTAGTAGGACGCATGTAATATATTTGAAGGGGCTGTTTAACCATTTATATACCGTTGCACAATTCTATACATGCATAAGAAAGGGCCCTAAACTCTTGAAACTACCCTCTTAAAACAATATTTATTGCTGATATTTGACCAGCATGGAAAGCAATCGTGTTTAATTCACGATCTTCTTCGCGCGTATTACATGTGGGTCTCTTTAGTGTGGGTTGAATCAATGTAAATTGTTCGTTGGCGCCCACTCTTAATTTATAAAATTTCATCCCCCTGTCCCTACTGCAGCAATCTTCTTCGCATTGGAATTTCGTCAAGTACACACTCTTAAGGAGGCCTAATTGGAATTCTTTGACGAAGAATAACTTGATTTTAATGGTGATGGTAACTAAGGTACCTATTCAATGGCACTTTGAAAACTTCTCTAACAACTCGAAATGTCTCTCGTCAAAATTACAAAATTCCTTTTAAAATGCGCGCTTCACTAGTTCCCTATGCAAAAATTCAAAACTGAAATAAAGTAATTTTTTAAAGGTTAATTCCCACGTTGATTGTTAAATAAGCCGCAATGGGAGAATTTTCATTGAATTTCTTTTTGCGCTTGGTTTATTTTCCCATTAATTTCTCTCTCCATTATTTCAACTCCGTTTTTTTTTGCCTCTATTTATTCAGCGATGTTTACTTCGTATGTACACAAACAAAGTGGTTTTTTTCAGTAGCCTCGTGTGTGTTACGTTAATTTAAATCCGTCCCTACCTTTTCTTCATTTGGACTGGATACGTTCCATTCGGATAAACTGGGAGCTGCTATACTATTCGGTCTTCGTTTATTCAAATGGTCCACAGGTAAACTGTAGTCATCGCAAAGTGATATCTGTAACAAGATAAAAAATGTTTAATTAACTTGCGAGGGTAAACATTTGCGCAACATGTCCTCGAATCCGCAACACCCCCGATTTTCAGGTGTAATTATCTCAGTACTGTCTTCATCATAAATCTAAGAGTGAAATATGATTTCCGTTACCAAGAAGTTGTTGTAAGTGGCTAGATTCATTGATAAGTTAATTAGAAAGTTGATGAACATTTGTAAGTCCAAATGTATACCTAAGAAATAAAAAAAAATATGTTCAGGAATTAAGAAAAATAAGCACCGCCACATCAGCACCATACAAATTTCTCCTTTTGTCCTTTAATTAAACTTAACATGCTGTTGAAAGTCTACTCTTCGGTCCAATGTCTAGATTGGATTATAGTGAATGAATATAGTCGTGAAAAGAGGGGGCGACTCTAACCGCTTAATCTGCACCACTATACTGATTAACTGAAAAACTTCACCCTTTTCTTTTAGCCATTCTTACAAATTTAACACTACCAGGACCTCTGCACGCACTTGGACGCGCTTTTTTTAATAAAATTTAATAAAATAAGCCGGGGGGTCTGTTGTTTCATGCCAATAAAAGTGGAAGCTTTTAAGAGCTTTTATGTAACTCTAGACATTCCTGTCTCCTAATCAATTTATTTGCATAACACTCTGTAGCTGCATTAATGTAAGAACATTGCACTGTAAACACATTGTTGAAAATGGATAAAAAGCGCGCACGGGGCATTTATTTCGTGTGATTTATAGTACGTGCACAACTTAAATCAATTGTTTACCGTCAAAAGCACGCCAAAATAAATCCTTTTCATGGGAAATGAATGTGTTTATATATTGTTTTATAGCGAATTGTGTCTAAAGGCGAAGGGTAGATAAGAAAATTTAACATTAGTACAATTGTAGTCCATAATGACTTCAAGGATCATGTTGATGATGGGTTTTACTTAACTTTCTCTTTCAGAGGAATTGTCTTGTGATAAAAATCTAAATTCGAACAATACTCAAACTCGTTCGTGAAGCACGTACTTGACTCTTATGTTGTTTAGACAATAAATGAAGAGTTTAATCAGAATTTTGGTATTGCTTAAACGTAAGTTTTCAAAATGAAAATATTCCTATTTTTAGTTAGATGCCGGGGTGTTCATTTGGGTATATGTAGTATAAGTGGCTGACATCAACAGTAAAAGACTACAACCCCTTAGCCGGTAGCTTTTCAACATAGGGTTAGTACTGTCCTGAGCTTTTGTATGCTTAAAATGATGTATAGTATTCATTTTGGTGGTCGTAACTTAAATCCCCCCGCTGTGTGTTAACAGAAGCAAGATTCACTTTGGGAAAAGCAAACCGAAAGGCCTGTTATAGTGTAATATGTCTTCTATTTAGGAAAAATCGCATCCCTTTCTATATTGTGTTCTATATTAATTAATATGTCTCCTTGGGGCCTTGAATTTTTTTATTCCTAACAAAATTCCCTCGAATTTTCGGATGTATTTCAATATACAGTGAATAGTTATGAGGAAACATTGAAAACCAGTGTCAAAGTTGCATATGAAAGGCAGTTACGTTAATAGCATGACGACCACCAGTCATTCATGTTCGTGACATGTTCATTAGTAGAAAACTGTGAGGGTGGGTTTGGAAACTCAGCAAGACTCTAATAATATCCTTTACCAATATCCAATATATATTGAGTGTTAAGTATAACGTGATTTTACTTATTTATTTGGGGTTCGCACAACGTCTGAGTCTTTAATATAAATATATAGCCTTTTCGAGAGGCTTTGATTACTTTGTCGAATGAACAACACCTTTTACGGCAAAACCTACAAGCCATCTCCTTAATTAAGATGTTCTTAAGGGACAACAATCTACCAACCTGTCGACTATACTGTCTCACAAATTGATCCTATCCACAATAGAAATTTATTTTCAGGACTTTGATAATTTATTACTGCCATTATAATGAATTAATTCAATGTCAGTTTTTATTAGGAATGTTATAAACGATTTTGGTTCGTTAGCACAGCTAGCGAAAAAATTTCTAAAACAGAAGCCACAAATTGTTTTTATTGATTTTATATAATGAGCTTTAATTAATATTTAAAGCTTTATTTCCCTTTCTATTACTGGCTACTTAACATTTATACAAATACCAGTGAATTATAGTTGAAATACAGAACGTGCTTATTTGCAAATTACCCATTGACTTTGTTTACTTTTACAGTATAAACTTAACACAATATTCGCACGCTTTTCGAGATACAACAAAAGGCACGATCGATCTTCGATGTGCGTGGAAAGAGCTTTTTTTTTCTCAATAGATGTACGTGTGTGTGATTCACAGAAAATATATGTCAGGATAAGGCCTCTTTCTACGACATGGAACTTGTGTAGAAACTAAATGAAAGTTGATACAATTTTCTCGTGAATTGGAATTTCGTTCTTGTACATTCTATTTTATCAAATCCCAATCGGAAAAGTTGCACGCAATAACCATATACACACACGAGCTTAAGGGGGTGTTTAAGTTAAAGGAAGTAAATGAGAGTATTTTGTAGTTGTTTTGTGGAACAAGGAAACATAAAAGTAAAATAACAAAGTAGGTAATCAAATAATTATGTGTTGTGTCAAAATTTGTCGTGGCAATTTGTAGGTACTGCAAGATTCAAGTGTATATGAGGGTGGTGGTCTCAGGTGTTTTTAGCTTTTACCCTACAGTAGCTTAATATCACTACTAGCGATTGTATAGGACACATAATCTGCGTTCACTTTAGAATTACCTTATAAATTATTCGTAAAGTCGAAAACATGATGGTAAATAACAAAACATAACAAAACTTTTTACTTTCGACAGAAAAAAATACCACGATAAATTTTATCAAACTAGCGCGAGAGAGAGAGGGAAAAGTTCAGGCACTGAAAAATTCTAATTTAATTACATTGTTGATTATTTTTTTTTGTGCCACCTAACTGTCGGTATTTTGTTTGTGTCGGAGAATTTTATTACTACCCCTTAACATTGGCACATTTGTTATTTGTACATTCACCCCTCATACCTGTCCCCTGTGAACTCCATATACAAGGGGCTCCCGCATTCTCTATTTTCAGTCTGAATTACTTTGATGGGTAAACACAAGCAATTTTCTCAAAGATATTTTTCATCATGTCGCCAACATTTGAATGTTTTATTAGGGCGATATTTATCCATTTTTCCAATTTATAAGTGGCTTTTTTCTATTTATATGCTAATATGTTAGGCGATTATTGAGTCCTTTAACAAATTGATGTATTTTTGGTTTTTGAAGTTTGCAACATTTTAAAATACTTGAACCAAGCCTTTTTCCTTACAAACTCACTACTAAAGTGTTTATTATACCGCTGTAATATCTTATTCCTTATATTTTTCCTATGAAATTGGAAAATCGACAAATCCAGTTAGAAAAATGTATATTGTCTTTTGACAATTCGCTTTTTGACTGAAAATAGAATATAAATCAAAAAGTATTCAACAATACATCATCAAACACTGACACAAGAGTATATAAATTGAAAGTGAAATTTATTTATACTGGAAAGACGTCGAACATAAAGGACATTTTGACACTTTAAAGATAAATTGGAATGTCGCACCACTAATGTTTCTCGCCTGTTGTTCCTTAAGTAAAAAATAGCATTTTAAAACTTTTTAAATGTTCTTTGAGACCCAACACAGACAATAAACTTAATAAAACGACCGCGGCATACAGTTTTAGTCTAGTGAAGGGATGAAAAAAGAGAATGGACAGGCCATTTGAAAAGTTTCAGCTTATAGTAATCTTAATGCAGTATTTTATATAAAACTTTCCGTCTGAATATTCACTGCAGTTGTTGTTGTTTGGGCCGTGACCCAAAAAATTGGGAAAATTATTGCGATCCCTTTGCAGATATCGGGACTATGGAGAAATTTGTAGAGGACATTAGAAGGACAGTTAATTATGCATTCATTTCAGGTAGGTGGACGACGTTCCGGAAGTGGATTTTCCAACCATCATGCATTAGCGTTAATATTGATGAAGCGTTAAGGTATAAGGTGTGAAGAGTGATTGTAAAAGTTTAAAAGTCAATCGAAAAGAGTAAATAAACTCCACCAGCAGATAGAACCACAAATCACAATTGAGTGGGAAATAAAAAAAATTTACCATTCCCTTGAGTGTATTCCTATAGTAAACAGGACACAGAATGGTAAAATCTACAAGGGGCTCGAATAGCACTGCCTCCGGACACTCATATTGGCTATTTTCATTATTACTAACTGCTGTACTATGTCATCGCTCACACACACAGTGAAATTTATTGATGTGCGTATTTTGCATTTGGAAAAATTCCTATTGTTTTCAGACGATTTATTTTCTATGAAAACAAATCATCTATTGTCCAGTGAACATGGTAAAATATTTCAATGGGGGAGAGACGACCAGCGACAGATTTATCCCTAATCAGGTGCCTTTGAAATGAACTGGAAGCTCTAATTTAGGAAGTTCTCTTTATGTTGTCTGGACTTAAGAATATTCAGTGGCCATTTCATTAAAGCGCACCAGAATGAGATCAGGTTAAGAATGGCACATAGACGACGATATTTGATCAAAGGGTCAACTCTCTGGCAGGGTTACAACTAAACTAATGACGTAATTTGTCCCTGTCTGGAAATCTTTTGAGTTTGGAGCTTTTTAAATAACCATTCCCCCTTATGAGAAACAGTTGATGGTGTCCTCCACCCCCATCAATTTCCCTATATTAAGCTCAGTCTTGATTTTCTACCTGATTAACTTCACGTTGTCCTGAATAAAATAGCGCTTTTTTTCGACGGAATATTAATAATATTTAGAGAGACTTTCAGGACCGCAATAAATAAAGGAGCATTTATGTAATTTGACATATTAATGTATTGTGTGATATGTGCGGATAGAATTTCCATTTATAATACAAATTAGCCTAGAACGGTATTTGCATACAAAACGTTTGTGAAATGCGAAACGATGGAATTATTATGTATAAAGGGTGGATTAAAACAAAAACATGAAAATTGTAAACTAAACAAAGCAAATGAAATAAACTGAATAAAAAAAACACATGCACAAGTGAGATATTGTAATATTTTTACTCTTTGGCCATACATACACACGACATCTTATTCACTATGGTATATCGTTTTTGCATAGGAGCTTTTTAAATGCTCGTTGTGTTTGCTTTTAATATGTATTATCGTATCGTGAGTGTTTGCAGAAACTTTTCCCCTTTGTAAAATATTCTTAGATAATATATTTGGCCTGAATGCTTTGTAATCGATCTTAAAACTTGCTAAAACCAGTAAAAGCCATAAATACAAATAGATGCATGCGGAGAGGAGTGCTTAAGATAATTAAATGCGTGGCAATGAGAACACATAGGGAGAACTGTTTGCCTACAAAACCATTGTAGTATTTGGAATTAATAATGAGACGTTAAATAAAGACAAAGGACAGGGAAAAGAGTGTTATGTCTCTGAAAGTGTATGTATAGGTGTTGTCAATTTATTCGATGTTAGAGAAAGTCCTAAATGGGCCAGGGGAAAATATTTAAGTGAATAGAAATTTGAGATGGCCCCACGGGAGAAAGGGGAGTTATGCTTTGTTATAAACTTTACATATTTGATGTTTAACTATGTTGTATCGGTGTAGATATTCGCGTTTGTTTTAGAGTAGCGAACCTCATCCTATCTGTGAAACAGATGGTGTTAGGATGGTATTGAAGTTGAGGTATTCCTCTTTTGGTCGCATGTAAGCGTGGAATGTGTTACATAATGGGCTTGGAGAGAATGCAACTTTTCAGCTGAATAGTGAGTAGTGGCGTCCAAAAGGGACTAAATTACGAGCTGTAATGTGATCTACTGGCCATGTACCGGGTGTAAAACACCCGTTACCATACGTGATGCGCCTATAAATACATTATATATGGCCATTATCCGTGTACATATGACCACTGTCACGTAACAAGGGGGTCCCCGAAAATGAAAATCAGCCCCCCAATAAGCAGCAAAATCAAAAACATTACAAACTAAACTCGTTAAACTCCTGCTGTCTGTGTTTGTGAGTTTGTAATTAATTAATTACGTTATTAATACGATTTTTGTGTTGAATTATTTGGCTTATTGATTTTCGTTTTCTCTTCATTTGTGAATCATCATCGCAATAATGCGGAACGCTTTCAGGGCTCTGTGTGCGGTGCGGTTTCGGTTGGATTTCATATTTACTATTGTGAAGGCAATCTCCTTCCTCGTTATTGCTTCTCCAGGCCCATTTCTTACGACACTGTTCTCCTACCCACCAAAACTACCCATTCAAATATCACCCGCAAAAGGGAAGAATTTTCTGGATATATATATTTCATTTTTTTTTGTTTCCACTTCCAGACAAGGGTGATGCATTAATAAATTTGGAATATTCAACTCATGCAATAAGAAATGTTGAACGTGAAGTGAGTTAGTTATTGGATAAAGAAATCCAGTGCGTTAATATTGTTCTTGTATTTTTAAGGATTTATTATTAAAAGACGATGGTTGGAGTTTAAAGGCATGCGAAATATTTGGAAAAGTATAAAGTATAAAACAAGGAATTCGATCCATGGAAACGATTATTCGAATTTCCTAGTCAGACACGAGTATTTTATGTATTTATTATTAAGTGGAAAGTTGGAAAAATGCGGTTCATAAAGAGATGAAAGTTGTAATTAAATAACTTTCGACTTGGTTGATTTCCCTTGTATTTATTTTTCTCTTGTTGTATTTTACAGAGAAGGAAAAAAGAAAATATAAGCGAGGGGTGTAGGAAGGAAGTGCATAGTGGTATATGCGTCATAGGTGAGGGACATGAGATTAAAGTCTTGAGAAAATCAAGAGAGGGTCGAAGGGTTTTCCATGAGAATTGCAACAGAGGGTGACTAAGACATTGAACACTTTTTATTTGACATATAATCTAATGCTGTATAACTTTGATTGCATTACAACTTCAACACACAGTCACTCAATCTTACAATATACCCTTCACTATCAAGATTAATTTTCTTAAACGTGAATACAGGGCTCAATAAATGAAAGGGGGCGAGCGCTTGACGAAATCATACCATTAATTAGTAATAGAAGAAAATCTCGTGAAAACTGTTTAGGATTATCAATCAAAGCGTGCACATTACACTTTTTCGGGCCCATGCAACAAGAGAGAAATCAGTACAAAGTGAATTAATTAACCTTTTGCAAGGTGATTTTTTTAACCACATAATCTTAAAATCAATTTTAATGTGTTTGCTTTGTCTGACAAAACGGGGACACGGTTATAAACTCTGCTCGGCTTTTTTCCTTTAACGTATGAGATAAAGTTTGTTATTTATTTGTCAGCTTACTTAATGTGGGTATGTTTTTTTTTCTTTAAACCCCTTTAAGGATGTTAACAACATTACTAGGAATACCTCCACAAAGCAACCCCCATGTGGAACGTTCATGAGTCATCAAAATAGCCTTTTACAAACCATTTATTATTCACTACATTAAAACACTCTTAATGAGAATATATTGTGTTAAAGGGTTCACCTTTTTTACAAGATATTTTTACACATAACACAACGCATGTTGATACATTTTAATTAAGTAATTCCTCTGTGAAAAGTAGAAGGAATTCCTCTCTGATTGATTAGTATTGGTTGTAAAAAGGCGCATTTCGGTGGTACGTGTCATCCCCTTAAAGTAGTTTCTAGTGTCCTTTCACTGATTGAAATTTGTTGCCAAAGAAATTGTTTCAAGAGCCTTTCGATTAGTTATTTTATGTTAGTTGAAAATGAAATTTCAACGTGTGTTCCACATGCAACTTGGAACTTGTTGGAAAATTTTCTAATAATATGATACAATGTGCGCACTTTGATAATAATAATAACAACAACAAATTGATTTGATGTATGCACATTTATTTGAACTTACCCTAAAGGTGTTTAGTAAAAGAATGTTGTAAGCAGGTGTGAAAAATGCATTAACCTAATACGGCACTTGTAATGTTGCAGGATGGAAAAGCGTGTTTACAACAAGTTACTTGGGGAAATACTGTAGAATGGATGACTCATCCAACTATATATAGAATTCAAGAACATTGTGACATCAGTGGAGGCCCAATGGTGGTAGAAAAGCTGCGTTTGCGCCCCTCAACTGGAAAATGGGAAAAGCTTTCAGAAAACCTGAAATCGATGCGAACGCCATGCGCGTAGCGTGAAAATTCTAAACTATTCGACCACTTTCAGTTTTGTTCTCGTAAATGTGGTTTTGATGGCAGACGATTTAGTATAGATGCGCTCGTTCTTTTTTCCCTATATTTTTCTTTATAGTTTACATGATGATATTATAACGCCGCCCCTTCAAAGCAATGACGTTTGACCACTTGACAAACACATTACGAACAGTCAACCCCTCGTCGAAGTAAAGCGGGATGATGCACATTTCACACCAAATCCACCAAAATAACAACTTCTTGGATATTAAATTCAAACAGTATAAGAATCATCGCATAAACGATGACAATGCATTCAGAGAGCTCGAAATCGCTGAGCTCTTTTCCCATTGTCATACAATGTGTGCTGAGCTTTGAGAAAATTAAACACGTTTCTTCGACACGACAAAGAACCACCATCTAATTGCAAAGCAGTTTTGTTGTTGATTTAATTACAATTGTTCCAATCACAGTTGGATTTAGTTTTTTTTTAATTTTCAACAAGTTCACTGATTTTATGTATATGATTAGAAAGCGTTTTTATGCGACAAAGTATCTAGTTTCAAGTATAGACTCTTAACGACTTGTTGATTGTAGGCACAACTAACTAATTAAAAATTAATTGAAAATACCCGAATATATGTAGACAGGGTGTTGTTTCAATTTCCAACCCCATCTGATATCGAAGTTCGAGTATTCCAGACTGGATGTTTTTGAAATATTTAAAGTATAGTTGAAATTTACTCGCGTATATTTGATGTATGATCAAAGTACCGAAAAAGATATTCTAGTAATGGTGTTTGGTGTCGGTTTTAGATATCTTTTTTCCATATAGAAACCAATCGCATATTCCCTACTGATTTTAAATCATTCTGATATACATAGTGTGTACTGGTATCGGAAATGTTTGAATTTTTACGTTTGTATAGTATTTCCTATATACGATGTAAAAGCTTATTTATAATATACACATATATATGTAATATTGTCTCCTTTCGGTATACACTAAACTATTCACTATTCAAGCAATGTATTGATTCATGCAAATGATTTTATGAATAAAACAAGGAATTGGTAATGGTAAATATGTGGTGTGCGTTTGTTTTACATGCACTTTCACACCACAAACCTCTCCCAATAGTACACCGAAACATATTTACATTTTTATTATTTATATAAGATAAGCTTTTTGCATTTTTGAATCGCGCTCACCCCCCGATATGATGTTTTTTTCGCTCTCTTCTTGTAATTGAACGTAATTTTCTTGTGCAATTATTCAAATCACGTTTAAATACAATTGCATTCATTATTGCTTAAAAACGCAATCAAATTCAAAACTCATTTTTGCGCTCTTCACTTTGATTGAGTCAATTTTAAATAAATTTACATAACCCTTTCTTTTTGGTAGAAATGGCAAAGTGTCTTATTGAAATGAGATTCGGCTGTAGAATAAAAAGTAAAAGAACTGCAGAATTGTCGTTGAAGGGATGTCTGGTGGCTGTGCAACGTTGAAAAGCAACAGAAAAAGGCGAAATGTGTTGTGTTGAATTTTTTTCTGAAAAAAACTGATGGGAATGAGCACGTGTTGCACAGGTATTGTTAATGAAAGAGAAAAAAAGTGCGATGTTAGTGTGAATGGAATTGGAAACGTGTTCAAGAATAATGATTAAAATATACATAAAACACGGATATATGGTAGGGTGTATTGTGTATTTGTTTCTAATCCCACCTGTGTTCGGTTTATTATTAATGATAGAAAATCATTTACGTTAAAAATCGGAGAATAAGGCCAGGCCAACGTCCGGTTGTGCAATTATTCTTTATTATATTAGAACAATAAAGTTCAAACAGCATCAACAATGGAATATGCGAGTGGAGTTTTATGGGCAAACGTTTATATATTTTATGTATAGATTTCCCTTTACTTAATTTTCTTATTTTTCTACACAAATAGTGCGATATTTTATGGGATGCTATAAAATTTCTACTTAAGATAATTGTTTGATCGCATGTGTGGCAAAAGTTTATTGTTAAAAAAGGAACAAAAAAATAATAATCAAACTTTATTTATTATTAACTCGAGTACTACAATATTTCACAGTTAGTGTAATTCAATTATAAAGAAGTTTCCCTTAAGGGGAATGGCTGTATTTGCAATAAATTGTTATGTTGTCATAAAAAAATATATTAAAACTTGTTGGGTAATTTCTCAATTATCTTTTTTCAGGATGTTATAACAGAAATATTGTGAGATTTCCACCTATAAAATGCACCTGTACCGCTAAATTTTCATTTCATTTTTACCGTTTGAAAGGTTTATAGACATTAGACATGCTTTAAATGTATACCACTTAGGGTTTTTATTTGATCAAATGATAAATTGCGACATTTCAAGTGGCTTTAAAAATACTCTCCTTTTTAATTGCTCAATAATCTGCAAATGTTATATATAGTCTCATGTATATGCGCACCTTTAATCCCCCTCAACAATTACGAACTATTGGAAATTGCGGTGCCTCTTATAATTGAGAAATTAGTAAAACCCTTTAAGCGGAAATATTTCGATGTAATCACATATACACAAATTTCCATTTAGGCCAACAGCAAGGGTTGGACAGCAAATACATAGTTGCGTATAAATACGATTCATTTCATTTTCGATATTAAAATTGCACATCTTTTGGTCAGACTGTGCTTGGATGTGCAACGGTTAATCAGGGGGTTGGACCGTAACCGGAGCCACCACGAAGGGGCTACACACGGAATAATTAAAATCCCGACTAGACAAGCAAGGAATGTACATATTTGAAAATCATTCCGCGACACATAGGCAGAGGAAAAAACACCATGTTTTCTCTTACACATTTAATTAAATTCGCTGTTTGATTGTTTACTTTCGTGCCATGTTCGAAATTTATTTAAGCCCAGCAGACTATTGTTTATCGGTTCTATTCGAAATAGTTTAAGAGTTCTTCAACAGGCAATTACGCTCTATTTATATATGGGGTGAATTTAGCGATGAAAGATATATGTGTGTAAAAATTGACTTCTGAAGGAGAAGCTTGTAATTTTATATGTCCATAAAATTAAATTTCATACTACTATAAAAGCTGGGATCCTATTTGAGATTAAAGAGACAATAGCGAAACGATTTGGACGATAAAAATGTGTTCTATTTTGGAAGATAAGCTTTCAAGTTTAAATTCGTCTCTTAGTGTGTAGTTTTTCGAGGAAACATTTCAACTTGGACGTGTTTTTCAGTGGAAGCAAAGTGCAACAGACACCCACACACAATATTGTATGCTCATCCTTCCTTCCTAGCATCCCTTGAGGGAAGGAAGAAAAGTTCTTTACCCTACAAGAAATGACACTTTTTGTTACTTTCAATTAAACAATTGTGACTTTTTGCCTGTTATGATAAAACTTTTAAAACTATTAAAAATCAACGTCATTTTCAATAGATTTTGATATAGAGAGATGTGTGTGCTCTCCACGTTTATTCTCCGCCACTCCGACAATATTGATTCGAAGCAGGAGCGTAGCTAAACGGTGTAGAAATTGTAGCCAAGTCACAGGACCCACCAGTCAGGGGGGCAAATTGATATTTGTTTTATTTTCTATTGAATAGGGAGTTAAAGAAACTGACTTTGACTATTACAAATGCGGGGACCGATCGGATTTTTGATATCGCGGGGTGGGATACCCGCTTCCAGCTTCCCACAGGAGCAGAAAACTGTCCGAACTGAGTTTTCCTTTCCTTCAGGAAGCCTCCCTAATTCCTGAAAGTATATTTTTGTGTTTGATTATTTTTTGATTTCTATACCATTTGTATATTTCCTGCAGTTTCTTTTCTGTTTCCTGAAAGCATCAAAAGATTCGCTCCGCTTTTAGCCATAATAAGAAAGAATATATAAATATGTTAGAATTTTATTTATAGTTTATTTAAAAGACAAGTGCAATGAGTAAGCTGCTCAATGTGAATGTTTATATGTGAGCCAATTTTGTGACTCATTCAGGAAAATCGTTAACAGGAACGAGAGCATCCAAAAAAACAACACCAAAGAAATTCCTTTCGCATTTGTGTAGAAAAAAAGGTGCTCTCACTTAATTAAAAATTGTTACCTACGCACACGTAATATGAACGTAATTAAATGTTCAACTAGATTCGATTTTATAATTGAAATTAAAAAACAAATACACATCGTTTTCCTGCATTGCAATAAAATCTAATTGAATTATCGCTAATAGGTCAATAGGTTGTCACAAAAACTATAATTAAACAAGCGTTTGAAATGATTTTACATATACACAAACTGTTAATGTTATTGAATTTAACATGTTTATAATAAAATAAACGTTATTTCGGTGAAGAAATGGATTTTGTGGCGGTGGAAAATAAATAAATAAAGAACGCATGGTCCTTTGAAAATAAGATAATCAATATCTATATGTAGTAGCGTAAAATTCGGAACAAACGAATTTAAACATTTTATATTCGTGTTTTGTTATAAACGGTGTGTGAATTTCTTAAATTTATAGATAATATCAAATTAAATCCTTAACCTTTCCCTCATTTTCTAAGATTGAGCTAGTAGGAAGGCGAAATAAATCCACCTGTAGGTAAACACAAGACATTGGATCGTCCTGTGGCATATTTCTATGTGTTTTTTAATGTGCATTTATTGGTTTTTTGTGTATTAGTGGAATTTGTGGGAAAATTAGAGAAATATCGTTAGTAGACAGAGTTTTGTATTAAAAAGTCTTTTAAATCAAAAGGAAAACTACCTTCTTTTCCAATGTGGACAATTCTTCAGTACCCCGTACAAAACGTTCGAATTTAAAACTATTGGATCTATATAATTCGTTGTCACATTTTTTACTACAAAAACGTTTTGTAATCGCACGAGATTTACACGATTTACAATCTTTAACAGATTCCCAATCAATATTAAATAATCCGCGTGATTTTTTATTATCCTGACTTGGACGGCGTCTGGATTTACTACGGCGCCGTCTACGTATTTTAATAGTCTCTTCTAAATAATTTTTTTCCTGAATTTTGTTAACATCGCTTTGTGTTCTTTTCGAAAGGCCAACTCTTTTTAGCACTCTTTCCATATCAGCGGTGTACACCGGACTGCTGCTGGGAAATTCTCTTATACTCGCGCATCCTGCAAAGCGCACTCAGCTGTCTTTTGTCGATTTAGGGCAATGGTTTTTCAAAAAACGAATAAGAAAAATTGTAACCGCTTCAAAAATACCCACATGCTCTTTTGCTTCTTTCCTATATCATTACAGCATCCTCCGATAGGAGTGACATGTGAACCGTTTGATTCCATCATATTTATCATTTTTCATCGATTTGCGCGCTTTCAGCAGGAATTTTATTTAATCTCTCTACGAAGGATTGATTGAAATGAAACTATACGAAATTAATAATAGACTTTAAAACATATTTATTTGAATAATACTATTTACAGTAATAACATTAAGTCTAATAATAGTACAAAACAAATTTGTAGATTTGGTAAGAGTTTCCCTGGTCGCATAGAAAGAGTTTTGCAGGATTTTAACATATGAGTTTCTCGTGAAAATGATTAGGAAACAAGCGCTCTTCTATGCGAACTATGGGAGTGTAATTACCATTTCTACGCAAATTGTTATCAGTTTTCTTTTAACAATAATAAAAAGAAGTATAGAAAAAACTATAAATATTTTGTACAGTTGCATAATACATAGTTTACAGAGAGCTAATTTAATGTAACTTTTATGTATTTTTTTATACTACTTTTGCTTAATAAGTTACATGTATTTTATATTAGCAAATAATTGAAATTTTCTTATGTAATTTCAATAAACGTGTCATATTAATGATCATATTTAATGAAATAATTAAGAATTTATTTAGGTATGTACATTTTACAAAGTAATGCAATTTTTCTTTCAATATTTACAGTTCTTTTACCTTTACATAAGTTACTTAGAAACTAATTTTGGTCATTTTATATAGGAAATGCGAATAACTAATGGTTACTACTTGCATTGTTATTTTTTGCTTTTGAAATGAACGTATAGTTCGCTTTTTGGTGCTAAACAGAATTAAAAACAGACCAGTATAACAATATACATCACTTTTGGATTTTACCTGAAAAAATGATAACAAAAACGAAAAATCTTACAAAAGATACATTTATTAACAAAATAATAATAAATGATAAAAAGACAGGCAATGTATTAAAAATACAGTTTCAATGTACTGAAAAAAAAAGTTTAATTCGTAATAATAGGAGAACATAACTATCACATAACAATCACTAAACAGATAAATTATAAAAGTGTTATTATAAAATGAGGAAAACAAAAAAGGTTATTCTTATAAATGTGAATAGAATAATTTTCTTTTCCAAGGATTGTTCTTCGAGGACAGACTTTAAAATGTGGCTTCATATGTGATCATTAATAGACACACAAAAATATTTATATAAAAAAAGTATAACTATTATGTGACGATTTATTATTATTTTTATATACGGTATATATTTATTTAACAAGCTTTTTTGGGGTATAATAGTTATTAATTTAAATACTGTTTTGTAAAACTGTTCAAATATCACAGGCAGGAGAAATTACATAAAAATGCAGTAATTAATAAAACCTTAACTTCAAATAAAAAGCGTTCATTCATGTGGTGTTTAAGCTAGATTATTATTTTTTTCGAAAATATGTATAAATGCTGAATTTATAAATCGATAAGAATAACTGATAACTAATCATATCCAAATAGAAATCAATGGTTTTTGCATGTATCATAAAAAATGTATATAAATTCAGCATTTGACCCCCTGATAAATGACTTGGAAACAAATAAAACAAATAAACATTTTTCGAAAAGAATAAATAATATATTTTTGCAATACGAGGGGTCAACATAAATTCATTAACAAAGTTATTGGTACTTGAAAAAAGTATAAAACATTTTTTTCTATCTATTTACAAATTATACAAAATAATCGTTTACACATTTCTCAATCCTGTTTCGTGTATAATCAACTGGTATAAGTTTAAACAAAAAATATTAATAATAATAAAAAACGTTAATTAATTTATATACATTTTGAATAATTAATGCGCTCAGATCTCAAGACAACTTCAAATAATGTGCATTCGCCTTGTGTTACTTTTCTCACACCCCCTAAAAAAATTAACACATGTTTATCCACACATTTAAAGCTCCCTTTTAGGGCTCTTGAATTTTAAACAGAAATTGGAAAACAAGACGAAAAATAAGAGCAAAACAGTATAAATGAATACACTGCTCTACATTTCTATATTTTCCAGATAATGATTTTTTTAATGTTAGGCTAATTTACTCCCCTACCCTGGACATTTCACACTGACATATCTATCTATTTATTAATTATAGCTAAACAAAAAATAAATGTCATAAAATAAATTAACAAACATAGTAGTTGATAGGTGTTCCAGATATTTTAAATAAATATGTTAAAGTCTGCTGCTTAATATTTAAAAAAAAACACAATTTTATTAGTTGACTAGATAATTCGATAATTGTTGAATATTCAAAATTATTAAAATATATTAAATGAAAAATACATTATTTCTGTCAACATTCACATTATGATTTTTTGATACCTTTAAATACATAGTACGCTTTTGGCAGCACAAGATTTGTTATTGATTTAAAATATCTGCAAATAAATGTCATAAGAATGTTATGTCACACAACAAAAAAATCCATTAAGTAAAAAACATGTACAGTAAGACTTCAATTTGAAACAATATTGAAAAAAAAGAAGAACATATAGATATTTTCACTTCAAACTTTGTATAGTTTGTTTCAATAATTTTGTTTGCATTTATACACTTTTTATTTCTTCATCATTTTTTTAGGAACAACTTGTTATCTTCTTAATTTTTTCTCATTTTAAATATATTTTAATATATATGTAATATAATTAAAAAACAACACAATAAGTTCAATTTGTTCATAATTATCTATTTTTTTTAATATATATAACCACATGTGAGACTGGCATTACGTCACTTAGAAAATGAAAACTTTTTACCAATTTTACTTTTCTTTTTTGTTGCACTTTAAACACACACAAAAAAAAAATAAGAATACAGGTTTTATAAATTATATAAATTATAGCCCCACAAGTTAGCCCAGTCCTAGCTACTCCTCTGTCTTTTCGATGATATATCAGGCGTTATCATACCATTTAACATATATTTTAATTGTGGCATATAATTAATCACATTTCTCACTTGCACTAACGGCACTGTATCGGTGGCATTCTGGCATTTACCATTTTCAATTAGAATTCTCATTTGTGACCTAAAAATCAAATTGCAAATATTTATTATACATAAACCACTTAGAAAATTAACCACTTACACATTCGGTTTGTACAGTCCAATACCCAATACTTGCATCACTTGCTGACACGATTGTAATGGTACATTTGGGAAGAATGTCGATATGAAATCTGATAATGTGACTAATAGATCGCTATAGACGAACGGTTTCATATTAATACACGGTAATAGTTCGCCTTCGACTAAAGCTTTTTGGATTTTATATGGACATGGTATTCCAGCTGCTGGCGGTTCTGGTATTGATAATAATTTACGATTTGAATTATTTACTGATGACACACGTCCATTCTGTATTATTTGTCTATCATCTGATGCCACTGTCGTCGTACTTCTAGCGGTGGATTGTTGATGGGCAGGCTGTTGATTTATTAACTGCGGTGGTCCACCGTAAACTTTTTGTAATTCCCTTTAAATAACATTCATCATATATTTTTTCACAAATTTTTATGTGATTTTTTCTACCTATTTTGCGTGTCCACATCCACACCGTCTGTACCATACCTTGTCTGTGGTGGTTCGTATCTTGTGGGCAAACCGCCGTTCATATGAAGCAATGGTGGAGGATATTTGGGTAGTGTTGATGCTGAATGGTAATTATTTTGGTTCATATTCGTTTCCAACATTATGTATGCACCAGAACAAATCGGATTCGATTGGGAACTGGCCGTGTAAGGTGTTTGCCTGCAACATTTGCCAAAAGGTAACACATTTACCACACCACATTAAGTACAGTCTTATTTTTATATGTATGAATATTGTTATTGAGACATTTTTGCAAAAAGCGGTTAAAAAACATAAAGCTTAAGCGTTAGGTGGTCTTCAAGCACTCACCATTCTTCTTTTCCATAACCAGGATAACTATAAAATATTTTTATGAATTAATTAAACGTGTGTGATTTTATCTTATGAAAATAGATGATCAATTATTAAGTGCATGCTTTCAATTGTATGATAGCACCATTAAAATGACCCCATTTTTTAGAAAGAAAACACAGATATTTTTCAAAAATCTAGATTAAAAAAATGTGCATATACATTAGGATACAAACGAGAAAAAAAGCCATTTTGGTTATTAATTTAAGTTTTAGAGTGTGTTTAAAGTTGAAAAGATAGTTATTTAATATTAATAAACCAAAATACTTTAACAAACTAAAGAAAACTACACATTAAAAGAGAAACAATAATGGGTTTAATAACACCCCTTAAATTCTAGTAAATACCCGCTTTGGAAAACTTTAAAAATACAAATCTAATTTTAGAACATATTAAATAACTCATTTCGGAGAATGTATGAAATATGATTTTCAAGATTTCCAAAACAGTTAACAAACGATAAAAAAATTCTATAAAGAAACAACTGAATAAAGAAATGCAATGTTCTATTACGATAAGAATAAATATCATGCAAAATAAACAGTAAGAATATCTGTCCCTAACACCAACAAGTTCCCAATTTTCTTAAAAACCAATCTCATGAAAGCCAAAACGAATAAGGCAGGGATTATACTCGGCTTATTTGATCATTGTAATAATCATAAGCATAATTAAATACGATTGTTTATATAGTGTTTAAAAACGAAATTTTGTCATAAACATGATTAAGACCATAATTAGGTGTTTAATCCCTGCCTAAGTGAAAAATTGGGTATTACTAGTAATGCTGAGGGCTTTAGAAAAAACTACATTGAAACGTTTTTAAAAACGTTTATATTTTTGAATTCTTCTTTGTCAATTTGGTCAATTGGAACCATAAGAACCCTACCAAAATTTGATGATGGTTTTTGGTCGGGCAAAGAATTTTCTAAAGCTGAATTTTGGTTACTGGTTTCAGCAGGCAAATTATCTAAATTCAAGCACGAGTTAATCCTACAAGAAAAAAGAACAATGCTGGTTAACGTAAATTTAGAAGCCAAAAACAACCAAAGTATCTATAAAAACTTTATTGATCTGAACATATTAATCAGCTCTGATTCAACAAAACGCAAATACATATTTTCAATTATATAAATATCTAACAACATTCTAAGAAAAGTAATAACATTCTTATAGTATTTTATCAAAAACTCATAAAATAATTTATTTGCCATTGTTTCGCATGCAGCAAAAACAGAATAATAAAAATTCAATAACAATTACACACAGAAGAAAATTCAACGGTGTATGTTTATGAAAACAACAAAACCTTATCACACATCAATTTATAAACATAATAAAGAATTTTAATAATTTGTCCAAACCAAAAAGCAGTCAGTGCTCAATGAGGTATTATTATTGATTAACCGAACCCGAAATTTGATTGCAATGACTAATATGTTCATTATTAAATAAATAACATTGTCTTCTCTATAATCAAAGATGCAATCCAATGAAGGGTTGGTAGTCAATAAATTGAAATTAAGTCTCATTGCTCACATTAAGATTTCAATTTGCAAATGCAAAGCGGGAATTCATTTATGTACATTTACATTAAACATGAATTCTTCGGTAACAAAAAGGAAACCCATAGCAAACAGTAAAATGTGATGCAAAGCATACGTTTACCATTAGCCATATTTAAAAGAAAGAGTAAAGAAATTGTTTTACTTACGTTGGAGAGGCCCGGATCAGAGGTGGTGGTGCTTGTGGCATATTCCCATAGAAAGACGTTGATGGTCTCATATTGTGTCTAGAATAGGTTGCTTTAACTGCCGAACTGGCGGTCATCGGTTGTGCTGCATGAAAAGGTGGCTGACCACCAGCCATTCCATAATTTGGATAAACATGCACATTATGCATAGCACTGTTACTTGCTGCTTTTGCCTGAGTTGCCGGCTTTGGGGATGGTGGCGGATGGTTTTGGACTGGCGGAGCTGTTGGTTGCCGTGTCCATTGCACGGTGGGCGCTTGATTCCGTGAATTGTCGGTGATTAATAATTGCGAGTCTAAATTCTTCTTGGGCCAATAATCCTCAAACGTTGTACCAGGTGGAAAATAATTTCTGATATCATTTAAACTAATAACAGAACAGGAATCGTGTGCAAACAATTCGTTTCGTATTCCTTGCACTTTGCAACAGAATTTTAGGTACGACAGATCCCATCCTTCTAATTTATCGGCACGTTGTTTCAGGTTCTCAGTCTCGCCTTCAAAATAGAAAAGGGGCACATATTTCTGGCCATTATATATTGTATACGGTACCACAGATTCTCTATTAATTCGAATAAATCCACATCGATTCATGGCCTCGGCATCCGGTGAATTAACTAGTTTATTATAACAGTGTCCCAAAAATTTAAAAAATTCAGTCGCATCTTGTGTACGTACTATTAAATCTCGTGAAGTGAACTGTTCTCTTCCGAACTGGTAATCACAATGTTTAAAATTTATTTCGTTTAGAAGACGGGCTTCTGCTTCTGTTATATAATAACTTCTAATGTTTGTACAACTATACAAATCTTGATGTAAGTAACTTAAAAGTTTATTAAGGACCCTCATTTCAACCATACGAACAGCACAGTATGATTCACCTGAACGTATTATGTAGGGGATATGTATCTTTCCAATTGTCGTCCATCCAAAACGGCCTTTGATAGATTCCTCGTCTAAGGATTTTGTTGTTTCTGGTGGTGTTGCTGATGTAGAGCCTTTCTGTTTCGATTTGTCTGTGGTGAGGAAACTTAAAATGTTCATACTTTGACATATTGGTTTTTGCTGTTGTTGTTGTTGCTGTTGTAAAATCATTTTCGCTTTATTGGCAACAAATTTTGCAGCCAATTCCTGTATTTCAGCCTCATCATCCCTTTCCTGTTTAACGGCATTCATTTTCGAGGAATTTTATGTGTTTTATCACCTAGTTGAAAACAGAAACACATTTAGGCTACTGTCAAATTTCTATTTGGTTGAAGTTTGTTTAGAACTTGTATCGAAATTCACGTTTCTACATACCTTTTTTTCTAAAAATAATGTTAAGAATCCTTAATGGCTTTTTAATAAAAATTATTGTTTACAATTTCACAAATGAGGTTAAGGTGGATTATGAATTCTACTTGTTTTAGTAGATTTATGCGGCCATAGCGCCATCAAAGGGGAACACTTCGGTGTAGAACTACATTGCCGAACACAATTCTCACCATTATTTTAATACAAATATCTATTTTATATTTTAAACACAATGTCTGTATAATTTTATTTAATCCACTTTTTGTTTATTTGTGGCTTTATTAATATGAAGCGCGTTAAAATTTAGTTTGCACTGTTCGCAACCAAAGCAGTTTTCACATACACTCTTTAAGCGGGCTGGATGTTGTGCATGTTGTACTGTGCAGTAAGAGCGCCTAGCCTTATATCAGGGTCCAAGTTACCACTATAAGGATTTTATTTTACATTCAATTTAGAAGATGGCCGCCATTTAATATTCTCAACCAATCGTATGGGTGCAAATAATGTTTCACTACAATGACGACACAAAATTAATGACGTCATTGTACCTACATGGAGAGTATGTACAGTAATTCCAAGGTCTTTTTACTTAACTCTATTTCAAGGATAAAATATTAACTATTTCAAATACAAAAATACACATATGCCAATATTGCTTTTAATATGGACATTAAAAAATTCTTCTTATCATGTCTATCGACAGGTTAACGTAAAAATAGTACGATTTTTTAAGTACTTTCATGAAATATTTCCGTGCGTTTCGTTTATAAGGTGGAATTTTTTTATACAGTCAAACGATCTTCAACTCTATTCACTTTGTCGATAAGAATCTGGTTCAATAGAACGTTTTCAAATATGAGCTTTAATTCATTTCAAGGTTATCATTTTATCTCTTTTACATTTTCAACTGTTTTTTTCATAAAAAACGCTAATTATTTTGGCGCCAGAAAAACTAAGACGTAGTTATCAAATAAAGGGTTCAAAGTGCGTAGTTCATTATCGTTTATCGTTAACAAAACATGGCCGAAAACGCACGCGCTTTAGCCGTTATCTTCAAAATTGTCACTTTAACATTATATAAGTTTATAACAATAGCAGACTTAGTCATCAAGGAATTTGAATGTATTATGAATAGTATTATTGTTTTAAATGCATTTCTAGATTAAATTCTATGTTTTGTCTACCTAAACTGAAAAACTGATAAAAACACAATGTTCGCATACAATTTGCAATACAAAACAAAAATGAAGACCTCTAAAGTCTAACGACCCGAACGGCGGAAATATAAGTTAAGTACTTATAATATTCCGAAGCACGTTTGGTTAATTGCTTTATAATATAGCGTATCGGTAGTGTTTAACAATAGATCTCAAACAATACAGCCTCCGAAGGTTTTATATCCGCGACTTCCATTGACAATCGTCAATGTATTGTGAAAACATGGTGAAGTAGATGCGGAGTAATAAATCATGCTATATGACTTTAATGCAATAAAAGTGCAGTGTGTAGGCTATTATGAGAGTGTCTTCCTGTTATATTGTATGTAATACTGGACGAACTATGATTTTTTTTATTGATGCAAATTATTGAACGTACCCTTGCATCGTAGCGCCACCCGTGTCAAATTAATATGCATGACGAAAAATTTTTGACAGTAAATCCACACAAATGTCATATTAGGGAAGTTAAAACTGAACTCGTAAATGTTTGGCAATGTATTTTGTTTTATATTTGTACGTGATTTTATAAAACTTGAATATCGCTAAGACGGTAATACTCTAATTAAATAAATACACAATAACAATGGATTCAGAAGAGGAAACATACGACGACGTCGATTCTGGGAATGAATCTAGTGGAGACGATGTCGATTTTGCTATGGAAGTTGAAGTCACAGGACATAGAGAGAAGCAAACGGACTCTGATGACTATCCTTACGAAGTACTAAGTACTGAAGAGATCGTACAACATATGGTCGATTCAATAAAAGACGTTAATTCCGTTGTTGAGGTGCGAAAAAATTTCATTGTCATTATTCACATCTATATAACCTCAATTCCTTTATTACATTGTATTTACAACGTTTTTCTTTTTGTTTTTAATTGCACAGATACCGGCCACAACGACACGCATCCTTTTAAACCATTTCAGATGGGACAAAGAGAAGCTTATGGAGCGTTTCTATGATGGGGACCAAGATCAATTGTTTTCAGAAGCGCGAGTTATAAATCCATTCAAAAAATTAAATATTAGCACAAGAGCTAAGGTATTTACATATTTAATACGTAATTGTGTCATTGTTTCTATCAAATCATTTGAATACAATTACCCATTAATATGTTTTGTTAGTAAAATGTGTTATAATGTTTGATTATTGTTTCAGCCTCCAAAGAAAACTGCAAATGGGACTGAGGAATGTGAAATATGTTTTATGGTTTTGCCCTCATCCGTAAGTCGATTAAACCCGATCGTTAATAACGTAAACACTGATTCATTTTGTTATCATTCCAGCATATGACTGGACTGGAATGTGGCCATCGTTTTTGTACACACTGTTGGTGTGAATATCTAACAACAAAAATAATGGAAGAAGGTGTAGGACAGACGATTGCCTGTGCAGCCCACGGTTGTGATATATTGGTGGACGATGCCAGTGTTATGAGACTGGTTAGGGACTCAAAAGTTAGACTTAAATATCAGCATCTAATTACGAATAGTTTTGTCGAAGTAAACATTTCAATCATTTCTCTATAACATATTCTTTGATTACGTATGTTTATTTATAGTGTAATCGATTGTTGCGATGGTGTCCATCGCCAGATTGTAGTAATGCAATTAAAGTTCAATATGTGGAACCGCATCGAGTCACATGCAAATGTAATCATACATTTTGTTTTGCATGCGGTGAAAATTGGCACGATCCGGTCAAATGTCATTTGTTGAAGAAATGGATTAAGAAATGTGACGATGATTCGGAGACTAGTAATTGGATTGCGGCAAATACAAAAGAGTGTCCTAAATGTAATGTGACCATTGAAAAGGATGGCGGATGTAATCATATGGTGTGTAAAAATCAAAATTGTAAAGCGGACTTTTGTTGGGTGTGCCTTGGACCATGGGAACCGCATGGAAGTTCATGGTATAGCTGTAATCGGTACGATGAGGACGAAGCACGCGCTGCCCGAGATGCCCAAGAACGATCACGGTCCGCATTGCAGCGTTATTTATTTTATTGTAATCGTTATATGAATCATATGGCATCATTGAAGTTTGAACATAAATTGTATGCGTCTGTTAAAGAGAAAATGGAAGAAATGCAACAGCATAATATGAGTTGGATTGAAGTACAGTTTTTGAAACGTGCTGTCGACATTTTATGTCAATGTAGACAAACATTAATGTACACATATGTATTTGCATATTATTTACAAAAGAATAATCAGTCTGTGATCTTTGAAGAAAACCAAAAAGACCTGGAGAGTGCCACTGAAACATTATCCGAATATTTGGAGAGGGATATTACGTCTGAAAATTTAGCTGACATCAAACAAAAAGTCCAAGACAAATACAGGTTGGTGATTTATGGTTTTATTTTTGTTTTATTTTTTTTTATTTAAATTTAAGCGATATCTCAAGAGAATTTCCATTAAGAGACTTGAGTAAGCTTTGCAATTTTTTTTCTTATTTAATTCGGATTGCTTTTTGAATGTTTAACTGGTTTTATGGCTCGTAAAAATCAAAATATATTGTGGATGGAGCGGATGTGTTATTTTTGTTCTTTGACCACACATAATGTGAGTTTCTTCGAAATGGTTCTATTGACGGTTTCGTCTGTAGTTTTCTTAAGATTCATTTTAATTATTTGTTCCGCTTCAGTCGAGTATATCAATCCTTTCACACCCTAATTTTGCACACAGTCTCTTAGATCTATTCTAGGGATGTAATATAATTTTTTATGATGGAAAAAAGATGAATTTAGTCTAGAAGTAATCAACAATTAAATATGTGTGAAATATAAACATTTTTAAATAAGCTTACATGAAAGTCACTTAATATTCTCATCAATATTAAAGAGATTGTTGCCTTCGAAGTGATTTATTTGTGTGTTTTGCCTTTTTGTAATTCCATTCTATTCTCTATTTATCTATAGGTATTGCGATGGCCGTAGAAAAGTCCTTTTAGAACACGTTCACGAAGGTTACGAAAAAGAATGGTGGGAATATAATGAATAGTTTGGATTATCCCAAAATGTCCGTTCCGTAATTAGATCGATTAGTATTGATAAATAAAAAGAAAATCATAATGTATGATAAATACCTAGTTACCTCATCATGTTCTGTTTAATCATTCTACAAAATTGTTTTCCTTTTTCGAGACAACGTCAATCCCCACAAAGTTTCATAATCAGGCTTTTTATTGTGACTTGAAATTTTTGATAACATTACAATTTTTGTACTTAGTAATTTTTATGTTAACTAACATATAAATGGACACAAAATGTTTTCGATCTACTTACAGAATTTCCCTTGTACTTGTTCTTTAATTTTTATGCACACACGTTTAGATCCAAGAGTTGCACATTAAAATGCTTTTAAATACTTGCATAAATAATCAACTCTTTAGCTTCTAATGTGTTTATTATTATTTTTTTTGTTATTTTCATTTGTAAGTTTCCTATATTATTTGTGTTTTTAGATGCACATTAATTTTCATTGAAATTTCCCATTCTTTTAAAAGAATTGTTTTTTTATTGATTGTTATTTAATAACAATAATTATTAGAAATTTATTACGAAGATTAAAATAATTCGTTGTTTATTGATAACTAAAAATCGTATAATGCCTTTTTGACTATTAAAAAAATGAAAACTAAAAGAATTAGTTACATCAGAGAAATGTATATTTTATTGATAGATTTAAGTTTGTGAGATGAAAAAAAAAACTAAGAAATAAAAAGAAAGTATAGTCTTGAATAATAAAATATATATTTATAATAGGCCATATTAATAAATATATCTTGTGATAAAATTTATTTGATTAGAATCTCAAACAACAATGAAAAACGATGACTACTTTTTATACTTTCCACTTTTTTCGTTATTTGGCCAATACATTGAGACAGTTTTTTTTTAATTTGTGAAGAATATATTTAACGACTCATTTTGTTTGGATTTTGTACATTTTAAACTTACAATTAGGTGTAATATACAAATGCTATTTGATAAAATCGGCCAAATTTCAAATACATATTACACGATTTCAATTTAATATTGTATATGAACTACAAGATTTACTGATGTGCTATTTTTTGTTTTTAATATCTCTGAGAGTAAATCCATTGTAATAGAATCTTGTAGAGCGTATTTAAAGAGAAAAAAATAAATTAAACAAAACAATTGTAAATTTGTAATATTGGTTTATTGGTATAAATGTGAGTTAGCTAATTTGTAAATAATAATGATTCACTTGATTTAAATTATAGTTTATTACTGCTATAGAATTAAAATTCGAACATAAAAATTATTACAAATCTAATAATAATTCATTTATGTTAATGACCTTTCGTATATATCCTTTTTATTGAATCATTATCAATATTTTCAGTGCCATGTATTTCTGTTTTTATCAGTATTTGTTTTATTTTTGAAAAATAATAACGGTAAGTAATGTGCCTCATAATAATGTTTAATGTGTAAACAAATTTTATTTGATTTCTAGTCGACCATAAATCAATTAGCAAACAAATATATGATGCTATTTATATTGATTGGTGCACATATAGAGAGATGTTCTTCTTTTTAGCTAACAGATGGGAGAGAGAGATCGTTTTTCCAAAATGTTATTTGTAATAAAATTTATTAATCTTGTGTTGCATTTGCTTGAGTAAACAGAAAAGCAAGAAGCCGCTATTTATTTCAATTATATCGTTTAATGTGTGGACATCCGAAGAATGTCAAGTAGTCGGTAGAAATGAATTATTACTTTGATTATATGTCGTGACTACACTACTACATTTAATAATGCCAGGATAACAGAGGAAATTATCGCATGTGTAAAAAAATGCTACACTTTGTCCAACACTAATCACAAATAGCAATTGCACATTATTTTAATTCCTTTTAATAAAATCAAATTAAAATTGATTACTGAAGAGAAGAGAGAAAAAAAGCATAACATGGTTACCTTTTTAATGAAAGTCACGATTTGAAGGTCTTTAACCCAAATTACAAAACCAACAGAAAAACCTATAACGAATTTCGAAAAAATTGCCAATTTAATCACCTTGTCCATGTGAGTTTTTTCGGACAATTTTGAGGGGCTAACAGAGTGTTGTCCCAAATTTGTGGATTGTTCAAGTAGAAAAAGGGGATTTGATGATGAAAATTGCTTGAAGTAAGATAAGATATAAGAGAAGAGAAGAAAAAATAACATTTAAGGCTATTATTATATACCTACACATCTATTTTAAACAATTTGACAGCCACATAACATGTATATGAGTATGTTATCATAAGTAATAACGATTTACAAAGAATAGGGTCTATAAAGACCTTGTGTTGAGACTAGTTAACCAAATAGGATAAACCATTTTAAACTTATCATATACTCACCATTGTTAAACAATCAATGTTTGTTACCACTACATATATAATAAATAATTTACAAACTTTTTTCGAAAATTTGCCATTTGTGTGATATGTTGGATAAGTTTGTGTTGTGCGAAACGATAATATTGAATATCGATTTGTCCTTTTAAATGTGATCAAAATTTTGAGAAAATTTGGATTCTTTTACATCCACTCTCCCTTCATGTGTCTGGAAGAGCGCATTTAGTTATGATTTTGTAAGTATCTCAAATTAATATGTAAAAATTATTTTCATTCAGTTTTCTTATCATTTTACCAAGAATTCACGTTACGTTTAAAGAAAATTTCCATTGTGTAAAATGGAATCACGATTTTAATGATCAATGTTCTCCGAGATGAGTCAGAAATGCGATTACAATGAAAATCATATTTCCCCGAAAGGCAATAGAAATTAATTAAGAACTCGTTAGAGCCGAAAATGCTTATTCTCACATATTTAAGTTTTATGAATCAATAATTAGACTAATTATAGCACTTTATTGTTTTAATATATGAAATGTGTATGTTTGTTTTTTGATCAACTACTTAACTCTTAACAAAAGATATTTGTTTGTGATGTTATTATATACGCAAGTTAACATCATGTATATAAAACATTAGCAATGTTTTTATTAATTTAGTTTTACTGCGGAGGTTGCAAGTCAGCCCTGCAGTTGTGTTCTAAGTACTATCTCTGAAGACTAAAGGTAAGACAGTGGTGATGAGACACTTTTTGTTGAAAAACTATTATTTATCTTAACAATAAAAACGGATTATTTACTCCTAGATAATAAACTAAATTTTTTTTTCATTGTTCTTACTAATTTGTACCCTATAAACGTTGTTTAACAATTTTTAATTATCCTCAACTAACCTTGATTTAGTTTTTTATATTCTATAACAAATTCATAATTTTTTTGTTCATCTTCACGCCAGTTATGCAATTTTTTTTAATTGGATTACATTTGCATTTATCTTCTGTGTGTAAATGAATTTTTTTCCACACATTTACACGTTAATTTCATTTAATTTTCTATAAAAAGGACGTAAACATTAAGAGAAATCTCCTGCTATTTAATTAGACTGATAAAAAAGTCTTGGGTTTCTATTGTTCAAATTTATTTGTTCATATGACATATTTGTTTTTTTTACGTAAAATGTATTTCTATAAATAAATACCTTTTACAATAGAAATTTGATATTTACACAAACCATTAACGGTACCGTTCAAATTGAGGACAATTACAGTTTTTTATATATTGAAAATCTGTTATCATCCTGTAGATGAGAAAGTGTTTTTTTGTCGTACAAAATCTCAATTCCAAGTTGGAAATACACTGAAATAAAATGGCACAGGATGAATTAAAACAATATTAAATATTTATTATCATCTTTTTTAAGATTAATAAATTTGTATCTGTACTATCGAGTTAAATCCAGATATAATAAATGAATGACATCACGAGTATAATTAAGAATTTTCAAATTGGCTATTTGGAACCCTTGAAAACGGTCTTAAAAACTCAACTAATTACCAATTTAATTGAGACGAGTTGAAATAAATTTTGTCTCTTTGTCTCATGGTTTCGATGCGATTAATTTGACCAAGAAATAAATTATACATTTTATCTTTATCTGTAAACATAACAATGGCTTGCAATAAACAATTATAACACTGATTAGTTGTTCTGAGGAGTTTCGATGATTATTGCGATAAAAAAATTGAAATGGAATAAAAAAATTTATTAGAATTTGATTATCAATCATTAAGTAGGTAAATGATGTCGTGCTGATAAGATTTAAGAAAATTGTTACATTTTATTTAATTACATAGATATTAATTGAATTTGAAAATTAGACAATGCACTCTTCTTTCTACTCGAATGTGATTGTTTTATGAAATGTAGCATAAAATTGTTCACCGATAACGTCTTTTGGTGTGTCTTATTTTTTCTAGTGAATTCATTGTTTATCAAAAGACTGTCCACTTATCTCTTGTGAAAATATGTCCATTATCAAAAGAAAAAGAATGAACTGAATTCAAGCAATTTTGCAAGAAAAGCGAATATTTATATAATGAATAATTCCATTCCGACTTTGAAGATGGATATTTAGTTCATTCATCGAAATAATTATCGAAGAAAAGTAAGGATAAAAATCAGAACACTGTGAACCGTTGACAATAGTGTAAGTGAATTAAGTACACTTTTTCTTACATGTAAATAATCCTATTGAAGGTATTAATGATTGGATTATTATAAACAAGATAACGCATATCAGTCAGGTAAAAAATTGTTTTATAACATTCAATTGTGATTGATTTTACAATAATTATTGTCATTTTGTTGTATCTCATTCTGCCATTGTCCCTCCGTTGAAATAAACGGGTTTTTTTCGAAAATAAGTTAGAAAAAACACATCAAACTGGCGAATCGCAAGTATTCCCCCGTTCCGTAAGTAATTTTTGTGAAAATCTCCACTTTTCGGGCGTTTTGTGATCTCTTTATCGGAGAAATAAATGTTGTTGAACCAATGACTATTTTCATGAAATCCGTATTGAAATAATGGGGAAATTGTGATTAGAAAAATGCAATTATACTTAAATTTAGATAATGCTATGCAACTATAAAATGATATTATTAACCATTATTAATAATCTTAATCAGTACATATGTTAATATATTATATATCAATATATAAACAAACTTCCATATACAACACTTACTTACATATTGTCTTGTTATAAAAGTTAGTTATATTTATAATCCCACCAAGTGTGTTTTTGCGAAGCCGGTGAAGCGAAAGGTGGCGGCATTTAATATAACTTAAATGTTTACGTTTTAAATTGTTTATTCGCGTTTTTAATCGATCACAAATTACTTTGTTGTTCCTATACAACATTGAAAAAGTCTTCTCCTCCCCAAAAGTTTTCTAAAGGAAAAGTGTACTTGGATCTTGTGACAATAGTTCTGTTTTCTTGAAATGTTCATCACTCAAAAACGCTACTTGTTTAGAACGATATTTCAGTTGATTTGTGTCGTTTTTAAAAGTAAACATTTCTGAAATTTTTGTGTACTAGTGCGTTATTAAAGTATTTTTATAAAGTTATATTTATCTAGTAAGTTTAGTAGTTAATTTTCTGACAAATTATTTTCTTTTACAAACTTATTGAAATTAATTCTTTGCATGATAATTAAATAAATCTAATAGGCCCTAATGAGCAATTACATTAACCTTGGATTGATAAAAGTGAATTATATTCGAATAAAACTACAATAGAGATAAAAGTTTAAAAAGTGAACGAATTCGAAATTTTAATGGTTTAGGAAAATGTTTTTATAATTATTCAATCCAGCAATATTTTATTGACGATGAACGATGCAATTTTTATTATTATTTTATGTGAAGACATTTAAATAAATGTTTAATAGAAAAAATAAAATATTTATTGTTTTATGTATATATTTGGCCTTGTTTTCACTATAATACCCTGCATAAATAAATAATGAATTAATACGCATTTATGCTTAGGGAGAATTAAAAGAAATTGTAATTAGGCAAATTTTAGTTGCACACTTTGGAGAAATATTTCTTTTTTTGTCAATCATGGGGCAAATTAAGTGCGTTTTTCAGTGTGGTATGCAAATGAGAGTGCACTATGATATAACGAGATGTTGACCTTTAATTAACTATTAAAATTTATAACAAAACACTAATATATGCAAGGTCAGTTTTACTATATTTTATTCGAGATATTTTATATTGTAACGGGGAATATAAAAGCGAACAGATTTACAAGAAAAACAACAAACAAGAGAGTTTTCCTTCCAATTGAAAACATAAATACCTTGTAATTGATTGAATATTAAGTTTATACGATTGGATTTACAGGTATTTCAATGAAATGAACTTGAAATTGTTATTTACTCTTATATGGATATTGTTCTAAGGTAATCCTGTAAGAAGACTCTAATTACCTTGTAAAAATCCACTTTGTTCAATCATTTTCCACATATAATACAAATTAATTACCAATGAAAAACGGCACGTTTTGAAAAAAAACTCAATTAGGGGTCAATAATTTATTTCTAAGTCAAGGTTTCACACCAAAAATATTTCTAATTAATCATTAACATAAATATACATGAACACACCGCAGTGCTGCTGAGAGATTTCCAAAATATCAATTCATTTCACCTCAAATATCAAATGTGCAATTCACGACTTTCACTTTTAGGAAAAATCGTTTAGAAAAGTTCCGTTTTTATTAGAAAAACTAACAAATTAACAATAACAATACTCTTTTACTAGATAATCGAATTGTCTATAATCGAAGTGGTGTTGATTGTTATTTGCAGAGCTTTTTTACGAATTTCTGCCCACTGCCCCCATTAAAAGCTGCCGCCCCGTTCAACAAGCTAAACACCAAAAAATAAAAACACATTTCAGTAACAAACAAACAAACAAAAAAAGCAAACAGAAAGAGATCGCAATTAAATTCAATTCTATTCTAAACAAAAAACAAAATTAACAAAGCTCTTATTGCGTAGAATGGTAGAAGGTGAACCTCCTTTGAAACACAAGATAGATTGTGATGTAAAGGACGAGCGCGTTCCAAACGGCTGCGGATCTAAAGATCTAGAGCTAGCCAATTTATCAACAAATCGAGACATTGACAAGAATCCATTGGATGTTGAAAAGGGTGGAAATTGTGATAAGGCTGATTTTGAGCGTGCCATTGAATTGACCGAATATGGAAAGTTCCATTACTTATTATTGGCAATATGTGGGTTCGTGTCTACAGCCGAAGAGATGGACGTCATATCCGTAATTATTCCAGCGCCAACAATAATATCTTGCAACAAATTTAATGTGTTTTTTTTCATTTTCAGATGTCGTTCATCCTACCTTCGGCCCAATGCGACTTAAAACTTAATACGCAAACAAAAGGATGGCTCAATTCGATCATTTTCATCGGAATGATGGCAGGAGCGTATACGATAGGCTCAGTGGCCGACTCGCTGGGACGCAAGAAGGTCCTTATTGCAAGCTCCTTCATGAATGCCGTGTGCATTGTTGCGTCCAGTTTCAGTCAATCGTATGAGCTCTTCATGGTGTGCAGATTTTTGAACGGGGCGGCGTAAGTCGAATAATTCAATCTTGTTTAAAAAAGGAAAAATTGTCTTCTATTTATTGTTTTTCCGCAGACTTGGCGGCAGTGGGCCTGTAATTTGGTCGTACTTCGCTGAATTTCAATCGAAATCCAAACGTGGAGCAATGCTCTCGTTTATGGCAGCATTTTGGACTCTTGGAAATCTTCTTGTTGCTGGACTGGCCTTACTGATAATACCACAAGAGATCGGTGTGACCACCTCCACATTCGTCTACAATTCGTGGCGTATATTCTTGCTAATATGCGCTGTACCATCGTTCATTGTGGCCGCATTGCTGTGCTTCTTGCCAGAGAGTCCGAAATTCCTTCTATCCCAAGGGAAAACCGAAGAGGCAATGAATATATTTCGACATATTTACCATGTAAATACCGGCAACGAGCCGGACTTGTATCCAGTTAAACATTTAATATTAGAGGATAATATACACGAATATGTTAAAGATAGTACAAAGAATAGAATGAGACGATTTAAGGATATGTTTTCAAGTATTATAGAAAATAGTAGACAGTTATTCGTACAGCCAATATTAAGATTCACTCTTATATCGATAACGATCAATTTCACATTTCATATTGGATATTATGGGCAAATGTTGTGGTTTCCTGAATTGTTTAACAGATTTGATCAATTCTCTCGGTTACATCCGAATGAGTCAATGTCCGTTTGTCAAGTAACTGAATTCGTTTTGGCAATGGGCAAAGAACACCAAGGCGAACCATGCAATTCGAAAATCGAATCAAATGTTTTTATGGAATCTTTAATAACAGTTGCAGCCGCATTGCCTAGTAACATAATCGCTGTTTTGTTCATGGACCGATTAGGACGTAAATTCTTCTTAGGTATGTATGGAAAATAACAAACAACTTAACATTAATTAATGTGTTTTGTTTACAGTTTTTAGTACAGTCTCATCTGGACTATGTGCTGCTTCAATGGACTTTGTCCGCAGTAAAACGGATAATTTAATTGTGTCCGCAGTATTTAGTTCGGTTATCACATGTGGTAATGCAGCCCTCGATTGTCTTATAACCGAGATCTTTCCAACATCGTTGAGGTGAGTGGTTTAAGAAGATTCTTGATTATTTTCATTTTTAATAAATCGTCTTTTTTTATAGGGCTACTGGTGTCGCTATTTCCATGATGGCCGCTAGGCTTGGTGGAATCATCGGCAATATTGTCATAGCACAATTGTTAGATACATATTGTCCGGCACCGACATTTATTGTAGCTGCGTTATTAATTCTGGGTGGCTTGTTATGTCTTTTCTTACCAAATACATCACGCGAACCCTTATCTTAATATTGTACATATAAAGGGCCATTTATTCATCGAAACAATCAATTTATTTTTCTATACAAAATAATACAAAAACGTGTGCCTTTCAAATGGTTTTTGATGGATAAACTAACAAATATACTGAAATATTCTCAATTAAACGTCTACTAACAATAATTATACTCATATGTTTATTTTTATGTTACATTTTACGTATTTTACATTTATATCATTGTTTTGTAGATACCCTTAAAAAAATCATATAAACATAGTTAATTTTTATGTAGTATTAGAGAAACTACTCGCATTTCTTTTTTAGATATATCTTTTTAATAGGTTTTTAACTAGTGATTTGAAACTGTAATTTTAAACTTGTGTACTCTGTATTACTTATGCAAATAAAAAAATTAAAACTGCGCTTCTCTTGATTATGTAAATCTATAACGGTGTAAATTTGCCTTCTTGTGTTGTAAATGTTTACCTTTTTAGCACGTATTCATCGATTACCTCATCAATTAGGTAAAATGAGTCTCTCGGTATTGATTTGCGCTTAATTACATCATCTTTGTAACATTTAATGAATTTGATGTAATGAATAATTCAAATTCGAATTTGCCGCTTTTTGGTGGGGGCGCTTATGTAATTTGTTTTCGTTTCGTAATTTGTTTACAAGGTTAGTTCAAGGTTATGTTATCCTTAAAAAAATTAAGGAAAAACTACTTTAAACAAGTATTAAATTGATAAGAACTACTGACAGGTGAACTACTTGCATAATTAACCACCAATTACAGTATTCCATTTAGACAATAGAATCGATAAAAATTGTTTTATATTTTAATGGTGTGTAAAATTCTCAATTACCAACACGAGACATGACTATACAATTTTTTATATCTGATTACAGTTAATCATAACATGTAAAGTGAATCCGAAGTCTATGTATAAGTCTGTATAAATCAGTACACATTAGAGACATTTTTGAAATGAACTCAAAGGCTGCATTTGCAATATTTACGGTCCTTGTTGGATGCGGCCTAAATAATGTATTTTTGGAATATATCATAAAGTAAGTAACAATTTTTAAGTGGAGGTCGATTACATTACAAATGAACGTATTTTAGGTTAGATCCAGGCTGCGGTCATTTAATAACATTTTGTCAGTTT
Organism: Silvanus unidentatus; assembly: GCA_963930825.1. NCBI lineage: Eukaryota > Metazoa > Arthropoda > Insecta > Coleoptera > Silvanidae > Silvanus > Silvanus unidentatus. Next base: position 1,386,431 of record OZ005763.1, read on the forward strand.
CTTTTTATTGCAATCCATGGATTCATCTTTACATCGAAATGCGGAACTGTTCAGCCAAAGATTCAACGTCAAAATTACTTAACTCTGGTTGTGTTCTTCTTCATAACAAGCGTTGTCAATAACTGGGCCTTTGACTTCAATATACCCGTTCCCTTGCACATGATTTTCCGTGCTGTAAGGAATATTTTCAATACAATGTCTTCATTCTTAATTGCTTCTCTTTTAAGGGCTCCTTGATTGCTAACATGATTATGGGTATAATAATTTTGAAGAAGAAATACACACTCGAGAAGTATTTGTCAGTATTAATGATTACAGCCGGAATAATAATTTGTACACTGTATTCTAGTGGTTCTGCTGCAAAGGTACTTTATGTCTGGTTTCTATTAACCTTTTAGTAACGTTGAATTTATTTTAGACATGCACTGACTGTGATATTACACCAAATAAAGTACAAGAAAACACCGATGCTGATAACTTCTTCTGGTGGATTATCGGAATTCTTTTACTTACATTTGCATTGCTTTTGTCAGCCAGAATGGGAATTTATCAAGAATCAATGTATGCTCGTTTTGGAAAGCATCCAGAAGAGGCTCTTTATTACACAGTAAAAACATTCCTTCCTTTTACAAGTCTACATATTAATAAAAACTCTTTCAGCATTTATATTCTCTGCCTGGTTTCCTGATTTATGGTACAAGTATTTTAGAGCATGCTAGTATTGCAACAAACAGTGAACCATATTCACTGTACACCGTAACTCTCCCAATAATTTGGGGCTATTTATTGTTGAACGTCCTCACCCAGTATTTGTGCATTAGTTCCGTTTACGTTCTAACAACCGAATGTTCTTCACTTACCGTCACACTTGTTGTCACATTACGCAAATTCTTGTCGCTTATATTTTCAATCGTTTACTTTCAAAATCCATTCACTGTTGCCCACTGGATTGGTACCGCAATGGTGTTTGTTGGCACTTTACTCTTCAGTGAAGTACACACGAGAATTAAAGAAAAAGTCCAGTAATTTTATTGTTAACATTCCTAGTCGTTTGTTTTTATAATTTGTTCGACAAATTGATGTGTTTTGTTATGAAATAAAAGTATTTAATTAAATTTCGTCTGATAACATAGTTTATTGGAAATAAAACTCTTTAAAACCTAACACTTGGAATGGCAATTACAATATAAACAATTACACTTATATTTGATAAATTGTAAATCACAGAACAGTAATAAAAAAAAAGGAAAATTTAAGGTACATATAAATGACTAGAATACACAATTTTTTCATAAATATTTTTGAATATTATGTGAATACGTCTTTTATGTTCTGAAATTGTCTTATAGCCAAGTCAACGGGTAGATCAAATTTATAGCCAGATAATTTTTCAAGACTATGTAAACTGTCTTGAAAGCCAGTTTTCGCAACATAACTCCATGGTAAATAGTGCGTATTTACAAGCTGACCACATTGGAAGATTAAATTCAACCACGGAATCAATTTATTAGCACTGAAACAAAAAGTTCCTTTAACTACAACAAATCATTCAACATATTCCAGTACTTACTTCAACGCAGCACAAATGAAAGCCTTAAAATGTGAATCATAACTCCTTTTATAAGGCGTGTGAGTAGAAATAATGCTTCCAATACAACATAAAAGATTGTATTTATTATTCGAAGGCGATGCTCCAGCAATATCTAAATTAAAGCTCTGTGACAGTTTCCTTGCAGGCGTTGAATTGTATTTGTCGCCGTTTTTTAATTCGTAATAAGTCAATATGATTTCCCATGCGTGCATTTGATCCGTTCTAATACTATTACGTTTTGGAAAACAGCCAATGAATGGCACTAAACTGGAATTTGCAGTCGATGCACATGTACCGTGCTGTATTAAATCCCTTATACATGTGGCTAAATATTTTCGTACAGCAGTTGTCAATTTAACATTGCAATAAATTGCCTGTGACTCGGAGTCGCTGCTGTATTCGCCGTCATCATTGTACGATTTATCGATGATTTCTCTAACATGGACAATAGCCATCTCTAATTTAGCCCGTAAATCACCGTAATGATTAATTGTGGTGTTTTTCAGATCGTTCTTTTTAAAATGCTCCCCTCCGCATCCTAATTGCAGTACAGCGAACATTTGAAGAATTGTTGCGGTCTTTTGGATTAAACCAAGTGTGGTTTCGCTTTTAAACGGCTGTTTTATCGAATGATAAGAACAACCACAACTACATTTACTATGTTTTTTCGTATCCGCTTGTAAATAGCTTATAAAACGTTCCAAATCTGCAACTTGGGTCTTTAACTGAGCGACCAGATGCTCTTTAACTCGTAATGGACTGACTAATTGGTCGAGTGCTAAGTTAATTTGTTGTTTAACATCCGCTTGAGTCATCTAGAAAGAAAATAGTTAAAAATTAAAGGGAAAAAACAGGTTTTTTTATGTTAACCTGATAGTAATTTTGTTCGTCCAGTTCTAGATTCATTCGAGATTTCAATTCGTTCAAAATCACCCTTTGTCTTTCGAGCAAAACGTCTTGTGGTACACCGGCTTCCCCGTTTTCGAATGCATACTCTTCTAACTCTCTTAATTGTGTTTTAAGTCGTTTTATTAACTCCCTTTGTTCTGATCTTCGTAGACGAACAGCTTCTGCTAAACTGGCCTCGTCCATGCGTTCTTTAACCAAACCGACATCTGGTATACCACGAAATGCGAATTCTTCCAACGATTTTAGTAGATCTTCCCTCGTATCGGTTGGAGCATTAACAACTTGCCTCAATCTAAACTGTACTTGGGCAAAGTGGGTGGTCAATGCAAATAGTGATGAATTCAAGAGTTCCTGTTCCTCTTCGAGTGTTTTTACTTGTTCTGCGGTGTATCTAAAACGAAACAGTTGCATTTGCGAGAGTTTGATGGAAATGTGAGTGAGTTTCTTACAGTCCATGTTCGCACTGGTAGTCAAATTTGAAGTTTTCATCGATACCGTCTTCTTCATCATTGGGAGCACCTAATGGGTCCCAACGTTCACCAGCAGGCTCTTCTGATAAGACTTCCGATGTGGTTGAAATATCCATGGCAGTTTTTGAGTGCAACAATATTTTTCCAAGTAAAATTGTTATCACTTGATGTAGGACATTATTTTAAACGTACGCACACACACGACGGTTAAAGGATGTTGTTTTAATTAGTTCCAGTGATAACAATTGTAAAATATTCATTATAAACAACAAATTACTTTCACTTCATTTCCAATACAATCAAAAAAATTGACGTCAGTCTGGGATGCAATCTGTTTTCCAATGGGATGTTTAGAAGATTTACGATTTTATTTCTGTTCTTTTCTTTTTCAATAATCGTGGGTGGACTTTGAATAAAACGTTTTGGCATTTATGTGATCTAACCTCTCAAATGGAAAACGTCCAGTTCCAGTTGGGGATTTTCGTTTTTCAAGTTTGCCTACTTGTACCAGTACGACCGACCGAGCGAGTTAAGTTTTGTCTACCTTTAGTCCGTTTGTCAAAAATACTTTGCTTCTTACTTCTTTCAATAAAAAAATTACTCATCTTCCAAATTTACCTCTGTTTTCAAAGAAATCACCTATTTTCATACCTGCAATGTTTCTTAAACTCCTAGGTTAGTAATTAAAAGAACAAACTTATCATTCAAATATTTGTGGTTAGTGTTGTATTTGCTTTATTTATTATATTATACAAATTTGTGCAATAAATTTAATACATAGTCAAACATGAGTGATATAAGAACGAATGTTCGTATACCGAAGAAAACACCAATTACACACGAATATGAAATAACAAAACAAGTATTAGGTTTCGGTATTAATGGAAAAGTGGTTGAATGTTTCTCACGCAAGACCAAAGAAAAATTTGCCCTAAAGGTAATCAAATACACATCCCACACAAAAGTGTGATTAAATTCATTCATTATTTCTTCATTACAGATACTAGTGGATAATGTGAAAGCCCGAAGAGAAGTTGATTTGCATTGGCGTGCAAGTGGATGCAGGCATATTGTCAATATTATCGATGTGTACGAGAATAAGTACCACAATAATACATGTTTGCTTGTCGTCATGGAATGGTAATGTTTATTTAAACGTTTCTCAGCTCTTATAACACAATTTGTGCAATTTTTAGCATGGAAGGTGGTGAACTCTTTCAAAGAATACAAGACAGGCCTGATGGTGCATTTACCGAACGAGGTTTACCACTTTGTACCTTTACAAGTAACCAATTTACTAACATTTCTTCCCTCTTTAGAGGCTGCTCAAGTGATGCATGAAATTTGCATAGCCGTTAAATACCTCCACGACAATAACATTGCTCACAGAGACTTGAAACCAGAGAATTTACTTTATTCGAAAAAAGGGACTTATGGTGTACTTAAATTGACTGATTTCGGATTCGCCAAGGAGACATTCACGAAAGATACCTTACAAACACCGTGTTACACGCCTTATTACGTCGGTAAGAGCCTTGACATAACGCGAAACCCATTAAAAATCTATAATGCATTGTTGTTTTGCAGCACCTGAAGTACTGGGCCCAGAAAAATACGATAAAAGTTGTGATATTTGGTCATTAGGTGTTATTATGTACATTTTGTGAGTAATTGATAAGTCATAGGTCGATAATTGCATTATTTATTGTGTACATTGTTTTTAGATTGTGTGGTTTTCCTCCATTCTACAGTAATCAAGGTCTTGCGATATCGCCTGGAATGAAAAATCGTATTCGATTAGGACAATACACATTCCCAGTGCCTGAATGGCAGAATGTTAGTCAGGATGCGAAGGATTTGATAAATGGCATGCTTAATGTTGATCCAGCAAAGCGTTTAACAATTGAGGAAGTGATGAGCAACAATTGGATAGCAGTGAGTTGAGATATGAAGTGAATTTGTAGAGAGATTTATTGATTTATGTTTGTTTGTTTAAAGCAATATACAGCCGTGCCTCAAACTCCATTGCATACGAATAAATTGCTGAAAGAAGGTGTGGAAATGTGGCCAGAAGTGCAAGAGGAAATGACTAGATCGTTGGCTACAATGCGTGTGGATTATGATCAAGTACAAATAAAAACGTTGGAAAATTCCAACAATCCATTGTTGAATAAACGTCGTAAAAAGTCAGCATCCTCTGCAAATTCTAAATAATATTCAATGATTTGGTGGTTGATTTTCATCTCGTTTACTTGTCTGTTCGTTATATATGCACGTGTTTGTTTTTTATTTACGTCTTTTCTATTTTTAATATTGTACATCACAAATTTTACATAATTCGTTTTTTTTAAGAACCAACTAATTAGAACTGGGAATATGAATGTCAATTAATATTGCGTTGTTAATGTTGATGAAAACTTCAACTTAGTGCCTTTAAAATGAAACTGAAATATTTGACGAATGTTTTGCTTAATGTTAGGACCGGTTTTCATGCACAGGCATGTTTGTAACGTTTATTAGATGTGTACTTGAAAAGTTCATACCTAATATTCAAGTAACATTTATTAATATAGTATTCATACATTTTATTTTAGAAATGTATGTATGTTTATGGTTAGATCTCTATTTATAGTATATAGTTTGTAAGTAACGCTTAATAAAATTGTTAAAAAGAGTAAATATTGTTAAAATAAAAAATTCAGTATAGTTGTAAATTTGATGTGTTGTTTTGAAATGAGCACGGTTTTTGTTTAAATAAACAAAAACGACCTATTTCTATAGGTTGGTTAATTAGAAAAATGATTAATCAACGGCATAGTTTCAATTAGCAAATTAGTTTCACAATGAGCACATTTTAATTAAAAGTTTTATGCAATTAGGACGGTTATTCCAAATTTTAAAATGAGCGCCATTAAATTTTTGTTTTTCATTTGCAGCTAAGTTCATATTACCGCCTGTTTGTTCAAATTTTGATTCCGTTAGTAATTGAAGGATTTTAATAAATTACTGCATAAATTCATGTATCGTCATTTCATTTAGAAGGTGTACAACGTGCACATTCAATTGAAGTCAGTTAAAGTGGTGAAGGATAAGAATACTTTCTAAAATTTTCAAAGAGTGAATTGTGGGGTTATTTTTGGAAATAAGGTTTTCTTGTAGTTTTTCAAATTAAATATTTAATTGTTAGTGAAAATTCAGGTTTATTTATAGAGGTAAGTCAATATTTACATGTATTTACTGTACTAATAATTGTTTGGTTTGTTTTTAGAGTAGTTTAAAACATTGAGGTTATGATACCATTTTTTGGAAGATATTTTTGAAGATATATTTTTAAAAACCTCTCTGAGTTGTTGAGAGATCAAAATTTTGGTTTAACTTTAGTATAGAATAGAACCCCCACGCAAATGGTGCGCACTCTCAGAGAAAGAGCGGAGAGTAAATAGGGTCGTTGCCATGTTAGTACGTCGAAAACTCGAAAACATTCGGAATACAATTATAGAACAGTGTACATGAGATATAATATCGAATAAGGAATATAAATAATAAACCGAACCATCAAATTTGTACGTAAATTCGTTACGAATTGTATAAAAATAGTAAAAAAAATAATTTAAAATTTTATAGTTTGTGAACAAAGAAGCCAGTGAAGCGATAGTCAACACTAGTAAAGAAGAATTATAACGGGACATGTAAAACGAACGCATGCTCTTTAGCCAATATTATCCTAGTGATGATTTTGTAAAGCGGCGTCCGAATACAAGAATTTGATTTGACGTGTGTGTTTTGTGGTTGAAATTTTTTTGTATATGTGTATATACAAATGATCTCAAGTTGTTTGTTTTTAAGCGTACTGTTTTAAGAATGCTACAAATAGTAAAGTGAACCCGGCCCCACTAAAGTGTTGGTTTTATATATAAAAATATATATCGCAATGAACCGAATCTTTTATCATGTTGGAGCAGCGTGTTCCATAAAAACGTCTTGCTAAATTTACTAAAACAAAAACAAATCTACTTTTACATACACTATATTGAAATAGTAAGAAAAATTCTATTGCACTCTGCATGTAGGTTACGGTTTCCTTTTTGTACAAATCTCATTATTTCATTTTAAACATATATAAATAATGTACGCAAAGGGAAAGGGATCAAGTGTGCCGTCCGATGCACAAGCACGAGAAAAGTAAGTTTTCCATCAATTCATAACAAACATTAATAATTTTTTTCATATATTTGATAGAATTTCTAATATTCCTGGCAACAATACAACTATGTACTCTTTACACCTACAAAAATTCATTTAAAATTGTTGCACTTTCTATAAATAGAAAGTTTTTCTTTAAATTTTAGACGAATTAAACGAGAAAAAAAAGTTTCAAAAAAACATTACTATTTGATGATATAATTAGAAGTGACTTGTATTTACACATTTTCCGGTCATTTTAGGTTGGCGTTGTATGTTTACGAATATTTATTACATGTTGGTGCACAAAAGGCAGCACAGACATTCCTATCAGAGGTAAGAGAATAAAAAAAAGCAAATTAATTTCTTAAAACCGAAATTCTAATATGAAAAACTCGCAACATTGCACTCGCAGATTCGATGGGAGAAAAACATTACCCTAGGAGAACCTCCAGGATTTTTACACTCGTGGTGGTGGTATGTTAAAAATTCATTAAAATAATCATATAGTGCGGTCATTAATCGTTGTGTTTGAAACAATATTTTTTAGTGTCTTTTGGGATTTATATTGTGCGGCACCAGAAAGGAGAGATACCTGTGAACATTCATCTGAAGCAAAAGCCTTTCATGATTATGTGAGTATCTTCCATGCTTTGCAACTTATTTGGCCGATCAATACTCCGTAATGTTGAATTGTGGCAACGCTGTGCGTTGACCAGGTGTATTCGCCCAGTTCATTGTTGTTTAGGAGAAAAAAGTTCCTAATTCACTCGACTACCCATTTATTGGGGGGATAGTCGGGGGCAGTAATTTAAATAAAAACTGCATAATATTGTGCAAGTGCATATTTGTATTTGCACAAAATTTATCATACAATTTCATTTATATAGCTTATTTAATGTCCTTTCATTTTCACTCAATATTGTTAAACCTGTTTGTTTACTTGTACGGTTGGATTACAATTTTACCGACCTAAGTAGGGGACCTTGAATTTTATCTACTAAAGTCAAACCTACAACAACGTTTGGGGGGAGAGAAGGGATTTTGTTGTCGTTTCCATATAAATAAATTAATGATTACTTCATTTACGGAAAAATATCAACATTTTCATGTATTTTTCATACACTATTTATTTACATAATATTTTGTAACAGTTTTTTTTTGTATTTATTTTTATGTGAACATAATAGGCCGGTAGTTGTTTCATTTATTCTTTTTTGAAAAAAAAAATGAAACATTTTTCTTAAATTATTATAAGTAAACACGCAACAGGTAAATTGCCTTAATACAAAATCATGCAATGAAATGAAAAGTTCCCCAACTGAACTTCACTGAAGGTTACTTAAAAATGTGTTTTTCATTAGGAAATATATAAAGTTCCGTTTATGTTTCACGTACAGAGAGGTTTAATGTATCATTTTACTGTAAATAAAAAGCGAGTATAGCAAAATGTTTATGAATAAGATCATAAAAGTTCTAATTATGAATGGAATTGTACGGACCAAAATGTGTAACGTTTTTATTTGAAAACTCTCATTCTCAACGGATATTTGATAATAATTGCACGACAAATTTTATTACGTTTTAATTAACAGTAAAATGGTCTAACGGAGTTTATGTGGAACTAACTAAAGATTTACTAATTAATGGAAGAAATTGCATTTACAATGTAATTCAATAATTGTATCGTTACATTCAACTTGACTAATTCGCTATATTTATCCACACATGGAATTAGCAGAAAAAAAAATATATATGGGAGGATGTAATTGTTGTTTGTTTGCAGGGTTTCGTCAATTCCGGGTATGGAGTTAACGGGATTGCGCACGTAAGACAATTGTTAACAAAAAAAGAATTGACGTTATATGAAATAATGATTTTTTGCTTAGAATACTGGTCCGGCACCGAGTCCATTGGGACAAATGCCACCAGCAGACGGTATGCCAGGTGGTCCATTACCTCCCGGCTTTTTCCCAGTAAGTAAATATGTTTGTGTAGCGGTTCAGTTTGAAAATGAGCATTTTTCTGTTGTAGAATTCAACATTGCGTCCCTCGCCACCAACGCATCCCTCAAGTCAACCATCACCCCATTCACAACCACCGCCGCCCCAATCACATATAATGTCTTCACAACCATTTATGGGGCCCCGTTATCCAGCTGGTCCACGGCCTGGTGTACGAATGCCAAATATTGGCAGTGATTTTAATGGAGTACGTATAGAAATGTTTCATTTCAATAATGATTGTACAGAATTGTGTTATTATTTTTTATTTATTTTACTTTAAAAACCATTTCGATACGTTAATAATGATAAATGTGGCTAACACATAAAATGAATTTACTATTTTCTACGTTCATTTTTCATTGACACTATTTATATATATATTTAAAGCCTCCTGGACAACCATTGATGCCGAATAATTTGGATCCGACAAGGCAAGGTAATAAAAGTCCAATTTTTTAAATAACACATAATTATATATTTTATTATTAACTTATTTTTGAATAGTAGATGTTTTACGATTACTACATACGTAAATGGTATTTGGTTCAGTATTTTAATTCTGTTCTATGGTAATAGTAAAACAATCGACTTTTAATAATGAATTAATGAATTAATAATAATTGATATTTTTTTTTGGAATAAAGTAACAAAAATATTATGAGATTTGCACTAGCATGAAGCGATTTCATGATATGCCTCATGTAATGCATCTATTTCTGTCTCCAGGTGAAGGCGGAGAGTTTGTAGGTTGGCAAGGTAGGCATTGCGCTCCTTCACCACACATCCATTAAGCCATACACTTCTTTGCTTGCTTTGCTTTTTTTTATATCTGTCAATACAATCAGTGTACTTAATTGTACATTGAATAGTTAAAAAAAGTAAGAGAATAAAAGTATTCAGTTGTCATTAATCAGGTGCTAGCATGCGGTGTCGTTCGTCCTCCCTTCTACATTATTAATTAAACTCAGTTGAGAAAATTGATTTTTGGTTTTTAATGTTATTGTTTCTCCCAAATTTGTTTGTTTACACAAAAAAAGAAATGATTTGTAAATGTTTTGTGTGTGGAATTGTGATGAGAAGAAAATATTGTTCGATTATTGTGTAGGGGCGGCAGCTGCACAAAGGATGAATCCACCACGAGGTCCGTCAATGGGACCACTTGGTCCTGGAACGTATGGGCCCGGTTTGAGGGGGCCACCGCCTAATAGTGGTATCGGACCTGCGGGTCCAATGCCTCCAATGACAATGACTGGCCCGGGAGGCAGGCCGCAATGGCAACCAAACACATCGACAGTTAGTATTTCGAATTATGTTTTAACAAAAATAGAGATATGTATGATTTGTTGAATTATTTTGTGGAGTTTTGGAGAGAATACTTAACTTAGTCTCTTGATTCCACAGCAGGACATTGAACTGAGGATTTTTTGTAAAGTTATTAAAGTATGGGACGATCAGACAACATTGGTGGTACGTTCTTGTTGATAATAAAAAAAAAACGAAATAAAAAAAATACGTTTCCTGTGGCAAACTTTAACAAAAACTTATCCTCATTTGTGTTAACAAATAAATGTTTTATATGCAATTGTAATGTTGGTTGCATTTTATGTGCTATTTTTCTTCGGCAGTTGTGTAAGTGATGGTAAATGATTGTGTGTTTGGTGTGTGTTTTAGCCGATGAACTACTCGTCGTCGTCGCCGGGTAACTATGGAGGTCCACCAGGTTCGGCAGGTCCAGCTGGTCCCGGTACACCGATAATGCCCAGTCCACAGGATTCAAGTAATTCAGGCGGTGAAAATATGTATACATTAATGAAACCAGCTGTAGGTGGTAATATGCCAGGTGATTTCCAAATGGGTGGCGGACCGGAAGCAGGACCGATGGGTCCGATGGGACCGAATTCAATGGGTCCGGTATTGAATGGTGACGGTATGGATGGTATGAAGAATTCACCGGCAAACGGCGGACCAGGGACACCCAGAGAGGACAGTGGTAGCGGAATGGGAGATTATAATTTAGGAGGTTTCGGTGGACCCGGTGAAAATGTAAGTAGAGGAATAAAAAATTGATTGATTCGATTTAAAGAAATAAGTGATTACTGAGAGAGAAAGTGAGAGTCAATTAAAGAGTAAAGAATTTTTGTTGATAAAAAAAGTAGTTTTTTTTTCAATTTTAATATGTTTTTTGTTAATTATTTATTTGTTTAGTAATTGACTACATCTATTGGGTGTTTGGTATTTTTTTTATTGCTTTTCTGCTTCAAGTAGACTGACAATTAACAATTTAAAATGGTCGCTTTAATTGCAGGACCAAACGGAATCGGCTGCTATATTGAAAATAAAAGAGAGCATGCAAGAGGAGGCCAAGAGGTTTGAGAAAGACTCGGACCATCCTGAGTATTTCATGCAATAACTTCCAAGCCTTGCCTCTTTGGCTGGTGGACGCCTAGGCCTCTTATATTATATCCTCTTCCTAACCCCTTGTACTAACACGGGCGGTGGTGTGCTCAGTGCTCAGCTCTTCTATATAAAACACAAAAAAATCAATAAAAATAAATATATAAAATCAAAAATATCTACCGTACACAAATTAGAACCATATTCGATTGTAACCCTGATTTATTTTGAAAGAGATTGTTGTTTATTTTGAAAAGTTGACACCCCCCTTTAAATTCGGAGTAAAATTACAGTAAACGAGTTTTCTAGAAAAATTATGCCTCGCATTACGCCGACTTTTTTAGTCAAATGAGTATTTCTGTTCTGTTTACAGATATTCCTGTGAGGCGAGAGCTGAGATGAGCGCCGATCCAAGCATTATGGACGTTGCACTGTTAAGCATACAAGTTCCTGACTCCTATTTCAATACAAATCAAATACATACATATAAATATAAAACAGATTTACAATTGTCCACCAGCCTAGGCGAGATTGGATGTAATCAAGGCGTTCTATTATTTGTAATGTCTTTGCATGTGTCTACATTCCTCTCCGGATCAGATTATAGATGGGTTTTATAGATGAATATATTGTTTATAAAAAAATATATGAGAAAACCACTACAATGAAGCAACACGTATTATATATCTCAATTTCTCTGTATGAGAATGAAACACTTAAGTTATTTTTATTTTGTAAGTTATTATAATGGCCCAACTGTAATCTAATTCGGATTAAACGTTGCATCACTTTTATTCAATACATACAATATGTGTACATGCAATAGATAAATACAAGAAGAAATACGGTTTTAAAATACAGACAAAAATGAAGCTCACTATAAACAAATGATTAGAAAAAATCTCATAATTACGTATCCTTTCTTCCTTCTTTCGCGAGGGTTTTAAATGAAAAAAAATCTAACCCCATATCTTCTATTCCATACAAATACAAAACAGTCCCCCCATATGAAAAGAAAATCATACACATAAAGTGAAATTATTTCATTGTTCTTAACTTAAATACAATTTACAATTCTTTTATGATCTTGGAACGTCATTAGATTTATAAGTAAATAAAGGAAAAAATACAATTTTATTTATAAAATTTTTGTTCTTAAAAATATATACTTAAAATATTAGGTTTTATTTCTTATTATTATTTTTTAAATGAATGTGTGCGAGTGTTTTTCCGTGTGAATGCGATGACTGAATTGTGATAATGATATTATTGTGAAAATGTAACATTTTCATTTAATATTGTTTTCTTTTTTGTATGGACATAATAAAAATATTAAAAGTTTTCGTAGGTTTTTTTTTGGGAACACCTTAATCTCTAATTTCATACAGTGCTAAACGAATTAAAATTACATAACTGTTTTTACAGGGAGTAAACACTTAATACATTGTTAACCCAGTTTAACCTTTTCATTAAATTTCAAATATAACTTGGAACAAGTAAATAAAACAGTTTTCCTTAGAACTTGTAAATAGCCTAATTCGTGATTAGATAAGAGTGTTTATGATAGGTGAGTGCTATTGTCGCGAATTGTAATAAAACTTTTAAGTTTAGATCATTTTTGATTCGGGTGTGGAATATTCATCGTGTCACATAGCCAATTATAACAGAATATGATAATTGTTAGTATTCGTCAGCGTTTAAACCGCAGTCAGTAAATTACCTAGTTGTACAACGTTTTTAAAAAAGGAACAATTAGGGACTTAGCGGGAGATCAAAATTTCTTATCTAAAAATATCTAGTGAGAAATGAATGGATTTTTAGTTTAATTTCAAGTATGTGAATGAAGAGTTAACAAATAAGTGTTATTTGAAAATTCGGTTTTTCCACACATTTTCAAAATGACTTCAGATTTTAAAGAAATGTACGATAATTTAAATAAACTCCTACAAGGTAAGTAATTCGAATTGTTTTATTAACTACTGAAATTTGTGTAGTTTTATAAAAAAAGAAATCAGTGAACGGATGTGAATGCATATATTTAACAATTTCCTTGTAGATATATGTGAGTTTTTATCAGACGATAAATTAGCCAAGTTCTCTCCAAAGGATAAAAAATTAGCAGACAATTTAATACAACGTTCTAAAACACAATTACTTGAAATATCGAAAATTGCTGCTAATTGTGAAGAGGATGATCGCGGCTCGTATGTGGATATGAGCGGAAAAACCGGTAAGTTTTCAGCACTATCAGGCAATGAACATTTCAACTGCACACTTCTTCTACCCTCTTATCACCCCTTTTCATATAGAACAAATTGAAGACGAAGTAAAGAGTGAGAAAGAAGTAAATATTTATTCTTATGTAGATGAAAATGAGGCAAACTTAATGAACAAAAACGATATGATGCTTCCAGCTTTTACAATATCTCCATTCAAAGGTATTACAACACGTGGCAAGTTGATTCATTTGATTTAATCTAAATCTCTTAATTCATTGTGTAGATTTATCAGCGAAAGATATGTGTAGAGATATAAAAACTGGCTCCATTCAAAGACAAGTGCGTATTGCGTTCTTCCAAACTTATAGACGAATGTTTGCTGGCATTCACAACAAATGGTTTCTACTTTATGGCAATGAGAAGGCCGCCAGACCTTGTTTGGCATTAGATTTAAAATTTCATCGAATAGAAGAATTGCAAAACACCGACAATGCAACAAATACCACCTTCACTATCTATTCAATAACTGAAGAGAAGAAAAAATATTGTGTAAGTTTATTGTGAGAATCTGATGGAATTTGTGAGTTGATTGCGTATCTCTTCAGTTCTCAGCTAGAAGTAACAAAGACATGCATCAATGGATTGTAGTTATTAATAGAATAGTTAGTGAGATTGGGGATGAGAATGAGCCCAGATACACAATGAATTTGGGTGTGAAGAATGGCAAAAATAAAGAAATCTCCGAAGCAGAAGAACAACCTGAATACCAACAAATTGAAGAACAGTAAAATTTATACAATTGTTGCTTAGCTTTTTTTATTGTGTGACTTTTTAGGGACAAAGCTGGAGAGAATCAAAATTATATCGAAGAAGATGGACCTGAATACTACCAGGTGGAAAGTCAAGCGTGAGTATTAAAAAAACAGAGTTTTAATCAATCAGCTCAATGTATAATGTCTTTAACAGTCAAGAAGATGTAGTGTTAAGAAATAAGAAAACTGCGAGGTCTGATATAGAACCAGCGAGTTACCAGGACGTTGAAGAACCGTAAGTGATTTTACAACACTTGATCTTCGTTTTTTAATTGATTCTTTTTAGTCCAAGTAAAAACTACAATACAAAATCAGAGTCTCGCAAACAGATTTTATTGAAAATGAAAGGAAAACAGCCGTTGCCTCCTTTGCCGCCACTGAAATTCTTCAAACCAGATCCAAGTGTTGAAAAAAGACAGGATCAATATGAAGATGATGATACTGAAGTGGTGTATGAACAGATTGTCTCATCAAAACCAAAACCGCCAATTGTTCAGAAGCCAAAATTGAATCAGAATCGTGTGATATCAATTCAATCTACTAATTCTGAACGATCTTCCACTAAAGAGAGTATTGAATATGAACAAGTTGATCACGGTAGTAGTACTGATAATTTAGAAGATTCGTTTTCTGAAGATGACGATGAACCGATTTACGATCAAGTAATAACATTACAGTAAAGTATCTCGAAAATTAATGTCTATTCTTTACCTTATGCATTGTTACACTTTTATAAATTTTCTGATATCTGTATATATTAATAATGGTTTATTATTAATAGTAAATTTATATTGTAGAACGTATTATGACTTATATTAAAGTTTTTATTTAAAACTGTGTTGTATTTGAAGTTTCCTAAGAAATTCATTTTTTTATGGTAATGAACACACTCTGCCTGTAATAAGAGTACAAAATTTAGTACTGATAATACGGTAAATTACTTCTTGCTTTAATAACTGTGAATTTAAACAATTTGAAGTATTTATTGAAATATTTAGAAAAAACACAAATTTAAAATTGGGAATGCCGCCTAAATTTTAAATTTACAGATTACTGTAGTAGTAGTTCTAATTGACATGATTTGTTTTATTTGAACTACTAGCGATATACATCGAAAAAGGGCTTATCGAAGAACCTTCTCCTTTTTATTTATTCATTTTTAGTAACTGCAATTGCTATTTTATTGTTACAACATTGCTATTCCAATAAAGAACTACTACTTTATTTGAAATTAAGATCCATGCAAATATTCAGTGCGAATTAATGTTTGCATACATTCAGGGTACGTTTGTTTTTCTTTCATGCTTGCAGGACAGCAGGAATTTCAGGATGAAGGAAGAAATCCTTACAGCGCGAGCGCATGTAGCTCTACTATTCGAAGGGGCGAAGGGCTGTAAAAAAGTACAATACATTGCGCACTAGTCCTAAATTGATGTCATAACAAGTACGAGTATGACGTAGAAAAGAAACCAATTTGTTTATGCAAAAATCAGTGTTTTTTCTATCAAGTTTTTGTAGATATTAACATTTTTAAGGTAATGTATTCATTTTGAATGTTATTGTTTTGAATATTGCGTTGCGAAATTTACACCCACCCACCATTTAACCGATACATTTTTATTATGGTTCTGTTATTTACAAGAAAAAGCAACGTTTTCAAATTGTTTGTTATTGTTTGAAAGACCTTGATATCGAAATTTCCTGAAAATCAAATTACTTGATGGCGCATTTAAAAATACACACAATTCTATGTCCCCCCATAAACAATTTACTCATATTATTTTAATATCTAGCTCTCAATTTCATTTCTAGATTAAATATAAAAAAATATTAAGTTATATTTTAAGTTTATTTTTATTAAGTGCCTCGTGTTTCTACTTAAATAATTAACAAAAACAAAGTGTTTTTTTGACAAAAATAAATGCTTATAAACAAACAAAACCCAATCATTCATTATTGTCTTTCTTATATAATTTACAATACAAATGATCCCTTCCAACTTTTTTTATTATTTAAAAAAATATTTGCGAAAAAGTAGGTGAAATTCGTTTACACACCTATTTATAGATAGTGTAGTTAAATATTTAATTTATCATGTTTTTCGTAACGTTGTTTTCTTGTTTGCGCACTCAAATCTGCCCTTATGGACACATGCCAGATTAGTACCTTGTACTTTGCCCTTTATAAGTACCGCACCTAACAGCGAAAACCCTAAACTTGTCACGTTTCAAAACAAACAATAACAAATAAACCACGAATTAATGCGTTAAAATCCAAAGTCAATTCAAAACAAAGATACAATGTTTTCCATCCATTTAGCATAATTGTTGAATATTAATTAATTTCTGTACTTTGTTCCTTTTTATTACATTACGCGCTAATATCGCAGACAATCCGGCGACATTAAACAAACAAAAAGATAAAATAACATTGAAAATGCATTAAACACATAATCAGCAGAAAAATTCGCAGAGGAAAAGCGATTGCATGACAATCACTCGACTGTGTCCAAAGTGCAACAACAAATGATTAATTCCGAAAATTGAGACCAGACAAATATCGAATGCACTCATTTCCCCGTACAATAATCACGAAAATATCATCCTTTGTCCGCCTCCAATTTGACAAATTCAAAACACTCCAATTCCTCATCGGAGAAATGTAAAGGAAATCTAAATTTAGATGGTCTGATTTTCAGCAAGCTTGTTGACCGCACAAACTCTTATCATTCTTCTATCACGTGCATAGGTAGTGAAATTGCATAAAGTACAATCGAGAATGAGGTGTTTTCCAAAGATACCCAATTGGAATCATGGAATCCGAAAAACACACTTAATTATACGACTTATAGCACTATGGTCTCATATTCAAATATTTGTCCTAGCATTGTTCGATTTCGAATGTGTTTTTATTGTTGTTGGAAAAAAAATCTATGTGAAAAGATATTGTATATTTACACATGGGATGCTATTTTGTGTATTACACACATTCACTTAAGATCACGACTAGGTTGCGTGAATATTGTAAGTTAGTAAACAACAGCTCCAGTCATATATGCCAGGCCGCAACACTCAACCGGTTAGTTATATCGAAATAATCGGTGCGATACAAGGAAAAACTTTCCAAGTGAAAAAGAGTGCATTGTTCTTGAATTATTCAAATCATATATACGTTTCCATTTAGTGTTTAGTGAAACATGCTATCCGAAACAAACATCGAAAACTACCACGATCGGTAAATGATTTTATTAGAAAATTCCCTCAACCAAAACAAAACAATAACATTCTACCAATTACTCTTAATTTGTCCATGCAGTTGAACTCATAGCGAGAAAGGTTATCGTTTTTAATTAACTGTGAAACAATAAAACGAACCGTTTTTCTTCTCGATTCCATAAATTCCAAACAAAGCGAAATCTTAACATTTTATTCTTAGTCGATTTCTCTTTTTTTTTATTACAGAAACATGAATAAACTGTGTCGTCAAGTGTCAATTGAATCGCCGGGCAATTCGATGAAGGACTGTGTCTTCAATTTCGAAGTACCAGTACCGGAAGTGCCTCCAAAAGGTGCCCGAATTCGTGTCGTTTGTGCTGGCGCCTGTTACCGCATGCGAAACCGCACCCCATCCACGTCCAGTGTGTCGTCCACCCAGTCAACGCAGTCCGTCGAAGATGTGTGCGGTCCCTCGTACCACGGTCTAAGAGACGGCGCCCTTTTCGCCGGCTACGAAGTCGCTGGCATTGTGGACGCATTGGGCACCGAAGTGGCGGAGAACAGCGATGAAATAACGGTTGGAAAACGTGTTGTTTTGTATCCGTACGACGGCATCCCGCATGGATATGCGGAATTTATTGTCGTACCGGAATTGTCTTACTTGGTACCGTTGCCGGACAATTTGCCATTGGGAGTAGCGGCGATTTTGCCAACTGGGGCCCTGTTGGCGAAGCAAGCGGTCGTTGCTGCACATGAACATTTCCAGAAAATCTGTTTGAATCGAGCTAAAGAGAATAAAGTGAAGATTTTGATTGTTGGCACTGGTGGATTGGCTTTGTGGGCACTAAGATTAGCGAAACAGATGTTCAGTGGACCAGAGAATAAAGAAAGAACGCAAATAACTGTTGCTACGTTGAAAGATGAGAGTTTTTTGTTGAATTCAAACGAACTGAAAAAGTGAGATGATTCAATGAATTTTTTTTATAGACGGTTTTTAATGTGTTTATTTTGTTTGGCAGGGTTAATGTGGTCCAATGGAATGAAGATTGTTATGAGAAACAATTAATTGAACGTACAAAGGACGCCTGTAACGGTCTCGTTGATATTGTTATCGATTTTGGTACCACTTCACGCTCGTTGCATCGATGTTTGCAGTGTCTTAATAGCGTATGTACTTTGGAATTGTGAATTGTTTTTTTTTTACATGATTTATCGCCTGTTTACAGGGTGGTGTGGTGCTGATTAGTGAAGAGGTTGATAGACTGATACCGAAATTCTCTCGAATGATAAACGAACGTAACCAGAAAGTGGAGACTGTTACACACGGTTCGGTGGAACAATTGAAGCAGTTGGTGGAGTTTGTGGCGAATGGTGATGTTGTACCGCCCCCACATACGGAATTTTCGGTTGATGAGACATCGACAATGATGGAGAAATTGTGTCTGTCTGAATTGCCAGGCCGAGCCGTTATACGTTTTCGTGATATTCAATGAAAACCCCAGAGGGTTGTCCTCCTAATATTTAATGTGCTCTCATCAATGATCTTGATACCAAAATGTTTTTTATTCATTCTTTAGGGTTACTATGTTTGTTTGTGATTGCGTATTACTAATTTTTAAGTACTTTTAAGTTTATATTTTTCTAATAAAAGTATTATTACACGTAAATATTTGTTAAGTTTAAAAATTACTAAAAATATATATAAAAAAATACTTGATAAATGTTTACTCATAGTTCTAACTTAAATGTGATAAGTTTACTAAGATAATTTTTATTTCTTTTGTACCTCTTATAAATAACAAAATAATAAAGTATGTAGGAGTTTATGTACTGTATTATTTTGATGTATCTTTATGTAAATATAAGTGCACATTTAAATAAAAGCCTTATATATATATGTGTTCAAAAGTGTGTTTTTTTACTGAAAGCCAGTAGTTTTATGGACTTGGATTATTTTTAAACTCAGGGTCAAATGTATACTACATGTTGGGAATAAAGATGTGAAAATAAGGAAAGTTTGAAGACCTAAGGGGCGATTGTCCCATAAAAATAGAATAAAATTAGACGAAAATAGTTGAAACTGTCTTCAATGGTAATGTAGACAAAACATTAGATTCATTGGTTTTTAGTAGAAATCCAGTCAGATAATACAAGATTTGTTTAAATTTTGAACACTTTTTCGATATTGACATTCAGAGTGTTCAGTAGTTCAAAGTGCAGTAGTTAAAATTTGAATATAAGTCACTTTGGTAGTTTATTATTTTCCTGCTACATTCTCAAGATTGATGAAATTTTCAGAAAGGATGTATTTTGGTCCGTAGATTACGAATCTACAAACGAAATTTGGAACAAAGGTCTTGTTTTTGAGATATTTATCTTTGAAATGTCTAATTCTACAACTTTAACTCTGTCAGTTGGATCATTTTTACCTTCTTTTAAACAATAACATAATGATTTTTAATCAATAGCACTTGTTGTTTATATTCTTACTAACAAAAAAAAACATTTATTTATTCCTGTAGCAAGATTTCTATTTTTTCATATTTCTAGGGTGTTTTGGTCCTGTCAGGATGCAATGTAGAAGAAGAGACGAAGACGAAGAGAGATTTTAACATGGCTGCTTGTTGTGAGTGTCGGTGACCATATAATGTGAAAAATACAAATAAATAAAAGAAAGTAAGTGTGTTTAAATGTTAATAAACCGAAAAATGACATAAATAATAAACAAAAACAATGGAGTGTAAAGTGCTTGCATTTTGTATGGTTTGTTTATTTTTACCGCAATATTTATGTATCGAACAAGGTAAAGAGTTTTTTCTTGTACGATTTTTCAAAAATAAACTTATTCCAAACTGTTTTTAGCATCGTTTTATGGCAACAGTTACATATACATACCGTTTAAAGAAGCTAAAAGTTCCACAGATATTTATTTCAAATTTCGTACACAATTAACAAATTCACTAATTTTATTAGTTGCTGGCACAACAGATTATTGTATTGTTGAATTAGAAAATGGTAAATTGAAAGTGAATATAAATCTTGGTGCAGGTGAATTTGAATTATTATCACCTTCAAATACAAAATTGAACGATTTCAAATGGCATGACGTTGTTATTGGAAGACGTGAAGCGAATTTGTCGATGACAATTGATAAAACACATAAAGTACAGTAAGTACAGTGATTAATTCAGCCCCTTTCGCTTGTTTCATTCACATTCTCTTTCAGAAAACATCTTCCAGGCAAATTTTTTGAGTTAAATATACATTATGGCCTTTTCGTTGGCGATCACAGATATAAGAATAATACAGATATATTTTTTGGGCATGTAGAAAAGTATCGAGGATGTCTGGCTGAGGTAAAACCTCTAAAATCGTTTAAACAATGATTGATTTGCTGATTTCAGTTGGTGTACAACGATATTCGAGTACTACAACAGGCGAGACATCGTCAATCCAACACCGTAGTACAAGGAATCACTTGGAATTGTGCAGCAGAATTCGAGGCTTCCACCGACAAGCCAATCAGTTTCGTTGAAGACGACTCTTACATGGCATTCGCACACAAAGCGAACAACAAAGAAATCAAACTCTCAATGGAGTTACGTACAGTTGTGAACGAGGCTATGTTATATTATAATCCAAGTTACATAATGACATCTGATTATTTTTTAATAAGTATTAATAACGGAACGATAAATAGTGTTATAAAAATCGGTGATAAACAAGTAGATATTAAAAATAGAATCGCTATTACAGATGGTAAATGGCATAAAGTAACACTTCGTTTACGCACAAATCAAATTGAATTGACTGTTGATGAAAATTGTGTGACAGAGTCGAATATTCACGGTACTATATTTAAACTAAGTGATAGTTCCTATCTAGGGGGTTTAGAAATAAGTAAACGATTTCGTGCAACGTCTAAAGGATGCGGAAAACATTGTGATAGTAATTTTAAAGGGTGTCTGCGTAATATATTTCTGAACGATGTCAAGATTGGCCTTCCGGACGCGCAAATCACCGATGGTTTACTGCCTGGTTGTATGTGGAATTATCCATGTTTACAAAGTCCCTGTAATCAGGATGCCGTTTGTGTTCAACAAGGATTGGACTCGTTCAAATGTGAGTGCAGTGAAGAGTTCTGTGTTAAACCGAATTACACGGAGAGTTACAAAGTGTTCTCGAAGAATCATTTGGCTACCGATTTGGAGATACTCGCTATTGAACCGTTGGAAGTGTTGGAGGGCCAAAGTCAAATAATCACAGTGAACAATTTGCATATTGTGTTGGATTATCAGAAGTACGGCATTAAAGACAATGGCATTATTTTTACAATCGTCGATGGTCCGGAACATGGCAGTGTCACACAAGGTGCTTGGACCAACGAGAAAAACTCCTTCACTTTAAATGATATTGCCCGAGATAAGATTCATTACGTTCACGATGGATCTGAAGAGACTCACGATAGTATCGCATTTGAAGTGGCATTTTCTACAGATGATACATTCATACTGCCTGTTTATCTTCAAGGAAAATTTCATTTTCGTTTATCGGCGAATATAGTACCTAGAAACGATCCTCCGGTTCTGGATTTAGATGACACGTCAGCATTGCGAATAGTGCAGGTTTGTTTACATTCTAAAAAAAAGATAAACACAATTGTTTACTTTTAGCAGCATGGCCTGAACAATTAACTCGATTTATAATCGTTTTGTTTGGATTTTTGTTGTAGTTTTCTTTAACCAATTAATACGAAATGCACTTTGTTTATTTTTTCGTTGTTCATTCAGTTTGTTGTACGTATGATTAGTTTTTTTCCATTTCGATTTGCGGCTAATTGAAACCGATTTTTAGGGTACAAAGAAGTTGATCACTAATGATATATTGAAAGCGATCGATTTAGATAATGTACCATCACAGATTATTTACAACATTATTAAATCGGACAATGGGTATTTTGAGAATGTTAACAAAGCGGGCACTCCAATAAAATCATTCACACAGGAAGATATTGATAATGAATTCATATATTATGTGGAACGTAGTCAAAGTATAAACAAAACAGACGCTTACATATCATTAACAGTATCTGATGGTATTAAAACAAGTAAATTATATAAAATGAGAGTATCGATAACGCCGCAATATTGGCGTTTAGAGAACAATACCGGATTAATAGTGTTACATCAAACTTGGTCAATTTTAACCCCATACAATTTAAGTTTTACATCGAATGTTGCAAACAGCGATTATCGTGCTCAATTTTATATTGTTAAAAAACCTAATTACGGTGTTATTGAGATTGAGAAGAGCATCAACGATTGGCAGGTGACAGATCAATTTTCTAGTAACGATTTGAAACAACATCGAGTCAGATATCGACACATTAATGGAAAACCGGAAATTGATGAGTTTCAGGTGAGTACTTGAGTGTTTCTAATTATTATTCGGAAATATAAAATGAGCATTGCAGTTTCAAACAACTTTGGACAAAACTGCAGTATACACGTTTCGTTTAACATTTGCTAAATGCACTTTATTCAATTCCGTATTGAAAGAATTCCATTTACATGGTAGTTGGGAATCGGCAATAACGACGGATTATTTATTATACGAAACGAAACCAATGAAACCATTGACGTCGATAAACTATGTACTTGCAATTCCGCCTAAATACGGTTACCTATTTTCATCAGTGTCTAAATATAAGTTAAGATCTTGCGATACATTCACACAGGAAGATATAATACTAAAAAATATTAAATATCGTTTATATCAAAAGGGATATGCGAGAATAGATGATGATTTTGCATTTGTTGTACTCTCGCCTGGATGCAATAACATAACAAATAATTTCACTGTAAAATACAGGCCATCAAAAGAGGACGAGAACAAAGTACAAGTGAATATAAAACAGATAAAAGTTGACGAGGGTGCAACAACTGTTATAAATAGTAATAACATGTATTTCAACGTAGATTTTATTACCGATTTAATATTTAATGTCACAAAGAGACCGGATTATGGTACATTGCAAGTGAAACGCAATGGGAATATTAAAAATGACTCAAATTATTTCACATTAAGTGAACTTAAGAAGAATTTATTGTTTTATACGCACGATGGTAGCGAAACAGTTGCGGACTATTTGACATTCATGGCATTGTCGTCGAATAGTGAGAATTTTCAGTACGTTTCCAATGTGAATTTTACAATACAATTAAAGAACGATAATAGTCCTGTAAGGGTGGTTGATCGTGTGTTTAATATTGTTGTTGGCGGTGAACGATTGTTGACTGGCAATGATTTAAAGTATGTTGATGACGATTTAGGCACGCCGACAAGTGATATTATTTATACTTGTCGTGAATCAACGAATGGCAATTTTTATAACGTTAAGAATCAACATGTTAAGATAACGGAGTTCACACAGTACGATTTGGATAACAATTTAATTTTATTTAAACACAAAGGACCGGAATATGGGAAAGTGCGCTTATGGGTGACTGATGGACAGTTTCATGTAAATGGAGTGTTGGAAATCCAAGCCTCTGCTCCATTTATCCATATAACTATGGATAAGAAAGTGATTGTTGAACAAAATAAAGTCGTTGTACTGACAAGAGAGCATTTATCCTATGTAACAAACTTATTCGCAAACGAATTCGATGTTTTCTATGAAATCACAAGTAAACCAACATTTGGGAAGATCGTTTACTCGAAAACGCTCCATAATTTGCAGAATTTTACGCAGCACGACATTGACAGAGGGTTAGTTAGTTATTTGAATGAGGCATCGTCAAGTAATGCAGACGAGATTGGTATCAGGATACGTTGTAAAGATGCGGTGAATGTTGGACAGTTGGGCGTGTGGATTTTGCCATCGATTTATTGGGAACCATTGAATGTGAAAACAAATAAACTGCTCTCTGTTGAAGAGTCAACAAGTGCATTGATAACGAAGAAAATATTAGATATACAACAGCCAAATGTTCCACCATCAGCAATTAATTATTATATTAACGAAATGCCAGAATTTGGATATATAACAATATTGTCTGATAAGACAGTTAATGAACCATCAAATGTTTATTCTTTCACGCAGGATATGATTAATGATAATAAAGTATTGTACATACAATCAGGAACAAATCAAACAACTGATAAAATTTTGTTTAATGTTACAAATGGGATTGTTTGGTTGAAAAATGTACAAGTCAATATTGAGATCATACCGGAACGATTTTATTTAAAATCGACTAACTTAATGGTAAATGAGGGTGATTTTGGTACACTTACACTGAATATTCTTACAGTACAAACACAGTATTACAAATCGAAAGTAACTTCGTATACGATTAAAAGGGATGTTAAATACGGTTGCATTCAGGTGTATAAAAGATGCTTGAAAACGAAAAGTTTCACACATAAAGAACTGATTGGGAATGTTGTTCGATATGCACACGATGGAAGTGAGAATTTATTAGATGAAGTTGTTATTGTTGCCGAAGCAGGACAAAAGACTAGTGTTCCAGTAGTTTTAACAATAAATATACTGCCAGTTAATGATCAAAAGCCGAAATTAGTTAATAATACTGGAATGACGATGTGGGAGGGTGGAGTCGGTTTGATTACGAACGAAATGTTAGGTAATACATTGTTGAAACGATTTAAATGGGTTTTGTCTTAGATGATGGTGTTACAGCTTCCGTTGATGATGACCGACCGCCAGAAGTGTTGAAATACCAAGTACAGAATTGTTGGTGGGGCATTGTTACATTAACAACGAATTCCTCAACTGCTTTACATCATTTTACTCAAGAACAGGTGGATCAACGATTGGTGGTATTCCGGCATCACAGTAAGTACAAAAAAAAACATTTTAAATTGAATCCGAATGAAATATTGATCACTTTTTAGACGGTACTGAAGCACGATTTAAATTCAATGTCACTGATGGTGTACATACAACAACAGATTATCTATTTCTTATAAAAACAAAGCCTGTACATATGAAACTATTGAATCGTCCTTTGCATATATTTCCTTTACAACGTAAATATCTCACATTCAACAATTTATTAACACAAATTTCTGATCATAATCGTACGGTTTATTACGAAATCATTGTTCCACCTGCATTGGGCCGTTTAATGATCGAATCAGACGAATCGAATGGTATTTATAAAGTGGTAAACAGTTTTACACAACACGATTTAAACAACAGTAAAATCTTTTATGAGCATACACATCAATTCTCTGATTTGTATGCAAACGATTCGATTATGTTCAATGTGAATGCGTATTTAACACCACCATTGAAAAATCAGGTATGTTTTTAAATTCGTTCAATAAATAAATCAATAACAAAGCAAATTTTCTAGATGCTTAAAATCGATATTTCTGTATCGTCCGGTGGTTTAGACGCATATGTAAATGTGCCGAAAATCATTGTCGATGAAGGAGGAATCACTAATGTACCTTTAAACTTAAGCGGTGTGGTTTTCTTCTTAGAGAATCATGCTAGTCTACGTTCACCGATTATTCATGCATCGGCAAATCCTCCGCAACATGGACAAGTGTTGTTGAAGAACAATTTCAACTTGACAATGTTCACTCAACAACAATTAGAATCGGGATTGGTCTATTACGAACACGATCATTCCGACTCGTTGAGTGATTACATAATATTCTCGTTATATTTAATACCGGGTTACATAATTCTTTGCAATGTAACTGTGCCTGTTGTCGTAAATCCAATTAACGATCAACCATTTAATTTAGTTACGCCTGCACCGAGTTTAACTGTTGTACAAGGTGAAAATCATACCATTTCAAGAGACGAATTGTGTACAGAGGACATAGATACACCTGCAGATAAATTAAAGTACGATTTAATATCAAGTCCTAGTAATGGCAAGTTGGTTCTTTTGCCGGAAGCAATACCAATAACATATTTCACACAGTCGGATATTGACGATAATAAATTAGTGTATTTGCATGATGGAAATGGACTTAAAGACGCGTTTCAGTTTCGGGTGTGGGATGGCAAATTTCGGCCTCAATTTACGCTGTTTAATGTCCTTGTTATACCGATAAATTTAACAATAACGCCAGGTTTGCCGGTGTATTTACAACAAGGATCCGATGTTGTTTTCTTAACAGAAAAACAATTCTTTATTGAAACGAATGCGAACAAATACAAGATTAAATATACGATTAAAAAGCAACCGAAACACGGTGTTTTGTATGTGAAAGATAATCCAATGATGAGTTTTACACAAATCGATTTACGAGATGAGAATGTTATGTATTTACAAACAGACATGACAACGGCCAATGATAGTTTTAGTGTTATTGGTGAGATAAATTCAGGCAACACGACGTATCATCAAAATGTGGATGTTTTCATAAAAGTACAAGCTTTAATGCAAATACACAATTTCACTGTTTTATCGGGGAACATTAACAAGATTACATTGCATGTCTTGGACGCAACGCCATTGGCGAAGTTAACTAACAGTAATCCACGATATAAAGTGATTTATTTGCCGCAATACACTGAAATACGTAAAATAATACGAAGCTCTGGAGAGAAACGAAATGTATTAGATACAGTTGTAAATAGTTTCACACACGACGAAATACAAAGTGGTCTCATTTATTTGTATGTGAAAGACATTGAAGTACCATGGATGGGGTTATATGATAGAATTACATTCATGTTAGCTGCTAGTATATTTCAACCAGCTATAAGTGAATTGAAAGTACATGTTAAATCGCCATTACACAATGATTTGTACTCGACATTGGCTGGTCCAAGTGATCCGGCTGGACATGAAGGCGGTTTGCATCTGGCAAGTCCGAACATGACTCGAGATTACCTTCTAATTGGTAAGAAATCACATGAATTCAATATAAAAAACTGATTTCCGTTTGGTTTTTAGTGAGTATGGTCACTGGTGTAGTGATTCTGGGTGTTGCTGTAATCGTCATAATTAAATGTCGTTCATTAGAAGTGGAAGAATTGAACAAAGAAGAACAATGTTTGCAACCTATACCTTTACCACGTCCTCCAGACCGTTTAATGACCTCATCGCCCCCTTTAAAGCAATCCGTAGACGCTTATACGCCACCAACGTTGCCACAATGTAAAGTGACTCCACTGAATCGTGTGGAAATCGATACGCATTCATGTTATCCGTACGGTGTTGAGGAACATACAGACGATTGGAGTAGTTGTGATGCATCTGATCCACCTTGTCCCAGTAAAAATATTATGTTACGCAGAAATCAGTATTGGGTTTGATAATAAATAAGAGAAAAACAAATTTTTTTATACAATTAATAGTATATTATTATGAGTATAAGTGTGTGTACTTGTGTGAGAAAAAAAAACAACTAAAAACCTTATGATTTCTTTTTTATATTATATACTTATTAGATAGACGTTTTTTATACTAATTACTTTAATAGTTTTACGTAGCCTTGCATTTATCTATTAACAAATCTTCCATTTATTGTTAAATGTGACCAAAGAAATAGTTACCAAATATATATGTGTTTTATCGTTTTTTAACTTTGTTAAGTTAATTATTGAAATGTAATTTTTTAAGACATTTACTAACATGATTGTAGTTTATTTGCGAAATGTTACTTTAACATAATAAATATTTAATGCCAAAAGAGCGTTTATTGTTTTCAATTAAAACCCAATTGTCACTATATAATGTGTATATTTATGGCTACTGAATACATCATGATCATTATTACAGTAGAATGACAATTAATTTTGTATCATAAACATTAAGAACTATGGCAGAAAAATAAAGACCAATACTTAATACTTCCTTAAACTTCCCGTATTCATAGACTTATTATAATCAAATCTGTCGGTATAATTGTTAATTCCTGGCGGTGGTGGACAAACAGGAGTCATTCCGCTATTTGAACTCCCAGAAAACGATTGATTCATCGATCTTCCAGAAGGACCACTGTTGTTCCAACTGCACAAACAAAACACCAAATCATCACCAAAACAAAAACCTACCAAACCAATCACGTTACCGTTCAGAATTTGAAGATTCAGATCTCCAATTATCTTTGGCCCAAGGCTTCGGATTACTACTTCCACCAAAATTCTTCGGTGTAGAACTCTGCACTCCACTCCAACTATTTGAATTCCTCTCAAACCGTCCGGACTCTTTGCCATTCGACGTGTCCGAATACCGTTGCTCCCTTACCATTGCATTCATTTCAGCCGCTTTCGTCTCCGCTATTGTCCTCCGATTATTACTACGCTCCTCTTCACGCACTGAACGAAAATGTGGACTTCTATCGCGCTCCCTTTCCCGTTCACCACGCTCCATATAGCGGTCCTTCGACCTCGCTGACGGCACTTCACGGCCTCGTGGATCATTTCTCTCACGATCAAATGGTCTCTCGTACTTATTCCCAGATCCACCACGTCCTATTGGCCGACTATCAACATCATAGTCACGTGAACTGCCTCCACCGCCTCCTCCACCACCACCACCACCTCCTCCACCTCCTCCTCGCTTCTCCGAATAAGAAGACTCATGTTTCGAATCAAAACTGATTCGAGACTTGTACTCCTTTGAGGAACTGAACTTCTTTGGACTTGGTTCACGCGATTTAACACTCGCTGGCGGTTCGAAACGTGGCGGCGGTGGAGGAGTCTCTTCATAATGCCGTTCAGCAGTTGCTGGACGTTTACGATCATCGTAATTCTCCTCTCGTCTACTGGTATACGGAGCTGGACGTTTTGCAGCGCGACGATCCTCCTCCAATCGAATTAATGTACGTGCTAGTTCCATTTTTTCGGCAGCCAATTTCTCACGCTCCAAACGGGTACGTTCACGTTCCATTCGAATCAGTTCCGCCTTTTCACGTTCGATTTTGTCGCGCTCTTGACGCAATTTCTCCCGTTCACGTTCTAAACGTGCCGCCTCGCTACGCTGTCGTCTCTCAACTTCACGTTGTCGAAGTGCTTCTTCGTGTCTACGGCGACTTTCCTCTCGCAATAAGCGCTCCTTTTCGCGTAAACGTTGACGCTCTCGTTCCTCCTATAACAAATTGTTCATTTCAATATTTAAATATTCAAATAAACAACTGATAAACTTACTCGAATTTTGTCAAATGTGAGCAAATCGGGATGATGACGAGTGCGTGACTGACCAATATGTTTTCTATCGCCGCCTTTCTCTCGGGAAGTACTACTACGGCGATCGCGACTTGAATCTGATGTACGTGATGTCTAAATGGAAAAAATACAATTCTTACACACCACTTAAAAAGAATACTCTTCGTCACAGCATTACTAATAAAGTACTGTTCAAAATCAAATTAAAATGTGAGTCTATAATAGAATTAAAGACGTGATAAATGACAAAACGCGACGGAAATTGTTCTGTTATAAACTCAAAAAACGTTTAGTTACCCTGCGCTCAACACTCCTAGAGCCACTTTTAACATCTTTCTTGTCCTTTGCTGTATCACTTTTTCTTGTATTCTCCTTCTTCTCATCTTTGGATGATGTTGAATCCTTCCGTTCGTTTTTCTTCTCAATATCCGATGTAGATTTTTCCTCGTCACGTTGTTTTCCACTTGCATTTTTATTTCTCTCATCCTTTTTATCTTTGTCAGGCGATTTCTGTTTTGAAGATGTGGACGATTTTGTATTTGTTTTATCATCGTCCGCTCTACTGCGTGTATCGCCACGCATTTGTTTCATTTTTTCAGCGCGCACATCATCAAACTATGAAATAATTACAGAAATAATACAAGAAATACATATTTACGTGTTATAATTGTATATTTGTTTTTCGAATAAAATCGCTACCTTTTCAATTTTTATTATTTGCCCATTTAATTCTGTGTTATTTAATTTTGCAATAACATTGTCAACATCTTCAACCGAAGCCATTGTCACATAACCGAAACAACATGTGCGTGGATAACGGGCATTTACGACAATTTTCGCACCATTCACTTTTCCACAGACGGATAACGCTTTCTTTAATTCATTTGCACGTGTATTTTGTGTTATATTACTAATCCAAACGACTTTCGGATTCGATTTCGACGACACTTTCCGTACTTTACTGTCGCTTGTTGTTGAATTTGCGCCTCCACCGCTACAAGACAACAAAAATTAATACCATCTTCCAACGACTATGGACTGGGTGTGTTTTTTATGGAACCGCGACAATTTTTTTTATTTATGGGAAGAAATTCTACTACACAAGTACTGCTTTTTTTACCTTATCCACTCTGTATAAATAATTGAGATTAATAAAGATAAAAATTATTTTATAAGACCTCCTCATATTGAAACATCCTGGGACACGACAATCGAACTCTTACCACCTTCCCCAACAAATTATCCCTTTGACTAACATTTGCTCTGAAGTTTTCGTTGATATCAATCCATCTCATCAATATTCATACAAATTATATATCTTCTTTGCTTATCAATTGTTAAATAAAACTCTCTTGATGTTTAAGAATATAATTTTTCTTTCCTTAAATGAATGTTTGAAAATCCTGCTAGTAGAAATGCGTTGAGAACAAATTCGAATAGAAAAGTCGATAAAAATCCCCGATGAAAATGCAGAGAAATAATGGAAAACCAACCTAGAGGCAGTTGATGAATCCTTGTTGTCTTTATTGTTGGGCCCCTCATGTGTTGTTGCAGAAGATGTTGAATTGTTGACCCCAGCATCGCTTGAAGTTGTTGTTTCTTCTTTTCTGATGTTCTTATCTATGAATAGAAATCGTCGATATAAATATAACTAAATCACCACCGCTTTTTATATGTATCCTCGAATTCTATTGTAAATTTGTTTTGCAAAAATATCAAACAGTATTGGCACAAGAATAAAAAAGAAATTATACTAAAAAAATACTTAGGAATTTTTGTATAAAAATTATGATTCTCTCCTGTGACTCTTTTGACACTTCACTTGAATTCAAGTTCTTAAGGAAAACACAAATTTTCCACGCGTTTCCGTACGTACAACTCTGGGCTCTGTTGACAACAATAAACACTACTTGCACATTTATCGCTGATGTCTCTTCGAGATGAATAGGCGAACAACCAAAAAATCGATACCATTTTGTACTGATTAGATGTAATCCTTCAAAAAGCGATCCGAATCCTGATGAAATCCTTGTATGGTGACAAATAAAGCTGAAATATGATCCTTGAATCCTGATCTCTTGGTAGAAAAACGTTCCATTTCTCCAATCATAATCCAGGAATCCATCTCAAATTGTTCATCTAGTCCGAATGATGCACAAGACTCGTGAATATCCTTTGCACATGTTGAATTGTAGTTCTTATAAATGTGCAACCAGTTTTTATGTTAATCAACATCATAGCCCCGGAACGACACCGTTGTAAATGACACAAATGAAAAAAATACGTACCTTCGTCTGTACGACTCTCTAAAGTCTTGTCTGTCAAATTGTTCTCTGGATTTTCAGCCTGCAATGAGGAACAATTTTAGAATGTGAACTAAGAGGACTTGCAGACTCTTACCTCGTCATCATGTAAAGCTTCCTCATCTTCAAGAGTTAAACGGATTGATTCGTCTTGTCCATCTGCATCCAAATCAATATCGACTGGTTTCTTAGGCTAAACAAAGAACAATTGTTATTTATTACAACACATTAGAACATAGTTGACTCCATACTTCTTCAACTGGAGGTGCTGGTGTTGGTTCCTTTTCAGGTTCTTTCTCTTTCTTGATCTCAATCTCTATTGGCTTCTCGGGCTCTTTCTCTGGCTCCTTTTGCGTCTCCTTCTCAGACTCGGTCTTTTCTTGTACAGGTGTTGTTACATTATCTGCAGTCCCTTTCGTTTCAGTCACTTTGTCATTTTTCTCTTCTTTGTTGGATGTAACACTTGAGCCTAAAATAAACTTTGTGCGTCAGAAATAATTCGGATTATTCACTAATAACATTACGTTTGGCTTTCTTATCCACCACTTCGAATAGATGCGAAGCCGGATTCTTGCCTTCTTCCAGCATTGCCTGTTTTATGAGTACAGTATAAAGATTAGTAAAAATGGATTGAATATACATTATAATATCGTATTTACCTCTCGCAATGATTCTATTAGGAACTGTTTAACTCCCGATTTATCCAAACCTCTCTTCTCTAATTCATGTTTCAGTTCCACGACTTTTAAATCGGTTAATTTTTTTAATTCATAATCAGCCATTCTCGCTAGTGTATAAACATTAATTATAGTATATAATATAATACAAAACGTACACGAATTTAGGAACAATAACGTTTTCGTTACCGTTCAAACAACATGCAAATGCAGAGACATTTAGCAATATGGCCGACAGCCAATAAATGAAGAATGGAGATTTATCTGCTCTACTCTACTATAGTGACATCTGTGGTCAAAATTTTCTTGGCGCTAAATTTAAAAAGGAAAATTTTTTTAATGACAATAAAAAAATGTGGAAAACAATAGCGAACAGATTTATTTATACGTTGTATGTGAATATATTCCCTTGGGAGAGCTCATTTCGAGGAAGTAAACACGAAAAGAACGTCTTAGAAAAGTTTTAACTTCTTTACCTCTCTGTTGTCCCATCCATCATAATCATATTTTTATAATAGAAGATTTTTTTATTGTTTTATAAAAAATGAATTCATAATCAACCCTATTACTTTGTGTTTATAAAAATAATTCAATAGAGAGTAGGTCATCGTTCTTTGAAAACCTCCCATATGTAAAATGACGAAAAATGACCGGTTAAGTCCCCCTCATATGTAAATCCGTCATAAAAACTTCTCAATTTAGAGACCCTTATATATACATGCATTTGTGTATAGGTATGTGATGGTAGGTATAATAAAGACCATTTACCTGTAGGAACTGGGCGCACTACTTTTTTAGTAGCCAACAAACACAGCGCGGAATAAATTTCGTTTTTTTTTACCGATTCATTTATATGTTATGGTCTCGTAAAACATTGACACAAAAGGGTTAGTGCATCTTAAAAAGCCTTTAAAGAAAAAACAACTATCTGTAAAAAAAGTCATTTTGTATTTTGTGAGAACTAATGACGACGACTTTTCGTTGTGGTTTTTGTCCACATTTTTTTCTTACATCTACTTTATACCTAAGATTATATGCACCAAGTAATGACCTTTAAATTTATTATTGTACCATTTTCTTATACTTTGATCCATACGCGAATCCTGATCCTTATTGCAGAAAAAAAACATCAAACTTTTATGAATCCAGAGAGGAAATTTAATTTAAATTAAACTCACAATTCCATTCCAAAAATCACATAAAATCCAGCTTCTTTTATAGTCTTACATAAAATATAATTAAAACTTTAATACAAAAAGCGCATATGTAGGTGGCTTACATGGATTTATATCCACCAGTGGTTGATTTTTAATATTACATTCAGTATAAAATTCGCGATTTTATTGAAAATTTCACAGTTAAAGAAGCTAATTGCAAAAAAACTTAGCCCATGGCATAATTGTCTGAGTCATGTAAACAAAGTGATTTAAATGACCATATTAAAATCACAATACCCCCAGGGGACTCATTTATAAATTCAAAATGATAACATTTACATTCAACCAAAAAAAGCCACTTTAATAGTGAAAATCTCGTTTTCGCTATAATAAAAAGCCGCGCATTCGAATAGTTCGTTGAATAAAAATAAAGGAATCGGTTAAACCTAGAAAAAAGTCCTTTTCTACCAACGAAAGGGTTAAAAGCTAGAAGAGAATGGTTTTCCTCGCATAGAGCGCGCAAAAGTGGGGTGTGCAAGACTAGATTTTCGGGCCATAGTGACCGAGTGACGGAGAGCGAGGGGTTGAAACACACTAGAAAGTCCGGTAAAAGTGCAATAAGCTTCCGTATGACCCTTTGAGATGGGCAAAGCGACGTCCCCGTCGCTCTCTCGTCGTCGACCCATGGGTGCCACCGTCCGTCCGCCCGGTCTCTGGTGGGGGATTGCGTCGTTGTGTGCACACAAAAGTGGGGGATAAAAAAAGAATAAGTAAGATCATTTTATAGTGCAGTTGTGTTACAAAACACACGGCACACTAGATGCATCTTTGCGGATGCACCATAAACAATAACAATTTCATCAAGTCGCCCATATCCATCATCTAAACGAGAGTTAAGTGCGTGTGTGTGCGAGTCTAAGACTGATTTGATGGTTTGCAATATGGAAAGTGGCGTACAGACGAGTGCCGGCGGCGGCGGTGGTGGTGGTGTTGGTGTTTGTGCCCCCAACAGCGTTCTGGAGGATGGCCGTTCATCGGCCGATGCGAATCTATTAACCCTTAACACTTCCACACTGAATACGAACTGTTCTTCGCGACAATCGCCCAAAGTGTGCGTCACGCCGGCTGCTGCCGCCTCCTCGACGGCTCTTTTACATCACAGCACATCTTCCTCCTTGCCGCGGAAGATCATGAGCAAAAACACCAACAACACAGGTAAAAAACGCGCGTTTTTCCAACCGATGCGCATTTCAAATTGTTGTTAGAGAAATACAAACTTTTTTTACAAAAAAATTCGTGATTCCTTTAAAGTCATGGTCGTCAAGTTGTACATGATACCTATGTAAAGAAATTACATTTATTTATGTAATAACTAGAAATTATGCGATCGCACAGTTCAGGGGTGAAATCTATGCTGGCTTGGACACCTTTGCGAATTTTCGCGGTGCACTTTTCGCATTATCGGAGTTTATTGTACCCGATGTCAATGTAATTGTTTAATGCGATACTACAAAGGTATTTGTCCAAAAAAAAGGCGAACAAGTATAAGATCAAGTTAACAGTAAGCACAAAAACGATGTTGTTCAGAAGTTGATGGCGGTTATATTTCAAGTACACTTTTGCATTGAACGCAAAAATTTCTAATAGCGATGGAAAAACAATTCAAAACGTTTTCCCGGCGTTTTTTTCCCGATGGAGCGCGCTTTTGAACACTATAGTTTTTTGGGCGAATTTAATTGCAAACAAACGGGAAAAGTCCTGAATCGAATTGGAATTTAACACACAAAACAAGTACAGTGTGTTTGTAATATCTCACATACATGTATAATTTCAATGGAAATTCGTGTTTAAAAGAAAACAGTTTTAGAGCGAGCGAATTTTACGAGCAAAGCGCCGCGCTATTCGCAATATTATTATGATGGTGGTGGAGAATATAAAATCCGGCAATTTATTGTTTTATAAATATAAAATAATATAATAAAAGTGTATTAAATAAAGTATTGTAGACAGAAGGCAATGAAACAGCGCGCCGTTCTAAATGAAAAACTGTCTAGGGAACTTTTTCGTCCCGACTACCGTGTGTCTTTTTTTCTTCTCTTTCGGTTGTATTACCGACAAACTCGTTGTGGACTAGTTTTTACTTGGTAAAAATTTTTCGTGCCGATGAAAAACTAAATTATCGATTTCATACCGAGAGATGCTGTGTGTGTGTGTGTGTTGGAGATGTGCGCTTGTGATGCTGCTACCGAAATTGAAGAAGAAGGCATTCCACTCTTGAGCACCCAAACTGAAAAAAAGTAAAAATCCACCAAGAAAAAGTTGCTTGATGTAGAAGTGATGTCTACGATATTATTTAGAAAAAAACTAAACTCATTTGCTATCTGCTTGCTTGCAAGCCATACCGCTCTCTCTTTGGTCTTATACAAGTTTTTTTTTGTATTTCTCTCTGACTCAAAACATTTATTGTTATTATTTCAACGCAATTGTTAAATTGGTCTTAATTGAAAATCGTTGGACGGTGAGGGGGGCAAAGAAACCAAGATATACCTTTTAAAATGGCATTTTAAAATGGCTTCACATCCCCACAAGAGGAAAAAATTCTACAATTCCGTTATTATATAGGCGTATATTTTGCTATTGAGATTATTTAGCAACCCCCTCTAATACTGCGACTAGTTCTCGTCTAGGATTGGAGGAAATATTTTGTTAAGGGTGGGCTAAATCACCCCCTAAGCAACCATTTCTATTCATTACATTTTTATACACCTTTTGTACGATACTCGAATGTGTGTCCCCCTTTTTCTAATTATTTTTCACTCTTCTATTTGGAGGCTGGCTTTTTTTCATCGAGGGGTGTAAAAAACTTCAACCCTGTGTTACTTAACTTAGGTCACTTTGAATAATCACTAGACAAATTTAAAGTCTTGGGAATGGAGTTTTTTTGCAGGAGATTTTTTTCGATTTGCGTTGTGAGAAAGTTTTTTTTCTTAAGTTTCTACGTACACACTTAATTTTATATAAATTAGCAAAAATAATGAAATGTTTCCTTGAGTAACGCTTTTTCTTATTTGTTATTTTGTGATTATCTCATGTCGTTAACTGTGTTTTTTTTTCTAACACCAGATTTAATCGGAATGTTATATAAAATAGAAAAAAATTTAACTATTTTAGATTCTATAAGCATGACGGACAGAAAAAACTGGAGGATTTTCGATAGTTTAGATGAAAAAAAACTTGTTATTTATTTCGAAATATAAAATTCAACTCAAAAAAATATACATATTTTATTTATTAAAGGTTAACATGTAGGTACAATGAAGCGAAGGCAATTTTACCATAAAAATGCACATTTTTTTTCATCGATAATTTATTATTAATTCTGTTCTCGAGATCATTCATCATCATAAAATCGTTTAACCGTGGATTGAGCGAGTAAAAAATGCGTCAATAAAACATTTTTTTCCATACGCAAGGACCAAACTAATTATTTTTATGATAAATATAATAGTCGAAAAAAAATCGCTTAGAAAATTGCTGTGCGAATTACTTATTTATGGAAGTTTTGTTGTGGATCGTCAATTCAGGTGTGACGAGGAGTAAATTGTTTTTCGAAACATTTTCGTGTCCATCATAAAAAAGACCACTAGGTATACAGTACGAAAAATTGTTTCGAATGCAGAAAAGTAAAAAAATTAACAAAAATTTACATAATGTTATGTAACTGGTGCCCAAAGGGGTTAAAAGCGCATAAAGTGTTCCGTCATGCATACGGAGAGCGGCCCTACCACTTCCACCAACCTCTCCGTTTACCTGTACTTTTTATGACCGCTTGCATATAATTAAAAAATTGTGATTTTTTTTCCGCATTATCATAAAAAAAAGGAGAGCCGGCGAACCTGTATAGGATATAATAATATTGGAACAAAGGCGGAGAGCTATGTGTGCATATATAATTATATTCTTAGTGTGAGAAAAGGGTTAAAGTGTTTCGATGGTCCGAGAGGAAAAGGAATGAGGAAAAAAAAGACAAAGCATCTCCTGATGATGTACCTGGTGGTTTTTTCTATAGTGGGTGCTTTGTAATCCTCCTATTAGACCACATCGTATTTTGATACCTTCGTATGTTGACATACCGTGTCCTTGCATATTAAATAGTACGACGTGTACGATTTTTTCATCACTTTCTCACACGATCATCTCGTCAACCCTAAAGAGATTAAGTTTTTTCCTTGTTCTGAAAAAAGTCCACTAAGAAAAAAGTCATGTGAAAATGATGAAAACTGAATCAAGTCGAAGTATATTCCAGAAGACAGATGTTAAGCGAATTTTATTGCCATTTCCCTCCCCTAATTGATGAATGTTTCTGTTTAATTAACTTAGCCAACACACGATATCGACGCGCATGTACTCTAAGAAAAATCATAATATTTTATTGTCGAAATGCAGACACAAAGAGTGCAATGCAACGACCAAGTCACAGTTTTAGAATCGATAAAAATGCAGGTCAGGATTGACCGTTTAACAAAACCGCCTAATTGCTTCTATTTCCGGTTTATTGATTTCCAAATCGTCTCTAATTGAATACATTTTGGTTGATTGCAGTTTTCCCCACATCGTATCCATCAAATCTAGCCGAATTACAATTATACAGGGTGATGCAGAACGCTTCGTTGCTGCTCTATTACGACACATTGCTCGAGATGGGCGGCGATGATGTGCAACAAATCTGCGATGCGGGCGAGGAAGAATTCCTCGAGATCATGTCGTTGGTTGGGATGGCATCGAAACCGTTGCACGTACGCCGTTTTCAGAAATCTCTGCAAGAGTGGGTGACAAATCCGACAAAATTCAAAACGCCATTAGTGCCAGGAGAGGACTTTGAAATCGAATTGTCCAGTCCTCGTGTGACGAGTAATCACGTCTTTTACAACACGATCGACGGTGGTGATACGAACAGTAGTCGAATCATGTATTCACCGTCACCCGGTGATATTTGTGCCTTACCTCCGCCTGTCTCCAGTCCTGGCTTGACGAATCTCACGAAACGGTAGCAAAAAACGCGCCGATTTCCACACAGTTTTTATATCGAACGAGTTTCAGGCCTTATTCACCGCTGGATCCGTCGTGTCCGACGTCATCTAATTCCAGTCCGGGCAACAGTATGTCTTCATCCTCTTCCTCTCAACTAACACCTACACTAATGGAAAATCAAATTGTCAAATTGGCTGCGGCCGCTGAAAGACTGAGCAAACAATTACCGCAATACGAACCAAAGCCACACAATACGAAGAAGAAAGTATGCAAAGAATTGGAATTAGTTATGTCGATGCCGGAAAATGATCCGCGACGTATGGACGAGATACGAAGATATGCGGCGATCTACGGCCGTTTCGATTGTAAAAGGAAACCGGAGAAACCATTAACATTACACGAAGTGTCCGTTAATGAGGCGGCAGCGCAAATATGCCGCTTTATTCCAGCATTGTTGACGCGACGCGATGAATTGTTCCCATTAGCTAGACAAGTGGTTAAAGATTCTGGTTGTTATTATGCGAAGACGCAGTAAGTGGACATTTGATGGTAATTAGGGATAATTCTTTAATATGTTTTGTGAATTGTTTAGAATTACATCGATTTATGCGAAAGGAACGATTAATGACGGTGTGGAGAGTGCGAGGAGCAGTCCGCGTGTCATTACAGACAACGGTGATGGACAAGCGACGAAGAAACCTAAATTGGAGATCACATCGACGGACGGAATGGATGACCAACGGCAGGTCAGCCATTTAACGAGACAAAAACAACATTCACCACATATTATTAATTTAGAGGATTAAGAACGCTGAACGCTTTTACGCTTTTAATGGGTGCGACGCTAAGAGGCGCTATGTGTGGGGCCTAACAAATTTTTAAGCATTTTTTTAGGGGTTGCATGTTGTATATAATGTGTATTTATTTTCCTCGCTTTATTTATTTCTAGTTGCGGTGCTTTTAAGCTTTACAGAACAAAAACA
This sequence comes from Silvanus unidentatus, assembly GCA_963930825.1. Classification (NCBI taxonomy): domain Eukaryota; kingdom Metazoa; phylum Arthropoda; class Insecta; order Coleoptera; family Silvanidae; genus Silvanus; species Silvanus unidentatus. Next base: position 1,426,543 of record OZ005763.1, read on the forward strand.
ACGACGTTAAGAACGTCTCTAGTCAAAAGAGAATCGAAAATTCTATCGATACACACACTTAAAGGCAATTAATTTCAAAAAATTCATCTCTAGTCAATTGAATTTCTATTTCAAGCAATTATCCGTGCTTTTTTACGTGGAAAATTTCACTTACCAGTTTAAGATGAAATAAAAAAAAACTCGATTCAATTACGTTGAATTAAATGATGGTGTTTACTGACTGGAAAATGATCATTTTATTGTTTAAATTTTAACTAGTCTTTGCTCTTTCTGGCAATATTAATAAAATAATAAGAATATAATTTTTTTCATACTTTAATTGTCTGCAAGTGTTTTTTTTCGGTTACATCCATTCACGCACTTTTTTGGGAGCCTTCTTAAATAAAGTACGGAAAAAAATGAGACCATTTATTTAAGAACAATCCCTAAAGGTTTAAGGTAACGTTTTTTGGTAAGTCTGCACAAAATATTACTTTTAATACTTTATATCAAATAGGGCGTCTAGTTTTAATTGTACTTGCTTTTTTATTTTTTAGCATGCAGGTCTTCTATAACGAGGTAAGGCTATTTTATTAAAATTTCGCTTCCGCTTGTGCATGTTCCATCTACATATAAACATCTAGTCTAAATGACATACCAAATGATCACTTAATCAATTATTCAACTTGTGTTCGATTAATTATTCATTAGTGTGGTCAATTCACTTCTAGGATGCATGCTTTGATGACACGATTATGAGAACATCACTTCATTCGCTATTCCGTCAACATTCAAAGAACCATATAGCTGCAATAAGGTGAGAAATATGACCGCAAACCTGAAATAATTTCAAATCTAAATGAATATTTGTTATTTACTGAATAAACAGAGAACCGGCTACAAGACGTTCTTCAATTGGCGTTGAATTGGACGACGGTGATTCACATTTTCCGTTCAGCAATTCAAATTCTCCACAGGTAAATAAAGATGTTTTTACACAGTTATGTCAATAATTCGATGGTTTTATGTTTAAAGTTTAGTGTTCAAGAACAAGACTCTTTTACAACATTTAATTCGATTCATGTAAGTGTTTATTAAGTGTTTGTATGCGGTTTATGCGAGGATGTAAATGTTTTAGAAGAAAATCGATGACACAATGGACAATGAGGACGATGATGGCAGTAAATTTTCACCGAAAATCATTGCAGCTAGTGGTGATAATATTATTGCGGTCGCAAATCCAGCATTGGCAATGTCACCAGCAATAATCGTACCATTAAGGGTCGAAAAGGATTAAAATAGACATAAAACACATATACAATAAAATAGGGAAAAAACACTGTGATTTTTTAAACTTATTTTTATCCTAAAAGCTGAGAATAAAACTATTGTTAGTTGACTGATATTTTGTAAGTGAATATTTATAAAAAAAATTACAAACTGAGCGTTATTATAATCGAGAGAATAATCTTGTTTCCTTACATTTCAATAGAATTAGTTTTCATATTCAATTTTTTTTTCTGTATCTTGTTTAATAGTTTTCTTTATACAATATACATATTATTTTTCCACATTATTATTCTCACATTTTTTTTCTTATTATCATTCCATGCGAATCAAACTTGTATTAATAAACATTTCAAATTGCATAGAATTGCGGATTATTTTTCAAAACAAATAAATAATTAGGTAATTACCTAGTTGTGTAATTGACGTTTGAATTGTTTTTATAACGTATTTGAACGCACAACAAACAAAAACACAAACAATTCCTACCAGGAAATTTTTTTATTCGAAATATAGTAAAAGTAGAAAAATAAGATGAACAGAAAATAAAATAAATAGGCTGTATCATCAGTCCAATTGAGACAAACTATACAGTGCTAATACTGCACTATTTGTTTATTAACAAACAATTTTCTATAAAGTGAAATGACTAATTAGTTGATATTTCTTGTAATCCAATCAATAAATGCAGTCACTCGTGTATACACACCCGGATAACCAACTTCGGCGCATTTAAACCCATACGAGACAACACCAATTTGGTATAAGTACTTGACTTTGTCATTTGTGTAATTACTGGAAATTACGTACGGACCACCGGAATCGCCTTTACAAGAATCCTTGCCACCAGCCAATTGACCAGCGCACAAAATTCTGCTGTCGATGATCGCTGTACGCGCACTTTCGAACGCCTTCTGGCACTTCTGAAGATCTTGAACTGGTAAAATAACCGCTTGCAAATTGGTACTCGATGGACCATCTAAAAATACAAAAACTCTCCAGCAACAACTGGACTAAAATCGAATTTTACTTACTGAAATAAAGTGCACCCCAACCAGCGACGATTCCGTTCTTCCTAGCGAATTGTTCGGATCTTAATGGTTGTTCAAAGGGCAAACAAACCGGTGAATAAGCTGGAAAACTCTGATCCCATCAACCGTTATTAATTTTTTTTTATTTTTGCACTTACGAACTCTTGGTGCATGTTCCAATGTTAAAATTGCAATATCGTTTGTAAATTGCACATTACTATAATCCTCGTGAATTTTCTTATTTACTATTGGAATTGATTCCGGTATGGCATTGTCGTTGTCCGAATATAAATCCAAATCGCCAATACGCGCTACATGCCTTGAAATAAAAACGCACATTGCCAAGATTCCAAACGTTTCTTGTGGCTACTTACAGAGCTTCTTCGTGTCCCTGCACACAATGAGCCGCTGTTAAAATATGACGGTCCGTAATTAACGAACCTCCACAAAGCCAGTTTGTTACTTGCGGATTGCGTGCACTGCGGTAACCGAGGGCCACTATGTACGGAAATTGGCCTGGTAATGCTGGCTGGCCACCGACAATCCTCGGTAATGATCCATTATGTTTACCGCAATTCGGCGGTACTGGAAGTCGCCCTGTTTGGACGTTATTATTGTTGGTGGAAGTGTCCGGTTTCGGGGTTCTTGGTGTACCTTCGGTGGCAATCACTTGTGGACAACAAACAACCGGAGTGTCGCCGACAAAGCCGCATAAAGAACGTTGAAGGTAGTCCTGGACTTCGGGGACGTTGTATTTCGTTTGTATTAGATTGACGAGAACATCGCAACTTTTTATGCCAATACAAATGCCGTATCTTTTGTCAGGAGTGTCACATGGAGTGCCCTCAGCAACTGGAAAAAAATGTTATTGCGGATGTCGCTATGAATTACCGAAATGTTTGTATAGAAAAAAGTGCTTTCGCACTTTACGATCATAAAATCGAGTTAAATTCCAATTATCACTTTCCGTAATTTATTTAATAATTCATGCTTGGCTAATTTAATGTTTTCGTAGAATTTGTGCAAATCCCAGACGTGTTTTCCGTATATTTTTAACACAGGAAATTCGGAAACAGGCAAACGGTACTTAGGGAATCCCGAAATTGAGGAGTTCCTTATGCAATTAACAAAAAACCTTGTTTTCTATTCGATTGAATCGATTCGAATTGAATCTTCCTCAATATTTACATTTTTTATTATAATATCGAAATCTAAAAATAGATTCATCTCATCTAAATGCGCTTTTTGACGTAAATCCATTTCAAAACCGCAATTTGATTGGTATTCGCTATTATATAATGAGATTTATTGAACTTTACTACCACGAATTGAACAATTGATGTAATTAAGTGGATTTTTTTACCTTGTGCGGTCGCATATGAAGAAATGTTAAGCACAAATACACAAACTATCACAAAATACACAAACATTATGTGAGTATTAAAAGAAATCAAATCGATTTGGGAGATCAGCAATTACATAAACAAGTTGCAGTAAAGTACACTGTTGGTAACGAACAGCAAGATTCAAATCCTGTTAATGGATTTTTCATCATCTCATTTATGTTGACCGCCCCGCCAAGTTCTCATCATGGTCAATAGAAAGGTCATTTAATAACAATATTGTTTATATTTTTGTTAATACAAATTCGTTCGAATTAGATGACAAACTGTTGAAACAGGATGTTAGGTGTATTGATATATAATATATAGGTACTTAGTGTCAGTTTTATGTTATTAAGTTCTAAAGTAAAATTGTAGCAAATTTGTTATTTTGAAGTGCAAAAAATTTGGCTAACAACAGGGGAAAACCAGATTACTGAGATGGAAGCGACGAGGTCTTAATCGACAGCATTAAGTGTGTATTTTAATACCTTTACGGATTTTCTCTTTATCAATAACTTATACTTTTACTTTTCGTGTCAAGTTATGTTTAATCATCACTTAATTAGGTGTAGGTCATAATTTATCCTACATTCCATTCCATTTTTTAAAGTTTATCTAGTTAACACATTAACACATCCAATTATAAACAAATAATAACATTTATTTATTGCAATTGTATTAATCCTTAAACTAAATCCTTTGGTGCCAAAATTCAAATTTGAATTCGAGTTTCGAAATTGTGACAACAGATGGCAAATCGTATGCAATATGCAGCTATCTTCATCTGTACGCTTGGTGGCATAACAATAAACACACGTGCTTTAGTTTGATAATATTTTATGTCATGGCATTAATTTAAACAATTTACGAGTGTTTATAATATAAATTAATTAATCAAAGTGATTAGTGTGTCTATTAATATTGGTAGTTGGGGTGTTTGTCGCACATTTGTGGTACAGTGTTTCGATCATAAACTGTGCAAAAGTAGGTCATATGAAAAGAAAATTATTACGCTTACATAATAAATAAAAGTGAATTTGTTGTTTATATGTAACAATTTTGGACATGTATTAATAGTTTAGTTCAAACAGATCGAACTGAAATGTAATATGTTTATTGTTTATTCCACAACTACAAGTGCATGTGTAGTTAAGCTATTAGACAACTACTTTGATCTTGAATTTATTTATTTACGAACATGCATGTGTAATAAGTATATTACATAGTAATTTATTTGTTATTTCGATTAAAAACCTCGAGAAAAACCAAATCTAGCATAATATTACTACCAGTTTGTCATCATGGCCACCATAATGATTGGTGAATTGTAAGTGTTCGTTTTCTGAATAACAAATTGATGAAATCCAATGAAAAATCCAATAGATGAATCTTTAGACAAGTATTTGCAATACTCTTGGCATTAATCATTTATTTATAGTTAATTCGATTTGGTTATGCCCTTTAAACAATTGAAGTTCAGGCAACTTAACCTCACTTTCTTCGCAAATTGCTTTTATTCAAGACAATCACTTGTAAAAGTGTAAATAGTTTTTTCTTTTTCATTGTTAAATTGCATTCACGTATTTGTAAGCACGCGGAAAAGGCATATTTGAATGCATCGCAGAGAAAGTTTGAACGCTGTGACCTCACCTGTTATGTAAATCTTTTTGAATTTTACTTTCATTTACTTTCAGTGTTCGTGCATTCAACGTATTGAATAGGATATTCGTTGAACATATCGCATTAACAAACTAGCTACCCAAACAGACGGTGTATATGATAAACAGATCATAGTGTAAGTGTTTTAATTGTTTTGAGAGGACGAAACAGTTTATTGTGATTAATTGTGTTTGTTTTTTTGCGGAAATAGAAACAATTTTTCTTAAAGGATGCCCGAAGAGGATACAAATACGATCAGGCAACGAAAAAGGCCTGAAAGGCAATTGTATGTGCCACCGGCACAACGACAGAAAAACAACACGAAACATCGCAAAGAGAAGAAAATCGAGAAATGTGAGAAATACACACAAATATTGGCCATTAAATGGGAACGTCCTCGTCCGAATTATTGTAAACTCATGTCGATATGTGATTTTGTGAACTTTTTACACAACTATCATTTTATACCGTTGAACTGTAATTTAATGCACAGTTCAAATACTAACGATGTTATAGATGAATTTAATGAATTGCCAAAAATTGTAATACGAAACAAATTCAAATTCGTCCAATTATTACAAACATATCGTAATTACAATTATTTCGATTCTAGTGACATTGTATTGGATAGTGATTTATTTAATTTTGACACAACTAAACAAAAGGCTGATTATAATTTATTAAATAGATACAATTTATATGATAAAAGTGAGTTTTTACGACTTATGAAACAGTTTGATGAATACAACAACAATTACCGTATTTGCCATTATTTGAAAGAGAACAAACCTAAATCACAAATACATATTGACGATGTTGTTATCGAAATTAATCAGGCGCACATATTCTTCGTTAAATCATCTAAACTTGATGCTGGATACTTTTATGAATGCAATCAAGGCCATAATATCTATAAATGTGTAAGTATTTCCACTTTGTTACATATTGTTCGCTGTTCTTGTGAAAGTTTTTTTTATTATTATTTTTTACATTACTAGCCGGTTATTTACAATATGTAATTATGTATTCAATTGGAATGTGCTCTTGTATATTGTAATTTCTATTTTTAATAAACCTTCTAGAAAGAGAAGAGTAATAAATAATCGTAGCAAAACGATTAATTAAACACAATACACTGTTATTAGATAAATATTTAATAACAATTTTCAATTATTCATGCTGCCATTTAAAAGAGAATAAATATTAAATTACTTTCACTCTCCACTGTTTTATAACGTTCAATATATGAATAAATGTGTTTTTAGTGAATTTTTAATAAACTTTTGTTATATAAGGACTTTCAATGTTAAAAGAATATGTTTATAACAGTAGAAACCACATATTTATAGCCTATTGTTATGAGCAAATTGCTGTTTAATGAAACAGAAAGTTGCTACTGGTGTTTAAAAGTTGATTATGTTGTTGCAGTATGAGGCTTTCAAGCAAGAATTAAAGTCAGAGGACGGCGATTTGGTTGAAGAAACGTCACCAACGCCCAGTTCGCCTCCCCCAGGTAAGCTTGAGGAAAGACGTAAATTAGTGGATGGCAAAGAGCGAAGAAAAATGCGAGAGAATTTGACAAAATGTATAAGTAAACGGACGAGACGCGTTATAAAATTTGTGGGCAGTGATGAAGAAGATACTAATAAAGATAATTTATTATTAGATGTTAAAGTTGACGATTGGGAAGAATTATATTCATCTGATACGGAAAATGACATGTTAAAATACGAAGTAATGAGGTGTTGAAACAAATTTGTTCGATATTTTTAAGGAGTTTGTTTGTAGCGTAAGAACGATGCAAGGAGAGATGTGCAAGCACGCAAATGGCAGGAAGAAAGTGATACAAAACCGTCAACAAGTGCGGATGATGATTATAGTCATGTGGTGGAAGTGTATGACTTTCCACCGACGTTTCGTACCCAAGATATAATGCAAATGTTTAGTCATATGAATTGTGAATCGATGTATATTAAGTGGATTGATGATACACATGCACTTCTTGTGTTCGCCACACCCAGTCAAGGTGAGGAATTTAGATTGGAAATGTAGAAAACGTGTTTGGCATTAAAGAGTATTTTTTTGTAGCGAAAAAAGCGGCGGAATATGAGAATCCGTTGCTGAAAGTGCGTGTTATAAGTGAAGCTAGTCCAGTTGCTTTAAATATTTTAAGGAAAAGTGATTTGAAGCCAGCATTAAAACGGCCACAAACTAGTCTACAAACAGCAAGAAGATTGATAACAACGCATTTAGGCACGAGAAGTGGAATTAGTCCGGAACAGAATCAGAAAGAGCGAGAAATATTGAGAACAGCGAGAGGTAATGAATTGTTGGCAAATAATTTGGATTTATTGTGAATTGTTTTGTTTTTAGAGAGGAAAAGGCAAGCGAGACAAACTGAGAAAGATGCATGGGAAGGGAATTTTGATTCAAAAAAATAATTCTATTTTCTAATGTAAACATTCATTGTCGACTCGGTATTTTAAAGGGCCGTTCTGAGTCCTTTTGTTGTATCTGGTGTTTAAAGTGCTGTTTATTGTTAGGAAGACAGTTTTAAATGTTTACTAAAATCTGAAGTGGTGCCTTATATAATATTAGTGTTGTGCAATTTTTACTTTTTAATTTACTTTTTGAGATGTTATATTTTGATCCTATTTTATAGACTATTTATTCTGTATACTGTAATATTTGTTTTACCTCAAATTGTGATGTTTTTAAGTCTTTTTAATGGAATTATATTTATGGCTAATGCATTTAAATAGTACAATTAGGAAAAAGCGGTCCTTTTGTGATATTTAAATCTATTCCTGAATTTATGGGTATAAGTGATTTTATTCGAATATGTAATATACATATTTCTCTCCCCATGTACTTTATTTAATGAAAAATCTATTTTCATTCGCTTTCAATATTTTGTGGTCACACAATTTATGAGTATTTTTATGCAACTTTATTTTTGAGTTTAATAAAGCTATTTTTATAAACATTTGTAGTTTTTTCTTTAATATAACGGATGAGGGTTTGTAATCTATTTGAATTTGGCACTCTTTAGTACAGTTGCTTTATTTACTACGTATTTCAAGGCAAGTGAGTAACACATTGCTGATTGATCAGGACGATTACCCCTTGGGCTTTCTGATATCCTGCTACGGGAAACAGTAAAAACACTATTGAAGCCACGTGTTCGTTGGCCTTAGGAAAATATGACAACCTTTGCCTGTTTAAACTTACAAGTACAGTGATATTGTAATTTCAATTGTAAGGGAAAATTAAATTTCCCGCAAGGACAATACTGTAGAAATCTACAGCAAAGTTAGCCATAGCCATAAGATTATTTTATACAGGTTTGGAAATGGTAGCCTAAAAGTGGGGAATAAAAGTTCGCATCGGATATGCCATGGATGAACATATGCCAGAGACACCAAATACCACGGATTAAATTCGAACTAAAAATTATTTGAATCCTGCATTGTTATATACTGTGACATTTTCTTGAATTTTGTGTTCGCATCAACTTGTTTCCGGATCTGTTAGCTTTTTTTGTGTTAATTCTTCATCATTATACGTTTTTTGTTAAAAAAACACACATTTATTCAGCAACATGTTTTGGGGTGAGTAGAATTGAAATGTTGGGATTTTTTTGTATGGGAATCAGTACTTGGTATTCTGTGTTTGGTGTCTTTGGCATATGTTCATCCATGGCATGTCCGATGCCAAATTTTATTCCCCGGTTTCAACAATGAAAACAGCCCAAGTTTCCAAACCTGTTGTAAAATAATCTTGGTTAGCCAATTATCATACCAAATAGTTAGATATCTGCAATGAATTTGTTTACAAGTATTCTAACCTCAAAGAACCTGTCATGTCAGATAGCATCAGCTAGTGGGTGTTATTGATTTTATTCTGTAAAATGTTTCTTCACATTATGACCTAGACAACAATTTAATAAACATATATTTAAGATGGCCAATTCCAAAGGTGATATACCCACTGAAATAGAAAATGTTCGTGTGTTTATTCGTATTAGACCATTTACTAAAAAGGAAGTAGTAGAAGGTAGAGAAAATATAGTTCTATTAGATCCAAAAGAGAATTTGATTGTATTGAAAAACAAGCATGGTGAACACACGAAACCTTTTAAGTTCGATCAAATATTTGAGGAAAATTCGGCTCAAGTAAGCATCTCATAGTGACACTACAAACTGCTTCTTAAAAAAGTACTTTCAGGTGGAATTGTATCGTTTAATAGCTGCACCCATTGTCGAGAAATCTTTACAAGGCTACAATGGCACGATTTTTGCATATGGTCAAACAGGAACAGGCAAAACATACACCATGGCTGGTAATCACTCTAAACCCGAATTAAGGGGCATAATTCCAAACACTTTCTCCCATATATTTTCGAAAATCGCACGAGCAAGTGGTGAGAAATCGTTCGTAGTAACCGTCACTTATATGGAAATTTATAATGAAGAAGTGAGAGATTTGTTATCGTGCGATCCGAATAAAAAACTCGCTATTCGAGAACGATCTGATGTTGGAGTTTACGTAAAAGATTTAATGGGATTTACCGTTGATTCTATTGAATCAATAACAGAGTTATTAAATCGAGGCAATAAAAACCGTGTCACAAGATCAACATTGATGAACGACGTTAGTTCACGTTCCCATGCAATATTTACAATAACAATAGAATCGCGAAATAGAGTCGATAATAAAACAACAGTAGGAAAGTTGAATCTGGTCGATTTGGCTGTAAGTTGTTAAATAACTAGTTTAATATTTAAAAAGTTGTGATACTTTGCAGGGCTCTGAACGTGCAAGTCGTACTCAAGCGACTGGTGAACGTTTACGTGAAGCGAGTAACATTAATTTGTCTTTATCAGTATTAGGAAATGTGATTTCAGCACTAGTTGATGGAAAAAGTACACATATTCCATACAGGAATTCGAAACTAACCAGATTACTGCAAGATTCTTTAGGTGGCAACTCGAAAACTGCAATGGTAATATGCAAGTTAATATTATTTACATAAAATACACGTAATCAATTTGTTTGCAGATTGCAATGGTTAGTCCTGCTGATATCGATTATGAAGAGAGCATTTGTACTCTCCGTTATGCAGCACGTGTTAAGCATATACAAAATCATGCACGAATTAACGTTGAACGGAAGGGCTTAATTGAGGGCTTCGAACAAGAGATCGCCGATTTACAGCAAAAAGTTTATTTATTATCATTGCAAGAACCGAAGCCCGTTAAGCAGAAAAAGAAGGACAAAATCAATTCCGAAGCGAAATTGGAGGAGTTGAGGAAGTGTGAAGAGGAACTACAAAAGACTGAGTTAATCTTGTCAAACAATGTTAAGAAAACAATTCTAATAACGATTTTATTATTAATAGGAAAGAGAAGAGTGATTTAATGCAGAAAATTTCAATGATACAAAAGAAGATCCTTGTTGGTGGTGAGAATTTATTGGAAAAAGCACAACAACAGGCTTTTATGTTGGAATCGTCTGTTGCGGAATTGGAGAGTCTTGAGAAGAATCACGAGGAATTAGCAGAGACGTTGAATAAAAAGGCAGCGGAGAAAATTGACGTGGAAGAAAAGTATTCGACGTTACAAGAGGAAGATGCAGGACTTTCGAAGAAGTTAAAGAAAATTCAGTCACTACTTAATGATGTGAAAGAAGAGTACGCTGATAAGGAGCATGAATATCAAAGGGAGATTGAAGCTTTATTGGATAATAATCGCTTACTTGTCAGGGAAACCCAATTAGCATTACTTATGATTGAAAATTATGTGCCCAAAGAATATTTGGTACGTAAACTTTAACATTGTAATGCAGTAACATTATGTATGATTTTTTTTTAGAAAAAGATCGAATCGAATCTATTATATAATAGTGAAACTGAAGAATATAACATTCTGGGGGTGGCGTATACTGGTAATAATATGAGAAAACGACAGTCTGGAAATACGACTGTTAGTACCCCAGTTAAGTTTGAAATGAAACCAGTTTACCATAAATATCCTGAAAAGAAACGAGAGAAAAGGAATTTATATGAAAAGAAAACTATACAGCCACCAAAAACTCGATGCTAAAATACAATAGATGTTTAAAACTATGTAAAAAATTTCACAAACTAGTCATTTGCTTTATAATGTCACCTATTATTCCTAGTCTAAATAAATAATGAGTTTAAAGTGTTGTTTTTACTTTTTAATGTAGTTCAATTCAAAGTTCAATAAAAAATTTCTATAGTGGATAAAAGCAATGGACGCAAGTTAAATAAACGACCACACATGAAATAAATAAAGTACCTTAGTGCATAAAACGAGATATTAAATGTATGTACCTTGAAAAGTTCAGAAAAATATTCATTAATTAATTATGCCCGATAACAGCTTTTCTTTATTATTGACTGCTCAATTAATCTATTGTCCCTTTGGCTTCCTTCGCTTTTATGAAAAAAAAGGCAAAATATGGAAAGATTCTCATAATACAACATAAATAACGACAATCGTATCTAGATAAAACTTTTACATATTTTAAAAAGCTAAACAACTTGTTTTCCATCTAAAAAAACAAGTTATCTAATTATTGACGAAATTATTTTAATTTGTGATACGGCTATGTAGAGCACCTTCTTACATCTTATTTAATATCGCACCTTTTCAAAAGAATTTTTCACACCTGTAATGCAACCGAGACAAAAACTTTGCAGTACAAGTTGTCAAAGTTTATTCTTTGATTTCCTACTTTCCCATTTTACGACTATTTTTAAACCTCGACTAGAATTTATTCGTTTTTGACAATCTATCCTGTCGTTGAGCATATAACTTTTTATTATTTTTACAAAAAAAACATGCAAATTAAATAATTAACACATAAGTGCTAATGAGATTGTTTCATCATTTAATTGTTTGAGATATAATTCCTTTGAAATCGCTCACACATCAATCAACAGTCATTTGAAAATCGTAATGAATTGGCACAAACAATGACTTATTACTAATTTGTTATCTATACAAGTTTAAATAATTCGAATAATTGTATTTACAAGTAGACATTCCCACTTAACATGATAGTTTATCAAAGACATATACATATACCAACAATAATCTTTCTAGTAGCACTTGAAGATACTTGAAGTGCTAACACAAATAATACGTGTACACTTTTATCAAGTCATATTATTCCCAGACAGTCGAGTTAAACTATCATTAATAAAACTAATAAATTTCGGTCCGCAATAAAACATGGTATCTATGAATAATATGTTTTATATATTATTTTTAATTAATTTAGTCATAATTGGTAAATGTGATATAAATTATTCATGGAAAACAGAATATATCGATGTTCCAGTAGACCATTTTAGGTAAATTATTAAATCATTCATCATTGTTAAATATTTTAATAATTTTGATTCAATTACAGTTTTACAACAAATGAAACATTTAAACTTAGGTATTTAATAAATGACACATTTTATGCAAACAGTGGTCCAATATTTTTTTATACCGGCAATGAAGGTGAAATTACAACATTCGCCCAAAATACGGGCTTTATGTTCGACATTGCGCCCCAATTCAATGCTCTCCTCGTATTCGCCGAACACAGGTATTTCACATGAAAACACCACCTTCGACTGTATTAAATTCACTCAATCTCATTCCCAGATACTACGGCACCTCGTTGCCATTTGGCAACTTGTCCTACACCGAACCGAAGTACTTGGGCTACTTAACATCCAGTCAAGCACTCGCCGACTACGTCCTCGTAATCGACCATCTCCAGTCCCAATATGCGAACAGCTCCTCAACCACTGGCTCCAAATTGCCGGTTGTTCTGTTCGGCGGCTCATATGGTGGCATGTTGGCGGCTTGGTTTCGCATCAAATATCCAAGTGTGTCTGTTGGTGCGATCGCAGCATCCGCTCCAATATGGCAATTCAAGGATTTGACGCCGTGTGAAAATTTCAATAAAATCATCACGGATGTCTATCGACAAGCAGGCACCACCAAATGCACCGATCCTATCACAAAATCTTGGCAATTGATTCGGTATATTTATGAAAAGTCCTACTATTTTTATAAGTTGTTGTCATTTTTTTCGTTTTAGTGCGAAAGCGAAGACCGCTAACGGCCTCCAAGAGCTCTCTTCAACGTTCCGTCTCTGTAGTCCATTAAAGAATGCCACCGATGTGGACACATTAGTCAATTGGATAACAAATATCTATGCAAACTTGGCAATGGTCAACTATCCATACAACACCAGTTTTCTGGCACCATTGCCACCGTATCCAGTGCGGGAATTTTGCTCCATTCTCAACGACCAGAACACCACCACTGACGATTTAACACTAACAGCTATAGCTACCGCTTTGGAACTGTACACGAATTACACAAAAGATACGAAATGCAATGATATCCTTGTAACTGCGGCCAGTCTCGGCGAGACCGGATGGAGTTTTCAGGCTTGTACTGAGATTATAATGCCACTTTGCTCCGTTGACGGTGACATGTTCGAAACTCAAGCTTGGAACTTTGAAGAGTATGCCAAGTCCTGTGTCAAACAGTTCGGCATCGGTCCATCAAGAGAGGATTTGGCTGTGTTGGAGTACGGTGGGAAAAATTTGAAATACGCATCGAATATTGTCTTTAGTAATGGCCTTTTGGATCCATGGTCATCAGGTGGAGTACTAACGAATGTGTCATCGAAAGTGTACGCTATTTTAATACCGGACGGAGCACATCACATCGATTTACGTGGCGCGAATCCTGGCGATAGTGAAGATGTTAAACAAGCCAGAAATTTCCATATTGCAATTATTGAAACATGGTTGGACAATTTTTATATTGATAATAATCTATCATAAATAGAGTTTATTATACATAGATTTTTGTATGCACATATAATTTTGCTGCTTTTTTCTAATAAATTATGCAGAATAAATGAATAGGCGTATGCATAAAATTAAAATACATTTTATTCATTTTAATATGACTTTCTATCATAATAGATTTTGTTATACAAATTGATGAACAATATATACAATTAAATATGTTGTTTTTAATTTAAATTCTACCAGCGAGATTTGCTAAACTAATTTGAAGCTAGTTTTAAATATTTATTTCAGCTAGGGGTGGATTTCGTTTTGTAGATATATGGAGATTTTTTCGTTTTATTTTCAATTAATAAGATACAGTTGAAAGTATTAATGCTGGAAACATAATGAACTAGATATTTTGGATAAAACGCTAAGTAAAATCACTCTTTGTAACATTAGTGAAAATAAATCAATAAACTAATAAATTTATGGCAGTGTCATAAAAGTATATAAATCAAATATCTTTTCGTGTGTAAGTGGGGGTAGTTTTGTAGTTATATTTCGATACCTACGGAAAATAATTAACTCACTCACGCGCTTTATATCTCAACAAACATATTAAAAGTGAATCACACAAATTGTTTTCCATATATGGGTATTTACAAGGACTATCTCTCAGCCAATCGTAATGGTCTTGAAAATGAATGTAATTTATAGTTCGTATACAAGAGGAAGTTATTAAATAATTATATTAACGTTAAATTTTCAATGAATGTAACGGAAAACTTGAGGCTATCTCAGAGCAGCGGCGCATTATAAAATATTGAATTAATATTTACTTTAAGCGAAATATACATATACTCTCTCGCATAATTGTGAAATTTCTAAAAAATTTACTTGATCTTTATCCACAAATCGATATAGGCGGTAGACAGGACTATATCCTTATTAATAATTTGTGCATTTTCAGTCTGTAGTACTCCACTTAACTGCCCCTTCCCCCTGAAATGAAATTCAGACTTAAAACGAGCAAAGCGACCGTCGACGTTTTTGGTTTGAACATTTTGGACCTTATCTGTGTGTATTCTTTATTATGCAATCGTAAATAAAATACAACAGATCTTGAGATATGAGTTTATACAGTGGAATGATTCAAAAGGAAGTAAAATCGAATACAGGAATATATACCACATTTGATTCGGAAATATAGAAGTCATGTGACGAACACTCCACTCGACAGTCGTTGCCTTCGATTTGAGTATCTCATTAGACAAGTACTGCAGAGCTCCTGATGCTGTTTGGAGGGTTGTGTTGTAGTGTGTTGCCATCAATAGTTAAGATTTTCTAAGGATGCACTTATTTCAGCTGATTCTAAATTGATAATCTAAAATACTGGCACTTGAATGCGGGAAAAAACTCCAATCACACGACAATTGTGAGTCGTTCTCGTATTGTAATAAAATTTAATTTAATATTCAAAATTGTTTTTCCTAATCCATTTCAACTATCACATGTTTGGTTGTCGGAAGGGCGAACAAACTGTTCTCCTATAAAAAGCATCCCTATAACAATTTAAAGTCCAATTACTACAAGTTCAGTCTTCTTACATCCCACTTGAAACGAGTTCACTGTTTAGTTTACATGAATATTGAAAGTGTAATCTGGACACCGGGGCCGAGGCATGTTATGGTGGTGCCTGGGGCACCCTTAATAACGGACTCCCACACCCATCATCCCCCATCTCTTACTTATTACGACTACAGCACTACTTCTAACCAACTTTACAAAATTACCAATAAAAACCAGCTTCTGAGTGCTGTTTAAAGTTAATCATTGTTTCAAACTTTTACTACAGATATGATGAATGTTTTAATATATATTTTATAGAACAGTGCTAAAGCACTCCTCTCTCAAATGTGTATCTGGCATGGGTTTGGGCATGGTCTTCTCAGTGCTTATCCTCCACTCGAGGGTGAATAAAATAATAAAAAATGAAACTTGATATAAATTGGACTTGTTCTAACATTATTTTAATCAGAATGAACACAAATTATTTTATCAAAGCAGAGAGGGACCGTTTATGAAAAGCCATATAACTATAAGTAATTAGGTTCATGCTCTTTTTAGTGGCACTTGTTTTCTGTCACAATATCTAATTTAAGTAAAATGCTACATGGAAATTGCAAAACGTTTTACGTCTAATACCTACAAGCATATTATAATTACGTAGCGCGAGTGCAATTCAAAATCTCACTAAGTAATTGTTTTGTCATATTTTTTTAGTCCCAATTTTACCTATAATATTTTGGGAAAATTCTCTTATAGAAAATGAGGGAGAAATTAGAAACATTTGGCCAAAGTCCAAATATCTTATGTATCCAATATGGAATCAATCAAGATTAAACAGCAATTCAATTTACAAAAAACCCCTATATTAACGTCATTTATTCCATCATTAATTTCTCTAGTCTAATTTCTTTTGTATTGACGTCTGGTTTTGGGGCCCCCCGAAAATTGTCAACAATTCCACCTTCGTCTAGTTGAAAATACGTTGACCTAATACCTACTTACTTATAGGACACAATTCTTTCTGCTAGATTAATGATCTTGAGCTGTGAAACATCGAAAAGGGGACAAGCTTAGATCGACTTTGACAGACTCCATTGGTGAATCGCAAATTCTTGAATACTATGTGGCGGCCCTAAACGTGCCCATAAAATCTAGCATCATTTATCTTTGTTACAAATGTGATTAATTTTGACAATGAAACGGTAGATACATCATGATATTAGGTTCCACCCCTTCAATAATACACCTTTAGGGCTAATTTTATAATCTACATGCAGAAATGGTCGATTAAAACGATCATCTTAATTTGAGTGTTTTATTTATTTGAAAAATGTCTCGCGATTCTTTTCACATAACTGGAAACGAAGCATGTAATTATGCCGCCCTTTAATACAATAGATATATTTGTGGAAAGGTTGAAGAAGGTTTTCGGGTAGAGTTGGAAAATCTGGATCAATGGTAACGAATCGTGAGTGAGGTGCAGCGAGGCTTGGATATAATATTAGGTTACTTAACGAACACCAGATGAGCAAATGAATAGAGTAAACTGGCAATATTTTTATTATACCTGCCTTTTCAACGCGACTTTTAACTTAATTTTTAAAATAGCTGATTTCAAGTTTCTACCACTCTCTATAGCTGTGTGTGCGAATTTGAATCGTTTTCCCTCCACACTTTTAATAAATCCTAATGATGATGATTTTCGGGGATGGTTATAGATGCATGTAGGTACGAAAAGCTTGTATAATAATTTCCATATTTTATAGTATTAACAAATAATTATCATTCAAATGTAAAATCTTGTAAATGTTAGCTGGGGAAAATGTTAATAAAATTATGAAAGTTTGTTGAAACTTAAACGATTTATTGTTAATAGCGTTTAAAGGGAGAGTGGTGTGCAGACACGCGGGGAGCACCTTACTTTTGTAACCTAGTTGTATATAGAAAAGTTTTTGTATGTTATGTAATAAAAATGATTATGTTTACAACAAACATAATAACGGTTGATGAAAGGTACCAAAAAGGTGCCTTAAATGCAAATTAAATTGGTTGCTTATATGTTTGGGAAATGTTGCGTAGAAGACCTTTAACCATCTTTAACACGCTAGGGAATTATACACAGGGGTTTATCTCCATTTCTTAGAGCGAGTGTTTAACTTGGTCATATAAAGGTGAATACTTTGTCGACTTGTGTATATCTCGTTCTTGTATGCAAAGGGTGCTCTGGGTGCTTTACACAAACTCTAACTTACCGCTATGTAAACTACGTTAGTAAACTGTTGGATGTGTACACTGTGTTCCCGCTTTTGGTCCAATAGCGATACAATCAGGTAAGATTACTTAAGGGATAAAACAGTCAACTTTTCCAACTATAGGTACACTGTTTATTAGTTCATTTTGTAATTAGTAAAAAGATACTCATTTAACTAATGCAACTTGAATATCTATTAAATTTTTTATTTTTTCCCATTGGTAAAGTAAGACTCTAATTTCATGCTCTCTCCCGTGTATATCTGCATAAAAGTATATTTAACAAAACTTTTTTCTCACCTCCAGCTAGAATGGAGGATTATTTAAATATTTAAACAGTTTTTCATATTACGGATATGATTTTCTTTTATATCCACATGATGGGCAGTGGCATCACTCGGTTTCAATAAAATTTAATTAAAATGATAAAGTTTTATAGGGGAAAAATTCGTCTGTGTTCTGCCAATAAGTACATTTACTATTACATCCATTAATATTGTATAATGTACGTATTAATAACTGGGACGTGTTAAATTTTGATGAAATTCCACTGTCACATATATTGAAATACCTCATGTTATAAAATATACATACATGCATATTATATAATAGTCGTTTTTGTGTTATGTACTTATCTTATTAAAGCACACATTCATAAAAAACGGTGCCATATAATGTTATATGGACGATTAATGCGGGCATCCCTTAGTGAAAAATCATTTAATTTCGAACCATAAATGGATTTGCGGCATTTAATGTTTGTTTAATAATATTAGTTGCGTATTTGGTAGTCGAATGGTCCAATAACTATTTCATTATGTAATATTATATTATTTCATTAAAATCTATTAACAGTATGTTAAACATTGAATTGACCGCAAGAACCGGAAATAGTATATTACTTGGTTTCCAGATAGATACCAATAGGGGTTAAAGCAAATTAGAAACTAGAAGACCACAATACGGAAAATTAACTATTTGCGCACTGTGATTTCGGTTTTGTGAAACCTAGAATGTGACAGTGGTCGAATTGTCTATTTTAAAGGTATTTTGATAGGAATTTCATTATTATATTGTCGATATATGATGTGCTTGTCTTTTTTTTAGTAGCCAAATTCATTTTACATCCATGTACCTATATAGTGGTTGGTTGTATAGCAAGAATTGTAAATTAAAATCCGCAACTCCAAGCAGATTCCGTTATAGATACAAAAATATTTCATTGTTTCGCGAATTCCGTTTTGAAAGAAAACTTAGTAAATCCTTTTAAAATTGCTGTTTCCTTGTTAAAATGAATTTAGATCATTTCATTTAAAATAGTAGACGGAAAGGTTTTTATATGAGTCGAAAAATATGCATTCAGGTATTCGTTTGCACAAAAGGGAATTTTCCAAACAAGGACACGAACGAATCCTTCTCTTGTGTTAAGTCTTTGAAAGTTTTCTTGTGGAATCTTCGGTTATAATTAGAAATATTCTTAGAGAAATTTAAACAACAAGAAAAAAATAGAAACACTTCCCACTGCACTTTTTTATCCTGTTGGGCGTACCGACAATCGTCGCGCTTGTATCCAAAGAGCGTTTTTTCTGTGTGAAGCCTCCGTTTTACTTTGATTGTAATTTTCAACTTTTAATTGAACACTCATTATTCCAAATGAAACGTTCTTCGGGGAAAATGGAAAGTTAGACAACTTTTATAACCTTGATAAAGATACCTATTTTATTTTTATGGCTTTTATCTGGAAAATGCACCTTTTCAGATACTTCGAACTTGATAGAGTAGATGTAGATATCGCAAAAATCCGAAAAATAACACAAGCACTCCGCTGTTTTGTTTGAACTCTCTTAAAGGTAAATAATCTCACTATAGTATGTTAAATTAAATTAATTTGTAGATTATGGTTTTTTTTCAAACTCATTCAATCGACTGAAATAAACGGTGAAAAGAAATGTTTTCTCAAATGGGAACAGGTACACATTGAAAATCGACTCAAATGTAATTTAAGTAAGTGATTTTGCCATGAAGCAACGAATTTTTGGGCGCACATCAACTCGTCACTGGTAATCCCTTGCAAAAATTTAGAGGTACCCGAGACACATCAACTCGTCACCGATACCTTAGTGAGATGCATCAACTCGTCACCGGGACGGATTAACTGGTCACCCGATTTTTAATCCTTTTAAATATCTTTGGGTATGAAGATATAAAATTTAAAGTAAAATAAGAAAAGACAATATGTTTTTTTGGAAAAATATAAATATATTTTGTAGTATACATATAATGAACATACAGTATCTATATACAAAAAAGGTAAATAATTTTACCTAATGCATCTGATGACCTCTTTGGCTCTCAGCAAACTTTACTTCCACATCCATTGCACTTATAAAAATCGTTCTGAATAATACGTTCTAACACTGTCGAGAACGATATATTAGAACAGAGACAAAACTGTTTAGTCTGTGATTAGAATGAGAATATGTCCAATAAATATCACAGTTATATAGAAGTAATGAGATACGATTCTTAGAATTAACTAATTATACCTAAGTACCCCAGTGACCAGTTAGTGTGTCTCCGAAAGGTCCTTAGAAAATTACCTGAAATCGGCCGGTGACGAGTTAGTGTATCTTACTTGAAAGGGATTAAGTCTGGTGACGAGTTAGTGTGTACCCGAATTTTTCATTTAATGTAAAACACGTTCCCACATACCTACTCGTACAACTACATCAATTTACTTACCATATTCTTAAATGATTTCCATGCTCGTAATGAAAATCTTCACACGAAACAGAAAGCTAATTAAATAAAAGTTGAAAATAGCTAGTTTGTTATTTTAACTTTACAAAAAAGTCTAGGTACACCGCTGTTGTACATTTTAAATTGAAATGGATGTTGACTTTGCAAATCTAAACCAATGAAAAGGCATTATGTATCTATGTATCTTTATTATTTACATTTCAATACATTGTTTATATATGCAAATACAATTTAAATTATTTTTGTTTGTTATTCTCACTCAAACATATTTTTATATATATTTTTAAATTCATTAAAAAAAGTTTTTCACTTACTCATACGAAAATTTTTATAATTCATAAAACAATATATGGAAATTGCTGGTACAACAATTTTCCCTCTTTCTTTCCATTCTTATTAACAATGTCTCATCTAATTGAATATTTAATTTAGAAATATAGCAATTAGAAAGCAAATATTTTTTGATTAAGTAATTAGAAAAAAATTGTTCACAACAAATTGTATTAAATAATTTTCATTATTATAAAAACAGCATTAAAATATCTAATACCCTGTATATGTTTAAGGTGTAGTAGAACGAGATGATGTAAATGAAATATAAATAAATTCAATTCTCGTTCTGGCCCTATATTTATTTTATCGTATAAATAAATTGAAAATAAATAATGTAATTATATGTTATGTTTATGTAATACAAAACTTTCTAACCCGTTTGTAGGTATTATCTACAGTTTCCCGTTATTTTTTTGTTGTAAACAATTTTTATTAAAACAATTTTATTCGCTTAATTAAAATATTGAGGAATATATGCATTTTTTGGCTTCAACAGTATTTTTATGGTTATCATAAAATTACTTTATTATATTATCTAATATTTACAATATTCCACATACACACATAGTTTTGTTGGACGCTACAAAAGCTACATATTTGATATTTTTCTTGAATGTTCAGTATATATTTTTTTTGGCGACACTACACAGTGAAAAATATTCCAACCACTTATTTTATACAAGAAGGTTTCCCGATTAGATAAAGGGGTTTAAATAAAAATTTTGTACTTGGGGTTACAGAGTGTAAGAAATTGATTGATGGAAATTATATTAGTTTTCAGTCCTTCTTGTATATTATCTCAACATTTCTGGAAATAAATAATTAGAAATTTCAAGAAAACCAGTTATATAAATGTCCGAAATTGTGCTGTAAAAAAAATATACAACTCTTTAATAAGATCCTTTTATGTTCACGTTTACACAAGTCTAAAACAATTATCTTTACTCTTGTTATAAATAATACAGTAAAAGCTATAAAATTATTTATAACAACTAATATATAAAGTGCTTTTATAGACATACTACTATTATAACTATTCATAATCATAAACTATAGTCTCCTAACCGATTTCAGTCTTTATTAAAAATTAGATTACATATAAACAATTTTACATCTATGCTTTTTTTAATATTAAGCGTCCTTTTTCATATATAATATATTGATCTGATTTAAACCTGAAATTACCATTTCCCGATATACATTACGTTAAATTACTTAATAAACAACATTTTGATCTATCATTAAACATATAGGTAATACAGTTAGTTTAAATATATTTAAAAAAAAAATACTTCTGAATGCGAGGGACTTTTTATATGGCAACAGCAGTTGATATTCGAAGGAAGAAATGCATTTAATAACAGATCGAAATGCAGACAAAATTGTTGACTAATAAAATAATTAAATTATGCAAAATAAATATAGTTGATGTTCACCGTAAGCTCATGTAGAGGGCAATTTCGATTAGCGTTATCGAAATGTGCCAATACACATCACCTGTGAAAGTAAAGTACAAATAAGAATTATTACAAATACAAAAATAATTTTATTGAATGAAATTGTTTCCTTATACATCCATAACTATCCGGTTCTCGATGGTGGACTTTCATTTGTGGTCATATTTTTTTTTCAGATAGAAATGTGAAAAGGGCATGAAAGTTTCTTGAATGTAGACATTCATGTAGTGGTCAATATAAGGCATAGGAAATTGAGAAAATTCCATTTCCGACGACCTTTTGACGTGTTTGTGAACCATGTACATATTCTATGTGTAAAATGTCCAGTAGATAATAAAAATATGATAGGCAAGAAGTACTTTGATAATAAATTATTTGCTAAATAAAATAGGGCTCGATATTATTTGCCATTTTGAATATATATATCTTTGTGTATTGTAAGAGGGGGTGAGATTGAATGAAATGTGTGAAAGTGTTGCTCTTGTGTGTGTGTATGTTAAGTATTTTATTTGCCAAAACATTACTATGTATATGTGTGTAATATAAATAAAAGGCATTATTTAGCTTTAGTTTGGTAAAATGTAAAGTGGACGGCCACATAGTAAAGAGAATATTATATGCGACAAGGGAAAACACATCAAAGGACAATATGTGTTGAAACTCTAAATCTAAGACGATCCCCTGGCTTTTCCTTTTACATTTGAGGGTATGAATTCCTTTTAAACATTAATATTTCAACAAACCACTAAATAATACTAGAATACTACTTTTTAGAGATTTATTCATAAGTAAATATTACGAAATCAATGGAATTTTTCTGCAAACCACACACATTCACATACATTGAAAAATGTTCGAACGTGAAAAACTATAGGAACAGAAAAAATTAATTTAGTTTGATTTCGCGATGAGCCAAACTGTTTTTCTTATTTTCCTTGTTTTCGTCTGATATAAAATTTCTCGATATTGGTTGAAAAACTCAATTTGCTCAATGTGACATGTTTACTTTTCGGTGAAATATTAAATTCGTTTCCACACACAGAGCGCCACACACACACAAATCATTAAGAACACGTATTTAGTTTGTAGTATAGAAGAGTTTTATTTTTTCCGATCCCTCACAGTCTATAAAAGGAAGATTAATTACGCGTATTGTGAAAAATGACTTAAGGTGATAATAAAATTTCAAAATCCCCATAACATAAAGTAAGATGGTATATGTTATTGGTAGTCTGATAGTGATCCTCTAGGGACAAAGTTCGATGTTGTAAGGGGGTGTAGAGCAGCAGAAAAAAATATACGACGGCATAGTAAGAATCTTTTTTTTCTGAATTATGTACCCCAGTCTCGCGTACCACATTTATATGCCAGGAATAAAGGGTCAATCTTTAAATTGGCTTCTTATTCATACTCATTTGCATACTAAATGTTTCGAGGAAATAGGATGAACGTATCCATATGTTTAATAGTAGCACACAACCCCTTATAAACGTCTATTCCACTCTACTCGCTTCGGCATATGCACAAATTTAAAGATTTTTCCTGGACTGTTTTTATTAGGTAGAATTATATTAAAAATGCTTACCATTGTTAAATGATATTCCTAAATTGGAGATCACTTGTCCATACATTCCACCCTTGCTGTCGCCCTCCGATCCGGACTTCTGTTCGGACTTGTCAATTTCATTTAAATTTGACTGATATTTCGAACCTGCCATTTGGAGAAAGAAAAGCAGAGCAAATTGAGATAAACGTTTTGAAATAATTAGCTATATTCAAATACAATTGTGAAGAAGTGATTTATTTCTGTAAAAATAGAAAAGAATCGTGCTTTTCATTTTCTCTTTTTTTTTAATTGCAGTTAAAAGTTTGAACACGTTCTCGTATTATATTCTATTGAAAAGTATAGCGGCGCGCATTACGAAAATATTCTTCATAATGCCAAAACATCGAAGCTTCTACTTGACCATTCAGCGGTGTTTTCAAAATATATTACAAGAAGACTTCCCAATAAAAGACTTTCAACTTTATTTTTCTCTTGAGATTTCCTCTCTTTTTATTATGATTTTTTTAATGAACAGTTCTTTCACTGCCACTTAACATTAATTGCACAGAGAGATGTGCTTTTTACCACTCCACCACCAGAATGGAAAAGGAGAAGAGACAAATTGATGTACCTACATTAAGATTAGATAAACCATAAATTCTATATCCACACCTATAACAATTAATATTAAGTGAATACCCTTTTACATTGGAATTTGAAATATTTAATCGGATATTTTTAATCTGTTCGATGGTTTAATATTTAGTTTACAAAATTCGCCCGTTAACGGTTATAAAAAAATGTCATTGCTCATCTATGTGTGGGTGTTACTGTACAGTGTGTGTATATTGTATGAGAAAATCTGTTGAGGGAATTTGGTGGTGTGGTGTTGTTGGTGTGGCGTAAAGGATTTTATAACATTCGCTTATTAATCGAACAGACGGTGTAGCCAAAATGTAATCCGATTTGCTAATTAACTATTTTATTGAATTGTTAATTAAATGAATACATACCGAAATTTAATAATTTCACATTTTCAAACATCAATAACATGGATGTAGAATTGTGGAATCCAGAAAAGAGTTCATAGTTTCTGTTATTGTAACTATATGTTGTAAAATAAAAACGTTTAATATACATCAGCATTAAATTAAATGTTCGTATTATTTTAATAGTGTCAGTGAGAGTATTGTTATTAAATGTTAAGCTAAATGTATGTATGTTTGTGTTTCAATTAGCATATTTAATGTTGGATACATACATATATATTTTCTGAGTAAAATTGTCTAAAAGTCAGAATGTCGAATAAGGCTTATTGAATTAACCATCTCCTAGTCATCAAGAGAGATAGGCAGGTGGTATATAGGAGTTAGTAGCCGAGATGATTCCAGATTAAATATCGTCTAAGGTTGTGTTGTTGCCTGTTTTGGGGGTGAACGAGGGGAATTCGGACAGATGTAGAGATTATATGTATGAAGGTCATTACAAATTAGTCATGATTAGAAGGAGAAACACATCCACTTACCCTTTCAAGGGTACACTACTAATTCAGTAGGAATTTCAAATGATTCCATATACAGGAATTAGAAAATTTATAATGAAACCAATTAAAAAATGAATTTGAAGATACGACATTTTTTGCAATACTTTTAGGTATTGCGGTAAACATTTCTCCTCTTGAATTGGAAAATTTGTAACAAACAATAAACGTTATTGTTTCCTTATTTTTATTACATTGTTTATAGCCAGTTTCCTATTATAACGGAGAAAAGAGGTGTACCTATACTCGTATATGTATGTTGACTTACACACATACATATTTATATTCTCTATATCACATAGAAAACCAATAACAAATTTATTTAATATTCGTGTAGACAACAATAACAAAATTGATACCACTGTGTGCATAAAATCAAATAATTCTGGTCAGAGTATAGCGATTTTTCGGTTTTTTGGTATTTTATACGTGTATACTAACGATACCTTTATCGTTAAGATGAATAGTGAGAGAAGAAGGATTCCCATATACAGAATCGTTGAGACCATTGCCCCATATATCCTTGATGCGGCTTGGGGTTTCCGTTGTTGTGGGCTTTGGAGACGTCGTCGGTGGTGATGAAGCTACGACAAAAACATGCATCAATTTGCCTCAGCTAATTTGTTCATACAAAAGGCTTTTTCCAATAAATAATAAAAAAAGTGTATATGTATATACGAGTACTCGCACACGCACTTCTAATCTAATATATATGTTTGAAACAGTGTTTCTTATCACTTTTTTTTATTTGATTTGGAAAAAAGCCTTTCAGAATGCAAATCTAAGTAGTGCTCTCTCTTTTCTCTCGCGTCTTTCTTCTTTTCTCCTTTTTCCGAAGGAAATAAGAAAATTCTTGTTAGAAATTTGTTTTTCATTAATTACATCTCTTTCTCTGTTCTTTTTCGGGGTATTAGATTAAGCAATTTTGTGTGCAAATAGCTAGAGCGGTGTGATTCTACATTAAACAATTCATCATGTTAAAAAGTAAAGTATATAGAAGTAATACGGTTTTAGTGACATGCTTATAGTTTCAAACAAAAAGTGAGATAAAATATAAATCGAATAGGAAAACTTACACCAATCATTCGTTCATTTAAAGATTTATATTATTTGTCTATCATAATAAAAACCTACATATCTTTCAAGTTTTGTTGTATCTAATAATTCGAGTATTGAAGAATGTAAATGATCGCAATATTGCATGTGAAGAAACTGAGTGTGTAAGTGTAATTGGAGTGTTTTATAAATACTGGGACTAGAAGGGATGCTTTTGAATTGAGGGGGATGAGAGAGCAGTCGTCGAGAGAGAGGTATAGTGAGCGAAAAGTGCTTGTAACGAGGAAGAGTACGACGTTGAAAATTTCCCCCAAAGCTCATTGCATAGCGTCGACCTGGTCGTTACCGCGATGTGACAATCTGCCGCCGCATGGCGACATATTCATTTTCATTTTATCGTTGATGAATTGCGGGATTTGAACACTGACACTGATTGAATGGTACAACTCGATTAGATACGGTGTTAAACGAGTAAGGTGAGTGCTAGTGCTACAAAATTTGCCATTCCTTTTTCGTTGCCTGTCACATCAGAGAGACGCGACGTCTATCCACCGCCGCCAACCCCCATGCACATTTCCACTCTCTGGTTACACTTTTATATAATAAGCTTCATCTCCACAAATCCGCAACGAATTTTAATAGCTTTTTACGTTAATAACGGCCAGTCAGTTTTAACTAGACTTTCAATATTAGCTGAAGCTACTAATTGTCGGTTAATGAATTTTTGGGTTTCTGAGTTTTTTGCTAAACCGGTAAATGAGAGAGGAGGAGGTCCAGAGTTCCAAGTTTGTCTTGAATAGAGAGTGAAAGTGAAAAATCACTATAATATGAATGTTTCCCACATAATATAATTCAGTGATTTTTCAAGTGAAATCGCACATTTGTTGGATTATTTTTGAAATGATCTCTCGTACTAGGATGTCTGAAGGAGAAGAGTCAGCAACAAACGGGACGGTTAGACCAAACTGTTGCTATAGTAACGACACGTGTTGACTATGGTGTTACTTTGTGGAATCTTGTCACGTTATGAGATGAAAAGGGACCTTTGGGAAACTCACCCAAGGAGATAGGTGGATCTATATATGTGTATCTATAGGAGTTCAAGGGGAAACAAGTTTTTAACTCATATTCAAAAACTAAATTACGATTATCTTCAAAGACACATACCTACATATAGATATATATGCAAACAGAAACAGTTTTAAAACTCCTCTAAATCCACTTCTAAAACTAATTTATAATACACTCACCTTACGAATTAGTTATCTTACACATTTACTCATGTTTTGTTAACTTGAAGAAAACTAATACCAAAGACAATACACAATAAAGTGTTCTATGCCAAAAATGATGCAAAGTTACGCTATTTATTCAAAAAGTTTAATTTTAAATACTCATTTCCATCCTGTGCTGAGGCAAATTTATCATAATTTCGTCTAATGTCTAATGTAAATAGGAAAGACTTCTTTATATAGGTAAATTTGAAATTTGATTGTAATATTTGGCGGTTTTATCCTGCTACTTAAAGCAAAATTTGTAAAACCGAACAATTTTAATTGATTGACTTTTGGGACATTAATCCACTTTGGTGTTTACTCTCATTTGAGGCCTAGTAAAGTCGAAATTAAATAAAATATCAAACCTCCCATTATTCAAGTTTTCAAATCTAAAATTATCTTTTTTCACAAACAACCATAGATCGAGTTTCAAATTTCTCTCTTTTCTTTTCTCAAATAAAATTTGGAATATTGATGATGTTACAAGGGAGGTGGGAAAATATCTAGTTATATTTGATGGGAGTTGTTTGTATTTGATATTTTTCGTTAAGAAAACTTTTAAATAAGAATATGTACTTAGTGTGTAAAATAGTCAACTATTATTGTTCTCGCACTGTTTGACAAATTTATATTCCAAGTTGCTCAAATCAAATTTTAAACGTAATTTCCGTATATAGTCTAGATCCAGTAGGTATACAAAAGCTGTGTATTATTATTTTATTTTCAATTCAAGTCAATTAACCTGTATAAAATACTTAGTCTTTCACTGATTCCAATTCCAAATGACATCAGCGTGCTCAGAATGATAGAAACACAATTTAAAAGTTCTTAACTCTTCTTAACTCTTCTTGACTCTAAAGGTACAGTAAGTAAGTAGATGAAGATGTACATAGCCAATAAAACGGTATACGACAAGTGACGTTAATAATAAATAACGACTAGATCATTTAACATAATCACATTTTCACATTTGTTTATAAAATTTATCATTTTACAAGAGAAAGAAAAAAGAAACCGGCAGGACACAGCACTATAGAAAGAACCTTCATTTATATTTTATTCAGAAAAAGAAAAATAGAATGTACTTATTTGTCTTACAACAGCAGAGATATCCTTTGTATAATAGAATAGGATTGTCTCAGTCCAATTTCATGTATATTTATGTAGTGTAGTAGTACGTATTTTGTGAATCAAGTTAGGTTTTTTGAAACAAAGAAATAGAAACCATCCAACTATAAATCAAATTTGTGCTTAAGTAACTTTTTACCACCCGTAAACAGAGGGTTTTCGCCGTGTTTAGAAGAAATAATGTTAAAAGTGAGGGTTGCCCCATTCTAGATGGCAGAAATTTTCCTATATATATGTACCTACGGTGTTTCGAAATTCTATGTGAATATGTGTGTGAAGTAAATGTGTGGCAGGTGTTGTGTTGCTACATAATGCATGTTATCCGTCAACCGCTAGAATGTCGATGGTCTGACCACCGAAAACACCACCTCCAATATTTGTTCCCTTGTTCACAACATTCTACATTAAATGTATAACTCTCTTTCTAAAATTAACTCGTCATTTTGTTTTATTACCGCTTTTCAAATTAAATCGAAAACAGTTATTTTCACTTGGCAAGTATGTTACACAAATTCAAAATTGAATATCACATGTTCAATTTCAAATGTGACATTTATCATATACATGTTATATACCTGTACCTATCTATTGTAATTAAGGTGATTACACAGTTATATACAGCAGCAAGCAGCATTATTAAATCATATACTTACATATTGAATCGAAGATATTATTAATAACCTTTTTACCTAATTACGAAAAAAATTATTTACTATCTACTACATACATAGGAAAACTGAACAAATAACTTACCTTAAATGTGTGATGATTAAATGCTTGTTGTGTGATTGATGGTAATTTTGATGATTTAGGATTTAGAGTTATCTCTCTAAAACTACTGTAATCGTATAAATCGACGAAATGCATAACAACATTTATATCTAAATACAGTACATTACAAATGCACACTAAGAAACATGTTTGCTATGCAAATTTATTATTTGACGTATGTATAGAGGAATGCATGTTTGATTTACTAATATATACGTAAATGCTGAATGAGAATGAAACGATAATGATGATCTACAATAAGAAAAATGATATGTCTCTCGTTTCTTGAACACCCAAATTTGGGTACAATAAGAGAAAATCTCATACAATTCCTGAGTTTATTAGGTTTTTTTTTTGGCTGCTTATAAATGGTGAGCACATTCTAGGGATTATTTTCTACAAATTTTATACATGCATACAGTGGCAAAACAATGTTAATATTGTCGACGCGAATCAAATTATAAATATCATCGGGAATTAATAATAAAATGGAAAAGAACCACCTAACCATGCTTGAAATAAATAAATAAAACTCAAACATGGGGATGAATGTAATGAATATGCGCTCGTTGCATATTCACTTTCACTTAAATATTTAATTATAGCCAGAAAATGAACAACCAAATGCAAAAAGGCCGTTTTGACAGCCACTAGGTTTGATATAAACTTTTCCAATAAAAATAAATAAATATATAAACATCTTCTACATTTCTACAGCGAAAGCAATTTAATATCATAATCGTATTAGATTCAATTAAATATAGAGAGGAAATAAAAAACCATTGTAGCAAAGTTAATAATTCTCGAATTATAATTCAAATCAAATCAAATCTCATTTATATTATCTGACTAATCGACGAACGTTATATATAGTTGACGATGGGAAGGCGACAAAGGCAAGTTATACGAAATTACTAGAGAGGAATCGTAAACGTGAAAGGAGATTGACAAATGGAACTTGTCCTGTTGCTGAAAAGGAAATTGGTGTTAAGTAATTTAAATGATTTACTTATAATGTGCGACAGCAAACAATATATAGATATTTTCCACAAAACAAAAACCGTTTTCGATTGTCTGTGTGTGTTTGTTCGTATTTATTATCGCTGGATTTATTTTCCAATTGTCTTTTTTTCTTCGTGTTGTGTAGAATATTCAAAAAGTTTTGTGGAGCTTAGAAGAGACAATTTTTTCAAGAAATTTTTTGTTCTCCTTCAAGCCGAAAAAAAAACGGAAAGAACACAATTGTAAATAAAAGCTCGACGAAAAGGATTCGGATTCACACCCTTGATAGACTATGGAAAATTGCGATTTTAAGTGGTCCGCAACATCAAAAACGAACACACACGATTACGGAGTAAAAAATAAACATTCAACATTGAGGGAAAGTTGATTTCTATGGGATCAATATTTCTCGAAAATCGACAACCAAAAATGAGATTGTTTTTGGAGTGTGACTTTTCGATATCTAAGTATGTGCACCTTTTCGGATGCATAGACTTGAATGGGTGACATTTCGAAAACAAGATGGTAAAAAAATGTGTAAAAGGCCATTATATAGGTGAAATTGTGGTAATTTATGTATGTTGGTGGATACGGAATGGGCGTTTACATAAGTGGCGTCCCAAGAAAAGAGGCGCTTATCTGTTTCTTTTAAAAAAGCACCTAACAACATTCATAAGAAATGAAATACGATCGCACATCAGTTAATGTTATTGTTGTTGTAAAAGTTTCTCCACCAGTGGTTCCAAGTACTTTTCTAACATGTATCAGATATAATGACACGCTGCTACCGGTCGCAGCCAACGAAAGCGATTCCACGTTCCATTTTTTCTTCTTATATGACAAATTGTTGTTGTACAAGAGTGTTTAATGTAATTTATGATATTTAACTGTTTGTAAAAGCCACAGAAGAGAAGTACTACTATAAGTAATACAAATAATTTATTCTATTCAAAGAGTCAAATATTAAGATGTCACTGATACTGAATGTGCAATGTCTAATCTTAATTACTTTACGTAGTTTAATTAGGGATCACGCGCACCAGAGAGGCACAAGTTGCCCGTCTGTTATTATCTATATATAGTAGAATGTAGAATGAGACTAGATCGAATTGTGAATATGAACGGGAAAGGGTGGAAGGAATATATAACGGGGGCATGGAGTGAGAGGATATGATCTGATCTGGCATTACGTCGATCGTTGTGTTGTGCGTTAACGATATAGAGTTGAGGGCAATACGAATATATGTACTTAGATATATAATATATATTTATATATATTTACTCACTATAAAGTCGTATTGTACCATCAGTTTCACCTCGTGGATTCTTCGCAACACACTTGTACGTTCCATAATCACTGTGCTGTATATTGTTGATTGTTAAACGCATATGTGTCTTGTACGATGGTGAACCGATTATGTTCTCTGCGTGGTATTTCTTCGATTCATGTATCATTTGACCATCTTCACGAGTCCAATAATTCAGCGAGCTTGGATGGGCTTCGGTGAAGCATTCCAATGTGACGGAATACGCCAATGGGGCGCCGACCAGTTGATGGGGTATCCATAACATCGGTGTAACTGTAACACACAAGAGAGAGGAAAAAAATCATTCGCTTTATATGCGGTGTCAAAGTGTATAATATGTTTATATCGACTTTCTTTTTACTAGCATCACGTCCAGCATAGATCGAGAGGGAGCTTTAAGAAGGTGCTAGCTACAGCACCCCTCCGACAAGCTCCCTTCCGTAATACGTACGAAGAAAATGGCTAAATGTGCTTTCATTATAGCATGCAAAACAGCTGGGCTGTTAGAGGCAGCAGGAAGGTGTGTGTGTACGCGTTGGCGGTGTCGGTAGCAGGATCTGCGATGCCGGCGTATACGTACGTTGTTGTATACAGTAGTTTGGTGATATTTCACACTCTTGCGCGAAAATGGCACACTGAGCGACAGTCACACACAGTCTCACAGAGAACCGAGCTGTTTACATGATCATTTAGCCTTTGTAACCTCTTTAAATGCATAACATTCTCGAGCTTGATACTTACTACCGCACTTTCGGGAATTGCTTTTCCATTTTCAAGAGAAAATCAATTGCACTGTACAATTATTAATTTATTAAAAGAAATACAAAACTAGTATGGAATTTGGGATAGGTATGGTGTCTTTGCGGTATTAATTACTGATAAACAAGTATACTTGGTAGTTGTATGTAGATATTTACGGTTATTGGTATGTGCTGTATATCCTCCCTTACACCTTAGAGATTGATATCGAGATGTTAATTAAAATCAGCAAAATTTTACTATAGTTTGGAATGATTTAAACGTTTCTCTCGCTCTCTCTCAATTCGTTCATTTGAAAGCGAATATTCCAACATAGTAAGTTAAATTCGCATTTTAATCAATGTGTTTCAATTTGGATTGAAAGATGCTGAAGTCGATTTTGCTTTAAGTTAGAAAATCGTCCTGCTAGCTATTAAGTTGGAAAGTTGGACGATATGTTTTGTTATCTAGTTTAATGGTTCTAACGAACGTACATTAGATGGAAAATTGTGCTCAAGTTATGTAACATTATTTACGTTATTTTTTCTAAAGCTATTTTCAGTTCAATATTCGAAGAAGAAAGGCACATGCCTATACGTACATATATGTGTATGTATTATTTAGTTTGATGTTGTAAGACTATTAGGGATGCCTGAGCGTTATTCGTTCGTCAGGAGAGTGTAGTATAGAGAGACGTGACATTCTATTTAGCTATAAAGCTAGTTTACAGTGCATATTTTGATGTATTTCAAATACAACGTATGTATTCCATGCTGGAATTCATTAGAATTCAAAGAAAAGTACGCAACTGAACGGTACGTTCGCATCTATCGGAATACGAGATGAATGTTGACAAGTTTTAGAGTTAAAGCATAAGAAGGGAGATGCAAATTGTCTGTGTCTCTCATAACGGTAGTACATATAAGCGAAAATAGCTATAGTGATGTTATATATGTATATGTAATCGCACCGATGAAATGTCGCCTGTCGTATACTGTCTGCCTTTCTTAGATAAATACAAACACACTAAGATCAGGTCTAATGTAACATTTATATCCTGACAAGAAGAAACCACCGTACACACAAGGCTGTCTCCCTTTTTAAAAAAATACAACATTCTCTCTCCTGTGGTACACAAACGAATCACTATTTCTTGATAGTCTCTCTAAAGGCACCTAGAGATGTTTTCCATCTCATTCTCATTTTCTCGCCCAAGTTCAACCCCCCTATTGACAAGACGAATGTTAGTGATCTTTCTTCACTTCTATTTTAACTTCTATTCTCTTTTATGTATTCACACCCAAACCTATACTATTTTGCATTTTAACAATTTTAATAGCTATCAATCAGATTCAGATCTCAACTTCCTCATTTTCCTGCTAACGGCTCTGATTGTCATTCCTTTTCCCTTTTCCACATTTTTATACGCATATCAATTTAAACAATCTTTCGACAATTACAATAATAAACATTTTCCTCTTTGACCCCCCTTATAAGTAAAGTTCGCGAAAAAAACTCATTTTCGTTTCTGACACTATCGAAACAGATAATAAATTTACCCATTGTCAAATATATATTTCATTTTAAATAGAAAATATACTTTATTATGTAGGTATTATGGTAAATGTTAATTCGTGGTTGACTACTCAAATTGAATTTTGCTAATTTTCGGTTGAAGAGAACAAACCATGCAAATAATTAAGTATTCTACAAGTCCTTCAGTATTAACACTAACTAGCGACCATACACAACTATGCTCAGTTTTAACATGTACAAATGGGGCCTCTACATTAGCTGACCATTGTACATTGCAGTATATATAATTTCGCTTTAACCTAGCAGTGAACGGTTTACTATTGTAAACCTTGACAGTCCGAATTGCCAAATGGTTCCTGCTGCACAATGGATACTAATTCATGCTACTGACTGTACCGCAATTGTTGTACAAACAGAATAGATGTATACTGCAGGTGTATACGGTATAGGGAAAAAATCGAACAATAAAATTCATAATTTATCTAAAGGGTCGAAGTTGAAACAATTTTTTTTATTCGTTCGCGGGGAATCAGTGGCTAATTAACACCTTACAAACGTTTCTGTTTTTTTTTTGATGCATTAATGTAGAAACAGGGATAATATGTTGGAAATTATTTATGTAATTCATTTTACATAGGCAGTGCAACGGATTTTAATATACATACATATAATTTTATTTTATTTTTCCATAGCCGAAGGCACATTTATAAATATACATGATGTACAAAATTTTTGTATTAAACATCGCATAAAGGGAAACCGGAATTTCATTTACATATACCTAATGAACGGTCCAAGTAGCATTTATAACGGTAAAATTAAAAAAAGACTAGTTAATTGATTTTTTTCTGACTTTACTAAAAGTTAAAATTACGCTCTAGATGAAAAATTGCATCGCTTTATATGATTATCAGTAAAAACTATTAGTATAATTGTAGAGAGATGTCATATTCTTTTACAAGTTCTTGAAGCGTAAATTTTCTAATAAATGTAAGTGAGATATATACAACACAGTTGTAAATAATATTAAAAAGCTGTGCTTTTATGAGAGTCTAGCAGGTTTCATTAATAGTTTAACTTTGTTGAAAAATAATAATATAAACTTTTCATTACATTTAGGTGAGGAAAAAATTCTATACTTACAATCTACACTAACTTTAATCCGTTTACTGACTGTCGGCGGCACCCCATTACTTGCAATACAAAGATACGCACCCATATCCAATCTTGAGATTTTCGTTAGTTCCAAAGTTTCACCTTCCCACTCTGTAACTATATTAAAAATTTTCTAATTAAGTTAAAAGAGTTGAATTTACGTTACTAGATACTGTGATTACCTTGAAGTGTTTTATTAATTGTTATTTTCGAATTATCATCCCTTTTCCATTTAACATTCGGCTGTGGAAATCCGGTTGCTTTACAAGTCAAAGTTTCATTCGAACCTTCCCTTACAATCACATCACTGCTACTCAACGAATCATCAATATTTGGTGGAACTGTAAATAATACAAAAAAACCAATCAAACGGCTATTGCCAAAGTTTCGGTGTTTGTTTTTACTTTATAAACAAAAAGTTTCTCAAACAAATTCCCATTTGAGCTTTTTCTTTAAACTGTAATCAATCTTATAATAATAAATTTAACGATTTACAAGTTTATTGAGAAACGTACATGTATAATTTTTAATTACATTTAGAGAAAACGCTCACAACAGTGTCAGCAAGCCATCAAATTGCATCGAGGAAAACATATAAAGAAGGTAAGTACGTAGATGGGATATTTAAATTGAAGGAAATTTTTAGAAAAGTATATCAGAAACTGTTACTGCTAATGAGAATCACGTTTTAAGCATAACTTGAATAGACGAAGAGTGACAATTTTCTTCTCTCACAAACCACTTTAAGGAAATCAAATTAAATGAAACTTTCTTATATTTGTATTAAAATGTTATATAAAAATAGAAGAAGATGAGCCATAGAAGAAGAGTGTTTTCAGTTTGCTTGTTTGCTGATTAAACAAGTGTGAATTAAATGAAGTGAAAGTGTATATAGGTAAATCCATTGTTTATAATCGTCGATAATTCGAAACCGTAATCAGGAAACAGGTAATATATCTATAATAAAGTCTTTGATCTTCTCAGAGAACGGCTCCTTGCCGCCGTACCAGATGATCCGGAGTGGATTTTACGCCGTTATGATCGCCAAGTGTTAGAATAGAGAAAAGGTAACTAACCAGCTGTGCTAGTTTGTTGTCAATAGGATAGGGATGCGGGTAGACACGAAAACCCTTTCCCACTTTCCCAGATATTGCTGCTGTTGTCTTCTTTGCTTTAGGGATTTATACTGACACTTCCCGCATAATTTTCAAACGGACTAACGCTCTCGGAGAATGAATATATACTAAATTCTCCCAATATCTCTCCAGTCCAATGTAACAAATCACAATCTAAATATTAAAAATCCTCTCTCTTCCTTTCCAATCCCCAATAAATCCCAAACACATTCTGTTATTTCTGCTGTGTCTGTTGTATATGTACTTTTGATAAATAGATAATAAACTAGTGACATGTTCAATTTACTGGTGGTAAAACTTTAATTATCATCACCAAACTAATCATTCAACGTTTAGAAAACATTTTCTAATTAATTTATATTTACGTTTGTTAATTGTATCATCAATCATAACTTTGATTCGAAATAAAAGTTCATTTCCTCTAATCGTCCTTCCTCTGTATATACCTACTCATGTATACCTAATAAAAACACGCTGACTTGCTGACTAAACCTAAGTAGAAAACACGATATTATACTTAATTACAAACGGTTATTAAAATGTTAATGGTCCATTCAAGAAATAATATAATTTATTTACTAAAATCATAATAATAAAAGTTTGCCATAAGTTATGGTTTTAGTGGCCAATAATATTATGTAAGTAGTTGAGATAAATTTTACGCGGAATATAAAAGAGAGAAGTAATAAATTGTTGAAAACAACAAATAAAATGTACATGGGGTATATTTGGTACTTGTTTGTAAACGTGTATTAATTGCAGACATAATAAATAAGTGAGGCGTTGCCTATTACACCTTCACCCTTCACCGAATTATCGATAAATGCTGTGGATGCAAGCCATATAGCGGTAATCTATCTAGATTAGGTTTAAATATCAGGCACTAGTGTAATAATGCATTATTATCAAAGATAATATTAAATTTTGAACAGTTTTATTGGTCATTTATTGCATTTATCGAAATAATGATTGAGCATTGTCGGATGTCATGTAACCACAAACCCACCAGCCCAGCACACACACACACACAACGATACAGGGGGATGAACATGTGTGTGGTGAAACTTGCTAAATTATACGGTGTCATCGCGAATGGGAATTTAGTATGCAGAACACGTTTCAGATTAGCCGCGGTGGGCTACTGTACGTAGTCTTTTGAAGTTACTTGTACGAGTATAGGTGGAGAATATGCGACACCTCCATATTAAGACAGATTTACACCGTAACGATCATTAGAAATTACCAAGTCCTTACGGCAAACGATTTGTGAATCTAAAGTAAGAGAAGCATACTTGAAGCTATCTTTCATGCGGTGCCGAATTTACTCTGTTCAACTTTACGTAATTTATGTTCTAAGGATATATCTTAGTTCGTATTCTTTGATAAAAGTCTAGATTTTACATTTTCATTTACAAGTAAAACGCTACTATACATTATTTCAATTCCTATATATATATAATATTTTTCCCTTCATAATAAAAAATGTTAAATTCCTGCTGTATGACTTTAAATTGCTTCTTGGATGAGTTTTATTTACTTTATATGTTCCACTTTGAGAGAAATTTATGTAAATAAATTAAATTTCGAAAAAAATATTATTAGAATTGTTCTGCTGTATTGTAATAAATATCAAGTTTTCTTTTAAAAACAGTAATAACGAAACCTTTAAAGTTTCCTTAGATATAAACGAAACAAAACTACTAGTAAATATTGTAATTCTTTTGAAATGCATTGAATTGCAATAAAATGTATCAGGCTTTTTATTTTTACTACCGCATCATTTCGATAAAGAAATATGATAAAAAAGGCATACAATATAATCATAAATTTTTCTCATATCAATATCGAATCATTCAATTTGCATAATGTATTTATTTTATTGTATTTCTCCTGTTGTAATTTTATATATATATATAGCTACAGATTCACATATATATATATAAATCCCTATCCTCCTACATATTTTTCCTCGCCAATTCTTCCCCAATAAAAACACTTTCTTTATTGACCATCTACTAATGGAGTTAAATTTATATTGTAAACAGTTATAATGTTACAATTAAACTGTTTACGATAAGGAATTTCAATCCTCCCTCATATAAAGATTATTTCAGCTTAATTTCAGTTACATCTATATATAGAGCGTAATATTAAATGCACTTAGATTTAAATATCAATTAGAATTAGACTTTGCCTGATTGGACGATTAAACTAAAACGAATACCATTAAAATTGTTTCTGCATATATTGTTTGGTTTACTGATGCTCAATTGAAAGTATTTCCCAATCCCCCCAAACATTTAAGATTGTTTCTCTTTTTATATATAATATGTAGTTACTAATGCACTACTTAGTATGTGTGTTACGTAATATACCTCTAGTGAAATGAAACGAGAAATGTCTTACTTTTATCAGTAGAGAAATTCTTAATGAATTCTGGTAGTTAAAAAAGTTTGCAGCATCCGAACATTGAGTTTGCTGCAACGAATAATAATGCATGGCCTGAAGGCATGAGGGTCAAAGTTCATCTTCTAAACCACAAGGGCCTCCTGTCCTGCCACTAGGAGTCTCTTATACAGCCCTGCCCGAAAAACGAAGCGACCGACCGACAACCGGAATCACATGAATGGACTTCGAATTCTAAACAGTTAACCAATACCAATTCCATCGAAAATTGACACATTAATGACTTTTTTCCACCCTTATATTCTGTTTGTGTTCACTTTTAAATGAGCCACACACCAATTCTAATTCACGAATCAATTAATGCCGAAACAACACCGCCAAACATTAGTGCAATGCGCTTTAATTGACAATCACCCGGAGAAAATGTCTTTCATTCTTTGTGTGTATTTCTGTATATTGTGTAGCATTTTTTCCCTCACTCACATTCTAGTCAAGTGAAATGAATCACCTGTTATTAGGAAATGACCTAGAACTCAATTGGAAATTTCGGTTTCGACAATAGCTTATATTTGACCGCATTGGCGGGGTAGCTTAATGAAAGCATTCGACCCCCTAAGAAGAAATACGGCCGCAATCAAGTGGACCTTTAATGCGTCCAGAAAATTGTGAGGGACATCTCGCCTCGTTTCAATCCCACCCCCAGTTTTGGTCTTCCAATCAGTGAACAAACCAATTCTATTTAACACTGTTTCCGATTTTTATGATACGCCTAATAAATTTTTACAATTACTTCTACCAACTTGCCCAAAACTCACATAGCGCAGGATGAGAGACGAAAAGGGGCTACTTAGTTTAATCGTAGATAAAAAGTGAATTGCTTCCGTTTAATTTTGAATACGCACCTAACAATTAAATGTACTGTCATATAAATTCGCCAAGGGGTTCAATTTTAGTGTGTCGTATCTAGAAATCAGGGCCTTTGGTTTAGCTTCAAGATTAATTCATCCCCTCGTTTAACAAAGTCAACAATTATGTTACGTTCAGTAATTTGAATTTTTTTTTAACTTTTACTACAACGATGATCATTACTCATTTCCTCCTCTCTCTTTCTCTGGTTGTGTACTTTTTTCTAACCATTCCACCTTAACGTCAATTCATTCCACTTATACAGGCACACATAATTTCTATACACATTTTTTCTCTACCATTCGCTATACGTACATACATCCCCTCGTAAAATACATTTTCTTTATCTTTACACAATTTTAAACGGAAAATTAAAGGCATGCCTAGTTATTAAAATATGACGACATACCTAATCAGCAAAGGTAATAGCTTAATTTAATTATTTAGAAAATCAACATTTTACATGCTTGAAGAAATCTTATTTCACTGCCGCTTGCCTCGGTATATATACATATATTCGCTGAAAGTTTTGCATTGAAAATTACAAGTTTACTTACTAATTTTAAATGGGAGCATCTTCCTTCACTCCCATGACAAAAACGCACTCCTCATTTAATCGCACTAATTTCGAATGAAAAAAAAATGCGAACGAGATTAAATGAAACTAGTGAATTTCCTCAATCGATACACACGGCGAGGGGGGAAAAAATTAAAATAACTTAGAGTGCTTATAGAAATGAATTCAGTTTGCGACGAGGGTGAATGCGCGATGTGTGTATGTGTGTGCGAGAGCAAGGGGTAGCAAGGCGAATCGAATCGGGATTCCCCTAATGTAATAATGCTTTAATCTGTGTCCGCCCCAGATTTTCCACACAGCAGCTTGTGTATGCCAATGTCCGCTAGTGGAAAAACGCTTGTCTGAACGAACCCAGACATACGGTGTACTATCAATCATGAAAGTAATCAAGAAGTTCCAAACACACAGTTACAAGTGGTATAAATAATTCTTCACGATATTGTTTTAAAGAGGATTCCTTCGGTTTGGGAATTATTTTATCGTTAATATATACACACACATAGACAAAATGCGCGGCATTTTTATTGTGCATTTGCCACGTATAGCCGGGAAATGTGGTTGATTTTAATGTCGAACGACATATTACATTAAAATTGTGTTAAATTGTAGTTGTATTGTTGAAAAGGTTTTAACATAATGGTAATGATTTAGGAAGGGTTTGCAAACTAGCATCGCATTCGGTGTGGGGGATCGTTACTATTTCTGTCTGTGTAAGGTGAAGCCGTCGGTAAAGCCATTACCTGGTCAATTACATTGAATGGAATCGAGGTTTTGGAACTGGAGTTATAATTGAAATCTGTGGGATCGCTGAAATTCCCTTAAATCTAGTAATTGTCAGCCTTTGTGTGTATGTGTGCGAGTATGGGATCTGATAAAATACGCCCCTATTGTGAATACTAACCCACAATATATACGCATCGTAAGTACCGTACATATACGATATTAAATGGGGAAAAAATCACCTCATTTATTATTTATAAAAATAATGCCCGGTTCGACTATTCGATGGAGAGAAGCCTTTTGAAGGCCCCCCACACATCGCTCTTTATTCTCTATTATGTAATGTGTAAAAGTTAAATTAAACAATAGTAGAGAGGGATAAAAATAGATGATGAAAAATCCAACTTGGTCATTAAATAATGGAAGAGATGCGGAACTAGAACTAATTATTAAAATCTGGAATTAATACTGACTTAATGACGATTGTTCGGGAACAAGTGGATGAAGTGAGAAATACTTGTAAAGTCAAACAAGAGTGGCCACAAATGGTTTTATTTGTATAAACAAACTTGAATTGTTCCGCAAAATGAACAACACTTCATGAATCCTTGATTTAACAAATTTAAATTTGTATTATAAGCGAAACTCTTATAGAGAGAAATTTTTAACTACGTCGAATATGTATGAAGAGGTGTAGTTGAGAATGTTTTTTGATACAAACTCTATTAATATTCATAAAGTAAATGCTTAAAAAAGAACTTTTTTAAAGTACGTCCATTTATTTTCATTTGAACCGTTGATCTTGTACTAAAGAAACGGTCAAAAAGGCTATTGTGTTTCAAGATATTTCCATTTTAGTTTAAGAAAAATTTTAGATGAGTTTAGCAAAAGTATTATGAGGTAATATTATATTTATACGTACATGAACTTTTATAGAGTAGAGTAGAAATTTCTTGTATTCTTTAATTTCACATGAATGAATTTCAACTTTTTTTCTAAGCGTTTTTAAACAAAACTCTAAATTACATTTCATGAATAATTTTATTATATAATAACTTATCCGTGAAAGATTGCGAAAAAGACGATGGAAATTCTTACATACCTATATAAGGGTAAAAAAATGTAAAGTAAGAAAATTGAATTAAAAAAAAAAGAGAAATGTCTTTATGCATATAGAAAATTAAATATAATATCATCTGCAATTTGCATGAGTATTTACGTTTATACTTGAAAAATGCTGTTTCATATTATATGTATTAACACAATGTTAAATAAACAATTTTATGAACACCTTTCTCGCTTCATTTTCTCTCGCTGTGGATGTGTGTGTTTATAATAAGTTTTGTTCTTCATCTCCATTTAGGGAAAATAGATGAAAAGTTTTTAACTAGAATTCGGGTCAAGTTAAAAGTATGAACGATAGATATTTTGCATATGCACGTTGAAAATCCTTTAAATTCCTGTTTGGAAAACTTCATTTTCCTTTTATTGGATTTGTTTTCTTTTTCTATTCACTTTATTTTTTGTTAAACGAAATTCATAAGGCCCAATAATATAATATATGTTATAAAAAGATGGCAAATTCTTTATTATTTCTATTAAGAACCTTTGGGAGGCAATAAACTGTGACGCAAGAATTGAAATAAGAATCAGGCATAACATCAATGTCTTGATGTTGAAAAATTATAAATTCGATTATAGGAAACGAGAGTTGTTGTCCTTTACAAAGGACATTTGGCGCATGTATATGATACCGTAAATTTTCTTCTTATATTTTTGTTGTTTTAAAAAAAGACCTTATATAAATTCCTTATACGTCTCTAATCAAATTTTATTAGAAATAAAACGAAAGAATATGTTACATACATGATTTTATTATATTTTTTTGTATTCATAGCAACGTTTCGACTGTTTACATGTATTTGTATTAAAGAAATTGTAATCAATAAAACGTGATCTTTTTATAAAAGCTCAA
Source organism: Silvanus unidentatus (assembly GCA_963930825.1). NCBI lineage: Eukaryota > Metazoa > Arthropoda > Insecta > Coleoptera > Silvanidae > Silvanus > Silvanus unidentatus. Next base: position 1,469,865 of record OZ005763.1, read on the forward strand.
AGTCGAATTTACTTATTTTAATTAAATATGTAAGCTGCTGTGTGGGTGTGTGTTGTATGATATTTTGTGTAACAGTTTGTTGCAAAAGAGAGAAATTCCTTATGGTTTTTAAGAAAATCAATTACAAAGCGTACGCAATAATAATTAAAGTGATGAGATTGCAAACGCTTTAAGAAAACCTCACTTTTAGGGGCGCGTTAAAACTAAAACAATCCTCACAAATTATAAGTTAGAAACATTAATTTCTTAATTAACAACTGTGACCTCATAAGTTATTGTTCATCTGTTACTTCAGATCCCCTTAGACAAAAAGATGAGACTTGCCGCATTCAGCGTAATTAATTGTAATACTTTTGACAATGCAACCGAGATTATACAATCGTTACAGTTCAACTTTGTTGGAGAAAATGTGCGACAAATTTGTACCTGAACCATTTACAATACACACAAATATACTATCTATCTTTCTCGAGCACAAACAACGTTCGCTTTACATAAACAAGGATCAACGATGACTAATTTGCTAAAGAGACAAGGCATATAACCAGAAAAAAAGGAAGCCGGGACCGTACGACAACAAGTAAAATGAAGAAAGACAAGCTTGCTAAAGATTTGTTGTCTGAATTAGGCACTCTACACAGTTTTATTTTGCAAGTTTATCTCAAGTGTCGTAATAAAAGTAATTTTCTTGTCTTATGTTCTTTCAAAACGACGTTGAAACATTTGAAAGAATTTATTCTAGCAAAATTGCTTCTAAATCTATAGCTTTTAACACATTTATTACTACTAAGTCTTTTATGTTATTTAACAAACAACAATTTTATAACAAGACCTCTTTTTTATTATGCAACTTTAGCTTAGCTTTTTTTATTTATTATTATCTTTTATTATATTTTTTTATTCGTTATTCTTCCTCTCACTGCATGGTATACACACAGCACTGCTCTGCTCTTTATTCATTTTTAAATTCTATACATTTTTTCCCTTTCATTTATACAAATAAAATTACAAACAATAATAATTAAATTTGCTTGAGAAAGAGAAAAGAGGACGGATGATTAATCTTATAGCTTGTTTTCTTGACATGATATAAAAATTCAAAAATTTTTTAATAAAAACTATTCAGTTGAAGAGAAATAAAGAGGAGAAAAATAATAATAATAAAAAATTATCCTCTCCCACCCCATTCTTAATGGATTCTTTTTTATTTTCCTAAACCACAATGATGACCAAATAAATTAATTTCTCACCATTTTCCTGTGGTGTTCCTTCAAAGATTTTCTATTGTTCCAATAAATCCCATTTAAACACTATTGCTTTTATCTCTACTAATTAAAGGAGAATACCCAGTGAAGGTGTTTTGTTTAATATAAATTGTATTTTTCGTTATAATAATAGTTGTTTTTACTCAGTTTGATAATGAAACATGTCGGTCAATTAAAAAACAATGCTCTGAATAACGCAGCAGCATTCGAACATACGAGAAAAGTGTAACACACATTTAGCGCAAAAAAATAAAATTTTTAAACATGTGTTTGTAAATCGTTTATTGTTTGAGTGAATTTGATTATAAATTTAATTTCCTTTCAAAACAACTTCCAATTACAAATAGTAAATGAACTTACCAACAACATGCAGGTACCCAAATTGGGTTTTTGCTGTGACAGTATTGATTTGGCACATATATCGTCCTTTGTCCTCTTCTTGAACATTACTAATATGCAAGAACCACGTCCTGTGTTTGTCATGTGTAACACTAATACGGGGATTTCTAGTTATTACATGATTGTGCACTGTTAATATAGCTGATTGCTCGAAATGCATCCAGGCTACCTGAAAAACGAGAAGAAATTGTTTTTATACAAAGAAGAAACAGAAATATTTTTTTGTAAAACAAACAAAACCGTTAATTTCAAATTCAATTTCATGTATAACATTGAATATCAAATTCACCCTCTCTTCAATTTAAAGAATATCATATTTTTCAACTAAAATAAACGTTTATATGTTTATATAACGAGATTTAGGTAAAATATTAATAATTTTATAATGAGTTTTTACTTGTTAATATTTCAATTCAAAGAAAATTACCACATTTTTATTTAATATGACTTTTATTTATCTTTATGAAATTTTATATACGTATACAATTTTGAGCAGAACATTTGAGAATATTTTTAATATTGAAAAGTCAATCAATGCATTCACTTTAAAACAAAACCACTAAAATATTTATGAAAATAAGAGAAGGCAATTTTCTTTTCACAGATAAATAGACCGTGAATTATGTAAATGACCTCTAAGATAATAAATATTTTACAAGGTACATATTCTATCTTTGTGTTTTTTAATCCATTTTATTCAGTACATTGTCTTTAATTTTTCCCTCATATAGCAAACTAGCGACATAAAGTTTTTTTAATACATTTTTCTACATGTTATTGTTCTACAATCGTATTTTTATTCTTAACTTTTATCGTGCTTTTTATGGTTTTTTAGAATGTCCTCTATTAAATGGCCAACAGCAATACGCCAACATAACTTACATTGAGGGGAAAAAATGTCAATTTCATTTAATTACACAATAAAAATAGTTACATACAAATAATCAAGCATCGTTTTTGCTTTTGTAAACACAAATATACCCATTCATTATTTTATATATTTTTTTAAAAGTCTTTACTCACTTGTCGGTAGAAAATAAAATTTACAATGCGCTGCTATTTCCCCCCTTGTTATGTAAATTGAAATTGTATTTTGCAGATATTTAGAGCATACGCTAAGAGTATGTTCAGAAAGCAATATCTTAAATTTTCTCATTACTAGCCTTGTCAAAATTGCACTATATTACAAATAAAGACAATCAAATAACAAATTAGTATTTAAGTCACAAAGAAATTTGATACAATTTTTCCTTTTCTCTCTTATTTATTATAATTAACCAATGTTGGAACTCCTTAATTAGGTATAACGTTCATATTGTTTTTCCCAATACACGTAAACTAATTATTCGATACATGACTGAACAATTTAAAAATCCATTATAGCAACAAATTCAATTTGAATTTATTATAATGACGATTTGGGATTTTTTAATAGACATAATTGACACCGCGGAAATTGAAATAGTTTTCATGCTAGTGGAAAAATGTAACATTTTTCAAAAAATTTGGTTAAACATTTTTTTCACAATATCACCGAGTGTCTTGTGGCCATTGCACCGATTTACATCATTTATTGGATGATGTCGAACGTGATCCCTTTCCAGGTGTTCGTATACGTCACAATAATTGGCTTTCATGTTAATGCGAAACAGGATAGTCCCCAGCTGGAACGGATCTGGTCCAATATTAAATAAACAGAATTTTTGACATTAATTTAATTAATACTGTAATAAGGTAAACAATAAAAATATCAGAAAAATAAAAGAAAATGTTATAAATATCTCAAAATAATGAAATCTAACAAACACATTTAATTAAAGTAAAAACGAAGTACTTTCGTCCGTTAATTAACCAAGCCATTTAAATATTTTCAATCAAGGCTTTGAATTTTTGTATTTCCTGCATCAACCGGACACTACCCCGCACTATAGGGGGTAGTTTTAATTGACACAATGACACACATTGACAAAATTGATTTTCTGCATTTCTACATGTCAGTTTTGTATTATATATGTGATTGGTCATTTATTTTCGACTTGGATTTTTTCAAAAAACACATCCATTACGACAAATAAAAAGTAAAATTATAGATTGTATTCACGAATCAATTTCAGAGTACTCGAAATTAGAAAATTCTTGCAATGTGTATTGAACGTTTTCATACATCTATTCAAAATATTTCGCAGTATGAGAGACATGTGTGGATGGGTAACAGACTTCCCTTAAACAAACTAGATCCATTGATAAAACATTGAATTATGCTTACGGCTAAAAAAGGATAAATTGAAAATTAATATGTAGGTATAATTTTCCAAACGGTCAGTTTGAGCAGAATTTATTATATGACTAATATTCAACAGGTTTATGTTATTGTGTTTTAACAATAAATTTTTATTAAAGTTCTCTTTCAGTTTAAAATTTAATAATTTCACCAGTATTTACATATACCGCTCTTGATAACAATTAATTATATACAAAATAGCTACTATAAATGGTAATAGCACAACGATTGATTAAAATTATTTCAATCAAACTCTGTTTTCAGTTTGCAAAAAAAATGCTGAACGTTTTAATAAAGCTCAGTTTTTGCCACAATCGGCTTAGAGGTATTAATTTATATTTTTGAATTTCTGATTTTATAATATTAATAAAACTTCTTTGACGCATTTTCAGCATACTGTTAATTAAAAATATCAGTTGACGAGATTCATTAAAAAAATCTGTTTGCTATTAAAAAACACTGTTGTATACAACAGAGAGAATAGTAAGTTATTGATTTCCATTTCCTGATTTGATTCTTATCCGAATTATACATCTCTCTCCGTGTATGTATGAATAACAATAGCACAACCAGGACCAATCCTTTTTTTCATAATCGAACTAATCGTATTATTATACACTAAGTCCAACAAAAAAAATTGTTATTATGTTTGTGTGATGTTCACTAAACAATATTTATTTGCGGAAAAAATTATGTGCTAGGGATATTCTTTTGACAAATGATAACTTGGGCGAAAAATAAAAGGAGTTTTGGTACTTTTGAATCCCACACTTCGTACTATAAGCCTATGAATAATTTCCACATTTCATGTCTCAAATTTCTTTATCTCTTTTGCTCTTTTGCTATACGACTCTAAAGCCACACAAGTATTTTATTCATTTTACACAACGTCGAACTGAGGAGAGGAAGAGACACTACAAGATTTATATATAACTTGTAGAATATTTTTTAAATAAAAATAACGAGCCAGTGATATGGTGAAGTGCGCCTCTCAAAATTCTAGTTAGGGGGAGAAGAAAATCTGTATGCATGCATTTTGGCTACTAGGCACTTATTAAAGACGTCCAAATAATACTAAACGAAATATGTTTATGTAAAGACTTGAAATTAGTGGCTTTTGCTTGTAGATGTAATTTATAGATCATAACGCATGTAGAATAACTAATTAAAATTTTGAGTTAAAGCACAAGGAAACATGGATTTTGGCATATGCCGCAATCAGGGCTAACCACATTATAAACAGCCGGTGTAAGGCTATAACACAGCATTCGGCCCGTCTCTCCCCGGTTAAAGCAACCGGTCTGTCAGTAAATTCCTAAAAGAATGTATATATTTATTTGCTCGTTAAAACAAATAAAAATCCTATTACAAAAGAAATTCCTATAATATAGAATGCAAAGAGAGAGAGAGAGAAAAAGCAGCATGCAGAGAGTGTGTGTTGAGGGGATGTGAAAAAGTTCTAATTAATAACCGCTCTTTTTTCCATCTTTTATATGTATTATGTAAAATTGCCGCCACCCCTCTTGTATGAGAACATGCTATAAACACGCTCATCATTCCCCCAATAAAAAACCATTGAAGTTTCCGTGATGAGACAAGTTTGTGTGTGTGTGTGTGTGTGTGTGTGTGTGTGTAGTGGTGGCGGTGGCCGCTTTTTACCGTCACCGTCCAAGCTACTAACACACAAGCTGTTCGACCACCGAAACCTTGTCGTCACACAAAACATTTTCACAGTTTTTATATGCAATTTCTAAGACGAAATTCCAGATCGGAGTGGTATCGATTTCCGGTTTGCCAGACGTTTTAACCCTCCCAGTAGTACTCGACGAAAGGAAGCCCCAATGATATATAAAGACTTTTCTTCTAATTGTACCCACTCGAAGTTAAAACTAAATCGAATCTCCTGCACTATTCTCTACCACCTTCTCTCCATCTCACCCCTTATTGCCACTTCCCTTTTGTTTATAACACCGCGAAAAACAAAATGCTATTATGCAATCAACCTAATGTACTCATTATTATTCATTTTCATACACTTATGTTAAACTACAAATCGTTCAATTTCATTTACAAATATAATACTAGTAAATTCAAATTTGGAACCATTAAAACTTGTTTACAGTGGCGAAAGCTTGTGTGGAAGATTTGTTTTTGGCAACCGGGGAAAAAACGCCCTCTCTCTCTCACTCGCTATATATATAACTTGTTGACAATATTTTGATGTAAAAAAATTTATTGGACTTGTGTATAATCTGAAAGTGCGTCTGAAATTCAGATCGTTCCAAAGTGGTTGGAAAAGGAAAAACTATGTATCTATAGATATATATATATACATATATGTATGTATGCATAATATAGTTAATATGTGGCATATAAATCGGATCGATAATGCGTTAACTACATACTGACAAAATAACAACTCTGTCTGATTAGCTGGCGGCAGGATTGCTCTCAGTTGTCGGAGCCTCGGCGCAACGCCAGGAAAAACAAAGCTTCCTCTTGCGCTTCGGCTGAGTGTGTAAACGTGGGATAAGTGGTAAACAAGGTAGTAAATTTCCCTGTACGGTTTGAAGACGCGACGGTCGGGATCGCTGCCCTTTTACCGCGTTATATCCTAGTAGAGTAGGAGCAGGGCAACTGAAACTGTCCCACCGCACAAAACACACATCAATACCGACAGTAATCAGTTAAACAATGTTTTATATTACTCTCGTTTCTCTTATATATGTATGGTGAATGGAAATTGTTCCGTAATTTATTCGACATTAAGATTTTTTCTTTATTTATGTGCTAGTATATTTCTCGTTTTTGTGTTCTCCTGATATTCAGGAGAAAAGTAAAAAAACGTCAAATGGAAAAGTTACGAAACACATTTTTGAATAATTGATTTTATTTCAATATTGTCAAAGTTTTCCAGAAAATGGGGGGAACCTATAAGTCAACATGTTTTATAGTTTTAATATTCCCTATATATTAGAATGTGGATATGCATGGTGTGTTTTGATAGTTCTAAATTGAATTTAGATAAAAGTCTCTACTTTAAGGTATAAATAATTATAAATGATTTGGTTTTTACGTTAAATGACACCGGCAATAGCATAGAGAGCAAGTTATCGACAGATGATAAATTGTGTAGAATATAAGTTATTTTTAATCTGTCTTTTATATTGGCAGTGTATTGTCTGTCTGTTAGGGCTGTAATGGAAAAAGTTCGTCCAGCTATGATTTAAAACTTGCATGTATTATGAACTTTGAACGTTATACAAAAGGCGTTTTTCCTAGTCACGAAAAAAAAGATATGGGAGACGAGAGACGAAAAGTATGAGATGTTACGAATTATTGAGAAACTCTCTCGTTAAATTTAATGCCACCACACAAAAGTTATTAATGACATTGCCGCCTCCTCCCTTTTATACAATAAAATTTTATTATAAAAGTATAATTACTCTAATGTGTTTTTATTAGCTATTAGAATTGTTAATTAATCAATTTACTATTCTATTTTAAAATCTATCGCAATTTTCAATAGAGTTATATGGAAATTTGAAAATGTAGTTTCTCTTTCCCTTCTATATACATTTCTTATAGAAATTACAGCGCGTAAAGAAAAACGAGAAAATATTCCTGGATTATTCCAATATCCAATTCCCCTTGTAAAACCAATCAGGTCAACTGACTGACTGACTGACTGACTGCTTGCTCTTGCTTGCTTTCTCCCTAGCCTTTTTTCTCTCCAGTCTCCCCACCGACCGATTCACCCTCTTCCACGCTGATTAAGAATTTGATCATACAACGATATTTCGGGAAAAGTTCAACTAAATTATACTTCATAGATTTTATGTATAATATTATGGATTTTACGATATTTTCATTGCTGTGCACTAAAAATCTGCATTCCCTTTTCCCCAACATTCCCGATCTATATTTATAAATAAATCCATTAACTGTGTAGTTATAATAATAAATTCCGTCACCAAGTAATTAATTGAAATTGATAATAATAATGGCACATTGAAAAGTAGCACAGTTTCATATGATGAGATTTATGTTATTATTAGAAGCTGGGCGGCTCGGGACCGGTTTGAAAACAGCTCTAAATAAAGTTAATAAAATGAAAAAAAATTTCAACAATAAACTGCTGTAAAGCAAAGGCAAGTGGTGTAGTTTTGAATGTGTTATAGAAGCACTTTAACCAAACACGTCATATGTGATTTATTGAATGGAGTTCGTTAAAAGTGTAGAGCGTGCAAGATAAATAATAAAACGCAACTATATGTATACCTACTATAACAGGATATAAAGTACAATGTACAGATACAAAAGTGAAAAAATTTCTACATGCTAGCTGGGGAAAATCAGCTTACAATGCGCGAATTCGAAATACTAATAATAAAAAAATTGAGTTTATGTAATAAAGATAATGAAGAAAGTAAAGAGAGGACGATAAAAATAATATGAGTGGAGGCTTTTAAAACTTGAATGAGAACAAATAAAAATCACGAGCATTTTATGAAGTGTGATGAGTGAAAAGCAATTGGTGTAAAGGAGTTCATAATGCAGTAGGCAGTATAACAGTTAGACAAGAAGGTCCCCAGAGCGATATACGTAATGGGTCTGGTGTGCGGGGCATCATCTAAATACAAGTGGCCACCACTAGTGGGATGCTAATGCTAATGTCTGCCACACAAGCCACCACCACCACCACAACCATAGATGTGCCACCCTCAAACTATGACAGGAAAAAAGGGAGAGATGGGAGAGAGAACACAGAGACGGGAACACAAAATCAACGGTCGAGAAAATGAGGTTGGGATGCTCTGGAGCGAATAATGGAAGATGTTGTGCGTCCCCCGGTTGACGGTCGCCATCCAACTATTTGTATACTATGTTCACTTTTCTTTTAGATCAATCGACAAAACAAAAAAAATATATAGGTATATAGGGCTTCCGTTCATTTTCTAGGTGGCTCTCTTCTTTCGTCCCATCAGACTTTATTTACTCAAACGCACTTAATGAACTGCTAACAGAACTCAAAAAAAATAAACCAAATTTCCAACAATCCACTGAATTATGGACTGGAACATTTTTTCCTCCAACCTTGTACCTTGCTTTATATATATATATATGTATTATAATCCTTGTGATATAGATAGAAGAGAAATAGTGAAGTTTAGAGGGGAATTCTTGATTACAGCTCCGATATTATTAGATTATAAAGCCCCTAGCAAGGTCCGCCGCTCGTTCGGCTTACCGGTATCTGTTAAACCTCTCTAGCATCAATAACAAATACGGTTTGTTGCGACAGATTTAAATTAAATGTGTAAACTTTCTTGATTTTGAATGGTTTATACACTCCTTGTTGATTAGCTTTTCAACAACTTTATATTACAGTATTTTGAAAACTCTCTCTATATATTCAGCTGAATTTCTACATACCCACCCAGCAACACAAGAGGAGAACTGACGAACACCGTTTCTCTTTCCCATCAGCAAATTAAAAATTTATTTAAGAGGTACACACTTTTTCATTGCAACTTCTTCAACCCCTTTTTCCCTTTTTGATTTAGTTTATTGTTTTCTCACGTTGTGAACGTTTCGGATATAGGTAAAAAAAACTAGATAAAGTATCGATACAAAATGCGATACGGTTAAAGTAACGATCTATTCAGACAAGTTGAAAAGTGGTGCGAACCTTCCTCCAACTAGAGGGTGAAGGGAAATCTTACTACTTGTAGAACGACAATAGAGGGTGGCTGAAAAGTCATTCGCAGTTTAGAAAATAGCAAGCCACGTTTTGGGGCTTACCAAAGGGAATTTTACACTTTATACAGTGTAAACCTTGGAAAACCTACTTATTCACATGCGTGATTGAGTGAATGGAAAAAATAATAGTCTAGTAAAAGTTTATTTTTATAAGAAAATTTATAAGGATTTTCCCTGAGAGTTGGTTGTAAGAAAAAATGGACTTGAATTTCCCCTTTCGTATAAACTATATATATGTACTCGTATACAACAAGAAGGGAAATATGTATGTATATGTATTAAAGCGGAGGTATCTAACAGTAGATTATCTCGCTTTGGTGGAGGCAACGTTCCTGTTGGAAAAGCGGCGAGCTTTGATGGTTATTAATTGTTTTGGCATTGTTACGGGGGGAAAATACTAAAGGTGAAAATTTTGTAAACAAATCATTAATAATTATTAAATTTAAATAGAGCCAGTATAACAATAATTCGATTAATATGATATTAAATTTGTAAGAAATATACACAGTACAGACACATAGAGAAATGGGAATGTTTTGTGTTGGTGTGGAAATGTTCGAATAATATTCAGTCACATTTTCCTTGAAATAGTCATGACTTTATGGTAAGGATTTATACCACCGACAGGCGTCCCAAAGGTCTACTTTACAACTTTATTGACGCCTCAACTCACTAAACTTGTGTAAAAAGCCACCACGTTTGTTTAATGCCTTTTTATTGTTCATGAATTGTCAAGATGTAGTTTTATTTTATTATTTTCATTATCCACGCTATTAAATTGTTATTTATTTTACTTTCACATAATAACCACTCAATTACAGTTGACTGGTTTTATCGTTTTACTAGAAAATCGATCGATTTTACTTTTTTCTAACAAAATCGAAGTGATTGTCTGGATTGTTTAACGCTACTTTTTGAACAAACATTAAGTTTATTTGTTGTTGATACCAGGATTATTACCTTTACCTACAAATGCCAAATAAGGGGGAAATGTATAATAAATGTACATAGATATAAATGTACGTTTTAGAAACGTTCGTCGATTTTACATATAAGTAAAAGCCTCCCTTCTCTCTGTTTGCCAACCCCGACCATCTTTAATATATCTGGAAGATTACAAGGTAAGTCAATTTAACACGAATTTAAGTGTTTTATGAATAAGTACGTGAGAATTTCCAGATTCAAGAGGTCGATTACACAACCGAGCACATCAATTTATTGCAATATTGGTTAGAATCTATAAGTTATAATTATAATATGCAATGTTTATATTTCACGTTTATCGAAAGTAAAAAAAGTCACGTACAAAGTATAAGAATCTTATTAAAAAAGGATTGAAAAATAGAGAAGGGAATAAAAAGTGAATGATATATGAGCTGATGGGGAAGAGAGGAGCTCTAATTTAGTGTTATATCGTATAAGTTGCGACAAGGACAATACGGTGCATGATTGATTTGAATTCGTTTCTAGTAGTGGACATTAGATTTGAATGTAAAATTTTGTTAGTGGCTCTCGGTGTTGTCGTCTCTTCTGTCTTTTCTCGAACATTATATGCAATCATCTTACATCTCTTCGTCGGTTTTATACCCTGAAAACTTTTTTACCACTCAATTTTCTTTAGGCATGCCGGTCTCTCTTCTGACATTACTTTTTTAATACATCAAGCCGTCGTCTTTACTCGTAAAGAAATTGGACACTGTTTTTAGTAGAAAAGGTTTTACAGATATCTTTCGATTGAAGAGAGTTTTTCCTTCCTTTTTCCGTAACTGTAATAGCTGTCCGTATATTTTACGAATAAAAGACGTTTCATTTAATTTTCAGACACACGGGACAAGTCTGCTATGTATAATGTGCAAGGCTTTTACTCAAAAAAAATCTAAGAAAAATTCATTTAAAAACATTTTACATTTGGAAATTTTGTTTCATCACTGGATTTTCTATAGAGCTTTACTCTCATCTTATTCCTTTCCCTTACAGAGTCCCAACATTTTTTTAATCTACTTGCCTAGAAGTGGGTTGGCAACTTGTGTGAGTTTATAAACAAATTCTTTAACAATATGTTCGGATATATCTCAAAATTTAAAGATCAATTTAAGTTTGCAAAGTTTTTTCTCCAACTTTTGGGCAAGTCGATGAAATGAATTCGAATAAAATAAATAAAAACAAGTCAAACATCCTTTCCACATGCATACGTGGGCATAACATAAAGTATATGATTTTGGAATGGGAATATTCGAATATTATCCTGTATGTAATGTAAATGGAAATTGATGTGGGTATATAATGTAATATGAAAATTCACACAACACATTTAAATGTGTGACATATATATGATATGTTTTGCTTACCTTGTAAGTCCCTAGGTTCTTTACAGAACAAGCAAATCTGACATTTCGGCCTGCGGCTACTGTTACATTTTCGATAACGTCTGTGAATTCTGGCTCCTCTACCACCACTGCAACAACAATTCCAATTTTAATATGCTATTATCATCTCTATATAAGCTACAATTTAGCAAATAACGATTATTGCCATACGACTAATTATTCCAATCACCTAAAATTGTATTGCCCGTCTGTATTAATTCCGAAATTCAATTTTCAAATTTACTACAATTACGTTAGACACGACTCATACATTTTATATTATTAAAAGGGGGAATTATGTTTTAGTTTTAAATTAAAATACCTATATGTGATCAAATTTAAGTATAAGGTATGAGGTTTAAATTTGTTAGGATCTACGAAAACGGTGAATTCGTTTCGGTATTGATTTTTAGTTTGAAAAGCAATCCCATATGATGTCTATTGAACACTTTTAAAGCTAATGAGTACGGCAGATTGAAAGTATGGAAGTCACTGCATCTGCTCTCTTTAAGGACCAAAATGTAAGTAGGTAACTAGTTACTAACTTTATACATTCTATAGAAACATGTTCCAGTGAATTTTTCTATAGAAAAGAAAATCGACCTTGTGAGATTCGTGATGAAAAATAACAACATAAATCAGTCAATAATGGAAATCAATTTAATAATCGTTTTTTCGTCTTGTTTCTTTATCGTTGAATAAGTTCTTGAAAAATTCGCCCCCCATCATTCCCCTTCCAGCCATCAGCATTTCATTCTTTCTTCTTTTTTGAACATTTTTAGTATGCAGGTGTTTCAACATAAAAAATTCCGTATTTTGCGGAAGCGAACACTGATTAAAATTTGAAATTTTAAATACTAATACAGGTTTACGTTTTACGCATTTGAATGCAAAGTCCCCGCGGGCCAAAAGATGTAAAACAAAAGATCTACATAGTGAATAAGAGTTCAACCCACAAAACCAAAGTCTTCTCTCCACTTGTTGTAAAGCTTTTCTTGGCGTTCACACCCAGTTTCACTTCCAAAAGCTACAACATAATCCTAATTATCACATTTAGAAGGGAAATTTGCGTTCATAAATCTCTGTATTTTAAATTTCTCTTTTTTGTTAGTCGTCCTTTTTTCTATCGTACTTTCCGCCCCTTGCTCTATAGTCATCTCATCCCACTTATCATCTTATACCTATTCGCAATAAACGAATGAATTATAAAATAATATTTATTATTATCTATTACTCATTTTGCAACTCGAATTTCATTAGAACGTGTTATTTGAATAACTTGAGGATTAACTATATTTTATTTTGTGCTTTTGATGTTTAAAGCACAAGCAGACGTCAGTATAAATAAATAATTATGTTATAAAATACAAAACAATGCAGTAGTTTGAATATTTTCGAATGGAGAAAATTTAATATAATCAAGAAAACTAAATATGAACAACATAATATTTATTGTCAGTTTTCCAACTTTCTCTTGTAATGATTCTATAACAAGGGCGAAATTGTTGTCATTACAAGAAAACTATATTTACGCTTTAATTTCAACTGCTAAAAGAAAGCTTGTCATTTTCTCTTAGTCATAATGAAGTAATACGATCGTTTTTTAATGAATATTCATTCCATTTCCACTTTTCCACTTGACAACAACACAATTGTAAATAGAATAGCACACAGAACTGAATTAGGTACCTAATATATATTTGCCGTCTGTTGTTATTCTTTTGAAAGATTTCTTTTAACATGCATTTATAGATCTATATAATTATTTGATTAGAATAGGTACAATAAAAATGTCAATTTATCAAGAAATATTTTATTTTTATTTACGAAAATAATATTGTATTTGTATAGATATTGTTTATAAATAATAAATGTTTGTCATTAATTTGACAATGAGTAATGATAATATAATTGTTTTATTCTGCATAAGTATTTTATACCGAATATAAATCAAATATTGATTAATTCATTAAAGCTTAATATTCTGAAAAGCATAATTTTATTTTTATTACTATGACCATTTATTGTCATATGGCATTCAAGAACATATGTCTATACATACCTATACATAAAAGAAAAAGTGAACTACAAAATGAACAAATACAAAAGTTTTTTTTACATAAAAAAATATTCTGGTGCATGGACACTTCAAAGACTATCTATTTTTCTATAGTATTTTGGCTTGACGACTTTATATAACGTTGAATTGTTTATAAAAAGGGCCTGGTTTAATGAAAACTGTTTCAATTTGAGCACTAGTTGGCGGCTATTTGTAATGACCCCTGTGTTAAAGGTATGTGAATAATAATTTGAAACTAATTTTCAGCTTAGCATGAAAATTAATGAGCATGTTTTAAATGAAACATTGTATGTACATTTGCTATATGGGAAGTCGGTAATCCCATGAGAGTGACGTAAGGGCAGGCAATGAAAAGGTATATCAACAAAACGCAACTCGGGCAAATACACCATGCAAACCTCTTCATAATCAAGTAAGTTTCTCCCATTTATACACTATTTAGGCGAAAATTTATCGTTCCTACCATATAAAATGAAGGCAACACAATGGACAAAGTTCTTTGTGTGCGTCGCATTTAAAATTTACTACATTCAGTTCAAGTAAATTTCTACCTAAATAAGTAAACTTGTTATTGTTAACATTGAAAATGGGTAAATGAAGAAAAAAATCAAATTGTTCAACTCATTTTCTGTTAAAACTCGCTAGGCACCCACGTTAAATATTTTAAATTTTTATTCCTTTTCTCTTCGACCAAGCGAGGCTACGGGCTGAGGTGCTTCCTTCTCATATTCTATTCATTATTTTCGGTCGGTCGGGTGTATACGTGCTTAATATTAATCAATTTAAAGCCACTGTTTTTAAGCGAACAATAATAACCAATTGTAAACAGTCTAATATCTGTGTATTGACAATTTATGTACGTCTATGGTATGTTGTTTAAAACCGCACTGAGAAAAGTGCAGAGATTATTATAAAAAATATATGTATAAGGGGGAACCAGGAGCCACAATAGAGGAGCCAGAGAGCCTCTACTGGGAAAGGAAAACAATGCTTTAGGCCATTTACCAAAGAACAACTACTACGCATTTAAAATTATAATTTTACAACTTTTCAAACTAAACATAGAGAAAAAGTGCAATTTTTTTCAAGTCCTTTTAAGTTGTGTATTTATTTGTAAATGAATAAATTTCCAAGTATTACATGTTGCCCCATTTTTACTATAATAAGTAAGAAATGAAACGAAAATCTACACCCTTTATATGTACAATAAATACTGTAGAAAATGCCTTTATTAAATACGTGACTTTAGTATACTTTATCAAAGTATTAGAAAGGACTAGTATAACAATGCGAGCGCACACAGCATAAGAGCAAGCGACGAAAAATTTCTCAAACCCAAACACACAAAACTACCCTTTAATAACTTTAACTATGTATTTGAAATTTGATCACGACTTTTTACTTAAAATGAATTACATATGTGTAAAAATCCATATATACACATCTATATGCACCTGTCAACGGATCGTGTGTGTGCTAGAGGAATCAACTTGAGAAAATTCCTACTCTACAGAATAATCTACCACGGAATCGGAAATTAAAATCGATTCGATGGCATCAAAAGGGGTTTCCGTCCTACAACTAGACTGCCTGCTGCTGCTTGTGTACTATCGTATTACTTGACTGGTTTCGCTTTGCTTTTGGCTGCCGATCTGTTCGCTTATAGTTTTCACAACCTCCTCTCACTATACGACGCCGAGGACGACGTCGACGACAGCATCGAGTGTAGTGTGTGCACCTCGCCACACCACCCCCAACACAACACCGAGCCCCAAATCGCATATGTGACAGTGAAACTTTGTTGTAATAAACGTCACAGTTGTTTACTCTGATATTTTATAAATCTTAAACGATCTGATAGCACAGATTTTCTCATATACAACTTTTCCTTTTTCCCCTATTCGCTTTATACAACGAAAATCTTTCCTTTATCGCTGTTATTTTATGGGAGTGGTTCACAAACTTCTACACACACATACTAACATAATACATACTAACCCCATCCAGGATGTATGCGAGTATTTTTGTGTCCGGATCATCAATCTAAATCTTTTAAATAATTTTTTACAAGAAAAAAATCAATTGAATCAAATTATAATAATCATTCAGGGTAACAATATTATGATTAGACGGAAATTCTTTAAATATCCACCCATAAAATGACAAACAATTTAGACAGCTGTTACAATTACTAGGTAAACAGTGGTAAGTTTTGGTGTATACAAGCCGAAGGGTGTCTTGTATTTGTGTTGGTGTGCCTATGCTAAACGCACAAATGGTCCTAATATAAGGGACGAGTGGAAGAGGAGCTTGTGGTGGTTTGTTGTGGTTTACGGTTGTGGAGATGGGATGGGAAAATGCGTGTGAATCCGAGACACTAGACTCTCGGTGTGGGTTTAGTTTAGTTGAGGGCGGTTAGTAATGCGGTACATTTTGATGGCAATGTTATCGTCGACGTTATTGTTACATTCTACCTCCTCATTGCGTACATATACCTCATTTTATGGGAATTGTTACATATGACAGACACACGACACACTTAATACTTCAATCACATACACACAATTCTAACAAATCTTAAGTTTTCCCTCACAGGATCATCAAGATTCTTTTTTATTATATGAGAATGATCCAGGAGAAACGCAGCGCACATCGTTCGATTACGTTTCAACTTGCCTTAAATATTTGTTCAACTAATTAATTTGTAACCGTATCTTTAGGCAATTATTAATTTAACTTTTGCTAATGTCAAAGTTAAGTGAAAATCATTATAACTGAGTGGAAAAGTATTTTGTTAAGTCATAATAAAGAGCTTAACAAACCATCTTTTTCAATGCAGAACGTGAAGAGAATGAAAATATTTTATGCCCGGAAGTTATTGTGTTTTTATTATAAAAAATATATGTAAAAAATATATATAAGTAGCAGCGATTTATTGGATCATGTTTTAAACACCAATTAACTAATAGCAGTTAAAAAAACAATAAATGTTTTGTGAGAAAGAAATGCTTCTGATTGACGCATTAATAAAACAATGAAATAAAAATTCTAATCAAATCTCCCTTTCAAAGTTTTTTTTATTGATGATGAATATGAAATATATAAAAAATACAAAAAATTCGCTATCAATGTCCGCTTAATTGTAGTATTAGTTGAATGAAGTAGATTACATTTAAGAGGATTCAGACTCAGTGAAAATAGCTTTGTTGGCAAGAAGCCGCCAACGAAAGCTCGCAACAGGTCGTCTCTACTCCTAACTGTCGACTACTAGGCGTTTAGCGTACGTCTTTTCTTTACTTGTCGAGTGGTATATTTTCCAGTATGGGGTGTTCCTGCTTACTACTATTCTCACACAATCTTAACACCCAACCAAGTGGGAGACATTCATTATTTCAATACAATAAGCTGCACCATTAAACAATTTTACAGATTACACACGTTAACACGGTTGCCTTCTGAACTCGTTCATTATTTCTGAAAGATTTAATGCAATATACTTAATGTGGGCGTGGACCTAAACCTACATAATATTTTCCCAGTGTGTGGAAAATCTGTTTCAATCGAGCTCATAGAAATCGGTCAAATTTTAAGTATTTATAGTAATAAACCGCAATCGAGGTGTTTGTGTCCCAATACAGTCATGGTGGATAAACCCCTTTATAAATAAGTAAATTGGAAATGCCAATAGGTAATTCTCGAAATTATGATTTTTTTCCAAGAAGTACCGCTTCAATTTTTCCGGGGATTTTAAGCCGAATTCGAAGAAATGAGAAACCCCCTTTAAATAAATTGGAAATGCCAATAAAATCGCTGTTTTTGTTTATTTTAGAGCAAATTAAACACGATTCTCATATAATTAGACTATTTGAATTATATATTGTGCGTTTTTACATAAAAATAAATTAAATTCTGTTAAAAGTTCTTCAACTTAAAAAGCGCAAATTGCGAATCTCAAAAGGCTTTTTTATTTTCTGATGATATAAAAGAACGTAGGATATGTATATCCGCCCCCGAAAAACATGAAATACCACATAATCCTGCAAAATATTTCAAATTATAAGGATTACAATCAGAGTTGGTTTACTTAGTCGACCTTATAAAAGATGATTCAATCATTGTTTCTTAAGAATCTCCATCATTATAATCGTTTAAAACGTATTTAGATTGTAATAAGTTTCTATTAAATTAGCGATGTAGCAATATGTTTACAACCAACTGTTCACTGATAATCGAATTAATTTTACTACTAATTACTATTTGAAAAAATAAATGAGCCTTTAAGCTCTACATAATGGAATAGGAGTGTAATAAATGGAATTGAT
Organism: Silvanus unidentatus; assembly: GCA_963930825.1. Classification (NCBI taxonomy): domain Eukaryota; kingdom Metazoa; phylum Arthropoda; class Insecta; order Coleoptera; family Silvanidae; genus Silvanus; species Silvanus unidentatus. The sequence goes on from OZ005763.1 coordinate 1,488,341, forward strand.
GTATTGGAAAATAGTGCTGAAAATAAACAAATGCATATGTTAATAAGAAAGAGTGAGTCTGTTAAAGAGACACATATACCTATATGTAAGTATGTATGTACATATAAGTAGGTATGTATATGTATGTAGATGTGGTGAAAGAGAGAAGAAATAAAAAATAATTCGGGTATATATGTAATGGGTACTTGTTTAGGAACGTGGAACTTTAAACGAAGTTAAGTAAACGTCGGCTTGAAGTTGGAAATAACACGGGAACGAAATAAGAATGACTGAACAAGGTCTGTAAAGAGGCGGTAACTTTCTTCTACTTGTTCAATTATGTAAATGTACTACTTCTTACAAAACCCCTCTCATTCACTAACAGGGTTCAGACTGTACAGCACACACACATAATATACCACAGAAGAAGAGAAGAAGCGAGAGTAGACATTTCTATATTGTTCAAGGGGGTGGTTGCTGGTGCTGCTGCTGGTTTCACAGAGAGTTAGGCTAGTACACCTTGAGCGATAGCGATATGGCAAAACGGATTTATGATAGCAATTACATACAATTCCCCCTTGAATCTTTCGCATAGAATCTACTTCATATAACACTATACTATTGTAGACTAATTCATATTCAAGATGAGTATGAATTATACATAAACGCATTATTCTAAAACTTTAGAAAATCGACTAGTGTCTCGGAAAATGATACATTCTAATTTTTCCATTTCTTTTTTGGTTTTTTTATTTTACGCTACATTAAAAATAATACTGAATGCAATTTTCCTATTATATACGGTTCATAATAACCCCTTTTAGTAATGCCATTATTATATATTGAAAAAATCATAATAAAACTCGATATTTCACTGCTGTTCCTGCTGAACATTCTTCTCTATATGTTCAGTTCGGCGTTGAACTTTTGGTTGGCGTGCTCATTTCCTGCTGTATGAGCGACTAGAATCAACAATGCACTTGAATTATATCACTTTAGTATCCGAAATAAGTTCCAATAGAAATAGAAAAAACTTATTTCAAACACTCGAAATCGTATTGTTAAATATTTTATGTACTCATTGTTAATTCCTCACAATTAGCAGCAACTATTGACATATAGATTTATAAATCGCTCTTATAAGCTGCTCCCTAATAAAACTAAAACTTTCATACAAGACAAATTTGTGGAAATTCTCCAAGATGAGAGAGCGCAATTAAACCCAGCACTAGTACAACGAAATGATTCCATAATGTGTCGGTGTTTAATTTATTTTATTTCATGTGAATGATTTTATAACATCGTATGTGTATATATAGTGAAGAAGCAGTTTTGAAAAAGCGATAGTTAGTGTGGTAGTGAGAAACTCTAACTGTACATACTAGTGGCAATAAGGTGTATAATTTTACATTTGATTTGCATGCCAGATGACTATGGATCACAAACATTTTGCTGCTGTATATGAAGTTACAACGTAGTTCGAAATACCATTAAATTTCTATGCATATGGAATGAAGAAGAATAGTCGAACGATAGTTAAATAAAGACTAAACGTGTTTTACAGCTTTTATTAAAATTTACACAACTTCTTTTACATATTCACCCGCCGTTCATATAATAACATTGAAAATGCATAATTTCTTCAATGATTATATTAATTGGTAAAAAGCTTTTTCTAATCCCTTTTCAATATAGTTTACTCTCACAGCACTATAAGTACTCTACTTCTACCAAGTTCGAATGGAAACAGATGGTTACACACTCTCGCATGTTACAATATTCATTAACTGTGCGAGTTTTCCAAATTATCGCTATTAGATTAATCTGTCATCATGAAATTTGCCAAAATTTAATTACGGGCCTAATGTCCAAGCTGATATCAAATTCCTGAAGGTAGGTATATCAAGTTTCCCATAATACCCCCCTTCCGCCCTCATCCAAGCATATATCTACTCATCGATGATGAGCAATGAGCATTACAACACTTTCTTTAGTGTTTTTATTCGCCGCAATTTGTAATGGTCATCAATATTGCAATGTAACTAGTCGTTACCTACCCAACTCTGCACTTGTAACACGCTTTTATTTTTGCTTGCCGTTTTCATTTTCCCCTCGACGAACATAAAAGACTTGTGAAATATTCTGATTTGTATTTACAGTATTTTTAAGATAGAAAAATCCAATTTATATATTTATAAATCTCATCTGATCTGGGGTATCAAGAAGAAATTTGATCTTTGAAGATGGTGAGAAAAGGGATAGTATGTGCCGGCTATAATACATCTATATATATCATATATATACAGATATATATGTATTCTGTGTGTATTAAATTTAAATTCCGTCAGTCCTAATCTTATTTGCGATTTCCATATTTAAATTCAGCTGAGAAACGATGATGGTTCCGTAATTTCATATATGTTTTTGCCGAGATGTCATCCAGCGAATGAACACGTTACGGGTTAGGATGATTTTATCTGTCGGAATAAATTGCGAAACAAAAAAAATTATATATATATATGTATATACATGTATAGTGACTGTATATATCTATATACGTGTATTGTACGTAGGGAAAGAAAAGGCCAAGATAAAGTAACGCGCGGTACATCAAGTTTAAAAAGCACGTTCATTTAAAATGCCATGACGTTTAAAAGGCATACCCATCGCAAACGTAATGTTTATGTAGACAACCCCAATAAAATTGTCTTATGATAGTAATGTCTTTCTTTCAAGTTTTAGCAACGGTAGAGAATGAAAAAGTATGCTGACTTAACAATTCTTTCCAACTCGCTTCATAATCCCCAAAAGCATCGCTCGCGGTTTCGAGGTCGGCCAAGCGCAAAACACACACATACATACACTGTACACATATATAAATATAGAAATCATCCTTTTTAACTAAAAAAAAATCACCTAACACACACCTTTACACAAATTTGATTCATAAACCCACTTAACCATCCATAATTTCTTCTCATAGTCAAATAACTTGGAAGACTTTCCATCGAGAGCGACACATTTTTTCCTCATCCAGAACATTTTAACGTTCAGGAATAAAAAAACGAGACGAGAAAAAGAACGCTAAGAATAGAAAACATAACGATGAAATGATCACAAATGCTGTTATTACGTTTACAGTTTAAATCGAATTAATTCTTTTTTATTTTCCATTCACTTAGCTGCTACACATTTTTTTTTAATACCTTACTATTACAATAATAAAATGTGATAATATTAAGTGAAATTAAACAGCTGTGTAAATAACATTGAAATTATGCATTGGTTATGCAAAATTTCCATTTAAACACTTTAAGTCAACAAAACGTTTCCCGTGAAAATTGTTACTTTCATCCTGAACACACACCCACACGCAGAACACAGCATCCGCATCAGGAGCACCATACAATTTCTTCATGGGGAATATTTTATTGTTTTACACACAACTTTTCTTTCGAATCCATCCCGTATACACTTACAAATATATAATAAATTTTTAAATATCATAATACAAGAGCGTATAGAGGAAAAAGTCCGTTTATTAGAAATAGTATTTGTTGAGGCGGAAATGTATTGTTTTCGAAATGTATTCAATTCTAATGTATACACATTTTGGGGGCATTTTGAAACGGTAAAAAAACAACAGGGCCCTTTGGTAGGGTTAGCGAATTTTTATTTGACCCCAAACCCACATAGACTATTTATATTCAAGAATAATGTCAAATATTGTATGTATATTAAAATATTGTATTGCCTTAACAAGACAAGTCGTTGAAAATTGTATGAAATTGAACCGTTAATGGACACCGTTGAAAATTTCAAAACATTCAACTGTCCAATGATTTCCTGTGTATAGTATTTCTATTGTGCCAAAATTCCACTTTGTTTTTAGTTAAATGACAATATTAAAGTTTCATTGTTTTGGTTCATATTTCCAACAATCATGGTTATTGAAATTACTAGTTTTATCGACAAAAAAACTGGGATAGATTTAAACTATCATTTTCTATGGTGTGTATTAGGGACAAGTTATAAAAAATGCTAGTCTCCTTTTTTTCCAACCGCACCGCATTACCCCTAATTATGATGATTTTCCGCTAAAGTTATAACAAACAAATTAAGCTGTTGGTAAATTGAAATGAAAATGTTCTCTAATCGATACCAACAATTTAATATACAAGTCAGCTGATGGTGTCATTTTATTGCCAAAACCAGCACGAAGCTCAGAGTACAAGCTTTATACTAAGCGGAAACGAGCAAAATATGTTGGATGCTTTCAGATGTTGTACAAAAGTTTTAATTAAGATTTAATTTTAAGCAATTAGCTACTTATTTAAAGCAAAGGTATACATATATACAGAGCATTTATGTAAAATGCAGCCTCAAAACTATTGCACATTGCATCCAACTGTCCACCACAAGTGTTCATCTGTTCCTGCATCCCATCATAATGATAATATTTACCAAAAAGAATTCACATTAGGAATATGTAATTGTATTAAATTAATAATCATATTTCAAAGCGTCGAAATAACTTTGAAAATCCGATGAGAGCAACAAACGGATCAGGTAGACGTGCCTCGTTAAAAAGAATCTCTTCAGTAGTCGATAATTATGTGTTGGAAAGCTATAGTTATGAAACAAGCCACCAAAATACACACAAGATAACATTTTCATGTGTCGTCACGGGGATGTACAACTATGGGGAGTACATTCCCTGTTTGTCTCTTTTTATCCCAATTTCAGACCTTTAGCGGTACAAAGTACACAACGTTAAAACATCACCTCTACCAAACATTCTGTTCGCGTAAGATGGAAGCCAAGCAAAACTCAGAACGTGACTTCGAATAAACTCCTGCTCAACAAATATTTGTTGCGCTTTCTGGATCTTTGTATATAAAGGTACCTGGCGTTTTGTTCTATGCTGCGGGAAGAAAACACATCCAATTTATAGCAATCATAATTACCAGCTAAATTAGAATAGAAAAACTAAACGATATTTTGCTGTTCAAGTGTAAAAAAAACAGTATTTTTCAAATTATTATATTAGGAGATTGGGAAACTATATGATAGCTGATTGTAAAACGATTTCATAACGAGTATAAAAATATCGATAACATGTAAATTGCAGACCAGGCCGGAATATGGAATGAATCAAATGAACGAGCCGGTTGGCAGGTTTATTGGCTTGAGGAGGAATATTGGGGGGTTAGTGATAAAATGGTTGTTCGTGGGAACAATGCTTTGGCCGTCAAGGGACTTGTACAATTCATGTTGTGGGTTAATTCTGCAACTTCTAAAATGCCACTCTCTCTCGTTGTGTCCCTACAAAACGCCACACCCTCATACCAGCCACCCCCAAACCCCACTTTCAGCCAACTCGCATTTATACCATTTACAAATCCTTGTCTCTTGTCGCATCCTTTAATTGTCGACCAGGTACTTAACTCATTTTGAAAGCTATTACTACTTCATTCATTATATTATCGCCGTCTATTTAAAATGGATGAAAACAATAACGTTGCGCTCGACTATTGTTTTGGCCACTATTAGTAAACATTTTCCCATTATATGTTACTCATTATTTCGCATAATTGAAGTTGTTGTTTTGTGGTTTGTATTGCTTTTTTTATTAAATTTACATTTTATATGGTAAATGTCTAATTTTCTTGTGTGAATAAATCAAAAAATATATTGGATTGATTGCTGCCGGTTATAAACGTGAAGTAAGTTATTATATCATTTGCTATCATAAATGATGAAAAATAAAAAAAAATGTGTATATGTGACAGTCCTGAAATGGAGGATAAAATGAATAGACGTGAGAAAAAGCTCCTTCCTACAAGAATCCCTTTTTACGAGACGTATAATTAATTATTAGAAAAATGTGTAACCTTCACATTCACAACTATAATACTGAGTTGCAGAATGTTGCAATCATCCGGGAACTTTTCCTAGATCTTCTCTTCTTTTCCTTCAAGTAGATTATTTATTTATAAAGTATAATGATCAATTAATGAATGCTAGCTAGAACAATCAAAAGGTACTGTTATTGTAATATTTATGTTGTGAACTGTTTATGTACAATAAAGGAGCACACTTTTTGAAAAGGCAAACAATAGCTATGGGTAACAGAGTATGTATTTTATAATTTATGGTTAAGGGCGAGGATGGTAATGGGAATGGTTAATTAATTCACTGACCAATTTGAATATGTTTGCTTTTCTAACATTCGCGTATTATTTGCTTGAATATTTTAAAACTGATCACAGTTCGTGTACCTACAAATAAATCAGTATTTCGGTTACGACTATGTTGTTATATTATATACACATACATATAAATAATGTTATCGAATCACAACGAAATGAAAGGTGAGGTGTGTTATTGTTTTAAAAGTTTGTTGAAAAATAATTTTTTTATAAACAATAGACATGAATTATATATGAATGATTTTAAAGAATAAAATGCTTTTTACTATACCACAATTAACTATAACGAGAATGCAACTCACTGTGCTCTGTAGAATTGACTCACGGTGAAAATGTTTTATATTTTCCAACAAAAACTTACTTCTATTTGGTCCTTTTATATTTCGGATTTAATTAAAACATTAAAATGAAATTTATTTCTTTTCTGTGTCTATAGTAACTCTTATATACAAGCATATGTAAAGTATAAGTATAAATGAAATTAAATAATATAATGTTGAAAAGGGAAAAAGAATAAGTGAACTTTATTAAAAGTTCTAGACTAGGTACACATACATATGTATGGTAAACTTGGTAAAATGTAATTGGTGAATTGTGAGTTTGTACGAAGGAGAAAGGAGCTTTTAAATAAACGCTCTAAATGGGACAAGTTCCGTCTTCGTTCTTACAGTCAACATTCCACATTAAAGGGAATATTTTCAAGAGTATTGCAGAATAGCCACAACTGCATGTCAATTAACGTGTCCTGTCAACTGTAAGACATTCCGTCGGTTAAATCAACGAAATACCTTAAGAAATTCCACTTGCAAAATTTATCATACTGATATATTTATTAGAGGTACTCGTAAGCGGTTGCACGTAATTCTTGTTTATCCTTGTTATTATTAATAATAAAATTTTTATTACACATCTCAATTGTCAATTTGTAGTTGATCAAACAATTTTAATTGAATGCATACATATTGTATGTACGTTATAGGTATTACAACCTATGTATGTTTGCTAGCTTCCTCATTACATACACAATTTCATTGTATATTACACAGTCAAATTACAAGGAATAGAATATTATTGTTTGTTCTATTGTAGTAACTTTGGCAGAACTAATTTATTTCATTAGAGGGTAGAATTTGTCATAAGCTAAAATAGAAATGCCACTGCGAAGTTATTGTCTTCTTTTGCTTTTCAAAACATATGCACAAAAACCAAAAAGATATGGAAAGAACATGCATATCTAGACAATTGTCTATTTTGTCACAGTTCAAAAGCAAAACTAAAGTGTTTGCTTGGGTGTTATTTGATATAGCATATATAAGTTGTGGGAAAAGTCTCATATAAATTACTGTATGTTTTTAAAGAGGGCAATAAATAATTCACAAATCCATTTTTATGTATGTGATTCAGTTAGAAAAAGCTCATACGTCAAAAGAAATAAAAGTTTCCTTTGTTCGGTTATATAGAAAAAGCGATGATTAAATTAGTGCATTTAACGAAATTGTTCCATTTTGGGAATCTTATAGGAGGAGAAGAGTCGGTATAAAACGTTGAACGTGATATTAGTAATAAGTTATGATTTTTTTATGGTTATTAGGCAATTTATTATAGATGATCAAGATGGAGACAGTATTTCTGTAAAGTGTAACTAGTAAGATGTTATCAATGTACAATAAATCAAGTTGTAGTCTACAAGAGCATTCAGATAAAGCCCATTGGAAGCTTCGCTTGAACCACCTTAGGCTATTTTCGCGTCTACTTGTCCCAACCGTACAATTTTATTTATGTCTTCACATTTTTCGAATCGTGTATATTTGTTGGTTGAATTAAGCCACTATTAAACGAAATCTTTCCCCTTTTCTCTACCACATACCCCCTATAACTTGTTTAGAAACATTACAACAAATTATTGAGACAAGATGAAATGATTTTTCTCTCCCTTGGCTCCTTTTTGTATTTTATTACTGCACTAATCGACCAAAGCAAAGAGCAAAGTTCCATGTTAATCGAGTTAATTAATTTATTTGTTTGTTGAATTTTTCTTTGTGGCTCCCCAACATACAAGTATAATTCAAACATGAACGTGGGGGCTGATCTCGTGATGGGTTTATTTCTCTGCTCTGATGCTGTGGTATGAGTAAGTTATTGAGTAAAACTAGAATAGTAACAATGTGAATGTGACATAATGTAAATCAGAACTGTATTTTGAATGGCAGACAGCATCAATATGACAGTAGATGTAGCATATCCACTTAGTTATTTGTTATGCATTCAACCCCAGATCTGAAGAGGTTACAATCCGAGATCTTCACACTTCCATAGTGGTATGACTTAGCTGCTGTTTGCATTATGTATTCCCTAAATCCTTCACCAGATGGTACGTATACACACCTAATATAAAAGGATTTACACAAACTTAAAAGAAATATAACACGTATTCTATATGAATATTCCAGCAACTTTCCACCTAACTAATCTACATATGTATGGTGTAGAGAGGGTGGATATGTATGTATAAACAGAGGAAAAAATAAATTGCAAATCAGAAAAACACGACCACACGATTCGTGCACTCTGTACACGAATAATAACAAAAATAGAGAAACTCATACTCACATATCAAATATCATTTATCAAAATTGTTAGAATTTTCCCAGAGAACGTGGACAGTGCAATAGTCATGAGGCTCATGACTAATGCGTCACCAGAGGCTGCCACACAATCCGTCACAGAGTCCCTCTTATTTTCTACAAAATGTGCATACGAAAAATATGTAAACACAGTGGAATATGTCTACAAACATAGAAAATTGTCCCTATCCTCACCCATACATGGAAAAGCCGTTTTGTTGTTGTGACTTGAAACAACTTCATTTCGCGGATATTGTAATTAAAACGACAATTATAGGTACAATTAAGCACTGTCACGATAGATTTTTTGTAAACACTTTTTCTGCTCTAATAAACAAACACAATAACATTGTAGTAAAGTGGCAGTCGCGCACGCGAGAGATAAAAAATCCTTCTCAATATGTAGAAGGAATATATCAATAAAATTCGGTCAGTAAACTTAATATTATTAATGTTGAAGAATACACATTTCGTTATAGATTCCATATAACTTGTTTGTGTCGTATACGGTTAAGTTTTTGAAGTTTACGGTAGTTTGAAAATTTCTATAAATCTTTTGATTTATAATATTGCTTACGTATATTTCTTATTGGAAACTTTCTAACACCTCCAATAAAATAGCCACTTAAGTCGGTGGATAATAAAAATGATCAATTTATACAATTGTACATAATTAGATAAGAGCAGCGATGTATATGGGCCACGTGTAAGTGGAATAATGAAACATTTTTCTGCAAAATCGTATATTCTGCGTGAGTATGAATGTGTACTATACACACATGCACAAATTATTGTACTAATGGGCCACCCAAAAATACATTACATCCACATTTGTAGCGAAACGTTGAGGCCTGACAGACATTATGGATGGTACATGCATTATTCGGGATTCCCCCCCTTTAACTCACCATACTACTACTAAACGTATTTAATTAATGATGCACAGATCGGAGGATCATTTTATACGACTTGTTTTTAATCCAGTTTGTTTAATGCGATTTTATCATTCGTGTAATTATTTTAAAAGGTTTGTTTATATCTTGTTTGTCGACACCATATTATTACATTCTCTAATTGCTTTTTGGCAAATTTTCAATGCTTACAATGCCAGAAAAACCGTGTACATCCACAATAACACACACAGGTGGGAAAAAAAATCAATTTTCCCCTCGCAAGTTACTTTTAATTAAGAACAAGTGTTCACTGTTCAGTTCATCGATTTCAGGAGAACACACAAGTTTTTCTCGAAAGAGCGCCTCCCCAAATTCCAATTGCCCAAATTAGCAATTTGCATTTAAATGATCAATTGTATTAATTTGATATTTCTGTGTATATGTCTGAATGTAGCCAATAATACTGTCCGTATATAAGCATAGATACAAATGTGAGGAACGATAAATAGGATAATTGACAATGGAAAATCCGGGCGAATTCTTACGGTGGATTTCATCGAAAATGCATCAGAGCAATATCGTCACACTTGGTGCTCCTCCCAATTTAATTACAACAAAAACAATATTATTTATATTTTATTGTATTTTTTAAACAGTTTCAATTTTCCATAAAAAAAAATCAACTTTCCAATATAAGCATTAAGTCAGTATATTTCGTTCCGAAAAAAAATGATGTAAAGGTGAGCGCATAAAAAAAGTAATCTAAAAAAGTATTTTTAATCTTTACTAGAAATTAAAATCGGTTTGTCGTCGTATAATTTGCAACAAGGGTCCTGTGTTCGGGGGGTGGCAAAAAATTATGTTCGTTAATACATAAATTTATTAGAGTGAGTTTATATAGCGAGAGAGCAGAGAGAGAGTATATTGGCGTGGTTTATATGGTTGGTTTTGGTGTGTTGTGTAGTGTTAACTGTTTAAAAATTCATAAGGGATAACGGGCGTTATCTGTGTAAAATCTGTCAACATTTTATTTTTCGGTATTTTCTTTTAATCTCGAATAATTTGTAACACATTTTCATGTTATATATGTATGAGATATAACTACTCACATCTTTTCACGCAGGATGAAAAATTCAACCGGTTTTAGTTACGAACACAAAATGAATGTAACGTAATGCATAACAAGTAGTTAGCTTGAAGGGTTAGTAAAGCTACCCTTGTTGAATTATAAACCCCCTTACCCTCTTCTTATACAACTATATACGCACCAACGTACGCAACATTTATTATAATATCAAATTATATTCAAGTGCGGAAAGAAGAGACGCGCTTCTCGCGGCCACAAAAAAAATTTATTAATACGATTTTATACATACATAATACATACAAGACTATACCTCTCCTGTGTACACATAATAATATGGAATTTATTTTTCCAACTAGTTTTAATTTATGCCGGTTAATTAATTCGTGACGAAGTGTATATGCGGGGGGGTCCCAAAAAGGGTGTATATTAATCCGTAATCTTCCATTGAAGGGATTAGAGCTTAACGCATTTTCTAATTAGTAAATAGGAGTAAAAACTATTTACGTGGCATAACTTATAAATAAAAGATGAAACAGCAAAATACTTAATCTACTATAACTTGTATCTTGTTTTAACGCATAAATTCTTTCCATTTGAATGGGAAAACATTGATACGAACACACGGAGAAAATATGATTAATTTACTAGTTTCATGTCAATTTTGCATTTAACTATTTCAACTAGGGGCGGATTAAACTAAATTAGAAGTGTAATTAGTATTGGCGTGGATATTCTGACCGCATATCAGGCCCATAATTCTGTTATGCAGGCTAGACAACAAATTAGGATTCTAGAAACTGGGATACAACACACACATATATAGGAATGGCCAGAAAAACGTTTATTGTATTGTATATAAAAAGAATGGATTAAATTTTATTATAAATTATTATTCGCACCTATATTGCAGTTTTTTCGATTGGTATACGCTCTAACAACGGAGCACAATAAAGGGAACGTAAAGGAAATTTGACAAGTTGACGCTACATTGAAATATATACAAACGAAAATGTTTTCTTTTCCTAAAGTATGGCTTAGGCACCTGCCTTTTACATACACATGGCCCTATTCTTCACATTCACGTCATATACTAGTGAGAAATTTACTTTTACGTTGAAAATTGTTAACGTTATATTATATTTTATTGTAATGTTCTCTTTAAGTCATATGTTAGCTGGAGTTGTTTTTCTATTTTTGGCAAAAGGTCAAAAGGGATTTTTTTATAGTAAAGTGCTTGTTTCGGCAGAGTTTTCCAACAAATTTAGTGTTTTTAACTTTTACAATAAAATTATTTTCAGTTCGAAATGTTTCCCCTCTTAAAATCAACTTGTTTTTTCATTAATAATGCAAAATATTTTCAGTGTAGAGAAAATTGAATAACGACATTCACTGCAGAATTTATTGCAAATATAAACATTTCAATTGAAAGAAATTCAAACTTTTCACATTTAACCGCCATAAAATATATCTCGCATATACACTCTTTCCGTCCAGTTGGACAAACAAAAATCTTGATCACCGTTTTGCAACTTCATTTATTACCTTCTAACCATCTAACCGATAGAATAAGGGACTGTGTACACCTTTTGATAATTAATTAACAATTGATCGACAATTTTACGAGGAAAATTCGTTTGATCGTCCAAACAGCCTTAAACAACCCAAGAACCCAAGATTATCATCCACTAGAATTGTTATAAGTATATATTAATTATTCAGTCCCGAAATTCATTGGATTGAATGCACAGTATATATTACAATACATAGTGAACTGTTTTAATCAGATGAGTGGATATTAAGTGCGTTTAGTGTGTAATGGATTTAGGTATTACACTAATCAAATCATACCATATACATCAATAATAGAGACACGTTTGAGCAATTACGTCGTGATAGTGAAGAAAGCAACAACAATAACACATTCCCACACATGTGAAAAACTGTGAAGAACAAATTACTATAAAAACACATCTAGAGGAAGGTCGTGCTTCGTACGGGTGTGTATGGTGAAAAAATGCGCAAATTTAAAATCATCCTTTAGGCTCTATGCCTAAAGTATTTACTAGTAGGTACAACGTTGCAATATCAACGATGATGGAAAGTATTTTATTTTTATTTCCAATCATGTTGGTTGCGTATCCATGTAATATGGTTTATTCGACAGCGTACCATGTTGGCTTAATTTCTGCCATCAGTCGACATTTTGCATTCACCTCGAAGGCAACACTGAAATTATTATTGAAAAAGGTCATCCAAACTTGTCTAATTTCATTTCATTCCAATTAATGCGAGCTTGAATAAGAAGCCCTTGGTACAGCAAAGCGGAAAAAAGAACATTCAAGTGTAACCCAGAAAAAAAGGGTGGAAAAACCGAGGCAGACTGATAAAAAATGAATTTATTTATTTGATAATGCATAATATCCTGCAGAAGATGATCTAAAGTAGTTGGTGGAAATTTTTTTCAGTGTTTTAGTGATACAACCTTTCATGCTGTATCAAGATTCGCCTCAAGCTATATAAGTGGTATATTAAATCTCACGACAACCATAGCCGTAATATCTGAGCGGCATTCTGTGGCTTGTTGTACAATATTAGCATTCATAGTCATAACCGTCTGTATTATAACAATGTTAATTAATTACAACCGCTACTAATTATAACAAGAGAATGATGCATTAACGCATCTGTCTTCTTTATCAATAGGCTCAACATTATCTGCTTATCAAATGCATTCTCATTCTATATCTATTTCGTATATACACACGGTTCAGTATTTAATACATTATTAGGTACTTCTATTTGCTAGAGTGGTGGAAAAATAACTGACCTTTAATGCATTACTCGACTCTCCCATATATTTTCATCCCCTTGTAAATACTTCAATTACACCATCAGCAATTAGAAAATATCCGATAAGTTTTTATAGAATGCAAACAGGAAATTCCGTTTTCCGTTTTATCTTGGCGGTAAATGGCAGCGGGTAATTAATGGTTTCCCTTTCAATAACCATGTAATTATATTAGGACAAGTCACACATACGAGAGAGTACCTACTAGTATTAAGCGCTTTTAATTCCCATACCTAATTTTTTCATTTCTATAAAAAAATAAATTATTATTATTTCATAAAAGCGCACTATTTTTACATCCAAATAGGCACTGACTGGTATGGATCATCAATCATTATAATACGTTATTATTTTCAGCGGAAAAATCTAACCGTACATTATAGAGAACAAAAAAAAACTTTTATTCGAAATGCACAAATTTATTTGGCATATAATAAAAATTTGCGAATTAATTGTGCCTATTATTCAATTACATATTTTATTCGCTAGTTAAGAGCAGACTTTATGAGTGAATGAATCATAAACTAGCATCTGTTTAACGGCTAAAGCCTCTCTCCCCACAAAAAAATATACCCTAAATATTACGCAAAGTTGAGTCGAGGCGGAAAAAAATAGTTACGCATTATGTAGTTAATTCCATGCCATTTGCTTTTTAATATAGTGCAAAATCAGTTTTATGTTATGTGATTTTATTTTTATTTCTGAAAGGAGAGCAGGAGGACGTGATATAAAATTATTCTCCTAGTTTAGTTCCTTGTTATATTTTTCCTCTCATTTGAACGGAAAAATTCACCGTAAAGTATGTTACGGTTAGAAAATACTGAAAACCGTTTCATGATTAAAGCAAAAAAAAAAATGCGAACAATTTTTGAGGGGCACCAGAAACTTTTCTGTTAAAATAATAACATCCCCGATAGTGAGGAAAAATCAATACATTTTTGGTGTTAAAATAAAACGGATACGAATACATAAAGAAGTTGCTAGTTTTCGGGGCGTTTGGCACTCTTTTTACTTTTCTTATATTTTTTAGCGGTGACGGCGTTCTCCTCGTACATATGTTGTTGTTATCAGGAAGGACTTTCGTGGCCACTAATGCTTTGGATCATTGGGATACAGGACCAAATGTTTTCGACCATGTGTCACCAAAACCGTCCCCGACGAGATCGCTCTCTCTATGGATGCTGTTATCTTTAAACGGCGTGCCAGTCACGTGCTGCCTTTCTGACAATAACAACTAGCTACACTCATTCTAACCGATACTTCTTAACCGACCCCCCACATCACATCATCTTCAATCATCTCGTCCACCCTTCACCGCCCCCCACACTCCCCTTACACACATAAGGATATTGATTATCGCCCGTATTCGTTTTATTTCTTAAACACCCATAACACACATTACACTGTCATTCTGATATATTCTTTCCTCTAGAGGAAAATGGTTCACCTCTTAACTCAATTAATCGCCCAATTGCGCGGTATAAAAATTTACAGCACTTCTTAAACTATTAAAGTGCTGTTGGAAATGCTCTCTTCTTATGTATTTTAGTATAATATTGAGAACCATTAATGTTCACAGTTCAATGGGGTCCAACAACGGCTAACCAGCGATAATAGGTTCCATCAGAGCGGATTTGTCCCGCGTGGACTACTCCATCTAAATCCTGGCGATATAACAATAAATCTTCTACACTATCTGTATCTGGCTCTAGTTCTAGCCTTTCCCCACTTGTCACTAATGCTCCGATCGTTTTCACATCTTTTAAGGTTTCTTACTTTACACTCTGCCTCAAAATGTACACATGTGGAGAATTTTCCAAATTCTAGACTGGATGCATGTTTTTAATCATGTAAACGCAATAAATAGAAGACGAAATTGCTAATAACCATGATTTAATAAAACTGGCACCCCCTGAATCCGTAAATAGAGCGTATTTGTTAAGTTTATGTATGTAAATCTATCCCTTGTGCACAGTCAGATGGCACATTTGGTTTGCTACATTAGTAAATGGGGGTGAAATATTTAGTTCTGATTCATCGCCCACTGATAAGTTAAAGGTGGTGTGGGGGAGAGAGTTGCGGTGGCAAACCACCCCTAATCAACGTATGCCAATATGTATTATATATTGCTAAATAATGCATGCTTATTTCAAATATTGGGGGACCAAACGGAAAGTCTTTTACATAAGTATAACCTGTCAATACAACGTGACACAAATGAAGCCCAAAACGAGGGCCAAATTAGTGAACGGAAAAAATATATTTATATTAACCAAAGCAACATAACTCATCATCCCCTTTAAATAACTAATTTATTTAACGAGTCGTTTTTTTTATTGTATTTCTATAACACAGAAATATGTTCTCATTAAATTTTAATTTCGTTATTAGAAAACCAGTGAACATTTTAAGAATTTTCGTTTAAATTTCAATTTTTTTAGTAACAGTAAAACTCTACCACCAACGAGGTATTATTAAAATGTCACACAAAATTTAATCAACCAAAAGAAAATGATTTGGTTTGAAGTGTGAAAATGGGGAAAAACTGAAAAACGCAAATCGTGTGCGCTTTTAATCTAAACTATTTAAAATGTACTGGTTATAGTTGAGTGTGAAATGTCTTTTGAAATGCAGTAAATCGTGTTAAAAAGTTAAATTCAACGCGAAATGTACTTTAGGACATAGAGAGAGAGTAAGTTTATAAGTTTCGAATTTCATTTGAAAAGAGAGAAAATCTTTTCGATACAGTGAAATGTGACGATAAGAATAAATAAGACCATTTCATTGGGCTTTATCTTTTCTCCCTTTTCGGTCCAACATTCATCCATTTACTATGTTAATCCTCTACGTTCATGGACACAATGTCATTTAATTCTACCTAATGCTTCTTCTTAAATTAATGGCCCCGTAATTGTCTTTATATTATGATATTACAACATATTTTCAACGTTTATGTTTTATAAGTGCGATCTTGTTGAAAATTTACGATTATTTTAATGGAATTAATCAATTTCGTTTTGTAAATTCTTTTCAACACTCTATTCTCTCTCCAAACATAATTGCTATTTTTTCCCCATCCAAATAACATGTCTGTACACAAATATTCTTGAACAATTCCCGTTTCTTCCCCACTCATACATAACCAAAGAAGAAATACAGTCACGAAGAACGCATTAAATTGTGAAAAACGTACTGGTAAAATTAAACAGTTGTAAAATTCGGAAGTTTGCGGTGTAAAAATGTGATTTTATAAAATGATGAAGTAGAAACGTGGTAAGAGCACCTATGGGAGCAGTTTGAGGAATCGTACCACGAATGTATGCTCCCTTAGTGTGTGCTACACACAGAAGTGTGCTCTCTGCCTGCCTGCAAGTATGTGTGTGTGTGTATGTGTATTTGTTAGAGATTCATCCACCCCTCACTTATACACACCACCAAAGACTCGATTCTATAAACGAAGATAGAATATAATATCTATATCTAACGGAAAAATGAGATAACACCAACAACGTATCTGGAAAATTGAGATGTAAAAGTTTCTTTTTTTGAGCACAGCACCAGCCACACCAAGTGATGAACGTATTCGATACACACCAGTATATACTTGTCATTCTGCACGTCGAAGTCGGATGAAACGTTTGTGGACTGGCAAAGAAACTATACACAGCACAGACAGGGGTGGAGAACTTAGCCCTTATGTGCGAATTGAATGAAGATGTTACAGGATTTGACCTACACTGTGTGCAGAGTGAAACACGTACGAACAATCATATACAACTCGAATTCGTCACCCGTCAGAATCAATCAACAACGAAATTGTCCTTTAGCCCATAAATATTACTACACTCACTCACACTAAACACTAACACACGAACGCACGCTTTTTCCTATTATATATCTATATACCATGTATTTTCAAATTGTAATTAGACAGAGACATTGAATGGTGATATATTAATTAGAACAATTAATAATTGGAATTGGTTAAAAGTGTTTTTGTGTTTCAATGTAAAACAATTAAACTATCCTCGAATATTCAAAGTCAATTATTCAATTTATCATTAATACAAATTCGTAATTATATGAACATAATGTTTCGCAAATATATCAATGATGCACAACAAAATTGCCACTGAATGTTAATAATGAAACCGGAAAAATTCACAACACTATCGGACACAATTACGCAAAGACAATGCGGCATTATCAAAGACCTTCGAACTTCCTCTCCTTACGCTTCTTCTCGTATCGCTCATAGAAAATCACGTTTTATATAAATGAGTTTATTTTTTGTGATGATTTTTTAATTTTTCCTTATAAAAATTAATCAAAGTTGATGAAAAGCGCACTGAGAGAACGGGGAAAAGTGGAAATGTTTGAAGAATATAATTACATAAAGAATGAAATAAAAAATGGAAAGACATTTAATAGTCCCAATATAAAAAAAGAAGTTAAAATTACTTTAATGATTTTAATTTCCAGTTTTTTTTATTATTAATCATGTTAATTGGAAAAGGGGAAATGTGTTGATGTTTTAAAATAAAAGAAAAACTTTTGCAAGACGAGAAGAAGAAAGCGCAAAAAACACGACTTGTTAAATTACAACAAAAAGAAAAAACATATCATAACAGTCGAAAAGAATGAAAAACCTTGATATCTACGCCAGAAATTTTTTGTAGACTAATCGGCTTTTCAATTTTCGTGTGAAAATAAATTTGTTTGTGCAAAATTAACAAACCATTTGATGTGGCTCCTGTTGACGATGCTGCATATGTGGTACACAACAAATTGAACAATACCAGAATGAATTTATAATAAAAAATCATCTTTGTATATTTAGAGCACATTATTTTTCTATAAAAGACACTTTGATCGCGACGCGCTTTGAAAATGTTTTAAAATTTCCCATGTAAGTCCGGTGGCGACCTCGTGTTCAGCGTTCTATTGTTGCGACCGTCACAAACAGAATTAACCCAAGTCCAAAGTTACACTGACAGTTCTATGAGCATTTTCCAACCGTACCTTCACTCATGCGCTTTTCTTTTCACTAAACTACCTCACTAACCAATGGAAAACCACAATGCTATACCAATAAACCAATAGGAAAATCAAAAGACGGTACATGGGTGGACCTAGTACATGTAAGATATGTAATTAGAATTGTAAAACACAGGTAAGAAACACGCTTGACGAAAACGAAAAGTCACCACGTGCTACTCTTCAATCCGAGAGTGATGTTCTACACAAACTAAATCCCGTCACTATTGCACTTAGCATCCCCCTCAAAAACACAACAGACGCCACTGTACGCCACTTATACAGACTCATTCATCCACTTTGGCGCTTATTTGGACCCAGAACACACATATTATTCAATTTGGGAAAAAGATTTAATTGTTTTCGAAAAAGACATTTATTCAAGTGTGTCTAAGATGCGAAAACACATACAGATATTGCAAAGAGAGTTTTACGTACTTAAAAATTGATTAGAAAATTACTTAACAACTTGAAGACTCGTACATAAACAAAAGTGACAGAAAATTAGTAAATGAAATGCCTTTGAATTAAAGAAGGTATAAACAAGTACTGGAGAAAATCCCTTATTAAAACATTTTCAAACATTTATTCTTAGTGCGTAACATTCTATTGTATTCATGAAAATAGATGTTGAAAAGTGTTATTGTAAGAGTTATAATGTAGAAAAGAATAGAAGAGGGGAATTGTTCAAGTGATGTTGGTATATAATAGTGGCAAGTGTAAAATAAGAGGTGACAGTATGACTTAGAAGTGTAGATGAAACATGACACACGTTGACAGATCATCCGGACATACCCACGGGACGTCACTCGGTGTGTGTCTGCCCTGCATCCCATACCTCGACTATAACCACGAACTATACAGCGAATGTTAATCTACGCTCTATAATAGTCTGCTGGTCCTCGAGGACTATAAATCTAAAGCACATGTCAATTTGATCCATACTATCAAACAGAAATTCCTTCACATTTTCTAGTTTTTGTATTATTTTTTTTCGCATTCCTTTTCCTTTTCCGCGCGAAAGTAAAACACAGAAAGCATAACAAATTTCATTTATCCTTATACTTAATAAATCGTCCTTTTTCACGTTATTTTAACGTTTTAATTAATTTTGTTGCAACTTAACATTGTGTTTTTATAATTTGCTTTTAATTCTTTAAGCACTGACAAATGTACGTAGATTTATAAAACTTAGCTCGTTTCCTTATGTCCTGATTTGATTTTTTTCTTAAACGAAACCAGGCGTAAAGTCGAATGTCCTGCGGTTACGCGAATTAAATTTACTTATTAAATTGTGACAAACATTAAATTCTTGCATGAAATTGCCAGA
The DNA here is from genome assembly GCA_963930825.1 of Silvanus unidentatus. Classification (NCBI taxonomy): domain Eukaryota; kingdom Metazoa; phylum Arthropoda; class Insecta; order Coleoptera; family Silvanidae; genus Silvanus; species Silvanus unidentatus. The sequence continues at coordinate 1,508,351 of OZ005763.1, forward strand.
CGGTAATAAAACACATTCCTCTCTCGCAATATTCATCATATAGGAGTACATATGTAATTTGTACCATCTCTTAACAGTACAAAGATAAGGCAGATTACAATAATATTAATTGATAAGATTAATTGAAGGCATTTGGGAAAAAGAGTAAAAAAACTACCGCGTTTGTTCTACTATCATCTAATTGTATTGGACATAGTTTGCAGTACATGAAACCCCTGTTTATACTAACGTTGGCGTTGAGTGACTTGCTTCTGGAGTAATAATATCGATTATTAATCATACTTTGAATTTGATGGCGGATTTAATGAATAAGTACACATTAGCTTAAGACGGGGCTCCATTTCAACGCTCCCCACGTTAAATCGAGTGAATTTTGAAGTGACAATTGAAGTAGTAAAAATGAAAACCTTTTTTTAACTACCAGATTATATCTATCGGAACAAATTGCATTTCGATCATAATAATATTCCGGGATAGAGAAACTGTCAAATTACCAATTGTAGATGCATGTAGAATTACTTATTAACAAGCACACCACTTTTGCTCGCCCCCACTGGGGTCTTTCAAAATTCAACCGAAACGAACTTCTTCATACTACTTACGAAAAATATTCTCCCTTTGATGTCTGTTGAATTATGAATTGGGGAACACCTCAATTACTTTGGAAATTAAGGACATAGTTTTTACTATGGACCAATCTTTGCCAAGCACACACACATACATTCGTTAGATGCATTTGATATTACAATTTGCTTCTATTGCTGTATTGACAAAATCAATGTTAGACACAATATAAAATTGCCACTGTCCATTTTGCGGTCAATTTAACGTAGAAATTGTGAAATGAACAGAAGTCTATTGAAGTACCACAAGAAAATGGGCTATAAGTAAGTAGTTTTTGGTTAAATTTCAATAATGAATTATTGTGGTGAAGCATTGAAAGGGAAGGAGTGAGGGTGTGAAAGCGATATGAAAAGATGTAATTTAGTGAGGGTGTGAAAAGTTGAAGTGTACGAGTTATATAGTGGATAAAGGTGTATAGAAAAGAGAAAAACAGTAGAAGTCAATACGTAAGGGGGTGCATTGTGAATGCTGTAGGTAAAAGTATATAGATTGGCTATTGACTCTTGATCGCTGCCAGTAAAGTTCGTTAAGACAACTTTGTGTGAATGTTCGACTGATTTGTAAAACGGCCACGAGATGACCATGTGGGGAGAGGTATGGCTCGTTTAGGCGTACCCTGAAGAAAAATAAAACCAGCTTGAAAAGTTTTAGTCGACTTTTCTTATATTGCGGTATTTGGGCGTTTACTGAATTTTCCTTGGATAAGAATTTAACTTCATGTACTGATTGGGTCCGGAAATTGAAATGTCCCCCATCTCAAATACAGCAACACAAGTCAACAGCAGAGTAGCAAAAGGCCTCAATTCCGTGACCAACTAATAAATTCTCTCTCTTCTTAAAGAGACCACTACCTAACGGTCGCTAAACGTAAAACTACCACCCACCTCGTAAATACATAACAAAGAGGACAAAAAAAGAAGTCAAAGCGAGCTCCCCTTCCTCTAAGTGACTTTTCAATCTGCCTATTCATCCTCTCATTGAATCCCTCAATATTTCTAAAAAAATAATATAATCAACTTTGATTTCTTCCTCTTCAATGCACAACCTGACAGGATGATGTGTGCTGTTTCAACCGTATTACAACTGTTTAGTATGCCATAGGCAAGGAATGTCAATTGCGGATGACCACAAATACTGCTGATAACACAAACTGGTCCATATTGCCATGCATTGATCATACCGTACTTGTTATTAATCGGCCTAGCACGTATATGTTCACGGATAACGGGACAAACCGGCACAATTCCCATCGATTCATCCATTCCAGCATATTTACTTATTATGCGAACTATTTTCACTCCAACCAACCATCGTATCCATGGCTTCCCTGTGTGTGAAAAACGAGTACTCTTCAAATTGATTTCCTTCAATTAATCCGCAATTCGTCTGGTCTCCGATAAAAAAAGTCACTTCTACAAAGGTCTGTCTCACTCTTTTTGTCTCAACCCCCTTTTTCGACTTGTTTCAATGCAAAACTTGTACACACTACTAGATACAGGGACCTTTACTCGCATATAGTGTAACAATGGCATTGAATCTATTACGTCTCCATTCGATACTTTTCTCTACGTACTCATCAATGAACAGAAACAAAATTGAAATTGTGCTCTAAATCAATTTACATACATTTCAGTTAATTGAAAACCAATGGGGACTTTAACAGAACTACAACAGCTGTATGTCTTCCTTCAGCAATTCTGTGTTACCCACACACTACATCAATTTGTGTCTTTTCATTTTTGTCGCCAATTCAATTTTCATACAATTTAATTAAATTGAAAACAGTATATTGCCACGGATTTGTAGTGATTTAATTTATAGATAAGTTACGTTACAACATATTGATTTCATTTTAACTCAAGAGTTATACGACACCTCCAGTTATTGCGAAACGTTTTTTCTTCATTCACAAATCGAATAATTAAGTTTGTCTCCTTTTTAGATGGAAGTTTGTTAAATAGAAAGGAAAGTTACAGATGTGATTAGTGCGGTCAGAGAGAGGATTTGATTAAATCTAAATCACAGTATGAAATAGTCAATTTTTGGCCAGCAAAAGAGGAGATTCTCGGCCGAAAATGATTCCATCGAATATGAAAATCGAATGTCACTCTTCAATTATAGAACTGATTTAGGAATGTCAAAGTTCGAAATTACTAAAACCACATCTGTGTCCATACGCCTGTGTGTCCCTTTCATACGTCCTGAAGACATACACACACAGAAAACAGGGGGAGAAACAATGTTTGACACGTCCACGTCGTTTGTTTACTTTTGTTTATATTCTTTCGCTTGATATGATACAAATGTATAAGATATTTTCATATAAATACGTAAACTATATGGATATATGTATGTTTTCTAAATAGAATTTGTTTTCTTATTTTACTAGTTTTACTTTTCAACTTTGGACGTTTTTTTTATTGAAGGTTTTTTTCAAAAATATACAAAAGGGAAAATAGTGCAATGTGCATATGGCTCTGTAATAATAACTCAAAATTGTGTTAATAAACATTTTCAGGGAAAAAACGATACTTAAGTCAAGTGTTAAATGAGAACTGTCACATTTTGTGTGGGAATACGATCTGATAAAGCATCCCACTAGTTTATTTAGCAAGAATGTAAAGTGTTTATGGTTAGGTATGATTGTAGATTATCAGAAAATTTAATATATATCCCCCTGCGTTTAGTATATGTTTAAAGGTGAAATTGAAACATGCCGCGGAATATTTTAAAAATAATTAAATTGGTTATTATATTATCATTTATTTGTTTGCTTTGAAAGAAAAATGTGCCAAAGTGTGGCTATAAAAATCGAATACTATATAAGTGTGTATATCAGTACTAAAACCGTATTGCTTTTCAAGGCAAAAGAAAAAGGAAGGTCAGAGATTTAATTAAAGTTTATTACACTTGTACCTAACACTTGGGAACAATCGCATTAGGTTTTACAGTAATTATATGTGTACACACAAATAGATAAATTTATGAACATAATTTTTTTTAGTGTAATCCGAAGCAAAAGGTTGAAATAATAATAATAAAGGCAAAAGATGGTAGAATTCATGCGCCTTGTCGGCAGATTAAGGCTAATATAATTTACCCATTTTTTTTCCTTCTGAAGCTGAGTCAAGAAGTATTGCATTCTAGGAAAATTAATTAAAAACTGAATTTTAAATTCATACATAAATCTTGTTATAATTTATTGCTTTTTATTTACCTGAAGCTAAATTTAAGAATCCTCTGTTTTTCTTATATACTTTTAGATTTTTTTCTTTATGTTCTTCCAGAGGCTTGGAAAACACCGTAATGTTATTTTACTTTTTAAATCTCTTTTTGTTTTTAATATATGGAAATATGCCTTATTATAGGTAGGTTAAAAAGTTTTTATCAAAAGCATTTTATATTTAAAAGAAAACGTTTGTTTAAATTATGGCATTTTTATTGACATTCCATTCAAATAACGTTTATACTCTTATACACACTTCTATATGTATAGGTAGGTAAGTATAAATATTTCATCAAACTTTTCCGTTTTCATATCACTGTTAATTTTAATTTCCTTTATGTTGGAGAGATGTAAAGGTATTCATTCTTAAGTATGAGCATTATGTTCTTTTTATTTCACTTTCAAAAGTATTTCAACCTTTCAACATGGAAAAATGCATCGCGAGAGGATTTAAACGCTCTGGTAATTTATATGAAATTTTCCACATTTAAAACCGTTTATTAACAAAATAAAAAACACGCATAGATTCGTTATTATTGTGTTAAAAGATTTTCAAAAGAAGAAGGAATCCATCGTCGTTGTCCGCTGTGTCTCTGCCTGTAACAGGATTGAGTATTTATTGTGGAAAAAGTTAATGCAAGTGAAGGGGCTTTGTAGTGGAAAATGTGATTGAGAAAAAAGAAAGTGAATGATGGTGAGATAGATAGAAATGAGTTGGATTACAAATGAAGTGACTGAACATAAAATTCCCCAGAGTTTAACACTTCTATATCGAAATATTCGTTTGAAGGGGTTTCAAATAGTTGCTCTTTGATATGCAAGTAAGGCAACACAAAACCTGACCACCACCGTTACGCCTACTCTATTACATCGCGAACACAAACCTTGAATATCAAACCGCTACATGCAATTAAAACACCCATACCCTTAACCAAAAACCATAATTACCCTTCCTTCCATCTTCTTCAACTGATTTTGCGGGGAAAATTCGTAGTAATTTTTTTTGCGGTGTTTTTTTTTTCATTCACTCCCAAAACATTTTTATTTTTGTGTAACAAACGTTGACACTTTCAACGAATGCCTTTTAATTGCATTTTGTTTAATTTTCTATGTGATATGAATAATTAAAGAATGAATTCATTATTATATAAAAGCGAAATCTGTTGTTTTCCATTCGAATATGAAGTACCTACTCGGCAGTCGGGACACCCTTATTATATTTATAATCACGCCCTCGTCACAATAAAATATACCGACTTTAACTGTAATAAAATCGTTAAGCTCTATTATATAATTTGATGTTCATAAATCGTCCACAAAAGTGTCGAGTAAAAACTCAATTATGACTGAAAACGTTTTGCCACGAAGCGAGACCAATTTTCCGATAATATTCTCTTAACCCCGTGATTAATTTTCATCATCTGTAAGGAAGACGCTTTTCTAATGTAAGCTTTTTAAATTAACTATCATTTTCGTGCATATAATACGAGACTATTATATGTTTTATTCAGTTTATTATCTTCATTTGAATGGAATAGTCGCAGGGGGATGAAGAGTGTGAGTGTGGATCAAGAGAAAAAACTTAGTCCCTAAATTAGTAATTCGTTGTAACTAATTAGAAAAGAAACGATCATTAAAATATTTTATTTGATGTCGTTGTGCGTAAAAAGTGCTTAAAAAGATGAGATGGTGGTTTTATTACTTGCTTTCTTAATACTAAGATATACTGAAAGATTAGTGGAAACTTTACAAATTGCCTAAAGGTGGTGGTTTCGTAGATGAGGGGGTTTATATAAAAGGAAAGAGAATATTTCAGTTTCTTTAAGTTTTCATCATTAGCCCAATTCAAAAATCGACTCCTTTAGGGACTTTATAAAATATTCCCTTCTCTTATTCTTTTTCCCTTTCCCATTCTCTCCCCTATATTTATGCTCCTATCCACTTTTAGAAATTATTAAGTTTTAAATACTTGAATGAAATCTAATAGTTATACTCATTACTCAACTTAACCATCAGAGAAGCATTTCAGTTCATTAAAATCGATGATGCACTTCTTTTCTCTTTAATATAAAGTTCATTTTACTTAAAAAAACATCATCATCTCGCCACCGCACTGCATCCTTTGCATCGTTGCATTTCGTTTCAAGCCTTTAACCGTTCGTTTAGTCCTGTGTAATTACTGAGAAAAAAGCATCACCGAACTAAACACACAACAAAAAAGATAATAATGTAAACAAGAGTAAAAGAGAAGTGATGGTATATTTTATTAGAGTAGACAATAAAACCACCACACATTGCTAGATGTTTAATGTTTTAAATTTAACACAATAATAAATGGTACAATAAATAGTGGGCCCCAATCATGGTAAAATACAAAATATTTGTGCTTTCTTGTAAATTTATTACTTTCAGACAAGGGGATAAAATCCAAGGGAGTATAAAAACTTGTAAACCTTATCGGTGTGAGCGAAAGAACGAAACTAATGACACGAAAAAAAAGGATCGAGAAGTTTAATTTTGTCCAGGATTTCATCACTATAAATCTATTTCAATTGGAGATAGTTTCGACAACATATTATTCTTTCTACTGTGCTAAAGCAGAAGTACTTAAAGGTTACATAAGACGTAAAACTTCTAATAGACGATAGAAGAGGAGGAAAACATTTTTTCCAATGTAAACAAACATGTATATTATGAGCCAATTATTTTTCCTCTCTAAGTCCCCCAAAAACCGTATGTCCTTAAATCACATTTCTTCATTTTCTTACACACATAACAAAACAATATAACCAACGAATAATAAGGTTTACTGTGTATCCCATATACAAATCGCTTTATTTTCTCTGGATCTGTGCAGTTCTACATAGATATCATCTACGGTTCTATATCATTTAATACGTTTAACGTTGATGCCATTTTAAAATGGCAATGTTTCTCTTTTGGAATTTCAATTAACATTCGATTGAAATGAAAATTAATGACACTGAAACGGTTTGCGTTTGTTTGACGGCGATGATGTGCCGTCATAAACGCTAAAATCTTTACAACATAAAAGATTTGTGTGTTTATTATTTACGAGCGAATTTATTTATTGTCTCCGGTTTTATATTATATTACATATTTTATCCATTTACCTATACGTACACTAAAAGGTAATAATAAAACGTAATTTAAATAGATATTAATCTCCTACTTATTCTTTATTAATTATACCTATACACCCTTTTGTGTAATGGATTTTTATGTTGTCTATAACGAAATTATCGTTAATTACTTTGTAAACATTACGTTTTATGTCATTATAGACTTTAAACGCTATTTTCTTCAATAAAAACTAATTACATTATTAATGCTCATTACAGGACACGAAAATGTTCACACTTTTTTAATACTGTTAATACTTTATACATAGTACAAACAGTTCACATATCAGGCATTGATTAAAAAACTACATCAAGTTTTACGATTATATGTTAATTTATTAGTTTAACCGATGTGGTTCGGTTTAATAGCGGTATGTTTTCTAAACAAGTTAAGGGGTTGATCATTTTTTGCTTTTAATTAATGTAATGAGAATTAATTAAAAATATGATAAAACCAAAGTCTAGACACATTTAAATAAATAAGGTATGCTAATAAATATATTTATAAGTATGTGTGATTTTGTTAAATTTCTATCCGATTTAATTAACTAATCAATTAATAAATTTTTGATTATCTGACATTTGCAAAACATAAGCTATATAGAACCCTCTAAAACAATATCGGAAGCAACTGACAGTTTTGGGAATCTCGCTAAGTCGGTAATCATAGGGTAACTCATTATAACACGCGTCCGGTGGATGATGGCTTGATAAACAGGTATAGAGGGGTTGATATTGGCGCTATATCCACCCTTATGTATATACCGTCCCCGCACCTATACTAGTCATCGGACATTAGATATACCCATTAATATAAATTAGTAGATATACGTCAGTTTAGTTTTAGACGTTCCCAATACTGACGCCAACCGTCCATCCATCCATCCATCCCTCAGCAATCAACATTTTTCCCTTATTGCTTTTGTTTTCACCTACAACCTAATTTAGGGCCAATGTCGGATATTGTTACTAAATATATTATGCTTAAATTGATCAATTTTCTGCACAATTCAATTAGAATCTCTAATCGCTGTATGTATAGGTATGTGTGTGTGAAGGTGTATAAGAGAGAGACAACAAAATTCGAGGGAGAGGTAACGTTCGTGAATTCTGAAAGTTTGCGAGGAAAACAACAATTTTTTATTGAATTTAAATTTTCAATATCAGTTTATCAGCTGTTATAATTTTTGGAAAATTTCATTAAATAAATGCTTGTTTGTTTTCACACTTTTTCTCACCCCCACACGAACATAGCCAGACACACATACACATATAAACGGTCAGTGGACGGTGTTTGGTGGATGATGCCGTCGCCGCACATATAAATGTATATGTGTTGGGTATTATTTGTCAAACAAGGATGTAAACAACCAGTATATGGTAAAAGTGTAATAATGAATCATCAATTATCTAAATGAACGGAATGAAATTTACAAACTGAATAAAAAAAATGGGTTAGAGAACAGTTACAAAATAAATAATGTGTCATTTGGATGAAGCTCATATTTTCTCATAACGTTTTATATAGGTGTAAACTTTTTTAATTTATGATATATAAATAGAAAACCACACTATAATTTTTATTGAACTACTTTTTAATTTACAACATTTAGTTATAATGAATTTTTAATTTTATGCAATTTATGCAAATTTATAATAGGAACAGGACAGTGGAAAAATTAGCGTATTTATAGTGGAGATTCTTTTATCGTTATACGGGCTGTTTATTTTAATTCAGACGAGACCATTTTAATATGCTTAGGGAGTCACACAGTATATAGTTTATTATACTGTTGAAATTTTTATTCAAAAAATACAAGTCTATATTGATTTTAGATTTAGATAAGGAAATAAAATAAATCAATCAATATACATGTACACTTGTATTGTTGACGTCTGTACAATTTCCTTTTTGATTTATTATATATAATTTGCCATCGCACTGTTTTACTACGTTTATAAGGAATTTCAAATAAAAAATATTTAAAATGTGGTGGAAAAAAAGTCAGCGCCCTGGAGAAGTAGGAGGTACTTACAGCCTTAAAACCCACGAATTCAAGTGTATAATTTAATTGAATGCGGTGAATAAAATTGTGTATTCAATAAATCAAATTGTGAATATTGTACACTTTAGTAGAACCGCAATTTTCATGAAAATTTTCAGAATAGATTTGGTGTGTAGATAACGAAAAGTGCGATGAAAGTTTAGTTTCCGAGATATACCCTTTTAAATGTCATTTTTCGAATTAAATTAATTTCGTTTCCTTCCTTTTCAATTTTGCAGAAATTGAAAATCATACTGCATTTTAAGATATGCTCCTGTCTTTCTTTTCGACTTGGGAATGACAAATTTTTATTTCTTATTTTTAATGGAATAAATTTCGCTTCGCTGTGTGCGCGAATTTCTCAACAAAATCGGCCTGGGTGTACTCAAAGTGCATAATTACCAAATTATATTTACAGGTTGTTTACTTTTATGCTGTTGTAAACTTTCTCATTTATGTTAAAAACTTTGAAGAAAATTGCCTTACATTGTAACGAATAGAGACGCTTTAATATTTAACTCTTTTTGGTTCAAACAGCAAATGTTAATTCACGAAAAACTAAAAGTGTTTCAACTTGATTTAGAATAATGTTTGTGGTAATTGAAAGAAATATTTCTGCTAATAGACCAGCTAGGATTCATATACACACCTAAACCTTAAATGTACATGCATTCAACTTGTTTATAGAAATATATTTCATTTACATGTAAAATATAGCGTTTATAGACATATGCAGAATTGAAAAACATAGTAAATGATGCAATGAAAACATCAATTTTCTCTTTTTTTTCATCTTCACCGAGTGCACAACATACATACCGCATTTATTGGGCACCCTTGTCTGTTTTGCGTCGTGAATGTCACATAACTGACGTCCAAGTCGACCCCATGAATTTTAATGTTATTAAATCTGTCTTTCATTTTGCCATTCTATTATTCTTGTATTGTATTATAAAACGTTTTTCTCTATTTTATTTTATAAAGCATACATTAAATTGCAATAGCAATTTTAATCAGTCTCGTCTCCACTCAATTTCTAATCATAAAGCCGATTATATATAATCAATTTGTATATCATACCGATTATAATTCTGACAAGGTAGGTAGGTATTGGATTTTGCCCACAAAAACTACTCTCGATACTTTGATACAAAATACTTTCCTTTTGTAACATTGTAATATTTCAAAGAGCATAGCATGTTAACTAAAAACCTATTTCGGTGTATCCGGAAAAGTTGACGCTCTCTGAGAGCGAATGTCCCTCTTTTCCTAACTGAATTATTATCCTTTCTCGTAAAAGTTTCGCCATTTACTCCTGGCTACTTTTCCCTAATACGAATGGTCGCGTATATTTTAATTTGTGTCATTTCATTCTAGTTTCTCTTACAAAATGTTTTGTTTGCCTCAATCTAATCAAAATGTAAATCAAAACTTTTTCACATAAGATTTACATGAAAAAAATTTCTAATCACATTTGCACGGGTGGCGGTGGCGACGGTTAGCCTGAAACAGAAAGCGAATGCATTCAAATAAATGATTTTTAATTTGCGTTCTTTCCCCCCGGTGTATATTTTATTTGATTTTTCTTAAATACGACCATCTGTGAAGGTGATAAGAGAAAAAACGCGGGCGCGACTCTTAAAAAAAGCGTCCAAGCAGAATATTTTAATTAGAAATGCGAAAGCATTTCTTTAGAAATTACACTGATGCAATACTAAGGTGGGTTATGCATTTTGAAATATGTAATATGAATAAAAAACCATAAAAAAATGAAACAAAAATTTTTCTTCAAATAATATTATTCATAATTAATGTTTTTTTTAATCAATTATAATAACGAAACTTTTCTATTAAATTAAGAATATTTCTATATTTGCTTTTGAAATTCGTATATAAACATGTAAACTGGGAATTATTTTTAATTGATGCAAACTTTTAAACAACAAATTTGGCAGTCGTCTGTAAATTGATGAAAAGTAATACACAAGTACGAGTATAACTAATTTGTTAAAACATAAAAGCAGTCATTAAAACTTTACAAATATGTTTCATTATACTTTTATGTCATTTAGGGGAAATTAAAAAAAAAACATAACATCATTACATTGTTGTGGAACTTTCACTCTCACTTTCAATAAACTATATTTTCTACATTACAGAAATAACGACGATTGAAAGCACTTTTAAACAACGAACTGAACGATCTGCACAAACCGTACTCTTAACTCCATCTCCCAATCCAGCAACAAACCACTCTAATGTGAAAACTTGTGAAACTTTCTCCATAAGCATCGATTTTTCAAACAAAAAGGCTTCAAATAAAACATGATTTTTTATAATTATGTGTTTGTTTATTAAATAATTGGCAGTAAGTGATACCATAACTTATCATTTACAATTGTAACATACATTCTATTCCTAGTCTTATATTTTTCACTCATCAGAGATTTGACTATTTAAAAAAATATCCTACAATCGAAAAAATTTTGCATTTCATTGACAGTTTCAGTTATTTCTCATATAAGAATACTTTGGTTCTAAATGTAATTAAAATATAAATTACTTTGGCTGTAAATACAAATTTTGTTGTCTGTATGTATGTTATAATTAATCGATTCACATTTGTTACCATCAATTAGGAAATGATTTGAAAAAAAAATGAACGAGAAAAAATAAAAACGCATGCAAAATTATAATCGGAAAAGTACCCACTACGAAAATAAACAAAAAAAATATATGTTGTTAACATAGCGCTTAAAAAAATAGACTCTAACAAAATGTAATAAATGGACAACAAACAAATACAATAATAATAATAATAAATGTTAATATTAAACTGGAATTGTATAACAAACAAAAATTAAAATGTGAAGAAAAAAATTTGTTGAAGGAGAAAAGTATGTGTTTATAATAAACTGGTGATTATTAGGGCTGAAGTATTACTTTAAACTCACAGCACTCATGTAAATGAATTAATTTTTGATAAACAGAACATTTATACTAAAAGACACAAACATCAGCCCCAATCAGCAATTTTTACGTAAACAAAATTTTTTTTATATTTTCGAACGTTTTTAAAGCTCTAAATTATTTTACTGAAAGAAGAAATAAGTAAAAAACGTAAAAGAACCTAGGCAAACACGGTTATTTTTCCTAAAATATACATTTCTACGATAGTCAGCCCCCTTAAAATAATTAAAATATAAATTTCACCTAGAACATTTTCATCTCAAAACTCCTTTTACATTTTTTTTCATTTATTCTTTTAAACTCCAATTCTTAAATAACTACTTAAAAATATTTACAAATTGTACTTAAAATTATAAATTAATTAAATGAAATAATGAAAATTTATTTACATTAAATATTAGAAATTGTTGTTCATAAATAATGTTACTAATATACAAATATGTAGTTGTTTTTCATTAAATTTTCATACAATTTGAACCTATTTTACAAAATAGATAATAAATAAAAGGGTTTGTTATATGAGACGACGATGAAGTTCAGGCAGTGATTAAATTGAATACATTAGTATATATAGTTAGAATAAATAATAAACGCCAATTAAATAGAACAAAAATATAATACAGGGTATACAATAGACTGATATTAATATCAATTTGTTTATTCAGTATTGCCTCGTATACCCTGTACAAATGAACACAAAAATGCAGTCAATTTTCGCAACATTTATCATTTTTTACGAATTACATTAAGAACACGAAAAAAAAATTTAAATACTTGTGTTTACATGTGCCAAAAACTTGTATTTTTATGTATACAGAAATGATATATTCAAAGACACTATTTTCTTGAACAAAACCCGTTCAATAATGTTTATGCATAAGAAAATTGTATATTTTGCTAAAATTTGCTGTGTGAAATCTGATATACATTCCCTGTGCTGATTATTAAAACCGGATTAAATGAAAATAAAAATCTATCAAAAAAGAAACGAACTCATTAATTGCTGCCTTTTCAAATTAATTTTTCCACATGTAATGATCATGATGCGACCTTCCCCAATCGTCATTCACAATTTGACTTTGTTGCTCTTTATTCCAATCCCATCCTTTACCTTTCGGTTTAAATTTGTCCCTTGATGAATCATTGTTGCGATTTGTTTGTTCTTGTTTCTGTTGCCACATCGTCTCGTCTCTCCATTGTTCGCGATAGTAGAACTTCTTTTTGAAATGCGTATCCGGCTTCGATTTTCTCTCTTCTGGATAACGTTGATATTTTAATAAGGCTGGATTCAATTGATTCCCTTGTACCGGTTTACTTTCAGGACTGTAATTAATCGGTGATGACGATGGCGACGGTGTGCGGGGAAGACCGCATTCTTCAACATTTGTCGTTTGTTCTGCAATTATCGGTGACGTATCAACTAAATATGATTTTGAATTAGGCATTTTAAATAATGTCGGCTTGATGTTCGGATTTAATTTTATTATTTGCTTCGATGTTGGAGGTACTGAACTTATTGACGCTGACAGATTTATATCGCTACTACCATGTCCAATACCGGAATCTGGTGATGTGTTACAACTCTCATTGCCCTCAGTTGAACGTCGACGTTTGTCCAATTCGGTGGCCGCAAAAGCCACCAAACGATCGAAACCTTTCCGGATGCGATCTTGCCATTTCGACTCTTCACCCTCTTCTTCGACTTCCACATCTAAATACAACAGAAAAATACATGATATTCAACACATTTTTATCCAACATTCAATTGACGATTATGTATAAAAATAATTCAAAAACTATATAATATTCAATAGGTTTAATTAAAAATTGTTAAGAACCATCACCAAACGCAAAGTCAAAAACTGAACTAAATAAGTCAAAAAATAATTGTAAAACTACTTTTAAAACTGTATAATTTTTAGCTAAAAGGGCAAAATGAAAATATATATCTGGTCTGTTCTTAAGATATAAACAAGTGTGTGAAGAGAGAATTTGCGCAAAAAGCTACTTACCACCTACTCAAAATTTTTAAATCAGCCATCTAAATCTAGTATGGTAGGGAGAGTATTATGCATGCGCTAGTTTGTGCGCTTTGAGTGATTGTGCATGCCTGAATGTGGTGCCTCCTATTCAACGCAAACAAACTACAGTAAATATAAGAAAACTATCAACTCAACACTAATTAGTTAACACCATTTATTATAAAATACGTATAAAATGTACTTTTAAACGAATTAGTATAATGTCCTCAAAAATTTTTTGTACAAAAGAGCATATTTGCATTACAAAATCACTTAACAATGAACAATGTGTCCCAATTTTTCTTTCAAGAAAACAATCATTTCCATTTCATACATGAATTTTTTGGAAACTAAAGCTGAAATGCACTTTTTTAAAAAGCCAAACGAATCTTTTATACAAGGTATCTCTCAAAATAGTAAGAAAACAACGATTACTGCACAACGAAAAAGACTAAAGGTCCAAAATGTGCTAACCCCGGGTCCACACATACATACGTGTTCCACATCCACAAGTGTGTACACCAAATTCGTCTAATTTGGCAAATATTCGGTATTCGTGCACGAACACAAACATTTTCCGTCTTGTATCGGTAAATTAGCTCACATCAAAGAAATAAAATATTCGATATGATGAACATTTGAAATGTTAACACATGTGTGGACACGGGGTAACAATAAAGCTAAGAAAACTTCCTGAACAACCCACATAACAACGCTTATTGTTGAATAATTTCAGTACTTTAGTCATTCCTTAAAACACAACATAAAATTTGGAATCCTAGCTGAGTACGAATTTAGGGGAACCCTGCATGGTTTTCAAATTTTATTTACATATGAATGTGAACAAAATAAAAAACAATAGCTAAAATGATATTCGCGATTCATGTTAGTCGATGATTCCATCTGGTGCATAAAATTGTACTGCCCTAAGTACACCAATCTTTGACATTTCGGATTAAAATTTTGAATAAAACTGTGAATATCTATTAAAGAGGGATAAATTTTGGTTTTTCTTCGCGATTTCAGCTGTTTATATCTTTATTTTGCGTTATCAAAGTATTAGTGTTTACCAACGTACACAGTAGGTAGTATTTAAGCTGAAAAAAGCTGTAATATTACTTCATATGAGTCCTGTAAAGCAATATAAAGATATAAACACATAGTTCTACACTTTATCTCTTTTGAATAGAAATCAACAGTTTTATTTAAAATTTCAATCCGAAAAGTGAAAAATTAGTGTACTTAGAATAGTAAAATTTTATGCACCAGATGGAATCATCGTCTAACTAGAATCTCGAATTAAAAAAAACAATAAGGTCATAGAAATAAAACTGTGAATAAAATAATAACACTACAAATATAAAGAACAAAAGTAAAAATTAGTTAAAAAATAAATCACTTTTTGCAAATACTAAAGCCGTTAGCTAAAGCTATGAAACCAATTGAAATCAAAGAGAATAAGTATTTATTTGTTAAAGAAAGCAACAAAACTCCTTCCCTTAAAGTCCCACATGCAAGAAAAAGAGATCGAGAAATTTTACTAAAACTTTAAAACACGTACCCTCTTCGTTACGATGATTTCTAGGCTGTTCATCTCTAATTTCATCAACTAATGGTGTCGATGTATTTGAATGTGGTTCATGTAAATCATTTGAATAATTCAAAGTTCCAACACTGCTCGGCGTTGTTGACTTTAAATTATTCCTTCGCGGACCTTGAATAACCGGCGAATCCCTCTTATATTGACACTCACCGCCACTTTCAGACTTAATAATGTTTGGTTGATCCATATATGATTGTATATTTGGCAACATATTTGGTGTTTGTTGTTGTGATGGCGGTGCTTGTTGTTGATACACACTCCTTCTATCGTAAATCGTATCAATCTCCTCCTTAATGGGCGCACACGGTCCTAAAACGCGTGCCTGTAAACTTGCCGCAAGACCTTCAGCGACAAAATTGTTAGCACGATGCTCTTCTAACGGCAATGGCGGTTTAACATCGGCAAAATACGACTCGTGGTACGGTTTTATGTCGGCCCTTGGCAATGGCGTGTACTGTTCATTATTTACACTTCGGGACTGTGGCGGATAGAGAATTGTTGTACGCGGTGAATACTGTTGTTTCGATGGTGAAGGCTGTGGGGGCGGTACCACATATGGATGTTTAACGTGCGAATGCATATAAGCTAACCCTTCCAGTCCCTCAGCTGAAGATGGACGGGATATGGGACTGTAAACCTGCCGTATTGGTTCAGTAGGCGAAGGTTCCATTTCCACAGGTAATTTAACATTCACTCGTTCTGGGCGCGGAGGCAGATTTGCATTGACCACAGATCTGGAAGACAGAGTGGTGGTACCTTGAATATCGCTCATATCAACAGCCGCATTTATAATCGACTGATTGGATATTTCTAATGTTCGTTCGATTTCACCAGACATGAGATCACCGATTGTACGCGTGGCCACAATGCCGTCACTATTCGGTGCGTGATTCGGGAATGTGGTATGATGTTGAGCAGCAAGTTTCTCTTGCGACAAATGCCGACGTAGTGCTAACTTAGCCGGAGAAACTTGGGTGTAATCCGGTTGTTCAGAGGTGTGACGTTGTAATTGTGGTGAGATCTTGGGTGTTATATCTTCACGATAGCATTCCATCATGCCAGCCAAACCCTCCTGATGTACTGGATGGTGTTTAGGAGGCGGTGGTGGAGGAGGCTCAGCGATTTGCTCTCTCGGATATTTACTTTGATTATATTTGCTACGTTTCTCCTCTTGTTTAGGAAAAGTGGAATTGTTCGGATACGAATTGAAATGCGGTTGATAGTTTGGATTCGACGGTGTCTGAGTTTTGGAACGATTTTGTTGATCCTCATTAAGTACGGATGTAATAATACTCTTCAGTCGGTCTTCAAAATTCGCAATTCTCGGAGGTTCTTGTGTTTTTTGAACATTTGTTGGCGGTGTAGTTGTTGTACTTGTTGTTGTGGATGAAAAGTGTGTCGTCTTCTGTCTTTTAACCATTGGCATTGGAGCTGGCATTGCATTCCTCACAACACTTCCTTTATTCGATTGTTGATTTATTTGATTTGACTTTGAATTCGACTGTAAGTGTTTATTAGCTGACAATTTACTAGCCTCTATTTTCCGTCCAGTCTCTAAAATTTTCTGTGCCAATATTTCTGGATTTTGTTCTTCGATCTTAGCGATATCAGGTACATCAGGCCAATCCTGCGATCTGGCACGATATTCACGCGATTTGCGTGACACTTTTGATGGAGCTTGTTGTTGTCGACACACCGACACTGCTTGTACTTGTTGTTTACTTCTCTCCTCACTGCTCTTTTGCAAATTAATCACTTCACTCTCCAGTTTCGACAAGTCTGATTGTAACTTCTTTCGATGAGCTAACGTTGATGAGATCTCACGCAAGATATACTCCTGTGCAACATTGGGCGATATATCATGTGCCGCTGTTAGTCCCACATACTTCTCAACCACCTCCCTTTGTCTCTGCATCACCAAACTGTCTCTTTCGCTCTCCAAATTGGCAACTTGTCCCTGCAATTTGCTCGCTTTAGCTTGGAGCTCTTTGTGCCTGCACACAATCTCTTTCGCTTTTGCTAACAGATCAACAGGTGAGGTAGCATTTATTCCCAATTCACTCATACGGGCTTTCAACAAGGCCACACTATCATCAATAAGTACTTTAATTTGTTTCTCAAGTTGTGCTGCACGATTCTTTAATTTCTTATTACGCTCCCTTTCCTCCTCAATTTGCGAATCAATCTTCGTACGGAATCTTGTATCTTTCATTTGATTTATCATCTGCATATATTGAAGACGGAACATGTCCAATAACACTTGCAACCCGTATGGTGTTTCCGATGGCGCCTCTGGTATATCCAACTCGTTGTGTACAATTGTCTCCGAACTCAACGTAGTTAATTGCTGGTCAACACAGCCAGGTGCTGGTGGCAACTTTTTACCCATAGCTTGTGGCGATGTACTTAATAATGTTTGACTGTGCAACAAATCCAAACCATTAATTTTAATTGTTTTCTTCGGTTTGCCTTTCTTAACACGACCACGTCTACTCTTCGCTTGCGTCTTTTGATTCGGTTTATTTTCAGCATTCTTTCCAGTTCTGATCTTTCGACGTAATTTCTTTGGTTGTCGTTTGGATTTTAACGTGCCCGACTCCTCCTCTGACTGGCTGCTCTTCCCTTTTGTTGAACAATAATCAGACCATGCTTTTCTGGTTGTCGGACCATACGTGCTATCGTCTTGATCATCGTAGTCCGAATCGGATGTTGTATCGTTCGTCAACTGTTTAGCAAGGTCACGTTTGGCACGATCTCTAGAACCGCGCGAGTTCGAGTCATCGTCCCCGTTCTTCAATTGCGGCTTCTTCAGTCGTTGGAAATAACGTTCTAGCTTCGTACGATCTATAATGTGCAGATAATAGGAAACCGGCT
Organism: Silvanus unidentatus; assembly: GCA_963930825.1. Lineage (NCBI taxonomy): Eukaryota > Metazoa > Arthropoda > Insecta > Coleoptera > Silvanidae > Silvanus > Silvanus unidentatus. The sequence goes on from OZ005763.1 coordinate 1,526,857, forward strand.
TTCCAGTCCACGAAACCGAACCTCGTAACGGCGACATTTCCGAAACGTGCATTATCGTACCGATATCACTTAAATTTCGATCAGTTATACGGAAATTTAACGGACAGAAACTTTTCGAAGACACAATACGGGCACCGTCTTTCAAGTCAGCGAAGCGCTCTTTCAATTGATGATCAACCGAGGGACCGAAGGCGAAATTATTAACAAACACGATTGTGGCTTGATTGATTTTCTCCCGATGTTCTTCCGTTAGAAAATCGCCTTTTATCAATTTATAGTCACCATACTTCTTGCCATACCACTGCATCCATGTACGAAAATTCTTATTCATCGCTTCTGCGTATCGTGATGGCACTTCAGCTTTCTCAACTCCTAGACATATTTTACAGGGTGTTGCTGCTGCCATTTGGAGAACCACTTGGCCCACACCAGAACCGAGATCAACAAAGATATCATCTGAGGTGATTTGGATTTGATCGATCATTTGACAAACTAAATCATACGAAGTTTCACCGTAGACTTCAGGTGAAAACGGTTCGTACTGGTTTAGTTTTTCAGGATCTGTTACTGCTGCATTGTAGGTTTGTTGTAGGATGTGACGTAAAAGGCCTCTTGACGGGTATTTATTTAAACGATGTGCTGGCAGTGATGTGCCCTTCTCCTAAAATAAAAAACCAAGTGTCAGTACAGAACGAACAAACCAAAACAAAAAAAAGAAACATTGAAGAATTTTGTAATTACCAGTGCTACAACGCTGTCTATTGCTCGATTAAATCGATCACATAACGATTTCATACTCTCATAACTTCTCGTGTCATAATCACATAAAATGTTATTTTCAAGAGGAAGTTTAAGTTCTGGTAGGTCTTCACAAACCCATCTAAAAAAGAACAGGAATCAAGTGTGTTAGGAGAGTTTTGTAAATAAATAGACGTAAACAAACCTAATTGTTTCAACAATTTCAATTGCTCCATCATGTTTGTCCTATAATAATAAAATCCAAATATTCAATTTGTTTTTTAAACAAAACAAACCTAAACTATAAAACAGTTTTGAATGCCAATCGATAGTAAAATTAAAAGAAAAACAGTATAAATTGACCTTAAAAATTTTATTTAACAATGCATTGAAGTAAAACAAAAATCATATTTTATGACTTTGAACGAACAATGCAACAATAAAAATCATAAAAATGCATTTTAAGGTTATATTATTGTTTATTATTGTTGACATAAAAAAAATCTTTCATATGATTTACCGTTAGTACCTTAGCTTATCAGTTTTAGTAGCGTATTTATGCTATGATAAAGCAAAAATAACAATAAAATCAACAATTATTTAATATATTTGTGGAATCAAAAAACAAAACATTTTACTTGTCATTTTATTGTTATCTAACCAAGGGTCATAGCGCTTAGAGGTGCAATTTTAACAGAATCCCTAAGACAGCAACAATAAATTTGCTTGTAAATCAAAATAAATGCATTGTTATTTCATGATATTGGAAAATAAATGATAAATTCATGATTATCTTACATTTCCACGACCTGATGTCAACGGCCAAGTGTATAGTACTGGTTCAGCCCCCGCGGGAGAATGTAATTTTAATTCCATATCACAACTGATTAACTATTTATTAAAAAAATTTTTTACGTAAATTTTATGAACAAGATTAATTGATGAAATAAAAAGCCTACTTCAAATACACATTTTGCTATAATTTTATTGTAAACTATTAGATGGATTTCACACAGCAAAACACGCCATCGCTAAGCGTATTACATGCGCACGCATTTCAATACTACCAACATAATCTACACTATTTTACAACATTTAGGTAGTTTTGATTATCCAACGTCTTTTTCCATCCATTCTAAGCAGGCATTGAAATCACTCAACGAAATATCAATAGTATTTTCCACACGTAGCCTTCTTCCCTTTATTACTAATATAGAGAACTATTAATTACATGTACTTATTGAATTTTACAATAATTTTATGTATTTCCCCGAGATTTTTCCATTCCTGAATCATATACAATCAAATCTTTATAATTAGGCCAATTCCCATTAGTAATAGGTCGGCATGTTAATGTTATTTGTTTTTTTTTCTATGTACACTCATTTAATTTGGCAATCCTGGAGTTCAATGAACTTTTCTTCACGACCGGTGTATTATTGTTTTGAATGAATAAAGAAACATTAATAAATTATGTTAAAAATATGTCTACTTGAAATTTTTTTACCCCACCACCCGAAAATTAAAAAACTAGTTGTAGATTTTTAGTTCATTAACTTTCGATCAATCAATGAGTCATTAATCAACAATTTTCTATCGTTTTAAAGCAAAAAAAACAACGTGTAGGTCATTGTTTGTTGAATAATGAGTGATATTTTAGCTGGAAAAACATTCATTCATTGTCCTCAAAGAGAGAGCGTTTATTTTTAGAAGAATTTTGTTGGTAACGCATTCCAACGAAATTTAAAGTCGCGCTTTTAAATTTCAATTTCCGTTTGGCTCCAAATTCAAATTTGAAGCATTTTTTTCGTAATTTAAAAAACACATAGTCATACTGTGACACATTTTTTATTAATGCACAAATACGGTAACATGAAAATTGTATACATGTGTATTAACAATATTTCACTTAATTATTTGGTAACTTTTTTGCATTTTAATAAAGGGCAAACTTAAAAACATTTTTTCAACATTGAATTTTTGATACACGGTCGAAATCATAATTTATCTACAATATAGGAAAGAAAAAAAATGCGTACACTAAATATTATATAATACAAACGAATTAAAAAGGCAATTAAGAAAAAAAAAACTTAAGAATTGTACAAAAATAAAGATGTTATCAAAATTTCAACTGATTTTTGTAGAAATTTGTATAAAAAAGAAAGAGCTCTTTTCGCGATTTCTTATCATCATCTTCTTCATTAAACATTTTTTTTGTTAAGAGATCAATTATTTTACTTGTATCAGGGAACAATAAATATACTATTTCGATAAACTACTTTTTAAATTTTACAATATAATAATAATGCGGTGTTTATTTCTTCCTTTAAATTACCATATAAACATTGTTTCATAGATTTTATAACAATAGTCTTAGTTGGATTATACTTAATTTTAATTTCTTTTAGTATCTAATGTATTGTCATGAACCAGATAATTTTAAGTACTTTTTATTAATTTTAGTACTAATGTGTTTTATATCAAAATAATTTTCAAATATGAGTATTCCCACTGTTACAGCCTCCATTTGTTTGATATAATTATTAATTTCATTTAACAAAATTAATATCGACACATATTGCTATTGATTTCGATTAAATTGTAGGTATTTTTTATATAAAAAACTAATTATAATATAAAACACAAAATTACTTAGACATTCTTTTTGGACTTATCTGGTATTTCTTAAATGTCACACAAATATAATACATCTATAGCTTTTTTTTTTCAAATGACAAACAATTTTTTTTCTTTATATATTTAATATTATTATTTATATTTGTTTATTCTCTTTATTAAATATATTTCAGCTAAAACTTTATAAATTGACTTGCAAAATATAACAATAGTGCGTCTTGTATTTGTATTTAATAGTTAAGTATAGTAATCTTTTCGATATTTTATTATAAAAAGCAGCACTCATATAACATTTTATGTTACAATTTGTTTTTCTCCATTATTAGTTACTTCATTTTAAATCTAAAAAGTATAAAGTTTCAGCAGAAATCTATACGAAATTCTACATCAAAAACATCAACAAAAAAACATTGTTTTACGTGATTTTTTTTAACATTGAATTTTTCCATTTCATGCATTAACATTAGTTCTTTGGCTAGTTGTATAGTATGGTTGAAATGTATTTTTTGATATTTCAGCCAAACTACAACTAAAGAGGTAAAACTGGCTACCAGCGCCAACGAAGTTACATGTATTTGTAAATTTACGTCATTTTTCATGTTAAAAGATATATAGCTTGATCAATTGAAATTCTTTCATTAAATATACATATGTATAGGTAATATAGATAGTGTAATTATTTAAATTGTTTTATTTTATTTCTTTGTTTTTTAAAAACTGAACAACATAATAGAAAATATATATTTATATTATATATAATTATTTAAAGTAAATACTAAATACTAAATATATTTACAACTAAATACTTATATACGCTCGTTTAAATTCTTTTTGTTATTCATTCATTGCAATATTTATTTCCATTTTTATATTTATAATAATTGAATACAATTGTTCCAACTGCACAATATATCATACATACAAACTACAAGATTATATTCATAATATTTCATTTTTTGTTTCATCATAACATTACTAATCATAATTGCGTGTATATTAAAGTAACGAATTTAAATCTCTACTAATATACATTTATTTATAGATAATGGAATAGTTTTTCTTATTTTTTTTTGTTTAGGAAGATAGAACTCGTCTTATTACAGTATTCCTCATTCCATTCATTTTGATACGATATTTCTTTTCCAAAAAAAATCTCTTTAAATGCTTAAAATCACTTTTTTCATCTGCAAAACACATTATGGCATTTAAATCTATCACTTTTCAAAAGTGCAGTTGAATATAAACCTATTTAATAATAAAAAAAAATGAAACAACAAAATATCTACGTAAAATCATACATGTACATAATAATAAATAAAAACAAGGGGTTTCTTTTAATGTTATTAAAATCTAACCCGTAATTCATGGCAATGGCACATCAACTCTAACATAATTAACAGGAAAATATCCAGTACGGCCATTAACACTGCCTTCAAACCAATTCTCATCGATTTTATTTATCAGTGTTATAATATCGTTTTCCTGCAAATGAAACACTTTTATATGTAGGATTTTGTAAAAAATTTTGTTGAAATTATACCTTAAAACCGAGTTCGCCGGGATTTTCTGGATCGAAATCGTACAGTGCCGTACAACATGGTTGTCTCGCCATCGGTGTTCTGGCAGGAGATTTCATCGGGGACGGCAACGGTGACGCTAAAATAAATCAAATCACTCAACATCTCAAATAACACATGACAAAATATCTCTAATCATCGACTATTAAGCGAAATATTATTCCATATAAATGTGTTTTAACATAAAGCAACAATGAACATAATTCTGCAGAAAATGTAAACATTTTCTTTTTGACTATCGCAAGCAAAAAGAGCATTTATTTTTGTTTTTTGGGAGACAGTTACCATTAGTAGAATGTTGTCCTGGGTGTAACTCAAGTTGATGTGGTTTATGTTGAGGAGAAGACACTTGTGAAGAGCCTAACAACACATCTTTGTCAGAACAACAACTCAAGCATTTTAGAAACAATATTAAACGAGCAGATAGAGACATTTATGAATCAAATATCTGTGTTATTTAATTCGTTGTACTTGAACGCACAATCAATTATGTTTATGATTGAAAATGTATTTTCGTAAATAGTGTTTGCCAATGGTCGTATTGGATGGATGCCAAACACGTTGTAATAGTTTATATTTAAACAATATTGCATAGGTAGATATATAGCAGTAAAAATGCATTCGATAGAAATAAATAATGAAGAGATAAACAACAATCAATCTGAAGCAAATTTACTGTGTGTTGGAAATGAGACAATAGGCGGGAGTAATTTTTGGGATAGTATTTCGTTTGGTATAATGAACAAACATGCAAACAGCATAGACAAGTTTGTAATAGTTTTCCGCTTTTCAAGGTTAGAAGAGTGGAGGTTTGAGGTTGTGGAAAATACAAAAATAAAATACTAAACAAAACTGATGGAGTATGTCAAAACACAAATAAATGGAATATATAAATAAAATAATTGAAAAAATAATAAACAAAAATAAAATACCTGGTATAAAAGTCCAAGGATCATGTGGGTCGGGTTTTTGGTGGGATATAGGAACAGTTTTAGGGGCAGGGCGTTTAAATTGATAACCACTTGACAAATTTGGGTTACTACTATGATGTATAATGTGATTATTGTGATTATTAGTACCATTAAGACCATCCGATACACCTTCTATATTAAGATCAGCCAATGTTTTTGGTACAAATTCAACTTTAGGACGCATTGCAGCCTCCTCTTTCCTACAAACACAATCAAACACAAATTTAATAACAATTTCATTGAATTAAATCCATGATTTCATTACTTTTCTACCAGTATTTCGGTTAGATGTTTCAATATTTCCGTACACTGACTATGATACTCCAATAAGCCTTCAGCGAAAGTTGCTAATTGTGATATTTGCTCTACCTAAATACCAAATTAAATTGTCAATCAGATTTCAATTGAAATATCACCTATACTTACATCGTTTTCTAATAAATTAAACATTCCCATTTGAGCAAGATGAAGCGATTCGGCAAATTTATCTTCAGCAGTCTTAATTTCCTCATCTGGAATATTTGAACCTGTTATGTTTTAAGTAACAGGTCAACCATGCAACAATAATATAATGCTTAAATAAAAATATAATAAACACAATAAATAATATGAACATCAGTAAAAAAATTAAAACAATAAGAAATTAATTGGAAATTTGGAAGCAACTATAAATCAGAAAAAACGTATTCTTCGATTAAAGCAAAAAACTTTAGCGATACAAAATTGAAATGAAAATAAAACATACCATGGAACTGTCCCTGTGACTTGACAGGGCTCGAATAAGGGCTTAGAATCCCTTTAGTAGCTACAGATTGTTAAATCATGCTTTTATTTTGGTATGTACAAACTTTTCACTTATACACATATTCAGTAAACAAAAAAGATAATAAGCTTTCTAAATAATACCTTTTGCTTGTCGGCGCCGTTTACAGTCGAAATCGAGACGACGTCCTTGCAGTTTTTTCCGGTGATGCTGTAATACAATAAATTCAAGTAAATATATACGTAATTAAAAAGTTTTAACGAACTTACCATAACTTCTTTCAAATCTTTTGTTTGTAAGTGATGTAAGGGTTCAAGAAAGTTTTGTTTAATATTATCATCGAGGGAATACTTGACATCTGCCATTTGCTTCAGGGATTCACCCATTTCAACTAATGCCAGTCCGAACATACTGTCATCGCCTAATTTTCTACCATACATAAGCATACAATCGCCTAACACCCCCTCGGGTTGTGGATAAGTGTTCGATTTCGCTTGTCCACTTAATTTACTAATGCCTTTAACTGCTGCCATTTTTGCACGTGCTGATGGATTAGGTTGTAACAGTTCTTTCGTCTTCACCTGCAACTCTTCCACCAGTTCGCATGTTACGTCCGTTTTCTACAAGAAAACAAAAATTCATTAGTCATTTTGTCAATTCGATATTCGATTTATGTTATTACCCTTTCCATGTCCATGAAGTCCAGGTCCAATTTGGTGCCTTCCGCACCACCCATCTTCTCCGTAACATACTAAAACACGAAATTTTGTTGCAATTTTCAAATTTATATACACATTCTGTACCTGGTTGCACTTGTTTATTTGCTTCTTTAACCCCGCGAATGCCATTTTAACAATTTTTGTCTTCTACCTGCAAACAGAATTCCACTAAATGTTAAACCAAGCGCACAGCAGTTTTTGTGAGTTTGTCACGAAGCGACAATAAACGCGACTGGGAAAAATGCAATTAAAACCTTTAATAATTTCATCCAGAAAGAGAAATGACCTAATTCCAATCACCTTGACATAGATTATGCGAAATCAATTTTTTCTTATTGACTCTTTGGTATTTTTGAGGGAATTTTCAAAGAAATCAAACGTTATATCACTTCTATGAAGCGATAAGTTAAATTCAATTAATCGAATTATGTTGGAATCGTGTTTCTTTTACAGTAAACACTAGAGCAGGGGTGATTTTACGAATGATGCCCAAAATGATACATTTCGTTAGAAACTTGCGTTTCTAACTGATTTCTCTAGATTTTCGCAAAGAAATTGCTTTATTGACCTTTGTTAAATGATTGTAAACCAGTTGAGATATGGTTTTAAGTGAAATTTTGAAAATACACAAAGATGTACGTTTGGCATGCAATCCATTGAAATGAGATCGTGCAAAAGCGCAATTTTCTTACATAAAATGGGAACTTACTAATTACGCACCGGTATACAGAGAGCACTTGTTCTTTAACGAACCGGTAAAAAAGACAGTAATTTACACTTAAATAGTAGTGTTATTATTGTGAAAATGGAATTTTCATTTGACTAGGCCAATACAAAGTATCGACTAACATAATATGAATGAAATTCACGCATATTTTCTGCGCACTTATCGATACCTCTTTATACACTATGCTGTAGAAAATTAAACGTAAATACAGACGCAATACAGCGAAACATATTCAACATTCATTACATACGAATATACATTAATGTGACGAATTTTTTACACATACCCCCAATGGCCAGTAATTTCGAAAAATTTCACCGATTCGACCACTTTAAGCGTACAGATCGAATGAATGAAATTTCAAATTGAATTTTCGAGACTGCGCTCTCAATTCTCAATTTGGCGCAAACGCTCTTTAAGACTTGAAATTTTCAAAAAAAAACAAACAATCAACAATTATACAAATTGAAATTGGGTTTTTTGTCAATTGTGGGTGGAGAGGAAGAGGTCTCCTATCACATTTTGTCCCCGTCTTTTTCAGTTGTATCCAATTATTTGCGAACAAATTTTTCTATGTGGGTGTATCTGAGCTTTCTTCCTACATTCAATGCACTTTTAATGATTAAAAGGCACTGAAAGATATGAAAAAGACGTTTAATTTGTTTATCTTATCATGTTTTACTTAAGGTCACAAATTGACAATGCTCTTTGGAATTGATAGAAAAAATCAGGAACGAATTTTAACAATTTGGCGTTGAGGTTGAACAAGTGATTTTGTTTGTTGACTTTATTGCATAATTAATGTGGTGTTTGTATATAAAATTACGGTCATTAATATATAATAATATTACTGCTCCATGTGTAAATATATTAAAAATATGTTGTTTTTCGATACTGTGAGAAAAATTGTGATTATAAATGAAGATAGATAACAAAAATGCGTCTGTGATAAAAGTTATAATATCACTGTTCTCCTGACAATGCGAAAGTAATTATTTAAAATGTATAATTATGAAATGAATATAGAAAGTGAACACTGAAAGTGTTTACCTTCCTTGCAATTACATAATGAAAATATTATAAATTTGATTCCTACCCAATTGAATATAATTCAAAGTCTAAAATTAACTCGATTTTTCTGTAGACAAGATTTTATTCTGTCGAACATAATGTACAGAGAGATTTTATTTATAAACCATCAAAGTCTATAGTATGATGCAAAAACAATTAAATATTTTATATCGTAACATAAAACTTCCGTATTTCTTTTATGATTCGATGAAACGGGATTTTATTGTCACCATTAAGGGTTTGCTGGAATTCGTAATTTATTGTACTGAATTTGGTTGATTCATTGTTCTTGTAAGAATGTTAAGATCATAAACGCAATTGATGAGTAGAAATTTTAAGAAACTGTTTGCACAATCGACTTTTATCATCGAGTGCCGGTTATGAATAAACAGTCGTTGACATTATATTGAATTAAATATTTAACTGCTTCCGTTGGACATGCGTTTATTTAAATTGAAACAGACCCACAGGGTGAAACCTGTACCACCTACCTATTTAAAAACGGAACAGATATTACTTTATTGTGATGAATTTGTCAATGAGTACGGCACTTATAACGTACACAGCCTTTAATTATATCAACTTAATTTAAAAATAATAACACTTAATTTAATATTCATTAACAAAAACAAATTTTAACGATAGCATTCAGTTCATGAATGTATTTAATGGTATCAAATAAACAACTACTAAAAACAGCTGTCAGTTTTCAGATTTTATGTGTCAAATTGTGAGAAGGCCAGTGAAATTATCAAGGATAATCAGAATCTCCAAGGATGCTCGATCTAGACCTCCTCGAGATAAGACTACGTCGTCATGATAGACCAAGCAAGCGAGGAGATGCCTACGTTATACGACTGAATCTACAGTCTGTATACGTCATAGACTAGGGGAAGTCCATAGGGGAATCCTGTACGAAACTAATCACCTTGGTTTCAAAATATCGTGTCGAGTTTTTGAACTACATGTTTTCGAATGCACTGCAACCATACATTCTGTTCTACTTTGTAGATGATCTCCTTAAGTTTTGATTAATTGCATAAAGAAAACAAATCCTTACTTATGATTTAAATAACTTTATTTGATTTAAGCTAAAACTAGTTTATAATCTCAATTTTGTGTAGGAATAAAGTTCACTAAATTATTACTAACTATTAAGTAATCTTGAATAAGTAGCTTATAGCATTTCCTAATTTGAGCACATAATTTAAAAAGAGTCATCAACATTTTCTTCATCTTTTCCTTCTTCTGATTCATTAATCGGTTTTGTAACTTTAATCGTATCTTTTTTCTCAATTTTCGAACGAGCTTTCGCTAAAAAGGCTTGAAGTTCTGTTACACTAACAGATTTGTACTAAAATAAAGAATTTTTTTCGAATATTTTGTAATTCCTTAAATTCCAATACTTACATTACTAAAGGACTTTTGCACTTTCAATTGTGAATCAAGTCTACCGCCTTCCTTTGGACCAAACAGTTCGACTAATTCCTCTTTCTTAAAATCAAACAAATTTTGCCCATTCAAATCCTTTAAAGTTGCGCTAATTTTGCTATCAAACCCTTTCTGCTTAAGCCAATCCTGTACCTCTTTTGGCTTAGATTTTTCATTAATATAAATTTCCGGTGTTTTATTTATATCAATCATCCTTTTTCTGCCTCCTTTTCTTTCTTTAACATTATTTATCAACTCATGATGCAATTCATTATGAATATCATCGTTATTGGAAATGAACGATTGTCTAGAAAGATCGCGTTTGAGTTCCGGTGTAGAATTGGAAGTTTCCTTAGGTGTCTCTTCCTTGTTTTGAGCTGCTGGTGGTTTTCTCAATGTGCCATAATCAAAGTTTGGATCGGGCATTGGTGGTGGAGGTGGAGGAGGTGCTCCTGATGGTTTACTGGAATCTGGCATGATGGATCTCGATTGATCTCTTTGATTCCGTAATTGCGCATGTGGGAGAACTAATTCGTAAATAATTTATTTGTATTCAAGAAAATAACCAACAAAAAAAGCGGAACGACCTTTAAACACAAAACAATAAGCGGACAGCACAGTTTCTTTTTCTATATTTTATTTTTATATATAAATTATCTAATACAAGTATATGAAGAATTATTATATGTATATATCTTTTTATATAAAAAATATTTGGGTAATATTAATATCAGTGTTTCGAGAGTTATGTATCTTAGCTGTTTGACAATATATATCTGCTTTTTTTTGTTATTTACACCTCTACACTATTTAAACAAATAAAAACAGTACACATACAAGAATAATGTCGAGGTGTATTTAATAATTAAGATATATCGAGTCATTTTGATTGTAAATTATCAGATCTATTATGGCGAACGCAATATTTCACTAATACTGAATTCTCGCTGTGACAAATAAACATATAAGGCTAAATTCCTGAAAAAGTTACGCAACATCTGTTTCAAAATAAATAAATGGACATAAAACAATAAGCTTTTTATGCATATGAAAACACATTAAAAATAGCGGAATTCACCTTTTTTACCAACACGTTCGTTCATCCAATCGTTTGAATTTTTCGATGGCATGTGATTTGGTGATTCCTAAATGTTATTCGAAAATTAGTACAACTAATTTTGAATTGACCAGTTTAAACTTACAGGTCTTTGAATGTTTTTCCCAGTATGTTGGTAATGGGAGACTGGTGGATGGTATGGTGTGACTATAGTATGTGGTACATGCGCTACTTGACCTCTACTATTCCTTGCTTTCCACCATTTGCGACTATCGTCCAATATCTAAAAACAGAAACAATTTCATGTCGAACAATGAACATCGCTCAAGTCGGACACTCTTACCTCAAGGTATTCCCCACGTGTAACTGTTAGTTCCTTGTCATTGTTGGCCGTCCTTGGATAAGTGACGTGTACAATATTCGCCCCTCTGGCCAGCAGATCGTCTAAGAAACTATCGTTACTTCTGCTTCCATAAGCACGTTCTTCCACCCCCTTTGTTTCAATCGAATCCACACTAATGTCACTTCTTGTACTGTCACCAATGGTCTGTTGATTTTCGGGTGGATGACGATCATTTGGATTCCTTTCAAATATTTCCTGACTGGAGGACTGATAATCATAGTCGTTGTTGTATGCACTGTCCAAAGGATCACCGTATCCTTGTTTCTCCATATTTGAGTCGATTTCATCGATGATAGGATATTCCGGTGACCAACCGTCTAAGAATGTTGGATGATAGGGTGGAACGTGTCCTTTATATTGATCTCTGCAACAATTTGTCTTAATAAGCAAACAAACCCACCCCCCAAAATAGTGTTCTTTACCTTGGCATCAACCAAGCAGTGCCCAAAGAATGCCACAACTCAGTTTCTTTACTTGTCACACAGTTCATGAGCAAGTTAATCGCTTCACGGGTCAAAAGCGGTGCAATTACGTTGTGGGGTATGTGTTGATCGAAGTAAGTGTCATTAGAAGCTTCCACGATCAAAGCCAAAGGTGTGAAAAGAAAATGGACCAATTCAGGTGCATTTGGATCGTGTATATGAGCTTTCAACTTTGCCAAAAGATTGAAAGATAGTTTAAACTTCTGGAAAATGTCCACGAATTCCTTTTCTGGTGGTGGTTTGGTCCGCATTGTCAGCATACCATCCCCCATATCCCGTTTCTTCGTCTTACGACTTTTCCTCCTGCGTTCCAATTCTCGTGCGGCTGCAGCCGCATGTTGTAATCTCGCAATGAATTTTTCAATATCATCAAAACAATGATTCAAAATTGTAACGTCTCGTTCGTATTTTTCACTTGTTGTTGAACTGGAATCGTCGTTGTTGGCTGTTAATTCCGAATCGGAGCCATGATAGTCGCGATGATGGTCACCCCTTGTTGGGTTGATGATATTTTGAGGTGGTCTGTATGTGGTTGGTGGTATACTGCTTTTATGGATTCTACTTAACGTTCTGCCTAAACGTAATTGCTTTAAGTCTTCGGCTAAATCTTGAGCTGAAATGCTCTGACACTGGAAAAAAAAGGTAATTTGTCAAATATTGACAAGGTTTTAGAAGACACCGATTAGTCCAATGATCAATTACATCTCTAATCGGTTCGAGATAATAAAAAAAATTACTCATTGTTCTAAAAAAAATAGTTTTCTCATACTATTATGGCTGTACAATGTAATCAAATAAAAATACTTATCTTATGAATCGAATAAATGGAATGTGATTGGACTTACTTGAAAAATGTGCATTTCTGGAGGATGTTGTGGGTTCGAATTTGTAACAATAAACACTAACATATTATTATACATGGCCATCGGGTCTTGGTTTGTGAAGGCGGTTGGTTCTTCGATGGAACTAGCTGGAAACCGTTCCATTTCACTCTATACAAAAAAAAATCAGTAGATAAAAGTTGGATAGAAATTTTTTTGCAGAAATTACTCCAGTTTCATAATCCATAATAAGCACCCATTGATTGTCTAAACAGAGTTGCATCTTCTGCGACCAAATACCATTTGATTGTTCTAATTGCAATAATCTGTTCATACCATCACTTGGATAAATAATGCCTGTTTCTCTTGTCACCGTAAATGTTGCTAAATGCTCAATTAAATGGATGTTCTGTTTGTCGATTCCATCGTTACGGTCTGACCCTCTGGTCCTGTTGTCCATCTCTCGATCATTTGATCCGTAACCATTATTCCCATGCGATCTGTATGCCATTGCTGCACGTTGTAAATATCACCAAAAAACTACCTCAGCTCAATGGAATCTAAACAATTGGAAAAATTTAATAAACAATAGGATCAATAAAGTTCAGATGAAAATTGATAATATCTAATGGAGTGAGCAAATAATAATAACGTATGTAATAAATACAATTCCTCATGGATGATAATACAGGTGATTACAGATAAGATATAAAAGAATTTCACTTATTACACTTGTAGGTATAATAAATGCAATTATAATATAATACAACAGTGACCTTGATGACTATATTTACGAAGACTAAAAATTTTAATTATATAAAACACATTTAATTCGTTTTAGAAATCCCGATGTTGTTTGTATTCATCAACAATAATGCGGAATTATTTCTAGATGCCCACTTATTGAAATCGTTAAATATAATCCAAAAAATACTCGTTTATCTGTGTTGAAAAAAATTCTTTAATTAATTTTGAGCAAATAGTTAGATGAAATTTTTTGCAGCCACACCTTAAACTATACCATATTCATAGTTAGATTGGAATGTAAAGAATGTCAACAATTGTTAAGTCCTTAAAAATAATAATATTGATAAACGTATAAGGATATGTTACATAAAATTATTTTCTGTTACATGCAACAGGTGAACGAGAGTCACATTTCCTAGTTTTAGAAAATTTCTTCTGGAGATTTCAATGCGTATGTAAGAAGCTGCTGTCTGTGTGTATACCATTACAAAATCCGAATCTCGAAACATGTTTCATTACAAATGGATAGAAATTTCTCCATTACGTTGTAGAAAAATTGAAAAAAACAATTGTATTGTCGATTTGTCGTAGATGAAACGTACAAAAAGCCACGGTGGCGATCATATAAATTCACTTGAATGTGGTATAATAATAAATAACAGTACAATTTAAATATACTTTCTGCAAAACTTGTACAAGAGAGAGATTTTCATTAAACTCACCTTTATTTTAGTTAGTTTTTGCTGCCTATAAACGACATTAATAGTCCATTATAAAACTGTAGTTTAATGATAGAATTATAGTTGAAAAACAATTGAATTGAATATTGTGTAATAAAAATTTATAAAGAATAATATAATATAAAAAAACACCATTACACGCACATCTACATTAGATAAACTATTCCCTCACTTGAGTTACCTACCTGTCAGGTACCTAAATATCCACAGTTCACCTATTACCTGAAGCATGCGTACTAAACTCATAAATGTTACCTTATTTTACCTGTATCACTTTTTCTAATTAATAATGTATGTACAGTTCTGCATTGGCATGCCTTTAATTCGTTTTAAATGATTTTTTCAATATACTTTAACGACCAGAACTGTAATTAAATCAACAATTTGTCTAAATTCATTTTAATATCATTTTATTTGTACTTTAATTGCCCGCTGAGTTAACGTTCCTCTTTCTACTTTTCATTATTGTAAAACTTCAGAGGCCGGTACTGGAAAAAATTACTTAATTAATTGTCATGCAATTGATATTCAATTTAAGACAATGAGTGATGACATAATTCCTTCAGTACTAACTATTTTTGGCAAGTGTTCAATAACACACACGTTAAATGATGAAATTTTTTATCAATGACTCTTTATAACTAATTATTGGCATAATTTAAACAATTGAAATTTAAATAAATTCAATCTTTGTGTGGCTGGCTATACAAAGGTTTAGAAAATGTATTTAAATTTGTTTTCAAGTCGGTTTTTGAACCTTTTCAAAATATATCGGAAATTTGTACCCTAATAAGGACTTAATTCAAATAATTCCTTATTGTGCCATCTTCTATCAAGGATTCAAAGGGATAAATTTGTACGTATTAAGCACGATTTCTAGTCAACTCTCAATACTAGTTTGTATTTAATTCAGATAAATATTAACGGATGGCACTGGTTGTTTTTTGAAACTTCAAAACTAGAAAGAATTATAAAAAGCTCTTTTGAGGCCTTAAGGATAGAGTCAAGGATCAAACAATCAAAATAACAAAAACACTGACCTGTGTTAGTTAAAAACAGAAAGGTTTCTTGTTCTGATAAGAAGATAACCCTGTCGTAATGTTACCTACCAAAACAGTTTAGAGTTAGCTTTGAAGGTGTTAAGCTTTATTTCTAAACAACCTTGATTTATTTGTAATTGAAAAAACAAGATACCTAACACTCAGTTTACGATTTATTTTCCATATTTACATTATCTAAATTTGAAATAAATGAGAAAAGTATGTGATTGGTTGGCCAAAAGTTTATAAACGACCGCCTAGAGCTTTTAAGCACCTCTTTCAATAAACATTTCATAATAACACCAACTTGAATTTAATATAAAAATTGAAATAAATCATAAATCACTCGTGAACGATATACATACATGCATGATGTATGTGTTTTTCATATAAAACATTTTCATTAAAATGCAATTCAACATTTTTATAAAGCTCTTTATTACATAAAATGTAATTCGGAATTTCTATTTTATTCACATATATTTCTCTTTAACGACATGTAAAATGTAACAAACATATGTAAACCTAACTAAAAAACTCAACTAATCAGTTCAAGTCTGTTATTTGATTTCATTAGCTTCCAGTCTATTAAATACATACGGTTCATATTGTAGCAACCCTGTTTTTTAATACTCTATACATCCCTCCATCACTTAGTTAATAAAAATTTTTTACCAAGTGGATTATGAGTTTTACTTGTACCACTTGAAAATTTAATATTTCATAGTTAAAAAAAGGACGCACAAACTCAAATATGAAACTGTATCGTTTTACATTTCCTTTAAAGTGCTGTATATAGAATAAAAGTGAACACACACCCTTTCATTTTCGCTGTTATTATTTTACGGTGGTGCTGTTAAAGGAAGAGACATCATTAAGGATACTTGAAATTTTCTTTAGTTTTGTTTGTACATTGCCGCCCATTAGAAGTTGAAAATTATGTGCTATTTAATTGGATTTTGTTGCGTAAAAGGGGCAAGGAAAAAAGCGCCGCCCACACATATCTTGAGAGAAAAAACTAACAGAAACTTTCCCTCAGCTAATAATTTGTTCAATTTATGCAGTTATATGTGAATTACATTACGGTTGAGGAATTCTCAATTCCTTTGTATATATTTTATGTGATTGTTGAGTGAATAAAATGGGAGAGTGGCTGGAAGCACTTGGGAGACGTCGGAACTTTGAAGCCCCGTCGCTGACACCGATGACGACCAGCGTCGTTATCTTTCACAGAGCACAGAAGCGCCGTCCCCTCGCTTCGACCACTCGATATGATAATATGATGTCTTTCACTACACTAAACAACACATAAGTATTGCTATTAATAAAAAACGAATTGGAAATTCACATTTTTTTACTTGCGTCTTTGAGACTTTGTGTGTATATGGAAAAATGTGGGTGTGAGAGAATTTAATTTCGTATAATGGCAACATTATATAAACGGCCGTATAAAAGTGGCATATTCATTGAATTCAATGTTGTAGAGGAGATTTCGAGGTTCAAAGTATCGTCACATTCAAGGGTTGCATTTCAAAAGGTTTGTATATAAAAGTTCAAACTGAATTCAGAAACTTCACTACTCTCCCAGTGGATGCTTTGAATGATGTTGTATTTTACCAATTTTCTCTTAATAATAGGTAGATCGTTATCTTGTTGGGAAATTTAATGGTAACACGATGGCAGAGAGTGTGAAATGTTGGCAAAAAACGTTTTAAACAAATTACATTTTTCACTTTAATGAACTTACAAGAACGATTTTCATCAGTATTAGATTTTTATGTAAATCTACTTAAAAGAAAAACGGAATTAGCTCTGCAAATAGAGCGGGATTTAATAATGAGATAACATTTAAGTGTGTAAGGGGTGCAATTAAAGGAATATATATGATTAAAAAAATTCAACTATGATGACCTTAGACTTGGAATCAATAAAATACTTGTGTAGCTGTTTGGTATTGTAAATGGTGTTGAGATAGTGTAAGTAGAGAAGCGAGTGGAGCAAAAGCTAGAATAACATTCATCTAAAAGCATAAAATGGCCCAAAGTCGAGTTGCCTGTATGGCCGCCGATGGTCGTGCCAGGTGAAGAAGTGGCACCCAACAGAGAACAGAGCAAGCGCAGGCCAACTATACCCGCAGGATAGGATATATAGTGGCAGCTGATCCCAGGGGAGAATGGCAATACGGTCGGGGATCAAAAAACATCGCACCGCTCCACCCAATGTTCGTCCTCGTTCAGCCTCCCCTTGTAAAGTCGAAAACGTCACAACGTATTTTCATTGGACAGAAATATACAACATCACGCCGATTGGTTAAACGTTTGCTCTTCTTATATAATACTACAGCCTCTTCAACATTTGTCCTTTATTCCTTATCCTCTCCCTATAATTATGCAAATGGTACACCGTTTTCTCTGCCTGCTCGCTCACCTACTGTTACCACCATCCGTCTCTCTATATGTCTGCCTGTTTGCGCTTTTACTAAAAACTTACAGGGGGCAAAGTTCATCGTGTTCACGTTTCCGTCGACATCGGCTTGCCGCCACCAACTGGTGCCTCTCCTGGATAGCCCTTTTGCCGCCGACGCCGACGGCACATCTCCACCAACAACAACAACCCAACCATCAGTCCATGATTCAAGTGTTAACAATCAACAACAACAACAATCTCCAACACGGTTTTTCTGCATTCACATTCATAAGCCGACGAAGTTTTCCAACAAGATTATTATTTAGTGAAAAATCTGCAATTCTAATGTACACAGTTCTGTTTAATAAGTGTTTTATGGTCTAGTGAACAAAAAACCACGAAAAGTGATCATTTCGAAAGCTGCGGAATTATAAACAGCCAAAAAGTAAGTTGAACATTTAACATTTTAACATTTTTTTTTGAGAAAATATGTAAAGGCTTTTTTTTGGTACATATTTTTCAAAACTTATCACTATTATTTGAAAAAAGTTGCATTATTGTTTAAGTGTGTTTGAACTGCACATAAAATAATCTTATCACGACCGAAATTTTATTTAACACTTGAATCATCAAATCAAAGCATTTTTACAAAGATTATCTTAAGTAGGTATATAATTAAAATTGATTTTTTAATCCATACGCAATTCATTCATGTCCTAAATCAAATTTAATCTAAAGTACTGTAAATATAAAAAACCTGCTGATTTTGAGGGTGAGACTATCATAAATTCAACACCAGTGATTTGTTGACAGTTTATGATTAATATCTTATAAAAAAGACAAATAGCTACCGGCTTTTCGTGGTGCAGGAAGACAACCACATAATTTGATGAAATTAATTAAAAGCTCGCTTCATATAAATAATAATTTAATTGTATTTGAGCACGCAAATTTGACCAAAAGAAAAATAAATCGCAATATTCAACGAAATCTTTCATATTATAATATTGTAAATATGTATTAGTACTTACCTAGTTATTACAATCAAAAACTGATTAAATGCCAGTGCATTACACATAGGTACAGAAATGTTATACTGTTCTACTCGTAAATTAGCTGTAGGTATTTAATTTATTTTTTAACTTTATCGTTATTGCACAGAGCAATGATTCAATAAGAAAACAATTTTTGATAACGTCTTCCAAGTAATTTTATTTCGCAATACAGTTTCCAGATACCGGTGCTTTGTTTCCATACCGAATGTAAGAAAATGAAACTGTGTATACAAATAGAACCCTAATCTTCATTAGAAATAATAGAAATTATATAAAAGTGTGTGTATACACGTACATCGCTATCGTCGTCTACTCATTTTTTAAGTGCAATTTTGTTTGTTATACTCGTTGAGAAAAGAAAAAGATCTGAAGTGTACTTTTGAAAACATGATGAAAAAACAAAGGAGCATTTCGAAAAAATATAGGGGGGTTGTTTGAATATAATACGCAATCAACATTAACACACAACAGACGTTATATTAAACCCTACACACAGAAAACAATATAGAACATTTTTCAAGCACTTAGTATTGCAAATTTAATAAATATTTGCATGAAGATAAAAGTACTCGAACAAAAAAAATAAACAAATACATATAAATAAACAATTTCTCTTTAATTGTTTAATCACTGGCTCATAAATGACAAATCAATTAGAGGGGTCAGTTTGAATGTGTTTATGTGAAATGTAACAAAATTAAGCAGTGCCCCCACAAAATTGTTGCGTAGGGGTAAGGGATGGCATCAGAAAACCATGACGGCCGATTTAACCCCATTAGGCGTTTATGCTTATTATAGTATTTCCGTTTGAAATCGCGCTTACCCTCTTACAAAATTTTCACACAAAAATTACATTTACGCGTCGGAGCGAACCCCTTATACATTTTCACAAAACACACATCATAAATTCCTTCCTCCTATATGCATTATATAGTTTTTTATGTAAATTCCTGTTTAAACAATTAATTCCTATAAATTGCCTATAAAGATGGTAATAAACTGTAGTTGAGTTAATAAAGTGGGGAACACGCGAGGCAATACCAGGACGATATTATAGACTATTGAGGGTGGCTTTGAGGGGGTCTCAACTATGTTAACCAATATTGCAGGTACAAGGCAATAAAATTAAGTGAATAGGCGTGACGGTGTTACAAAACAGTTAAGCTACTAACTCATAGTTAAGTACCTTTAGCAAAAAAAAAGAACGCACACCACTTGGTAAAATAACATTCAAGTCTTCTAATGTGGTATAAATAATCGTCTAACCATAAAAAAATCGAATAAAATAAACGAAAAGATAGTGAACAGTCTGAAAAGTAAAGCACGCAAAATGTGAATGCTAAACTGAAAGATAAAATATTCAAACGTCCGTTTTTAACGGCTGTGAAGCCATCATCCAACATTGGGGGCAAGCATTTATCTTGGAGATAGAAGAAACTTGACAGTAGGAGGGTAATTTTTTCAAACTAAAAATAAGGGGTCTATATACACTTGGCCAAAGTGCATAAGTCAGAGAATTGTGGTTGGAAAATCAGTGGGTTATGTCCGGTGTTCACCTGAACGTCGTTATACCGCACACAAATATATAAACGCAATACTTTAATCACGCTATAAACATGTAAATTTATCACTATCACATGACCAACTAGTTTTCACAGAGATAATGGATTCTTATGTGGTCAAGTGAACAGATAATTATCTAGTTCGGGGTGGGTGTATTAAACGTTAAAATGAACTGTATTGTTTGACAACGGGGCACTTATTTTGCATAAATTTGTAATTTTAATACAAATTACAATTAAACACTGTACACAAATACAAGAGGCGATTAAATGTGTTTTGAAATGCTTATTCACTGTACACACGATTATCTATAGATTGATCGTTTTCGAACTGATGATGCTAATTTATTATCCGAAACAAGTAAAAATGGAATATAAAAAACACACCAGCACAACGTCTTGAAACGAACGAGATAAAAGCTTTCTTCCAGCCCGATTATAGCGATTCTACATTACAATTAAGCGATCTATATATAACAAACCCCAATTGGGATTAAACAATAAATAAGGGATAAAAGTTTTGTGGATATTATAAATGATTTGGGGAACCGTGAAAAATTCTATGAAGCATAAAGAAACATTGAAAATTCTCTAGTATAGTAGAGATGATGATACTATGACGGGGTATCTTTCTCTCTTCACTGTGTATATGTGGAGTATTTTATGTAAAATTGAACTGATGGTCTGTATTTGGGTTGGTGATGGGGGGTGTTATGAGAAGAGGGATTGAAGGCCCCTTTAACATTTAGTAAACAGTGAATGTGGCAGTGGCGGCAGCATAGCAAAACCCCAAGAGACAAGGTGATATAGCAGTCGATCTATGTGGCCGCCAGCACCACCACCACCACCACCAGCCACCATACCAATTTCAACCCTGCCTAGAGTTGCCGTCAACATTTGGCACGCCTCTCAGGCGCGGATGTAATTATCTTTGTTAAATATTTACTCTACATTTACCTTTTAACTATTCGAATCGACTTAAAGCGAACGATCAACTCTCTATATGCATATAATCCTAGCAGGGTTGGAATATTTGGAGGAAAAACATCAGTTACTGGCCCCTTAATTTTGCGATGTCGATTATTGCGTCCCGCGTTTTGTAAAAGTTATTAAAGAGCGCCCGATTTTCATTTCATATTCCAACATATCTACGATTATGTGATCACAGAACCACCAAATAATAAAACCAATCAATTGACAGGAGAGTTCGGTTTTCGGGGGTGGTTTATGTGTAGTTTGACATCGAAATATAGGGACAATTTTCCAGTTTAACTTCCGTCGAAAAGCCTTTTGTCCGCTTTTATTATATATGGACCAAGAGTCGTGAACTGTTTAGCTTTGTGGTGGCAATCATACACTGCCAAATATATATTCAATTTGCTAGTACAACAATGGATTTAATTGATTTATTTATTAGTCTACCTATTATTACATTTAAATTAAATTAATCGTTTCAAACGCCACCTAATCATAATAAGCTCTGGTTATTTTAGTTTG
The DNA here is from genome assembly GCA_963930825.1 of Silvanus unidentatus. NCBI lineage: Eukaryota > Metazoa > Arthropoda > Insecta > Coleoptera > Silvanidae > Silvanus > Silvanus unidentatus. Next base: position 1,549,304 of record OZ005763.1, read on the forward strand.
ATTATGACGAGAGTTGAACATTTTTCACTGCGTGTATAGACCCTTTAAAAAATACCAGTTCAATTGTCTGCACCTCTGCATTTTGCCTTTACATCCGGGCACGTGTACCGCCGACACTGCATTCTTTAATTCGTCGATTAAAAAAAAACCATTCAGCGACAGTCACCGGAAGATGAATATTGTTCACTCACTCTACTTAACCCTCAGACACATAGTTCTATAGTTGGGCAGCCAATTAGTGTCTTGATTAGCACTTGGAGAGAATTTTTTGAAAAACTCAAAAAAGTTCATCAACTTTTCATTTCGTTTTGTTTAGACAGCCTTTTCATCATCTTTAAACGCTTATTTACTTGCAAAAACTGGGAATATTTCAATTAAAGAGTGTTTTTGAAATAAAAGGTGCGCATTTTTTATTGGGAAATCCATTCAGACAGCTGTGTCTGAGATTTGACGCAGTGCTGTTGACTGGAAGCGCTTGTTCAGTGAACGATAATTACGACATATGTCAGAAAATTCAAGAAAACCACAGGGGTTGAGGTTCCTGTGGCTGTGTACTAACGTTTTTCTGTCTACAATTGGGGCCCATATACACAATGAATAATTATAGGCTTAAAATTACAGTGCAAACGGTTTTAGAGATGTTTGTACTAATATGACGGGGAGAAGCGAAAGAGAAATGAATGCTGTGTGTATGGGGATGACAATTTTGAGCGTGAATCTTGCCTGTCAACCACATAGAAAGTCACCCTGTTAATATTGCAATTCGACTTATTGTTATATACCGGCAACAGTCAGCACGCGGGCGTTTACCATCAATAATTTAACAAGTTTTGATGTTGTGGTAAAAGAATAATGAGAGATGGTAGAACCATCAAAAAAAGAAAAAATACACAACGAATCGAGTTTATTATAATGGCACCCCTTTGTGGAAAGCCACTAGAACCGGCGCAGGCTGACAAAGTAGCCGCCACTAGTAAAAACATTCAACTTTTCCACGTTTTAATTACATCCGGAATCTTAAACAATAAAAAAGTTAGAAAGCGAAAAAAATCAAGGGGAAAATTGCAAAGGGAAAAATTGGTCTATTCTGTGTGTATAGAGAGACGGTTTAGAAAATAAAATGGGATCTCAACACTCATTTCTCGTTTGCGTTCTATGTTGTATAGTGTGAGTGAAAAATTGCCCTTTGAAAACGAACGTTGGTCCCATTTCGGTTTTAAAACATATCGACACACACAAAGCGACGTTCGTCACCGTATTGTCGTTTATTATTACGATTACACGTCTGCTCTGGCTTATACACATGAAAATGGGGGTGTGTGGATTGTTCTAGATTGGTTTTCACTTATCTCATCCCCTGTGACATTCGTTTCTATGTTTATATGTCGTTTAATCGCCTTAACAATAACAACTAGTGTACGTATTAGAGGCAAGCCCCAACACCACACCAAATCCAACCCCATTCATATATAATATTATAGACAGAATGTTCGTATGTAAGTGGTGTAATCAAGATGCCAACAACTGCTGACATAACTAATTGTTAATCACCATCAACCACCACTAATAACATAATCAGCGCCTCATCATCCAAACTGTACCTCTAATATACCATATATAATAAACGAAAACCAAGCTGAAAACTATATTACTGCGGTCTGCTGTGATACTTGAATGCAGTTGTTAATATCGATTTAGAACAAATGATTAAATCCCCACATATGTAGGTACAGAAAATCCACAAAAATAATGACAAATTTTCTGGAATAAGAAGTAGAAAAGAGAAATTCATATCAATATTATTGCTAAATGATGCGTACTACATTAGATATTCGGGAAAATATTCTTGAGAAATCTCTGTTTGTGACATATACGAGAATTTTAATATAGATTCCATCCAATTTCACAGCTTTCAAGCGTTTTTCATGTATAAGTCTAGGAAATGAGCTTTAACTAAATAAAAACAACATTACTCCGCTGTGAAACTGTAAAATCGCTTCACTGATATGCATATATAGGGGTGAAATGGTAGTATAGTAAATATTGTAGGTTACAAAACAATAAGCAACCATCTGCATGTTTCTTCCGGCCACCGTCCTCCTCTTTTTCCGCTATTCTTTTATTGTATTGTCGATCGTGATATAGAAACGACATCGTACACGCGCTCACAACAACAATAACATCGCAATGCAACCGTCTTCTTGTTTTACATTACAAAATCCTGAAGGAGTGTACGATGTAGACTTGAATTGTGAAACGGCATGCGACGAAGATCATCTTTCACTTCCTTCCATCTGCGTTTTTCTATGTTAACCACCCGGACGCCCCCTCATTATGATTTAATATCCAAAGATTACAAAACTCGTTTTAGACGCGTGCATATACAGATTCACACCCTTATTCTAAATTACACATTAGAAATATCCAATTATCCTTCAATTTCCTAGAGAACTAGTTGAATAATAAGAATTGTGTTGTATTTGCAGAGAATATGGCATCAGAACGTTCAACAACGTTATTCCAAGATGTGAAGAATGACAATGCGTCACCAACACCCCCGCCGCCACCGAGCAGAACATTAAATTTCTCAATAGCAAAAATAATGGAACCCGATCCAAAAACAAAGAGACACGAAGAGAAAGATACTAATAGTAAAGTAATAAATTTGTGTTCGACATTTGATTCGGCATTTAAGAAATATGTACCAAGTGTTACGAACATACTTAAACTACCAGAAGCACTACAATATCCCCTAGTCTATTACCATCCGAATCAGTTAATGCTAAATTCGGTGTCAGTGTATTCGTCGATGTCGCAAGAAAATCAAATGAATTCAACAACACCGGGTGCAAGTAATTCAACAACGACATCATTGCAATTCAATTCTTTTAAAACGCAAACAACCAAACAACATCAACAACAACAGAACAAGACAAACAACAATATTACAACAAATACGCAAGCATCAAATTTAATAACACCGAAACAGAAGAGCTTCGAGTGCGGTGAATGTGGCAAAGTATTTAATGCACATTACAATTTAACGCGACACATGCCCGTCCATACGGGCGCTAGACCGTTCGTATGTAAGATATGTGGCAAAGGATTCCGTCAGGCGTCCACATTGTGTCGACACAAAATAATACACACATCAGAAAAGCCACATAAATGTCATACATGTGGCAAGGCATTCAATCGTTCGTCAACATTAAACACCCACGCCCGGATCCATGCCGGCTATAAGCCGTTCGTATGTGAATATTGCGGCAAAGGATTCCATCAGAAGGGTAACTACAAAAATCATAAACTAACACATAGTGGTGAAAAGGCATATAAATGTTCTGTGTGTTCAAAAGCGTTCCATCAAGTGTATAATTTAACATTTCACATGCATACACATAACGATAAAAAACCATTTACATGTAGGGTGTGTGGCAAGGGTTTCTGTAGGAATTTCGATTTGAAAAAACATATGAGGAAACTACATGAATCCACATCGAATAACATTATTGATAGTGACTTTGGTGGTACATCGAGCCAATCGCAGAGCTCTGTTTACACTGGTGAAAGGGATTTACATCATTTTATAAGCCCTTTTATTAGGCCCTCTATGCCAGTTCCTGTTTATACGTCCAAATTGTTGTGACATCATTTTTAATTAGATTATATTACTTATTCATTTCATTCCTCTAAACGAATGTGTTATTAATTACATATAACAAGTCACAAATTAATTCATAGTTTATATACATATATTATATACTTACTTACATAAAAATTGTGTGTCCAAAAATGAGAGACAATTGGCCACTTAATTAGAAAATTTTATTATTTAACGTGCAATATTTTCGTTTGCTTAAATAAAAAGAAAGGATGAACATACTTTTTTGTGTCTGATATTCCAGCTTAGATATTGTATAAAAAGAATTATTATTATAGGAATAATTGTAAGTATAACTAACCAAATAAATGTTATTTAATAAAAACCTTATACTGCTGTATAAACTTATTTGTTTTGTGTCCTACCAAAAAAAATCCTTTAAATTTTTAAATAGCCTTAGGAAAGGGCTGTCAGTGTCGATTTTCCAAAACGAAAAACGACATTCCACTTGTGCAACAAAACTGCAGGGCGTATAAACCATTTAAAACGATCAACTACAATGCATAACCGAACATAATCGCAATGTGGCCTATTTACAAGTACAAGATAAAGAAATATACTATATTATAATCTAGTGTGAGCGGTGAACTGTGAGTCGGCATCCTCTTCAGCCCTTAAAGGCCCAACATACGGACAAATAAAAGGAAGTTTTCTAAAAACGATGCAACACACACACACACTGCTCAGTATCAACGATGTAATCTGCTTAAGGATATTAGCAATGTATCAGTTGTGACTGTCCATCCAAGAGGAATAAAAACTAGACCTAATCTTTGCTGGCCCCCGCAAAAACTATAATACCACATACTTATTTCCACATGTAGGAAAATATTTTGCCACGTTGACCACATGTGGACTCGATGGGGTGCGGATTTCTTTATACACACACACACAGACATATGTTCACAACGAAAATAATTCATGTACCTCTATTGTTCGATTAGCAAATAAAAATGCTAGTAAATTAATGTTGGAAAAATAGGCGCTCTCATCTTGCGAATAGAATGATAAAATTGGCAATCAAATATACAGTTCATTGAATAAATCGTATAGACAACAAAAGAAATGCAAGTAAATATATTAAACCATTCATGGTTATAAGGTTATTTAGTTTGTTTATATAAAAGTAACCCAAAGTACTTTAGAAAGAAGGATCGGTCTGGAAATTCTTCTGGTCGATGGAGCACACATCCGTCTTGAGAATACAATTTTCTTCCAAATAAATATCCTCTCGTTGATATAACAGAAAATATATTTATTGTTAAAAATATATATTAAATCTGTCTAATGTTGTAACGTTGGATGATTCATCGAAAGTCTTCCGTTCATTTTACTGATGATTTTCAAGTACTCTTCACATAATCTAATATCCTGATTTACATACACATTATTAACGTGAATTGAGACGGTAGGTGGAACAAAATTTAATATACTAATCAAAATCCACTTATATCTGTGTGTGTGTATTTAGGAATTAATAAAAATTCATCATTTGATTGCTGCAATCAATCGATAAAATATTATTGTCTGATGTCTACTGGAGCTCTAGAGCATTTTGCAAGCAATTTTTTTGTCTATTTCGCTAATAATATAATGTATGAGAGATAAAGATGATAAGGTTGTACTGTAGACGAATCACCCTTAAAGAACACAATAGAAGGGATGTTGATAACGCATGTCAGGCGTGATAGCGATGGCGTTCTATATAGTTAGTAAGAGCATGATCGCGGAAAACGGATGCTCTATAGATAGATAATCCTTGTTTGGAGTGACAACGCGTCGCTTCCAGATTGCTTATGAATGCCAAAGGTGTCGATCCATATAAAAGGGGAGATGAGCAATTAATGAACTTCGCATCCCTTCTCATATTGTACGACAATGTTCGCCCACCACCGGTTTTTGTTATAATTCCTAATCGATCTTTGGCCCTTGTTAAAACTCAACCGATCACATTTTTAACATTATACACCTACAAGTACTTTAATTAACTCGTAACACGTTCATAACACACACACTTTTATTATTATCGTCATCGAACTTGTACGTACATGCATATTATTATTTACGAGTGTTGTTAATTCATACGTATAATAGGATAGCTTGAAACTTACTCATACATTTTAGTGAACTGCAATTTTACATTGTTAGTAGGTGTTGAACTGGAAAGTGGAACAGAAATTCTCTTGTTGTCCTGTATTTTATAAGTCTATATCTTTTACTTTATACTCAACCCCCTGGGAGTGCACAGGTGTTTCATGTTCATTTCAAAAAAATTATGTCTCTGTACGGTATTGTGCAATGGATAAGTGGAGATTTTTAAGGGTAGCTTGATATTACACATCTGTGTATATGGGTGCAACGAAATGGATTCTTTAAAGGAATTTCTACTGACAAAAGTTGGAAAAATTCGATTTATTTCAATTACACATATGCGGTGTTGATTAATGTGTAATAATGGTTTGTTATCAATCGCATATTTTTACAGAAAGACTACTAATCTTTTGTTGATTGTAACTATATTTTCCAGTAAGTGTGCATTTGATTTTTTTTATTATATCATATATATTTGTGCAAACTGCAAATCAATAGATAATAACATTTTGATATTTTATTACCATTCTGTAGTTTTAGTATGTAGTATGTAAGTATGCTTAGTTTGTAAATCCAAGTAAGTCCTTTTTTAAACTTCTCCCCGGGTATTGTACGCCACCTATTCCCCTGCCTCAACACTACACTCTACTGAAAACAGGATCTTTTCCATTATCCTTTGAAAAAATTTTCAAAATTTAAACAAAAACCACCCCTTATACTGGCTTATCAAATTTACTTAGAAAATTAAACGTGATTCTCATGAAATAACAGAAAATTTTCGAAACCAGCTTTTTCAATCAAGGACGAAAATCATCCCCTGTCGAAGTGTCCTTGAATAACCAACCCCGACTCTAGTACATGTACATAAACGTGGCGCTGAGATCGCACTTTCTCGTCAACAACAAAGATAAAAAATATATATTCCACTTTATCTATATTCCTGGCAGGAAAATTGAACAACAGCGCATTAGCTTCCATAGGGTGAATCAACAATAAGCTTTTGTAGTATAAATTTTTTACAAGCAAAAAATACAATACAAGCAAAATAATAAACAACCTAAACCTAGTGCTAACACACGATTTGAATTTTTTTTTAGTTTTCAATCTCGTATAAAAAGTATTAGTATTCGAGAGAATTTTCAACGTTTAATGTTCCTCGGTGGATTAATTGAAAAGTGAAATTTAACTGGGGTTATAAAAAGTAAGGAAAACGATTCAATGAGGCCATCATATGGGTTACTATAACGCAATATAAATGTGTGAATATAAAATTGTTAAACAAGTGATTATGGGATTTTAAAGCGTTTTCTTATGGCAATTTAAGAAAAACCTCTTAAATCAAGGGGGTTGATTGAAAGCACTGTGCTTATTTAGAAAACAAATCATCGCCTGCAATAAGCACAAATATTAATGATGTTGACAATTTATATAAGAAATTCGTCTATTATTCAATTGGTAGAATATAAAATATTAAACAAGTAAGTAGAAATATATATATTTATTTAATGCAGTTAAAAATTATTTGGACTGCATTGCCGTTGCCGAATTCTACGGTTGATCAATAAAATACTGGCTCACCATGTGGACTATTAGTCACTATCACTAGTCTAGGATAGGGTGCTTGATGAGTTTAGTTGCAGTACTTTTTCGACATATGAATAAAAGTCTATTTGCCCTTTAGAAAAATAAATGTCACGCTTTTTTAAAAAAGCGAAATAAAATTAGGTATTCCTTATCCACTATGGAAATCTGAGTTTCTCAGTAGACTGATATTCATCTTCTATGGTATCATACTTCAAATATTTATCATATGTTACGTTTTTATTTCAACAAAAACCTACATTTGTTTAGTGTTAATAAATAAACTAATTATCAAAATATTGAGATTAGAAAAGAGACATGTTTATAATAGCCACAATTGAATAAGTGACGAACAATAGTGTATACCACAAAATTGCTCTGAAAACTTTTCTGAATGACAAACAATAACGGAAAAATAATTAATCTTTAAATGGAAGTCTTTAACACCCATATTTAGATAAATTAACGTCAAAACAATTTAGTTATTTATGCTGATTGTCGTTTCGAAAAAAATTGTGTGTTGATACGCGAAAATTTTCTGAGTGGTCATTTAAATAGTAAGTACGTACTGAGGTAGTGCATAGACTACGTTTGTAGTTAAGACATATTTTTACAACAGTTTATTTAAGATCATAAAAATAAATAAATCAAATAGATTAGTTGTAATAAAAGTTCAGTGTGAAAAGAATTGTTTGTGTTTCATTGAAATATCAAAAACGGAAAAGGATATATTAAAAACAAACAGTTTATCGGTCACCAAACGCCCACGATTAATTTTTGAGAATGGTTTTAAAGAAAATGTGTTTTTCTTGTAGGAAAAGATAGCTCACGTCATCAACATGAATATGAAGTTATGTAATAAACTGTTTCTTCTGCTGTTTCTGACTGCATTTATTTTATTAATTCACTATCAAATGTATTATAATAGTAATAATGTACACTATAATAACGAATCAATACGACAAATAGAACGAATAGTGATATACAATACAACTGTAAGTGTATTAACAAGATTTCATGTGATTTTTGAAATTTTCATCCAACAAACAATTTAATAAAAATTGCTAATGTTTTATTTGTAGTGCATAAATGAGGATAATCAAGAATTGCCCCCTTTATATATAATAACACCTACATACAGAAGGCCAGAACAAATTGCTGAATTAACGAGACTATCTCATACATTAATGTTAGTCAAAAATGTATATTGGCTTGTTGTTGAAGATGCTAAAGTGAAAAATCCATTAATCGAAGAAGTATTACGAAAGAGCGGCTTGAAATATGAACATTTAATTGGTAAGTAATTAATTGAAAAGCGATTTTTGTCTCTCGATTTTATTTTTTTTATCTTGCTATTGTACAGCTCCAATGCCTGAGCAATACAAACTAAAAAAAGGTGCTAAACCGAGGGGTGTTTCGAATCGAAATAAGGGTCTGCAATGGATACGAGAGAATGCGAAAAGTGGCGTTTTGTATTTTGCTGACGATGATAACTCTTACGATTTAGATCTTTTTAACGAGGTATGACACATTAAAAGGCATTTTTAATGGAAACACATTTATTACACGAATTCATTGGAAATAATTGTGTTGCGATTGTAGATAAGGCAAACGAAACGGGTTTCCATGTTTCCCGTTGGTTTAATAACGAATTTGGGCGTTAGTTCGCCGGTTGTTAAAAATGGTAAATTTTCCGGCTTCTACGATGGCTGGATTGGTGGTCGGAAATTTCCCGTCGATATGGCCGGTTTTGCAGTAAATGTTGAATTTTTATTGTCACGTCCAGACGCCTCGATGCCTTTTCAACCCGGTTTCGAAGAGGATGGCTTCCTGAAGAGTTTGAAACCGTTCGAACCTAGAGAAATCGAACTGTTAGCGTCGAATTGTACGCGGGTAGGTTTTGGAAACACACCAAAAAAAATACACAGACACTTGCTTAAACAAATGGTTTTTCTAGATTTTGGCTTGGCATACACAAACAAAGAAAAACGAACCGTCTAAACCTCTCGATTTTAGTAAATACAATAATTCTAATTTGATTTTGCTCAAGCAAATTCTAGTCTAGTGGCTGGCAATTTAATGCTACAAGTTACACATGTTATTAAAGAAAAATTATTATTATTATATAAAACATTTTTATATTCATGTATTACCAATACATATTTTTATGTAATTGATTTTAGCGTAAAGAAAAATACAACACAGTACAAAATTTGTACTAATGTTAAGAGATTTCACGTTCCTTTTAGTTTAGTTATTTATTATGTTTTTGTTTTGATTTTGAGATTTGTATGGAGATTTTTGAAAATGACGTGGTCAGTGAGATTTTCTTCGTAGTTGTGCCTCCTATTCTGGATTCTATAATTCTATAACTGATCTGACTACGGCATTTGCTTAAATAATCGTAAAATGGGACACTCGTAGTTATTTCTGTATAATAAATATGTATATTAACCCTTTTGCGAAATAATTGTGATATTTTTTATATTTATAATAGGACTAATAATATAATTTCGCATAATCCCATTTTACATTAAATTTTTCTTCTCTATGGTATTTATTTCAAGAATGGGGCTGTGGATGACTTTTTTTATAATAATTATTATTAGGGTATTGTAATATACACAATCATTGTAGGCTATAAATAAAATATATTTATCTATCAATAATAGTTTTTTATTTTACTCAATGGTTTTTTATCAAACAGGTAATAGTAAATACTACTACGCGATAAATTCACCTTAAGTAGCTATATAATTAGTTATGATAATACTCGTAATTATTTTACTCGAAATCGTGATCTATATCATAATTATTCCATTTTTCATACAACCACCTGAAATCTAGGTCATATCGAGTTTTATCTAGAAAAAAATCTATCTTTATCTAAGTTTGAAGGTGTAGGAGGGAAAAATACACAGTAAAACACGAATATCATTTGTATGGATTTATTGTTATCTATTTAATCATGGACAACTCTAATGAAACATGGTTCAATTCCTTTGAAACATAATTATTAACAATATGGAGTTATTCAATTTTTCATTTCTCTAAGCACCATACACCATATACAGGAATATGATTAATATTCAATATTTGGTAAAATTGAGTCTCTTAAAATGTAACAGCAAATTTCAGGCCGATTCAGATGTACACATTTTCTTTTGACATTCAAAAGGGTGGAGTTGAAAACTAATCGAAAAAAAATCCATCTGTATCGGCCCTTAAATAATGGTATCATACAAAAACCCATAAATATAACAAATTCATTTTTATTCCAGTAATCTATCAAACAATCTACTTCAGTTGCAAAACCTACCAATTAAATTCTACAAGCCCTAATTTGCAATTGAATTTAAACAATAAATAAAATACTTTTTCCATATTTGTTTTTTCTTCTCAATTAATATAATCCTAAAAATGTTATTTTACAATGGGGAAAACTTTGACAATGTTGTTTCACGTTTTAAGTTGGTTTTCATAGTTTTGTGTGTTTTTTTTAAGTTTTTAATGGCAGTGTCTTATTTGTATATCTTTAATAACAGAACCCACACTGCAAAGGCTTTTCGAAAATAAATACAAGATCCGTATTATTAAATATAACTTAAAATTACTCGTACTTATTCATTTTAAAAATAAGTTCCAAGGGTAACAGTGACACAGTATATGGCAAACAATACACAAGCATCTACAAAATTTGTACATCACAATCTTGAATAAAATCGTTATTTTTTTTAAACGTAAATTCAAAATACACATTCCAAAGGACTGTTATTACATTTCTTACAATAGATTCATTATTTACGTATCATCTATATATTATTACAAATATATATAGTATATATGTATACATATCCATTTTCATTAATTATTTATATGAAAAAATGTTTTTGTGCAGGTATCACATTCGTTATTCCCATTTTATGTAGAAATAACTTATCAGAAAGAAAAATATCAATGCAAGAATAATTATTTGCTTATCAGAGGTTTCAACAATTATAACAGTGCTACACAGTGTTTTAATGACCAATTTCTTATCCTTTTTACAAAATGCTAAAAGGACATGAGTCCATACAGGGTGTGCCAAGAGGTAGACGAATTGCCAAGAATATATTTAATGTTCTTTCAATGATTTTATTAAATATCTTCATTATTTATAGCCAATTCCGACACACCCATTTCGTCATACAGACTAAATATTTTCAATATCAATTTTTACCACAAATCAAATCAATATTGGACGAATATTAATATTTATTTTCAACATGAAAATCATTTGTCTGCATTGAATGAAAAATTATCAACAATTCCTAATACTGGGTCACTATAACCATTCAAAAAACTCCTAATCAGATCAATCTGATTATGTTAATCCATAATAACATTCACATTTTTTTTATAATAAATACTGTTTGAAGAATAATTTCTTTTAACAACAATAAATTCCATTTAATTAAATTGTATAAAAGTATTATTTCAATTTATGTAATAACTCTTGAAACTGCCAATGGCGCGATAAATACATAGTCATTTTGTTTATTTATTCATTTTTAATTAAAATTATCATTTTTTTTATTCCCTCATATTTTTTTTGTATTGTCGATAGAACATTTACTTATTTTTATTTCACTTACCATCACTAATGATGAGTAAGTTACAATTAAAATATGTAATTTACATAAAAAACGTTAAGTTACATTATCTTTACGTGCTGAAAATGATACTATTGAACGAATGCCCTTCACTGAAGTCTGTAAAAAATTTATTTCAATATTTTTTATAGTGGTTTTTAGAAAGAAATGATTAGATATCCTTTTAAGTGCAATTTCTATCATGCATAAGCGACGCTTTTCCAATAAATCAAAATAAAAAACAGAATACAACAGAAATAAAAAATTAGTACAGTACTCTCGTTAATGAAAATATTCATGTTTCTTTACCTTAAATAAAACTACAAAATAAACAGCCATCAAATGAACAATTAAACAATAATAAGGAAGCAGTTTTAAAGCGAATTACAGGTACATCATTTCGTCAATGAATCAAATTAAAATCCAAACTACGTGCAGAAGACCAAGTTTGAAGGCATTTTTTTTGGACGCACTGAATTTGTCTAGAAAGTTTAAAATACATTTCTTCATTTCTTTTATGTAATTACCATTTTATTTAATTTGTTATTAGGCCATTTTCGTAACTACACTACTTAAACTAACTACTAGTTAGTGCTTTAACATATTTACTAATACTTGAAGAATTTGAACCCATTTTTTCTCTCGAAACATGAAATGCATTAGAAAGGGGACAATAATGTGCTACATAAACGTACATCTTGTTTTTTTTTTACTTTCTAATACACTTCTCCTAATTGGTAAATACATAGTCTATATACGCTTAAAAGCCAGTAAACAAAGCATTCAATGTAAATTTGTCACCTACCTTTTTCTTGGAGCCATTTAAAAATTCTTTATACATTTCTGATCTTAAATATCTTGAATAACTATCGCTTTTCATCAAATGGTAAACATGTCCCTGTGTACAAAAAACAATTCTAATAAACAATCGATTAAATTCACAGTCATTCTTACAGCAGCACAATCAAAACTCCATCTATCTGGCTGTTCCATGTTCTTCTTAGTGATTTCATAAGATCTACAATCAACATTAATTGGACAACTAGCATCCGATGCTAAAAATTCTGCCCAAATTTCCGTCACTTTATTTTGGACTTGGCTTTGTGGTAAAGCTTTAAGTTCCTGTACAGCCTCCCAAAATCTGCATAAAAAGTTTAACAATAAAAACAAATTTGAAACAATCTAGAAAAGTGTTTGATTACTTTAAATTCTCTCCACTAAATTCCTTATCAAGAAACAGAACGAAATGTTCACGTCCGACAGGATCTTGAAGTAATTCTTGTAAACTAAATGCCCATCTTTTAACTCTACGTACTGATATGTCTTTAGCTTGTTTTTCTTGCTCCCATAAGTCAACACTATCTGATATCCACGGATTTGGATATTCAGGTGCAATAAAAAAACTATCGTATTCTAAATATTGTTCATAATATGCGATAAATGATTCAGCCGCTTTGGATACTTTTATATTACGTCTATCTAAACGTGTTTTCAATAATGCTATTTGCTTTTTAACAACATCAACCGACGTGGTTTTATTATTTAAGCCGGATGTGGATGGAGACATACGTGGCGGACCTAAGTGCATATTTTTAATGCCTAATAATGGTTTGTTCATTTGGCATGCTTTTTTAATATCAATTTCAGTCGTATTCACGCAACCAGGCTGGAAAATGCAAAGGTAAGTTTGAAGTATTGAATAAAACGTGAATTTTCCTTTACCATTGGACGATGTACGTCCCAAAAAGCACGCTCTTGACTGTCTAAAACTTTACGTTCCAATTTATCACGTTTTTTGTCCACTTTACTTTGAGCTTCCGCTTGCATAAAAATAAATTCCCACTTCCTTGAGAACATTTTCTGTAATCTAGCTAAATTTTCCGCTTCATAATCAGCTAGTTCCAGTCTGGTCTTGTTCTGCATTGTTCTTTTACAAAGGTACACAGCTACAAAACACGAAACATCAGATTTTCAGGACTGTTTAGCTTTTTTACTCTTCTCTTCTTACCATAGTCGGTGTTTTCTGGCTCCCAACAATTCGACGGCCAAAAATATGGTGTTTGAAACCTATAAAATGTATTATCATTTTTAACAGTGAGCATATGATCATCAATTGGAAAGAAATATCCATGGGCTGCCATTAAATGTGACAAATGGAGTGCCTCCTGTTGATCCTCAACGTCTAGATTCTTCATCATCCACATAATCAAATCAGAACCGGTAAATACTGACGGAATTTTGGACATGAAGCTTTTTACTGTTCGTACTGGTACGCCAGTTGTTTCATCTTGCATTTTTTCCACAATTTTCTCCATCTAAAACGAAAAGGATGAGTTTAAGGAGCGTTTAACAAATGTGCAATGGTTGTTTACTTTTTTGTATAGCAAATGGTTAGGGGATTCTTCCACGGTTTGTTGTTGTTGTTGTGGTGGTTGTGATGGCACAAAAGATTCTTCATTTGTACTGGTAGCTGTACAGCCGCCGTTATTTGGCTCTGGCTTGCGCTTTGCGGCTGCCTTGTCGGAATTCATAGTGACCATATCAGTAAAATAGGAGGAGCGAGACTTCCTCCTTAATCTACGATATTGTTTGCACTTGATCTAAAAAAAATTCGAATCAATTTAATCGTTTCGGATATAAACACACAACAAATGTATTTGAGGAAGTTGGATTTACATAAACTGCTCTACAACATTTAGCAATAAAACGTTTAAAATAATATTTGTACGGAATGTTAACACATTTATGATAAATCACTGCTGTATTTACAATAGTAATTAAAATCACTTACTCCATGCAAAATATAAACGAAAAGTACCCAGCAGAAACGGGATATGCTCTTTCCTGCATTATTTTATTAATTAAATTTTTATTACCAACAATTAAATTATGTCTTATCAAGCACCAACATTATTATTAATAAATATTTTGATGTTTTCAATACGAATAGATTAGTTTTTATTTATATTTTTTACAAATTTACTCATTTATTTATTTCTATATAGAGTCTTAGCACCATCGATATTTTCTTTGATTCGTTTTATTTGGATTCACTTCGTTCTTCTTCGCTACACCCGGTAAATTTAAACCTTTAAAGTTTTTCTTAACATTCTCTGTTAATTAGTGCACTTTAAACATTATTTATTACTTCTAGCCTTTTGTTGTTAATCTTAAAACAGCTATAGACGTAAACAATTTATTTTGCAACAACAATTCTGTTTATTTTAAATTTACCGCAATCATACAGTAGTGCTACAATCGGTGAGCAATTAGAACTTCAAGTAGAAATCTGCTAAAAAATTAGTTCAATTGTCAATTGTGCGTTCATACCGGATGACGGAGCAGATTATTTAGTTTTGTATTTATTCGTGAAAATATAACAAGAAACTCATCTCGAAATTAAAGTTAAACCACAAACGATTGATAGTTTCATTACTGTTTGAAATATGGGTGATACGAAAGTAGAAACTCCAAATAAAACGGAGAATAAGCAAACTGAAGAGGACAAGAATGAATTGGTAAATGAAAACATACTGCTTTTTTACATAATACTAAAGAAAATCATCACATTTTTCAGTCTGAAGAAGATAAACAGCTTCAAGAGGAGTTAAATTTATGTGTTGAACGTCTACAGGTAAAAAATAACAAATTGATTTGTTGAGGTTATGTTTACTGTGATTTTGCAACTCATTTTAGGAAAACAATGAAGGACTGTATTTACCGGCCCTACAGGCCCTTGGTAATCACATCAGGGCATCAACTACCTCAATGACTTCAGTCCCGAAACCGTTGAAATTCATGAAACCTCATTACGATACCATGAAAACAATCTACGAAAAGATCAACGAGCCAAATGTGAAGAAACTTTGTGCTGATATCATTTCGGTCTTAGCTATGACCATGGCTGAGGGCAGGGAATGTTTGAAGTATCGTTTGTCTTCTGATTTGGATAAAATCGGAGATTGGGGACATGAATACGTTCGGTAAAAATCACTGAGAAAACTCTCTTAACTCTCCCTTCATATCTGCTCCTTTTCCAGACATCTTTCTGGAGAAATCGCTGGCGAATGGTCCGAAACTGACGTATCCGAGAACAAAGAAGTACGCGAGAAGCTCATCCAATTGGCGAAACAAATCGTACCGTACAACATGGCCCACAATGCCGAAGCGGAGGCGTGCGACCTTCTCATGGAGATTGAACGACTTGACTTACTCGAACAATACGTTGACGAGAATATCTATCAACGTGTGTGCCTGTACTTAACCAGTTGTGTACCATATGTTGCCGATCCAGAAAACACCACACTCCTTCAAACGGCTTTGCACTTATTCAACAAATTCAAGCAATATCCCCAAGCTCTGCGTCTCGCCATGCAATTAAACGATCACAGCTTAATTGAGGAGATCTTTATTTCATGCACTGACACAGCAATACAAAAACAACTCGCTTTTATGCTTGGCCGACAACAGATCTACATTGAAATACCCGACACAACGCCGGAGTACGAAGATCTCATCGAAATCATGGCCAATTGTCATTTGAATAATCATTTTTTGAATTTGGCAAGAGAGGTGAGTGAACAAATCATCAATTTCAACAAACATCACACTTGTATTTGTTTCTTGGTAAAGTGTGGTTCGTTTTTCATGTCATCTCAACTCTCTTTAATAAACAATTAACAAAAGCACAATTTTTGGTTAACTAGTTGGACATTATGGAACCGAAAACACCCGAGGACGTTTACAAATCGCATTTAGAGAACACTCGTCCGTCTTTCGGTGGCAGTAATGTGGATTCTGCCCGTCAAAATTTGGCTGCAAGTTTCGTTAACGGTTTTGTAAACGCCGCTTTTGGACAAGATAAACTCTTGATGGAAGACGGCAATAAATGGTTGTACAAGAACAAAGAGCACGGCATGCTAAGTGCGACAGCGTCTCTAGGCTTAGTTCTTTTATGGGATGTTGATGGTGGTTTAACGCCAATCGACAAATATTTGTACTCAAGTGAGGATCACATTAAATCCGGCGCTCTATTAGCCTGTGGTATCGTGAATTGTGGCGTTCGTAACGAATGTGATCCCGCATTAGCGTTGCTCTCCGATTACGTGCTTCATCACACGAATATCATGAGAATTGGAGCGATTGTGGGTCTCGGTTTGGCGTATGTCGGCTCAAATCGTGAAGCTGTCCTCAGTTTATTAACGCCAGTATTTAATGATCCAAAATCGAGTATGGAAGTGATTGGAATGGCGGCTTTAGCGTGCGGTATGATCGCTGTTGGTTCGGGTAATCCGCAAGTAACCACATCGATTATGCAAACGTTAATGGAAAAATCTGAAACGGAATTGAAAGATACATATGCTCGCTTTTTGCCACTTGGTTTGGGATTGTGTCATTTGGGTAAACAAGAAGGGATTGATACGATTGTGGCTGCTTTGGAAGTGATACCAGAGCCGTTTAAGTCGATGGCTGTCACTTTGGTTGACATTTGTGCTTATGCCGGCACTGGGAACGTGTTGAAAGTGCAACATTTATTACACATTTGCTCAGAGCATTACGACAATGACAAAGACGAGAAGAACACAAAGGATAAGAATAGTAAAGATGAGAAAGAGAAGGATTTGTCGGCGAAACAAGCGATTGCAGTGTTGGGCATTGCGTTAATTAGTATGGGTGAAGATATTGGCAGTGAAATGGCGTTCCGTACATTTGGACATTTGTTACGTTATTGTGAGCCGGTTATTAGACGTGCTGTGCCTTTAGCGCTTGGTTTAATATCAGTTTCCAATCCGAAATTGAGTATTTTAGATACGTTGAGTAAATTCTCGCATGACAGTGACGCAGAAGTGGCACATAATGCGATTTTTGCTATGGGTTTAGTTGGTGCTGGTACAAATAATGCACGTTTAGCGGCGATGTTAAGGCAATTGGCACAGTTTCATGCTAAAGATCCGAATAATTTGTTTATGGTCCGTATTGCTCAGGGATTAACACATTTAGGGAAAGGAACACTTACATTGAGTCCGTATCACAGCGATCGACAACTGATGAGTCCGGTTGCTGTTGCCGGTTTGATGGCGACTCTTGTGGGCTTCCTTGATGTTAAAAATAGTAAGTGAAACACAGTCTGTTTGATATGTTTTGTCTAATTGTGTTTGTTTAGTTATTTTGGGCCGTTCTCATTATTTACTCTACACATTGGCGGCTGCAATGCAACCTAGAATGTTGGTTACGTTCGATGAAGACTTAAATCCATTGCCGGTTCCAGTGCGGGTCGGTTTAGCGGTTGATGTTGTGGGACAAGCTGGTAAACCGAAGACTATAACCGGTTTCCAAACGCACACAACACCAGTACTGTTGGCTTATGGTGAACGGGCCGAATTGGCAACGGAAGAATATATTGCTTTAACGCCGATTATGGAAGGTTTTGTTATTTTAAGGAAAAATCCAGATTATAATTCGTAATATACAAGTTTTTTTTTACCCATTAATTACATTGTATAATAAGTAATAAATAAATTAATCAATAAGGTTATTTTATTAAGAAATAAAATTATCTAGTTGAAAACAATTGAACAGTCTTTATTGTAATCACAACTTGTTGGTTATAAAATACACATCAAATATTTAAGGAACACAAATAAACATAAACAAAACTTTTAAACAAGAACAAATTAATTTGTATAAGATTTTACCAAATTATGCGTTGCGGTTCGGGATACTCGCTCCATTTGAATTCTTTACTTATAAATATGTTGAAAGTGATCACATTTAGGATAAGAAAATAAATTAATTCTACAATTAGAACTGTATAGGATGGAGTGCGTCGGTGTAGTCTGTACAAGACGTATGGTACGAAAAAGTAACGGAATTCAATGAGTTTTTGCGGTACTAAGGCAAGTATTACGCATGGAATGTAAGAGAGAAGGTAACTCACATCTCTTCTATCCCAAAACGTTTTTATAATACAGTAAATACCGAACATGTAAGCGTTTATAGCGGTATAACGAAAGAATGCATGTCGGTACAAACGTTTCCAGATATAAAAGATGTAATGACGATTATCAGCGAGTAAATAAGGATGTTCCAATGTGTTAACGTACACAATCACTGCAAGAGCGAAGACATTAAGCAAATAATACTTGACTGACAAACTCCAGAATAATAAATATTCGAAAATTTCGCCAATTAAATGAGGCCAAGAAAAAATGATAACGAAAAATCCAAAATAGAACAATTGTGGAATGTGAATGGTGACTTCATGTGCTGTTCTATCGCCAACGACAATACCGTTGTTTAGGTATAGAAACAAAGAGAAACTAAGGAATATTGATAGATAGCACAACACATGAAGGGTGAAAAGCATGTTTGGTTGGGTGAGAAGAGTGAATTTGTACTCCCAGAGAAGTTTAAGCAACCTCCAAAAATTCTGAAATAAAAAATCGGTTAGAATTTTAATAAACTTTTGTTAACGTATCGAACCTTTTCTGGTATTTCAAAATATCTTTGTTTAAATCGTCTCGCTGTACGATTTACCCAATTCATGTAGATTTTCGTCAATACTAAACGTACCATGACGAAAAGCACCCAAACCACATTCGTTTGTCGCAACATCACTGCATAAAGTCCCAGAAAACTGGCAGGATAATGATATCCTCTGATGCTACATGTAAACATTGCAAGAACCGCTGTTAAGGAGAGCACATCGGTGTAATAGACGTGACTGAAGAAAAACAGTGGAGGCAGCAGAACGATGTTGTAAGCAGACATGAGATTTTTGAAGAAACTGCGTGGATTGTAGAAGTGCAGTATTGTATATGACAGGTATATGTTTAAGGTCGAGAAACATAGATTCACGAATCGAAGATAGTAGATATTGCACAGGTTTAGGGGTCGTAGTATTAAGAAACTCATGAGGTACATTCCAGGGAGAGTGGTGACTTTGGGATCCCACTGAAAAAATGTATGAAATATAGAACTTGCAGAAATCTATATCTGGAACTTACATTGTCGAACTCTCCCCTGCAATATGCTTGTCCAAGAGGTAAGTGGAACTCTTCATCTACTACAATCTTTGCAGTAGAGTAGATTTTGTCAAAGAACAGAAATTTCGATGCCCAGAAGTAGACTGCTAAAGAAACTCCTGTTAATACAGTCTTTTTAAACTTATCGATATTCATTTTGGTTGAATGTGTCTCCAATTTAACAAGATTTATTATAAATTTTGTTAATTTAAAATATTCCCATCAAATTCGCCGACAGTGAACTTCAGCCCTAAAAATAAAGTAATAAACAATTTTTTTCCGTATTCTAGTTGTATATTAGAGTAAATAAATGTCAGGGAACTGTTATTTACCATGTAAATTCTTCAACAAATGTTTAATTTGCTTAATTTGTAGTTTTTATCTTGAATTTTTCCGAAAACACGTCAAACTTTCAAAAACTAACCTTAAATTGTCAAAAAATAAATAAACAAACATGGACAACCTGATTATGACATTCTGCTAACTTCATTCCAAAGAAAATAACCAAAAAATCTCAAATATATTTAGATTTTATCCTAATTACTATTTGATACGTTTAGAAAGGGCAATTGAACAAAATCTACTGTTCAGTAGCATTGGACTTACCACTGGGACCATTTTCTACTCTAAAAGTTGAAAATGCATACTGATTTGTCGCCCCATTTGCATTCGGAACGTTGCAATGAGCTAATTCGATTATATCATCAATGCCATGCAGATGTAAGGAATAAACGGTTAAAAACTGTTTAATATACCACTGTACCACTTTCAGCATCCATTCCTCAAGTTCTTTGGGTACTGTAACAAAGAAGATCGCGATATGGGGAAGTGCCTAAAAGAGGAACGTTTGGAGAGAAGAAGATTGAATTTCGAGGATTCTCTGAGACGTAAAGAACGTATTAAACAAAGAAATCGACAGGAAAATTTCCAGGAAAATACCTCTTAGTTAACACGTGTTACATAATTATGCCAATTATTTGTTGTTGAATTGTTTGTGAATAAAGTCCGATAAGATAACATTTTTTGTTATAACTGTAATGCAGCGTTACTAAACTACTGATAATTACAACACTGATTAAAACAAAGACAGACTAGTTTTCAATGATTTTTTATTCATTAGATATATGACATTCATTTAAACATATAAATTGTTTCATTTCTAACACAAATAAGTTGTTTCTTTTCAAAATTTAAATATCGTACATTGATTTTTTGACTGCAATTACTTTTAAGTCATTGTATTTTTATAAGAAAATGATAATTTAACAGTTTGGAATGACAATATTGAAACATCGAATCATTTTTTTTAATACTTCTTAACAATTGTAAAACGTTTTTTTATCAAACTCTGTAAAATCATCATTTAACCAGAAACAGAAATTGTCCAATTAAATAACAGTATTACAGGATATTGAATAAATAAAACGGAAAAGAATAATGAATGCGATTAAAAGTAGTTTGAGTTCCAATTCTAATTATACCAAAACCATAGTATAAAAAAGTGACTAATCGTTTTCCACAATCTTTATAATCTTTGGAATTGTAATTATTATTTACGCGATTTACAAAAACTCTATCACAGTATTATAAATACAAAAAAGTTCTAGTAATCCCAAAAGAAAGAATACATTTTGCCAAATGAACAGTTCGGTTTTGCTCTATTATTAGTGTACAGTTTTTTTTAATATAGCCACTCAATTTTATACAATATGGTTAAAAAACTAATGTAATATTACAATACATAATATAAAAATAATAATTAACATGAACGAATTGCTTTGTTTAAGAATTTACATAACGAAATTATAGTTGATTTTATATATTAATGATTATAATAAATAGACTACACTTTACAGACGAAAAAATGCCGATTCTCTATATGTTCGTTTTTATGTTATAAATTTTATGTTATTTGTTTCATTAAAACAGTTGGTTTATTTAGTGAAAGCTGCAAAAACGGCCCATAAAACGTCAGATGTATTCGGTTTATTAGATTCCTCTTCAAAATTTAAATCAAGCAATTTTCGTACACGTTTTGTAGCTAATTCATAATCATCATCATTTAAAGGTGCAAAAGCATTTTCAAGTACATCACTTGCATGTGCCAAAAATATAAGTGCTAACATACGCTTATCCATTTGTTGTGGATTATTAACCCATTTTGTTAAAACAGCGTCTTGAATTTTTTTAATGAGACGTGATTTGGTGATGTTGTCGGTTAATGGATGTGTAGTCATATCAAAAAATAAGAAATTCTGTTTCTCAGTTGTTAAAACACCTTTTTCAACTAAATTCTTGGCTAAACGTTCACGTACATTCTTTAATTGATAGCGTAATTTCAAAGGGTTCCATGTTTCACCACTTAAATATTCAATCCAGCTTCCAACACTTTCCGGTGGGTCTGTCTCTTTGAGATGCTTTAAAGCCTCATCTAATAGTACATCACCGATCGGTGTATCATTTTTAACAATCAATTTTCTAGAGAGAAGGCCCCTCCGTCTCATGCCCACTCTTTCCAGTTCGATGCGGCCTCGTAGACCCAATTCAATTAATATACAGCCACGGAGTCCGCTCGATATACAGTCATTCCAAAACGATGTGTAACCCTCTTTATCTTTAAGCCCTAAAAGTAGTACTTCTTCCATTAAAGTCAAACGCGTTTCTTTCGAATCCCCATCGTCCACATCCTCATCAGGGCTCGTTTTCTTTTCATTGTTTTGAATATCCTTACTACTTTCACTGCTTTCAAGTGCTACATTTCGTCGTTTCACAACACCCTCACTACGATTCATTTTCAGAGCACATAATTATCAAAATTTCAACTAAAATATCTAAATGTTGACGTTTACTTTTATGGAAAACAATCTGACATTTAATACTGTCACTTTGGCAAAAATACACAACTGTAGGAATCTGTTCTATGCCCTCATTGTTTTGGTTCACAATTTTGGAAGAAGATGGCGATAACAGTATATTTTTAAAATTTTAAATTGAATTCCAAGATACGGGAAAACTCCCTTAAATAAGAAAATTCGAATTACCAATAAGCAATATATTTTCCACAAAAAACTTTTTCATTTTCTTGTGATAAAAACTTTTCTAAAATTCAATAATATACCATTTGTCCTTTTCCAAAATTTTCCTTGCATTTTCCAAACTTTCCCACATATATCTCTTGCTACACTTTTCATAAGCGCTTTATTTATACAATAATTACTCTTCCAGAAACACATCTGGTTTAATCGCCTCACAACTCCTCCCCCAAAGACTATTAAAATTTGGTTGACTATGCTTGAAAGTTGAAATACCACAAGAAAAATCCGAAACCGAGAAGAAATCCCACGCCCGGCCCTGATATGAGAGCTGCTTCCAATGGACCATGTAAATATAACAATCAGTCAACTTTCCAGCACACTGGTAGACTTTTTATATTAGTTTGTTTCATAACACAACGATGTGGAACACGTGCACATTAACAGCGGTTTTATTCCTAATCCATTTCCCAAAACAAGTTGTATTAAATAACGAAAATTGTGTACAATTATACGAAAAAGGTGTTGAAGCGTATTTAGAGAATCGTTACGATGATTGTGTAAAAAACTTCGAACTAGCATTAAGTAAATACCGTCTTTACATGAAACATTTACAAAATTGTCGGCTCATCTGCAAAGAACAAGCGGAATACACTGAACCGCTCTATCCAGTGGATGTTGACGATTTGTTCTTCTACGAACGAACCATAAAACAGACACTGTGTCTTGTGAAGTGCAAAAACGACAATCAACATGCATTTGATGGCAATTTCAATATCAATCCCGAAACAGAGAAACTATTCGACGAACAAAAACCATTCGATTACTTACATCTCTGTTATTATCAAGTAAGTTACAATTCCAGTAAATCCTATCTAAAAATAAACATTTACGAGCGTTCACATAAAAATGAGAGCAATGAAATTTGACCAGAAAACAATTTGCAGATGAAACAGTACCAAAAGGCAGCATCAGCTGCTTTCACATATCTTGTAGCTCATCCGGATGACAAAATCATTCAAACTGCATTAAAACAATACTCTCTAATGGATCAAGTTGATATGAATAAAATTACAAATTACGTCGCAGATGTAAGCATTTATAAATAAATTATTGACGGTCATTCAAACCGATTTTCCGGTAGGATTATGTTTATTTGTACATTCACGGTGCCGATAGTTATGAGAGAAAAGATTGGCATGGTGTTGTTGAGAATATGGAAGAATCGTTGGTGTCTTATCTGCGAGCGGAGGAGCAATGTAGAGCGCAATGTGAAGGACCTTTCGATCCAGGATGGTATCCCGACTTCATCCCCTCAATATCCAGTTAACAACACACTTGAACACGCTTTTAACTGATTTCTAACATTGTTCAATTTTCAGATCACTTTACATACTGCTTAAAATGCAAACAGAAATGTAAACGTAAATTAAACTCATTAAACGGCGAAATACACGACGATTTGCTTCCTAGTCATTACCATTACTTGCAATATGCTTATTTTAAATGTAAGTTAGTTAAAAGTTAGCTTTGCAGTAAATTTTATGGGATTTTTTACAGTAGGAGACATTAAATCCGCGTGTAAATCCGTTGCGAATTATCTGCTGTTCTTTCCAAACGATGAAACAATGTTGAGTAATAAAAAGTATTATCTAACATTACCAAAGACAGAAGAGGACTT
This sequence comes from Silvanus unidentatus, assembly GCA_963930825.1. NCBI lineage: Eukaryota > Metazoa > Arthropoda > Insecta > Coleoptera > Silvanidae > Silvanus > Silvanus unidentatus. Next base: position 1,574,005 of record OZ005763.1, read on the forward strand.
CTTCACACCAGACGATGTAAATGTGCTTATTTCAGTGTAGATAATGATGTAATTCTCTGTTTTCCGCAGGAAACCCTCCGTTATGTGTACCGTGAACGATACGAAAGCAAACTGTTAAAATTCATAAACAAACATTTCAATTTCACCGAACCGATAAAAGAAGTTCTTGAGGTACGAAAATCAATGAATCTCTTGTGTAGTTTTGGCATGTAAATAATTTGTGCTTGTTTTCATCTGGTTTGTCTTGCAGGGACAACTTTAACTGATTTCACGCTTTTATAAAAGGGAAATGGTTTACACACGTTGATATTATTAACCCCCTTATAATTGTTAAATGTGTTCGATATTTTTACTAGATTAATAAAAACAGTTTTTTCGATTAATGTTCTATTTTTCTATGATTGGTTTTTATGTCCAGGCCGTTGATAATCAGCCAATGTATCGTGTTATTGCAAATGAGGCACAATTAAATGGTACTAAACGATTTGTCGCCGATGGCCTGGCGACGCGACGACAATGTAAATTGTTAGTAAATTTTGCGAAATTCTTTGCGATTAGTGGAGACGGTTATGAGGGCAAACAGTCACCGCACACACTTGAAGAACATTTCACAGGACTCACATTAACACGAGGAATTTTATTAACTTATTATGGCCTTATTGGTAATGTTTATTTGCAGAATTTACTGCAGTTGACGGAAAGTGTTAGACAACGACTAAATGAGTACTTTGAGTTGAAGGAACATTTACAGTTCTCTTTTACACATTTAGTGTGCCGTTCTGCTTTGAAAGGTATGAAATATTGTATTACATCAACTGTTTTTCTATGTTTATTGTAAATTTTAGAATTGAAACAAAGGCAGAACGAATTTAGCCATGCTATACATGCGGACAATTGTAATGTGCAATTGAATGGGAATTGCGAGCGGACCGCACCGGCATACACCTGGAGGGATTACAGTGCCATTCTGTATTTGAATGACGATTTCGATGGGGGTGAATTTGTGTTTTCCGAAGACCCCCTGGGGAAAACAATCCAGGTACGCAAATCTAAGAATGTCCGAAAAGTTTTGTAAAGTTTTTGCGTTTTCAGAGCACAGTAAATCCGAAATGCGGACGACTGGTGGGATTTTCTTCGGGTGGTGAAAATCTGCATGGTGTTAAAGCAGTGAGAAAAGGTTCCCGCTGTGCAATTGCCGTTTGGTTTACATTCAACAACAATTACACGGAACGTGTTAACCGATTAACCGCTTATCGATTGGTAAACGATGATATTTAAAGTACAAACATTTTTCTCTTTCTCAGGGCTTGTAATGGTTGTGTAATGAGCAATAAATTGACTAGTCAAAACTGTTTTATTGGTTTTTCTTTGAAATCCCATTAAGAGGACAATTAACGGAACAATAAACTTACGATAAATCGTTTGATTTGAGCGTAAAATTTCGTAAAATAAATCAATGTCAATTAAATAACATCAGAATAAATGACCAAAAATAAATCTGACCAACTTGCCAAATGGGGTTAATATAAAAATAGATACAATATTACAAACTTGTACCTAATAATTCGTTTAAAGTCAGTAGGTTAATGTAATAAATAACGTAGAAAATATTGATTATAAATAACACATAAAATTCCTTAAACCGCACATAAACGTAATAAAATTGTCAATTTATTTATAGAAACTTTTTCGATGAAAGCACACTAAGTTTGAAAATAATTTTATAGCAAAAAAAATGTAACGCGATACTTTTTTGCATTGATTCTTTTTTTATTACAAAACTAAGTCCAGGTTAACAATCTTGAGTGTGTTACCTAGTTTTAAATCAAAATTTCTTCAAACTAAAGTGATATTTGTGGATATGTAAGGGATGCGCATTCTACATGCATATATAAGATTCGATGACCGTCGATTCGCGTCGTCGTCGTTTTTAGACGTCGCATCATTGGCGTACCATTGTTGGAATTTTTTCAAAAAATCTTTTCGCAAATTATTAACAAATTATATTGTAAAAAAACTGATTGAAAGTTGTTTGAGGAGAGTTTTTTTTTCAAGGTGCGAAAAGGGATCGAGTGTTCGATGCCGTTTCGACGTTCTCCTGGGGGAGAGCGCACGTTTACGTAAAAAATTCGCACATACTACTGATAATTATCAAGGTATTTATGGAAATATGTGTAATAACGACGCTACTGGCCGGCGTCGTGATGTTAATAGGTGATGGTCCAAAGTAATCTGGGTATTCAGTGCGAGAATTTTATGTGTTCGGTCTAGTAACTAAAAGCCATGGAGGTCTACCGCAAGTCCTCGTGGCTTTTCTTACTTCTTGGAGTTTCGCTTCTCTCCACTGCCTTGCAGGGTATGTTAAATCTAATCAAAATCCCCTCACAATTTAATTGAAAAATAATTGCAATATTTAATTGTGCGCCAAAAATGCCGAATTCCTACTTAAGTGTGTGTGTGAAAAACGATAGTGTAATTCGTAATTTTCCAAGTAGTTTGAGTGCTCTAATGTACATTGTATTTGTTAGGTAAAATATGAGTACATAAATTTTTGCAAAAAAATTATGTAATACCCACTGGTAGCCATGATATAATTTTTTCTGCTGTGTGTGAACCGACCTACAAAATCATGTGTTATTTTAAGATCAGCAATAGTCTAATTATAAAAATTTACCACAAATAAATGTTATTCTATAAATAGATGAAATAATAAAATCGTTTATAATAAAGTACGAGATTAATGATTGCAGAAAAAATCAGCAAATTTACGTTTATTACACAAACATCTTGAGCGCATAAAAGTGCAATCAATTTCACTCAATGATTTTAATGAAAGAATTGGTGCTTTTTTTCATTTTTCTTGATTCATTTTGTAATTGATTTGAATTAATTCTCGAATATATAAAGACTATTCGATATACGAGTAGAAGTAAATGTAATGCATTTATACTATAGGCATTTAGCCAAAATAAGATACCCTAGACTGTTACAGAATTAGCATATAGTAATGATGTGCATGAAAAAGAAAGCACAACTACAATATCAAATTACCCTCTCGTTTAAACAAATCTCTCTTCATTAGAAAATAGTTCCGATGCATTTAAATACAATATATTTCAAACTGAAATAAATATTTATTATGCAGCGAAAATGACGCACATTTCACTCACTCAATTCGCGTACCTTTGATATTATAAGAATAGTTTTTTTTATTTAAAAGAGAACACAATTTTCTTTTCAAAAATCACTTTATTTAGGCATTAAATAGAAAAGCGCTCGATATCTTTAGTGAATTAAATATAAAATAAAACAGCTGTCTCAATGGAAATATGCCAAAGCGTGTAATAATCGAAGGCAAATTAGACCAAAAAAAATCTATAATTTTTTTCAAGGGGTGCAAGGTGAGGTAGAGTCAGAAGGTCCTTCCGAATCCGAATGCCGGCCATATATCGAAAAAGCTCTGAAGGAGTTGGAGACTGGAGAGGGTGGCGAAGTGGAAACTCCGACAGAGACAGGCGGTAGCAGTATAGAGGATTTCTTAGCAGTAGACATAAAAGACGACTCCGACAACCAGAGTGTGGATGAAGGAGAAGACGATCACAAAGTGAGTGCAGAAACGGCGGACAATGAGTCCGTTGAAGGTGCACCGGTCTCCGATCAAGAAGGGGTACTATGCCAGCCATGTTTAACGCTTGATTCAATTAATTTTAGCTTTTTTAGGACACACAGGAGGAACAAAGTGTAGAACAATCGGAAACTGTGCACAGTGAGGAAGAGAATAAGGTGAGAAACGCGTTTAAATCCGTTTAATTTGACAGTTTTCTGATTTTCTTTGCGAAAGGAGGTTGAAACTAGTCAAGAAGGAGCGACTGAAGAAGCAGCAAGTACGGAAACTGTCGAAGAACAAGCCGCTCCTGAAGAGACAAGCACTGAAACCACCGAACAACAAACAGAAAGTGTAGAAGAAACACAAACAGCTGAGAGTGTTGAGGAGAACACAGCGGAAGAAGCGTCGTCCGTGGAAGAACCACAAGCTGACGAAGCCCCGGCTGCGAGTACCGAAGAGGCGACTGAAGATGGCAATGTTGAAGAGCAAACTGAAACTGTTGAAGAGACTGAAGAACAGAAAGAGGCTAGTGCTGAACAAATTGAAACAACTGAGACTGAAGAACAGACCGAAAGTGTTGAAGAAGTTCCTATAGCGGCTGAAAGTGGTGAAACTGAAGATGCTCAACAAGGAAGTACAGAAGAGCCTGCAACAGCTGAAAGTGTGGAAGAACCGCAAACGGCTGAAAGTGTTGAAGATACGCAAACCACGGAGGAGAGTGTAGAAGAGCCGCAAGCGGGAGAAGAGAGTGTAGAAGAGGTTCAGGGAGCTGAAAGTGTAGAAGAAACGCAAACAGCAGAGAGTGTTGAAGAGCCACAAGCGGGAGAAGAGAGTGTAGAAGAGGTTCAGGGAGCTGAAAGTGTGGAAGAAACTCAGACAGTTGAAGAGAGTGTCGAACAAGCGGAAACCGTTGCTGAAAGTGTTGAGGAAACAACAGAACCAGCTGCTGAGAGTGTGGAAGAGGTGCAAGCTGATGCGCCAGCAGAAAGTGCAGAAGAACCTGCTGCAGCTGAGGAAGAAACTACCAAATCTGATGAACAAACAGAAGCTGTGAGCGTGGAAGAACAACCAGCCGAAGAAGCGAAAAGTGAGGAAAGTGAAGGGAATGTAATGGAAGAGTTAGCTGAAAAAGCCGAAGAGGAAGTAATAGCGAGTGAAGAAAAAGAATCGAGCGAATCAGCCGAACCAGTACCAGAAGAGGACCTTATACTTGACATTGAAATACCCGAAAACCTTCGTGACAGACAACATGTTGAACATTTATTGAAATTAGACGAAGAATCATCCGACACGGAAAATATCATTAACAAAATCTCCGAAGTAACATTGCGTGAACTGAAGAAACTGTACGAAAACGCTATAAAACCATTAGAAGTTTTGTACAAATACAGAGATTTAAGTAATCGCCATTTCGGCGACGCTGAAATCTTCTCCAAACCATTGATTCTCTTCATGGGCCCATGGAGTGGCGGCAAATCGTCGATAATAAACTATTTAACGAACAACGAGTACAATGAGACTTCGTTACGTACCGGTGCCGAACCATCACCGGCATACTTCAATTTGTTAATGTACGGTGATGAACCAGAAGTTATTGATGGTACTGAATTAGCAGCTGATTTTACATTCTCAGGTCTACAAAAGTTCGGCCAAGGTTTGGAAGAACGATTGCGTGGTGTTAAATTAAAAAATAAACTACTTGAAAAGGTTCATAATTGAAACGTTCACATTTTGGATCAATTTTTATCGATTGTATTTCAGGTGAACATTGTGGAAATTCCTGGCATTTTGGAAGTACGTAAACAAGTTTCACGACTATTCCCATTCAACGATGCTTGTCAATGGTTCATTGATAGAGCGGATATAATATTTTTAGTTTACGATCCATCGAAACTGGATGTTGGACCAGAAACTGAAGCGATTTTGGACCAACTCAAAGGCAGAGAACATCAGGTAAAAAAAACGAAATTTCTCACAAAAAATCAATGAACCTCTTTTCCCGTTTAGACTCGAATTATTTTGAATAAAGCTGATCAAGTGAAGCCGGAAGAGTTGATGAGAGTGCAAGGTGCTTTAATCTGGAACATTTCGCCTTTAATGTCCTCCCCACAGCCACCAGTCATGTACACAACGTCATTATGGAGCAGACCGTACGAAACGTGGGCCCCAATGCGCCTTCTTCAGGCACAAGAGCGCGCTTTCTTGCGCGATTTACGTGGTGCTATCGACAAACGTATCGAAAATAAGATCGCCAGTGCACGCAGATTTGCGGTAAGTGTTTTGTTTTTATCAAATGATTCGATTTAATTGATTCGAGTGTTTAGGTGCGTGTACGAAACCATGCAAAAATGGTTGACTGTTATTTAACAACATATTACAATCACAAATCAGTATTTGGTAATCGTAAACAAGTGGCCGATGAAATTATCGAACATCCACAAGATTATCACATATATGAGGGCTTGTCAACATTGACGAACATTTCACGTTACGATTTGCCGGACCCAGAGGTGTACAAGGACTTCTTCAAACTGAATCCGTTGTATGAATTCCAACAATTATCGGCGACATGCACGTACTTCAGAGGTTGTCCTATAAATAGGCTGGATGTGGCAATTGCATACGATTTACCAGAATTAGTAGGAACACATCGACGTTTAGTGGAGAATGCATTAGCCGATGCGAATTTAGCGAGTGCACCACCCGCCAGTTGAGCTGTTTATGTGGACCAAGTATTAGATATTAATAATAGACTCTAAATAAATTTACAAATTCAAATATGCGTTTAAATAAGCGCGGTTATTTATTATTGTTCATATACTGTCACTGTCACTATATAAATAACTAAAATGTTTTATTTAAAAATGAAAAGAATACGAGACAATTCCGACATCGTCTAATCGTTCGTCCCTTTCAAAAAACAAAATCTATTAAGAAAGTGCTAACTTTTTTCCGCTATTAAATCGAAGTTCATGTGATTTTTAGGTGAAAGTGCACGTGAACAATAATTCAGCAGCAGAAAAATAAGCTTCTTTTGATGCATGACAAAATAAAAATAGTCTCCTGCCATATATTTATTAATGTGTGTTAAATATTATAGCATTTATCAGTAAATTATTGCAAACGGAGTGTTCAAATATTCATTCGAGAGAGAAAAAAATATATAGAAATATGATTAATGGATGATTTCAAAGAGAACCAAAATTCAATTTACACCAGATGTACAATTCCTTATCAGCTTTATTAACCCGAACAAAGAAAATTCGATTGACAGTGTTTTATAGTTGAAAGAAATGGGTATATTTTATGTGTACAGTTTTGTTGTAGTTTAATTTAATTAAAAAAAAACAATTAATCCAAAAAAAATGTTTAACATTTTAAGAAGACACATACATTTTAGGTTTAATTTATAATAAAATATATTTTCATTTGTAAAAAAAAACAAAGCATTTTATTTCGACTTATTTTTCGTGTACACTTAAGTGTAGATATAATAAGTACTTAGCACACTTTATGTGTACACGACCATTTATTAATTATTCTAGCAGCATGTTTCATACTTGTAAATAAATTAAGCAATTTATCAAATTTATTATGCAAAATGGAATAACTATATTGTTTATTCAATGATAAATTCATCTATATAATATACTACGTGAACACATTTTATTACACATTCAGTTTCATCCTTTTAACTTTCAAATTATATGGGTAAGTTTTGCGTAAATTTGTTTGTTGATCAAGAAAACTACTATATGAAAGTGATGTTTATTTATATTTTGAAATTGTGATTTGTTTTCTTAAAAAAAATAAAAACACATTGACAAAATTATTGATAATTACTGTTCCTGTTTGTCACCTAAGGATAATTTATGGTTTTGGGTTATCAGTATGTTTAACGTTCATTTTCCTTCAATATGAACTATGTTTGTTGTACTATTTGTATGTTCAATTGTGAATTTGTTTAAATATTTTAGAATTCAAATATTTCAAAAATTCAAATATTTAAATTTTCCACCATAATTTAAATCGACATTTCCCACACTAGATGCCACCACTGAATTATCCTTTTACTTTTTAAGTACAGTGACGTGCATAAAATTCCGATTGTGTTGATATTTAAGGTTAGGTACAGGTTTAATTTTTTTATTTAATTAATTTGAATTTATTCAATAAAACTACTTCCAATTTTGTAAATAAAATCTATAACAGATCAATATTTATAAAACAAATACTGTTATACTAGTTTAATTAATCAACAAAACAATTTTGGTCAATCAGACCAGTTTGTTAATAAGTTTAAATAAATTTCAATTAACATTCTAGTGAAAATGAATGAAACACCAACTACATACGAGTTCCCAATATCTGGTTTATTACCAAAGAAAGAAACTGCAGTATTATCATTTCTTTCAAAGTATCCAAACTATGATGGAACTGGCACTGTTATTGCAATTTTCGACTCTGGAATCGATCCAGGAGCGCCTGGCTTGAAGGTAACCACTGATCACACTTTACACTTACTCTTCTACAAGAATTTTTACTCATTAGGTGACCAGTGATGGCAAACCAAAAATAATTGGACGTTATGACTGCAGCGGCTGTGGGGATGTAAATATTAGCACCGTTGTTACCCCCACAAACGGGGTGATCACCGGCCTCACCGGCAGGAAATTAAAAGTACAAACTCCCCACTTCCCTTGTACTTTGCTTTTTTAACAATATCTTTATTCAGATCCCAACTAGTTGGAATAATCCTCAGGGAACTTATAGAGTAGGCGTTAAACATGCCTTCGATTTATATCCAGACCGCCTTAAGGACCGCATGAAACACGAATACAAGAAGAAAATGTGGGACAAACACCAGAGAAAATGTGTGGCTGATGTGAATCGCGAAATCGCTGAATTCGACACGAAACATCCAAGTATTATTCAATAAATATCCTCGAATTAATCGTTCTAATCAATTTTCCATAGATGCCAACTTAACTGGAGCAGATAAACTAACCAAGGAAGACTTAGATGCGAAATTAGAGATACTAACAAATTACGAAAAGAAATTTTTAGATCTCGGTCCCGTCTACGATTGCATAGTGTTTCATGACGGTGACAAATGGATGTGTTGTGTAGATACTAGTGAAACTGGTGACCTTACGGACTGTCCGTTGTTAGGAGAATTTAATATAACACGTGATTATGCACCATTAACGAAAGATGATCAACTTAATTTCAGTATAAACGTCCACAACGATGGCAATCTTCTAGAATTAGTAGGAGTTTGTTGTAAGTTGGAATCATTTTTAACTGTGATCTAAATAAGGTTAATTATTGGTTTTTAGCCAGCCACGGCACTCATGTGGCCTCAATAGCAGCCGGTTGCTTCCCAGATGACCCAGACCAGAACGGTGTTGCACCTGGTGCTCAAATAATCTCACTTACAATCGGCGATGGACGTTTAGGGTCCATGGAAACAGGAACTGCATTAGTTAGAGCAATGATTAAAGTAATGGAGCTTTCAGAAACGACTAAAATTCATGTGATTAATATGAGTTACGGCGAACGAGCACGATGGGTAGATGCTGGGTAAGAAACCACTTTAAACATAGAAAAATTCCACACTATCATAAAAACTTACAGACATATAGGCGAACTAATGAACGAAATCGTCAACAAATACGGAGTTGTTTGGGTCGCTTCGGCTGGAAACAATGGTCCTGCATTACAAACGGTCACCACTCCGTCCGATATAAGTCAGGAACCGATAATCAGTGTCGGAGCGTACGTTTCGCCTGACATGATGATAGCCGAGTACGCGATGTCGCAACGTTTGTCAGGTAAGCGAATTAACGACGTTCTTATATAAAATGTTACTGGAATTATTTGTAAAGGAACACCGTACACTTGGTCATCGCGTGGCCCCACTGTTGACGGTGCTCTAGGCGTGCACATTTGCGCTCCCGGCGGCGCAATAACGTCCGTACCGAATTTCACATTGCGTTATTCACAATTGATGAACGGCACATCGATGGCATCACCGCATGTTGCTGGATGTGTGGCAATATTAATCTCAGGACTAACGAATAAAAATATTCTATATACACCGTATTCGATAAAAAGGGCATTAGAAAATACGGCACAGTATATAAAAGGGGTGGAGGTGCATGCACAGGGCTGTGGTTTAGTACAAATTGATAAAGCGTTCGAGTATTTAGTGAATTACCAACGGGAACCGGAGGTAGAAGTGAGATTTCAAATTGCTTGTGGATCGGCGAATAGAAGAGGAATTTATTTACGTACGAAATTACATAAAGATGAGCATAATATTAAAGTGTCTGTGGAGCCGTATTTCTTTGATAATGAGAATATATCGCATGAGAAGAAGATTAATTTTAATATGAAACTAGTTTTGACATGTGATGCGAGTTATGTAACGATTCCAAGTCATTTGGATGTGTCGAATGTGGCGAGAATGTTTGCAGTGAAGATAAATACAGGGGGTTTAGAGGAGGGTGTACATGCAACGTTCTTGATGGCGTACGATGTGAAATGTGTTGAAAAGGGGCCAGTTTTTAAAGTACCAATAACAGTGATTGTACCAAAAGATGTTAATGAGTCGAGGAATATGATTCGATATGATAATGTTGCATTTAAACCAAACACAATAAAACGGCATTATTATAATGTGAATGATAATGCGACATGGGCGGTTTTAAAGATGAATAGCGACGATGATAATGGCAGATTTGTGGTGCATGTATTGCAAGCGTTACCGAAACAAATATCGAAAACACTGGAGACAGTTAAAACAGTTTCGGTGTCGTCGAATTCGGAGACTGTCGTCTCGTTTCAAGTGAGAGGTGGTCTGGTTTTGGAATTGGTTATTGCGAAATATTGGGCCAGTATTGGGGATGTGAATTTGAATTATTCATTGCATTTTTATGGTGTTAAACCGACACAACCGGCGATAACAATGCATGCTGCGGACGGTATTCATCAAGTGGATGTAGAAACATTGCAAGGTGAAGAAGTGTCACCGTCTGTCACGTTGAAAAATTCCGTGCAAATCGTTAAGTAAGGGTCATGTTTTTTTATTAAATCTGGATTTAAGCCAATGTTTTAATTGAATTTTACGAATTTTATTGTTGTATTGTGTGTGGTACCTTAAGTGCTTTTGAAAAGCAATTAATAATTCAGAGAAAACGGCAGTTATGAGGTTTTATGGGCCAATATTTCTATTTCTAACAATTCATTTCCTCTTGCAAGTGCAATTGTTGTTTGCACTTTGAAGATAACGCACACATTTATTGAAAAAGCCAAAATGCTTTTAATAATCATTGTAATTTTGTGTATAATATTGCATGAAGTACTAAATTATTTTCTCGAATGTTTCGGTTGTATAATCGCTGATTTTTAGGCCAACAGAAGGCAAGATAACGCCACTAACACAACGCGATATCATACCACCAAACCGTCAAATCTATGAATTAATTCTCGTCTACAATTTTAACATAGTCAAACAGTGTGAAGTGTCGCCGAATTTTGTGTTATTAAGTGATTTGTTGTATGAGAATGAGTATGAATCGCAATTCTGGATGCTCTACGATTCCAATAAGCAATTAATGGGCTGCGGAGATGCTTACCCTTCAAAGGTAATGGTAGAATAGTTGATTCGATTTGAATCGTCAGTAAATAATGTTGTTTTATTTCTTTAGTATACTGTTAAATTAGAGAAAGGAGATTACGTGATTCGTTTGCAAATACGTTTAGATAAGAAAGATTATTTAGAGAAATTACAAGAAATACCCATATTAATACAACAAAAATTAAGTAGTAACATAACAATGGATGTGTATTTAAGTTATACACAGGCATTAATTGGTGGTAAAAAAGCTGGCATTTTTTGTAATTCAAATCCAAATTTATTAATACCGTTATATATATCTCCATTAACATCTGATAAGTAAATGAAATTCGATGGAAATCGTGTTGGGAGAGAATAGTGAAATTGTTCTGTTTCAGGTTTACAACAAAGTCAAACAATGCAGCGCATTATTTAACTGGTGTTGTTACGTATGCGAAGGATGAGCATGGTAAGAAAGTGGACAGTTATCCAATTAAGTATATCCTATGCGATAATGTGCCGAAGAAGAGTGCTGCTACTGCTGCTGCTAGTACTTCAACTACAGCAGCGAATGCAGAGAAAACCACCAAGTTGGATGAGTACAATGAGGCGGTGAGAGATTTGAAAACGCAATGGTTAACGAAATTGGATGCTGGCAATGCTGAGATCATGTACGAAACGTTCATCGGAGAGTATCCCGAACATTTAGCTTTCCATACAGCTTTCTTACAACAAATTGAACCGATCGACAAGCGTATTTTACCTAGTATTAAAAATAAATCGAATACTAGCAAAGCGGACCTGAATAAGATCATCAAAATAGCTGAGAAAGTCATTGAAGCGGTCAAACAGGAGACTTTATTAGCGTATCTGGCTACTAAAACGGACGTTCGTCCGGATGCTGCGAAATTTAAAACGTAATGCTGACATTTAATGATTAAAATGATTTTTAACATTTTTTTGATTTGTTTAGAGCCGCAGATCAACAGAAGAATCAACTAATTGAATCAGTTTGTCGTAAAGGGATCGCTTTGTGTCGTTTATCGTTAATCGACACTTCGGACGAATGGATTATCGAAGAGATTGGAAAATTGTGGAAAATTTTGTTGAAGTTTGTCGATCCAAGTGATGCAAAAGTATTAACAAGTCCAGTACTGTACTTCTCAATTTGGCATTCGTTTATCAATAAGCATTATGGTAGGTTGTTAAAGTATTTAATCAAATTACAAGAGGACAAGTCACAGAAGGAAATAGAAGAGAGAATTGTGGAATTTTCGCAAGTGGTTAATTGGGAACATGTCTCTAAACATTTGTTAAGAGCTTTACCATCCAAATTTCCAACTGCTTACAAACCATTCTAAATAAATGTTTCTATTGTTTAATAAAAGTCGACAATAAATGCCAGAGATTTTGCGTTTGTACGGGTATTTGTTGGGTTAATTAATTATATTAAATAAAAGTACATACTAAAGACTGTAAGACACTGCACACTGGTTGTATTTCTACTAATATTTTGTGTTGGAATTTTGAATTTATTTAACTTTCAATAAAAATACAGTGACTAATTAAAAATAAGTTTATTTCCTTGTTTTACTCTTGGTTTTTCATGATCTGTTATTGTATTTTTTACAAAGTAAATCGTGTTACATAATTCGACATAGGAAAAAGATTCGGAACCAACAGAATTTTGCTTATATTTTATAGTTAAAATTACAGTTTGAGGTGTAGTAAAAACTATGGACACGTTTTTATGTAATAAAAAATTGAATTGTTTTCATTTTTTTATATTTCACAGCCGCAGCTTAAAATGTAGTATACAAAATATGTGAAATTGATACGGAAAAAATGACCACTTAAGTCTATTTTATCATCACTAAATTCACTATAAATGTAAGTCCTATTTGTTACATAATTAATTGTTTTATTATTATATGTTTTTCTTTTTTTTTTGTTGAATGCGTACGAAATGAAAGCAAACAATACAAAAATACAGTCCTTATCTCTCTCCTTCATTTAGGAGAATTAATTCATTTAAATTTAACTGTTTTTGATCTTAAGTTTGGGGCCTTAAATATTTTTATACTCACATACTTAATAAAAAAAAGTTAATGATACAAATTAGACTTCTAAATATAATTCACAAACATCTATATACAAAGAAAAAATGCATAATTAATAGAGAATATTTACAATGGGAATGTATTATAAAATAAAAATTAATAATATATATATTTACACGAAAACTTAACCCATATTATAAATTACTATTACAACATATAAAATATTTCTGTTTAAAAAACATAATCAATTAATTACAGTGTTACTTTTTTATCTTCATTTTTTGGCAAAATGCATATGTATAATAAGGCGCAAATATCTAAACATTCAAATGATATTTTACGGTCAAACTACGGACAAATCTTCATCATCTTCACTTAACAATGGTCCATTTAGGAGTATATTGGTGGACACCGATAGACCATTATATCCACCAGTAACAACTATAAAACAGTTTAACATTTTTTAAAGAAAATAGATTCTTTTACGATCAATAGAAAAATATTTTAAGCGATTCGAAATTGATGGGCTTAAAATAGATTTTCCACCAAATCGAGTTAACTCAATACACAATACCTTTGTACGTTTTCGCATATCTTTGTCCGATTGGTTCAAGAGACGAATATTGCGTATAATCGACACCATCCAGCTGTACCACATTTTGTAGACTGTTTTCCGATTTTTCCATGGTTTTGCATTGTTGTTGCTGAGTTTGTTGTGGTTGTTGTTGGGACTGTTGTGAAACGTAGTTAATGCGTTGGATTTCGGGAATGTGGGGCCTTACCTAAAAGAAATCATGTTATTAGGGAAGTGAACAAATGCGGAACGCAGTCGAGTAAGACAGAGCGTAAGGGTAAAATAGAGACAATCATAAATCATATAGTAAATATGTTTAGTACTTACTTTGTTTCCGTCTGGTCGGTGTGGATTTCGGCACCCTCTACATTTACATTCGATACACGCTTTACTGTCAACATAACAAGGGCATCTTTGGCCACAGCACGTTAATTTCCCCGGTGTGGCAGTCGCATTTCCACATCGACAGCCCCGTTTCGGTTTTACGTTACATTTTGTTGTGGGCTTCTTGAATATCGACTGTATATAACAACAATAAAGTAAATTTAGATGTATTTAACAATATAAAAAATTCTTTATTAAATTATCAAAAGTACAAACAGAAATAGAGAAATTCTAAGACACAACAGAAAATTATTAACTCTTTTAATAAATAGTTAAAGCTTTCATATTAAAAGTACAAACAGAAATAGAAAATTCTAAAACACAACAGAAAATAAATTACTCTTTTAATAAATATTTAAAGCTTTGGTAACAAAAATACAACAAGTATTATCAGAAAGTCTAAGGAAAATGAGGATCGCGATTCTCGTTGTCGATAATTCGCTTGAATTTTATTTTAAGACTTGTTGAGTCTTTATCGAGTTGAGCCAAATACGACGAATATAATGGCTTTACAGGTACGTCAGTTTTGTCGGAAAGTTTTGAGTTAGTTGGTTTTTCATTTCGATTAGTCAAGTCCGAATGTTTCAGCTTTAAGTGTGAATCAATTTTGTCTAAATATTTCGAGCAAGTCGGTTGTATATCAAAATCAGTTTGTGTTGTGTAGTCAGTTTTGTGAGAAAGTTTGAGATCATTTGAATTTAACTCTTGGTCAGATTTATCCAATTGTTTCGGTATTAATTGTGGATCATTTTTGTATAGATGTTTCGAAACAATTAATTTTGAATCTGGATTAGATTTACCCAATTGTTTCGGTTTTATTTGAGGCTCAGATTTGAGCAAATGTTCCAAAACAATTGGACTTAAATCTGCCATCGGTCTATCCAATTGTGGCTCAGGTTTGTGCAATTGTTTCGATTTCAGTTGAGGATTAGTTTTCTGCAAATGCTGCAAAACAATTGGACTTAAACCAGGATTAGATTTTTTTAATTGTGACGGTTTCAATTGTGGCTCGGGTTTGTGTAATTGTTGCAAATCTTTGGGCTTTAAATTTTGGATGGATTTATCCAATTGCTTCGATTTCAATTGCGGATTAGTTTTCTGCAAATGCTGCAAGACAATTGGACTTAAACTAGAATTAGATTTTTTTAATTGTGGCTCGGGTTTGTGCAATTGCTTTAAATCTTTGGGCTTTAAATTTTGAATGGATTTGTCCAATTGCTTCGATTTCAATTGCGGATTAGTTTTCTGCAAATGCTGCAAAACAATTGGACTTAAACTAGGATTAGATTTTTTTAATTGTGGCTCGGGTTTGTGCAATTGCTTTAAATCTTTGGGCTTTAAATTTTGAATGGATTTGTCCAATTGCTTCGATTTCAATTGCGGATTAGTTTTCTGCAAATGCTGCAAAACAATTGGACTTAAACTAGGATTAGATTTTTTTAATTGTGGCTCGGGTTTGTGCAATTGCTTTAAATCTTTGGGCTTTAAATTTTGAATGGATTTGTCCAATTGCTTCGATTTCAATTGCGGATTAGTTTTCTGCAAATGCTGCAAAACAATTGGACTTAAACTAGGATTAGATTTTTTTAATTGTGGCTCGGGTTTGTGCAATTGCTTTAAATCTTTGGGCTTTAAATTTTGAATGGATTTATCCAATTGCTTTGATTTCAATAGCGGATTAGTTTTCTGCAAATGCTGCAAAACAATTGGACTTAACCTAGGATTGGATTTTTTTAATTGTGGCTCGGGTTTGTGCAATTGCTTCAAACCTTTTGGCTTTAAATTTTGGATAGATTTATCCGATTGCTTTGGTTGGTGAGTTTTATGCAAATGTTCCAAAACAATTGGATTAAAAACTGCCGTAGATCTATCCAATTGTGTCTTCAATTGTGGCTCAGATTTGTGCAATTGTTTCGAATCATTTGGATTTAATTGTTCGATAGATTTATCCAATTGTTTCGATTTTAATCGTGGGTCAGTTCTCTGCAAATGTTGCAAAACAGTTGGATTTAAACATGGATTAAATTTATTCAATTTTTGTTCGGGTTTGTGGAAATGTTTCGAATCATTTGGATTGATATTATGGATAGATTTAACCAATTGCTTTGGTTTTCCTTGTGCATCGGTTTTATGTGAATGTTTTAAATCATTAGAATTTAAATCTCGCTTATAATCATCCAAATGTTTCGATGTTAATCGTGAATCAGATCTGCGCGAATGTTTCGAATCAATTGGTTTTGAATCTCGGGCATTTGTGTCTGAGTGTCTCCTTTTTAAAGGAGGGCGAATGTTTTCAGAATATTTCGAATTAATTGGGTTTGGATGGCGTGTAGTTGTGTCTGAATGTTTAGACTTTGAATGTAAATCACTTTTGTGCAAATGATCCGAATCAGATGATTTTGATTCTCGTATAGATTTGTCCGAAATATTTGACTTTATATGTGAATGAGTTCTGTGTGCATGATTCGAACCAATTGGTTTTAATTCACGTTCGATTTTGTGCGAAATCGAAGCAGAGGAATCCGAATCTTTATTTGTTTTGTGCGAATGTTTTGAATCACTACTAATTGTGTCTGAATGTGCCTTAAAACGAGAGTCACTTTTTTGCGAATGATTAGAACCAATTGGTTTTGAATCACGGTTGCTTTTTTGTGAATGCATTGAATTAGTTGGTTTCGAATCACGGCTAGTTGTGCTCGAATATCTCGACTTGAAACGTGATTCAATTTTGTACGAATATCTCGAACTTGGTTTTGTATCGCGATCATGTTTCGTATCAGATGGTTTTGAATCTCGACTAATTCTGTCCGAATGTTTAGACTTTAAGCGTGGATCGGTTTTGTCTGAATGTCTCGAATAAATTGACTTTGATTCCCGATCAGATTTGAAGGAATGTTTTGAATCGCGATTGTTTTTGTCGGAATGTCTCGACGACGTTAACCGTGAGTCAGTTCTATGGAAATATTTCGAAGTAGATGATTTTGAATCTCGATGGCTTCTGTGCGAATATCTCGAATCAGATGATTTTGAATCTCGACCAGTTTTATTCGAATATTTCGAACTTAAATATTTATCATTTCTCTCAGAATGTTTTGAACATTGAGGCTTTGAATCTCGATCAGTCCTAACTGAATGTTTCGAATGACTTGACGATTTTTGTGCTTGTTCGATTGAGCAAGGGTTGAGAACAACAGTTAATATTCTACCACTACCACCAGAAGTACTTGCCTTTTCTGTTTGCGGCTCTTTAGGTGTGGATTTAACAATTTCCAATGGATCTTTAACTTTACGTTTGATTGTCATTTTATTTCCAGCTCCAGAAGGGTACAAAACTGAATACAAATACGGTTTGCTCTTCGGTGTCGTAGTTGTACTGTTTGTATTCGTGTTCGTGGTGAGTGAAAGCAGATTTTTTGGTTCTTGAGGTATCGTTGTTTGTGGTGTTACTGTTAACGTTTGTGTTGATGAATTCGTATAAACACAGGGAAGTATTGAGTACGCTGATTTCGGTAAGCCACCAGCACTTTTGTATGCATCATAGAATGCTTCACCTTCTTTTATAAAACATATTAGATTCTCTGCACCATGTCCAACACCAGTGGCAGTTTGTTGACTAGCTTGCTTCCCAAGTTCTTCGAATATGAACGATTTCGCTAAGAACATACACATTTTGTTGTAACATTGTAACATAACACGTAATTTTTTATTTTCAGAGTAGACACTGCTGTCTTTGCACCAGGAACATGCAGGCTTTATCTTCTTTCTGCCGTCTTTACACCGACGACACAGATGATGGTTACATTTGCCTTTTGGGGTAAGTGGATCCACTAACAAATTACCACATACCACACAACATAAGGAATTTCTTAAATAAGGTAGTAAACGGTATAAATCTTGCCAACTTTTTGGATCTTCACGTTTTGCATTTATAACTAATAAGTTTGTTGTTACATATAGACTGGTTGAATTCATTTTTGCCATTATAATATTATTTTTTATTATTTTCGGTTATGTTTGGCTTCCGACAAAAACGTTCAATGTTTGAATTTTGACAGTATTATTAGCACAATTGTAGGTTACTGTAATGAGTGGCGCTAAGTTCAA
This sequence comes from Silvanus unidentatus, assembly GCA_963930825.1. Classification (NCBI taxonomy): domain Eukaryota; kingdom Metazoa; phylum Arthropoda; class Insecta; order Coleoptera; family Silvanidae; genus Silvanus; species Silvanus unidentatus. The sequence continues at coordinate 1,592,355 of OZ005763.1, forward strand.
ATTAGTAAAACTCCATAATTTACAAATAAAACGAGCGTTTATTGAATTTTATTTATTTTAGTAATTTATATCATATATAAATATACAATATATACATAGGGCGTATCGAAAATCCATCCGAACATACACCTGAGATCATCGAATATAAAAAACCCCTTACATTTTCGCAACACCGTATATATAAAATATATATTTACGATTTCCCTTTTATTTTTTTAATATCATAGATACAAATATTCTTCATATTCTTTAAGAAACATACAATTAATATATTATACATATGTAAATATATATTTATCAATATATACGTACATACATACGATTTTGTCATTTTATGCATGAATAAACTATCACAAATAGAATTTACACTAAAAATGTTGTTTCCTCCTTATTTTAAAAATCTAGATTTATTAACAGAAGGACGTTAAAACAATTAACAGAAATTGTTGTTTTTTTCTTCATATCATTTTTAGTAAAAAAACAGTATTAAGTGTTAAACACTACGTTCACCAAATTGTAAACGCCTTTCCCTTATAATATATTAAAAAAAGTATACACATTATATCGTATGTATTCAACATCGATTATATATTTTTCTTTTTTAAAAATAATAACATTTACTATTTTAACATTATCCAAGAGAAACAGAAATATAATACTATAAAAAAATATGCCTTCAGTATTTTGAATATCAGTTTCATCATTTTAATGTATATGAGATAGATTATTTTATTTTGAGAACCCCTTTGTTGTTTTTATTTTCAATCAAATGCACATTTAGGAACAAATCAAAAGAACACAAACTTCCACAAACATCATGGTATAATAAATATCTACTAAAAAAGTTTTAATGTCATTGGTGCACTTACATATCTAATTAGAAAAGAAATTATTTGAATAACTGTGCAAAAAATATATATCCAATTAAATAACAGTTAGTTTCATTTTTATTTATTAAATATATACTTATATTTGTTTCTTTTCACTTCGGTATATTTTTTTGTACATTTTGGTTTTTAAATCTGTTAATAAATTGTTTTTTGTTTCCTTTTAGAATTGGTGTAATTATACGTTTACGACCAAAACAACAATAATAATTCATGCATTTTTATATAATATATAATATATATTTATACTCGTAATAATTTTTAATTTTCTAATAAATAGAAAAACCAGTCTTAAAGTAAGCAATTAAATATGTACAGAAGTTTACAGAGTGTGCCAGAATTAGTGGACATATTTACTTATTAAGAGAGCATTCATTCTTATCTAATAATCACCGTGCCTGTCACACCCTGCATAAAATCTAGGATTTCCTTTTTCGTACTCTGATTTTCATCATTTTTTTATATACAATACAATTATATTAAAAACAATAATGAACATTTTGTTTTTGTTGTATATATCATCCTATGCACATCGTTATTTATTTATGAATTGATGAATTTTCTGAATGTAAATGAGTTTTTTTTATACTACGCTGTTTACTAAACGACGAACGTCCCAAAGACGTTGTACTGCCGCCCTCTAAATCTCTAGTGATTTCTTTCTCAGTTGGTGATCCCAATGTCAGACTGGACAAGCTAGACGATAAATTCATATTAGAACTTACACTCAACATTGACGGATACGCTTGCATTTCACCATTTTCACCTTCTGACTCTTCAATAGGAAGACACGTTTCTACCATCGCTTCGAGGCAATTTACAAACAGTTCGCTACTCTCCGCAGTGTTGTTATACTGAAAACATCAAAATAGCGTTCATTCAAACAGTTTTCGGTATTTTTCTAGTAGATTACTTTGTTAAAGGGCCCCGCGAACCGCCACAATCCACCAAACCCGCAACTTTGCAAATAATGCAACTGCTGCTGACTGGTATCCTCACAAGCAATCATATTTTGTATAATACTTCTCACAGCACTTAAAATCTCTTGGTCATGGCATGTTGTTAAAACATTATTTATCTTCATATCTAATAAATTATAACTGCAACAGAAAACAAATTGAATAAAAAACATTTTTAACATTCATTCTCTTACATCACTGGAAACACTTTTGGAAAAACGACGGCACCCTCCGCAAGATACTGATACAAAACTCTTGTCTCCGACTCATCTGTACTATATTTAACTAATGTTGCTAGAACTGTTAAAACTAATGCTTGTGTTGAAAAATCTGTGAGGACCTCTGGATCGAGTAATACATTATTTTCGTTGCTTACAGACACTCTTGTGCTTCGATTCTAAAAACAGAAACAACAAAATCGAATTTGTATTATTTACTTTACCAACAACCGAATAAAACTAACAACTAAATTTAAGTACAAATAGATCAGTAAAAAAGAAGTGAACACGATGCAAGATTAAATAGTAAAGTGATTATAGAAGGGGGTACCATGCACTGGCCAATATCGAATTGTCTTTATATACAAGATGAAAACGAGAAAATGAAAAGTCTATTCGAAATGATAGTAAAACAGGGTGAAAAGCAATAATACAAACATAAACAATTCGGTATCAATTTACGAATTACTTTTTCTTATAGCTATAATTAAATATTACCTTCGAATCACTATCATCATCATCACCAATAGGTTTTTGCTCTTTGGTGGTTGGTACAGAAAATGAACGTTGTGTTTTGAAGAGGACACGTGCACTCTGTTTTGGTGGCTACACACCCCCCAATAGCAGATAGATAGCATAATAACAGGCAATAGAATTAAGCAGCAAAGAATTAGTATGCGTGAAAATGTTGTACATGTACAATAATTCAACGTACTCGAAGACTTTCGTGTGAATTTTGATTTTTTTTTGGTTCTTCATTTTGTACATGTACACAGAGATAAATAAACAACAACAATAAAACAATGAAGAAAACAATGAAGAAGAATTTTAGATTGTTTTTATACTTTCAAAGCATGAAAACATTATGACTGAACTAGAAAATGATCTCAATCAATTTGTGTATTCAAAATTTCATTTCATTTATTTATTTATAATTGGTGCCAGCAACAGAGAAAAGATTTATAGAGACAATCAATTTGTATATAATAAAAAAATAAGCTGAAAAACGTTTATATATATATGTATATAATAATTATATAAATGTATATATGTAAAAATTGGATCAATACGAAGAAGTTATAAAAATGGGCCACTATTAATATAAATATAAAAAATTGAATAGCAAAAAATTATTGACGATGCTGCATTTTGATTTGTATGGCAGGCAAGTCTCCTTACTTTTGTAGTAGCCATAGGTGGACTTTGGCTTTGATTCTCATTGTTTATAGCGTTTGGGGTTGGATTCTGCTGTACGGGCACTGAACTAGAACGCTGGGTACGATACAGAGGCCGGGTCAGGCCACCATTCGCCTGTGGTCCCGGACTCTGGCTCAAATCTAAACTTCGCCAGCCCTTACTGGCTGCCGAATTCTCAACCTGGTTAGTTTATATCGCACATTTTTATTACATACTCTTTCACATCGGGCTAGAATTACTTTATGTTGTAGGTACAGCCTCAATTTACATCATCATCACCAAAAAAACGATTCAATCAAATAACAAATCGATCTTTAGTGCCCCACAAATTGAAAATAACAAAACGTACGTGAATATTCAAAAGGCATGCAGTCAATGAATTTGAATAGAAAAATTCTTCAAACATATGTTTTCGAAAAAACGGTTTCGCTTTTAAATGCAACACCAAATCATTTTGATATCAAATTAATTAACAATAAAAATCAAACTCAAGATGGTGATGTAAAATAACGAAGTACCTATTCAAAAATTAATGAATAACAATCAATTCAAAAATAATAAACAATTGACGTCATATAAAAAAATTCTCTACCAACAATCAATCAACCATAAAACAGAATTTATCAAATGTTAAAAAAATCCGTAACAAAAACACCCTTTCCAAAAATGAACTCTACAAATTTTCATATTAATAATAATTAGTAGAATCGAAACAATGAATTCTAACTACAAAGAAATTATTTGTTAAAGAAATGTTTCTTTTAAAACTGATTTAAAAACATTAAATAATTAAAGCAATTTCTACCTGATGTTGTGGCTGCGGTTTATGTTGTTTAGCTTGTGCTAATGCAGATTGGTCCAGTAAATCCCAAGATTTTTGTCTTCTTGTGTAACTACTTGAACTAGTTACATTCCCTGAGAGTACGTTTGTTGTGGGTTGTTCTATAATAAAATTATCTTGCGACATTGAATCAGACATATAACGAGGTAATGAGTGTTTTATATGGCAACGGCTTCGAACTTCTTCAGAAAACCCAACTAATGCTACAAAAAAACAAACAACATAACTTAACATCAAGTCGGAATTGTTTAACAAACCTGTTAGATAAGCGACACTGTCCGGTGTCACTTCAAACTTGTCCCTTTTATGAGGTTTTGCCACAATATTTAGTAACATAGTTAACACCCGAACAGTTCTTGAGACTGTTGTTGGTGTAGGATGTCGATATCCTTTGAGCAAATGTCCAACTAATGCAAAATGAAAGTTTGCTTTAAAACTTAAACCAACAGCATGATCCAATTGTTTAAAATGCCACTCTAACGGTTCACGTGTCGACATCATCACACTCTCCAACGATCTTTCTTCAAACATTTGCTGTGAATCCAATGTATGAAGATTCTGTTCCAACAATGCCAGACCAGAAGCGTACAAAGAGACTTCGTCCAATTGCAACACGGACGTCGCCACCCAAAACAATGCTTTATGTATCGGCGATTCGGAACGTAATAAGGGCTGTAATCTTGTCAAACACATAACCAATGCCTCAATTAAAACAATATCATTAAAACTCTCCAACGCTTTCACTAATATCCTTAATAATTGCTTTATATCATGATCAGTAATACTTTTACTTATACAACCAAATACAATTAACGCTCGCGGTTGTAATGCTGGATTAAAACAAAATGCAAAACTTTTCGCTAACGATGTCCAACTTGTCAACCAATCACAGTCTGGTATATCACGCATACAAGCCTCCATTATTTCTAATAATGCATCAGTGATCACTTCCAATGACGTTAAAGATAAACGTTCACGATCCGTTGATGTGCCGGAAAAACTTCTATCACTTCCGAACCATTTGTCGTTTGGATGTCGGTAACTTGAACGGAATGCCGTCACAGCAGCCGATTTCACTTTACTTATACCAAATAATAGATAGAATTTTGGCAATGAGAATTCATCTAATGATAAACGCAACAATCTTTGGGTCTCTTCAGAAAATGACGGTTTCGTACAGGTACACAACGAATGTATTATATTTATCACTAAACCATGTGTTGATGCCCGCATACTTAACGATCCTGAACACACTAGGAATGTGACCGTATGGAATAAATACGGTAAATGTCGTACTACATCTAAACAATTATTGAACGATAACATTAACAAGTATCGAGCTAATATTGCAATATCGTCCCACATCATGTGGTGTTCCAGTAACGGTGTTGGTGATTGACATGTTTTGTCCACCACCTTAAACCCGAATTAAACATTAATCATAATTGACTTAAATTTTCATTGTACAACTCACCCTGCAAAGACGACCAATCACTTTCTTTGCCACCAATTGAACATTGGCCGAAGCCAATGCCACTGCTGTATCAGCCATGATTTCAACCATTGGCGAACCGAGACCCGAATTCACCGAACGATGTATGAAATTATCCAGCACCATATCGATTAATTCAGGTACTTGTCCAATAGAGCCCCAGATTTTCGCTTGTATTGATGGATACATTTCGACTTCTTCAATTGTTAACAATATTAATTTCTCCAATATTTGTGCTACTTGTTTCTGGCGTTTATTTTCATCACAAGGTTTACAAAATCTATACAAAACAAGATTATACAGAATATCTATAACAGAAACAATATTTAACTGTTATACCTCACTAAATTTGCCAGCCACGGAGTCATATACTCCAAACACAAATGTTTCAATTCAATACTAGACACACGAAAGCCTTGTATACATTCTTCCAAAAATTCCAACGTTAAATGAGGCTCATTTGTGGCCAATTTCTCCGATACAGATTTAATAAATATCGTATTATTCGAAGGTATGCACAAACCCTGAGTTTCTAACAATTGCCCTTCAATTTTGAGATCAAATGTTGCCGTTAAAGCGCACAGTTGATTATAAGCTGCAGTGCGTAAATTTGGATCTGATGAGCCTAAATTTAATAATGCCATATTTAATAATGTACCAGGCACATCTTTCGGCCTGATCTTTTGATGTACAGTCACTGAATCCGGCTGACTTAATTCCCAACGATTTCTTATATGTATAACAGCTTGTACTATACTATCACAATCATTATGAATAAAACTTAATGGGCCACTCTCGTTGGCTATCGTTAATGTAAATTGATTATCATCCACTAGACAAACTTCTTCAATTTCCGATGCATAATAGACATCATTCAATAGCACTGAATGTGATAAAACTTTCGTCTTTTCTGATGATGTTATTTGTATTGCAGTTGGTCCTACTTTAATAGCGACTTTTGTGTCTTTGTGCGACAATTTCAAAGCGTTACTAAACACTTTCAAGTCTTCATCCAAACTTAATGTAGCACCAGGCAGTTTTTGCTGATCCAGATCGATATAGTCGTTTAATTTATTCGGAGCATCAATGAATATCAATTTACGGTTGCCCTAAAAGCACAATTATTTCTCTTTCATTCATTACAACAATGATTTTTAACTCACTTTCAATGGAGCCAATATTCTATCATGAAATTTCGTGTACTCTCGCACCCAACTGTTGCAATTATAAACATAAGCCGCATGAATATTATCGTATGCAACTTCTGGTAGAACATAAAACCATTTTTGTAAAAATTCAGTACGGAAACGATTATCAGAGCAAGTGTGTGTGAAATCAACAACCAATTCAAAAGGTGAATGACAAAATGGCTTTAAAGTTAAAATAACATGATAAATAAGTAAATCGCCATTCGTTTCACCAATTCTAAAACACAAATAATCACTAATTCACAATAAATTATAAATGTAATATAAATTCGTACTTGTATCTTCGCGCGATATAATAAAAAACTGGATAACCAGCTTTACTGGTACCGGCTTGATAGAAAATATTCAACGATTTAATCGATTTGAATTCCTCTTTTTCATGCATATTATGTTTAACCATTAACTCTTCAAAATTCGTTGAAGACATATCAATTGAACTCCATCGAGCATACGAAGAGAACAACAAACTTAAAAAAAATCAAAATCAACTCAACAAATCAAATTAAAGCCAGTTTCTTACTGTGAATCGACCGGTTTATGTTCCGGTGGTCCAAGATAAGCCAACAATGTTGCCATCTTATCAAACGGTCTCCTTCCAACCGCTTTATGGTCTCTACTACTCGACAAATAATCACCGATCTTCTCTTGATGATTCCACAACAATCGATGTAAAGCCAGCACATTGGCATCACTTATAAACGACATTGAATGCGACGTTTGGTCCACCGTCTCACAATCCGAAGCAATTTGTATAAAGAACCTTCGTCCAATCTCAAAATGTGCCCTTAAGAAATCATTAAACGGCAACATGTGTTGCTCTTTACTAAACTCCACATGATTCGCAATATTTTGCAAAATCTTCGACATCAACATAAGACCACGTTTCACCGATATTGGAACTTGTTTATTAACAATTCCCATCTCTTGTGGCGATACAATAGCCGGATTAATAAATCGAAGAAAAATCACCGTTCCCACCGCTCCGATATTGTTCTGTGGAAATTGTGGAAATCTCTTACTCAACACTTGATACAAACAATGGCACATCGAACGCAATTGCGGTGGAAATTTATCAGCTGAACTCACAATTGCATCGAACACTTTCTGTGTCAATGCCACTAAATTCTGTCGATTCTCTTCAATATCCTCATTCGGCTCCAATCTAGCTGGATCCACTTCAAAACTACAACTATTATCATCCAACAAAGGACGTATTAACGGCTCTAATAACGTCTGCAAATAACTTGCTCCATAAATCTTGAAACAGAACGCCATTATTTTACTGCCCAACGAATTGCCACGGAACAATGTCTGCATACAATCAGACACTTCCACTTCGCGATAAAACATATTCCACAATAACGGTGAGAGTAAATGTTTTGCATCAAATAATGTGACAAAAACACGCGCCAATTCGTCCATTTGTGAGGTCGTTACGACATTTGCCAATGCAACAGCAATTGGTAGTTCCCCTTTATCACTGATCATCGTCACCAATTGCACCAACTGTTCAAAACGATCAGCCAAAACAGTCTCTGCGAGCGTATCAAATTCCGTACCTTGTTGTAAAATCTTCGTTAACACCTCCATAAATGCCGCCCTTGTTTGCAAATCTTTATTATACCCTAAATCGATCGAATGCATTAAACCACTATCGATATTCGCCGATAATAGATTCGACATTGCTTGAATTGTTGCATTTCTTAATGTACTCAATTTGCCCGCATTCACTCGTTGTCTGGACACATCTTTCTCCACATCCGTTGCATCCGAACAATCATTCAATAAATTCATAAACAATGTAAAATATTTTAAGAACAATTGACTTTTTGCCTCCATTAAATCACCACGATCCGATTCTTCCGGCTGTAATGGTAAACCTCTTAGCAATGCAGCCACTGCTTCCATACACGCCTGATCTAAATCTCTTGTAATCATTGTCACGTCACCACTACTCGGCGGTGCGATTTGATGTGACGTTCCCATCACCCAATCCGTTAAATATTCAACTAATTTATTCCGGAATTTCATCTCCTGTCTAAACGCTAAATCGTCCCGTCGTTTCATCATCGCATCCACAAGATAACACAGTTTCGTTTTGATGTGAATCGCATGTACAGTCATATCTAAATGTCTTACATACCGTACAATCGCCAACATCATACCCTCAATACTAGTAACACCTAAATGTTCACTTGGTTGATCATTCTTGTTGCTGTCCAATATATTTTTCATTATAAATATAATATGCTCAATAAATTGTGTATTCACGTCATTAACAACCACTTGTCCTTGTTGATCAAAAAATGTATCGACAATAACTTTTATTTGTTCAAATAAAATCGGATACAAAGCCGATGACATTTCATGACCAACTAATTCTTTCACATGTTTCTGCATTTGTGCACCAAACTTTTCATTATTACAAACCAATAAACACAATAATTTCTCAATATATTGTGTTACTGGACAATATTGACGTTGCTCTTGTGAACTGTTTGTTAAAACGCTCGATTTACGTGAATCGCTAATCACACTTCCCATTGAACTGATCGTAATCGATGGCGATAAACTGGAATGCGATGATGAGGATAATGTTGGTCTGGATGGTGATTTCCTTTGCAAACAAACACCGCCTAAAGCGCACAAAAATCCCGTCATATTCGCCCATTCGTTGATTTGCTCTTCCAGTTCGTGTTCAGAGTTTTGATGGGAAGCGCGACGTTTACCGACCGAACGATGGAACGGCTCCATTTGACCGTCTTCAATCTTTGCTTTCGGATAAGACGAGAGACTTTTACTTAGAGAATTCCAATTCATGAATGTCTCTTCCCAAGCTGGTTGTACACCGTTAACACAGTGCTCGATTTTACGTAGTAATGCCATTATTCGTTTTTGTAATGCTGCCCGTCCTATCGTATGAAAAAATTTCAATAAAATAGCGGAATATTTACAAACCAATCGGTTGATTCACGTACAAGATTTTCACAAGCTTGTAAAACGAATCACCATTGAAATTGTTTCTAAACACTCCGACATTCGACTGACAAATAAGCTGAATTTTTCAATTTATACAATGTCGAGCGTTTATTATTGAATAATAAAAAAACTCACCGTGATCGGGGAAGCACATACGAGACTCCCCACTGGCTGCTTGCACAAAAACAAGCAATTCATCCACCAATCATTCAATTAGACATTCAAAACACTCACCTGTAGTAAGAACAGTCGATGCTTGCGCCAATTCTTGATAAACATGATAATTCGGTACCAAATATGTGACTGTAACTTCATCTGAACCGCAACGAATGTCCGCTTCTTGACAAAGCAATGCAAAACAGCTCATTGCTACTAAAACTGCGTCCATATCAATGCTCCATAAGTACATAAAGAACACAACCTGTTAAAAAAGAACGATTTCGTTCAATCGTCAAGGTGAATATCAAGTTTGTCACCTCGAGTTTTATGTGAGCTTGTTTGCAAATCGCTATTTGACTCCCCAAATTCGCATATTCTCGATGTTTAGCCAAGAACGCATTACGACATATCAAAATCTCTCTTAACCATTTCAATATGTCGGTATAATTCATTATTTGTAATTGTATGAGTTTTTGTGATATCGAGAAAAGCACTTGAGAACTAACGTCCCAGAACGTGTTGATCGGCGCCTCTGGATTCCACACTTCGATCTTTTCTGGATGATGCAAAACGAGAAGAGCTTCCATCGCTTCTTGGGCAACTTCAGGCATCGATAATTGATGTACTAATGATACTAAACCGTTTATTAATTCTAACGTAGAACTTTGTATTTCATGTCCAGCTTTTCCCTGATTCTAATACAAAAAAAAATTAAACACATTTTAACAAGATGATTCGAGTTGGGAACTCACATTCAACATCAGCATCGGATCGGCATGTATTAATCTGACCATATAAAGTAACAGATTACGATAACCTGGCACCTCTTCGGCCCTATCTTTAAACTTGGACTGTGCATCTTTTCCCTTAAGAGTAATTTGAATCATTCGTAATGGTGTTGGCTGAATATAACCCTGAGATACTTTATTTAATGTGTCCGTAAACATTGCTCGTAATTCCGACGATTTGTTATAAACTAAATCAATCTGTGGCCACCAAAGCAGTCTTGGCTGTGTAACAATTCTATAAAAACAAACAATAACATTCGATAATGATAAGAATGTAATGAGATTTACTTGTATAATGATCGAACGAGCACAAAATGATAACTTGACGGTGAATTGAGATTGAGACAAACTTTTAAAGCCTCATTATTATGAGGTTTTATACGAAACACTGATACAAAACAGTCAATCATTAAATCCATCGAGAACGGTTTGCTTGGATTGAACAAGAGTGCCTTTAAATCATTTATAACTGTTTGTACAAGCGTAAATGCAACATTATTCGATTCTAATATGTTTATATAAGTTGATGCTTTGCATAATTTCACACATGTTACTGCAGCTGCTTCTGTAACTTGTTTATTTGTATGTTGACTTATGCCCCTTTTAATGGTGTCAATGAATTGTTTCTTTTTATTATGTCTTGGTGAACACGGTGCTCCTGAGTCGGCATTAACGATTTCTTCAAGCACTTTCTGAAAAATCACATCGAATAACAAAAAACCAACGAATTCTTTCCTCGACTTACTGGTGCTAAAATGAGTAGCAGTATTTGAAGTGACCAAACAGACGCTCTACCCTTTTTGTTCTCTGCAAATGTGTCAAGTATATCGAACAATTGTTCACAGTTTTTCGAGAGTTCTTCGTTCGGGTCTTTCTGTAATTCGGCAAATTCATATGGATAAGTGTCCATCCAATTCCATATCGCTTTCTCTAACGAATTTACAAACACTAAATGAGCGGATTTCTTTAATAAACGAAATTTTTGTATGGCTTCGCCTAATAAACGATTCAGTCGATGTACATCGACATTTATATGCTGTATTAATTCAATATCACTATAATCTGGATTCTCATCGGGACTTGAAGCTAATTCTTGAAGTTTTGATGAGATACGATTAAAGACAGCATTAAAAAAATTTACACTTAAAGCAAATAATACTTTACTCGCTAAATTTCTTATTGCATTTGCGTTTGGGTTCTCGTTTGGCATGTCTGAAAAATGTGATTTCAATTCATTTCGTTATTTGTGTGTGTGCGAAAGTAAATTACCTAGAAAGCCACATATTTCTTTCAGTAGACATTTCAAATTCTGTGTTTCTTCTATAGACAGTGTTATGGAATCTTTTGCTTGTATACTAAAACACTTTTCTAACGTTTCTAAGACTATTAGCAAACTATCGTAGTAGTTTTTCTCCAGTTCTATACCATGTTGCCTTGTGCCGCATGTTCCGGTTTGATACTGCATTAAATAAGGTAAATAGTGAAAGAATATTTGTGTAAATTGTCGGTGGAGTCACTTACTAGTTCGTGTATCCTTTTTAACACTTTTACAAAACCATCTAAAACTAATGCGAAACGATACTTTGATATTTGTATAATACAGTTTTTATTTTGTTCTTCATTTATTCTAGAGTGTGTTGTTTGTGGACCAATGCGACACGGTAACTAAAATATACAAAATAATAATATAAACAATTAATTAAAAATAATTAAAATAAACATAAATGATTGGTTGACTTGTAAATATTGATTAGGAGCTTGTAATAAATGAAATGTAACTGTAAATGTACGATCATGTACTAACCTGCTCCTCGAATCGTACAATTAGTGTATTTGCCCATTCTCCAGGCTTTTGTGTTGCCATTTTACTTAAATACACTTTTATTTCACATTATTTCTTCGGAGCCATAATCAACTTGACGTTTTCATTTACAGTGGGTGCTATTTTTTTTGACATTTACATATCGTATTGCCAACATGTAAATGTAAATAGTCTTATGATTTTCAATATTGTATGAAAGAGGCATTAATTAAATCTAATTATTTTATAAAGGCATTGCTACGATACAATTGAATATAAAAAACATGTAATTGTTCCAAATTGTATAAATAATTACAAAAATAAGTTTTACTGTAAATGAGTGTACTTGGAGCAAAAAACGTCGTGCCAATGAGCAGTTCTCGAGGTGACCGATGTGAACTGGCAACCCGAGAACTAGACGGCCCAGCAACCGCTCAACGTTCGGACGACAAATCGGATGAATTTTTTTTTATGGAAAATTGCATTTTCTCGAAAACGGTAAGATGTCTCACTTTGCAACTTTCACCATTCGATTCTACGGCAAAAATACATACAACAAGCCTTTTTTCATTTTTCAAATCGCCGTCGAAGGGGTAGTTGCCGTGTGAAAACCCTCTGAAAACATGGAAAATCGGGGTTTTCTCGGAAACTGTTAAGTATCGCACTTTGCAACTTTCACCATTGGATCCTACGGCAAAAATACATACAACAAGCCTTTTTTCATTTTTCAAATCGCCGTCGAAGGGGTAGTAGCCGGGTGAAAACCCTCTGAAAACATAGAAAATCGGGTTTTTCTCGGAAACTGTTAGGTGTCGCACTTTGCGACTTTCACCATTTTTTGGTACTATAAAATCAAAAGCGGCCGTTAAATCTTCCTAATTCGTCTGCTTCTGCAAGAACTTGGGAGTAATGGTTGCATTCGGTGATTTTTCATCCCACTTAACAAGGACCAGTTGCAGTCCGAGTGATGCTATTGTAGCTTATTGTATGTATTTTTGCCGTGGAATCGAATGGTAGAATTTGCAAAATGCTACACTTTATAGAAAATAACGCGATTTTCCATGTTTTTAGAGGGTTTTTACCGTAAGAGCATATAGATATTATAGAAATCCGCGTGATATAAGCTGCGCTGCTTCAAGCCATACTTCATTCTCTCTTACGTTAGAGTAACATATCGTATCCCGTAAAATTGTAATTGATAATATCTAAAAATGGTGAATGAAAATACTGAATTGGTAAGTTTCTACATTTGCTGTATTTACATTAATACTAATTTATAATGTTATTTTAGAAAACAACAAGGTGAGACACCTTACCGTTTTCGAGAAAATGCATTTTTCCATAAAAAAAATTATCCGATTTGTCGTCCGACCGTTGGGCGGTTGCTGGGTCGTCTAGTTTTAGTTATCGGGTTCTCGGGTTGCCAGTTTCAAAGATTTTGCAATGCTTCATAAAATCTTTAATAGTAAGTTTACTAAAGCAGTTTTAATTCTGCAATTTTAATATGTTATTAAGCACATTTTTCCGCATCGAGTGGGATAAAAAGTTTTAAATTTCCATAGTGGGAATATTGTACAGGACACTTTGGACATTTTTTATTAATCTGTGCTGGTAGGTACCAAATTTAAATAGAACTAGGGACTTTACATCGTATCGTTGGCTATCCTTTTGTGACATTTAAATGACATTAAACGAACGTGCAGTAAATAAACTAACATATTTAATTTAATTTTCTAAGAAACAATTCTCAATAAAGCAAAACAATTGTTAAATGAGTTAAATAACAAAGCGAAATGCTGAATCGGTTTAAAAATGTTGTTATCGGTGCAGTTAGTGGAATTGAACCAAACAATTATTCACCAGATAATATACATCAAAATAAACACAATTTATCTCCTAAATTTCCGTATGGCAGGCCACATTTTCTATTATTAAGTGACGATGAAGTGCAAATGTCTGCAGACCACAAGCTACGCCCTATTATTCATCCAAGCAAACCATTACCTTATCATGGAGGTTACGCAGAATGTGTTAATGCAGGAAAATCTAGATGGAACGAGGACCAGGCGGTTTATAGGCAAGGAATCTTGACAAAAGTCGAACAAAACGAGGCTGGAGACATCCAGAAATTTTCAATACCATACACGTATTATGGTATATTTGATGGACATGCTGGTGTTGGGGCAGCTTTGTGTGCTGCCAATCAACTACATCACATAATACACGTACTAAACGTCAACAATGAATCCCCAAAAGCCTTTATTCATCCTTTTTTGATTACAGGAAAAACTAGTGGATGCTCAAGACGACATTTGGATTGATTTCAATGAGAAACGCTCAGTTCATTCAAAGCCTAGAGATTTATTACTCGTAGGTGCTTTAGAAGCAGCTTTCAGAGAGATGGACCAATTAATTGCAGAAGATCGAAACAAATACCAAGCAGCTGGCGGCTGCACTGCTCTTGTAGCACTCTTTATCTTAGGAAAACTGTATATTGCGAATGCAGGCGATTCCCGAGCTGTTTTATGCTGCGAAGACAAGTATACTCCAATGTCAATGGATTTCACACCAGAAAATGAACGTGATCGTATTCGACGTGTAGCCGAAGCTCAACCATCTCTTTTAGGCAAAGAATTCACTTCTCGCGAATATGTACGACCGCCGAAATCAGCCGACTTGGGCAAAACTATCATGTTTCGTGATGCACACATGAAAGGATGGGCCTATAAAACGTTGCAGCCAGACGATCTGAAGATGTCAGTTATTACTGGACAAGGAAAAAGGGTTCGGGAATGAAACGCTCGTTTAAAATTGGTTTTTTATTGGGTTTTGTTTCAGAGCCGCGTTATGGGAACTATTGGAGTGACTCGAGGATTTGGTGATCACGATTTAGTCGCAATTTACCAGAAGACTCCAATAAAACCGTTCTTATCTTGTCATCCAGAGGTACAAATTCATAAAATAACGTCGACCGACGAAAAGGAGGTGCTTGTGATGGGCACCGATGGGTTGTGGGATGTTGTGTGTGGTAACAAAGCGGCCGAAATAGTAGCGAAATCTATAAATGCATTTATGGAGAAGGAACGTTATGTTAGTGCTGCGACATGCTTAGTGGGTTTTGCTCGAGGCTCTTTAATTAATGAACATTCGTGGCAATTAAAGGGCGGCAAACCAGCATCTTGTGATGATATATCAGTATTTGTTATACCGTTATTACCTTATAAATTAGAATATGAAGAGATTGTTAATAAATACTTTAAAAATAATGAAAAACAAGATGATACACAACAATGATTGCATTTAAATAATTGCTTTATATATATAATTTTTGTATATTAACGCTGTTTTATGAGAACGGTTTAGAAAATTCCTATATCGTATTCTAATTCGAGCTATTCAACGATATATTCTTATATATAGTTTTTATTTCACTTACACCAATAAACTATAGGAACAAAATGAATTCCACTTATTTTCCGTACTTATAAATTACGTATTTCTGAATAGATATTTTTATTAGTACGTAAAGCATATTCCAAAGAATAGTGATATATTTGTATTTAATTTGTTTGACGTATCAAAAAATTTGTGCAATTTAATGAAAATATTAAACGATAAGACTGTAAAACGTTTAAGAAACAAATTGTATGTTTAATTGTTTTGTTCTATTTAATTGTAAATAAATAATTTTTCCACGATCTATCAACTTTTCATGTCTACACCGATGAAAATAAAATGTTAAACTAATTCATAGAGATTATTTCAACCATTTCTGAATGTTTAATAGCAACAATGTGCCCTCATCATTAACTTAACCATTTCAGTGTGTTATTTTAAAAATGTTCATTTAACTTAAATTTGTTACTACAAAAGTATCAAAAATTTATGTTAGAGACAATGAGATTTCGGCACCAATCAATTTTAATTTAACAAAAATAAAAATAAGTTACGACGATACAAGCCTTTAAAATCAGTACAGTAACACAATTTAGAGCAGATTAAAATACAATAAATAATAATAAATTAGATGAAAACATCGACGTAACATTACAATTTAAAATTAAAAGACATTGAAGAAAAACATAGTTTTCGTTCATTTTTTCCTACAATGATTTAAGTCTTGAATCTGAATTTTATTTATTGGTGCTCATCCAGAAATTTACACTATTCTCAAAGACGATTTATATTTCACAGTGTAGGTACAAAGACACGCCAATTAAAAATAAACATTTATTGATATACAAATATACAAAAATAAATATTACTTACAAAACAACAACAAAATTACTTAAAAGAATCCCGGATTTGTGTGTTCAATAACACATCTTTTACAATACTTTTTCACCGCTCTGTAACCATCCAAAGAGATTTGACAATCTTGTATATTGAGTTGCTGCAAACCTCGACAATAATACGCTATACATTGCACCCCTCGGTCAGTAACTAAGTCACAGTTTCTTAAACTCAATTTCTTCAAATTTGGACAGCTTTCAGCCAACGCTCTTAAACCAGCATCACTTACATCACATTTTCCAATATCCAACGCTCTTAATCTAGTACAAGAACGTGCTAGAACGGTAATAGCATCGTCTGAGACAGCTTCACAACCTCTAGCATTCAAATACCGCAATTTATAGCATCTACGTGCGATCACCTTCAATCCAGCATCACTGACTTGATCGCATTTTGCCACAGACAAATATCGCAATGTAGCACCGAGTTTTGCGAGCTCATACAAACCGAAATCAGTTATATTCGAACAGTCACTGACGCTCAGTTCCCGTAAACCCGAACAGAAACTCGGAACAAACTTTAATCCACTGTCTGAAATAAAAAAAATCGCAATTAGTGAAAGTCGCCGAATTGTGGAGCACAAACCTGTAATCTGCAAGCACCTTCGAAGATATAAATAAGCGAGTTGTGGACAATTTCTCACAATTGTCCTTAAACCATTATCCTGAACCGCTAAACAATCAGTTAAATCCAAATATTGCAATTGTAATCTTCTTTGCGGTTCTGGACCGCTGTTAATATTTATACACGACAATTTCACACAACCTGAAACAGTCAATTAGTTGCGGTGAATTGTTAGAAAACCGAAAAAAAAACATTCTTACCAGTTAAATCCAAATGCTGAAGATTATTACACTTTGTAACAATCTCCGTTAAAGCGTTGTTAGTAATATTAGTGCATCCTTGCAATTGTAAATGCGTTAATTCGGGACATCTTCGCGCTAGAAGCAATAAACTTTTATCCGACAATTTAGCACCGTCACTGAGATGAATTTTCTCAACACTTGTACAAGCACCGGTCCTACATTGACCGCATAATTGTCTTAGTACACCTTTTATGGCACGATCTCCACTTATATTATCACTGTCCAATGTTATAAAACGCCATAAAGACGGCGTCCAGACGAGCGCATCGAAACGTCTGCACACTTGGGCACAAGTGCTCAAATCGATACTCGAAAGGAACGAAAAGATTTTGATGACAATGTCATCGGGCAGTCGATCGAACGAATTGTTCTTCGACTGATGGTACTTTTTTCCCTTTGGCAAAATGCCATCCGACCATAAATCCAAACCAGTTGGACCCGGACCTGGAGAGACGAGGGTGTGGTATCCTTGGTCCAAACTCGGACTGTTCTTCCCCAATTTCGTGAAATTGTCCAAAAGATAATTGGTGTCATGGGTTGTGGATGGTGGACGATAGAAGTTGGCGTTCAATTCAGGATTCCGTTGAATTTTACCGTAATTCTCGTGCTCCCAGTAACTTTGTCCCAGCGACAAAGAGGACAAATCCAGCGAGTTCGGTTTATGGTATGGCAAATTAGTGCGAAGATGATCGTACGAATGATGCGGTTGACTGTAATAATGAGGCTGAAAAGAATGGCAATTTAATAAAAATGTTAAAAGACTATCACAAATTGCCCATTACTAAATACTCGGCATCATCAGATTGTTTTTGCAGATAATTGCTGTTATCTATCGAATGGTCTTTATTATGAAACCGTCTATCCGATTTATTTTCATAAGAGTCTATGTATTGTATATGGTAATTATAATTGTTATCTGCATGTTCAGAGGATGTTGAGGTCTCCTCTTGGGTGGAATTGTGGCCAAGTCGAACCAGTGGACATCTAGGCGATAATCGGTCCAAAAGTCCCGGAGGCTGATTCATATTTAAGATAATTTTTCCCTAAAAAATGCGTTCACTTGTAAAGAAATCCAAAAAAAACACACTTCACCGAACGAAACGAAGAAATGTTAAGCGGGTTCGTGTCTTATACACTCGTTGGTGTCTCCGAATTTCTCAATTTTAATCTGGTCAATTTGTAAATTAGTATACATTCCATAGTCACATGACAAAGGCTTGGCAAACTAGTGCCTTACCTCATATTTTTATAAGTCATTTTACATAAATTATGTAATTTTTAATATCAACTTTATGGTCAAAAGTGAGAATCGACTTTTTTAGGTCAAAATATGGCAAGCTATTTGAACATTTACATGGAAAGAATGTTTAAATGCAACATGAAATGTTGAATGTAATGAAAGAATTTCACTATTTCGATAGATAATTCGATATAAAATGATAAATATTGCAGAACAAAAAGGTCGTCGACATTTTAACATACCTTAACCTATCATTTTCTTCAAGAGTAGTTAACACTTTTCTCTTAGCGAATTTAAATTTTAATTTAATCATTTCAAAAACACATTATTCTAAACTGAAACATTTATCACAATATCAAGTGCACAATATATTGAAGATATTTATTAAAATTTGTTAAAAAAAGCGAAAACAATTCCAACAAACAGTAGATATTAAATGAGAATATTTAACTTTTTTACGTATGGAAAGAAAGACATGCAAGAGATATCTTGTCTTGTACAGTTTGAAGGATTCTTTACGTTACAATCGCAAGTTGGTTGGGTGACGGAGCGGTACCCGTTCCAGAGTCGGATTCATTTTGTTTCCAACGGAATTTATTTGCATACCTACCTTTACTTATTTAAGTTACTTAGTTGGAGACTAGCAATAAGTACACTTGGTAATAGTGGTAACAAACTGGCCAATCATTGTTTGTAACACTTTTATTGTATTATTATTGTAAAATAGATTGTATTGTTTAATAAATTGATGAACTTTTTCTCTACCTATATTGTAAAAGGTATTTTCCTTGAAATAAGCAACAATTTCTATTGTCTTATATGTTAGTTGTCGCGATAGAGAGAATATGGCCCCATAAAATCGGTTAGTGGGCCAAATCAATAAGTGGTTTTTATGTTTCTTATCGTTTCCAGTTCTTCGACTATAATATATTTATTTATAATTGTTATTCGTTTCTTCATCATTTTTTTTCTTTCACTTTGGAATGCGATTCTTATTTCGAGTCCGTTCCTATATCTTTTAGGGTCTCAAGGCATTCATAGTTAAGATAAAGGATAAAGGTGTCTTTTCGAATTCCTGATTCGTCCCACAATTATAGTTGAAGCAAAATTTTGTTAATAACTTTTTGTATATGCAAAACTTTCTATTTTTTTTTTGATAGACAGTTTATAATTTTTATTATAAAAAACTGAACTCGTTAAGTGTTAGAACCGGGTTAGAACTTCAATAACTCTAGCAAGAATATGAAAATGTTGGTATTAATTCATTACCATTTATTGATATTTATTTACTTCAAGAAACTATAAACATTTTAAAATGATAGCTTCATAATTTATTCAAGGAGAGGAATAAATATATAACTTCCTAGTTGTTAATGCTATTATTAATAGCTGTCTACCTACGTTTTTGGGTCGTTTGCGAATTTATTTATTGAGTATTATAATTAAGTCAAGTGATTTACAATAATCAATTTATTTTTGTAAAAATTTTACAAACGATCATTTTGCACAAGTTTTATGTATGTCATCAGTTCAGAACAGGTTCGCAATAAGTAGAATAAAAAGAAAATCATTTTGTTCTATCGATGAATCTACCTGTTCCTGTTTGTCCTGAAATTATAATAATTAATTTCAAACTCATCAACTAATCTTTGAATTTGAAATTTTACTTAACAAATTATACAACCAGCAAGGCAAAAAGGGATTCCCAAGGTGGGTAAATTTATATTTTAGAGGATGACTCATTCACTGTATATAAGCACAGTTTTCAAATAGCAAACGTGGTTTACCCTAACGTCAGAGCGACATCTGTAAGCGAGCAATTCTCCTATTATCCTTGTTTCTTGATTCTTTACGAAATAAATACCAAAGCTAAATCTTGCCGTCTTCTGTCAGATTGTCACATTTTCAAGAATTTTGGACGAAAGGACATTAAATACTTATAAAAAATGGTTTAAATATTACCACATCGCTCTAAACAGTGCAGTAACAAGAGTATGTACATAATAATTTAATGATATAGTAGCTGGAAGACAGAAACCAAGTGAAAATGGACTATCAAGACAGGTATCCTGAGTAAATTTCCTTTTCATTTTAATATGCTATAACATTTAAAGTCAATCTTCAAGTTCTAGCCCTGTTTCTTCATGTGTTTGTAAAAATGTTTACAATTGGGTGGATGTAACCGAGGAGTTCAATAATGCTGTTAAAGGTACACCTCGAAGCTGATACTGCTATTAGTACTTGCTAAAAGACGTAATTCTCCTTGTAGATTTAAATCTGGGCGAGTTGTTACACGATGAGCTCTTTGGTTTGTTCGAGGCAATGTCAGCAATTGAAATGATGGACCCTAAAATGGATGCTGGAATGGTTTGTAATAGGGGAGTTAGAAAGATTCATTCTTTTGATCAGGCAGTTGCTGTAAGCCAATGTAACATTGTAAATCGCTTTTATCTGTATCCATTGATTCCTCCAGGATAAATTTTTGAAACTTGATGGTTTTGAAGATGAGGAAGTACTGTATATCATCGACAATACTTTCGCCTGTTTAGTTTCTTGGTTAGAAGGACATTCATTAGCTCAAACTGTTTTCATTAACTTATACTTACATAAACCGTACCTGATTATGGATAGACCATTGAAAGCCTTTTGTTTGTCGGTTTATAAGTTGTTAGAAATAATTAAGGACTTTGTTCACACGTGAGGACATAAAATTTCTGTAGAAACTTGTATTAAACGTACGTTTTTAGTGCTTTAGTTTACGAAGAGGAAGACTTTCAGCCTGTGCAATACGGTTATCATTTGAATCCAGATATTTCTGAATCTCGAATGATTGGCATGTTGAAAGAAGTTGAAGAGGATCTTAACAAAAGACTGAGACTGAATTTAACAAATGTAATATATCAATTTTTTTTAATAGTCCCTCAAAAATGTTTTTATTACAGATAAAAGTACAAGCAATACACCATAGACTTAAATTTGTACGCATAATACTCCAAGTCTTTATGTGTTTACGAAGAAATGAACAACAATCATGCGTTAATGAATGCCCAAGGCATCTAAACATCGCTTCTGATCTATTGACTGTTATTCAAGAAACTGTTGAACTTGGAGATGTTTGTGAGAATGGCGAAGATGCGAAATTCTACGGTTTTGAGCCATCTATTAATCAGCGACTTTTGCCACCAACATTTCCGCGTTACACAAAAATCAAGTCAAGAAAAGAAGCATATGAATACTTTGCAGAAATGATTGAACGCTTAAAAGTTGTCTGTAAAGTCTCTTTAGTTGGCACATTACATCAGGCTTTGGTACTTGATTCAAATTTCAATCGAAACAGGATTAAATAGTTTAAATATTTTTTAGGATTTCTTTATTGAGTTCAGCAAGTCAAGTCCTTGTATATTATCAAGATCCGCCTTATTTCTACAATATCCTGGTAACACAGAATACAACAATGTATGTTATTACTAGAATTAATATTTTCTAGGTTCAAATCCGTTAGCATTAAGAGGAATTCTTAGAGAGGCTGTTAAAGCATTTATATGTCCTCCAGCTTTAGTGCTAAAATGTTTAGTCGGAAATCCTCAAGCGAACCATTACGTTGATAATTTCTTTTCGAATTGTATAAGACCATTTACAAATTTCTTGCAATTATGTGGCCATAATCGTGCTAGACAAAGAGACAAGTTAGCACATTTATTAGAAGAATTTACTACATTGCAAGACGAAGTATGGCTCTTGCTAAAATCAAATAAAATTTTAATATAATGTCGTAAAATATTTCAGGCAGAACGTGTGGACGCTTTTCTACATAACATTTCAGCCAACCAACCGGTTTCCATACCGCATGTTGCTTGTTTCGGTACTTGGATTTTGTATCACACATTGCGTATTATGATTATGTACTTATTGGCTGGTTTTGAATTGGAACTCTACAGTGTACACGAATATTACTACATTTATTTGTAAGTAACTGGAGACGATAGCCATTACGCCAATTCAGTATTTTCATTTCAGTTATTTATACGAATTCCTGTATGGCTGGTTAGTATCGGCTTTATCACGTGCTGATACTTTTTTAATACAGAACGAGTTAGTTAGTGAAATACAGAAAAGTAAAAACGCACCAAAGAAGAAAACAAAATCAAAAAAGAAAACACGACCTGGAAATCGTGACATAGTTTATCTGCAAGCGCTCCAAAACATGTGCGGAGGTTATTACAAAGCTTTAATGGGCTTCCGTTTAGATGGTAAGTTGCAAATGCCAAATCCACGTTTTGATAGTGAACAAGTACGTTACGAACATCGTTTTGCACCATTTCAAATTTTATTAACACCACCACCTGTGGTATATTCGGAATTTCGGGAAATGACATCAGTTGAACGCTTCTCACAGCAGCCAGTCGACAGCATATACCTCTATATTTCCGGTTGTAAACATTTTCACCAAGCAAGACAATTGTTGGAGAGTATTCCCCAGGAGGGAGACGTGACCGATTTGATAAAGATTTGTAAGACGAATTTTGTCGTCTTAAAATTACTGGCTGGTGGTCATAAAAAAGACTCTCAAAAGCCACCTGAATTCGACTTTTCGTTAAATAAACATTTTTCAATTATTAAACTTGTTTAATTATATGTATGTTTTCAGTTATACAAACTTGTTTAGTTATGTGTTAATAAATTTTTTTATTTGTAACGGTTCTTTTCTTTCAATTCAATTGAAACCCATAGTGCTATTTTTAAATATATATTTTTTATATCAAAAGAACAGTAGTAATTGTAATATCATATCTAATAAGGAACGAATTCTTTGGAATACATTTGAACTAAACAAAAACTAAACACAACAAATCCTTACAAATAATCATTAAATAATAGAAATCAGTCTTTGAATATGGAGAAGTTTAAGAATCATTTTGTTCAAACCAACGGTGTTGTAATGCCGTAGATGCAGTTAATCGCAATGCCGGATCCGGTTCGATTAGACCTTCCACAAATCCAGCCAATAGGATCGCATCAATACGTTTCCATCCGTACTTTTGCACCAAAACGTCTTCCACCTTCCATATTTTAATGTCTTCATCGGAGATAGCGCGTATTTTTCCTAAAACAAATACATTCATGTAAATACTGACAAATTGCAGTGCAAAACGTCGATACCATCTTCAAAATAATAACTTGAATTTCTACCAGTTTCTGTAATATATCTCGGGATTTCGCCCAAGGTTTCCCAAATAAGACACAAATGATCAATGTCAATGCGTGTTCGACCTTTGCCTCTTGGATTGAACAGCAGTTCACCTGTGGCCAATTCGAAAACTGTGCATCCAACTGACCACATGTCGGCCGGAAAACTATAGTCCGCACCCAAAATCACTTCCAAGGCACGATACTCTCTCGTCTGAATTTCAGTGGAGAAATGACGGTCCTGCAATTCATTTCCAAAATGTTATCAGCATGTAAAACATTTAAAATATCATATAGTACCTCCCAGCAAGCGTTACCCATATCAGCAAGTTTAATTTCGATATTGGGATTTACCCAGATTGGTCCATTTAATGAGTGAGTGGAACTGTGTCTTTTTAAATTAGACAAATGTTCGTCATATGGGTAAGATTTCGTTTGTCGTGCATAAAACGTAGAATCTCCATCGTCTAGATTTGGATCAGTTTCCGTGACTTCTTCATTCTCTCCGAACGCAAACTGCCAATCCTCTATGGTAACTAAAAAAAAATTAAAGCTGTCCGGATGAAATCGCAATCAAAATTAACTTCTTACTGTAACTTTTGGGCATTCCAAATTCGGAGTGTTCAAATTTTTGGGCTTTGGCTACTAATTCATCGATATACTGTCGATTCACTTTAATTAAAACATTTTCGGGCTTAATGTCTGTATGAATAATGCGGCATTTCTCGTGTAAATAAGTCAAACCAACACACATCTAAAAGATTGCCAGAGTTTGCATTAAATATTTACAACCACTTTAGAGAAGCTTACCTGTTTTATGATGCTGCGGACACTACTAACATTAATACCTTTAAAATTTGAGTATTGTAGCAGATTGTACAAGGATGGGCCCATGATTTCCATTGCAATAGCAGTGTGAAGGCCATTCAGACTACCTACTTTAAAGAATTCAATCATTTGTACGACTCGATTGTAGCCAGCGTGATTGGGATCTTGGTTTTTGGTGAATGTTAACAATTTTATCTCATCTTCTGCCACATCAGTATACATTCGTTCTGATTTGCAGATTTTAACAGCTACGTGCTTAGTCGCGTCCGTTACCCTAAAAAATATAAGATCCATTAGTAAAAAAAGGAAAATATATTGCTGTTTTTCCAATTTACGTTTCGGACAATGATTGACAAAGCCAAACAGTAGAAAAGTGACCAAATCCTAGCTTACGCAAAACTTTGTAGCGGCAATCTAAGTAAGAACCAGGCGATAGAGGCATATATCCCCCGGAAGTGTATCCAGAAGGGCTTTCTTGCTCTTCTTTTCTACTGTCGAACACAATTTTTTTCATATCGTCTTCGTCTAATGTTTCTGCAGTCTTAACAGGCGACCTACAGTTCAAAATTGAATATAAATCGTATTCAATTAAACACTAGTCTTACTTAAAACGAGGAAAACAAGAAACTGATTTAGTTACAGGCTTATCCATTACGCGAGAAGAAAACACAGTTTTGGAAGAGACATGATTCTGTGGTGAACCACTTTCACTATGAACGGATTCCGCATCTCCCGATTCTGAGCTTGTTGATTGAGTACGTTTTCGTTTATTGTACAAAAGTCTGTCAGATATCATTTTAGCAATGCCAAATATGGCAAAAGGTGCCACTAATTGTACCAGAATTACAATAACGATATCCAGAGATAAATATGCTTGTATTGACAGATTTTTAATTGTTTCATTTGTAAAACAGACCTCCATTTTGGAGTGGGAATCATTGAAAGGCGCCATTTCACTTAATTGACCGGAAATCATTGTTTTACCGCCAACAGCTATTGTTTAGTGTTTGATTTGAATTTGATTTTTAAACGGTTTTTCACATGAACAACTATATTTTTAGACCAGTTTGACGTTATTGAACTAATGCTACGTTACAAAAATAAAATCGGTTTTAATCATTGTTCTTTTACAATGCGTAAGAGGTGAGTTAAATTCACTTGATAAAGATTTGATTAAATTGAACTTTTTAACACTGAATGCAGAAGATTATGTGATTAATAACTGGTGAAAAATTCTATTGAAATTAACGTTAAAACAAACACCGTTTAATATTTGGCAGAGTCTACCACAACCTTTTTGTAGTTTGATGTATTTAGATAAAAATAACTATAAGTTGTAGAATTCGCAAACGTAAAAATAATTTTCGTGTTTTTATTTAGAAAAGAGCATAAATATCAGGTATCGATACTTACAGTGAGGGGTATTCCCTAAATGGAAGTACTTCGCTCCTGCTTCCTGGAGGAGATAAAGACAGTGAGAGGTAATTGGTACGTTCTTTGCTAGAAGTGCTCTTATTCTTTTCTGCATACAAATAGGGATATTTCTGTAATCCAACAAACTCTTCCTCTTTCGTATCCGAAGAAAGTAGTTCCTTTTCGGACGGAGATTTAAATTCTCTTGTATATCGCCATTTATCTTGTTGTTGTTGTTCTCTTGTTCGTTCTTCATCATATAAAAGACTTCTTGTAGGAGCTCCTGTTGCTGTACAATTGTAGTAACGTGATGTATATGATGACTTAAAGGAGGCCTTATCGTCTTCATCTTCGATGTAATTTTTTTTGTAACTAAATTTTCTATTATAATAACTAATATCAAATGACAGTGATTGTTGTTGGTCAAGTAGAGTCGTTTTCGATCTGAGTGTATGAATTGTGTCGAACGATGAGTGAATTTCGGTTGAATTAATTTGTTTAAGATCACAATTTGTATTTGAACGGGATTGCGATTGTAACACCCTGCTGTTATTACGGTTCGTCTGCTGCAGACTGGGAACTTCTGGAGCCAGGATGATGATTGTTTGGACCACGAATTAACGGAAAAGCGTTTTTTTATAACGTTATAAATTACACGTACCTTGTTACCGTCCTTCGATGCTGCAAATGTATCAATCATAATGATTTATGCTTAGATTTGTCTGATATGTTACGGTGCGCGACATAGGAGTATACGTTGGCACCTACACTTTTCCAAGGACTGTTGTGGAAATATCTACTTTTCCAGCGCATGTTCCACAACAACCGTTCGATAATTGACCCGAAAATGAAAAATGGAATTTTTACTTGATTACTCTTTTATATGTACAATACCTGGTTTGCTGTCGAACTGTATATACTCTTTTTACTCCATGTACTTTTTATTCACAATAAAATTCAGCATTAAATTTTTTATCCGCTTAAATGCATTTTCTGCGGTATATGTTGAAATCAAACATAAAACATACATAAAACGTGTGATGTTTTCGTCATTTAGAAACTTCATAAAGGAATTGATTTAATTGAGAGATAAAATGAAGGTAAAAAATCACATCTGGTGTGCACCCTGTTCTCAGTACCCACAATTACTTCCGATTCCAATATTGAAATTGAGAAAATTGCTAAACGTTTTTAATTAATTGGTCACTTAGTCTAGGGACCGTGATTGATTAAATTAATCAGCACAACTTGCAAGTTGTTGGAAAATTAGATAAATTTGTTACATAGGCATTTAACGTAAAGTGCAATCAGTATTCGATATTGGTAATTATTTCGAGTTTATGTACTCTAATAAAATTGCGCTTTTACGCAGATGTTTTTATCATGGTCAAAACATTCTCTTTTATTTCATAAAAGCAATGTTTTTATGATAATACATTTCGTAATGAATTTTCCTGCAAATGCATATTGCGCGTTCAAAAACACCGCTTACAGGCGAAGTTAGTATGCTTTGCGTCCTCTAGAGCGCTCAAAATGAACTATAGAACATTGGGAATAGCTTCCTGCGATCTTCTTTGTTGCGCTTGTCCTTTGATCCGTTTGTACCTATTTAGGGATACGAAAAAAATACTAAATATTGTAAAATTGTAAAATCCTAAAATCCCTATCCTGCTACGAGGATTGTAGGTTATGGATTTTTTATGATGATTATTTTATAAGATATTTTGTAAATTTGTTGGAAATGTGGGTGTTTGGATACGGTTCTTTAATGTGGAAAGTTGACTTCCCTATTGAATCCCAAATGGTTGGATACGTGAAAGGATACAAAAGGAGATTTTTCCAACTCAGTATCGACCACAGAGGGACTCCTGAAAATGTAAGATTACAAAAGTTTCGAAGTACATTTTCTAATGTTAATTTAATTTTTTTATAGCCTGGTCGAGTTGTAACTTTAATTCCTGGCGATGATAACGTAAAATCCTAATACCTTTCTCAAAATACCATGCGCGCAACTAAACTTTTTATTATTTTCTTTTAGGATAGAGTTTATGGTATTTCCTATAAAATAAGTTCAAATGATATTGACAATGTTGTCAAACATTTAGACCACAGAGAAAAGAACGGATACGAAAGGGTAAATGTATTGTTCTACCCTAAAGACAACGAAGATGCACCCTTTAAAATAACAATATATTTAGCCAATAACAATAATCCATCATATGCAGGCCCAGCTGATAATGACACAATTGCAAATCAAATTGTTAATTGTAAAGGTCCGAGCGGATCAAATGTTGAATATGTTTGTAATTTAGCGAAAATAATGAGGGAAGTTGTACCTGACGTTCAAGATGAACATTTATATGAGATTGAGCAAAAAGTGATAAAACTCTTGGAGAAAAAGCATATCCTAAATTGATACATTCAAATGGCAATTATTTATTGAAACTAACAATATTACAATAATTTTATAATTTCACTTGTCTAGATAATAAAGATACATTTTTATTGTAACACTTATTCTTTCATTCTCACCTTCCTTATATAACCCTCTCGTGGCTCTCGTGTATGAACCTGAAAATTTAATGATATTCAATAAAAAAGCTGTAAACAACAATGTTGTAAGCTATAACGTGTAAAGACCTATCAATTGGAAATATATACTTGGTGTGTTTCTATACAGTTATATACATATATAATATTCATTAGTAATAAGATTTTAAGAGCTAACATTAAAAGTTATTTCACCATTTTAAAAGTATACAATATCATTCGGTTTATTCGTCGAATGGTATAATTTCGCGTGATTCATTTCCATTTCGTTAATAAAAACGTGCAAAAAACGCAATTTTCCTACACTATATTGAAGAGGTGTGTACCGATGTCCATTATTTGCTGGAAAAAGAATTTAAATAAATCCAGATATAGAGTAATTAAAAATTATGTGTCGTCAATGTTAGTAATTTTGTGGAGTGCTTTCGATAATTAATTAAAACTCACTTCTCTTTAAATCCGATAATTAAAATAAAAAAAGAATTGATTTACAATAATTTCGAATAGCCATTTGGTTGATGAAGCTAAAACCAATTTCAGTCTCTATGTGTACGTCCTGTATTGTATATAAACCCTTGTGAAAATTAATTGAAAACCGTTTTAAACTAATTGAGAAGCTTTACACAAAAAAAAAAACCATCTACATTCACCTGTTGAATAAAATAAACTTATTAGAGTTTTATTTCTATACAGTCTACTTACTTAATTTAGTTAGTTTAATTAGAGTTTGTTTGTTTTATTGAGAATATCATGGTTAATAGCAGAATAATGATATGAAAATGTCAAGTGAACAATACAGAGTTGTAACTTTGTTTACTGCCGTGTATATTTATTTGGGTTTGTATGTAGTAAAGTCGCGACTTGTACTTTGTTGAATTTTAAATACATGAAATAAACTAAGAAAATGGATAATCAAAAGTCACGGATACGAAACGTAGCGTCAGTTTTCTGTTTATTCGTATGTGTAGCATTCAACAACCCTAATAAAGCTGCATAGTGTTCCGCTTTTCCCTTCACTGAACTTGCTTTTCCCAATGATGACCTAATGAAATTCTATGAGGCATAGCGATGAAATATAACGTAAAGGGAATGAAATCGTTTGCATGTATATGACAGTAAATCAAGCCATTCACACTATTAATAGCCGTAACAAGAATAATTTTATAAGAAAAATCAAAGATGTTCCACACACATTTCCAAAGTGGCTTCCCGCGCTAACACTAATAACAGTGTTTATTTGGCAATTCCCTTTGTAATCCCACAATAAAACCTTTATAAGTATTAAATATATTTCATTTGTACATGAAACCATTAATCTGAAACGTGACGTGAGAATGTTTTTACTTTTCACAACTCACAACACAAAGTTTTCATGTGTTATACAGGAGCTGGAAGAGAAATACGCTCATATAATGGAGCACGTTCACATTTTAAATAGCCTGTTTATGCACTGTTAATAGCCTCTTTAATTTCCAATTAACGGAACAATTGTTATGGAAATATAATATTTTACTGGTTTAAAAACAATATGTAGTTTTGATGATTTGTTGCGTGCAGCAATGGGCAGAGCTGGCACTTTAGTAGATTTGTTGTTGAAAAAGCCCCCCAAGGAGCCGTCACTGACGTTATTGTTTGATATTAAGGTGAGTTTCGTTGAAATTAGTTATTTTCAACATGCCTCTAATTTTATGTCTATAAGGAAAACATTAAATCAAATCTCTAATAATAATACCTAGAGATACTGGCTAGTATTAAAATTTAATGGCATAACATTTTGAAAATAATTCATAAGTATACGACGACATTTGTTTATTATGTTGTTTAACATTTTATATGACTAGGAAAATATATATGGGAAATTACCAATCAAATTATTCATTAAAGTGGTTGATAGAACGCAAGTTGGTCGAAACGATATAAAATTCTATGATAATTTTCTATTTAATACCAAGAGGATATTTTGCGTGTATTTAAGTGCAAGTAAAAGATTACTTCGCGGTTAATATATTTAAGGGGTCGTAGGTTATACAACTGTCATATGTGAGTAAAACAGATGTATTAATAGGGTGCTTTATATCCCCTATTATACATATATGTGCTCCATACTCGTTCACCCCCGCACTTATGCTAATATGTTCAAGTGCAGTAGGTATGTGTGATGTTCTAACATTCGTTGTTATGAATCAGAGGTATTAATTCGACTAATATATGTGTGGCACACCTGTTCACAAATATATTATAATCTGAATATGGAATTATAAATTTTTATTGTGCAATAAAAATTTTGTTCTGCACAAGTGCTTCGAAATGCATTCAATTAAGATATGAGTTAGACGAGCGAAATGTGTGAACCACCACCACCCCACCGTCATACGAAAATGTTAAATCGTCCTTTTGTTTTCAGTTTATGACAAATAAGTGCATCTAGCACTGCAGGACAGTTTCATATAAATGACCAAAACAATTATTATAATGGGAAGAATTCAGTGAGTGCCATCTAGCTTGTTCCCAGGACTTCCGACTTCCTCAAGTCTTCACTTACAGCATCCGGTTAAAAGCACGTCTCACATCTATACGATCCGGATGTTGCGTATTTCGCAAGTTTTCTTATTTATTTGCAAAGGAGATTGCTTCCATATCTCGTTCTCGTTTAGTTCTAAATTGCTGCTACTATTACTTACATTCGCCACTATATAACTTGATCCATTGTTTCCGTAATGTTTTTCCCTTAAGACATTTATTGCTACTCATCTATGATTATTTTCAACACTACATATACGTGTATATGTCTTCTTATATACTCTCCGTGTTTTATGTGTTATTTATCATTTCGTATAGATGCACTCGCTGAATTTTGTGTTATGCATTAATTAAACACCTGGCGCTGGTTGTGATAGATAGATATGCGACGCTTCAGGCATCAGGATTGCAAATAATAATGAATTCGCTCTAAATAAATCCAATAATCAATTCTGAAAATTGAACCAATTACTAGTGCAATTTTCCACTAATGAATTTAATATTTTTTACAGTTAAATACTTTAAAGTAATTGCTTGCTCAATTCGATGGTTCGTAAATTTAATGCTTTTATTGTAAATAAGCTTAACATGGTGTACATAGGATCAAATCCTTAAAATTCCCCCTTAGGTTTGAATACGTTGTTTTTTTCTCTCTGTTAGCTCTGCTCCTTATACTCTAAAGTGCTATTTTATTTATGTGACTTGGGCATAAAGTGCATCTGGGGACTATAATAAAATGTGAAAAACGTAAAATTAATTACAGATAGATTCAATTGACAAGAGTTCTTTCACATTTATATGATAACAATAATAAACTAGATACAGGTATTATGTCCATCGTAATAATAGTTCCAGTAATTATGGTTTAATTGCAACATATCATTAAATATTCAATCTATTTCGCATTAAAGAATTTAAACCAACCATAGACTACATAATAATAAATACATTTACTTTAGTTATAAAATTAAAATTTATTATTGATTTAGAAATTATGGTGTGTAATTAAATTTATTTGGTCATGCATACCTATACGTATACCTACATCAGATACAATATAAAACCGCATAAATATATTATTTGTATTTTACATTATTTATAGGTTCGGTTTAGTTTAAAATTGCAATTAAATATATTATAGAGAGATATGCACATATAGGTGCATACACATGCAAGTATACTTGTACCTAAATAACATATGTTAGTAATTAATTTTAGTTTTATCAAGTTTAAATGTGTGTAGGTGATACATAGGTACTCGTATTTGGATATAGTTTAGGTGAACCACAAGCCTTATTAATTGGTCATCGTGCATATAGTAGAGGCCAATAATTAATGTCAATTAATTCTAGTAATTAGGTTTAACATTACAGTATTTGGTATGGGTTGCTATTTCCTAATAACTATTATCTGAGAGAACCACATTGTGTTTACATGTATATCTGTATTATATAATATTAGTGAAATCCTTCAAATTATATAGAGGAAGGACAATACTTGCATTGTAGATTATAGATGAATTTATTATGTTCACTTTAATAAATTGATTGATGACATGTTCTCTATTAAAAGCGGTCAAAACAAATATTGATAATGAAAATAATTTACAGTCAATATCAATTGAATTTCTAAATGGATATTCACAAAATATTTCCTATATTATTAATTACTGATAATTTATCAAAAATTTCCCAATATTAATAATAAACGCGCGATGCATTTGCAACGAATGATGCCTTTGTGCACGTTTCCGACACAAACACACATTAATAGAAAAACGAAAACACTATGTAGATTTTGATTAATTTTTTTTATTAATGAAATAAAATCGTTGTCATAATAGTACTGTTATTTAATTAAAAGGTTTCACATACGTGAAATTATAAAAATTGCTATTGTATTTATTTATTAAATTCCACAAAGACAATAGATAATAAAAATGTGCATCTATCTGTAACAATAGACAGTAGGTACACGGTATATTATATATTAAAAACTTGTTGACATCAAAATAAAAATGGATTCACAAAAACGGCGGTATATTAAATGAAATTTTCTATTGTTAAATTGCTCGAAGTGTTTGTGATTTATGTTTTAAAATATACACACAGTAAGGGCATACACATCGAGTTTAGCTCAAAAATAAACTGTAAAGTTGTAAGATTTATATTTCACTAGTTTATGGTAATTTTCAGGACATGACACGGTCACTATTTATTTCAGAAGTTTATCAGACCGACTATTATACGAAACCTGGCGCCACACTTACACCAGCACAGCTTCAACTCGCTTTCCTAACATACATGATGGAAACTAGAAAGAAAAATGACAAAAGGACGTATTAAAGAGTGATTTTCATCAAATATCTAATCCGTGTGAGTTCGAAATGTGTCTTGTTATTTATTTAATTACTTGGGATTTGATGTGATTCTTTTCTCAACACTGTAATCATGTTTTCTAACTTTGGCCAATATAATAATCCGTTTAGGCCCTAACAAAGAGAGATTAGTTCCTATTAAAGGAACTGAAGAAAAATGACTGCCATCTAAAAGAGTGTAATACTGTAATATAGCATTAAACATCAAACTAATACCTTTGTAAATAGTAAATTTATACAAAACGAATCAAGATGATGAAAAACTATAATATAATTGAGTGAAAATTTTATTTGATCCAAGCAAATAAGATCGAACCGAATGCAATACATTTATTTTATTGCACACAATAAACATGTTATTGAATAAAATACATAAATTTTCTAATATGCACCTTAAACAAATATACATATATACAATAAATAAAAATATTTTATGTATACACGTCGATTTTTTTTATTGTTTCAACTTGATGCAATTTTATGTAAATGCTTACAAGTTCAACCAACCAATAGAAAAATGTGAATTTGTCATTTGAATAATCGATTTTGAATTTCTGGTGCCTGCTGTATCTCTCTATATTACATACATTCATATATAGTGCAGGATGTTGAATTAATCACTTGTATAAAAATGTCATCAAATATCCATACACTACACTCGTTTATATTATTTCAATTTTGTGACAGTTGGCAATTTATACTGCCTCCAAAAATACGTTTCTGAATCGTGATAAAAAATTATTGGAGGATGTTTTTTTAGTTGCATTAAGATATTAGATGATATCGACACAAAAGATTTATGGTGTTTATATTCAAATATTGGGGAACAACTTAAATTATTAAATTTTTTCTTCTTGTTTATGACAAAAAACTGGACACTGCTCGGAGAAAACATTGTTTTAAGCAAAATTTATGTGTTCCATTGTAAAATTTCGATTAGCGAAAATATATAGTTGTATACCTTAAAGTAGATTTGTTTTGAACCACAATTTTGGTTTCGGGATTGCTTTTTATTGTGGTTACGATGACAATATAATAGACATGAGATGTGGTTTTTCTACGAATAAACAGAACCTAAATAGTGATTAACATTAAATGAAACCTTAAAAAATCAAATACATTCGTAGAATAAAATAATTTATACTTATTTTGTCTGTAAAGTAATGGTATTGTTATTATAAATATTTCATGGTAAAATGCACATAACGAAAACAGAACATTTTATTGTACATAAGAAAAGGGGGACCAAAAGTAATCGAATCAAGCGAAAAAACGCATATTAAATAGGCTTTCAGAAAAGAAAATATATATGTGTGTATAACAATATAGATTTAAATGAAAGATAAAATAGTAGAAGTAAATCCTATTATGAATTTTCACGAGGCAGGCGGAAAGAGGCGGACGATAATAATAAAAATATCTAAATGATGGGAATGGAGAATCTGCAACAGTGTTATGAATGGTTGTGGGATGCTGGTGTATTGTATCTAAGCCCCATGTTTTAGAAGTGAAGAAACTGCGAAAATTTTTTCCTTTACTCCAAGATAAGTATTTATTTAGATTCATTTCTTTATTGGAGATATGCAAATATGAGGTATAATATAGATTGTGTGTAATTCTCAAGGGACGCCTAGCAAAAAAACACACATATACAACACATTCACTCACTCACAATCCCTAATCTGAGATGGAACGGCAGATCGTAAAAAATGTAATAACGAAAAGAACGTGAACAATTCAACAAAGTTAAAATACAGGGATTTTTTCAATGAAACAACACAACACAAAGAAAACTTTTAAGACAATTCACATGATGCGAATTTTAAGAGTATATTTTGCAATTGGTCCGTTATTATTATTAGAGTAACGTGACAGTGAATTGATTAGGATTATGTTGTGGAGAAATTTGTTAAAGTAATAAAAAGAGACTGTAGTGCGACTTTAAAAGTATGATTTACGTGTCATTTATTTGAAAAGGTGTGCTTTTAAGAACATTTTAAGGGTCTTTGAAAATGATTTTTGTTGCTTATTTAAGTGGTACTTGTATTATTATATGTTATATATATCGTATTATTATTTATCATTATTGTATTGGCAGAAAATAAAAATATAATTTATTGTATTTTACAATGTATTTGGCATTGTAAAAATTTTGATTATATTACATATATATATGGAGCATTTGCGTTGTTGTTGAAACATTTTATTGCTGATTTTTATACTTTATTTTGATTTTCTCTGTCCGAACATTAGCAACATTGTATTATTAGAAGTATGTTAGTATTAACTGTGACATTTATGACTGGCCCTATAATTTACTACTTTAACTTTTCGTATACATATATTCTATGGAAAACCGTTACATATTCCTGTTTCCCCACATACCGTACCTAATAAAAGTAAAAATGAAATACTTCAATCAAATGGGATTGAAATCAGAGGAAATAATTACGTATTAATACTTGTATTGGTGCACTACATATAACAGTTAAAAGATATTTAAATTAATTATTTCTAGCAATTAAGTTTAATGCGCTTTAATGTAAAGAAGGGGATATTAAAGTAATTAGTGTAAATTGTTACATTTCCTTTTTTATCTTCTTTGTAAGCTGTTTAGCAAATAGCAAAAAAATAAAAAAACAGAAACAGTGTACAGGGAGAGAGCGGGAAAAAAACAACACAACTGACATAATTTTCATAATCCTTGTTAATTTTCAGCTAGTAAAAGACATGTAATTACAATTAGCTCTTTTACACTCGTACACTTAAACGTTTAGAAGAAAAAGAAACATATTTAAGACTAATTCCTCAAGCTTAACTTGTATACCTAACTTACCTTGTAACTTTGATGCTTGAAAACAATTATTCTTAATAAAAGCTTCAAAACGTAATTAGTTTCAAGTTTTTAATCCTTTTTATAGAGTTGTTTATACATCCAAGCGAAAAATACATCGTAAAATAGCACAGCTTACACATACACACACCTTTAAAACAGACAACAAAACAAAATTTTTATTTCAATTGTTGTGTGATGATGTTTGTTTAAAATTTATAACGATTATTAAATTTGAAATAGAATGCTACATCAGTGTTAATATTTTTCCCTCTAGCTAATGACGAATGATCTTTTTCATATCAATAAACGTTTAATATTATTTAATTGTGTTATGTTGTTGGTAAAACGTCGATCGAAGACGAAAATGTCAAGTAGAAAGTGGTGTCAGGTGTCACATTTAGGATCTAGACCAGGCACTCAATTAGAGGGTTGATGTATGTATCTCTGTTTGAAAAGTGGCACTCCACTCACTCACCTAAATACTCCTCATTAACTTAATTTGGTTTAGCAACTAAAAAGCCACACTATGAGAATATGTCAATGTCAATTGGATTTTTCTTTTGAATCAAACCATATTGCTTACTAAACAGATTATTGGATTTTGCATTAGTCTAGTTTTTTTCACTGTTCTCCTCTTTACTTTCAGGGGACATAAATCCATATCATTTATTTAATACTTTCACTATTTCAAATTGGAGACTAGTTGATCGTGCTGCGACTAGAGGACGCAACAAGTTTTACCTACATCATAAATTACATAAAACATTAAAAGACTAAGCATTCTTTTAGGCACAGAGACTTCATGCCTGAAGGTTTCGGTTCTATTGTCCTAAATAATTTCATTTCATCTACAAGTTAGAAAAATATAGGATTTATTTTATTGTGCACATTATAATATTTGAATAAGCGAAGGATTGGGAACAGGAATAAAAAAACTTCTAGACAAATTGAACTATTAATCTCTTGTACAAACATTTGTATAGCGTCTACTTTTTTACGTGTAGTTGTCACTCATAATACAATGAAGAATATTAGTTGAAGTATACTCAGACGCTCCAAAAAAAATTATTGAATAGATCCTATTTCGTACTTAAATCATAGAATAATTTACTATTATAAAAAAAGCTTAAAATTTTGATATGCGTCATATCAATTTCACATTATGCGAAGATCTATCACCGAAAGAAATTGAATTGTTGAGTTTGAAATTTGTTCCCCTTTTATTGTATTC
Organism: Silvanus unidentatus; assembly: GCA_963930825.1. Lineage (NCBI taxonomy): Eukaryota > Metazoa > Arthropoda > Insecta > Coleoptera > Silvanidae > Silvanus > Silvanus unidentatus. Next base: position 1,630,225 of record OZ005763.1, read on the forward strand.
CTTAGGTTTGCTGACCATTCGACTAGGGACTCCTATTATAATCATATTTGAAGGGTGACAAAGATATCGGGTCTGGTTGGGTCGTCAATGGCACTTATATTTCAAAACCAATTTTACATGCTTCATATGTCTTTCTGCTTTGTATATCTAGAAAAGAAAAGAACACACACTGATATGATAGCAGTTTTGCTTTAAATTTTATTGCATGTAGGCATGTATATTCGAATTTGAAATAAAATTTTATTTGGTTCGCTTTTTGATATAGTTATTCTTATTTATTCTAATTCAATATAATATGAGTGTTACTTCAATATCAATAAAACTTTCTAATAAAACACTTCTTTATGACTTGCACAGCAATAACATATTGCTTTTATTTCGTCACATTTTTTTTCTTCTCTGATAACGTATTAATTTACTTATCAATAGTTTTATTCTATGTAATGAGATAACGTTTAATGGCCATTTTTGACATGTTAATTACTAAACGTACTTACAAATAGGTACAGCACATAAAGAAGTAATTTATTGCACAATATGGAAATGAATGAAAAATTTATTACTCTCTTCACACAAAAGTTCAACGACAAGCTTAACAAAATAAAATAAACATGGAAGAAAAAACATGGAAGTTCAATTATGAAAAATTGGAACATGATTGAATTTTAGAGAAAACCAGCGTCCCCCTATACATGATGGTCATTCTTAATCAAGTTAAATTGACGGACCAGTATTAATTAGGTTTAATATCTTCCGTAAGGGTTGGTAATTTGATATTAAAATAATTTTTCAGTAAAATTCACTTTCGATTTATTTTTAATTGAAGTGTAAAAATGCGCAAAGTTAATCGGTTTCGTGGGTATTTTTCGACAATTTTATATATTAACTAGTACCAACTGGTACTTAACAGTGCGAGCCCTTTAATATTATAATCACGCGAAAGGCCAATCAGCCATTAGAGACCTTAATGGTCATTTAGACCTATCAATATTTAATATGCACACGCGTATGTTGTCATATAGAAAATGATTTTTTGTTTCCTTCATAAATAACTCTGACACCGTTTATGACTTAACTATATATTTTTTTTCCAGTCATTTAATTATCGTCAATAAAATAAACAGATGTGTGTGAAAGTGTGTTTCATGTTCCCTAATGTTTTATTTACTTATAAACGCTTTTTTATATCGAATTGAAAAACTACGATTAAAAAAAAAGAAGAATCAAATTGAAACCTGCACTCTGTATACTCGCTCTTTGTACTTGTGTGTGCAGACACCAAGAAACATTGATGTAATTTCCTGGAAAACTGAAATTATTCGCCCATAAATTCAACACTTCCAAGCATATTTCTCATTCGTTATAATATTTTGTGAATAGGTCCGTAATTTGAATGGAAACAGGAGTCTCTCCGGGTAGAGAGTCATTAAAATTATTAACAACTGAAAAAAGATAGATATAACAAAAGATTAAGAAAAGTATAAAACAGCAATTTTGGCAAACGTATCTCGCTTTCATCTACATAATTTTCCCATAAAAATTGAATGATCTAAATAAAATCGTCGCCTTTTTGTCAGTACACAAACTTGTACATTTTAATTAAAATTTACGAGTTTATTGCATTGTCGAGAAAAACTTCTAAATTACTTATATTTACAAATTTAATGAGTATAGTACTTTAACAAATTTCTGTGGTTTTTCCTCATTGTTTTCATTGAATTTTCGCTGGGGGGTTATTATAAGACTGTTAGATAAATAAACCTGTTGATGGGCAATGGAGCGCGATTAAAACTCTAACAAAACAATATCGCGTGTTAAGGATATCTGTGCAAGACATATCCCTTTAAAAACAAACTGGAACTTTGGGAACTTCACATAATCTTTTTCCCTTCGGACATAAGAGGTTGCTGTTGCATTTATTCAAGTGTAATCAAATTGATTTCCTATATATAAATGAGTATTTGTTTATTTTGTAAACTTGTTTCGGATCATCGTTACAAAAGGGTTGCCTACGGGACACTAAAATAAATCAATGAAAGAGAATGGAGAGGACAAAAAGCAGCAACAAACACCCCACAACTACACGCTAGAGAAATGCGTCAATTTATACAGGAAAAAATTCTATGCGAAAGAAGAAGCGGAAGATGTGATAATTCGAAATGAGCAGTCAGTGAGTTAATGGGTACGATAAATTTTTCGTCAACAACATTTCCAAAACAAGTACATATATAGTTAGGTGTGAAATTCATTTGTAACAAGTATTCCCTTTTAGACAGCAACATCCCTCGCTAAGAAAAAGTCTTAATCAATCCTCATAACACAAAGATAAAGCTTCCCAATCTTTAAGAGTTATTGTCGTTGCACTAGCTTGAACAAAAGTCAAGCGAAGAAAGCTGATTGGGTCGAAAAAGAATATACTACTTTATAAAAGGAGGTGAATTGAGATGACAAATAGTACAGATTACAGTGGAAGCTACGCTTGGCGACGCCGACCGTCGGGACGGGAAACCATCCATCATCCAGTAGGCAACCTAAACTGAAATTCCTCTCCTTTCTCATCTCGTGATTCTCTTTTTTATTCATCTGACCGACACTTTATGTTCACGCACATAATTCATTTCTTATCGGGCAAACTTTTATTCCACTCATACACAATACACATCAATTGCCAGGGTGTTGCATTTTCACATTTGAATTATGAAATATTTACCTTATATGTACGAACTGTTACAGGTAGGTAATAAAAATGATGAACCGCTTAATAGGAAAATAATTCAATAATCGACCCTCACTCCAAAATCATTTCGTTTTCAGCCACACTGGACTAAATATAATACGTTACACACACGTATATTTGTGAGTAGATTGCGAATAGAAGAGGAAAAGGAGCGTAATCGATATAATAGCCGCGAAAAGATAAACAGATCAGACGCAGGACCAATATTTACAATGGACCAAAGCATTAGGTTGGTATGGTACGTGATGGGAATGAAAGTTTTACTAATCTTTTCTCCTTTATATGTTTCTTCTTAGGTACAAGTTCGAACCAGTAACAAAACACGCACGGATTCCTTAACAGCTAGGCATATTGCGAATTCCGGTAATCCGATATCAAACTCACCCCCAACACGCGCTTTCGAGAGAAGAGGCGCCCATTTTCACCCACAATGTCTATAGGACGATTGAGTTACATTACGATGTCTTCGAAACGAAAAATGTCATTAGCCCGTTGGCATTCAATTAGATTAGGTTAGGCTGTCACATCGGAAAATTTGTTACTGACCGAGACTAAATGGGGGATAGTCAATAAAATGTACAAACAGACAAGAAAGAAAAGAAAACAATCAGACACACACACACACAAGGTTCTGATGAAATCAAAAAGATAGAGAAAAAGGGAAGGACTAATAGGAAATTGCATGTGAAAATTTACGTTCGAAATTTGCTCTCTCTATGTTAGCAATAGAGGAAAGGGATAAGTGGAAGAGTTGCGTAGTTATTGTGACTTATAAGAAGTTTTTAAAAAGTTTGCTATAAATAGCACTTATTTGGATTGACTGAATCTAAATTGTAACAAAGGGGACAAAGGAAATACAGATATAATTTAATTGGTTTGAGGACAACAACTAAACTAGTCTCGTGTGGTGTTATAAATGTTGGTAAATATTGATTTTGCTTTGTTCTCAGCGGATATATAGGTCATTTGGTCTGCCAAAGTTTTCTAAATGCACTTACATACTTTATATATATATTATATGTTCAAGGTAGAAACAGCAGTTAGAGTATAAAATTGCATTTTGTTGTTAGTGTAGTGTTGTGTGTATAATGTAAAGCTTGTTATGAGTTAACGCTATGAGATTGAGGATAATACTTAGTCCAAGGACGTAATTGCCTATTATATGGAAAGCCTTTGCCAAGGATAAACCTAATTATTTAAAATCATTTACCTTGATAATGTGCACAACATATTTATGTCAATATTGCATTAATAATTTTAAAGACGACAAAAAGAAATTAATGTACCTATGCATTATAAAAATAATAATAAAAGTTTTGTATTTATTGATAAAGTATTTCTTCGGCAACATTATAGCACAAAACGAAATGTATACATATTTAGATAAATCTTAAGTGCTTTAATATAACATTGAAATGTTGATCGATCAATCATCATTTTCTCGTTTATGACTAAATGTAAACTTTTTCTATATGTATAAACATACAATATTTATTTTTATTGTTTTTGATAAAAACAACATTACAACATAAAATTTATCCACTTTAGGAAACCGATTGGTGCACTAGTGTTCAATGCACTGCTAATACATTTCGGTTCTTTTGTAATATAAAAATTTTTACAAAATAAAAACGATAATATAAGAGAGCACCACCATATCGAGAACAATAAAAATAATTTAGCAAAGTAATACTAAAACCAAATATCATTCCATTAGAAAATGTTTTCTCTCTCTTATGCCGGAACTTTGTGATCTTTTAATAAAAAGCATATTCGAAATGACTTTGACTTGCAGTTCATTACATCTAAAGAACATTATTTAGTATTCGCATATAGTCGTACGGGTTTTTTTATCTTAAAGGTTTTCCGCGAACATCGTTTGTTCTAATCTAAAGAACATTGAATGATTGGTAGGGCATCTCAAAACTGCTGGTGTATGTGTGCTGTTGCTCTGTGTTTCTTTAAAGCTAAAGAATTTTTTTGGGGTGACTTTCCGTACAACTCTTGGGATTAAATTTTACATGTGGATTGACAGCAATAACAATATATTTCTAAAGGAATCATCTTATGAAAAAGATGCATATTCTTTGATGTTCGGATATTAACAATCCGGAAATAAGAGGAATATATATTTTAGGTACCTACTTGATGCGTTGTTTTGTTCACTTTTTATCTCGCAAAACATTCTCTAATTTATTCCATCTTGTGGATGTAATAAATGAGTGAAATTAATATCATACAATACATTGGATTCTACCCTTCACATTTTGAGTCTTTTGTTTAAGCACATCACAACATTCCTGGATCATTAGATTTTTGCAGATTGTTTTAGTTGCGTCTGTTATAAAATATATAAATACAACTTGAATACAGGATCTAATGAAATAGAAACTTTTCACAGTGGAGAATTAATCGCTTGGATGAGTGTTAAATGCAACAAAAAAAACCTAATAATTTTTTTACTCTCTTCCTCCGAAAAGTTTTCGATCGTTTTTTATTATTGTATATATCTGTATGACACATCTTCCCTAAAATTTACCACCTCAACCCCTAAATAGAATCAAACAACAGGCGGCTGTAACACCCATCACCCTCAAAACATTCTTAAAGTTGGTTGATCGAATGCGACAATCGGTTATAGCCGTATATGTAAGTTTTCGCCTCTTGCCTTTTTTCCTATCTGTTGGGTATGTGTGCATGGCTTTTTTCTGGGGTGAGACGACACTTGTGTAATAAAAAATGACAGTTGCACCACGCTTAGTCGTTTAAATTTACCCTTATGAAGAAGCATTCATTCACGTTATTACATTTCACACAATTAAATTTTGCGCTATTATTAAATGAAATCACACTGGGTTTCTTGTTACGGTCACATTATTATTAAATTACATTAATTTTTATTTGATTTTATTTCACAACTTCAAAATAATGTGTGTTTAAAATGAAATTTTATATTAAGTGTGTAGGTATTACGGACATACATCTATATACATATGTAAGTTCGTTCTTACCTATACACATACGAGTATATGAATTTATTTTTATACATTAAGGATTGTATGTACTGGTAAGTAATAATAGATGATTGCTGGTTTTAAATGACTATTTTCTTATCTCTGCAATTATAGTTTGCCTTGCTATATGAATATGAGTACATTAGGTGCTCCATTATAAACCACATCCATAATTAGACATTTTTATTGCATATTATAATGACATGTTCATCTATTATTTATTTAATTACCATACATAAAAAGTATTATTTATATTTTAACTGTAATATTTATGTAGATAGAGTTTGTGTGAAATTTGTGATATTCAATTCGTTCTAATTGATATAATAATGGACCGTTTTTGGGTGGGCAGCACAATAAATAAAATTAGGGGTGGACTTAAGTAGAATTGGTGGGCGTTATATCTTACAAATCACCAACTTATCTGATTTACTATCTAATACCATGTTTAACATTGTAGTGGCAAATACCTTGATATATTTCATGCATAAATTGAAATGGGGAAAAGGGTGTGATTTAGGTAAGTTAAAAAAGCTATGCCACGAGCCCATTAAAGAATTCTTTTCCCCAATATTCTAATTTAAACTTGAAACAAAGGCCGTTATTTATCTTGTAATCTCTTTGAGGGATTCGAGATTTAAGACATATGTAAGTGTTTTTTTTTTCGTTTCTAATAACAGACATGTTCATTGGCTATAATAACTACACGTATTAATCTTTAGTATGGCACTTGGAACCCCAATAACTTCGCTCTTCTCTACTTAAAAATAAATATGAACTAACAGCTATAATATATTTTCAGGGAAGATTTACATACGTTAAATACTGTCACTAGTCGGTTTTGCAGGACCGTAATAATAATACGTTGTACTCTTGGAAGTTTATAATTGCATATAAATAAATGTGCTGGCCTTATTTATAAAAGTACTATATGAAACGGTCGGCCACCAACTGTGCTAAAAATTGAATGTTTGCATTTTTTAACCCATTTCCATTGAAAACTCATTCAACCTTTTCATATGCACATTTTCTATTAAATTCTCTTCTTTGCGGTCTTTTTGTTCTTTTTTCTTTATAACCCTTTGTTATATGTATATATGGTACCTACGTTTACATTTCAATAAAATTGTAGTTGCATGGAAATGGATTCCTGCTTTTATCTACTTTATTATTTAATTCCCAGAAATAATATAAACTTAACTTTAATACATGTACCTACGTGCAGCATATTTATAATGAAAGGAAGAAAAATAATACAAAAAGGCTATATCTAGATTTGAAATTGTGTTTTATAAAACAATGGTATTTTATTTTGTAAAAATCGTAAAATAAATTTCGTTCAAGGGTAATTTTAGCAGCAATTGAATTTATGTCGCGTGCTAGAATTTTTATTCTTATACTATACAGTTGATGGTATTATTAAATTTAATATATAAAAGTTGTTTTATTTAGTTCTATCCTGTGTTTTACACATTTATACATATGTATTTTGCCTGAAATGGAATGCATATCTCTTTTCTGGTTGTGCAGTAAAAGAACTGTAAATCCTGTTGATAGATTCCTTAGATTCCTTTCCACAATATGTGGGCTTTCGAGCGCTTAAAATTAAGGAACTTTTGCACTGATCACCCAATTTACCTCACACAGATGCTACTTACATTACTTGTCACAATAAATTTAAGGCAGACCAATAATTAACGAAAGCGATGGCATTCTTCAAATGCAATTAGGTAGTATTTCACTTCTCCTGAAGAAGTTTTAAACACATTTTTGATTAATTAGAAAATTATGTTTTATGATAAAAGATTTTAACATGTCATCAATAAAAGATAAAAATGTTTGTTGTTTCTTCTCTCCTACTTTAGATGTGTGTACATTATATAAACAGATAAGTTTGTGTTAGAAAATTGAAAGTGTCTGTTGAGAAATGTGTTATTAAATAAATAAGAAAAAAGTGTTGCGGTTGAGTGCTTTAATTTTTATAATACTAGTAGATGGGGGATGTGTAAAAAGCAAATGCTTAAAAGTAAAAAAAATGACAAATCAAAAGTGAAACCATTAATTAAATTGAATAAGAAGCCAGTTGACGGATTTCCTTGCACAGATGTCATGACAGCTATCTACAATAGCCATCAGATGACATTTCCGCGAAATCAAGTTTAAAATTGCATTCAATTGACACGCACCAATGTTGTTGGTGGTAGCCGTACACAGGCATATACACTTTACCCTCTTTTAAAATTTAAAAATTGAAAGTATTTCAATGCAATTTGTTTACAGTAGAGTGCCTTGACAGGCGAGGGCGGAATTGAATTTTCCTTATATATCTTTTAACAATAGTGATAACCCTCATTTCTATAATGTTAGTACATCAGACAGTAGTATTACATGCATTGCTAATGCTTTAAAAAGGCAACTTGTGGTTGTTCTTTAAATGATTTTTTATTTTCATTTCGATTTGTTCGCCTGCACACACACATGCACCAGTCGAGACTTTTTTATATCAATGACAAGCATGTAGATTTTTCTAGGGGTGTGACAGATACGAGCATTATGCCATAATGTTCGAACATTACCATTGTAATTCATGGTATTATCGTGAATATTTGAATGATTGCGATATTTTAAGTAGCTTATATTTTTTAACTCTGTTATTAATATAAATTAGACATACTCCCAAGCCTCTTAGAATGTCACATTTCTATTGTGATTAGTACAATTGCGTCTAACCAGAGATATAGGTATATGAATGCATAATTTAATCAATTTTTCGTCTGCGATATCCGGACTAATCTAAAATGGCATGCAAAATTTCCCGTTCGTTAATCGATACAGTATTCAAATTTGGATATCTGAGTTAGTCTTTGTCTGTGGGATATTTAGAGTATGTATTGAATTGAAACAAATATGTTAATTAGTTGTACTTGTATGAGTTGTACGATGGAAAAAAGCAAGTAAATTGTGTGGTGCTGTTATAGTGATATGATCAACTGACAAAATGGAAAAATCTAAATGAATAGCACACGTCAAACAATACGACAACAGTAGTTTTATAGTAGTTGAAGTCTTGACATAGACAATCTTCACCAAACCGAAACTCAATCTCTTCTCTCATTAATTGTATGATAAGGAGAGCAAGCGTTATCAGACAATTGTCGTACCATTACAAAACTCTTCATTAATTATCATGTCTACGCAAAATAATGTTAATTTCGTCTTAACGAGATTTTCCTTATCTAATGGGTGTTGTAAAAGGGCGCATGCTTCACATTTATCCATTTGTCACGCCTTGGCCTTTTTACTCTTGATTTTTTGCACCCTTATAATAAACATTGTGCATTTTCATCTAATGATGAATGAGTTTCTTTTCCTCATGATCAACTGCTTCAGTCACTTTTCCTTTTAACTTTCCTATATAGACGAGTATTCGTTATGTAATAATAAGTAACACATATAAACATGTCTTGATAAATTGATTCACATTTTTTTGTCATCATGACAAGCTCAAAAGTAATTCCACATTTCTATAGAATGACTAGAGGATAAGTTAAAGCACAACTACTAGTGGATACATGCAGTAAATTATTTTAATAGTACATTGCAACAATGTATTTATCTTGTAATAGTAATTTTAAATAGTGGTTACATGTGTTAACAATGTATAAGTAGAAAAGTAATAAAAATAAATAACATGTCCAGGTGTCGGGCCGTTGGTGGTCAATAATTTTAAATAGAAACCCTTTTTTGAAGTCACATAGACAGGTATTGTTGCCTGTGAGTAGTTACCTACATTTGCTATGTAGAAAAATTAAGAAATATGTGCTTAGGGGTTGACGGTAGGTACAATAACGTCCATGTCCATTGAAACAAAAATATAAATTAAAAATTGTCCAGTGCAATAGATTTAATCAGCACTGTGTGTATGGGTACGGTTTAATATTACCTTTCAAACATTATGGTGTTAAGGACATTTCGTCGTTAGTATGACTGGAAGCCATTTACTACAGAACAATGGCCCATACGGTTCATTTAAAGTGTTATTAAGTGTATATACGGCCTTCCGGGGTCTCCGTTTACAACCGACTTGATAATATCTTTTCATCGTCCCTTCGTCACCTTTATGGACATTGGATGAATCGTTTCAATCATTTCATCCACCTTTTTTATTACTAATGTTAAACTCTTTATTGTTTCAAACTATACTACACTATATATATTTAATGTTTAATTATCCAAAAAGTATTTTATTGCTATTGGAGCGATATAGAAGATATAAAACGGTACGTTATATGTTGGACGACTGAATCGACCGATTAAATAAAATTTATTTTGCTCAATTTTTAGTAATGGTGAGATGAAATTTTGCCAAGTAAAATAAAAGAGACATCTGGTTGGGTGGATGATTGAACGTTAAACATTATTTTTCGGTACATTGTCACCCATAAACAGATGATATAATAACAATAAGAACGTGGAGACAATAAGGAGAGAAACGCAAGGAGAATGTCTTGTTTCAAGCATTATTTCGTGAAATGGTTATGCGGCATTCTGGCACCCACATAAACCATAAGCATATTTCGTCTTAAAGGAAATTTTGAAGCACTACAAGCGAAGGGTTTCCACCCAAAACTAAATGTACTCTTCGCCTCTTCGTATTCATATATATGGTGTGGATCATTTTTTTTCTCTCGTTGTTGTTTGATAATAGTTAAGATGCGGCCGTTAGTTCCACTCGGTCGCCTGCCTAACTGGATAGAACAAATTATCTTAGAGAAGTTATATGTACTATATGCTTACTATTTGCCATTAGTAAGGTGATGGAAGATCCCTTGTAACCCAAATAAAGGGAACCCCTCTCTTGTGTACATACAACACAATTGTACAATAGAATAAATCCAAGAAAAATCATTAATAAAATTGCATATGGAACATTGTTATTTTTAATGATGAGCAATGGGAATTTTATAAAAAAATTCTAAAATAATTATGTTGTTTCCAATTAAAATAAACAAATATAAAACATATTCATATAGGCCAGTATTTAATATCGAATTGATTTTAATTAATTTAACTTCACAATGAAGTGATTTTTGTTGATGGTTGGAAGCAATTATGTAACGACAAAAAAAGACTAATTATGGTAGAGCAATTTGGCTTTTTGAGTCTAGGTAGGTATTTTATTTTTGTGTTATTCTCCTTTGTGCTATTGTGAACGAGTCCGAATTGGGATCATAATGTAAGTTAGATGGCATTCTTAGTGGCAATAATGATAGGGGCAATTAGATATTTTTCGGGTCCAAAGTACTTATAAGAACTTGAAATTCTGTTAGATCCTAGGTCTCTTCTCCTAACTAACATATAAATCGTAAGTGAGGGGATAATCCTACTTGTATCACGTTGTTATTACCTACGCTTAAAAGAGAGATAGAATTTGAGGATTTTCCTACGAAATTAGTCCTGATATTCAGGAAATGTTTACTTACATTTAAAGTTAAAATTTATCGTAAACTGCCCTTTGTGGAAAATGTTTTATCTTCCTGTAAATTACCTTAATGTTGGCTTTTAAGACGGCACACAGTGAGTTATATTCAGTAACCCATTCAGACAAGCTTGGCAATGAGTTGGAGACTTGTAATTTCAACAAGACACTTGAAAATGTACTCATTGCAAGACTTTCTAGTGGACTGTCTAGATTCAAAAGTGGTGGGTATACTTACAACTAGATTGACCAATGTATATTACACTTTTATGTATTACAATTGCAACTTGATGTTGTCTAGTTTTATGCATTTCATCTTTGTGATATTTTTTTTTCTGTCTCGTATTTTTCGCCCTGTATAAATAGTAAAGTGGAATGGCTGGTCTGCTAATGACGTCGCCGTTACGAATTCTCCTTGTATTGTTTGGTGGAAGCCAATTATGTTCATATCTCATTCCCTACCAATCATTGAAGAGGGCACTTTAAGGATTTTTATGAAGTTTTTTTATTTGTGGCTCCTCTTATTCTTATTCTTATTTTTTAACGCACCCACACTCAACTAAGCATTGTGCCTTAATAACCGTAAAACATCCGGCATGTCGTTGACAATTTCTTCTTTCCTAAAATTAAACCGTAATTTTGATTTTCTGCTCTAATTGGGGGAAACTTTGGCAATATGGTCAGTGACGGTTTAAATAATTATAAATAAATCAACCATACACATTACATATATGTGCGGTTGTCTCCCTTTATAGGCCAATTTTGTCAATATATCACTTTTATTGCCGAAAAATGCGTCCATAAATCAAATTATGATTATTTGCTTTATCATTATTTGTTTACCCTCCACAATATGTGTATCTGTTTTCTTTCTGGTTTTAAATTGCGAATCCGATCATGTGTGTGCATCTGTATCTAAGGAAACGCATTCAATTCCTTTAAAGGGGTCGTCGGTCAACATACACAGGTTTCTCTCTAATATTGGTGGTAGTTTTATTTTTCAGGGGAAAGAAAACATACATATACGATATAAGCCAGACTACATATATGATGATTATGAGAAAAATAAACTCGGTATATATAGATATATTACCAATGTATAGTGGCCGAGACAATGGGTTATCAAACAAAGGGATTCAGGAACATTTTACCACAACATTAAATCGATATATGTTGAAAGCTTCAATAATATGTCAATAAGATATTCACTTTACTCTTTGTTTGCTTTCACTATACAAATTTTATAAGTGTGCAAACACATAATCTGTGTATTTCTATAAAAGTAATGTTTTTATTATCTATTATCTACATATGTATTTGTGTATAATTGTGGACAATGGGTGTGCTGTCTTAATACTTAAACCTCGAAACGTATTACTCGTATAGCTTTTTAAATAAATCTTTATGTTTTATGTAAATACACACGTTTATTATCTATGTTGCTTTCTTTATTATTAATCAAGATTAAATGCTATTTTGTTCTATAAATAAAACAATAATCTTAAGATGATGAGATATAACACGTATTTTATTTCAAATTGATACCACTTGCACCCTATCTAAGTGTACTAACGCCCATTTCGTTTTCACGTATATATGATATATGAACGGATTGTTGCGCCAGTGATTTAAAGCCACTAATATTATATATTAAAAAGACATATGGAGAAGTATTCTATTTTTTCAACTTAATTACGAATGTGTGTTTATAAATATTTTTCAAGAAAATACAGAGCATTTAATAAAGGAATAGTTAATGTGATTTGAATATTCATGACCATAAAAAAGGCGTCTTAAAATGTGTTTTATGAAATAAAATCTTATAAACCTTCTGTAATACCTTTCCTTATAAAGGCGGGAATTTAAGTCTCGATTTTTAATCAACGTTAAACCATCAAATATAAAATTTCGTACACAATAGTTTTAATTTTGTTATTTATGTGGTTAATGTCGTTTAATATTTTCTCCCAATTTATGCATTAATAAAATGAAGCTTTTAGCGTTATTAGAAAGAATATACGTATTTATATTATGTCGTGAAAGGATTTTTATTTTTTTATGTGTTTAACTACCATTTCTAGTTATTATACTGTATGTTGTACGTTTATTAATAAACGAAAAAATTTTCGCCGAAGCAAATCGTTGTCTCACACGTAAATAACATTTTATCATGATGGTTATAAAAATTGTATTTTTTTTTTGTGTGTTGGGAAAAAAGCCATATGTGTAAATCGTAATTCACGGTAATATAATGTACTCCTTTTTGTTTTCTAACTGTGGAGATATAATGACTAGGGGTTATAAATCAACAAGTAACATCTAAAGGGTTTTTACTACTTTTTTTATATAAAATTTAATAATTAAATTTTGTGTGAGGTAAACAAACTCTCAGTATTTTTATTTACTTGCTAGAGAGGAATGATGACTATGATAAAGAATTTTCCTGTATATATTAATAATTCAAATTTCTACATGTGGTTTTAAAATTGAAGTGAAATTGAATTGAAAAAGTCATATGAAAATATATATCATGTAATCTGCATGAAACAATATTACCAGAGAGACAAACAGGAGAAACGAAACGGTGCAGCATTTGGTTAACTCTAATCTGCATTGTGAATGTTCTCAATTCGTTTTGTGTGACAGTTGCTAGTGTGTTTCAACCCTCGTATACCATGCCAATATACATATAGATTCATACTAGTCCATGTTCCATCCTCCGTCACATTTCCATACAATATACCTACCACAAAAGCTAGAATATACAATCTGCAAAACTGACGAGGAGACCCCTTCTTGTCAATCAATTCTATATACATGACGACATTGCTTTTAAATATGTTTTGCCACACTAAAGATTGTTTTTATTTGAAAATTTTAAAGTGCCTCCCATCTATTACCTAACATGATAGATGGCTGTTTGGAAATTTTATTTCCAGTAGTTGTTTGCATATATAACACATTCTTCTTATTCTCTCGGCACAGAGCATGAATACATGTATATGTATCTATGTACCTATTATAGAAAAATGGAAGAAGCAATATCATACCAAAGAAAATATACAGCAAATTCGATTATATTACTTAGATTATTGTGTGTGGTTGTCATTTAATGGTTAATTGGAGTGGAGGGTGAATAAAAAAATATGACATAAACCAATAACATTAGCTGGAGGTATATTTGATTAATTTGTCGGAAGCTATTAATGTCTTTATTTGTGGTATAATATTTATTTTAATAGCTTTTCTGACTGTCCTAGAGAGATTATAAGATTTACCGAGTTTAATAAAGTTATGGAACTAAGTTAGTTATAAAAATAATCCTAACAAAATTATCTTTTGTTATACAAACCTAAAGGTATTTTACAAAATAACTACTTTTCTAAATTTATAGATAATAGTAAAGTGCAATAAGAAGCAAATTACATTTTCGTTTCTTCGTGACGTTGTTAGTTATGCCTAATTATTGAATAAGTGCATATAGCGTTACAATTTTCTCTGTCAAGCGAATAATTAGCCATAAAGGTGTATAAACAGATTTTATAAACACGTACATGTGTATATTAATATACATAATTTTGTTATTGTTGTTGGACACGTGTGCACTTTTATAGCAGTTCTTAGAAGAGAGTGAGGAACCGCCAAAAAGTATAAATGAAATAACTCCCGAATGGATCATAATGTTTCAAGCAGTTAAAAAGCAATAATATATAAAGCGTATACTTATATATATCAGGCTTCAAGTCAATTATAACAAAGGATATTAATAATTTTATAGCTTACGTATTATTGAGATAAAGAATAATAACTTTCTTAGCAGTGGTGCAATTGGAACTCCAAAAATGCCTAAACTTTTCTCCTTAAACCATTGAATGAAAACAATTATTTACATCACTTCATTATAAAAAGCCATCTAAAGTCCATTCAACATAAATGTATACAAGAAAAGGGAAAATTCCTTTTAATTATGTAGGTAAATTGAAAATGCCAATAGGCAATTATCGAAATTATAAAATTCTTAAATTCTGTTAAAATTTCTTATTTATGATAAGAAAAACGTGCGTCGGAATTTCAACTTAAAAAGCACAAATTCCGATCCTCCAAAAAGCTTTTTCATAAGTCACCTTATATAAATAACTAAATGTTTTAGTGGATAATTGAGTGTAAAACAATTCATCGCGTTTTAGTCCACTTTACCCCATAAACTATAATACCTACTCTATATTACATGTTTCGTTAACTCATCACATAAAATTCTCTGGAGACTCTAAATACATGATTGAAATAATTACAAAGTCCATTCTAAAATCCTTAGTAATAATTTACTCCTGTCCAATATTTAATCCATGGTGGAGAACTGTTTTAATTACACATATTCCCTTGTGGCTTTGCTTAAAACGCACATCGTAACGCAATGGTTACTCGGTCTGTATATTATGAAAATCATCTCGAATTAACACTGTTCGAAGTTCTTGCTATATTCTGTTGTTCTTTTCATACCCCCTCAAATTTTCTACCCTCTGAATTATTTCAACTAAATTAATCAAATTGCAATTTTTGTTTGATTTTTTGTATTTTTTCTTGAAAACCTAAGTGATTGGAATATTGTTCAGGAAATAAAAAAAATGCGGTAAAAAGCATATAAATATTTTTTATATGAAAATATAGCAACTTGATCATAAAATAGAGATGTAATGTGTGTGGGGATTCATATTTATATACACGGGGAGGAGATGTGTGTATGTATACTGCGTTTGGTGGTTAACGCTGTCGTAATCTAGAAACAAATTAAATGTTTCAATTCTAGCTTGTGTGCTTTTATTTATGTGTCATTTCGTCGCCCGTTCTTCAATAAATATTTTATGTCTTAGCTCCTGTACAATCCCATTTAAAGTTGTTATGATAAGAATTTATACAATGCTCTCAATTTATCCAAAACGAAATCCGTTATCGTGTGAATATTTTTATTTTCGTTCTTGTGTCAATATTTGGCATACATATTAGGTACTAGATTTTATGCTATGATGTGAATTGAAAAATTCAATAAAACATAAAACATCCTTCTTACCGTTCTTCTGCGGTTCAGATTAATATGTAGAATAATAATGAATGAGTAATTCAGTGAAGACATTAAAGTCGCCATCAACAAATTTAATTTGCATTATAGGAGATTAAGGGTATAATATGTGATAGCATAAAAAAAATTGAAAACCGACTCGACTGTGTAATAAAATATAAAATATGCAAGTCTGCAACTATATAGTGTATATGTATGTATATAACACACAAGCAATCTGTAAAGTCGAACAATTGCCATTGTTGGTCGCGAAGTTTTTACAGGGCCAGGGGCTTGAGAAACGACTATAATAAAAGTGCAGATCTACTTTAATAAAATAGGAATCAGTCACATAAATGCCATATACTTTATTATCGTCGAAAATAAAGAAGGCATTCCATAAATGTGACTGCAAAATAAATAATAAAAAAAATGTGTATCCCCGAGTGTCTAGGTATTTATTCGAATGAATGACGACTGTGCTTTTTATGTATGGATCTTAAAGTAAATTTACTTGAAATAAATCTCAGTGCCAATGAAATGGATGCCACATAAATATTTTATGTGAATTTTAGACAATTTCACCAATCTTCCTCATTTCCTTTTATTTTTCATATTGTTCTTATTTTAAGTGTTTCTAATATATTCCCTCTTATTTGCAAATTTCTAGGATACGTATACGTTTTGTATGAAATCATTTCCGGACAACGAAAATGTATGTTAAAAAATTTATGTGGCACGATAAGGAGAGCAGCAGGAGCAGTTTTAAACTCCTCTTTCTGTATAACCCTATTCGCTTTTGAAACGGTTTCTCTCGTCATCTTTTTGAAATAAACATTTTGTGAATGTACTACTTGTGTACAATTTACAAGATACGTTTACTGCGTTTCTACATTTACTACTATATAAAATTTATATGCAATGTAAAAGTTAGTAGAGCGTTCCTTTACTTACATAATTACCTTTTCATCCATTATCTAATCGTTTTGTGCGTTTTGTCTGTCGATTTACCCCTTTTGAACTATAAACCTCCAAAACAGTAAAATTTCGTAACATAAAACACAAGATCAGAATCTAATACGAAATAGCATTTCAAAATGGTTTATAATAGTAATATTAATGTCACATACCATAAACACCATAGTAGTTGCTGCTGTGGTAGATGAAGGCGGTTTGTAATTTGTTAGATTAATTTAGATAATGCATGGTAAATAGTCATTTTATGTGTACATTATAATATTATTACAACGATGAATTTGAATCATTAAATAGAAATATGAAATAGGAATAGAAATGAGAACAGCATTTCCATACATTTTTTGTGGAAATAATGCAATTGACCATTTTGGCACGAATATACAGGAAATTAAAATTGGAAAAATTGTGGACAAATTGGTTATTGACTGGATTTAGTAGCATGCACATCTACTCGAATATAACTGTTGTAAAGTGGAAAATAAACTTACGGGTAGGCTAACAACCCTGAATGGTTTTTTTCAGGGGCGGTTTGGTTGAGTGCCACCACCGCCACCACCACATCCCTTGTCATACAATAAACTTATAAGTCTGCACAACTTGTTTAATGACCATCATTTCGTTTTGTTTTAATTGCTCATCAAAATTTGATTGCAAGAAGTTTCTTTATCCATTCCTGTCATTGCTTATAGATATAATTCAACGGTTTATACTGTTGTTTCAACGAAAATTTTATTAAATATAAACACACAGTTTGTGTTGAAATTCATAGAGTATTTAAACATTTTTTAACGGATCTTAAAATTCATTTTATTTCAACACAACGATGAATTTTGATATAGGGTGATATAAGCAATAAATCAAGCATCTCCCTTTTACTCACGCTTGACATATTCTCATCACCACCGCTGAGAATAATATCGGTTGTGCCTATAATATTATTTATTACAACCGACATTAACATTTAATACTTTCGTACCTACTTTATTTTGTATTAAAATAATAACATTTTTACGATTGATACAATTTTCTAAAACTAATTTGCATATGCGGGCTAATTCTATTATTCCAAATAGGAATTGTAATCATTTTTATGTGCTTTTGTGTACCCATTTTTAAAATTTTATAGTTTTCATCTAGTTTAAATATCTGAATAGTAATTTTATTATTTTAAAATAGATAATAGATCCAAACACGCAGATTAACATATGAAATATTTAATATTGATTTAATGTGTAATAAACAACGAGTTGTGTTTATTATATTTTAAGTTCAATATGGACCTTTAACTTGTGTGTCTTTGTTACATATATTTTGTGACAAAATTGATGAAGGTATTTCAATATCCTACCAATATACGTATACAATTCCCTTTACCCTCGAATAACAGGAAATGCCACGAAGAATCGTCCTCATTACTGGATCTAAAAATATACATATGCACCCCTTAATTTCAATATTTCCCTCGGACAGTATTAATATGTTATCCTGGGGCTTTCTATACACCAGGATATTATGTCATTTATTTTTTACTATTTTTTTACTCTCCGCTGTCCGAACAAACTCATTTGTTTCTTTTATTTCATTTCGGTCGTAACAAAGTGAAAAAACTCCCATCGACAATCAACTTTAGAAGTACATATATCAG
This sequence comes from Silvanus unidentatus, assembly GCA_963930825.1. NCBI lineage: Eukaryota > Metazoa > Arthropoda > Insecta > Coleoptera > Silvanidae > Silvanus > Silvanus unidentatus. The sequence continues at coordinate 1,649,134 of OZ005763.1, forward strand.
TGACTGTTGTCACAGCATCACACACAAACACATCACAAGAATGAATAAATAAATATTTATCTGTTCATATACATTTAATAAATCCCATATAGGTATTACATACAATATTACCTCTATGGCGAATTAATATTAATTAAATTTGCTTACATAGGCATTATATATTATAACGCATATATACAAGTATATAACTTAGTTGAAATTTCAAAGATAAACCTAATCCCCGATATATAATACGGTTGAGTGGAAATTAAGTTAATTGGTAAAGAGGTGAAACTAAATTGAGTGAATATTAATTGAAGTTGAAGTAAAAAGCTGAATTTAATCGCTTGCTACTAACAATGAAGGGTTATTCTTCTGTACAATAGACGATTCCTCCCTTTAAAAATGAAATAATACTTAACATTTTACAGATCTGCACATCCCATCTGTTGAATTTGATTTTAAGTAATTTTTTCTATTCGATCAACTTATAATAAAAGAATTTATTTAGCAGACGAGAATATTTTCATAAATTTTTCTAAAATTCAATTATACGTATATGTACTTTGTTGTTCCATTTTACGAATAAATTAAAATAATGAATACGATACGGTAAAGTTCGTGATGATTCATCTCTCATTAAATTGACCACTTCCGGTAAGATTCACGTGGCTATTTAAATGATGTGTAAGGTATTTAAATTAGATACGTATATGTGCATTATACGTTTAAAAGTTCACATGGAATAATATGTTACGGTTGAATGTTTTGTGACTAATTAGATAATAAAAGATATTTCAAAAATGCGCTTTGTTTGTGATAAATCTCTTAAATAAATTTGTGATACAATCTTTGGAAAATGTGTTACATTAAACATCATCATGTAATATGTGCCCATCCCTCTTCCAAATAAAATGTAAAAACGTGGGAATTTCATAAGGATTTCGTGACAATTTGCCTCTTCATCGGCATACATTTGAATATTGATCAGTTTTTAGAGAGTAAAGATAATCGCACAGGTACAAATTAAAAATACATGAATAGAAATTATGAGGGGGATGAAAAAATTAGTGTGAGAAAAAGCGCATTAGAAGCAGGGCTGGGCTCTTTGAAAAATTAATTTCTGAAAACTAACAAATATATTCATTAATGCAAAAATGTTGACACTCTTTAATAAAGCAAAAGATGAAATCAAATTTAAATTGTAAACCTAATATAATAATTACTTTTTCCGTGGCTATAGACATCTATAGGATTCGTTAGGGTGAAGAAATTGAATTGAGTAATCACCATAACTGGCTTTCCTTGGCTTGTGCCTTAATTTAAATCAAAATGACGATAAACAAGTTGTATAGCGAGAAAATTCTGCTAAGTCAATGTAATTACCGAATGAAATGCTATCTGGAAAATATATTTTGATAAAATAGTTTTAGGGGCGCATGTCGACTTCTCTAACAATTCATCATTCCTGTTTAGGGCCATGAGTGGCAGAATACTTACAAATCTTGACAAATCGTTTTCGATATGAAACGTGAATAAATAACAATAACGGCATAAGAGAATATATAGAAATTGTGACCCATTAACGGATTAATATAATGCGATTTTTACACATTTTAATATTCAGCAGAGTATTTGAATTGAAACATTGTTATTATAATATTCGAAATCAATGAAATAATAATGAACCAAGATGTGGAAGAGAAACACTTTAATAGTCTGTCAAATATTATGTTTGATGATGATATGATGAGCCTAGCAAAATTATCCAAGTTTAAAAAAGTTTAAGCGGATTATTGTGAATTGAATAAATTAATCGCTCAATTTGGTTTGAATTTCATTAATCATTTCTTTTATAAAACAGTGTATTAATTTTTCAAAGTTTAGTGGTTGAAAAGAATTTTCAGTAGTTATTATATTACCATTCTTCTAAGAAACCACCTACATTGAACAAGTGATGCTTTTAAGATGTACGCTCTTTGACATTTACTACTGTAATAACATAAAAAACATACTTAACATGAATATTTTCATTGTGAGAGTTTGTATCTGTTGACCAATAAAATAGCGATATTGTCAACGGGCATTACCATTTTACCATTAAAGTGTATATGTCTTTTGTTGGCAAATTAAATTTTCGTTGAACATTGTTGATGACGGTTATAAATACATGAATGAGAATTACCCTTGTATATATCTTCAACGTAATTCCATTGTTCCAGTTCAATTTACAAATTAAGTAAGAGCAGTAAACGTATTTTCGTGCTGCGAAGTAACTGGGAAGGAGATAGGCAAGGTAATGTTATAAAAGCTAACATCACATTGACGAAATTTACTTGTATACCGTCTTGCATGTTAATCTTTCCAAATAGTCCAAACACCACATGATTGTTCACTTGCACATAATTTACACCCCTTACTATTAGAAGGATTTGTTGAGATCTATGTAAATCCGTGTTTACTACGGTACGTCATTTGCATTTTACTCCAATGTACCTACATATACCTACAGATTGTGGTTTTTTAACTAACGATACTTCTCTCTTCCTCATCTCTTTATTATCTTGTGCCTATCGAAGATTGATGATCATTATGATTGCACTATAACGTGGCTAGAAAACACAAGTACCTCTAGGAACAGAAAAAAAACACATCTTATATATTGAACTCTCTATACAAGACCAACAGAAAAAGAAAAGACAAAAAAAACAATAAGAGATAAAAAAGTTTATTATAATGCAAAAAGCCGACACGTGATTATGCATTTATTACTCTTAAGGTGTCATGTCTAGCTGGAAATTTCGTTTTATTTTTTTCTCAGAAGCGAAAAACATAGACGTTAAATTTAAATTGAACTTAACGATTATTTGATGTGATTTGATTGGTTTTAAAGAAACGTTAATTAATTGATTGATTTGTTACTGTTATTAAATAGTTACTTTCAATTAGGCACGTATATTTTACGATACAATTCACTTCATCATTAAAGCAGTTAAGTTGAATAGTTAATTTAAAAAGTAATGAAACTCTATAGTTATCGAGCTGAAAATAGCACGATCTGTTGATGTATTAAATTATGTGAAAAGTGTCGACAGAAAAAAAAGAGGAAAAGAAAACCTTATCTTTGACACGACTTGGCGATGATCCTTCCAAGTGCTGTTATGATTTCGTTCATTATAATAAATTGGCCTGAAGAAAAGTGAAATGAAAAGAAATGACCAGACCAATCTTTTCTTCCCCTAAAGGAATTGTTCAAACAATAAAATCTGTTCGGAAGAAAAGAAAAACGAATAAATTCCGTCTTGTTACAAGATATCTGACAAATTTCAAGTAAACCATCTTCTACCATTAAAATGGTACCTAAGGCAAAATCCAATCATTCAATAAGCGCAATACAAGTGGCCAGGGCGTCGAACAAAACGTTATATCAGACCTTCAGAGGCAACGGGGCAATCAGTAGCATACTGCTGCTGTATGTGTGTGTGTCTTTGGCTATGGTGATGGTTTTTCGTTATATAGTTGTAGTGAAGGCCTCCAGCGGTCTGGAGGGTCTTGTTAAGCGTTGCCCGCCTGCGGCGTGGAGCGGTAGCCGCCGATGAGAGACGCACACGTATTAGCACGTGTCTAGACTTTAGATCGACAATCGGCCACTACACAGCGAACGTTGTGCCTCTGTGCTCTTTTGCACTTACTGACTCTTTTTTTATTATTATTATTATTTGCCTCACTTGTTTCCTTTCACTTTTGTATTATATTGTTGCTTGTATTTACATGCGGTCCTGCTGTGATAACGCGAATACAGCAAACAGTTGATTAATGTTGGAAAACGTTCCTAAATATCCTGCAGGTTCTTTTTGTTTAAAATTTACACACATTGATGTTGGGTTGTTTTTTTTCTTTTGTCACTCCCTTCGACAGCAATTTGACATTATTAAGACATAGAATCGTAATATTATGATACATTTTATAGGTGTAGTTAATTGGTTGGTGCTAACTCTATGGCCTGGTGAGTTAAGAGGTCCTTAAAGACTGACTGCACCAGCGGGTGTCCTTTATGTACGGCGTGTATGACCATCTTTATAGGGTAATGCAATTAGAATTGATTGTTGTAGGTGATTTTAATAGCATATAACAACAGTATGACATAAAACTGATTATTGGGGTTTACGTTTACAGAATTTATGAGTAAAGGGTTGAAGAGGTCGCCAAGTCGTTGTTCGACTTTCGTGGTTAAATGCATTGACATTTAATTATTATTTTAGACAATGTACAATAGAACACTATTGTTGAAAATCTGAGTTAGTTTTCTTTTATATGTAATTAATGATTTATTACGGTGAAAAGTATTCCACATAACAATAGAGATATGGAAATAAAATTAATTGTGTTCAATAATTCATTTCTGTATTAAACAAATAATAATCTTTTATTGATTATATTTACATTGTGAAACCCGTTAAATAGATTAAAAATTCCATTTTATTTAATGCATGAATGCAATATTAAATAAATTAAATTGTGCACCGGGAGTAAAAGACAAATAGCTGTTGCAAAATACATTACTAGTTGAAATAGTATCGGTGGACGTTAGACTGTCAGGAAAGATAAGTCGGGTCTCCTGACGATGGAATTAAGACTGAAACAAGACAGACAATTGATAAGAGTTCTTTAAAAGACTGGAGAGAGGGTAGAAGGACAGTGTGTAGTGTTTGTTACAGGGTGGCAAAATGAAAGAGATTAATGTATTTTCCTCTGTTAAACTGATAACGAAAACTAATAAAGTACAAAAGTAGTAGCAGATGGGTCACGGTCCACGGCCGGAAAATAAACATTTTTTCGCTCCCACGAAAACCATAGACTGTAACAATAATTGTACAAACCACGTTTGATCACTTGGCTGCCTCCAAAATGAAATTATAATAGAAAGAACATTAACTCGTTGATTATAAATATTGACATTTTTTAAGATAGTTTAGAAAGTTTTTTTCTTTTCTTAAACTTTTAAAATAAAACCAATTTTGAAGTACATATTTATTTATTTTCCACTCGTATCAGTTGAATTTTTTAGTGTAAAATCGTGTATAAAATAGCTCACATTTTTGGAAAAAAATAAATTAAAGCATATTTGTATAACCAAATGGCACAAGGGTTTCTTTCGATTTGTGTTTGTTTGTTTTTCCTACAACTGAAATCTGTGGAAATTTCGTCTTATAACATAACAGAAAAGTAAACTTGTATTTAAAGTACTTTAAAGCTATCTTTATTGTACGAGAAATGTGTGTTTGTGCGGTAGAAACGATTGAAAAGATTCTTTGATCTGAAGGTCCTAAAGGTAGTAACATTTACAAACGTTCTGTAAATATACAATTCGTGCTGGATATGTTAAGAAAAGGGACACATATAGTTAGATTTTATTTACTTCGAATAAAGCGAGCTTTTAGTACAGGAAAATCTCTTTGTACGTATATGTATATATAAGAGAGCATAAGATAGATTTCACTTGTGCTTCTAGTGAATTAAAACAAATAACTTGAGTCAATTTTGGGGTCTGCCCTCGACGACGGTCGACGGTAGCGTTTTACATATTTAAGTGAGGCTAAAATGTTGGTCATTTAAGTAAATGAAATATTTTAATAAAATATCCACCGCACAAGTGTACGAGAAGCTTTAATTAAAAGGCCAACGAAGTGAGATGATAATGATGTGCAGTTATCACTAATGAACTTTTCCTAATTTAGTGTGATAATGCAAACATCTGTAACACGACTCTTGAAAGTATAATCACACTTGCCACAAACTAGAAAATGTTTTGGTTAGTTTAACAGCATCCTTCATTAAGTAAATTGCACAAATAAAAAATAATGTTTTTTGTAGTAAATTAATGGAACATTTTCATGATGAATGGATTTGTTTGTTGTCATTAATTATTGATTTGTACAAGTTGAGTGTCCAGTTTCGCTTCAGGCCTCCGTTGGTCCATAGTGTATAGAGAATATCCATCCCTATTTATGCTGTTAGATAGGACTGGAACTGTCACTTAACCAATTCGCCTCAAGCCTCGTCAACTTGCTGAACCATGAACTAAACCAATCTCCGCATAGATGTATATGTATTTGTGTATATGTACATATCATACAACATGTATATGGCAGCACATATTCAAAGTGAATTGAGATCGAGATAAATGAATTATTCATAGATTCGTATTCAAGGTAAAGACTGCCATCATATGGGAGAATCCGCCCTCGGCTTGTTTAGATTTTATTAATAAAGCACTTTAGATTAGATAGCTTCTGTTTACCACCGCTTTCTTTTTATATAATGTTAAATGAAACGTTATAAATCCATACACAACAACTTACCCATCATATATTTGCCCATGATAGCATCAATCAATTTTCAACTCTGTATTACATGTCGAATAATATTTTTAATTCATATAGTCCAATGAAGTCCGATTGATAGCCAGCACTTCAAAGCACAATTTCTAACAAAAAATCCAATCATTATATGCAGCTTCAACAAGTAAATAATTATTTGATGGAACAAATCGTACATAAATAACGTAATGAATTTAATTACGTTACGATAAACGTGTTTAAGTGTGAGATATATATTTTAACAAATGATGTATTTGCCTCCTATCGAGTGACTAATTGTCCAGCTAGATTTCCACCTAAAATCATTCCGAGTAACTTGAGACGTGTTAGTGTGGATTGATTCCGCCCTCCTAATGATCCACTTCTGACTTCCAAGCATGATTTATCATCCCTAACATATTATTCCGTATTATAGAAAGTTCTCGTATTTAGTTGCGTCAATAGTAAAAGCCTGCAATATGGTTTAACTATGAAGTAAATTGCAGCAGGTCCAGATAGAATCAGATTAATACAGTATGTCATTTTCAATTAATATCCAAAGCGTACAGCGTTTAAATGAGAGACGATCTTTCAGAGAGACGCGACTCTATAGTCAGGAAGCCGATGCTATTCATGTCATTCATATTAAAAATGACTCTCTTTCCCACCAAATTATAAATTGACATTTAACAAATTACAACTCATAATAGACATTAATTTGCAGTACAGATACATTAAAACAATTAAATTAAACAATCTAGAAATGGTGATATATTCACATGGCTGTTGTGGGGAGAGAAAATAAACTTGATTATTAATTGCTTAATTATATTGTGAATAATAATAAATACGAGATGCTTATAAAGTTGATATTCATATGATTTAAGAATATTAAGTTAGATAGGCCACGGAGAGTAATCTCCCTTTTATTTTTCCTCTATCGTCCGTCGCATAGTATCTATAGTATAGGATGATAGTGTGTCTGGGTCATTTGTCCACACTTATTTGACACAAGTTAGAAAATACCCTCCAGAGAGAGGTACTTTAAACCACCAGTTAACATCTTAAACATTAAGCATTACATAGTCGATCGGGCAAACAGGCCGCTGTCCAGTGATTGATTACCGTCATGGGGATCTTTCATCCCTATTCAATGCATGCACCGAAATGTTATACAAACCGTTATATATCCGTCTTTCCATGTCGGATAGTGGTGTGTGTAGTAAGAAGTAAAAAATGACAATGGCAGACCGTCGACTTATCGTCCGTTCTGTTTCGTGTTTTATAAACTCCCCCAAGTAAAATGTAATACATTGGGGAATCCGGTTGTTTTTCCGGCTAGATAACAATACATAAATGACTGTGAAGATGTATTCACATTTGTGGGAATTTTCTTTTCTGTGCGGCTCATTTAGTCAAATCGTGCTCGGTCAGTTGGTCACTAGATGAACCGACTTCTTGACAAATCTTCCTTTATATGCGCAGCAATAAATATTTTTTCCTACTTTTTAACATATATGTATACGAACCGAAAAGCTCTACATACAGCCGTATGTAAATGTGAATTTACCATTTTTCATAGTGTACAGAAAAATTTGTTTCTGTCAAAAATGAAATTGACTATACAACATGTAGAACATTTAAAATAAATGATCACATTTCATATTCTTTTGTTGCTAACAAACTGTATCGAATTACTTATTCATTGAAGATGGTAATGAACATTAACATAGCGACTTTAGAAATTATATACAGTGTGTGAGAGATTGGCGGTGTTACACGATGAGAAATTGATGATAGTTTTGGCCAATCCATCACTGGTGACAGCGATTCATTGGCGTCGCGTAGTCTTGCCACACTCTCCTCCTAATCAACCATTCAGTTGCAAATGCAATGATGGGAGATCGATGAGATTCCGGTATGCCGCGAAAGGGTTTCCTGTACGCTGTACACTCTGACTCACACTTCACATATACCCAACCAATAACTATTATATCACCCAATTTCCTTTAACATTAATTACATCTACATTTATAATGAAAAATATTCAATCTCATATGTGGATGATCGTATGTTCACATTCCGAGTTATTTTCATTGTACATGAGACAAAAACACAATAAAATCCTGCATATTGAATTAACTCGGACCATTAGTATGCATGAGCTTTCGAGTGATTTCTTTCTCATTATTCCGTAAAATGCGCGTATGTGTGTGCGAAAATGAAGCCGACTATACACTTGATTAAAAGTCGAAGGCATTGTCACAACACAACAGCATAGTGTTGTAGTATGCGAAGAGGGCGTACTACTGTAGGGTTGAACGGATGAGAATACTTTTGTTGTTCACTGAAAGTTCAAAGGGTGTTCCACAAAACAAAAGATAGAAATGACGTGTTGGTCATCCTGGATTTTGTCGCACACACACGCTGTCCGGTTCGGTCTTTGTTAAATTGATTGTTATTTTCGTTATTTATGCGCTACTTAACGTCCCCAGAGCATTCTCTAAAACCATTGTACTTTTTTGATTATTGCTTTGAACATGCATTTTACTGAAAAGTTCTTAAATTGTATTGTATTGAAGTAATTCAATTTAAATTTCGATCTTCTTTCATGCAATTGAAAAAGTTTTATTATCTCTTTACTAAAAGAATAAGAAGAGGGGTTGGTGGTTATTTTGGTTACGTTCGTCTGCTGAAGGGATAGTGACTCTAATATAAATTTGTTGTGTGTTAATTTAAGTAGACAATGTAAAATATAATTTCGCCTGCTTTTTGTCAATACGGTAAATGTGGAATTTATGTAAATCGTTCTGCTTTAACAGTTAAATTAAAACAGTGATAGATGCGGTGCGGATTTGAGTGTATGCTCATATAAACAATTTCAATTCAAGTTTTCAGACCCATATTGTTACACAATAGTATGAAATATATCAAGAGAATCTGTGTTACGGTCAATTTGAACGTCTGTAACAATCCACTCACTATAACGCTGACTAATGGACGTGCATTTGATAATTAAATTGCAAGCGTTAGTTAAGTGTTGCTACTCTCGAGGCGAAGATCGTTTCTCGGCCGCTGGATTATCCAAGTGGAAGTTATTGTAGTCACGAGACACATTGTATGCTTTAGGTGACGTTTTTGTCTCTCTATAAATCATGTAACCACCATCCTATTTGACTCAGTGATTACAAATGTCATCCAGAGTAATTCCATGCTTTATGTAAGCGCCACCAACACTCTATTATACTGTTATCATTTTCTGTCTCCTTTATTTTCTTCATCTTACGCATCTATGAAATAAAATGCATTTTTTTTTTCTATCTGTCTCTCTTCCACGTACGTATACTTTTAATATTGTTTCCGATTTACTCTTCACGCTCATTATAATGATTGTTTGCATTCTGCCCTATACAATTTTGATCCGTATATACATTTTCCGTATGTATAATTTGAAACATGGATGAAAAGTGTTCGGTGATTGATTAAGCACTTTAAACCCTAGAATTAGATTCGCATATTTAATTTTATTCTTTTGCCAGCCTACAAACAGTCCAGATAGCAAGATTATACAATATAAAAGCGGGTATCAAGTGTGTATATGGCACCGTCACTTCCTCGCTCTGAAGCTCATAAATCAAAAGCAAAAGTCACCCTTAATCCAACTGAATGAAGGCTTGTTCGTTTTTTATGTTAACGCTACAGAAACTAATTACAAAAGAATGATAAAGGCGTTTCATCTCAAACAACCGAATTTCACAAAAGGGACAATTATCGAAACTTGTCTCTTAGCTATTATTCGTTCGTATACATATACATATGTATACATATCGACAATATAAATAAACTGTTTGTTTATTTATAACTAGTTTAATAATTTTTTATCTTTAAATGCTAGATGTGAACGGTTAATTAAGCAAGAACCATCTTGGAGTTATTTAAGAAACAGTGCTGTTGTCAAACGTTGAAGAAAAATCTCTTGCGGTTGATTAAGATTTCAAAGAAATGATGCATGAAGCCTATATGCAAAACGACACAACAATATATACCACATATGTTATGAATATAATTTATATTTATGTATCTGATTTATATACATATCTTTTATGGTATGTTATATGCAGGTGATGAGGGTCGTTACCAAGACATGTATATTCCGGACAATATAATATTGACGTTAAAAAAGAAACACTGCCAACAATAAATAGATTTGCGGTTATACGGTTTTGCGGAAGTGTGCATGTATGGCCTAACCAATTTATGTAAAAACCCAAGAAAATACTTATTCAGAATAATGTTTTTTGCAATCACTTTATCATCTGCAGAAAGAAAAGACAAGTTAAAAAAATGTTTTCGTTTGATTTATGGACATTTCCCTATAGGATGGGTAGGAGGAGGACCAAGGAGTTGATCCGCACCAGTGTGTAACGAATTCCAATTTTTAGCATTTTGTTTTCCATGTTTCGATAGTGAAAAAGGGAGATATAAGCAAGATATGCCATGCCTTTGACTTTCCCTGATAATGTTCACAGAAATCAGTCAATGTCATCGTAGTATTGTTTCACGTAAAAAATGCTGTGTCACATCATGTTAACGTTGTTGGTGCCGTTTTGTCCAGATGTAATAGTTTTTTTCACATTTGAAATAGAAAAAATTACCACAAAATAACCACAGCCTCTTATTCGAGAATTGAATGGTACATAGAACTATATAGCAGTAAGTATTCTATTGTGGTTACAAGGGTAATTAAAAAATGAAATCGTTTGAAGATTGCTGCACACGCTTTATGTATGTAGACTTATACTCATTTAATTCTTTATTATATAATCAATTTCCTTTTGTAAAAAGCAAAATCCTTTATCTGGCTATATGTCCTAATATAGTTTAAACTTGGGGGAGGTAATGTTTGGGTGAATGGTTAAAAGTGACATTTTATGGGAGGTTATTGTAAGGCGCTCAGGTGTTTGGACCTCCAAGTAAGCGATAACAGGGATAAGTAAAGTTTACTTGCACGCGTACCACGATCATTTAATCTATCTGGTATGGTAGTTCATAGCAGTCGACGATATATTGTGAAATATCATATCCCACTGTCAGATCCAATGGTAATGATTGACATAAATTTGAAATAATGAAAGCTCTTTACGTATACATTCTCGCATTTCTCCCCTTTCCATATTGTGAAACGCCGAAACTGCCCCCGTAATAAAATACAATAGCTGATAATAATCATTATATTTTTATTATTTTTAAACACGTTCACACAATTTACTGAACATAAATTAATTTTCTACTATAAAATACTATTAACGAAAATATATTTTTCAGTAATACAAGTACATATAGGAAGTTGTTAATTCTAATGGGTGAAATCCCATATGAAATTGAAATGTTCAGTCTCCCTGTAATTTTTGTAAAATTCCATTTTGCATATAAAGATCGTTAGATGGGAATTAGCTGGTCGAAGTAATTAACTAGGGATTCAGTGCAATGGTTTCTAACAGACAATGTGACAGCTCGGAGGTGACTTTTGTAACGGCGGATCATTAATTTATTTTACAAATCAGCTTATTCGAACCCTCAAAAGCTATTCTGCATTTTTCGTCTAGTATCTCATTATAAGGGAGATGCGTAAATGAGAACAGCGAGCTGCGATAATCCCTCAGACACAGCCACAGTCTCCTGGAACTAATTACTAACGGCGTTTCGAAGACACAATCCGAAAGCAACCCTTTTTCTTTCACCATTTGCCTTCTGTCTTACATACACAATAGAATTTATACTTTATAACACTATTCCCAATCCCCCTTTGTATAGTGCAGTTAATCCTCTATTTTATAGGTCACATTTGCTTTGAATTGAATTAAGGGTACCTTTTTTTTCAATCCAATGCAAATTCTTGTTTATTTTTAAACAGCAAAATTATTACCTTTCACACTAATTAAGATGTCATTTAAGTGAAAGACACTTTGTCATACTTACAACAAAGTATTTAAAGAAAACTAGAAGAATTTATCATCTATTTTCGAATAAGTGAAGTTAATTTAAAGATATTCTAGTGGGGGGTTGAAAAATTAAGAAATTGTGAAGTCTTGTTTGGATAATGGGTGTAGATCTGCGACATTTGGATAGACTTTATTCTGACAATGACAAGTGACTAATCTGTCTACTAGTGCGTGCTATGTCAAGAACTATAAACACACCTTAGTTGACTCCGTCAAGACAAGTTGACGCAAAAAATACATAGGAAAAAATACTGCCTTCTTTCCTTAAAAATGGAACGATTTTTTTTTATTGTTGTGCATGTGTGTGCTTAAAAGTGTTATTTCCACTTATGCACAATGGTTTTTTTATAACACTTTACACAGAAAAGGGTGGAAACACCCTTTTAAATAGAATTGCACGATACAAGACAAATTGTCATTTTATGACTAGATTTTTGATTTTGATTGCATGTCTATTTACTTACGCATCACAAACGCGTTTATATAACGGAAAGTGTATATTATCGCCAATCATTAGGACAACAAACACGCAATTTTAATTATAAAGCTAATAATAATTCAAAGATAAATATCTTTAACATCAAATGCTGATGTGAAATGGTTGTGTTATTTGTCTAGTTGTATTCTGTATTAATTAATTCCCTATACTGCTGCTGCTGCTGCCTGTGTTTGTGTGTACCTACCGTTCATTTAAATAATATTTGTCTGGTTTTCAGATGAAAGAAACACTGAAATTAGAATGTGTCTTTGGACCAAATGGTGAGTCAACAATATTTATCTATTTAATCATTAAACACCAATTCTGTTTCACTATGTTAAACCAATGTCCATCAGCGCACTGACCACCATTGCACACAACTCCATTTGCATATATAACAAGCTTGACCCTTGCTCAATTAAGTTGAGCTTTTGTAAGTTGTGCCGTTGTTTGAAATCTTAAATCCGTATAAATGGTCCATTTGGGAATATATATAGGAAATTTGAGCGTTTCAATATATTTTATCTCGAATAGTGTGTGTGTAGGTGGCAGAGTAGATGGACATTGTGGGCAAATCTCTTAAATTGGCAGTCTGTTGTGGCCATTCTTTGCTCTATTGCATTGAATGGAGGTGTTGATTAGAAGATTTAATTACACAAGGGTCGCGCAACCATTATCGAATACCTCACGCTGCCCCCTAATATACCCATCCCTCCCCAGCCCCCTTAACCCATCGAACTGAACAACGTTTCTGCCCCTTTGGTTTTTGTGGAAACTATTACCATCAAACGCAATTCGCCGCCATAAGTGTATTTAACAAATGTACGAGAATTAAATTTAACTGATGTTATGTTTTTGCTTGATTAAATTCAATAATCAACTTTTATAGTAATGGACACTTTCAAATTAGGTGATAAAAATTTATTACCTACAGTCTTTCAATAAATTTATTAATAAAACTTTAAATAAACAGAAAAAAACGGAACGACGAACGAGTGAATTTACTCTGGAAGAGGTACTTGATTAAACAGATGTCTAGTAACAGTCTAAGTATCTCTAGAGCCTTTTAGGTCTCAAATATAGACAAAGGTCAATGCATCAGGGGATGATTGATTATATTATCCATACAAGTTGCTGAAATTCTGTTTCCATTTCAACTTTTTTTTCAATGCAATTAATAACACAAGTCAAAAAAGTGATTGAGTTTTATAAATATTTGTGTTAGTCTATGGTTCTTAATGTAAATAAAAAAGAAAACGATAAATTTGTGAGTTAATTTTTCTAAGTGTTGTACTGACTAAAAGTTTTTACAACTAATTTAGGTTAATTCCTTAAGCACGTGTGCAATACGTAAAAAACGACCATATATTTATAAGAAAAAAATAATTCATTACTTATTTAGGTCTTACATAACACGTGTTAAAATATGAATGTCAGACTATATAAAATGCAGATAACAAAATTGAGCTCTTCAAAAGTAAAAAACATATTCCCCATTTAGCGTTAACAAGTCTCGATTACACTTATTCAGATACTTGAAATGAACGGGACCTGTTTTTCTTTAGACATATACGACAATAATTCTAGCTTATAGTTTTTTGTGAAACTATAATAGTAACCCCTTCTTTGTGTAGCACACACAGAACTGTAACCTTTCTTGTTGCATCTAGATTTTCCGTTAAAAAATCTAATTGATTTTTTTTAGTCTAGGTACTTAACAGGTGTTCAACCTGTACCTGGTTTCTATACCCATACGTATATGTATATGGAGAAATGGTTTTTTTCCTTTCGTCAGATGCAAGTTGAGGGGTTGTTCTCTGAGTTATTATGGGTCATTGCTGTACTACAAACACAACAACTTTTATTCGAAATGTTTTTGTCTATTTATTTTTCTTCTACTACTCGTATAGTCAAATAGCATAATATAGTTTTTACTGTTTTGAAGTTGAATAAAAGAAATAGGTTTATTGATTCCTTTTTTTCCACGGGGATTAGAGGGATTATTTGAATTAAATTGTACGAACATACAATTTATATGACTTAGGAACACTTGTAGATATAATTGAATGAAATTTGTTTGAACGTTGTTCTGTTTTGTTTACGTTTTTAGTTTTTGTCAAGTGTTATTGTACATGTGAAACATCGTTAGTTTCTCCCATCAGCGATCGTTCTTTGTTTTCGCATCTCACTAATTCTTATATAATAATACTGCGTATTTATCTGTGAAGGCATACCTACTTATTTAAAATTAGACTATTTATGTATGTTATTGCGCATTAATTTTATTTAAAATTAAACCAGATACTTTGACTTGTTGTCGTTTGTAGTTCTTTGTTTCCGAATAGGTCATTGCAGGAGAGCTGCGTTATTTTAAGAAGTAATAAACGAAGAGAGAAAAAATGTACGTGGGTGAGAGACGTGTGTATTAATAATTAATGCAACAAGGAAGTGCACGCTTTAGTAAATTGTAAATCGACTTGTAATATATTTTCTATGCTGAAGAATGTAATTAATAATGCTGTGCAAAAAGTGTTCGTTTTGCAAACACGTGTGATGTATCTATTAAACGCACAGGGAAATTCACTATTGAGATGAGTAGTGTATAGTTGACTTATGCTGGTCATTGCCAATTATATTTTAATACAGCTATGCGGGCATTGCATAGAATATTGTTTGTTATGGGCATGCAAATGAGGTGATACACATTAGTGCAGACCATCAGGGTTCTCAAATAATATTTTATTAGAATAGTGGTCAATGCAACGTCCAGATATTTATTATTCGTCTATTATTATTTTGATTAATTACAAAATGAGAAATGAACTTTGATAAAAGTCATCAAATTTACAAGACTCTATCGCTTACTGTTGCACACACCATTCACTTACCCCTATACATGTGTCCATTGTATTTACGTATACAACACGATATGCTAAATGAATTCTAATAAACACAATTCCGTGTGTTTATCAAGATATTCATGTGAATTTCTCCTTTTATATAGTCAACGCTTATATGGAAAAATATCACCCCTAGTGAGGTAATTAGGGCTTAATTGATTGGTGGAAGGTTTATATTGTTGATGGTAATAATGTGATTTAAGCTTTTGATAATATTTACGCTATAAAATGTGTATTACCTATATAGGAAATAAGGTTGGTGTAAACTTATGTGTTAATAAATTTCTATTATATGCAGTTTTTCCTATCACATGCGAACACATAACATACGCGTACACACGTACAATTGTGTAGATTATCTAGACGGAATACTGTTTCAATCAATTAATTTGTCATGTTCATGTTTAATTAATTATATGGGTTTTTTATTTATGTACATATATTGTTTCAAGAGTTTTTGTTTATAAAACTGCACATGAACCCAAATACACAATAAAACCAAGAAAGGTAGGTATTATATTTCCAATTAGGTGCACTTTAGTTAATTCTTTGACAGCTACTGTAAACAGAAATATATTTCCTTAATATGAAATTTAATATTTTTCTAAATAAATTTAATATCTAATAATAAAAATTTAATGAACGCTGCAACTAGCCAAGGTGCACACAATATAATTTTTGTTATTTGTTCGGTGAGGAATAAATATCTATATTTTTATTAAATTTCTCTTTAAAATTGCACCCTAAATGTGTTGTAATAAAAGGTTTGAATGGTATTGTACGAAATCAGATATGTCAGCAAATAGATATGAGACTGGATAAGAGTGTAGTGATATTAAAGTGAAACATAAAATGACCGATTGGGCAGAGATATCATGTAACATGTTGTCTTGTTAAAGTGGTCTTCGTAGTTTCATGATGTCTGGAACTTATAACATAGCTACCTGTTGTCGTTTCGATTTCTCCAATCAAAATGTAATTTGATATTGGAAGACGTATTGAACGTCAACCAATATAACTCGTATACATATATGTATACGATACGTACCTATATCAGAAATAATGATGTGTTGTCGTTTGTATAGGGATTCCTTAAATACGTCCAAATAAACAAGCATTATTACGTTTCTGCTGCTATAGTTATGTATGACAGTGTCCAAAAGCGAAATTCAATAACAATTATCTAACAATGTTTGAAGTTCAATAAATAAACACTGATTAGGTGAGTGTATTTGTAAAGGGACCATGAATCAGAGGTTCAGAAAACCTTTAGAGAGAGCCGTAGTGCTTATTATAGTGGTTGCGGCTGATAAAGGAAGAAAAGCATGGAAACGCTTTTGTGTGTCGCTAATATCCAACAAATTGACACAAATACGGTGGTGTGCGGCGACCATGGAGAATTGGTTGGCCAGCGGCGGCGTTATATGTGGCCATGCGGTCAGTTGGTCTGGTCAAAGGGCACAATTGTGAGGGAAAAAAGGGGTTATACGATGACCATGACAAGTACAGCACTTAAGGGATGCTTCTAATATTTCGTTTTAGTTAATATGAACTTGTCTAGTCGTTCGCATATAATTGTTTGTTTTCTCACGCTTCGTCTGAGACACTAATTGATGTGTTATATTAAAGCTCACTCTCGTGTACGCGCTTCAATTCTTCTTCTACTTCCTGATGGTGGTGACCATAACGTACATCCCTTCATTATACGCTCTTTTGTCCGCAAATCAAAAATAGAGGGAATCCATACATATACGAGCCACTACTATATGTATGTATGTTAGTATAGAAATGGTTCAAATGCCAATTTACTCTGTAGGTTTCCACTAATAAGCGCACACTGGCCCTTAACTAATTGCACGTTGATATTTCACCAAATCTATCGAATATTACGTTTTTCAAATGGGACTAATTGAAGGGTAAAATCGACAAAATTCAAAATTGCCTACATTGTATACCAGAAAAAAATATTATCGAGAAAGGAAATCATGATTGTTTAATATTAATCTTGATGTTGAATTGCTATGAAATGGGTAGTTTCCGAAACGATGAGGTAATTTTGACAGGGCACGCACAGCTTAAAAGGCGTGACGATTATATTTGGTAATTTACATGTCTTGGTCACGAATATATGTATGTATGTAGAAACAAAACCTCATGTTAAGTATAACATATTTAATAAAAAATAAAAATATAGTATTATATTTACAACTGTAAACATTTTAAACAGTGACCGCATCAGACTGTATAAGTATGCTGAGCAATGAAATTTCCTCTAAAATCCCAGTCAATCGTTTCCCACCCATCAACATTGTGTGTGCATTATGACCCTTTCGACTGGACAATAAATTCGTGCCACGGAATAAAGAAGTAGAATTTTGTATTTTGTGTGCGGGCGCAAAATAGTCATCGAAAAACGTCGAAACATTCAAAAGGGGGGAAGATGTGTAATTGAGATGAAACAATGCGGGTAAAAGGCAGATTCGAGCTTCTCTCTTTGTATATATATATACGTATATATTTGATGAGGCAAAGTTCTGGACGAGTATGCAGATTATGAATTTGGAACTAAATGCAAAGCCTAGAGAGAGGTATTACAAATTCCATGGTGTCAAACGCTAATTTGCCTATACGGCCATGTGACAATGTTTGACACAACGCATGACAAGTGTTGGACGACGCGACGCGAAATTTAATTAATACCAACCAAATATACATGGTTGGACTGTTGCGCACATTAATTTTAATATTAACGGGCCACAAATTTTTAATCAAGCCCGTTGCAATTAGAAATTTCAGCACGGAAATTGAACATCAAATTGTTTAAATGTCGGCCGAAATTAAAATACTCTAGCCGTTCAGTTTGATATTGACTAGATTTTATCCAATACACCCGTAAATAGTGCAATTCTAAAATAGTTTATTTAAAATTTGCAAAAATTCCTCGATTCGCCAGATTCGTTCAGGGTTTAATGAATACGATGGCATTATATGGCATCTATGGGTATTGTTAAAAACGGTATTAGTTGTAGTGGTTCACTTCATAATCCTATAGACAAATCCAGTTCCATATTTTATAACGTTTTTATGTAAACTTGCTACTGACAGTAATGTTTTGTGTTAGCGGGGTTTATACCGGGGAAAGGGTAACTGGGGGAATGCGAATTGTCGCTAACTATCCCATTTTGAATCAGGGTTGTCTCACAGTTAGGCACTTCCACATAATCCCACATGCATTACTAACAGGAGTTTGGACTGACGCTGACGATCATCAAAACCCACCACCACCACACTATTTTCAGGAACCCCCCCGGAACAGCAGTAGTCGGGCCTGAAAACTCGTCACCCAAACGAACGATATTGTACACCGCATTGTGAAATCATATATTGGGCAATTGAAAATGATTACATTTTCCAAGGGATTGCATTTCGTCCTGTCCAAATAAACAAACACATATATTCGAGCTTTACTTTTTTTATTGTCCTTTGCTTATATTATACATTTTTTTGCGCCAAGTTCAGCGATATCTGGGGCGATAAAAAATCCTCTCCATAAATATACATTACATGTCATAAAGTTGTTCTCTAAATTTTCAAATAAATTTCCCACTTTATTGTTCCTGTATGTGGAATATTGAATAATAAAACAACAAAATGCGAATGCGACTTAATTGTTTAGAAAAGTGTCACTCGAATGTGACCGTGTCATCTGGATAGGTCCTTACATGTATTTTTTTTATTATATGCCAATTGTTAATGCCGACCAATACAATCAATTCCGTTCGAAATGTCAGTGTGGGGACACTTTGTCGCTGTGAGTTACAAAATAAAATGCATACACAATGCAATGTACAACATTTAAGAGTGGTAACACGTGTCAAATTGACGACGACGTCAAATCATAAATGTCCTTCCTTTACAACCATCCGTAAATATTCACACAATACATAACTAATATCGATAATTTGAACTATGCTTTAAACATAACACACACAGAGACAGAAGAAGTAAAGTATCCAACACTTAAACCGTACGTCTCTACATTCACATATGCATTCAAAGGGGGAAGAATCATGCTGTTCTGTTTCAGCCGACGTTTTTTCCAACTCTTCGTTTTTCTAAAAATACAATAATTAAGTGTTATTAACCCTGTCAAGTATATCTAATTAACTTTTTTATTTGGCATAAAAATGAAGCAAATGTACGTAGTAATTTTCTTGTCATTCTATAATCAACGAACAATTTTATCATTTGCTAATTTTCTTATATGTAAAATAGTTTTTTTTTCATTGCTGATCCGAGGTGATTTTTAAGAATTCTTAATTTTCATTATTATACCCACATACTTATTTTTGACATATGTGTGTGTGTATATGTTGACTTTATTGTTATTCTTTTTAGTAAAGACTAGTGTTGTTCACCTTTCGATAAAATCTGTAACTATAATATTCATATTCATACACTTGGTCACTAATTACCCTGAATCATTTTCACAATGTTAGGTGTGGTGGCCGCTTCCTCCTCATTAATAACATGACTGCATAATATTTTATCCTTTAGTCCGCAAATAACGAAAAAAGAGAAAAATGCGAAAAATAATAATGTAAAACTACTTACCAATTTGCATTTTTATATCAAAGAACGTAAAGCAACAATAATTATCTGATATGAGTGTGATATGTGTGGCTTTTACATGAGTTTTTTAATAGACATTGCAAAAACGTGAAAAAGGAGCAATAAGTGCTTTTATTAATGTTCATTCCTGGATTAAAATTCCATTATTAGAAACGAACTTTTTCCGAACACTGAGAAAAAGTATTTATGTTCACGTAAATTTATTCCATTTCAGCCTGAAATAAGACGGGATTATTTTCTCCCTCAGTTGACAAAACTATATAAATGAAGTATCATCAAGACAATTTATTATTTGAGAAAATCTCATTAGTTTTTCTTTAAGTAAATCGAAATTGTCTATTTTTACACAAAACAATTAATATTGACTAACAATAGATAAAATTGTACTCATTGGCCCAACAATACACTTCTATTAAATAAAAAATGAATTCAAATTTTGATTGACAGTGATTTCATAAGAAACTGTCAGTGTTGTTATAATCTTTGATTTGAAATTCATTTTTTACGACTACAACGTATACATTTAACAATCCTTATCTTTCGTTTCCATGTAACAATCGATGGAAAATATCTAGGTGTATGTGAGCACAAAAAAATATTTATAACCCAGCTCGGTAATTATTTAAAGCTCAAATTGTTTAACTCAACTGAACAGTTGTTTATGTAAATCTTTTTTGAAATTGATGTCAAAGTGCTACTGGGTATAATATTCAACAAAGTTGCTTTGTATTTAGTCCATTCAATTATCTACAGGTTGTCTCCCTGTCAAATAAATAACGTTATTTATTCGAAAGCAAAAATATATTCTACCTATTTATGTAGTTAACACAATATGAGTTCACTGTATTGGTTAACATTATGTAACTTTTTTTTCTATATGAAATAATTTACACTGTCATATACTGCTTAATATATGTGCAATTTTGTTTGTGTGCGAAATTAAACGTATACATATTTACAACAATATTACATACACACATGGTCAAATATGCGTTTAAAATTTAGCTCTTTCAAATGATCTAGAAAATGTTTCATCTCAAATTAAATGCATTGTAAGTTTTGACTTTTGCGAAAGAGAATTGAAAGGGTTGCAAATGCGGTTCATTTCAAATACATATATGTAAGCATAATGTCAACCATGAACCTTTACATATATAGGTGATGCGTATGTATTTATCTGGTACTGATCATTGGACATGATAAAGGTTAGAAATATGGTGACATTTAAAAAAGGTCAAATCCATAATATCCCAAAGGAGTTTATGATGAACTAAACAACAACAGCACACGCAACAATGTGATACATTGTTAAAAGTGTAAAGAATTTCTTAAGAAATCAAACATTAACATTATAATAGATTATAATTATGATGAGACAAATAAGGGGTGTTCTTTAATAATAACTTAATACTTGTTAATTACAGCATACGTCTCTTGACGACAATATAGAAAAGCCGGTTATAAATCAGCATTCATAAAGTTAAAAGTTTAGGAAAGAGTATATATATATTAACGATGTGCGTGTTTTTAAAGGGGTTGTTGCACACCTATAGCCACCAGAGCTCAGAGTATAAGTAATAATAACACTCCATTAGAACATAAGCATGCGGTAGATTAGTAATTAATAGGTGGTGAACACCCTCTTCTCGTACAATTCACAATTTCTCTCGTATGTAGTTTGTCTTTGTTTCAACAAGTGAGAAATTTACGACTGGCAAGAGACACGAAAAAAATTACTATCAGCATATCGGTCTCCTATACGGAACATAAACTATACGGCATTAAAATCAGTGTAAAAAGGCATCAATTTAGAATGACTGTACACACTTGAAAGTTCAAAGTAAAATTAATAACCTAATTTTATGGTTAACTATTTATTTAGCGGTTTAAATTTGACTCTTTTTTATATAACAGATGGTTGCATGTGCGGCTTGTGGACACATGTATTAAAAAATTTCGAGGGGGAAATAATTTTTGAAGAATGAAAAGGAATAACCTATAAAACGACAAATTACTGTTTGCCATAATGTAACAGATTTTATAATTTTATAAGGGGTTCTCGTTCCTATGCTATAGAATATTCAACGCAATATAGCATTAATAAATTTCCTTTAAGTATTATTATTACTTGGAGTTTAAGCACTGATTTGTATAAAGTTCACGTTAGAGGAACGAAAATGGGGCAATTGTGGCCATACCCGTATTCTTCATCCCCTCGCATCTTCTTTACATTTCCTTTTCTCTCTTCCTCGTAACTTACATCTTTAATTTCTATTAATCCACTACCGCAACTATAATTTTCACCTCGCCAACGACACACAACCCACCCCTTAATCCATTTTAATATACATTCGTATGAATTAAAAAATGTCCTGTCTTTTAACTTGTTTTGCAAAAGGGAGGAAGATAGCGACTAGGTATGTAATCAACTTGAATGAGGGGCTGTTTCAGAAATATTCCACAAAAGAGGGAACATGTTGTCACGAAAATTAACAGTGTCATAGTCAAAAAGGGCACAGGTGTTATCTACTGAAAACCTATTCATTTAGCCAATTAATTCAGATAATATAAAATTCATTAAATATTCGTCATACCATCTAGTGATGTACTAATTTATTTAGGTGATTGTAATTGTTTGCATTCAGAGTTATAATTTCGATTATGATGGGCATTTCAGATCAGAAGTGGCCCACTGTAATACCGTCAAAGGATTCCACGCTCTATCGCTCACAATTGAACATAATACCTACCAAATCTATTAACAATGCAGAATTAGCGGTCAATGGGATTAACAGGCGGTATATTTCAATAATATCAACTATAATATAGATATATTGTAATACGGAAAAATTGTTATTTGTTAACATGTGTGTAAATTTAGACGGTTCACTGTTTACACAAGAGGAGGACTTTCTCCACTCACCCCAGTTAAAAAACAACATCGAAATAACATTGAATATTTCTTAAATGAAATCGTTAATTTAGAAGGTGTTAACATATCGTGTCAACTTAAATCGACATAAACATTAGTAACGAAGTTCTTTAAATATAACATAGAGGAGAATAACGTTGACGTTACTTAAAATTAGAATTGGATTTAAATGTAACATGCGTTTGCATTGTAATTAAGAGTCATTTGTTTCGGTTTTAATATTTATATTGTATACGATAGAAGATAAGAATTTTATTATTGTAATTAGAGTTTGTTGAGGGTCCGATAGTGATAATTCCAGTACCGGATCTTGTATGAAAACAGTGTTAAATAATTACATAATTGTTTTTCAAATCAAAATGAAGTAATCATGTGTTTTAATTAGTTAGTTTAGTTGTAAAGTAACGGTTGTTTGATATTAACGCTCTATAAACTGATCGTTTTGAATGAAAAAGCGAATTCGTTCTGTATGGTGGCTCAAGTACGGTCCTGAATAAATGGGTAATGAAAAACTGTCGTCAGGTTGTCGTTGTAATTGTAGGTCGGTACCCGCAGAGTAAATGTAGCGGTATGTAGTGTAAAATAATAGTAATAACAAACAATATTTATTAAGTACGTACGCAAGTGGTGGTGAAAATTTCACTTCCGCATGAGCGACTTTTATGAATCAGCAAAATATAGTGTTGTTCGTCGAACGGAATATACTATAGTATATTATGTATTAGTGTCTTACCGAAAAAAGGGTTAACATATAGCGTTATGCGATGCATAGGGGCGGAAGTTGAAACGAAAAAATAACCTTCGATATGCAAATTTCTCTATATATAGTTATTCAGTCATTTACACACCCCTAAAGCATAAACTTGTGCAAACACTATAAAAACAGAAAATTGTCCCCACACCCTTGCACATATTTTGAATTATGTGTTAAGTTTTTATTTTTTAATTTTTGTTTATATTATCCGTGCAGGCGTGCAATGCGAACATTTTTTATGGACCGATTTTATATTGGAACGATCTGCATAAGTCCATCCATAAAATTAATTGGCCTTAGCTCGTAAATCTATAAATTTATAATTTCCCGTTGTTTATGTCCACCGTGGTGGTCAGCACTAACTATTATTGTACGCATTTTCTTCATCTCTCTCTGATGCATCCTTCGAATGGATTATTGTTTTCGGTTATTTCGATTTTAGGGCGAAACTTTAACCGTCACACACACATACACACATTCAATACATGCAATATGCCAATATTATATACCTACATAGACAGTATAATTGGAAAATCAAAAGCGCAAAATGCATTGAACATTGTGTCGTATTTAAATGGAATTTCATAAATAATAGAACTGAAAATAAATTAACATGTAAATTTTAACACCAGCTGCTATTTATATGTTTATACGTATGTATATTAAAATGCAAGTATGGGTCTCTCTTATGAAATTGTATAGAAAATTCATCCAGAGTGCAAAGTACAAAAATAACTTTTGGTAATTAAAAAATTTCTCTAACTAGAAGATAATTTATGTTTTGTATATTTTAGAAGGGTTCATTGTCAGACCCCATCTTCAAATCAAACCCCATATGTTTTTCTTTTCGGTCACATCAGAGAAATAGAAGGTCGTCCATCATTATTTTAAATAAATCAATAAACAATCACACGCACAAAGAGAGACACAAACCTATATGCTTATTCGTTATATCATAAATATTTTTCTTTAGGTACTTGTGACAATAAACAAGTAAAGGGTAATTAAAATAATTCTAGGTAAAGGATGATAAAATTTCATAGTACCTTTGCATTACCGCATATATCATGATTACATTCTGAATGAAGTCATTAGCAAATATCGTTAAAACCTAACGTATAGACAAAAGCAATAGTAAACCAAACACAAAACCTATCACTGTCATTCCAGTTTTGAATACCATATTGCAAAAGCACTTTTCCACAGACCATAAAATAGAATGACGGTCGTGATATTTTATTTGTCCTGATGGTATGTATGCTCGGCAGTATGTTTTAACCAATGACCCCAAAATTCAGTACTTATCGTGTTTATGTTATATATTACGTATTGTATAGAAAAAATGCTTAGAAGATAAAAGTGAATTAACAGTCATGTCAGTCACACAATCACATTTTGACTGTATAATAAAAATATTGATTTATGTTTGACGGTTTTGTAGAAAGGCATAGTAATCGTAGGCCATATAAAATCGTGTTTAGGACTTGGTTTTGAGCTTTGGAAATGTTTTGGATCCACACTATATAGGAGTGTGTGTGTATGACGCGTCCACCCCCAGCAATCACTTTCGATATAAAAACACGAAATGGACGGAAACCCATCACCGCAAAACCGTCACACTCCCTATATATGGAAAGAAAGTAAAGTGGCTCATCAACAACCGACGAATTAATAATAGAATTTCACTATCTTCGTCTTCCTACTTACAAAGACAATCGGTAGAAATATCGACACACGCTTGATAATAATATTTACGAACAAAGAGATAGAGGGGTGATATTATTATTACCGGTCAATGACCACCAGCGGCGATATAAGTGAAAATGGGGTGCGTTTCTCATCGCCCTCTAATTTCACTACTAGTTTTCATTTCGTGATTTTGTTTCTCTTTTACTACCAATATGTATATGATTGTGTCTCTATATGTATACATATATTGAATTGACGCTTCTTCAACACCATCAATTTACATTCGATGCAACAATGTGACGACGTATTAGGTACCACCATAACGGTGGCTGACTCCCAACACTCTCTCGATGGATTGGGATTGTGGATACCGTCGGTTTGTTCACTGTCGCTTGATTACCGTGGTAATGAACCGCCAATAGTGATAAATGACCTATAATGACTCATTGTTAATAGTAGTCACTATAACTGTTTGGATGCAGGTGAAATAACCCAATTTGCATTTAACCATTCGAATCAAAACACGATAGCGTTTATTGATTTTATTTTATTTTGCTAACTTCAAAATGATTACCGAAAAATTCGCTCTTCTGGATTTTAAGGCAATTTCCGACCCCCTATTGTAAAACAACTAAACCGTTTTCAGGATAACAGTGCACTTTTTATGTATCCATATATCCAGTGTTTGGTTTATTTTAATTTTTTTTGTTTGTTCGTATGTTTTGAAGGTGAATTGGTGTGTGTGTTTGGTGAGGGTGTATATGTAGAGTAATAGCTAGATTTAACTACCGCCATAATCGTTCAGTTGAAGAGCAAACATTACAAAAAGAAAATTAATGACACGCGCATACAAACATAAATATAAAAAGAATATGCTCCTGAAACAGCCCGAATTATATGGAATGCATTAAGCAAATTCTCGCATGGTTGACTGACGACGACAGTGAACGACAAAAGGAAGAGAATGGGCGAGGATAAGGGGGTGGAATTATGCTATTGCCGCCGTTATACTGCCGCCTCTAAAAACCTGTAACTAGTTAGGACTCGTACATGTATTCCGGTATTTCCTTTTAACTGCACACACATATATACATTCGATATATAAAGCCCCGAATGGGGACTCGTATAGAGGAACACGCCAAATATATAATCCTGATATTCATATTTTATTAAAGCCGCCACCCCCCTTTGCGCCTTGTACGAATCAGCAGACTTTTATCGTAACAAATTTTATATTTGAGAAAATAAAATTATTTATAGATTCTTTCTTTTTCATATTTTGTCATTAAAATACTTAGGTCTCGACTTAGGTATACATAGGGATTTTATAGTCAAACTAATGTGTAGAGATTCAAGAGCGAAGCAATTATTTTAATCTAACGTTTTTTCCCTTCCTCTAAAGGTACGTGGATGTTTGTAAATGCTGACCTTTGGGTCGCTTGTAAATTTTTTTATCACAATAAATTATACATGCATTCCATCATAAAAACCCACACAATTAATTAAAAATTATCGTGTAACGATGATAATAATAATGATACAGTATCGTTAAACACGTGTTTAACAATAAACTTTAATTAAATGTTCCATTCCAGTGGTTTAAAATTTCTTACCCCGCTTTTGTGTGTGTTATACGTATAGTATTGTGTTGTAAAGTTCAGCCACCCTTAAGTTACGAAACGATTCAGTGAACTTGTGAAAAGATTCTTCAATACAGCTAATGACAGTACGTGATTTCATTTTATGTTGTAATTATAGTACGCATTATCTATTATTAATAAATGCGATATATTTAAAAGGTAACAATGGAAAAGTGTGCAAAATTAATTATCATGTTTGAATACAACTAATTAGAAAATTTAATAGCCAATTTGAATACGCTTTTTACTTGTATTATTAAATTATTGAAAACGGATTTATGTATGTTGCCATTTAAATAATAGAACTGTCTGGATTAAACCGAGATAGACTACATAGGAGATAATAAAAGAAGAGTGAAATGTGTGAGTACAATTAATTAATCTCAGCTGGAATTGTCCAGTAATAAAACACGATTATAGTAGATGGGACAAAATTCCATGCTACCTTATTAAGCTGGCAGTTCATCATAACTCGATTACGATTGTAAAACCGTTGGGTGTTGCACACACTCGATATGCAGTTTTATTATTAATATGATTCCGTTTTTGATAAGTACCCCTGCATGAACTCGCATTCAAATTCAAAATACAAATCATTCGTTATTACAAAATTTAATACTTCAAAATCATAGTATTTTTTTCTCTCTATGAGTTACACAGGTTAGTGGATTAAATAAAAAGCAAATATTTTTTCACTAAAAGAGTTCTATATATAATTTTAATTAATACAGTCAAATGATAAAATGCATAACCGAGTTAATGAATGCTTTTTATGAATAGTTTAAATTAGTATTGAAAATGTTTCAATAATATCGAATGCATTTTAAAACAATAACAAAGTAAAAAGCGACATAGAAATACCGTGAAAACATAAAGCAAGTGCACGAAATTAAAAAAGTGCATGTACGCTATACATATAGTAACTAGTGAGTGCAAACATGGTGAATGAATAGAGAAATGAATAGGTTTGTTGTTAATAATGTGTTGTTGCAATAATGCTGGCCAATTTTGAAGCCACCATCACCAAAATGCAATTAAGTAATAATTGGCATTTTGACAGGTGATGAATGCAAACAGAGTTCTTTTTTGTATACAATATTATGTATATATAAAGCATTTGTCGTTCCAGATACACAAAATGAATTCACAGTTGACAAGTTTGAATAATCCCTGACTGTTTTATTTCCATCTCGCTCAGTAACATTTAGAAAATCAGTTACACTCTATCAGTAAACAAGTCTGTCACATATTGTATTTGGGTGTGCATATAACGGGTGGTTTATAGGTGGTGATTGGTGAAAGGGGTTCCAAACTCTCTCTCTATGCACATTGCAGCATAGCACAGTGACGCTAGGCTATTGCCCAGATTCAATTTCCAATATGCATATATAGAGGGAGTTGTGGGCAACGCGATGGTTTAGGCGGCATTACTCTACTGTGATCGGATTTCCCGTCCCACACAAAATCACCCACAATATATATGTATACATATATATTATATGAGTACAACGACGGTATTGAGTGAATCGCCACCACAGACCCCCAAAAGCCTTTGGTATAGTAGTGGCAGTGGTGGTGGTGGCGTTACACCGTTTGTAGTAGCCACCATCCACACAATAGCCACCCTCCTACACCTACAGCCGCCACACTGCACTCGTGAACCGTTTGCATTTAGATCATTCAGAATTTAATTGGTTTCGATGCCATATTTCGACATATTACCACTAGAATTAGTTAGGAGGAACTATAGCGTTACGCTTACTGCATTCGCATTCACTAACTCTAATTGAATATTACTTTGACTAACGGATCATATTTAAAGGTAGTAGTAGTGGGCAGACGAAAACACCGCTTAGTATAATCTGGTTTTATGAATAGGTCAATATAAAACGTTGTAATACTCTCTCGTAATATCAAATTTCAATACATTCGTATCTAACATGCTGGCAAACACACACAAATCTACATTAATTCACTCTCTGTTCACAATGTATTTTCTGTATTTAGGTAGGTATTAAATATACATATGGAATCTTTGTAAAGCAACTCATGTATGAATAATACACCACACAAAGTGATAAATTCTACCTTTATTTTTAGTTAGTTAATTGCGAATACTTATTTATTACATAAGTACGGAGTTGTATCTAACTCGTAACAATTTGATTACATCAATTTGAATCAAATGTAGCGTTATTTTGATTTGTTTATCTCTGTTACCATAAATAAGTATTATCTATATGTCGTTTTTTTTACCACAATAAAATCCAATTATGGTAAAAATTCGCCGTTTTCATTTTGGTACTTGTTATCAGCTAATGTATAAATTTTCTTCATTCTGTTTGAAGCCGATGATACCTTTGGGATTGGAAAAAGTCGTTGAGGGTCGTAGTCCATATCTGGGAAAATAAACGTGCGCAAAGCTCGTCTCTCTAATGGATTTTAAGCGTTTGTATTTTACTAATGCAATTCTTAAAAAGCTATAAATCCTTGTACTGAAAACAGATATATTTTCCTAGGTGGTTGTAAATGCACACGTATTCATGCATCTCTTTACGTTTATTAAACTCGTTTAATTAATTAATTATTTGATGAGACAATTTTTAAATCAATTTCGAATCCGTGGGTGTATGTACATACTCGTACAATATGTGTGCATTTTATATAGGCACTTGTCTAATAATAATAGAACAGCTGTTATAAAAAAAACAGTGATATACTTAAAGGTTAACTAATGGTTATTGAAATAGATTACAGTTGAGTTGTCAACTAAAACATAATCATCTGCATTTTACGTTACAGTTTAGTATTGTAAAAACATGTTAGATTCAAAATTACACATTTACTATTCCTTTTCTCAAGTGAAGACGTGTAAATATTTATTTAAGACGCATAAACGGTTCCTAAAATCCTAAATCTGGCCAGTGGATCACTTGAAATAATACAATTATGTCATCTGGTCTACATAAACCATTCGAAAATTTGATTATGTAAATCGAGCCGTAAAATATGAAACCCCTTTTATTTAGGTGATAATGAAATTTATAGCGTTCAAATCGATATTTGTGTGAGTTTTAATTGAGTTTTCAATTTCGTCATAAATATTAAACCAAAGTGTGTTTACACTTGAGAAGAAGAGGGAAACAATTCTCGTGAATGTTTATTATAAGGAAAATATGTCGATAAAATAAAAGTAATCATTTTACAAATCGTAAAAGTGTGTGTAAGGCACAAACGGAAGGAGAAATCTCAATGAAGATGAGGGCAAAAGTATAGAAAAGAGCATATGTCTCCATAAGACTTGTACTACAGTAGTATGAGATTCACATTTATGGCGCCTGCAAAATAGTCCACTGAAGACGGCATGTGACAATATAAGAAGAGTCAATGTGGCACTCGATCTCATCCTCCCATTCTCTCTGCTTTTCTCTCGCAAAATGACACATCCTTACAAGAAGGCATTTATGTTTGAGCCCCCATGTAATTGAACATAGAAATCCCTTCGCTATTTTACTTTATTTTATTGACCGTATTTCTTTATTACTTGTTTTCAAGATTTTGCTGATTTACATTCTGACAGATACGCATCACAAAATAAATCATTTGCCATTTTTCTTTGTGTCGATTAGAGAAAAGGGATCGAATATATGTAAATATACACATATGTATGTATGAATGTACTTAACCGCATGTAATAAAGCCCCTGCAGAACAAAGAGAAAAATATCCATTTATCCTTTAATTAGAAAATTTACTACAATTTATTATATTATTTAATGATGTGGACATTATTTGAAAATAATTGGACCTAGAATATCGATAAAAAATTGCAGCTAAATTGTTTCCTTTTCCTCGTTTCCTAAAACGGTAGTAGTTTTCGGGGTAGGATATCTAAACCCCCAATTATAATTGTCATTTAACTAGATATATTACGATTCATTTTATTTTCAACAAAAATATACATTATATCCGCTAGTCGCTGGTCGAGACGGGAATAAAAGCTAAGAAAACAACTAACAAATTGAAAGCACATTCAAGAAGAGGGTAAAAAATCGTTTTGAATGTCAACGAGCAATAAGAATAATGCTTAGGGGTAGTTTGTTGAAGTGACCACTGTGAATTGGAGCTTTTATAAGATGATCTACGACGAAAGAAAAAATATTTCTGCATTTGACAATCGCTTGTATGAATAAAATATTATTCGTTTTACGTACCGTTTAACACGAATTTTTCTACATAAAGCGAGATGTCTGTATTTTATACGTTTTTCCAAATCTGTGACGTTAACATCACAAGTGACTTGCTTACAGTCAGGTACAAATCGAAATTTATTGTCAAATTATTTGTTTTATCCTAAGATTTTGCGAGGAAAGTAAAATTGTACGCTTTTATCAAGCTATAATTCAATTCAAGGCTACCCAATGTTTATAGGAAAATGCCCAGAGTAATTTTTCACAATACATATACATATAGGCTTAAACATAAATATATTGATATGGTACTTATTAATATTACATCATAAATTGCATATAACCTCGAGGCTATGGGGGGCGTTGTCATGACACTCGATTAGATCTTGCGGAAAGAAAATAATCTTGAAACATAAATAGGAGAAATTGAGTTTCGGCATCGTTTATAGGTTTTGTTCACATTACCAGCACAATTCAATTTGTCCTTCAGGACCTTATTGCTTATGTTTATCGTTCCATACATGTATATAAAAACAAAATTATTCCGCACATAATTTTCTATTCACAAATCGCTTCAAGTGGAGAATAATGTCTATGAAAATCAAACATACAGTAGCTAAAAGCAATTTTTATATCCACGTAAAATGATTCAATTTAAATAATAAGCAGGAAAGGAGAATGTAGAAGAGATAATCATACGTGCATATGGAGAGAGTCACTTGTAAACCCTTAAAGCGCTAATAGCATGGATATATGTTGTACAAATCCTATATGTATAGAATGCGTATATTTATTATCAATGACAATGATTACTTTAGGGAATATCAGAGAAGGAAATAGAATTAGCATTTTCCGGAACCGGCACCAAAATGGCGCTGTGCTCCTTTACACAAAACAAGCATACATAAATGTGTCTCTTAAATAGGCAAAAAGCTTAAAGCCCTAATATACAAATATAATCTATATCTGTAACAAACTGGTGTCTCGTTAACAGAGCGTCCAACCGTATCAAAACAATTCGCAACGTTTCCTGACAAATGAATGCAGATTGATTTCTTCTAAACATTTTTCCTTTATTTATGTTTCTACAACTACTGTCTACTTTTATACAATAGACGAATGAAAATGAATAAAGTGATAAATGTTGATTTGTTACACTGTCGGTATTTACCCTCGTCGAGGCACAAGAGCACAAAATATTTTGTATACGATTTAATCTGTATGAAGAAGTTTTTTCTTCTCTTTAAATGTACTAAATTGATATATTAAAAATCCTGTATTTAAATTTAACGAACGAATTGCTTCCTATAGAAGTCTTTCACCATTCGATCCATAATCATCTGATCATATCTAAATTAATTGAGTCCTTTGTGTATCTTTTCTTAATTACGTTCGATTATGTTGTTCGCAGTACCGTATTCAATATTATTACCTAATCTTTTGTATACAATACATAAACATGTTTGTAGATAAATGTCTGATTTATGAAGGTCATGGTATTAATCCACATTTCATATTGTATTATTATATTTACTTCATGAAAGAGAATAATGATATCTTTACATTATATATTACGATATATCTATGTAGAGTTATGTGCTTTTAAAGACTTTAAAATGCCATCATATATTCTTTTGTCAAATGTTTAATCCCAACATTACAACAAAATCAAATAAAAAAAGGAAGGAAATGAAAGGCAAAGAAAAAATAGAAAACTTAAAAAATGTACATTGAAGTGTTTGAATAGACTTTTTTATAGTACATGATAAGAATCTTAAAGATGAATCTAATTTGATTGATATCACAATTTAGTTGGATATTTAACTATTAGATAGGTGTTTGTTCAAATATTAAGTTCCTCTTTTATAAGGAGATTATCATTAGAAGTTTGATAGTCTCATCTTCTATCCCTTTACACATATTTCTTATTCTTATTGAATAAAAGTGTTTGAATAATGCTTGCATTTTTTCAAACCTAGTCATCCTTTCTCCTATGAACGTATGAATATTGTTTGTCATCAATAAGTCTGTATGTCTGAGAGTTATGTAGAGTGTAGGTAAGGTTGACTGTTCTTTTCTTTATTTTCTCTATACACATCCTGTCGTTACTAAACAAAAACTTAACGCATATTGACTTTTGCAATTTTGCCGACTGTCAATACAATAGATTATTCAATATCTGTATTAGGAATCGTAACGAATTGCGACAGTAAAGTCATCAATTTAGTCATAAAACTCATAAATAATAATAGCACAATTTTAAGCAATCGCCGCCGCACTCTGAAGTTCCTTCTTTTTATTAAAGAGACCACCTACTTCTTACTCTTTTTTCTTCATTTTGTCGGTCGGCTTTCGGCAAACACTGAAAACACACAGACACATACATTTATAGGTCCAAAAGGATAACGCTCTATATACATACAGACATACAATATTTTTATGGGTGAATTGAAACGAAAATACATTAATATAAATAGCATTAACAAAATAAAATTTGCATATGAAAATACTTACAAGCATTTGCACCGGTGAAAACACACAATTTACATAATATTTGAAAAGTTTTCTTTATATTGTTATTGTATGGTCGTTTTTTTGTTTTTTTTTAAGACCAAAACTGTCATTATATATTTCATATATTTTTCGTACCAGATTCGTATATGTTCATTTTTATTACAATATCATTAAAAAAACACTTAAAATGTTATTGAACCTTTCTTTGTATTAATTTTTTCTACATATAGAACAATAATAACGTCTAGTGCATTAGTGCTGGTTGCTGGGACTTGTTCCATGCATGTGTGTAGAATGTTTACACTTAACTATATGTGGCCTAATTTTTATTTCAACATAGGAAATGTATAGGAAATAATACAATTTATATGCTGGACGTGTGTTTAACAATAATTAGTTGATTTATAAGGCTTTTTGTGTTTACTGTATAATATAACGAATATTTATTACATATGTAAGGTGTTATTCAATTAAAAACTATTGTTCATTAATATAATAGGCATCTATTTAGGTACAGTAGCAATTTTGTTGAGATTGTACGCTTGTCGACATATGTGTGTATGTTATGTTTGTACACATGCACAACTTTTACGATAGGTCATGGTCAAACTCATATATACGTTAATCAATATTATTTCTAAAAAGGAAGACTGAAAATTGCTTATATTTTCAGTGTTGGTAAATGTGAATTCGAAGCGCATATTAAGAGAATCTTGACCTACATTAAAACAAAGCTTATATGCAGATGTTGTAATCAATACGAGAACACACAATAATAGAACGTATACTGTAGGGGATGTTCTGTAAATACTGATGTGAATACGCGATAGACGCTCATTGCAACTGCATCTCGAGAGAAAGACCATGTATATACCGTGTTTGTGTTACGACACGACTTTAAGCATAAAATAGAGACTTGTTCCATTCCAGTATTCAGTTGCCCCCCTTATTCTGCGTCGAATGGGAGCATTACCCTACAATCCTGATGCACTGATGCTGTTTACAGCTATCTACAATTACTGACCACCCCCACACACTATTTGTTTTGGAATAATTAAAAATCTAATCAACACAAAGAGAACCTGTTGAAACGGTTTTCATAAAAATTCTACAAGCGTTTATGAACTATAAATTTGAGGTCTTTGCACCCCTGAAAGAGCGAGACGTAATGCTAGAGAGAACGTCTCATCAAATTTTGACTAGTCCCCGATTATCTACAATTACAATCATTTTCCCGTTCCATTTATAAGGTGTACAAAAAAAGCAGTACTTTTCGACATCGTTATATACATTATGTATGTAAGGATAAAACGCATCAATGCTCTATAAATGGCAAGTCTGTTATATTTGTGTAATAATAATAGTTTGTATGCATTTGCGGTGGCGGGTTGGTGGAGTAGGAGGTTGGAGATCATGATTATCATGACCTTGGTTGCAGCTGAGTATGCCTGGGGCTGTTCGCGAGGCGCAACGCGCGCTGCTTGAAGCATTTACTAAAACTACAATATGACAAGACAACAAGTACTATATGCAGAAGCTCGTAAAACTGTCCTTGATCTGTGGGTCGCGTAGTACAGGCTGGACCGAAACCAACCTAACACGTGGCCAAAGAACCATTTCCCTCTCCCGTTGCCTCCTCACGTCCCCCGGTCTCTTCCACACACACAAGCAGAAAGCAGTTTGAAAAGCATTATAGTGACGTCACGGACATCACGCCATACTGCATCGCCCCCGCGACCGCCACATGCATCGTGATAGCCGATTAAATGCGCAGATACACACCAGTGCAACACAGCAATTTTAATAGTAAATCTGGCAACTAAGTATGTATATAGAGATGATTACAGTGTGTATATCTTGGTCGTGTCCGGGAGATTTGTGACGTTTAAAGGAGGTCGAGAGGTGAGAGGGGGCGGTAGGGTGGCCGACTCTCGCGAGAGAACGCTGTACGCTGTACGGGTCTATCTTGTCCCTCTCCTCGCCCCCGCAGTAATACACGCTGCAGGTGTCAGCTGAGAGCTCTGCAACGAAGCTGCTTTGCCACATTTAATTCTATAACACGTGATTTTTACCATTTTATATTAATTCTCGAAAAAAAAGAGGCACACACAAACTACTAACAGGCAATTTGCAATTTTATTTGAATTTTATACAAATTTCTACCAGGCACAATTGTGATGGCCAAAGAATAATTTGAATATATTTTAAATGCCACCTTATAGCCCCTCAATCTCAAGCTCTATACGTGTTGTATCAGTAGTGTAAGTACTTTAAAAGCGCATCGAAACGAAGAGGAGTTAATGTTGGACCAATTACAGATTTGTTTTGACTAAACATGTGGCAACAGAACACTGCCTTCAAAGGTGGTTGACCACGACAATACACACACACAAACCCTTTTCTATTAAAATCCTCTTGTATTTGTAGTTTACCTCGCACGTCGAAGGACTATCTGATCGACTCTGTGTATATTTCCCTGTCAGTATTATTATTATTGCTATTATTATTATCATTACACATGATAAACAGATTGCTTAAGGCGCTCGTTGTCCTTTTTGCATTTATTGACGCAATACGCAAGTAATGCTCCTGTCTTATATGATGCATTTTCCATAGGTAGATAATTAATAATAATTTTCTGAAAGTTTGTTTATTGAAAATTGATCGAAATTAGGTAGAAAATGACGAGTGCTGGTTTATTTCTGAAAAGAACTGCCTTCGGGAGTATTAGGGGTGAGAATTAGGATAACCTCACGACTTCCAACTCAAAGTTGGGTACTATCGGAGGGGTGCTTATTGTAAATGATGACATGTGAATTATCCCGTCTGTCGCAGCAGGTAGGGCTGGCTGCACCTGTTGTGTTTATGGAGTCCCCCTTAAACTTTTTTTTCATATTGGATTATAAAATCATACATTAGAAAACATTAAACACACATAAATCTCGTAAAATACGTGTACGTTTAATTAAAATGGAAATAGAGTAATTTAAAATGAAAAAAACAAAAAACAAAATGAACTATTGGTAATTTCCAAGTGTTTATATAATGTTTATTGGGAGAAAAGGGAGATTTAAATTGTGTTTCGAAAACACCATGAACAGGGTTCATATGTAATGTAAGGTCATCAACATCTTAAAGCAAAAGCAACTCAGAATCAAGTTCTTCGTATCGCTACACTTATAAATGATGGCTGTTCCAAGTTGGCCTCAGGCAAGCAGAGGCAAACCAACACCGGGAGCTGCAACAAATAAACAAAAAACCTAACAGAACAAAGATGAAGTCAGATATTATCCTCACTTGTGAGACTCATACACGTATCTTACAGGTTTCCTTCTCATTCGCTCTTCTCAATTTAAATGTACAATCCATCTCTGTGTACTTTTAATCTGGCTATTGACACTGGGCTATTGTGTACCAATTAACAGAGCTTTTTTAGATCGATACAGATTAAAATCGACCGTAATTTCCAACAACGAACCTCTACAAAACGGGTTCTTATACATATACCTATAGATGTGTATATGTGTTCAAATCTATACGATATATATGTATTTTTAATTTTCTTTTCTTGTATAATACGTAGAGATTATTGTTGGCTTGTTGATTTAATTAATTGATTTTACAACACTTTCCTTAATTTCTTGTTCAAATTAATTTATAAAGAGAGGTACTTTTTTCCAAACAATTAATTCAATACTTCTTCTACGCAGTTGAAAATGTAGATAATGGAATAAAAAGTAAATAAATGATTATAAAAATACATATGTTTAACTTTAATGCAATTCAGGTACAAGAAATGAAATGCAAAATGCTTAAGGAATATTAATGACCGTAAATAGGAAAATGTCTCTTGTATTTTATGTAATGTAGTGTCAATTGAATATTATTTATTTTTCAAAACAATGAATAAATAAAAGTTGCTTTTTTACTTTTGATTCAAAGGTACAAAAACTGTGTACCTCTTTCTGTATTTGGAGTATTATTAATTTTTTATTTTATTATTATGCTAAAATGTAAAAGCCTCACCTGTATGTAGTATATTTAAATATATATTTATACATTTAAGAGTGGGCAGTGTCCTTCTGGCTCTGGCACCCCTCGGGGCCCCCCTTCAACATCACCACAAACCTAATCATATCTCTAACAAGAACAAGCAATAAAATGAATTTTATTCACACTATTTCGCTCCTTATACATCTGTTAATAGCTTACAATCTTTATATTTTATCTATAGGATGTTAGTTTATATCAATATAAAATGTATGCAAAAATTATTACTTTTGTTTATTGCATTTACAGCTTCATAAAAATTACCCACTAATAAAATGCAATGTTGAAATCGTCACCAACATCTACAAACGTATCGATCTGTTTGTTGCCTTCAGAAGTTCTCAAATATAATTTCGAGTGTTAAAAAAATTGCAACTGTTAAAAATAAACAGCAATTATTTTGAACACATCTGATTTATATACAGACAACTCTTGTTGTCATTAAAAAAAACACACACACAATTTAAAAGTAGAGCGTAAACCTGTTAATTAAGGCAAATTAAAATGATCTTATAATTGGGTGTATATTAATTATCAAATAATAATAATGATGTAAATGTTTCATCTGGTTGGATGTGTGAAGATAAAAAAATGTGCCTATGTATGCCTATATAATTTATTGTATGAAATATTGCACTAACAGGTATTGTTTAACCTTGCATAAACACACATACATATAAATATAACTTCTTGTTATGGTTGCAATATATTCAACATTTTAAAATACTTTCATATAACTGCAGAGGCGTAAATACTATTAATAAATAGGTACTAAATGCAGAATATATACTAAACGATTTTTATCTGAAAAAAACTTTTTCATTTTATATTTATAAGTAGGACAATAATGGCAATTTATGTTTTATTGTTAATTCCTATTGTAAATTAAGAATTATTACTATTTAATAGAAAATGCTGCCTGTTTTCCTATCTAATCGGTCAAGAGAATTTTTTCTTGTGTATTTATTTAAATAAACACAGCACATGACACACCAGCCAGATAACATAATTTATTGGTTTTGACATTTTCTTTTTCTATTCTAAGGGTTTGCAATAGAAATACATAATGTTATGTAGATAAATGTTTTCTTTTCTACTGTGTATTGCATCTAATAGACGTTTGTAAACATTTAAAAGTCCTTGATAGTTTCATTATTATCTATTGCTGTAAATGATGCATTTGTTGAATTGAACATAAAAAAAGCGTTAAATGTAAATATTATTATTAACAAATTATAGTTAGATAAGTGTTAAAATATTATCAATCATATTTATAGAGAATTGCGTTAAATTGATTATTTATTATTTATATAAATCAACTAATTTTACAAAAAAAATATATTATAACAGTAGACAGTATTACTTACAGATACTCATTTGTACTCCTATAATTTATTATAAATAATCATCTTAAAATAAATATATAACAGAAAGGTCAAAACAACTTCTTATCATACACTTTGTGATAAACAATCATAACATTTCACAAGTTGTTAAAAGCAAGAGATAGGTATAAATATACATAATATGCATATGTGTATGTATAATATGCATAGTGTAACTAATATTAATTTATAAATCGTTTATTTTTTATTTATCAGCCTGTATAATTGTATTGTTAACATTTGACCTGATTTGTTATAATTAATCATAAATTTTTTCATTGTTTGTTGTCCAATAGTTATACGAGGTAACGAATTGCCTCTATTATTAATACCGTATAAAATGTGTTCCCTATCTAATTTGTATATAAAACACACTTTAAACTTTTTAAATCATATCCATAAAATATATTTTGAATGCTATTTTTTATTGTTTATATGTTATCTGATGGGTGTCGTCTGGCTTCTGTATTTCGTGATGTGTATGTTGTTCCAGCTTAAAATTCAAACACATAAACTATTCTATGTGGAAAATACATTATAGAAGGAATATTGTGTTGTTGCTTCTGCTGTTGTTATTGTAGTACCTGCTAGTAGTACCTCTACAGGTACAGTATAGTAGTTTTAGATGTATGTATATAAATATGTGTAGAAATGCTCGGGCGCCACACTGTTCAAATTATCTATAGAAATCGTCATCATAAAATTACCCCACGACTTCTAACAACTAGTTATAAATGTATTTTAAAATGTCCACGATATTAAAAAACCGTGTCACAAATAAATTTATCCTATTGTATTGGCATAAAAATGTTATGATGAATTTCTCAAGTTAAGAAATGGAGAATTGCAATACTCCAGTAGGTAGGTATAAATTTTACTAGTTAATAGAAGAAACACAGGTAGTGTTTTTCTAAAAAAAATAATCATACGAAAACCACTCCTACATAATGTTTAGATTGTGTCATAACAACACCTGCATTCATAAGTTTGCAACGTCATTTATTATCTTGCGGAAAAAAAGTATTGGCGCATTGCATGTAATTATCATTGTATAGTGTGCAACATATTACATTATATTATACAGAGTGTCCAAGGCCAGCATCAGCAAGGCAAAATACGCGAAAATTATTATACTAAATGTATACACAAAACGACAACTCCCATATTCCTACGATTACGTAAAGACGTTTTGTTTATTCTTTTTTTAATGACCGATCTACGAAAAGTTTACAAAAAAACTATATGCAAAGCAAGAGCTGTTATAACAACAGATGTTTTATTAAGTAAATTTATTATTATTTTGTTAGAAATTGTACTAAATGTGTAACACGAGCTCTATTTAAACAAAATGTATGTATGTAGCAAACATGTGTTGTCCAGAAACCGTCTTAAAATAATTAGTTTATGTTATTTGCACTGTTTAGAAGTTACGACTTTGACTTAAAAGAAATTAGGATATTACAGGGGTTGATTCTGTGTATATATGTATATACCTTCCATTCACAGAGGCATATACTTTCTACAAGGAATACAACAAAAGCTACCTGCTTTGAGCTTTGACTATTTACACAACAAAAGGTCCTATGTTTAGCTTATCAAGTGCCAAAAATGACAATATGACCCAAAACATGAATTACAATTCGTATGTAGGTATATTTTTAGAATTGTGTAATTGGTGCATTAGCATTACTAGTTTATATATAAATATAATATATATAAGTTAATGATAGTGACCAAAAAAGACAACAGTAAATATATACAGATTTCCATTGGACCATATTAGTTGTGAACGCGTAGATGTTGCAGTCAATACGAATCATCTTTTGGTTATATGAGACTACTCTTCAACATGCACGAAATAGGTATATATACCTACATTAAAAAATCGAAAGAAAAAGTTCAGAAATAAAAAGCACATCAGCTGGAAATGATAACCGGTTTTGTTGTGTTGCTTTCCTTTACTTTTTTTTTGTTTTGATCTCTCTTCAGGTATAGTAGTATACTACTTGGCTACTACGTAGTAGATTTGATGATGAGTTGCCCCAGGTATAAGTCAAAAGAAACTACATCTTGTATAACAGGTCAACATAGGTAATATACGGTGTTATTAAAACAGAATCGAGCATTATAATATAGTATTAGTATTAGAAACGTCATAAACATCAATTAACTGAACCAGCAGAAAGTTGAAAAAAAAACAAGCCTCAACACTGGCAGGGAGTACTTTCCTGATTCCGTTATGCGTTTATAAAATTACAACTAAAAAAAGGCAACTAAAACTAGATGTCAACGTAAAGTGCTCGGTTTGCCTTCTTTCTGTTAGTTAAGTGACATTTAACCTGTGAATTAACTGCTGCTACGGCTGCCCTCGATATACTGTTTAGCTCTTTATTTTTTACTCTCCTCTGTTTATATTTGTAAATTGATGTTCTGTTTATTGTACATGTTACACGTTTCTCCTTTCCTGACTTAGTTTTGTATGTGAGTAAAATTGTGGATTAAAACCTGTAGACTAGCTGGTGTGTTTTATGTATACACACGTTTAAGCATCAGGTGGGCGGACTAGTGTGGATCAGGTAATGGACTAAATATACAGATGCAGTATATGAGAGCTTCGTAGGGGTGCAAGTGAGCGACCTCCTCGCATTTCAGTGTATACCGACAACAACTTTAATAGCGATATTAGAGAACGTAACAAATTGATAATAATTTATTGTTTGTAATAATGATATGGATTTAAGGAGGGACAGGGAGCCGTTAGTTCTGTTAGTGTTAATCATACAAAGGTAAAGCGTATTTCAGGAAGAGGAGAAACAGTTACTTTTCACCATTTTGTATAATACATCTGCAAAGTGCAGAATGAACCGCCCCAGAGTAATTATCTACTGATTAGGCCCTCAAGCAGCTAACTACGTTCCATCACCATAAAACTTTAAAAGCAAAACTTTAATAAAAGTCCTTTTTTTTAATTTTTCTAATAGAACGTATGTACAAGGATTATGCATATGAGAAATAATTTACAGTGTATGTAGGAAGATATTGTGAAAATGCATAAAAAAGATTCTAGATCAGTATTCAGTAGCGGAACAAGAAAAAGAAGCTCTTACGTTGGTGTGGGACGGGGGTGCCAGAGGTGAGGTTTTGATTCTTCTACTATAGAACGTCGCGAGCCGAGCGCGCGCTGCGGCCAAGGCTAGTGTTGCACTTGGCGGCCTTGAACGATCACGCGTACAAACCCCACTTGCACTTTCCTGCAACAAGTCAGTAGTAGTAGGTAGAGGAATAAATAGATAAAAAACTACAGAGAGAAATAAAGATGGAGAGGGTCAAATCTGGCCTCGGGGACTCTTTCGTAGAACATATAAACTGCGTATCTTCCCAGTTCCACTATTAAACCATCTGCAGAGGTTCGACAAGTGGTCTGTCTGTCTCTTCTGATCGTGGTCCCTTTTGAGCACAAAAAATTAAACCGCAACTCTTGTTCTTCTCTTCGATGACGACTATTCCGCTGATCTCGCTTTGGTACGACGCAGCAGACATCAAGTAGGCGGAGACAGTAAGAGTTGTTGACCTCAGGTCATCTCAAACCACGCTGTTTAACTCTCTACATGGTCTTTATGATTTAGTTTTACTTTTATCATATTATGTATTAACATTTATCTTTTCATCGTTTAATAATTAACAAACAAACATTGCCTTTATATTATATTTGTAATAGGGAAAAAGATTTTATGTTATTACGCTGAATTTGATGGTGCTTCAACATGGTACGTGTAAAGAATACCTACTATATCTCAGATAGAATAAGATATAGCTATTAAAGAATTAACGGGTACAAAGGAGAGGTATAACACGTAATACAGTAGATTGTCCTGAAATAGGCATATACAATCTGTATTCAAAGCCGTTTATTATTTAGTATTAGGGGCGCATTGTGCAGAACACACCATATTTAAATTAAGAATAACTGTTTATTATTGTATGAAACAAAAACATGTGGAAAAAGTGCAGCATTACCCCAAAAACGAACAGCTCGATACAAGTTGACTCCTTGTTAGTTCCTGTTCATGTTGGAGCCCTTGACAGGTTCAAACTGGTTGCATTCAGTCCTCAAAATTGCTTTAAAAATTATTTACGCACTCTACTGACTTTTTCGTGTATCATTTTTACCATTATATAGATATGGACATGCTTAAATCGATATTATATAATTGGAAAACTACCAGGTGTAGTTGATACGTGCCCCGTAATTTTCCAGTGTTGGCACTCGATATAATTTTTATTTCGAATAGGAAGCTTGGATGCATCAGCATTATACTCTCTTTCTCTATCAAATGACTTCAAGAGATGTAATAAAAGATAGAAAATAAAATCAATTTATTTAATTGAACTTCATTTACTATTACAAAATATTGAAAAACATACTGATACAGATGTTTAATACAATTTTAATAAGAATATGTGTACGAACTCGTGTCATAGCCTAGTGTCCGCATTTGTTCGTCTATCCAATTTCTAAATAATGGCACATTTACGTAAACGCCTGGTGTGTCAGATTTGCCGCATTCTATGCCCCAGGCGACAATTCCAGTATGATAGTACTGGTTGTCGGTACCAGGAATCGGACAAACTAAAGGACTACCACCATCTCCCTTGCAGGTGTCCTTTCC
The DNA here is from genome assembly GCA_963930825.1 of Silvanus unidentatus. Taxonomy (NCBI): domain Eukaryota; kingdom Metazoa; phylum Arthropoda; class Insecta; order Coleoptera; family Silvanidae; genus Silvanus; species Silvanus unidentatus. The sequence goes on from OZ005763.1 coordinate 1,693,307, forward strand.
GGCTTCTCCACCAGCACAGATGAAGCTGCTGTGCAAGTCGAAGTGCTTCCCCAACCGAGTTTTACGCAGTTTGCGTTGGCATGTTCCATGTGGTACAATCGGCAGTTCAATTTTCTTCAAAATCACCTGATATTTTCCTTCTTTTCCGAAGACATCTTTTCCCCAACCACTTGCAACACATTTCGTCTCATGTGGAATAGTTCCAGCTGGTGGTAAACAGATAGTATTTACATTCTCAGCCAAATGGACTGGACTAGTAAGGAAAAGAATGGCAATATCGTTAAACAGTGCTCCAGCGTAATATTCTGGATGGATGACGATTTGTTGAACTTCTCTATCTTGATGCGGGTAAAGTTCTTTTGCCGTTTGGGTATCCCATTCTCCTGCCCGAATCTTATATCTGTCGAATTTGTCACTGACACAATGTGCAGCCGTTATGACGGCGCTGGGATGAATCAAAGCACCTCCACATTGGTACACACTCAAAGCTTCTGGATTTCCTTCAATGGTCTCTTCACGTAGCAAAGCCACCATCCATGGAAACTCACCGAATTGAGATTCATTTTCTTTGTCACCTGTAATTCGGAAGCCTATCCCATCTGGATTTCGGTAACCACAACCTAAAGGCGTTAATGGAGGTGTTTGCGTTGCAGGCTCAGAATGGAGGTTTTGAGCTTCACAACAAACTTCCAAATAACTGTCGCAATCGCGTAATCTAAAAGCAAAAATGAGTAGTTTCTTTAGGGATATTCAAATATTATTACCTTATATCTATAATATTTTCACCGTTGGTATTAAGGGTGTCATTATTGCAAAGATAATATGGAACACAGGTGCAGTCATCGTCCAAATTACTAGGAATTCCAGAGTTAGGTTGTAAATTGGGCGTTGTTGTGTTATCTAATGGCCGTTGAAAAATGTCTTCTATTAAGCTATCCAAGTCTTTACAGGCTCCGAAAACGCCACAAAACACAAGTATACTAGGCAATATATAATTAAGCAACATTTTTATCTTAAAATCTGCTTTATTGTTTCTTATCCGTGTACTTCGCACCACCACAGAAACTTAAAAAAAAGCTTTTTGACAGAGATCACGCCGGGGTCACCACTTTGTGTTAGAAACACTAGCTAAGATACACAGTATGTATATGGAAATTACAAACAACTATTTAATTTATTAATACACTCTAACAATAACTTTGTACTAAATGTACTATCACTGCACAATCTGCTACTTCTAATGGTAATGTCGACACTAATTGGTTTCTTCCCTCTCCTTTAACTTACAATTATATCTTATCTATGTAGGTTTGGAAATCCCAATTGTAAGGTTGATAGAAGGGGTAGTTTCCTGGAATTACCTGAACAAAAGCTAAAAATGTGGACAAACACAGACTGTGACTAATAACATATTAATTACATTTCGAAGTAACAATTTATTTAGGACATATATAAAGTTATTGGTTTATATATTTAAATTATAAACTCAGCATATCGATAGTCTAACCTGCATATATTCAGTACTGCATCAGCATATTTCATAACAGGTATTGAATAAAAAGTTAATAAAACAATCAGTTTTATTCAAATGTGTTCCTTGAATCTGGGCGCATTACTATAATGACCAGGGATTATTTAGAAGCCAAATTTATTTAAATACAGGTTTAGTAATTCCGGATGGAAATTTAATAGCTATTTATTACAATTACAGTGTTTCGAATTTCCAAATTAACGAATTCTTTTTCTTTAATCATTTCCAAACGCTTTACGATTGTCAATGTGGCAACGATCACCAGTACAATTACACCAAGTAAGAACGACTATATAGTTGTCTCTTTGGAACTTTTTCCTGTATAATTTCACTGTAATTATGGAATATTACAAAAGAAGAAACGTATTATAAATATGTATACAATAATATTATGGTTTATGTTTATATGTGTGTATGGTATAAGCGAAGGAGTGAAACCAGTTACACACAGTGTAGGAGGACATATTTCATAAGGGTCATTTGGGTCGTAGTTAGATTACAATCTGAAGATGGGCCACGCGCTGGCACAGGTGGCCATCCGGTTAGCTAAAGTCACAGAACGAGTTCACTTGTACTCTCTTTACCAAAACAAAACACCAACAGGTTACAGTTATAATTTTATTTGTATCATTTTTATGCAAAACTCTCCAAATTGACAACATTCTTAGAAAAATCTTTTCCTTCACTTCCCTATACATACAAGATAAATTTAGACAAAATATAAGTGGATATTATTTTAACATAAGCAACAAAAGCAAACCAGTTAATGTATAAAATTGTGGCCTTTTTAACTTGTTGGTGAGGTGGATTGAAGAGAGATGCGGGGCGGATAATACTGGCTACCGTGCAGTGTGAGGGACACCTGGCTGCGTTGACCTGTGGACTTCCCTTAATTACAATTATTAACTAGTAGCGTGTTTTCTTATTTCGCAGTCGACTTATACAACACAGAAAATTGACTAAAAACATTAATCTTGGTCATTTAGTACCGTCAGAAAAATTTACATGTTCAAAAAAAATTGTTATTACTACTAGAGTAATGGTCGATTATTAACTGTTAAGTAATATTATTGTAATGTTTTTTTTGTCATTGTGCCTATGTTTTAGGAAAATGCAGGTGTTTACACGATTTTAATTTTAAAAGCTTGCTTTCAGTCTAGCAATTTTGTACTATTAATAATAAATCATCACACAAATCACAATTGTAAGCAGATAATGAAGCTTTATTCAAATTTGTCGACAGACACCACCACCAAGCTTATATGAGTATGTGTAACATAAAAACCATATATACAATTGAGCGTTTTTTTTTCATAATAGCACCGAACGATTTTCAAGTGAACCCCAATACAACTACCTACCCCTATCCTATATACGCACTCATATGAAATCGCAACAATCATTCTATCATACAATGAAGATAAAAAAACGTGTTAAAAAATACTACGTATCATGACACTGCATCATTGTTATTTAGGGTTATATCACCTGTTACTTTTGAAAAGTTTTTCGTTACTCATCTCTATCCGTTATATAATAGGTTAAAGAATAAAACATTTTGGGGAAGCCATCACCATTCTATATATGCGCTTAGAAGCTAGATATCTCCACTTAAGTGACTGTTGACATTATCTATTTATTGCACAGTGAATCGTAATCTTGTTTGCAACTTTTGTAATTCTATATAATGAGGTAATCGTCGCTAACTAACGCAATTAGTTTATACACTGTTTTATTTATTAGTAATTTTTCTGCATTTATTTTGTAATGTGTTGATTGCCTTACGCACAAACGTAATTGAGTGGAATTAAATTCGAAGCGAGTATAGCTAAACATTCTTTTTTTTCCAACTTTCATCCAACAAGCAACAGAAGCAGCAACAATCGAACAAGTGTGCAGTTATAATAGTTGTAATTTTCTAGTGACAATTTATAAAGGATAAATGAAATTGTTTGCGTAAGAGTTTAAATAAAAGAGTTAGAGGGATAGGAGTTGAACCTCCAAACGGTAGGCGCCAGATCGCCGAGTTGCCTCCGGCAAGCATCTTGTTTTATTTACTAGAACTTGCGGCCGATGAACATTAAACTCATGGAATTAAGTATTGTTCGATAATTCCCAGTTTCTTGTCTTTGCTTCCTCAATGCTTAACATTTTTATTACACTTGATTTGTATTTATATAAAGGCAGTGACGGAGTGGAGGAAAAACAACAAACACAAAATTGAAAACGTAAAATATCCGGAATATTTTGTTGTCATTATAATACAATTTTATTTAATTTCGTTATTAATTATACGTGTAAGCCTGCCTTGCATTACATATACAATGATGATAAATTACGCAATATTTATAATAATTATAATAAAGGAAACCTACATGTAGTATAACCAATCAGGCTTTTTACTCTTCTCTTTTTTTCTATGTACTATATCTTAGTATTATACATCATAGATGTGCGAATGTAACGTAATTGTTGTAATATGTTTTCGTTTCATGTTCATACATATAACAGCAAATGTAATAACATAGTTACGATCTAAATGAGATGATTGGTATATTCGCATATAAAGCGTGGCACACGCAAATTCTAGTTGTTAAACGTGGCTTCTTGTGTTTTCTTCCTATTCCTTCCTAGAAAGTGTAGTAAGAATGTACGTTTGTTGTGTGTGTGTCTATTATTTTTACTTCTTGCACTTTTCTCTCGTTTGCCACGACTTAAAAAGCCTTTAGGCGAGCCATTATCAATTGCACTTGTTTAACTAACCGCGTTATTTGTCTGTGTTTTTTATTTTCATTTGGTTAAATACAAACTAAATGGTAGTTGCTTATTGTTAAATCCAAAAAAAAGATAAAAAAATTAATGAAAAAGTGCACTTGTAATACATTATCCATTTTTATTAGCATGTTGTGTATTAATGTATTTGTAAATAAGCAAATAATTCAACAAACACACTGAACCTAGCTTAATAAAATTTGATTTATTCAAACCTGTCATCCAACACTAGCTACCGTTTGTTGTAATTGACTTCTTTATGGCTATTTAGAATTTTAAATATATTTATATATTTTTTGTGAATTGTTAGACGCGTGTAACTTCTTTACTTTACATAATTCATGCTAAATGAAATCTGTATAGAAGAATTAAATAAATTTTTTTCAAAGGGGAGTATTTGCATATGTGCATACACATAAATATTGAATATGTTACACTATTACACTTATAGAAAATTCACTATTATAAATATATATATGTGCATATGTATGTGTGCATTTCTATCACATTGTGAATTTAATACTATATAAATAAGTAATAAATTGTATGTAATAAAATTGACTTTACTAGATGTAGGTATTGAACCGGAGAAAGAATATAAATTACGTTATTACAACATTTAATATATACATAATATAATAATAGCAATAGATTGGTTATTTACATTCTTTGATGCATGTTTATTAGTTCATAATAAGTATAATAAAATTTGAATATTATTAGTTTTTAAATCTGTTCATTAATTTAGCATATCGTAGGTACCTACTGCATAAACACTTTATATATTAAACATGTTAACGAACTGTATAATTATTTGTTAAAAACAGACTCTACCAACCTCCTCATAATAATTTTAAATTCGTTTTTAAATACTGAACGTTATTACCATTATTTGAACTTTGTATATGGCATGTATGACACCCATATCCATCACACACTTCTCAGAAACCTGACTATTTTTTAAAAAACTGCAACAAAAGCATTTTTTTCTGGTCTCTGGTGGACTTTATAATTTGTTGAATTTAATTTGATTACCTACAAAGATTTGCAAATTTTATTTTAAATTATATCAAATTTTGGGATCTTAATATAAAAGAAAATTAAAAGTCACCGCTTTACTTTTTCAAGGGATTAAAAATATTACGGTAGGTTCAAATGAGTCTCGGTTTGTAGGTAGGAACACATTGTGTCTAGTTATATTTCTTTAAATGCGAACGAAAATTATAAAGGTAATCAAGAAGTCTTTGTTTCACACCATCTACACTGTACAATATGACATTACATTCATTAATTATAAATTTTTTACCTGAAAACTTTTGAACTGAATATAAGTACCTATTTTATGCTGGTGCATTAAATTCAGACAACACACACAAAATAAACACGCAATTCTACGAAAGTGAGTGTATAAACTGATTATTATATCTGAAAAGAAATATTGCAAATAAAACGCTTTGATTACATATTGTATCAATGAACAAAGAAAAAAATTCTATATCATTACAAAAAACATATAGAACACAAAACACACGAATATTTAGTCGAGCAATTTCTCTTGTTTTGTCAACAATTTTTGTTCAAGTTCGATGACAATAGGTCTGATAAATTTTTAATTCGACAATCTTTTATCCTTTGTCACTATATAATATACCCAAACACAAAGTTATAATAGTATAATCTAATAACATGTTCAGGTAAAAATCAAATTTCAGGTGTGTTCATTATGTAAGCATGTTTGTAAGTTTTTGGGGGGTGACTTTGAAGTGGTTTATGGGGGCGGTTATGGCTTAGGAAAGGCATAATATGATTTACTTTATTGTGCAAATGTATGGGTGGTGGTTGTAAGTGGTACGGGCTAGTCTCTAGGGGTCAGTCCACCTCACATCTGTCAATAGGTAATGTCACTACACGGTAATTACTCATTTGGTGAATGACAACATGACATATTACATTCACTACTGCACGGATAACTTGTACACCATTTCGCTAGATAAATAAAATTAATAGCACAACCCTATCAATATAACATTCAATTATTCCCAGTTTAATATACCTGTATGATATGTATATAATTAATTATAAATTTATACAAAGTATGCAGTGGAAAAAGTCATTACTTTTATAGAGAAGCTTTATCAGGATGTGGAATCGTGGCTGTGCTAGACTTGAAAATATAAAATGCTCTTACAATCAATTTAACGAAATGTTTAAAAGAGAGTGAAAACGAGTCCGTAACATCTCAAGCAAAAGATCAAATAAACCGGTAGGATTTTTTTTATATTCCATTGTAAATGCTAGTGACAGTTCTATCACATTTCAAATTTAAATCAGGACCATAAAGTTTCGACGGTCGTTTGAAATTTCTCATTTGCTTGTCGGAAAATTAAAGTCGAGAAATAAAAAGCCATTCGACGGTACGAGTATACATACTCCTACTATATTACATTGTTATTTAAGAGCATTTAAAACTTTAGTTGTGTGCAATTTGAATATGAATATCCTAATTGTAAATATGACAAAGTGCTTCTTGTTTAATCATGTTTTGTTAATGTGTTATTTGACATTAATAATAAAAAGATAATGTCGTATTGTTGTTTAAGTGTTTGGGGATTATTTTATTCGAAAATTCATTGTAGATTGACCAATGTTGGTACCGTTAACACCTCGAATTTTGCCTTGTTTATAGTGTGATAAAACTTTTTTCATGTCTCATTACATCCTAACAATGGCTCTTTATGAAGAAATTTCATCTAGGCCTTGTTTAACTATTTTCATCTGGCTTTTACTTCTTTATATCCAATTCTCTCCTGTGTTCTTGTACGAATTTAGAATCCTGTCAATGGAAATTCTTATATCCACCCCTAGTTTAAATTAAAGGCGTTTTTGTTCTTTTTTTCCTTATCCGCGAAAGAGGGTTCTTTTACTAGCGACAAAATTAAATCGGTTAAATACCCTGTTTTTTTATTGATGCGCCTATCTAGCATCCATAATGGCCTGTCGTTTTACTGGGTTAATTTTACAAATTTATTACGACATAAAATCTTATAGACGTTACCATAAAAAAAATAAATTATCCTAAAAGCAAACTATACATTATATAAATCAGGGCGTAAATAATATGATATAAGAAATTACATGAAAAAGAATTATTAAATGGATTTAAGATAAGAAACTGAAATTGTCATTAAAAATAATCTCTCTCATTTCATATTGTTATTGTTGCCGTCGCTTCAAGTTTATTACAGTTTACTCAAAGATTATCTGAGGTGTAAGTGTACTTATTTTTGGTATTTAAAATGCTACCTACCTACTTATTACGCGCCAACATATGTAAATAAATGTGTACAAAAGCAAAACGGAAATAAGAGCTTTCAAGTAATACATCAAAACTGCCTTTTCCTATCGTCTTCGCCATAAATTGGGTATAAACATATAAAAATAAACGTTTAAAAATTTTTCAAAGTAGGGGTTCTTAGATGTAATAAATTTTTTAAAATTACTCTCGTACAAATAAAACGCTCCGTTCTATAAAATGGAATATGTGTTTAAGTACCCACTTAGAGTACTAAACAAAAGCAAGTAGAATTAAGGGGGATGGTTGGAAATTGCGTGGATTTTTTGTTGATTTAAACAACGTGAGGTGACAAATATGCGCTTAATTTCATTTCATCGGATAAATTATTACAAATTCAACATATGCTCCTGGATCATATTACGGTATAATTTAATGCAATTTTCCTACAATTACTAGTATTACCCCCAAGTTGCACTTTGCGACATATGGAAACTTTAATTGCATATTTTAATTTTATTTCAAATGCAATTTTATACTAAGTAGGGATCGAAATTCGTTTAATTATGGAAAGTGATGTATCTGGTAAACATCAAAATATTCATGTAAATTAATGAGGATAAATAACATAATAGTATCATCTTTAAAACCTATAGAGTAAGATAGTTAGTAGCTTCTTAAAAAGTATGTAATTTTATGTACACAAATGGATTATTCACTTAACTGAACGCTATCTGAATTACAGCAATCGTAAAACAAAACCTAAGTGACCATATGCCCTTTTAATATGTTCATATTAAATTTAATCAGAAAAATCCTCGCTACGGTTTGTAGACACACGTGCGTATGTGGAACATCCACACAACACCCCCAAACTATTTAAATGATCTGTACAACATCATTTGCATTTTGCGTGTGTTCATTTCACATATGTTTCTTTAAAATTGTAGATGAATTTCATTATTTAGTTTGTTTTAAATACATTTTTCGGGAGAATTGGACAGGGAAAATGTATAATACTGTAAATCAAATTCATCTTAAATTGTGGATAAGCGAAAATATGTTGAAACTCTCAAATTGAAATTGATTTTATGTTAATCCACCATATGATAGATGTTTTTTGACACAGGTGTGTTTGATAATAATAAGGTGCTTATAAAACAAGCGTGCTTATTTATATGTGAATAAAATTAGGCCCTAATGGTCCTATTCGTCACATAATATTGCTTATAATTTCCGGAAGACCACATGTTCAGATTTTTTTGAATTTCAATTAACATAACACAAAAGTTATATGTAATAAGCAATAAAGGTTTTGTTTTATTTTGATGTAATACCAACACCATCACTATACCATAATAAATATATAAATAGATTTTATATTTAGTAAAATATGTCATAAATGAGTCATTTTCTCCCCTTTTTCTTAGCATTACACTTGATCCGACGAAAGTGTTTCGTCTAAAATTTTTATGATGGACATGTCAGTTTGCAGTCAATTTTATTCTGGATAACGTTATATATCCAAAAATAGAGTAATAGACGAAATTATATGGGGAGGAAAATAACACAAACCATAAAATCCACCTGTTTCTGGCATAAATCTGTTTGTGTTTAAAAGAAATTAACTTTTGTTCTTTTTTATATTCACAATGTAATAGGTATTGAATAATATTTTGTGAAGGGTACCTATGTGGCACGATTTTTCCGAATCGATGTGCTTTCGAGATGATTGGCGGGATGAAAGGGTGAAGAGGTGAGTTGTCGCGACAATATACACATACACCTGTGGGTAATGATCCGTGGGTTATGTGTGGGGACCCCCGATGTGCCTTTGAAACGCATCCGAAATACATGTGCACCCTTTCAAGTTAAACAGCTAGTAATGCTATTATTATACTATGTTAGTCTACTATTATACGTCATTGTCAGGGATTTTCAACACCCGGACAACCAGGTACACATCGCTTTGTCTAAAATTAGCGGATTTCGCTGTGATTGGGGTAAAAAATCTATTAGACTATATAAACCAAATATACATTATAATTATATTTGATACGGTTACCGCATATCAATGGGAACTAATATAATAGTGGTACAGTTTTTTTCTATAATTCCTACAAATACCAAACTCTTCCTACCCTTATATTAAGCACTTAATTTTACATTATCATCAAATAGTTCACTACATCCCTGCATATATGGATTTATTTATTCATAATATTATAATAATGATTCTAACAGGTTCCCACAGATTTTTAATGATACCTTTACAATCCCTAGATTAATAAGTTGGGGTCATAGCATCCCGTCGTTACAAAACTGAATAGTGCATGTGTATATGCAGACAGTTAAAAGGAACAAAAAAACATTTGCTCACCTTTTGATCGTGAGTCACAGACTCTGCTTCTGTTACTGTTTAGGGTAAGACAGTTTTTCATTTATTATGATGGTACCAGCAACTTTCTAATAAGTGTATTGTTACATTTATTACAGCAGGTATTTTCGGGATTTTCTTATGATAACGGGGGTGGCTTACCCTATCCATTATTAGTTCCAATCACCTGTTTCTGATAACTATACTCACTTAGAATCATATTATACAGCGGTTTTTTTATTTTTCTAATAAATTGTTTAGTAAGAGTACAATGTTCTCCATCATCGTCCAACATGTCTCTAACTCTTCACATCGTTCTTTTTATTTTTTCTAGTCTTCTTTGTAATTTATTATAATACGTGCACATACACACATTATAATACACCCATGATGCAAATTATCCTTGTCAATCAGAGTCTATTGTATTATATAAAGTGCGTTGTTGATTTTTTTACATCGTATTACATTTATTTTGTACGTATTGTTCGGAACAAAGTATCTGACTTCTTTGATATATGCCTGTAACCGCATCTATTATTTTAACCTGTGCCCTAAATAAAGTTTTATTTTAGCAGAAAAAAAGGACATGCAATTTACATATTTTATTCAATAGCAGTTGCAAGAGAGAACCTGATTTGAACCTGTACAAAGGGATGAAACACCTGAGAGTTGAAGAATTTTTACCTGTCACCCTTTGGAGCGAGCTTTTTTGCTGAAAATCCTACAATGAGTCATAAGTACATGCGTAACTGTGTTTGCGAAAAAAGTAAACAATATACAACGGATGAGTAAAAAAAATATTTATGGGGTGTGCAAGAATATGTGCAGATAGATTGAAAAAAAAGTAAGTCATTAGTCGAGAAAAATACAATTCATGGTATAATAATACAAAATCCTGAGCAAATGTAGAAAATATGTTGTGTGTGAAAGATGCAAAGTCATTTTATTGATGAACGATTCCGTTGGAGTATTGTGACTTTGAGCTAATTGGATTCGAGCACTTTGCCAAAGTCCCTAGAAAATGAATTAATCGAAGTTGCGATGCGAAACAGGACAGACAGATTATAGGGGGCTCAAATATCAAAATTGCCGCAAAATATCATTAATTAACCTACCCCTTGACCCCCTAAAAGCAGAAACATGAAAATGTATTAAAACAATTTCACTTGTTGTGGGCAATTTGTCATGTGAATTAGAATTTTTTGGGAAGATAAAAATGAATATAGCATGCACATTGAAAAAATGATGTAGGTACTTTAAAAAGTAATTAATATCCCTCTCGTGTTTTGACATTTATAATAAATGTGAAAATGTTAATTGTAAAACAGTTTTAAGTGCATTTTAAGTAAAACCACTTGGTTTGTTCGGTTCCGTCTATACAAAATGACATTTACACTTAACCCTTTATTCAGATTCTAGATAAATTTAGGGGTTTTACATGAATACATATGAGAGGCGGGTTACTAAAATGTCATATAATGCCCTAGCACTCATTAATCAAGGGATGATGTGAAGCATTATCTCGATAGTTGATGCTGTTCTGTTAATACTAAAACTTGTTCAATTCTGACTGCATCAAATCTATTCATCAGCATTTACAATTTCAAACAATAAAATACCATTATAATACATTTATTACATTATAATTAATTTCATGACAATATACTCGCATTATGTAAGTACATATTCAAAGATAAATCTATTCATTTTTATTATTCCATCTAGCATTAATTGTCTAAAAGGAAGGTTAAAGTTATAGCAAGTAAAAATGTTAATTTGCTCTGAAAACTCTTTAAAGTGCTGTTGTATACATTCGAGACATGGTATTAAAAATGTTCAGACAATATGTCAGGAGGATTCATATATAAGATGATTAAAAAAACTATATAATAATACATAAGCGTGAGCCAAGAGAGTTTTAAAATACAGTAGGTTGAAAAGAATGAGAGATATCTTGAATAAATGAATTGAATGGCCTGACCAAGAACCAGATCCTTGGGTAATACAAGTAGCACGTATGAAATGAGTTCTTTAAAAACAGTGGGCGATCTTAGCTTTTAATAACCACCTTTCCATGCATAAGATCGCCTACCGGTCCTACGTTCGTAATTCGTAAATAACTATATGTCATCAAGAACAACTCTTCGATATATCGTTCCATACGTTTAAAGCTTCTTTTTTCATCTTCTAATCTTTACATCTGTTTTAAGTGTAATTATTTTTCCTCCCCGCCATCCCGTCCTTATTGCCCATTGTATAATGATTGAATAATTTTTCTGAATATAATCGAAAAATATTGTTTGTTATTTTTTTTTATTATCAATACGGAAGTATGTGCGTATAGTAAGTTGATTACAAGAATAATGAAGATCTTGTATTTAATGCCTTAGGCAGAAACGTTGCTGTGTGCTAAGCCCAGTAGCATCAATCTAATAGCCAAGACAGATTTTGTTGTTGTACAGTCTGTATGAAAAGTTGTTTTGTCTTATAACGCTTACATGTATATAATATGTATATGTATAATAAATAAATATATACGTGCATGATTTATTTCCAATTGTATTGTGGATGTATGAAACATATGAACTTGTCTGAAAGACAGGTCTGGAAGTTGTTGCTTTTTTTTCTTTTTCTTATTCCCCATTACACTCTTTACTTAAATTTATCTCTTTCTATCGGTTGCGAATGCACGTAAAAGTATGAAATAATAGCAGATATAAAAAGACTTTATATGACTACAATTATGAAACGAATCAAGGTAAATGTAATAATATTAAAGAATAATCTCAACTTTTTAATGTTCCTATGCATTCCTACATATATATTCCCATTCCCACATACACATTTCAAATTAAAACGTTTAATGTGAAATCAGTAGTTACACGTATAGGTGTATATGTATATATACGTTCAATAAAAGAACGCAAATGCCAATAATATTCACCACGAAATTAAGAAAAAAAACTAATGAGGAAATGTACAAACTCATAAAATCTATTTACAACTCAAATTTCCAATAACACACATGTAGGTGTTGTTTCTTGTGAAATAATTTTTTTCAATTATAAAATAAAATTGCCTATTGGCTTCTAGTTTTGTAAAACAATAAACAATACTATTTAACGACTTTATAATAAATAATTTTCTACTTTCCTTTACAATATCACCTCAGCAAGAAAATTTAATATGTAAGTAGGTACGCCTAATAAAGTTGTATTTAGTTTAATTAAATTATTACAACAGGTCGTAAAACTATAGAAATCAGTACAAATAAAATAGAATTATGAACAGTGGATTTTATTATACATCACGATGTGTTAATTTCACAATGATTTTGACTTATATATTGTGATACTTCTATTCAAAATCAGAATAGAAATTAATGCAAGCACACGCTGTATTATATCTTAAATAAAGTACTGAAGTATGAATAGTTAATGAAACGATGGAGAATTTTTTGTCGTTTCCCTTATTTTGAGTAGGACGTGAGTTCGATTGTGTACCGGTCATTAAAGTAATGATTGTGTGCTAAACAACTTACTTATTACTTACAGAACAATACCCCTAAATCTCGTATACGTATAAACATATATGCTAGCGTGGAAATTGATTTTCAATTTCTCTCAACTGCGACCACCAAGACTTTACTTGACAATGTTCAAGGCGCCTGTCGGTGATATTAACATAATATTAATTCGATTTGGGTACCTACTGGGCACCGGAAATGGTTGTACGTTTACCACAATATATATATAATTTTAATTATAAATAAACTCTTTCAGTTAACACCTACGCAATATATATAATTTTCATTTTATTTTTCTCTATTTTAATTGTTCTGTCTGTCACACACATTTGTAGTGCTGACACCAAAGTCGAACAACTAATACGAACTAGTTGTAGGTATAAAGGAAACGGGTGTAAAACAATTTACATGTAATTAAATACGTAATTTGTCTACATATGTCAATTTCATTAGTATTATTGTTTTGATTATGTTTACATTAATTTGATTTAATTAAATTAATTCCAGGTATTATCTTGTAAATTACTTCCGAATCTAAATAAGCTTCTGCTGTACACATGTATGTACATATATTTACAGTAAACTAGTAAATTTAATTAAACTCGTAGTTTATTATTTATTTTATTAATTATTTTTTGTTGCAAATTTTGCATATATGTACCTATATATAATTTTGTATATGTATGCATATAAAATGTATCTTGATAACGTATGAACGTGTCAAACAGCTTGTAATTCAACCCCATTCATTGAAAATTAATATATATTTTCGCCAGTAGTCAAATTGGGGCTAACGCCTTTTTGTATTGTTCACTTCTTATAAAATATATTATACGGGCATGACACATTCATAATTTGCAGGTGTTTTTATACAGGTACTTAAACCTAGAGGCCATTCTCTTCCACCTAACGGTGGTGTGGTGGTTTATTTTTTATTTTGCAATTTTTACAGTTACATTTTCGTTATATTTCCATTATTTATAACTAACATTGACCACTCGTGTGTTCAAATGTGTATGTACATATATGATGGTTGTTGTATGTAATGTAATTGTTGTGCAATTAATTTCTTCTACAACTAGACTCACACAAACAGACACACATACACAAAGTTGCATTACATTTTCTTGCTAATTGAAAGTTCTTACTTAATCATGAAATACATATATTTGATTTGATTCATTTTTTGCTTCTCTATTCTAACTGCAATTCGAAAAGTATGACCATTTACAATGGGTTCGGTGTAAATTACTCTTTTGTCGTCATTGTGCATGTTTAATTGGCCTTGAAGAAAATAAGCTGATTTATATTTTTCAAATTAAAGTACCATACAAAATTGTATGTATATAAATAAATTAAGAAGATATATGATAAAAATGATGTTGAAGAAATAAAATTATAAATAATTTCTACATTGTACATGAATAAATAATTGCCCCATATTAATTAAATAATATATGTTAATTAAGCATTTTCACGAACTATAAACATGTAAAAGTGATTTAAATATTCCATTTCATGTGTGTAATTATTTTAAAATGAAAAGAACCAAGTTGTAGCCACTTGAATCGAGCTCTCTTAAGTAATATCATGCAACTCATCTTTTATACGCTTTAATAAACGTCCCTTTCACTTCACTTGTTGTTTAGTACATGGAAGTAAACAGTTTTTGACCCACTTGTACGCACATACGCTCATACCCTTCATGCTACCTATATTTAATACCAAAATAGAATAAAGGAGAGAAAAAAAATATATAGAAAAGAGAAACGTCTCGCATATGTATGTAACATGTGTATTGTTTTAATTGAAAACACTTTATTACCGATAATATGACAAAGAATAATTAATTCAGAAAGTATTGCAATAGTGTGCAATAAATTTCAGGGTGATATATTATTTATGAGGCCATATATGTCGGAAGGAAGAACAATGGCTTGAAAGTCCACTACTAACAGTTGTAGTTGTAGATGTATTAAATATATATGTAGTTTGAACAATCAATGTTAGTAAAAGTGTATTGCTTAAATCAACTGTCGTAACATGAAACAAACTGTCAGCAAGGGGCAGTTATGGGCCATCATCTCACATATATAGCCTTGTGGTGAGGTAAGAGTGTCCGCAGCCTGTGGTGATATAATAAAGTAATCTCCGAAATGTCGGTCGGTTCTTGGCCTTAGCCATAACCATAACTATAACTCACCCCTGGCCCCTTGCAATCAATACACCCCCTTCCAACTACCGGCAATTTTCATCGCCTTCCTTCTACAACATCCACACATCAGCCAGACACACTCGTGTCGCTATATCTGGAAGAACTTTCCACCTGATAAATCAATTAGAAGTCCACCCTTATGGTACCCCACCCGAAAAACACTATAAATATATTTCCACTTGCGGTTGATCATATAATTTTATTGTCGCCAGAAACGAAATCATTCTTCTCGCTGGCTATCTGGAATCCATTAGGGGATATAAACGGTAAATGAAGCATCCCGACATGATGGTAAGGGTTATCGGACAAAGATTGGTCACATTTACATTTTATAACATTGTCGAATGGTCATTCTGTAATGTAATTTACATGAAATATCGCTGTCAAATGTTGGCATTTTTAGGGCGACAAATGTTAAAATAGTGTGGAGCTGCAAAAAATTCTATACATTAGTTACATATTGTTGAAATAAATTTACAATTCGACCATTTGAATGTCTGAGGGCCACAAAAAGCCTTTTGCGAAATGTTTTTAAAGTTGCAGTATAAATCAAATTTACTGTATGTTTATGCTATCTAGTTATGGCCATTTTGACCCATTCTATATTCATACGAAATTATTCAACGACTCGTGCAAAATTAACATCGTATATAATGGAACTTTATTTTAACTTTTATTTTTCTGTTCAACTGTAAAACTTCAAACTTTAATCACCTATTTAAACAGTTTGAATAAACTCGTCATATTCTTATCAAACATATACAATTCGATTATCTATTCTGCGCGTTTTTTATTTTTATAAACTTGTTTTAACTTGTTAATAAAAGTATATACATGTTTATTTGCAAATGGATTAAGTATTATTTATCAACATATAGGAACCACGTATTTGAGTATTTGTGAAAAGAGTCATGCTGCAAAGAGGAAACGTGATAGAAAATTTGAGCGGAGGTTGTTTACACTTGCAAATATATTTCAACAAGTTAAAAGAGGGAACATTTGTCAACAAGAAAATGCATAAATTTCTATGAATCATTAACAATTTATACTATTCGCAATCGATATAGACAGCATGTGTATTTTGAATGATGAGATGACAATATAATAACTTATTTACTCAAACAAATTTAATGTAATAAATGTTATATAATAATTCATTTAGTGAACAGTTATTCTACAACAACACATCGAAAAGAATTGTATTATAATGCACAAAGGGTAATCAATTTTCTATTATGTTTATATGTTTGATTCTTTTTGGAATTGAGATCCAGGTAAAACTACAACGCCAATCAATTAGGTACATTTCAAGAGGTCAAACCAGATTGTTGCATTAAAAGTTACCCTATTCTAGCCAACAGGCCAATACAAAATGTGATTCATACTTGTGGAATGTCCGGACCGAAGAAAGTTTATATCTAGATGACTAATACTGAAAAAAGTGTGTATAATTAAATATACGTAATAATTATTTTTTTTTGTTCATATTACCTTTTTTGTTGTTCAAATTTGCATGTCTGAATATTTTTAAAGGGTGTTCAAGTCACAAACACTGATTACCTCTGCATTTAACGTTACAAAAATCGAACTGATTGGTTCAATTAATAATAAAAAGTATTTATTATGGTGAATTAATCATCTGGCTTTTAATATTAGGGAACATAAAACTGGACGTTAATTATAGACAAAAGTGTAAGTAATACCATTATGACAAATGACTGAATTAGTCTAATAACATTATAATAACAATGTGTATGTATGTGTGCGGTATTAAAAAGAGTCAGTGAAAATCGTATTAATTTGTGTTTATATCAAATGGAGTGATTGAATAAAAAATACTTGATACACACGAATCATTTTTACCAATATTGTACGAGTATTTGTGTGGAAAATTGGATAGGGGTCCAAATAAGGTATAATTAGGTGTAATGAAACTTTTGCAAGGGTAATTTGTTGAAAAGGGAAAAAAATATTAAATACAAGCCGTTATTATTTTTTCGTGATATAAGTTTATTTCTATATGCTGTACGTAGGTATACTGTATATACTATATACTTACATAAAACAATAAACATCGAACAAATAAAATGATAGTATTAGTCTGAAAGGAAAAAGTTTAGAAAAGTAAAAAGGTTTAATTATGGATTTGAAATCGTATCATATAGGTATAACATACAATAAATTCTTATGTCACGCAAGCCTCTCTTTGTTCTCCACAATACATGAAAATTGCTTTACTTAGTAGTTACGTTCTGTAAAAAAGCATTACACACATAGCCATCTAACAATTGATTATACAAATTAAGTATAAACACAAAAGATGATAAATATTGAGTTGAGGGGGAAAAAATTGCTAAAATACTGAGTTAAATTATTAACCCACATTTTGTATCAATAATGTAATAATATGAGTCCTGATGTGATGTGGAAGATACATTGTAACGAGTATGATGCATACTTACAATGATGGCAATGACAGCTTTCCCTCGGGATACAAGTCCCTTAGTACACTACGCTGCATAATCTGTGTAATCCGACTTGATACTCGAATCCTCTCAACCACAGTTTTTTAACTTACTCTCTGCTCAAATTATATTACCTTTTATAATTTTCCTATTATACTAATACCTGATGTGATTAGATTTGTTGAAGCTAATAAAATACAGCACTGTACAAAAGTTAAAATGAGAACTAAACAGTTTGAATTTTGCGATATCAATATTCGCATTTAAGCACGTATTTTTTTTCACTAGCGATAAATAAATATGTAATGACTATGGGAATTTTGCTGTGACTGCATATTTTTTAATTAAAAACATTTAGTGGATATTTTAGATTGCGTCAATAAAAGTTAATAACTAAAATAAGTCAATTTCAGTAAATTATTTTATTTTATTATAAATTATTCTTTTAATTGCAAATGGAAGGATATATGACTTTAAATTATATATGAGAAACTTAATCATTCACATGGAATGTGGAATTTGTGGAAAACAGGCCAACAGACGAATGGAATTTATCGATCATATTATTTGCGTGTTTCGGTACAATTTTTTGATAAAAAAATCGTTACATTCTTTGTCACACATTGAACCAACTCAATAAAATTCCACACCAACAATTTTCTTACCGAATCAGCTTTTATTAAGTGCAACATATTTGACTGCAATCAAATAATGTTTTGCATCATTTAGGATACAAAAAAAGTGTATGTCCTCCTATAAATGGAAGTCTATGGAGGCATTCTCATATATCTGGCTATAATAAAACAAATCAATAAAATTGAATTGTTAACAGAGTTGTAAAATATGCACAAACAAACGAATAGCCACTAATTATTAAACCGTCAGTTGGCAATAATGGTCTAGTTAAAAGGTTTTTTTTACAATTGAAGGGGTGTTAATGTCGAACAATAGCTTACAAGCACACGTACATGCAGTATATGGATAGATAGGCATATAAAAAAAGTAAATAACTTATTTTACACACACAAAATAAATAGTACATAATTATACACTTAGCGTATTTTGTAACGATTTGTAATGACAAATAATAAAAAAAGAAAAATACATGGTAATAATTAAGTATATCAAATGATGACATCTGTAACAATTTTATTAACAAAACGGTAAAAGGGAAGTAATACATTCACAATGTTTGTTGAACATAACTTTCAATCACATTAATTTAGGTGGTACCTACTTTATTGTTTACTGCGAACCGGGTAATTGTTATTTTTTACTAAGCAATACTTTATTTACTTAATGGCGTTGATCGATTCTTAAACAATGGGTAGAGAGAGGTGCATAACGTTTTTATTGCTAATGAAATTTGTAATTATTTCCTTTAGAAATTGAGCTATTTATTTTTGGGAAATCAATAAACGATTATGTATAAAGGTATTATTATTAGAAGAGGGAGTCACTTTAAGAAATTAGTTTTTTTATTATACATCCATAACGGTATTTTCTAGTTGAAATGTGGAAAAGCAGAATGCGATCATTTTTCCAATTCATTTTATTGAAACTATGTATCTTTTCTTAAAGGCAAATGGCACTGTGAAACGAAAACTCATATATCTTATTTTATTTTCCAACATATTTATACAGAATCAAATGAGATAATTTATAGTTTAGCGCACTCATTTTGACATGAATAAATGTGACAGTGTTAGAAGAGTATCTCTAATTTTTCAGTCAGCCACCAGAGTTGTTGGGATTAGCATAAATTGAAATTTGCATGTAGGTAATGTTCCACAAATAAAGCCGTTTTATGATGAGCATCTCATAAGTTTAACGACAGCAATTTTTAACAATCTCCGGGTGGTGGAAGTGGTATGATAGTTCACTCACTTATAACTAAGTCTCCGCCGGTCTTTCTTTCTTTCTTTATGCAAAAGTCGAAAAATACAGAAAACATAAGAGCGAAACACACAAAACACCCAACAGCTTCATCCAAACTGTCTGCAATCAACTCGGGTTATTTTTTTTATTGTTTCTTTTCCTTCTTTTCGAGGGGTTGCATGATGATTATGAATTTTTATACAGACAAACACATTTCTTTACTATTACGCTTCATCTACACCCAAATTACGCGGGCGCTTCATCGTTTTAACAAAAATTATCTGATGCTGATGACGAAGGAACTACTTGAATGATGTACTATGCTTGCGATTCCCTTTGTCTTCTGCTGTTTAATCCGGCTTATTTCGGAGAAAAATAATATACGAGTCAATTTTACATCCCTTTAAAAGAACGCCCGTAATTATATTTATTGAAACAGATAAAAGAATTACAGCGTAGTATAGTGGTATATGTATAGAGAAGAGGGTGCCAAAATTTCTAATAAAAATACAAAGAGCTTGTTATATGGAGGTCAATAAACCTGTAATACCATATTACATACATGTATGTACATATATGTTTGAATGTAAGACAAAATTCTATGGTTTTAAACAAATTTCTCTGAATATTTTTCTCAGATAATACAAGTGATTTACATACGTTTAAATCGGACGACTTCCCTAATAGTATTTCTTTTCATATAAATGTGCTATAATAATCTAAAACCAGCGTATTCAGGGTGATATGTAAATAAGGCGTCATCATCATCATCTTGACTGACACAGCGATAGGGACGATATGTATTGAAATAAAACTAGAAATTGGGTAGGTATATAAAGTGTGGCAGTAGCTTTGGCAGTGATAAGAAATGTCTGTGGTCTAAAGTAGTGGCGGATGAAGTCGTTTTCGAACAAGTACAACTGTTACAACCTCCATTGTTCACATTTCTAAGAGGGGTGTCAAGTGGTCACATTTATTTGTTGCGGTTCAATCTTCATATACCGAGAGAAATGTGACAAGGCGAATATGTCCCTAGAGTAGGTTATATAGCCCCGTTCAATCATACTTTTATCTACTGTTATATACGTTCGACCAACTTGGTGTATTATTCAAAGAGACGTACACACCCACATGTATGGATAAACTTGTGCAATATAGGGTGTTTAACACTATATATTCTCCCAAGATTGTTCCGCTAAATTATTTCATTTTATTCCAGTGACTGCAATATCGACGGGAGAGAAATCTAGAAATTGGGGAGACAAAGAACTATTTTCAAGGTATTTATTATTAATTCCTTTTGCTGAATTGTTTTTCTTCAAACAATTCCCACAAACGGTTTTGCTAAAAATATGTGCAAGCATGCATAAATTTGTTATCTCTCATTGTAGTTGATAATTTAGTTTTGATATTTTTGCGGTCAGAAAGAACAATGCCTATTTATTTATATTACACAGTCAGCGCCTATCCCACCACTACTCAAGAGGGCTGTAAATTGAAACGATTTATTGTTATCATCATCAAGGGGGTTACATGTATAGCTCGCCTACAACGCTACATACTATCCTGTTCCTTTATTATTTCGATTAATACGCTCCGAATCATTTTTAATTGAATAGACAGTGCTCTATAATCACCATAATTATCCCTCTAATTGCGTAATTAAAAACAATATTAATACATGAAGTGGAAGGAAAAATGTAAGAAAAAACGTTGTTTTTCTTTTTCATAAATAAATCAATCCCCAGCGGATATAATAACAAAAAACTGTTTTACTGCCCCCCTTACGATCGTATTTTACTCTATTTTTATATATTCATATAAGTATTTTTCACTAAAAATATAATACAATAACAATCCCTATTTACTTTTTCCTCTACAAAAAGGATGTGTACGTGTGTGTTTGTCGTGGTGTGTCCTCTAACTCCCCCATTGCATTCCACAATAGACTCCAACAGAACACAAAAAGGGAAAAGTAATGATACACTCACACAAATGACGATATAACTAGGACCTGACTTATTATTTTGTT
The DNA here is from genome assembly GCA_963930825.1 of Silvanus unidentatus. NCBI lineage: Eukaryota > Metazoa > Arthropoda > Insecta > Coleoptera > Silvanidae > Silvanus > Silvanus unidentatus. The sequence continues at coordinate 1,715,395 of OZ005763.1, forward strand.
GATCCCTCATTAATTGTAATTATTTCTACACGAGCTTAACAGATATTGTTACCTAACCGAAAACTATAGCTCCCCTTTGCAGTTTTCCAACATCCCCAAAATATTCAATTGAAATTCTGTCAAATATATCACATGTGTGCAATAAAATTGTGCATTTTACTGTTTTCACCAATAAACTAGCATCCACATTTGTGCAGAATTTTTTATATACATCTAACAAATACGTTTTAAACACACCTGATACGAGTTGAATATTTTTTTTGTCACTTGTTTAAAATGATGGACATAATATTGAACATAAAAAATCAGAAACGATTTAGGCCGTGGTTTCGGGTAATAAATGTCACTCTGCATATTGTTTGGCGAAGAAGGCAAAAGTAGAGGGCTCCCGAAACGTCTTAAATAGCCCCAAAAATTGGATTTGCCGTTCAATAACCATAAAAGTATATAGCTTTTTCAAACTCTTTGTTTAATAGCTGCGGGGGCAATGTTTATAAAATAATGTAGTAAAATGAACATTTTAAATTCTAATACATGGGGCATTATAGAAGATATAAAGTTCTCTCTCTGTGTCGAAAGTTGTAAAAGTTGTAGTCCCATTCTTAGTGCCAGGCCTTACAACACACAAGTCACTAATAGTGTTTCACTTGAGTTTTTTGCACGTACACATATTATGGCTGCTAGTTTCCTCTTCATTCAAGCATGCCATTATAATCGATAAACGTTGTCACTTTATTTATATTCGATAATCAGTTTATAAAATAAATTAAATTAAATAATTTTGTATTATTGTAATGTTATTAATTTGCTTGTCGGTTATGTTTTTTTTTATTTCTCTCCCATATTTCCAATTCGCTAGTTCAAATCATTTATCTTAGTTTCCTGTTTAATGTACATTCCCATAATATATAAAAAAGGACGTTATTACGAATTGAAAAAAGGACATTTAAAACCATAAACCTAATGCATCTATAATGTCATTTGTCTTGGCTCGTCGAGCAATCCACTTCACCCCCCGTTTCATCTGAATATTATTTTCAAAAAACGTGCAACAATCATTCGCACATCCTTTCCGTCGATTTGTCAAAATCAACCACGTCCTCAACGAAATATGAATATATGAGGATCGCTTTTTTAAGTTAAAATAATCATCGTCTTTTCCCCTTATGCATCGACTTGAGGAAAAACGTACCAGGCGCCTAGTTTAAGGGACTTTTTTTCATCAAACATGACAAGTGTTAGAGGACTTTGTCAATTTTTCTTCATTACGCATATTACTTTTATACTGAGAATCACGCACATTTACCATTATCTATATGTATGTTGGATGTTTCTTAGAAAAGATACCCACCATCTGATGGTGTAATTTAATAAAAGTCAAAAGACACTAAGAATTTCATTAGAAAGTTAGTTTTGCAGAAAAACAAAGTAGTGTAAAATAATCTTTTTGGCTTTGTAGATTTAAGTGATTCCAGATGGTTGTGACTTTCAATTCTCCAGATGGTTGATCAACAAATTAGACCTAAGCTTTTCATTTGTGTTCATCAATACCTTTGACTAAACTATACCACTAATTAATGTTTATACACTGTGATTAATACAATTAAGAGGGTTAGCGGTTTAGCGATATCAGTATTAGGTTCTACTGTTCTGTTTCTGCACACTGTTAATTAGTAATAATAATAAATAACTTCTCCTCATATTTTTATCATTAGTAGGGAAATATGTGAAATAGAGTGAAAAAGAAAAAGGGTTCTATTGTAATTTTCCTCCCCCTAATTTAAGTCTAGTCAGTGGAACGTTGTTGGTGTGTTCGTTCGGTAATTAGCGCTGCAACTTTAGCAAAAGATTATGCGAAAGAGTTAATTGGAAATTGTCCCACATGCATCATTCGCTTCGATTCGGTATTCACAGAAGGGATCAAATCGAGGGTATAAAGTGAGGAAAAAATGTATGTGTATTAAAAAAATAACTCTCAAATCAATCTAACTGATATGTACTAGGGGGATAAAGAGTAAAATCTCTGTTTATTTTATATCTATAGATGGGTAAAATTGTGTCTATTTGGGTGAATGATGATTTTGTATTCTATACAGATCCATCCATTGTTAACAATCTGTTAATGACCAGTGACAGTGTTTACTCAAAGTTATTAATGATAGGGTACATTTTCACTTTGCATACATATTCCCGTTGAGGGTAAATAGTTTTATTTAAATTTCTTTTTCTCACCTGCTGCCTTAATATTCAGCACAAAAAACTAGTATGGTACTTATACAACAGGATTTTAATAAATTGCGTTTTAATTAAATTTTCATCAAACAATTTGTGCAATGTGGTTGAACCCCTTTCATGTGTTTTTATTCAATATCAAACAAATGCAAATGTATGACTGTAGCAGGTACCTACTGTGTAACTGTTAGTAATTTTGTAGGTTTCACTTAACCGAGAGTAATTGCCGTTTTAGACCTTTTTTTCATTTTCTTGAATCTCTTATCTCAAACAAATAAATTATACTCCGAACTATAGGTAAAAGATACGGAATCACACAAAAAATAGGAAAAAAGGTGGAAGAAGGTATTATACAGGATACACAGGTAAAAATCGAAATGAAAACAGAAGGTATACTGGTATAAAAGCAAAATCTCTATTTTGTTTTACGTGGAGACTTTTGTCTTTTAAATAAATTAATATTTTTATGCGCAATCAGATTATTGCTCCATTATGTCTTATTGATCACTTTATTGCAATAAAACTGTAAACTTATATTACTTTAGTTTATTGACCGTAAGTCAGAAAAAGCAAAACCAAAACTATAAATTATATTGCATTGTAAATTACACCTACTGTTCGTGTAAATAGTTTATGATGGTATTATATTTGTTAATTTCCCTGCAATTCAAGTAAAAATAATAAAATTATTATTATTTCTTTTGCATGAAAAACAATTATTTATTATTGTTTTACATTCAATTTTTAATTAATATTTGAAACATAAAGCATAATACAAAATTTTATTAGCAATTTACAGTAAAATTGTAATTATTTCTTATGATCTTCAGAGAAGTATTCGCGCGGCGAACACTTTTTATTTTACTTATTTTTCTCATAGGAAGAAACAAAGCAACGAATGTCCTCCAGTTTGTTTTTGCTTTTCAACTTGAACTATTCAATTTGGCAATAGTTCAGAAGCTACATCGTACAATATTGCAAATTTCGAAAGGTTTTTTTGGGTAAAATGGCCGTTTGCCTTGACAAAGCCTGTTGGTTGTTTGGTGTTGAGTCATTCTCAAACGTCTCTACTTGCTAGTGTCTGCAGTACGTCTTGTCTTGTCTGCACTACACTGCACCAACTATTTAAGGTGACTCACCCTATGGATGAGTTAGGTACCAACAATCGTGCATATATATGCTGATCTGCACATATAACACCTGATATCCATCAACACAATTTTCCCAAGAGTTTATCTCCCAAGCTTAAACTACATTTATTCTACTTTAATGTCAGTGCAATTTGCACACAGGGTAATTTATTCAAGAGAAAAATACGATGTTCGATGTATGTACTTAGTTGTTTTCGTTAAACTACTTCTGAGAAGTTAATTGGAAATGAGACCATTTAGTTAGTGCGCGAAATTTTCGCTTCGTCAATTTGTCGTTAAGAATTTATGGAATTTCTTTTACTGACAAATTGACAATTGAGCCTTTTTTATTTAAAGAAAAATAAACTGAAACAATAAAAAAGAGTCAATAATTTATTTCCTTTTTCTACATATATAGATCAGGTGTGTTTGTATAGTTGAATTTCGTAGAATAACTGACAATTTCTTGGAAATGGAACTTGCTTTCGGGTCGTTTCTACACAAGCATACAAATAAAGGACTATCCCTGCCCAGATGTTTTTCTAAAATCTTATATTCTTATTCTGACCCTCGTAAAAGTAAAATGACACGAAAGACTACACCACATAAAAGCTTTCTGTATAATATTGTAAATCTATTGAAATATCAGATGTAGGTTCAATATGATAAACACATAAAATTAGAGAAAAAATATAAATTTTTATCTTTCGTACTAGTTTCATTTTAATTATGGCATGACCCACTGACTCTGTCAGCGTACATTTAAATTTTATGTAGACGCGTAGTTTTTTAAAAAGATAAATGTGATAATAATTAAATTAAACGTATATAAATAAAAAAACTCATACTCATCATTTCAAAAGCTGGGAATATGGGAATAAAAGAGGCTATTAATTTAATTTACTTATAATTGTTAAAACTATTATATAAAAATAATTTTTCTTGTATTTTCATATAGCATAAAATAGTAAATTGCCACTTACCCCGTAATTTCAATCAGAAAATTATAATAAGAACCTCTGGAAGAAAAAATCACTATCATTATATTAAAGAAACCTATAATATAATTTGTGTATTTCTGATTTGAGACGTGCATCATTTAAAATATAAACCTTTGTTAAGAAAACTGGTCCTAACGTAGGAGTCAAAATATTTATTATAATGAGTTGTGGAACGATAATTATTTTCACAAGGTTATAAGGTTTATTTAACACACGACAAAGGGAAGAGACCAATAAAATATGTAGATCTACCGATGTATGCTGTGCGGTTTCCACAAAAAATGGATAAAATAGAAATGTAAATCAGTGTCCTTGGGTGTTAATATAATAGTTAGTTGAAAGGATATATCTAGCTTTTTATTCAATATACGTACTACCCTTGCACAAAACAACATTTTCACAGTATAAAACCAATTTCTTTTGTATTTTTATTGCTTTGTTTTGGAAAAAAGGGCAAGTGGACTTGTAACCACCTGCACAGGTAGACAATTTTAAGGTGGACCATTTACGTATTATATTTAGCTAAACTTAGTGCCTAATAAATATTGGTCCTTTTTCTGCACAACTTATTTTCCAATAATAAAAACGAGACTAACTATGTATTTATTAAAATAAGCTAGTCAAAATCGTGAAATCCTTTGTTATTCATAGTGCATGCCGGTATTGTTCTTGAGGAAATGCAGAAGTGTACGATATATTGACTAGATCTAGCTCAAGGTTGCGATAAATAACAATACCGTTAAAGGTGTACTTTTTGTTGTAAGTTTTTTCTAACATTTTTTGTTTTCATTAATTAATTTATAACATAAAGAATTCAGTAATTAACATAATCTAATTTGACATTGGATTAGAGGTGATAACATTGATAGGCGCCATAGGTTAATTTGATTTTTCACTGAACAAAAAAAGGACACAATTTTGAGGTAAAATAATTAGCAGTGAAATAAGGTTGTGTCGGTGTCATAAAAAGAAAGTTAGTTACTTTATAAGATGACTCTCTCTCTGTGTCTGCGTTGCGGTAATATTCGGATAGAAAATGAATCATCATTACCTTTAGGTGCATATGCGTTGTATTTGTGTGTGAGTGTTATGATTCATTTAAACTAAATAAATGTTAAACAGGTTACAGAAATGAATAGTAAAATATTATTTTAACATGTCATGTGTACAGCACTTTTTTCTTTATAAATAAATGCGCTCAACTTTATCGACATATAAATTTCCTGTGTGAAGTAAAAGATAGGTATTTGCTGTGTTATGAGTTATTGTTTATATTAAATAGAAATATTGATAAATTTCTTATAAAGTGCTGCAAAGATGCATCAGCAACAATATTTTCAAAATGTCAAGGTCAAATGTTATAATGTTTATTCGTCAAATGTTATTATGTTTATTTACATATTTAGTATTCAGAGATAATTTGCAAGTAAGAGAGAAAATACGACAGGAAGTAGCTAACACCGCAAAATGACCTATCAAAAACTTAAATATAAAAAAAACCTCAAGCCACTGCTACACATGGTTAGACGTAATACATATATGGATAGAAAGGAAACTGAAAAAAAATATATAATATGTACACGTGTTTATAATATACCGGTTTTATTGTAATCAAAAATGATTTTCTGATAAGTCACATCAAGCTATACTTTTAATTAAAAAAATTTTCATTTAATTGCATCTTTTTTATGATAATTTTCCTTTGTTCGTTTGAATGGACGTGACGATTTAAATACAGTTGAAGCTCTACTGTTAACTGGGTAATTTTAATAAAAAAAATAACTAATTTCCACATAATTTAATTGCATTTTAAAGATAATACTTAGTTGTTGTTCCCTTGAGTGGGTAATTTGAAAGGATTTTTACACAGCGAATTACCCTGATCTTAATCAGAGTATTTACCTTATTTAAGTCAGAAAATTTTGTAAATATAATTTGTAAACCCTCATATACGAAATGGAAATGCGTCATTTAATAATATCGGATGATTTATTTAGTATCACAAATAGATGATAAGCAGATAGACACACACATACAATCGAATTCAAGGTGAACATTTATGGAGTAAATTGATGGTCACGAAAGTTAAAATTATAATTAAATTCCTAAAATATATGTATGTGTAGGTGTTACAGAAATTCGCAAAGAAACTTTGACCTTAAATCTTTGCCGTATTGTTGGTGTCAATAAACTATTTTATAAACATATATTTGTGCAATAATATAAAATAAGATGAAATTTCCGATGAGATAGAAGCCTAAAAATACGATGCGACAAAATTGATTATGCGTGACTAATAGGTAGATGTTTGCACTAGATTAATATAGTTATTTCATTTATTTTCTAAATATATATTTTAATAATTTCTATTTACTAAATACACAAACTAACATTCAACAGGTCGTTTTTGATAATCCTGGATGATAATATTTAAAAGTGTAGGCTTATTGCAATATGATTCAGCCTCACCAAATATGATTCATTTAAGATTCATTACATATAATATGAGTATTTAAAATAACTTTTCTTTACAGTTCAGTTTGTTATACCTTACATATATGCAAACATACCGAAGTATAATATTCTAAAAAGCTTACTGTAACATTTAAGAAAATGATGCAATAATTTTAATATGGATGCAAACTTGAAAGCAAGAAGTTTAAATGCATTTGTCGATCGTGGTATATTTTAATTAGATGTAATTAATTTTAATAGAAACACTCTGTTTTTCAATTTATTTTTTAAATAATTTTACATTCAAGAAATTTATATGGGACTTCCTTATGTGTACAATTCGTAAATGGTGCCAAAATGTAAAAATTGGATATACTTGCAAAAAAACTGCTTTCTAGGTACAAACAAGAAAAGGGTTTTGTAAAATGTATATACATAAGTTGCTTATTTTGTATTATGTTGCTACAATGCCTCAAACACCTGCAACGAATATAGGAAGAAGACAGGTTTTGACCTGTCTTAGACAACACAATCTTGAATCTTTCAACTAAGTGTGTGTGTGTGTGGACTAGAGTGGACCTAGTTATACAATAGTAGTTCTCTCTGATATAGCTGCAGGCTCTATATGCATTATTTGACCATGAAAGTGATTATATATACATATATGTAATAAAAAAATCTGTACATGTTTTCAAAAATATTAAATGTAATCTCTCGTTGCATTTTAGACAATTTAACACTTAGTATCATTTGTATGATAAATTATAACCAAATAAGTAATTAATTATAAAACGTGGTTTCATTGGACGCGTAGTTAAATATTGAAACGAAAATTATTGTAAACATAGATAAGAACGGAGAACGATCATTTTTTTTGAATTTCGTAGTAAATAAATGTTGACTTTTTTCTTGTAAATGAAAATATGTAATTTTATAGACACTTGGAGATGTTGATAAATAGAACATAGTAGATATACCACATATCTGAAATCGTATTGTGTAATTTTTTTTCTTTTATCTTTTTACTTACTACAGACGGTATGGTGCCACAAGATAAAAATATTTTTATACTACAATAGTGTTTATTTATAGTACAACAATAATTCTATTTTACAAAAATTCTAGAAATAATTCATAAGAAAGATTATTGACCCTTTGTTTATAATTTTGCAATGACCAGAGGCGATTATGACTAATACGAAATAAATAGTGAAATTGAACAATAATACTTCGTATGCATAGTAGTAATATTTAGTAGCGAACTAGTGAGTGAGTAAAGATTACATTAAGTAAAGTAAGAAAATAGAAAGGTGAGAGGGTGTGTTTTGCACTTGGACTTGAACCCAGCAAGTAAATCATTTTTGACTGGGTTCAAAAATGTGTATATGGGAACTGAGTTGTAAGTATATTCGACCTAGTGGGAAATTGTGGTAGTTGGCTAATAACAAAGGTATAAGTATTTCTAAATATATTTGGCCAATATTTCGCTGTGCTTTTCGGTAGACACGCCTCATGTGGCCGACTATTGGTTCACCGTTTGTGGTACGATTTGAACCTTATGTGTAGGTACGTTAAAGGGAAAACAGAGCTTTTACGTTCAAGCGGGGTAAAGTCAGAGACCCCGAGTAACGCGCACCAAGCTGTGACTCTGTAGTATCGAGCTCAGTGAGCTTCCACCAGCAATCTGGGAAGTCATTTTCAACGCAACCGTCGAACAAGCTAGACGTGACTCTGCGGAGTGAATAATACCGCGTGCTTATGCCTGATCTCGCGCCCTGTGACTTATACTTTAAAATAAAATTGTGAAATTAGTGTTGTGTGTTTGATAAGTTGAACTAGTAATGGCAGTGCCCTTTCATTTTGAGGAAGTTGACGAAATTGATGTTATTCGCCAACAGCTCCAAGCAATTTTGACACTTTTGGCGAACAGACCAAGAACCATGAATCAACAACAACAGCAACAACATCAACCATCTCATCCATCATCGTCTTCTCATCAAGGTAAATTTTTCCCTCGTTTTTTACCCCACATTTATACCGATCGCAAAATTTTTTACAATCTTCTAAGAGTGATCCAAAAATTTTGGAGAAAAAATTACTAAGTATTTTTTCTGCAGAAAACGCAATATCAGAGACAAGTTGTGCAATAGGTGGTTGGAGTCCCAGATTCGATTCTTGTACCTGTTGCTTGGGGCTATGTCGCTCTCTGGTTGTGCTCTGAGGTTCAGGGTCGGCCGTGAAACGACAACGTTAACTTATTTAACTCAGAACTCCGCTTTCCCAATATAATATATATATACATATACATTTATACTACACACAAACACTCATACCCAACATGCACATCTTTTCAAGTCATCTATAATTTCGTTGCTACTTAAAGTCAACGCGACCAACATTTATTTTATAAGAAGACAACATGCTTCAGCTTGCTGCCACTGTTGTTGTTGTTTAAATGTCATTGACTTTGTAAAAGACCTGTTTAAAAATGCAAAACTGAAAATTATTACGCTAAATAATTTATATGTAGTACGATGGGACGAGTTGTACGTGTGTCACACAATTATGTTAATTCTTACCAACACTTTATGGATATTTAAATGCTGAGACCGTCAAGTGTTTGGTGAACGCAACTGAATTAATTACGCTTTGTAGAGTCGAGCTTTCCAATTGAAAATGAAAATTGTGTCAAAATTGAGTCCTTCCTATAAACACACTTAATTACTTATTATACACACATCCACATTTACCCAACTGTTGGAAGAAATATTGGCATGTTGTATTACGAGTACAATTGTTAAGATTTATTAATGTTGAAAATATAAAGTCGTGGTTATTTTATTGCAATTTTCATCGTCGTACGTATAATAACTGTTGTGAAATGAAAACCTTTATAAGAGATGTGTCCTTGTAATATGTGCAATTGTGCATATTCTGCAATCAATACGACGAAGTAGCTCCAGCTAATCAAACAGCTGTGTTGTATATTATTTGTACTAGTTGTATACTATAGTGACAAGTGCCTTTGGCAATTATTCTTTAACATGTATTTAAAACGTTGACATAACATCATACCATCTCATTCTAAGAGTTATTATTTTGCGACGGTATATGCGGGCTTTTTGCACTCTTCCATTTATTTCTATGATACTGATTAGAATGTTTCTTCACTTCCAGCACGTCTCCTTAATGTGCAACCTTCTAGTAGTTCTAACACTATTAGTGCATCGGAAAATCTAAATCGCCATCGCAATGACCACGAAAATGCAAACAATCGCCCATTGAATCCCACTATGAACACCACAAGCTCTGATCAAATCAATCGTAACATTAACATCAATAACACAACCGTAGATGGATCTACAAATACTGCACGTCCTTGGAGAAATTTTCGTGATGAAATAACACATTTGGCACAACAATTGACTGATGAAAATACAAGACAAATGGACAATGCGAACAACGATCAAACGAAAATTTCAATAACGACATTTTTTGGAAATACACAAGACTGGGCACATTTGGGTGTCACAATGAGAAGAATAGCGGAAGCCAATACTGCCACAGCCATTATAAAAGTAGGTGCTTATCAAAATGATTTCTTTTTACGATTCTTTCAGTGTATAGCCATTATAATTCCATGTCAGAGAGATAATTTATAATATGGCCTCTGATAGTGGAAATTGTGTCCGAAATAATTATCCATAATACAATATAATAATGACATAAATATATTTAAACGTGTTTAAATAATATTTAACATTTTAATTTACGCATAATGTAACATACAAATAAACAATGACTGTTATTAAATAAATTGCATAAAAGAAAATTACTTATTATAAATAATAGTAAAAACGCCAGCTGTTCGTAGTAAATAAATAGTACTACTCATAATTCTGTCATAAACTAATCAAATTGATAGTAGTGTGTACTGACTACAAAGTCACGAACTTCCAACACAATAATCGTCTATAGTGTGGTATAGACAGCATCGAGCATCGTTTCTTCGTTTATATGTGTAGTACCTAAAGTCTAAAATAAAGTACGGTAATATTGAGATTAACTGCTAGATATTTTATGCAACCAGTATTTCTATATGGTATTTAACTTGCATGTATTTGTTTCTATAAATTTTCTAAAGATTGCAAAATTGCAAAATATTTATATATACATATAATTTAATTTTTCTTTTCAATATGATTGTTATTATTAACTGCGTACATTTTCTAAGGACAACATCATTTGCTTATATAAAATTTATATTGTCATTGATTGTATAAACCAATCGTGTAGAGAAAATAATGATATTTCTTTATTCATATTTAACCTTGGGGCTACCGTTTTATAGATAATTATAATGCAATTACACTTATATCCATTGTTTTACAAGATATGCAAAATAATATACATGTAGAATTTTTTGCACTATACAAAATTTATTTATAATTGCTGTAAAATAATAATTTTACTTAAAGGGTGACTTTAAGTTCTGTTTATATCGAATTAAAAGATTATTAAGTGTTTTATATATAATTTGCATACAATTTAATCAATTACTATACAAGTGGAATAATTTCTAATAGGCAGTAATTTATTAAATTTGTATAAATATATCTATCTTGGTTGAAGGAGTTTCCCCTTATTTCTTCAGTATATACATACGAGTAACACTAAATACTTTTCCCAGATAATCTTATTCACCTTAGTTTTCTATTCTTTCCAGACGGAACATTCGACAACAACTTCAGCTCAATCTCGATCATCCAATGGTCTGTTATCAGAACTGATACCAGATGATTGGACAACACCTTTGTGGACAGCGATGATATGTTTCGTCGGTTGGCATGTATTTCGTTCACGATAATTTTGTCAGAAGATACATTTATGAATATTAAAATAAATAAAAACAAAAAAACACGAATACGAAAGTACGTTGTTTTGGCTGTTGCCCAAAATAAATAATATTCGTCGCCTTTTTTCGAAATTTTCCAAAGCTGAGACAAGTGATGTTTTTGATACTTTTTTTAAAAAAAGATAAAAAATCAGAAAAATTATAAATATATATGCGCGCAGCGAAGCGATTAAAGAAAATTATTTTATATACTTTATATAATATTAAGGCGTTTTGGTTTTTTATCTCATACATATTATAATGCTTACCTATATTCTATGTTTTTTTATGCTTTTATAGTTGTTTTCTATTATTATATGACTTTCGGTATGGTATTTTATTTTAAAATAGTTTATGCAATACATATAATCTTACAATAGTTCATACATATAAAGAGATGGATTTGTAAGTTACGTAGGTCATTTGTAAAGTTGGAGAGTATTTTATATCGCCACCTGATAACGCCTAGAATTGCTCTAAATAAAGTGATTAGAAAATTTTTTTTTTTTAATATATAATATACTAGTTGTATTTAATTTTATTGTAGGAAAATTTTCATTTGTATAACGTATTTTAAAATACTTGGGCGGTGGACGATATATCGTTTTACCTTATTGTCAGGTTATATTTATTCCAAAGAATGGAAAACATAAACAAAGCTTTGATCTCATTTTCTGTTAGTACTGAGAAAATTCGAATATATGATATGATATGTGCATTCTCATTTTCGGTTGAAATAGACTTCCCAGTACTAGGTGTATATTTTTTTTTACATAGAAAGACGGCGACGCCGGACTACTCTCAGGTACTCTGTACGGAACAGTATGTTTTATGGATCGAAATTACATCAAATTGTATTTGTTTGTTTAATATTATATTTGTTGAACGTGTACGGTTCATTTAATTGTGTACAATGACTTGTAAATAGGTTTTTTTGAATAAAAAAACGATGACAGTTGGATTCAGCATAGCCAAAGAAAGTTGTGCCAAAAGGGCCACTAAAAATCTAACATTCTAATATTATGATGAGAGGAAAAGCTGAAATTTTAGAGCAGGTGGGCGGGTCGTCGTCCCTTTGTTCGCTTTCGCTACTATAAGTCTGATTTATAGTATGTTAGGTGAAATGGGGCCAAAGCTAAAGCTGTGGCTGTGTCCAAGTATATTTAGTTTTAAAGTATATATTTAATGTTATGTATTATTTCCTTAAAACAAATTTTTTTTTCATTTTGTACATACAGCCGTAGCTAAGGCTGCCCAAAAGGTTTTCAAATGATCTCCGTAGAGTAGAGCATGGTGCGGCGAAAGCTGGACGCGTTCTGATCATCCCGCACCTGAATTTTGTACATATAGATGTGAAGAGGTCGAATCGAGGTTTAACGAGTTGTACAATTTCAAATTTCTATAAAAAATTTAAATCAAATTATAACTATATTGTAATTAATTAAATTATTCTTATAAAATGTCTTAAATGAATGAAAATCAGATTTATATAGTAGCTATGAAAATGCATACCTCGATTCGATTTCAGCTTTGTTCTATTTTTTAGATTATTATTAGAATTAAAAATTATATATAAATTTATATATATATGACATATATATATAATATGAATTGAATACAATTATTTTTTGAATAAACATAATGTAGAATAGAATTTTTATTAGTTTTAAGAGGAATGGAACTGAAAAATCGATGTGGGTTATTTCATTTTATTTCAGAGAGTTTGTTTTTTGGGCCGATATGCAAAGGAAAGTGTTCGATTCTGTGGCAGAGCTGGTCAAATGTAATAATCCATTCCGGTCAATTTATATACACGCATTTCAGATGTTCCATTCCTAGTTTTAAGTACATAGTATTAAGTTGCTGTAGTTGCTCTTCAAAGCGTAACTGTGATTTGCCGAAGAGGCAATTAAAAAAATATCGTGTGCGTAAATGAAACTTCCTTACAGTAATCCAGGAAGTTGTTCAAACATTTACCACCGCTCCTGTTTCCAATGATCTCTGAATATTAATTATTTTTATATGATATTTTTGTTTGTAGTTTGCCTAGTCAGTATATTCGTTTTGTTTTTTTTATATTAATTTTGTTTGACAGTTGACTAGGTTTTAAACTTAAAAATGAAAAAGATTTTTATTGAAAATGAAAGAAACAATATAAAATATATAATTATATTTTAAAGTTTTTTTTATTATTATGTAGTAATGTTATTGTTTATTCATAATTTTATATCTCAATATGTAATCTTATGCCATATACATACATATAAATACCGTTTATATATTTTTTCAAATTTTATATTGATTTGTCTGAATTTTGATTACCTGAACAGGACCAAGCAGGCCACCGAGGCCCGTGATATTGAAGCCCTCGGCTGACCAAAAAGAAAAAACAATTTCACTTAAAATTGAAGGAAAGCTTATGTAAAAATAATACATATATTATTTCAAAAAAATATATAAATGTCGATAAGTTTTTATACATGTTCATATAAACATAACTATAATGAAAATATTTTTTGTGATGTATGGAGGATGGATTTGTTCATTTGAAGCAATTTTATTTAGAGTTTTTTATTTTTTTTGTTTGTGTTAGTATAGTTTTGCTGCTAAAATTTTGCAGCTGAGTTTGCCATACTCACATCTGTACTACCAATAGTCTTTCACTGTAACTTTTTCACTTTTATATAGTTGATTTAAAATAAATGTAAAACATGCCGAAAGCAAACTGTCTTTTTTTCTCAACCCTGATATAGAATATCTCTTGATTTTGATTTGATAAAAAATCCAAATATCAAATATATTCGTGAATGTGCTTTATATAAGGTTTTATCTCAACTTAATATCTAGGAAAGTCGAACGATTCAAATACCTATAAAGCGTATATTGAAAAATAAATCCAATTCTGCCACTATTTGTGGCTTCCTCCTCTTGTAAATCAAATTACATTTTAAGATAAAATTTACGGTTCCATGTAGGAAACAAAGAAACACATTTGAAAGCCATAAACTTTGCGATAATTTTAGTGAAAAATTTCTATTTGCAAGGAAATTTAATATTAAATGAAATTGTTCCAATTTTATCTTTGAGAGAATAAATAGTTTAGATCGAATATGTGAGTCATTTTTCCGAAGGAAGTGGATAGAAAATTGGTTCTCATGTGAACCAACAGATAAGGTTTATTGGATCTGTATATTATTTCGATACATCCAATATGTATTGTAAAAATGATAATTAAAAATGTCATCGACATATTTTTGTCGTGTATAAAAACAATAAAAAAAAAACTCAAACGTGAGAATTGTTTTGTTACCTTGACTGACCATATACATACGTGTGACTCTAAATCCCCTTTTTGCGACACATGAATCACATAATTCCCGTAACTTACTCATTTTCAATTTATACTTACGAAATAATCCGTTACTTTTACGTTCGGAATTCTGCTGCAATTACTAGGAAATCGCACTAAGTACGCATTATTTATATTCGTCTCTGTTTTTTCTGTTTTGTGTTCCCTTTGCATGGAGAATTAATATCCGTATCCCAGTATGACGGTTTATTATTTTCTATCTAAAAGTCAAACAATCTCTGTAGGCATTTATTTACTACACTTGTGCTATACGTACCACTAGTTGTGGTAGTTTTAAAATAAGAAATAAGAGAATAAGACAATGTATTTTACAAATAAGTAGTGTAGAATTTATTGGCAATATTTTCTTATGAGAACTTCATTATACAGTAGCTTTTAGTTTTCTTTTCAATTATGTACCATAACGTCATAAATTTCGGTTTACTAATTTCCCATTTGATGAATGTTCGTTTAAGTGTTTAGTAAAACATGTTGTTAACAGATTGTAATACACCTTTGTTATATTCTTACGCGTTACGTTAATTTGTGTTTTAATCATATAGCAAAGACTTTGTCTACCTAGGTATTTATGTATTGATAAAAGCAACATGAACGTTTCGTGCATTGTGATATACGAGCTATTAGAAGCTACTATTCATGACGAAGACGAAAATATAATAAATGTACTAAAGAAGTAAAGAATTTTTTATATTTCGTTTCAGATGCCATTCTGTGTAGTAAGGCGTCAAGCAGTCTGCCATTCAAGGTCAGACAGTCATCACCAACACCATCTCTAAGTTTCTCAGACTCCGGCACGAATTTGATTTTTCTCTTAAATTATCTATCATCTATTCACTAAGTTCAGGCTATTGATTTTTTTTCTCTTTGCATTCGAAACCACTAATGTTCGTTTTTTTCGTTTTACGAACCTTGAACAACAAAGAAATGATTTCTTCATAGATATAACTATAACTTCGGTATAATATGTTATTATTTTTTGGGAGAGAGTAGATAGATTGTTCATTTCATTTCAAACAAGACCAGTCGAATATAATTAAATCTTTGTTGTAATTGGAAAAATAAAATTAATTAGAAATTATTATAATGTTTAATTTATTAAACAAATTTGATGCTTATGTGTACAAAATAATTTCGAAATGATGCAGAATTATTGAAATATATTCAAGCAAATATTTACATATGCAAAACAATAGTTTGTACAGTGTCGTCACACAATAACGATAATTAATTGTTAGCAATTAGCAAATAGTGTGTGGTTGACTGATACAAAATGCCCTTTTCAATCATCTAATTATTCTTGTCTAAAGTGTGATAACCCTTTCACATTCTGCATTTGATAGATATGTTAAATACAATTAGAAACAGAGTACACTTGAAAATATCTACAAGATATTTTCTATTACTTAATTGTTAAATTGTTTGAAATAAATTCATAATAATTGCAATGTTCAACGTTTCTTTAGAGAACAATATTAAAAATTGGGGCTCATTCACACTTAATCATAACATGTGTGATGCAAGTGGCACGTGACTACGAACTTCATTTGTATTTCGAAGCAAATAATACAAAAAGGGATGTTTTGTATGTCTAAGTTGACGCTAAAGAGCGCGTGTCTCTTGTTTTTCTTTTATTCATTTTGAACTTGGGTGCACACAAAAAATAGAATTTATTTATTATAGTGATCAGATTCAGTGGTTGATATACGATCACCACATAATATAATCTTTTCTTATTTAGGGTGCCAATTGATTGGTACACATGACAGTTAATCCACCCACCACACCACAAATCTGATTTTTCATCCTGATAAACTGTGTGTGCTCTTGTTAGTTTATCATTTCTAAACAATTTTCTAGTAAATTAACATTTTCATATAGTGGCCAAAGATTGTGAACGGAGATCATCGGAAATGGAGATTTTAGCACATTTAAGGTATTAATAAAATCTCATCGGGTTTCTCGTTTTATGGAATTCTTCTATACAAAGATGTATGGTACGTAAAAAAGCCATTCTTGATCAAAAAAATTATTTTTGTTTCGATTTTACTTTTTTATTTACATTCTTCTTTTTATAATTTCCCCTGAATTTGTTCAGCCATAGTGCAACATTGAAAAGTAATACATGTCAAACTGTTACGCCCTCAAAGTGTTATAGAAAACCCTCGAATTGACATTTCATTCCATTTATAATTACCATGAATTTCACGCCTTACATAATACCATGTGGTGTAACTGACATACCCTTCCAACTATTATGCTATCAAACTAACGTCAATCTTATAAACCAACACAGACCAAAGGTTTTTTTCAACAGCAAAAAAGGAAAATGAGTATATCGTTAAAGAAAATTTCATGTTTGGCACGTGTAAAGAACTTGTGTAGCCGTTCACAATTGTGCAAATGTATTCAAAAGCAAAACGGTTTTTAAACAACAAACATTTGTTTTTAAGCCTGCATCTTTGTACACTTGTTCTTGTGAACAGATGCGAAATGTTTCAGAGCAAAAAATTCCTCCTGACCAATAGGCTGATATTCGATACTTTGACTATTAGGTATGCACGGACAATATGCGCTAATATATCATTCGACTAGTGACATTTTAAAATTTCGTGTTTTCTTTAGTTTTACAACAAAACCACGTGCTTAATATACACAAACTACTAACTCATATATAATACGAGATGATTTTTAATGTCCCATTATGTGCCAAGATTGAGGGCTTAAATATGGTAAAAGGATCATGTTTATTTCTAAAGACAACATGCTGACAAAAGTTTTTGGAAACCTATCTAATAAATCAAAATCATATCTACAGAAGCACGTGCTTATTTAGAAATGTACACAACAATAGCGAAAAATTACTCAACAAATTTAGATAAACAGATTAGTATTTCGGACAAATAAATATATGTTGTAGAAAATGAATTCAATTTCACCCCAAAAAATAAAACGAACAAAATAAACAGAAAACAGGAATGAAGTCGGAAGTGAAAATAAAAAGATTAAAAAGATGAGTAACTTTGAATAAAATGATTGTTCGCGCCTAGCATCCCCTTACTGCACGTGTCAAATACAGGCTACAACATAATAGGGGATGATGTTGACTGTATAAAACAATCAAATCTTGTTTGCTTCATGTATTACAGATTTTTTTTCTCCATAGGAAAATTCTATATCAAACTGATCAAATTATAATATCAGGGTAACAATTAATTGTTCGATGCAATTAACATGTTTTAATCACGTATACGGGCTAATTGAAATATCTCTACTAATTTTTACAAACCCATTAATAAGCAATTAATTAGAAGGATATTAGCATATTTTTTAGGCAAAATCAACTGAGCCCACAACCCCTTGTAGCAAATGTTTGAATCGTGGTTGAAGCGTTCACTTTAACCCTGATTATAGTTGTAATTTGAATCGTGATGGTGACATTAAGCCTTGTCGCCTAATCCGTCACACAACGTCAAGTAATTCTTTTTGTACAACGTAAGAGTTGTCAACTGTATAAAAAACAAACGTTTGAGGGGTGTGATAGATAATGTTTGCCGATTTGACATTGGTTTCAAATTCCATTTAGATTATGCGGATCGTCAGATTTTCATCTCGTTTCAATCTTAAATCCGCTCACAAAATTAATTCGATACAAGCAGAAAGAGAATAACCGACTTTTGGGCATAGGAAATTTGTGTATACGCATATGTTAAAACGTAGATTTTTTTGTGGAAAGCTCTTTGATATGAACACCAAGGATTCACCACCGTATGCACGTATCAAAAGTACAAAGTGATAAAATAATTAAATACACTCAAAAGATTTCTTTCCCTATCTAACGAATAATTAAAAAGCGGCAAATAATAATTCATTGTCACGTATATTATCAGAATCGTAAGAGACGTTAAATGAACGTAATAATAAGTAACGGATAACAAAAGATTCTTTGACAGTCGCAAAACATCAAAGTATATTGCAACACGTTAAATTTCGAACCCCTCTTTCCGTTTATCCCTATAATGCCCATACAAATCCTTCAACTTGAATATAACTGTTGAAAAAAGGCTTATACCGCGATATGGTGTACATTTTTCATTTCTTTGCTTTGCTTTTGTTTTATATTTGCTTTTTGTGTTTCTGCAGCGTTTCCAACATTTTAATATTAGACAGATTTAAGAAAAAAATCGCATACATTTTTGCTTACAATAGTGTTTTGTAAAAGAAAAGTCTAAAAATAAATTTTAAAAACAAGATAAGGAAACCACAGAGATTCACCTTCCTGTTATCATCTTGGTTTTCTAAGTCGTAATAGTTTTATTAATGTCAAGGATTAACAAATCAATATATTTTTTAATAAAACGTACTTTATTTTATTTACAAATAAATACAATAAATTTAGTTTATCTTATAACAATAAAATACGTGCATGAAAAACCGTACATTTTAAATTTCTATACCTATGTATCTATATTTCGATTTATCATATTTAGCAATGATCCTGGCTACTTAAAGGATGATTAATAGCATAAAGCCAGCTAAAATAGTCTTGAATAAATGCTGGGGTTTGCTCCTTTTTAAAATAAATTAATACACCAAAGTAGGATAATCTTTATTAAATCGTTACGTAATATTTTAGAAGAGTAGCATAAATGCATAATTAGTATGATGGAAAGCTAAATAATCTTTTATTTTGTCTGTTATTATTCGTTTGTATATTTTGCCCAAAGATATTTTTGTAATAAAAAGCATCATTAACCAAATCCGGATTAAATCTTATTATATTATTGTTTTCAAAGGCAAATGATTGTCTGTTGTCATCTTTTAACTCCTCAGGGTCCAATCGCAAATTGCCGGTTCCTGTTCTATCAGGAAAGATCATAGCAGAAGCTTGGTGATTAGGCAAAGGCTTTTGTATATCCAATTCTTGATCGTTATAATATTGAAATTGATCATAATTCAACCTTTTAGGGTCTCTAAATGTTACAAATTGTGAGTATTCATTGTTGTTGTACGATGGTCTGGTCTGTATTCGTGCTTCAGCATCCACTTGATTGTTCTTATAATAAAAATTGTTTGGTGCGTACATTGGGTTGTTGTTGATGCCATTAAAAAATCGGAAAAAACCACCGTTGTGATTATTCAAATATTGCACAAGTTTGTCAGGATCAGCCGGACAATTTGGATAAGCAGAATTGCAGGTGTATGTGTTCCCTTTTGAGGTGTAACCTAGCAGGGCAGCCTTTCCAAAATGCAATAGAGGTGACATGCCACCGCTATTTATAGCAGACAATAAACTTAAAAAGAAATAATTAGTAATATAATCGCCTACGTGTTTTATTAGTGAAAGTACTCCAGCTACTAAACATGACTCACCCAACAAGTGATTCCATATTCACATTAAATGGTAATTGAATATTATTTTGTCTTGCTGACAGTGTACCAGAAGTGATTTCACATAATAATTTTGGAACGCATTGCAAGTCATCATTTTTTGCAACGGAATCCAATGCGTCCATGAATGTTTCTCTCGTAGGCAGTAAATGTGAAATGGGACCATGTGGTCGGTAGAAATTATAGAAATTATTCGGTTTGTATATGCCATACTGATTTTGGGTATTGTAATAGTCTTTGTATGGGAGAGTTGGGTATTTTTCTTGAAAATTGTAATAATATGGTTTCGAAAAGGTTTGTTTACTAGATAAGGCTCTATTGGATAAATTCCTGTAAAAATGTATGTTTATTTATTAAAAAGCACGTGTGTTTTTAGATTTAATTATCTTATCTTTATTTTCAATTAAGAATAAGATTATTAATTGTCCTTGAATTTGTTAATATTAATCATTAAATTGAGTGATATATTCGGAAATTACAAATTATTATCCTAAATATACTGACCACAAAATTTCCGCTGATTGATCACTTCGATGATGGCTTATGCCAATTGCACAATTGACTAATGATATTAAAACTATCAATTTCGAACAATAATATGGCATTTTTAATTCAATAAACTTGAACAACACAAGAGATAAAACTATAATGATGAGGTACATATATTACTCGTAGTATTTACTCTATGTGAAAATTTCACTGACCAAGAAAGTTAGCAGATCTGTAGGTGTTACCCTAAATTTCGCGTATATGTCTTCGTAGGTTTTGCAAGAAAACAAAAATCGACTTTCATTTCATATGGAATCTATGAGTGATTATACAAATTCAAATTATCAAGATGGTAGTTTATTACTAAGTCCCTTTTTTATCCCCTTATGTACTTAGGTACTGCATTTGCATTCAACATTTTTTTCTGCATCCTGATTGTTCTCGACAATTTAAAAACAAAGTGAAGTTCATATTTACTCCTGACCTAGATAAATCCCTTCCTTATATACAGTAAATGTATGACTTGGGTATGTAATAAATATATATACGGGAAATAAAGAGAATGCGTATTTTAAAGTGTACACTGTGAAAAGGGAGATTGTCTTTGCAGAATCCAAGTGGGCACTTAAAAAGTGCGTAGTTATATGTAGCTGATAAAGATTTTTTTTTGAATTAATCATACCACAGAGTGAAATATGTATATAAGTGTAATAAAATCTAAGTCGAGAAACGTTTAATTATATTTTAAACCACATTAATAACAGATCGCACATAAAATGATTTCTAATTTAATTTTTTAATGACATAGTATGAGTATAGCTTAACAACAAGTGGATTTTATTAATCACTATTTTATAACTTTGTATTAGGTAATTTTATATGCTCTAACAATAAAGCAATAATTAATTATAATTTAATTTAAAATTATAGGTAATTTAGTGAAAAATCCAAAAAGTAATGAATATTCTCATTATATTTATGGGTATTATAATAATCTATAACACAGTTTATTGAAAAACGTAAAACAAAAAAAAACTACAGATGCAATGTATTAATACACAATACAAAACAAAGTTTGAGCAACTTCATAATTAAAGCTATAAAATGTTATTAATCTGAACAGACGCGCCCTCTTTTAGCCAGTTGGTTACAAAAACGAGGAGATGCAATAAAATCTCCAAGAAACACACTTAATAAATAAAATTCTTTTTGTTTTTCTTGAGATCTCTTGTAGTTACTGAAAACAAAGAAAAAAGAAGGAATAATTAATTAATTGTCATGTTATCGTATCTTAAGACAGCAGTAATTGCATGTAGTTTAGAATTATTTAATTTTTAATTATGCGGAAGGTGAAGTCGCTTTGCAAATAATCAACTAAACACTATCACATACTAATAACTCTTCTATCTCCTTGAACTTCCTTCTTATAGAGGAGAAAAACAATTACATTTCAATGATGCGCCAATTATCAATATTATGCATCATATTATGGAATTTTTCAGTATGTTACATAATGAAGGGTAATTTATCAATATTACTTATTCAATTATATCGATTGCAAAATAATTATTACGTCAATACATGACAAATAATTAGCAGATTATATTAAATGTCATTCTCATCAGTTATATATTACTTTCTTTTACGTGCATCATGCATTCATAAAGGTATTTTCTATCTGTACATATTTAAGTACCTGAAAATATCGTTCCAGTCAATGTTCACTTCGTTCCTTCCTCCTGATTTCCGTGCATTTTCTGCGTGATGTAAACACACTTTCGTGTAAATGCAAACATTTTCACCAAGTTCAGTAACTAAACGTTTTTCAGCCTCAATCATGTCAATCATTTCATCTGATTCAATATCCCTACGTGTCCTTTTCACATACGTCCCTAAAAAAAACAAATTATATTAAATATTTACTTTCAAATCTCATCTCCTTTAGAAAGTATTTCTTCTGCGGTCCCCTCAACAATTTAATCATGAAAAAAATACAATTCATCTAGATGGTACTTACGTGGATTTAAGGAATAGGCCAGTTTTTTCACAAAATTCGACAATCTCACTGCAATTATAATAATGGGGAAACCAACTAGTTCAACAGGTAATTCAAAAGCTGGCTCTTGTGCATTACAATTTGGTATGTTATTTAATAAAAATATCGACACTTGTAATGTAATAAAAAAAAGTATTGTTATGTTCATCTTAGTATACGTTTTATATAATAAATAAATAAGTTAATAACAATAATACATTAAATAATCTTAATGTCAGTGTTTAGGTCGAACCAAACTAAATGACTCTTAGACAAAATTGAAAGAAACTATTGAAGTGAAAGTAGCCACCACTCACTCTCCTTTCAATTTTATGTTGAAGGTAAAAACACGTATTATAGTCCAGTTAAATTATACTTATACAGTGGTATAACTATTTAAATTTTAAATGAAATGGTGCAACAGTGAAATGATTACATGGCGCGGAATTTAAATGAATTTTATCTAGGCAGACGACAGGTGAAATATCGAAATTTTGTAATTACTAATACAAAGGTTATTTAGAAATGTTAGTTACAGAAAAATTGATTAAGTGTGTTGATTTGTAAATGGAAAAATTTTTATACAAAACGCTTTTCAATGCGGAAAAGAACAAATTCATACTTTCTATATACGTATATCCATATAATTGATTTCTTTAAATAGAAAATAAAAATAGTCAAGTTCATTATAAAGAATAATAAAATTCGAAACTAGTATGTATGATTATAATTGAAAAAAGATTGACAATGTTCTTTGGCATAAACAAAACACATATCCCGTTTCAAGAACGTTAAAAGCTTTTTCCAATAACACTCCTTGTATGAAATAAGTAAGTAGATATAATAATAATTTAAGAATTTTATTTTGTTACTTTTATACACATCTCAGGTTACCAATAAAAAGGCTTGTGGGTTGGTTTGCAACATAAAAGCTAATATAATACGCTTATGTGTTTAGAACAAATTATACCTATAACATAACAGCACGAGTCAAACATAATACTAGATAATGTATAACTAGTATATTTTATGTAAAATAATTTTAAATGAAAGGGTAGGATTTAGACGGACACGACAATTATTGTCATATATTTCATGTGATATCTGGTAAAAAAAAATTACTGCATACTGTATATTACATTGCATTGTCCAGTCTACCATAAATTCATTATTTTATTATGGAGCACCCAATAATATACGTACTCGTATGTATTAGTTACTCATATATATTTCTTCTAAAAGGGAAAAAAGCCACTTAAATGATTTACTTTAAATGCGATAAACGTGTGCCTGTGTGTATGTTGTTTTTGTGTATGTGTGTGCTATAAGTGAATAACTAAAATCAAGCACGTTTAAATCATACTTATAATAGTTGCATTATATTGTTTATTATTCATTTAATACTTGCAATGTGTGGTTTGTACTTTTAAGTACCCACCAACTGCAATATACTAATAGTTAGTACAGCATTACAATTAATCGGGGTCATGAAATATACGTATAAAACACAAATTATATAGTAAAAATATTTAAGTTTAACAATATTCTGTCGTGCATGAAATATAGCATCAGATGGTATATAAAGTGCCAACTCCCATTTTTAGCATCCTTTGTTATACAATCAAGTTTTTAGCTAAGAACATAAAATATCTACTTTACATGTTGGAATATAAAACGCCTCTTGTCAGAAAATTTTCGTTTGTTCTTCTAGTCTTTATTATCATTACACGTTTACCTAACTATATTTATTTCTATTTTTATCTCATATTAAAATTATACACCGTAAAAAGATACAACTACAACTATAGGTACATATCACAAAACTGGCAACTGGCTAATGCTAATATATTTACTTATAAACTTAAAACTAGTTCTCATTTTAACGATTACATTTTTCAAAAGAAACCAAAGGGGGTGAGTTATATTAGATGTATATGTACGAGTATAAATGAATTATTGTACGCCCGTTTTTATTGTATTACACGTATAAATGCTGTTTTATTATTCTTTACACGTATAGAGACATTAAAACATTATACTTTCTTCCCTTTTTTTACTCCTGTTCGTTTTAAGTACTCCTTATCATTATTATTATGAGAATTCTTGTATTCACTTTTTTATTGCACTTCTTTAGCCAAGAACAATTAAGATCATGCCTTTGCTAGTATAATGCACCACGGCAATAAACTATTTACTACATATTTTTTATGCTTCTTTTTTCTCCCATTGACGTTTGGCAGTTATTAACTGCCGCATTAGTACATCACGAAAATTAGATGCATTTTTACTAATTGAAATTCTTTATTACCAACATCCATTGTCTTTTTTCGCTATTTTCCTACAGAAAAACTACTAATCACCATGTGCACGTAAATTTAGAATTTATTAATAAATTACATTTTCCACATCAATAAAATGTATACAAACTTTTTATTTGCTTGCTATCCAGTCGTCACGTTTCGCTAAAACGTTAAAATATTATTTAGTAAATTTAACTCTCGACACAGAAAAGTCAGTTGTATAACTTTTTCATTGCATTGTTTACAAAATATTAGATTTATAATTAGATAGTTTCTTATATTAACAAACAATAACGTAAAGGACGGTTATTTATATACCATGTAGAGATTTAACAACATTTTATTAAAAAACATTAATACAATAATTCTACAATATACTTGCGTAACGTATCACAGACATAAAAGGTATTTATAACGAAGTTTATGGGCAATATATGATTGACATCATTTTTTTCACACGGTAATCATAACTTGCATTATTATATGTATAAATTTAATTGCAATTTATTGAGCAACGGAATTTGTTAAAAAAACATTATAATTTTTTATTTGTCCTAAATTTTTAATGTATATTATTTATATATTCGTTTTCTATATGATTCATCTGGATAAATTTGTTCTGAAAAATAAACAAAGAAATCAACAGTAAACTGAATAATATAAAACGATTAATTCCATGATTATCATCGCATTCGAACTTTTTTCATCATTTGCAACACTTGCAAACCTGGAAAGGGACATTGAGGATAAAAATTATTGCAACCATTTGTATCAACACCAGCGGTAAGTTGGGCTATATGGACGGCAAAATGGTATTTTGAGGTCAATTCTGCTGTGGTACTAATAGTAGTGTCCCTAAATAAAAACAAAAAGTGTTAATAGTATGGAAAACTGAATTACTACACAAAAGAAAATTACTATGACTGTATACATAAACGTACATATACAGATGTAGGTACAGCTACTTAAACAGCTGTGACATAGTAATCCCATTAAACCATCTTATAAGACAGACAACATTCAATATACGTATGTTGTAACGAACGATTACATTACAGAGAAGTTTATTACAGCACCAGTGAAAGTGAGTGTTAAAAAAAACATTATGCACGTTTCCGTAACTACTTTCTGTTTCCATTACATTCAGAATTTGCTTTTGTGTAGTAACATATTATTTAATAATAAAAGCGGATATAGGTTTGACTCTTTAAAACGGAACAAAATATTCTTACTGTAAAAGTGAAAGCAATGATCGCTCCGAATCACTTAATTTGTCCTTTTCTGGTGTTGCTGCTAATTCGCATATGAATTTAGTTAAGCATGCATTCTTAATTGTTTGCAGGATCTGTGACCTAGATGATGAGGTTCCTGAAAACGAATTCAGTTTAATATTATAATTTATAAGGAAAAGGAAATGTTGCCAATGAAATGGTTTATGTTAGTAATCACGCAATAGTTTGGATAGTTACGTAAGGCGCGGAATAAGTAGGTAGGAGAGTTATAAGATATTTGTTTTGAGTAAATTTCTACTCGTATAAAATGATTATATGTAAAACATTAGGAAATATTTCCTATTAATTATTATTGCCAAGACAAATTTTATAAAATGTATTTCCACATTGGGTGAATGTTTAATAATACGGTAAATTTTGTTTAATTACTTTTTAAATTTGCTTGTCGCAAACACAGTCCATGATAAAACAAAATTGGAGTTTAATTTATTTTCATAATTTTTAACATTCAATTACATATTATCATGTACGTCATTACCAATGTTTCCATTAGACAACAAAGGAATTTTTAAATATTATTTTATATTGTAGGTGACCTTAAAACGTATTATAACCGTGAACCAGTTAGTGATTGACTTGAAAAGTTTCAGGATTTTCTAAACTTCCTTGGCAAAGTGTCCCGCATGTTGTGGCATTGGTATGAAAACCACTCAACTCAAATAACTTATTCGATATCCTTCAACAACTTTCGGTGCTAAATATAAATTATACCGAAAGGAAGCATTATAATGAAAATGCTAGTAAATAATTCGCGATTTAATTATTTACCAAGGTTAAATGAATAAATTCTAGTGAATATTATACCTAAATGTTTGAGCGCCTCATCCTCAATATCAGCATCTATGTCGATATCAGTCTTAGGATCACCGTATCCCGGATTTGTTGGTTTAGGTCTTGGATTCTCTTCAGTCTTATAACCACCAATAATTTTGTATAATAAATTTGAATAGTCCGTCAACAACACTAACACCATGCATATTACAAAAATTAATCGCACTAATATTTTACCAGTGGACACCATGGTCTTCTTTATTCACTGAAGAATCGATACGTGAAACAGTAATTTAAATGTTCTTTTTTAAATATAGGTAAACAAAAATCAGTCGTAACACATTGTTCAACAGTTGTAGAATGGTTTAGTAGTTAAACTCTCGCTTACCTTGCAATTTCAGGTTACCCCGCTCTTTGCCAGACATGGTCAACTGATAGTGAAAGTATAACCAAAAACGTATCACTTAGCACTCAGGAGTACGACAAAGACAAAAGCTAGTTCTGGCTAAGAGGTGATGGAAAAAATCTAACCATAACCACGACGATATCTAATTTGTATAGGAGAGCAATTAAAAAAATATATTTGACCCAAATTGATATATGTATATACATATATGTATATATATATGTAGCAAGTCATACTCGTTTATCGAAAATTCATTAAGATGTTTTTAATGAAAGTGTATAATATTACGGTACTTCCGTAACAAGTTCCTTCTATTTAGATCGAAAGAAAGTGAAACTCTTTACAGTTACATAACAATGCTCGATCTTTTCCGTGCAGAAAAAAATTATAATAGATAGATAGGTACGGCCATATCAATAACGCTTGATTAAACATTTAATTGGAATTTAAATTAAAGAAAAAATGCAATTTGTAAATGTTTATTGTGTTGATAAATTAATATTTTCGCTGCTTTTGAAAACTAATAAAATACGTTTTTTTTATTAGAAAACAAATGGGTGGAATGAGACACAAAATACATAGACACACATACAGATGTAATCTTCAATTATTAATGACTGTAAAGAGATATAATCAAATAATGAATAAAATTCCAACTACCTGTATGAAAATTACCCAGTTGACATTCACAAATTTCCTAGGCAATGATGATGAAACAGAATAGTGAAAAAGATAAATTGACCCTAAATGCTACCACCGATCAATGCATAATATGTGTGTATATGTCTATGCTATGTGTTTGATAAATTTCAGTTGCACGCCAAATGGAATGCAATTCCATTGGGAAATTTTCCGTTGAAACTAATCCGTCACATTGGAAATTGTTTGATATCAGTAAATCGGTGATCACCAAATTTATGATGTACTTATAATGATACACCCAAAACCATAGAAAATATACAAACAGTTTATTCTATCAAAATGAAAATCAAAAATTGACACTTGTTAAGTTCACAACGATCATTTCCCCACATTTCCTCTCTCCTGCTCTATGGACAAAATCCATTATGATCGGAACAAAAACAAATTATACTAATATTTTAATTTCATTTTCCTGGTAAATTACATTAACACCGATCGTTAGTAGATCTATTTTACGATTAAATAAATTGCTTTTTTGTTTTACACATAAAATTATCTAGTATCTTAATAAATAAGGTTTTCCTTTCAATTATCTGCTACAATTTTTAGTGTCATTAGTCAATAATTGTATTTGTATTACAACACCTGAAATGATAATCATTTTTTCTGCTTAAAAATTACCGAAACCCAAAACAAAAACGGATAAATGAGATTAAGATGCGTGAAGAGAAACCATATGGTTTTGATAATCAAACTCTCACGCACAACATCATGCGAGACCACAATTATTCTTTTAAAATTGAATTATAATATCACCAATATTTCGGATCTACATCATTATTTTGAGCCCTTCTTTTATTGCATAAAAATTGTTTTAATGTTTCGATGAAAGGAAATCATTTACCTAATGAATTCATTTGCACCAAATCCCACCTTGGGCCTTTGTAGGATACCAACTTATTATCTTTTATTATAGGTCAGCTTCCCCATCATCATCATATGCCTCTTTAAAAACGGGCATAGAACAATATAGTGTATCCTTTTTTTAAAGTAAAATACACCACACAGTGTAAATACGTGTATTTCAAGCTTCAACTGTATAGTCCGTAGTATTATTGCATGTGAGGAAATTGTACGTATCATTAGGTACGCCCTAATCAAATACGTCTATCATCAAATACATACCAATCATGAATAGCAATTTACTCCGTGTCCAATATATGTATATGGCGGTGTTTGGGTTTTATAGATATATGTATAGATGCATTTTAAACCCCTCTAGCTAGCCACCCAAAAAAACTGTCCTAATATGTCACTCGAATCGTAAATTGCTAGAAATTATTCACTGCTAGTGTTTGTGTTTTAACAACAAGGCTATTTTCAACACAGTCCATGTGTACCGTGAATAAATTTCATAAAATCATTTCCCTACCTTATATGCGTAAATACTTAATTGTTAAATTTGTTTATAAAATATATCTATGTAGAATGATTAAATTAAATTCCATTTTAATTAAATGTAAATTCAAACAAATTTGGATAATTTTATTCATTATGTCGAACGTACTTAGCGTGTGTATATTTAATTGGAATTATGTGGATATTAATACATCACAGTGTAAACGTATAATAATGTGTGTATCTGTGTTGGTTGGGTAGGTACATAAATGTAAACACAACAAAGTTCAACTATGATTACTACCTAAGGGCTGTAGGTTACACAGCCAAACATGTAATGGACAAACGAAGATCGTCATTCGTCACGCATATTAATTTTATCCCTTGGAAGGGTGATAGAGAGAGGACAAAGCGCATAGTTTTGTTGTTTTGTTTTCATTCCAGATTTGTTGTTCACAAATAAATTGTATTTTTTTGAGTAAAAATATCTGTAATTCATTTAACCCAGAAGCGATCTGTTTGGACAAAACATTAGTCCGCATAAAGGGCTCAAATTATAACCGCATTCTCATCTACAAATTGAACCACTTTAGACCCCAACTAATTTCATTATCAATGTTAATTTACTATTCAGAGCTAAGGCGACCCACAAATTATTACCTGAACCCCTCAAGTGTTTTAAAATTTCTAAAACAGGTGAATGCAATAATGTCAGTATATGAAAAATAATAATTTGCTTGTATGTTCGTGACAAAGGGAAAAAAATGTGCCACTTTTTCTGAATAAGATTGCTAAATTACTTTTATAATGGAGAGACAGTCTCTTTCTCAATTTTCTATAGAAAAGTGATTTTCAATTTTAAATTAGTTGTTCATATGTAAATTATGATGTGTATAGATAAGAATAAAAAATCAATATAATATAATCAGTTTTATTCATATCGTGTACGGTAATATAAAAAGAATATAAAATTTTAATGTATGCTGAATTGTGAAGCGAAGACAACAAAATGCACTCGTATTATAAACCCTACAATATTTCACTCATATATCCGACATGTGAAGAAGAAGATTGATAACTGAGTGAATTCTATCAAAAACATTAACCAGAATACAGTACGGTCACGACTGTATCCATATATGTATATATATCATATATATAGTAGACACAATTTGCTACGTGTGCAAATAGATGACAGGATCATCAATCATTGCTGTCCGGTTTTACCCCATCCCAAACAAATAGCCCATCGAAAATTGTCCTCTTCTATCGGATTTTTCTTAACGAAATTTTATTTTATTAATTACTCTAATGCAATGTTTTTCCAATTAAAAACGTAACTGAAACGAATTGAAAAAGATTTATTGTTATTAGTATACAGCGTGTGAGTGCAGAGTTTGACTAGAGACATCGTTTGGGCGTTTCATGGGGTGACCGTCTTGACTGACATTTCATTTAACTCCTGCATTGCTTGTCAATCAGTGTGGTGTTAGGAAGAGGCACTAAGATGATAGGAAATGGTGGGTGTTGATATTGTGTCAACCAAAAAATACTTGGTCCGAATCCAGAGTTCAGCCATGTGTGATAAAGCTTAAATTACCAACAGAGATTACACTCGTATTTGATTGAGGATAGAAAGACCCTTTCAATTAATTGATTGTTGTTCGACAAATATGTGTGAAATGATGAAATGAAATTATTTTACTTCCGTTCATTAATTAAAATTCAATCACTTGACCAAGCCTTTAGATATATGCACAGACTTTTACCTCGGCCAGTTTAAAATTAATTAGATAATTTATGTGCAACAATGTGTAACGGAGAAAAGCGACACATACATGTAAAATAGAGTGATGTGGGGGTGCTAACCGCAACAGTTGGTACAATAGAAACAATTGAATTTGGAAACAGTCTCCCATTATCGACAGAGATTTCACTGAACAAAACAGTTGTAGTAACGTGTTAATGCTCAAATAGACACGTACGTGAAAGGCTGCTTTATAGAATATTAATGAAAACTTGGAAAGCCCTTCAATTTACGTGTGTTATAGGTGTATCTATGTGTGTGTCTGTGTATCCTTCAATTACGTATGACACATTTAAACTGTATATTAAATTTTTCTTTTTCATCTTAAAGTGACTCAAAATTCACAAAGGAAAGCAATGAACCAAGTAGAAAATGCATATTCATAATAACAATAAAACGTCTAAAAATAATAGATAATTTTCAGTATTGGTTATAAAAGAAGTTTATATACCGGTTTAAGTTTCGGCACAATGTAGATTTAATATAGAGTTGTTATGACAAAGCACTTGGTTTGAAATTTTACGATGATTGAAGTACGAATTATGTTTCAGACCACTTAACATAGAGACCTCTTTGCAAAAGTTTTACTATCGCGCCCATAAAAATTCATATACCTATAGATTTTTTCACAAATGAAATATATTTTAATTTAGTCATAAAAAAGGGAATCAAAATACGCTCAGGAGTCTTTTTGTGTTAGATGTAGTTCAACTGGACCTGTTAAATGTGCCCGCATCCGAGCCAATACAATATAGTGTAACGTTATCACTGACAAAAATCGAATATAAATGCGCCTTTAGAAGTTGTTCGCATCAGTATGTGCAGACCCATATTGTATAGGTCGTCATCTTAGTCGTTTCCTATGTCATTTCACTTGAAGTAAACTGCGAAGGGAGAGAATATAGAAAGATATATCTTTCAAGTGTTAGTCTTTACTGCTAACTATCTTCCATAAACACCGAAATGCTCATATAATCTGAAACAGCCGCACTGTTCACGTACTATATCAATATGTGGCTATAAACCATCCTTATATGTAACATAAATCCCTTACATATAACATTTGTATTCTCTTAATTTCATTTTTTCCATTGTTCCACTTGTTCCTCTCTTTCTTAGATTAGATTCAGTGGAGCTCAAGTGAATTGATTAAAATAAGTAAGAGCTATTGGAAAAAAAATTGCGCTTCCGCTTATGGTATAATAGTGTGACAGAAAGAAAAAACAATTTTACAGGATATTCAACTTCTTTGTGTATTTATTATTATGAGTGTGTGCAAATAGGAAAGATTACAGGGGTAGTCGAACTTCCGAAGAAATAACTTGTCACAACCCCTGGGTTCCTTATCTACTTAAAAGTATTTATATCCTTACGAAATGGCTCTAAATTAAACGCTTCCACTGTGCATGCCAATCGATTTGCTTATTTAAAATGGAAATCTTTTTTATTGTCTCTTTTTATAACAATTTATTTATTGTACCGATACACAAGCACGTAAAGAAAGAAAGTGTACTCGGATATTGATGCAATATTTGTGGCGTAAAATTCGGTAAATTTATTTAAAAGAAAGGAACTAGAGACGGAACGATGTGAAATTGGGCGTACTGAATTGAGTGAAATTGTAGGAAGAGATGTGAATTGACATGATGATATTGAAAAGCTTTTGATATAAATATGTTTAAAAGTAAAGCGTGCTAAAAAGTTCGGTGCACATTTTTTCACGCCTCAACGATAACTGATAATTACGTACGGGTGATCTTCTAAGAGGGTGAGAGTATCCCCTAAACAAAATTCCTTTTTTAAAATAAAACTGTCACACGCCCACAATACTAGACTTTTTCCGGGGCACCCAAAATAATAAAATCTACACATACAAACCCTGGCAAATAAACTTTATACTTGGCCGATTTTAAATTGTCGTCGAGCACTTATTTTAAAAGCTTACGTAATATATACACGCACACGACGTGCTATACTTCTGATTCCCAAGCGAACGATGCGATTGAACATCAATCGGCAATTTATGATAGTTTAAACGCTAATGGTACATATCAACTTATTTTTTTCTTCTTCTTTCTTTAAAGTCGTTAAATTTGAAATTTATTACTTTATGCATAGGTTGTCTGGCCACTTCTTAATGGGGTTTTTAAGTTCACTCGCACTATGTTTTATTAACAGTACGTAAGTTGCAAGTGAGGGCGGATTTCATATACACTATATTCCATTATAATGTAAATGTAAGCCGTATGTAAAATGTAATACAGAAAAAAACGTGTAGATTTTTTAATGAATACGAGAGCGAGAGTTGTAATATAACTCTAATAGAAATTGAATTCGCGTAAAGGGTTGACTAGACATATTTGTTCGTTCTATAATAGCATTCCAGTTACTAATAATGAAATGGCTATTGTCTGCTAATGCACAAGGGTCCACTAATTGTTTGTATATTGTCAATTTGCATCTGATCAATTTTCTACATTCAACACGTTTAATATTAAATTAGAAATTTCACATTTCCATAGAGGACAGAAAGTTTTTGATTGTTTTATTTATGTGTACTGGGTACACATATAAACATGAAAAACTATAGCAGGATAACCTGTTATGTAATTGAATGAATTCCCATTATTTGCTTATGAATATTTAAATCGCTTCATTACATTAGATTTAATTTTCACACCAAATATGTCACCCCTTTTATAAAATGAATATGTGTACTTTGTATGCACCTAATTGACCACACTATTTAATATAACGGCAATATTATACAAAATAATTGGTTAAATTATTAGAAATGATGTTTCGACTACCTGTGCGACAACCCATCAAAATTCCAAATTCCATTAAGGAACTTTTATAGAAACCGGAAAAAGGAATATCTACTTGATTAGGGTGATTAATTATAGCGCCAATAACGTCACTTCGATAAATTGAAATTAATGATATTTCTAACGATATATAAGAATTAAATAAATGAATGCAAAGTTTCTTCATACATGTAATAAAATAATTAGGGTCAAATTAAAAAACTCCATTCATCAAAGGGGGTCCGCTTCAATTTCATTGTTATCATTGATGTTAAAAAAGTGATTGTGAGGGGCTGGTGCGAACTTGAACTTATATACACACATCTCTCAACTTTTAATTAATTTCAAACACTGAGGGATAGTACTCGTATATGGCAACGTACGTAGTATATTCGATTAGATTAGTACAGAGTATAATAATCCAGCAAGTGGTATATAAAGTACATAAAGTGCGGCGGCAGTTTACCCCCCCAAACTTTACCGAAAAAAGATCACAACCGAACTGCTTATTATACGTCTATCCGTCTCTTGTCTAGTGTTATGTGTAATCATTCCTATTGACAAGTACTATTGTTCACATAAATATAATGCCAACTCATCACGGAAACGCATATACATAAAAGTGAATCTGTCTAAACCGGAAGGAGGGCTAACGTAACAAATATCAGAATTTTTTGAACTTAACACCTGATAAATTAGTTACAGCCACGCTATGTCAAATGCACAGCGAGTAACGAACGTCCCCCTGTTGAAAATTAACCGTAATTATACATGCAAAGACGCCACTTTATTACTAAATCTCTATTAAAAGTCTGGAGGGTTGGTAATTTTTTATTGGATTACCATTACAATAGAGGCAACCCCAGTTAATTAGCTTCATATACACGTGTGCAATCACAAAAATCTAGTTGAAAATTAAATTTTAACACAAAATTTCATTAACCTCATATTATTACGTTATTGTGCAGTGGTTTGCACTAATAAATTTTAATAATATTATACATAATAAAATAATTGAAATAACGCGCGCTGTGCTCTTCTCTCAGTGTATAAGGTTTCCTTATTGACGATATTTTCCTATACTTTATCAGTTCATCTTTATCAAAAGCCATTAAAGTTGCATTATCCAACAACATCCATTAAAACTCATCAATCCATTAAGCATTAGGCTATTATATACGTTATAATACTGGTTACAAGTGAAATGTGCCCTTCAATTTCAACTCTATATTTTACACACAAGAACTTTTTATCAATCATAAACTGAAAAGAGAAAGTTAATACATTTTAGTCATCAATCAATATTATATAATTCTCATTTAGTGCTAAAAATTACTTAACTATAAGAAGAAGAGCAGGGAAACCAACAACATCATCACTAATATTACGAAATATATCTTCAAAAATGTGTGTGTATATATTTTCATATAGGATTTAGTAGGTATATTGAGGCTTGATATTGGATTAAATAAAATTTGAATAGGTATCACGTTATCATTCTATGTGATTATTATTAATCCTTGACATATAGTTTAAAGCGACCACAGCACTAAACTAAATATATATATATATATATATATAATATACTGTAGATGGTATGGTTGGTATATGGTGTTGTGTTCCATATCTCTTACTACTCTCTGAAAGCACACATTTATGTATAATATATTATTTGATTGTGTGTACGTATATGTTAGTGTGTTGATTTAAGTGTAACCTGGTAATCCAACATGGGCCACCAACAACCACGTGCACACCCATTTAGATGTCCGGCTGTGGCCACGTTCCATTCCGGTCCGATATATCCGATAGGCACCAATTGAATTATTGATGTCCATTTGGCTTACCAAGACAATTTGATATATGGCACCAATTGGAAACAGGAGTAGCTAGTAAATAAACTTAGACTGGCCAAAAACGTCACGAACAGAAAAGAGAAATCGCTGTCTAGGGGATATATTCAACGTTATTCTTAAAATTGCATTTAAATTTGTTATGGGTGACTCCTCTATATAAAGTACGTTTATATTTGTGCTCCCCAGTGAGTTAATTTCATTCGAATTGAATTGTTTCGTGTTTGTTTTATGGATTATGTGTATTGAAGTTTGCTTGTTGAATATTTTCGGCGGTAACTGTCGAAGTGTACATGATGGGCTACTATTTAGTACTTTGATGATGTTCCAGTAAAATTATATCACAAAGCTTAAATGTTAAAGGAAAATATTTACATTGCACATTAAAACGCGATCACTCTGTTTATGCAATTCTAACAGAATAACAATCCATAAATTAACTCTCATTAGACAACATCCCAACATCTAACTATGTCTCTAGTACTGTATAATGCTGTTTGGACAAAGGGGTTGCGATAGCTTTCATCCCCAATTTACATAATACTCAGAGAAAACCACTTACTGACTACTATTATAAATACAAACACGTATTTCTCAATACAATATTGTCCTTTCTGTTGATTTAAGAGAAATTATTAATCGTTTCGACGATTCAGTACGGTTTTCTTAGCGAAATGGCCACAGACAGGACATGTTTAATCTTTCTAGACAGCTTTAAAGACGATCTTTGTTCGTTTAATGTATGTTTGCACAATTGAAAACATTTTAAAGGAGTCGTATAAAACAGCCCTTTTTTAGCAAAAAATATAAAAAGGAACTAGGAAAAAATTGCCAGGA
The DNA here is from genome assembly GCA_963930825.1 of Silvanus unidentatus. Classification (NCBI taxonomy): domain Eukaryota; kingdom Metazoa; phylum Arthropoda; class Insecta; order Coleoptera; family Silvanidae; genus Silvanus; species Silvanus unidentatus. The sequence continues at coordinate 1,752,501 of OZ005763.1, forward strand.
TCATGAGTAGAAGGTAATAAAACTGATGAAGCAGCAGTAACAGGAACTTATTATGTGCAGACTACTAAATTTTTACTCGGAAATAAAAACGATTACTACAAGCTTTAAACACAATTTCTATCAATAAAGTAGGTTTTCTGCTTCTAATCTTTAAGTCTTTTCATTTATTGTCGTATTGAGGAATAATTTTGGAATTTCATTATAACATTCTAGACCAAAAGGATTCATGTTCTTTACGACTTTAATTCAATTGTAATAACGAGCAGAAAATTTAAATTATCAGCAGTTTTCGGTTGTCAACAATTTTCTTTGCCAAAAACAATAATTGTCTAACAACTAGAATGATTGCACTTTCTTACAGACTAAAAAAGAACATTCCTGAGACCATTCCAAATGTGCGGCTTAATTTAAGGGTGCAAATTCTTTCTAGATACTCTCTCTCTTAATAAGATCCTCTAGGATGATTGTGTGATTTGTCATAAAACTAGGTGAGAGAAAGATGTATGCCCATCAAAATGGAACATTATGGGATAAATGTGATATATAGATATAAGGGTCGATGACCTGCTTTATGTACTTGCCTGTTTATAGTCGCTTGCACAGATGCACTACATCAGGGACTCCTCTAATAGCAATAAGTCAATAATTGCATGATTACTTCGAACACGAACAACTACCGTATATTTACTATTAAGTAATTCAAAAAATAATTCAAATTCACTTTGAATTTCCCGTTATCATTCATAGCAATAAATAAAAACAGATTAAGATGAATTAATATTGTATGCATAAACTAAAATGCTTTTCCAATTGCATGCATAAACAGTTCATCGTTTTGTATTAATGTACGAACGGGGATTTAAATAATACCTATTCCTGATTATTTAATTGATCTGTTTTAATCAGAATAAATGCACAATGCCTTTATATATAACCCATATACCTAGTGACATAAAATACCAATGCACTCAGCGTTGCTATAGCAACATGCAATTACATCTGTATGCAACTGCAACCCTCATCCTCAACCCTTGACTGTTATGTACAGTCTACTCTAATGATATTCCCTACTCCTACGCATATAAAATCCTTATATGTATAGGTGTACATATATGAAAAATAATTCAATATTGCAAACGTTTCTCTTTGTTCGTTTCAAGTTTGTGCCAAAAACCTCTTAAAGGTGTGCACAGGACTGCCAGCTGATTATTGATTACTTGAAAAGTTGCAGAAAAAATCTATTACTTGTTCCATACTTCAGAACTATTTAAATAACAATATTGTAGTGAATAAAAATTGTTTCTTTTATTATATAGCAATTTCAACGCTCTTGTAATTATGACACTACGTTAATCATTTTAACCCGTATTGTCATAGTAGCTCTCCGGTCCGTCACGGGCCTTTTACTTCAACTCGACCTGACTCTTTGCACATGTTGACGAGCTATAAAAAATGACAATCATTACTTATTTTTTAAAAAGTGTCTCTAAAAACGACCGGTATTATATACAATAGATGAAAAATTGAGAGCTCAAACTGACCCTTACCTTTTCATTTAAACAAGAAATTGGGTATGCCTATAAAAAAGGGTCAAAATTAAACTATATATACACACACAGTAATATAAGTGAAGTTAATCTAATAACCAGTTTAAACAACATTGTTATTATTGTTGATCATAACATTAAAATTATATAATAAATGAATCAAGTTTGACGTTGTGGGCAAGGCAAAAATGTCAAATAAACACTGCAATGGTATCAAAAATTTCATATAATAAGGTCTTGAATGTGAAAAAGTTCAAACCTGTTTTTAGGACGTTTTATAAATGATGTGCATTTTCACACACTGAATAAAAGTGTTTAGGGAGCCAATAGTCTCCTTCGTTTTTTATTGGCATTATCAATGAACCGAAACAAAATGATTTTTTTAATATTAATCATTCACAAGATGTGTAAATAAAACATAAATAAAAGTGCATTTATACATTACGTGTGGGGAAAATTGACGATACACACATAGAAATGATAGAGACGGTTATTTTTCAGTCCGTAATTTGATTAGCATCTGATTATGATCCACCCTTTTAGACAACAAAATTTTATATATGACCGACAAGAAATCTAGATATAAAATCATCCATATGCCACGGAAAATGATAATATGTTAATAAATAATAAAAAGCGGAAATTCAAATCACAATACTCTTTGTTCATAAATTTTCGTTTTTTTTTTATGTAGTGGAAGAGAGTAGTCTTAGGGTCAAGGTTACATAACTACGGTACATGTCACCTTATAGGTAGATTAAAAAAATAAACTACCTATTGTTCACGTAATTACAAATTGGTTTAAATGTATTCAGTCCTATGCAGTATATTGTAATACTAAATCGATATTATACATAATTGCAACATTGAAGAGGGCTTAAATTCCATGTAATTAATCGAAATTAATAAAATATATCTATGTATATGTATATGTACATACCTACCTAATGCTACTTGTACTCGTATGCTTATGCTTATGGATTTCTAGAAGAAAAATGAGCTGTTTGTTAAAGTGGCTGGTTATAGTTCGTACTTGTGTCAGATAATTACCCATTTATACGATGAACTCGATAAATTTGGATTAATAGACAATAAAGTTGAAATTTCAATAAATATTTCAAGAAGTATTCCAAACCTTATCTATTCTGTATATACGTACGTAATGAAACTCTAATTACCTTCTTGCTTTTATAATGTTTCGAGAATGGATATAAAATATTGCATGTCACAGTAGATAATATAATAAGTTGTCAGTAAAAAATTTCTATTACTGTTACTGAATAATCATCACCCCAATAATATTTTGTTATCATTTTTATTATTATTTATTAATGTTTTCACATTGATATTGTGGCAGAATTTATTACCTGACCAAAATAACAATGGCCATACACAAAAAAAGGATAATAAATTATATATACATACGTGGTACCGTGATGGTTGGTGTTTGTTGATCCTGAATTCAGTAGTTATAGTTTTATATATCTATCACAGTTTTTTTTCTTCTATTTCGATTATAATTTACTTCAATGGCCAAATTACTTGAAGCAATAATATTCACCATGTACTATTATTACCATTACCAGATATACTCACCTATACATACATACGACCATTTCCTGTCTAAAGCACGTACTCTGATTGCTTCTAGCAATATTAACAGTTACTTTACCCCAAAGGAATCATTTGGTACAATATCATTGAGTTAATTGTTATAGTAGTAACAATTGTAATTAATAATTTTATATATAACATTATATTGAACAACGATTCTTTTATTTATGGATAATATCCATGTATAATAAATTATCCATTTCCGTAACAGCAAGAAGGGTTTAATTAAAATTTTGTTAATCTCATTAATTTTAGTCAAAAGGGATGAACATATATATAAATAGACTATAGAAAATTTTTAATTGTTATTATGAATATAATTATGCCGTTGATTGTGTTTGATTTATATAACAAAGCGATGAATATATGACATTTTGATGCATTTTGTGGATTTCGTTATTGTATAGCACTACTACAATTTACTGGCTTGTAAAGCATATAAGCACACATATATATCTAACGCACAAAGCACCCTGTGGTGTTGTAGAACAATAGTGCTTTTTTATTACAATACAATCGAGAATTGACAATGGATTTTTCCTATCAAAATAATCATACATCATATTAATATTGAGATTGTTATAAAAAAAATTGTCAATATGCCGTATATGCAGTTGGATCAAACACTTTTTTTGTGATATTCAATATGAAATATCCGATTGCAGATTTACAGAATGATGGACAATAATTATATTGTGAACGTGATTAGATATTATTGATGCAGGTGAATGCATTGAGGGCACATTATATGATTATTACGTAAGTATGTTACATGTCATTACTAGAATGTGATAGTGCTGTACTGTCTATCTGTGTGATACATGTGTGGTGGGTTAGTTTGTGGCGAACTATCCCTTTATATCATCATGTGTTACACAAGAACGGGTGTTATTCAAAGCTAGATTTAGCATTTACTCCAATGGTATGAGAACTATTTAATAATGTCTGGCAATAAAATGGTCTATTTTTAGTAAAAAAAAGCTTGAGTATGATTTGAGCAATGTAATTAGTATAAATGTGATTAGAGTGCACGGAGAGAGGGGCTATTAAATTCCACCTGACAAATGTAATTTTACTGAAATATCCTAATGGCAAAAACAGATTTGTCGACGTTGACAGTATACCACTAATACAGACAGACTTAACGACAAGCAAAGCCTGATGTATTGGGAGTACATCTGGAAACAAATTGACCATTGCGTACACACATATTAGATCCATATAGTTATCCATATATATGTATATGTATAACGTCGCATGATTATGTTTCGTTGTGATAATTTATGAGCTCGGCTAGCCGCGACCTACACAGCTAATACGTTAACTTAATTATTCGAAAATCCTAGCATTTAATAGCATATTTAGTTCGACTATGTGGCGGCGGTGGTGGTGAACTGCATCACATTGCCAAACTATGCATTATTACAAAAGCCCCCCCTGTTCAACGGCGGTGATGTATTACCATTTTACATATTAATTAGGAAATTATACTAATAGATGGAACGGCCAAATAGTAGGTAGTTCAATACACTAAAATAATACAAGCATACAGCTATTACATGTTATTTCAATTTTATACTCTCTGCACTGCATACTAAATTACCGATCATTTATATTAAGTTTCATACTAGTTGAAATATTAATCGACTGTAATATATCAATTTTATTTCGTTTTTAGGTAAAGCTGAAGCATTATTCATTGTTATTTCGATTATTGCTGTACCTATTGGTTTGATTTGGTATGTTTTCCTACTACTGCCAATTGCATAGAAAATGAATTTTGACGTTGGATAGAAAACGAATTAGGCAAATGTTGAATTGTGTATAGGTACAACACACGGGCACACACAGGTATAATAAAATGAGATTATCAGCATTACTAACAGGTTTGATGTTGACGGACATGAAACGGCATACACATACATATAGAGAGCAGAGAGAGAGTGTTTGGCCGTTTGCCGATTAGCCGTGCATTATGCTAAATAGTGCGTCGCATCTCAGCTTATGTGACATTTGCTAATCAATGGCATTGTTGTAAATCACGTTCCCATCGGACTAGACACGTCTAAAGCTTACCAATACACATACATCAAACCATTTGTAATTGCTAACTATCCAATCTGATGTATCATATTTTGGGTAATATTATGGTCGTTGATTAAGATATCCCCAAAAGTGACAATCAGTTGTTGACAACATTGTTGACAGTCCTTAAATTGCGTTTGCAATATTTCTTTGGTAGCCACAATTGTGGCCTAGGTAGGTTCACCTCGTAAGAGTTTGCTTTGTTTAGTCAAATCTAAAGTCCTAATACTTTTGCTTACATATAATTCTCTACTAAGCTATGGGAAAAAAGGAAATTAGAAAACAAATTGTTCTACCACTCTAATGGTGTATACTTTTCGGTTCTTAAATTACTCTACTCTCTTAATTAGTTTGGTGATGTATTTGCGTGGCACATTAAAATTGTTTCTTTAATTGTCTTGTCCCAAAATAGTACAGAAACGATGTAGAAAAAATGTATTGAGAACCTCTCTAAACAAAAACGATTTTATTCTTTAAAGTAAATACCATTGAAACGATCATTAATTGGGTCCACTTGAAAAGAACAAATAAAGCAATTGAACGATTTTAATCGTTGGCCGTATGTTCGTACGATTCGTTCGTAACATACATGCATATGTGCAATTCAATTGCCATTTTATATAGATTCTGAAGAGTTTTACATATAAGTACTTAATGTCGCATTCTAACGTTGGTTATAATTAGTGGTCGATTTTAAAGTGTAGTAGGTAAACAACCATATTATATATAAACATCAATTATCTTTGTTTCCCCTTTTGTTGATATAAACATATATGCATATATAGGTACCTACATGTATATATAATGCTGTGATGGAATATATATGTTTCGTGTTTACTTAGAGAATGCATCGCCATCACAGGTTTAAATACACACACACACATACATATATATATACGTATATGTTTGGATATAATACATTTGCACCAGAGCGTGACCGAGTGTATAACACAGTCAACCCCGGTCGCTATCTGTACTGATAACACTAGTTATTGGAACGGTTATTGGCTTCCATAAAGCGACGATTACTGGAGATGTATCCTGACATCTGTATCAAATCCCTTTGTCAGAGCCATTTGATAAAATATCTACACTCACATTAGCGAAAATTAACGAAATCACGTTTAATCAGATCAGATTTTAAAATCTTTAATCGAATCCGAATACATTAAGTGAGGCAAACGAACCTTTAACACCCTGGAAATATAATCAGTAAATAGTCCAATTGTACCATAAGCAAAGCAGGAACCTTAAGCTTTCCTACATTTCGTCTAGAAGGGAAATGTTTAGAAGCGACACAACCTTCAGCAATATTATGATTTGTGTGTAATTCACGGAAGTTAAAGAGTAAGGGGGTGTGTTATGAAAGTTAGGTAAAGTTTCGGTCCAGGATGTGTAACCAAGCAGAATGTTTGGTCTACTGTGTCATACACCATTGAGAGAACATGAAGAATCTTCGAATTGGGGAAAATGTGGCGGTGTATTTTGATTTAACATTTACGGAAACAGCAACACTACAACAACAGATTTATGTTTTGTCTTGGAAATAGATTTCGTTATAGTCAGGGTGAATTCCGGTCGAATGCCACTAAGGGCAAATATTCCTCAGAGAATATATCAAAAACTATATGTGTTAAAGTATATATGTATATATGCCTATGTATTGTACATCTTTGCTCCTATTATCTATAGATTGTGAAATTAGTGGAGGAGGTGACCGGGCGCCTGTAAGTGTTCTCCGTCATCCACAGACAGCCGTCAACTACACAAAGACAAGCCCCATCAGCAATCGAAGCGAACTATGCTTCGTTGTCTAATTAATTGCGTTAATGAAGCCGAAACAGTTAAGAGGCCTGCAACGAATAAAGTTCCTTATAGTGTATAAAAGGGCAATTATACACGTGTACGTATGAGAAACAACATTTGGAATATACGTTGACAACATCCAAGCACGATATAATTATTAAAACTATACAAATATTGGCACGTGGTCTGTGCTAGGTTCTTGCATATCACATTAGGAAGACATTCAATTAATAATAAACAACGACAAAGTTCTAATAGTGCCTTGGGCATTTTAGTACAAACAAAACCGTTTTTGGTGAAATGGCAAACAATCACTAACGCATTAGTCATTCCATCTTTGATTTGTGAATACATTAATGAGACAATCAGAGAAGATGCCCTTTAAGCTTCCATTACCTTGATGACAAAGCCGTCTTAATCTCCGATGCGCTCAGTGAATGGACCCCGCAGCTAAGAGTCTCTAATTGTTATATCATTTCCCATCAACGGGCCCTACTAGACGTCTTCACTCTGTGTATTACGTACTTGTTCAAGGAAATGCTTTACCAACGATACACTTTACTCATTATTAATGCTTCACATTAGGGAAGAATTACTACAATCTTGTCTAGAATCAATTATTTAGCGTTTTACTATAAGAGCAACCATGCGTATTGTGTGGAATGTTTTACAAAAAAAAATGTTCTAACGAGACATGTGAATATTTTTATGTGTCATTGGATCAAATCTACACGCTTTATCACTTTGGCATAAATGAGATTTGGTGCGCAAATTTTATTATCCGCAAATGAACCCGCATCGAAAATTGCACCCTCTATTCGACAATTGTCTGCATATTCCGATGTAGATGTGAAATTTTTTAACTTAAACCCATAAATCAAGTGTTAAATGTATGTGTCAAAGGAGTAAATGATGCAGCAACAATTCCAGTACACTGTCCATCGTCCACTTTACCCTAAAAACTATTGTCGGAATATGTTTTACGCTTTACTGACCACAATACTACCGCATATTATTTATAATAAAGCAGAAGCTTAATTAATTCGTTGGAGTATTAGCGTTGAAGTGTTTGTGTGCATGATATTATTATATGTACGTTCCTTTGTTTTGGAAAATCTAAGCAATATTTCTATATCAAATTTATTCGTCATTAAAGTTTTGACAAAAAAGGAGAACGAGAACACGAAAAACGAGGCAACGATAAATGAGTTTGCCAAGTGAATAAATTATATTTGAGGGTAATTTGATTTGCAAAAGCGCACTGTTCTGAAAGTATATTATGCAGATAATAAAATTTATGATCAATAAAGCGATGTTTTTATTAAGAGCTAGCGAAGCTCGAGGGGCGTAGATCCTTTTGGTCAATTGATCGGTCCTAAAATATTATATATACGTATATACGTATATAAATTTACTACGAGTATATACTCGAATGTGGTGGACAATACTTCTTAGATTCTTCCTGCATCAGATATAGATATAGTGTGTACACCCCCTTGTTTTTCCAAAAACTTTATATGAAGTAGATTGCTCGCGGCAAACGGAAATACGTAAAATATGATTTACGATAAAAATATATGAGTATATGTATGGTGATTTTTATATTATAGGTATCAGTTTATATGCAATCATAGTTATGATGGCAAACGGATTTTCATCCTTAGTTTTATTGATATAGAAGAAAATAACTTTCGATAACTCTGTATTTTTATGAATTGAATTTACAATCTGAACAAAGTGAAATATCTTTATGATTCATTCCTCAAAGCCAGTAAATAGAAATTTTATGTAAGTCTGTAGGGTACTCCGATATTGTTGTTCTTCTCTATCTCTACCTTATTTTTTATCGCTTTTAATTTGATTGTAGATTTCATTTTAAAGCGACTGCTACAAATGTCTATAAACCGTTTGATTTAATGTCACCATCAAATACGCCTCAGGTTTCAACAATCATTAATCAACATTTTAATTATACACACATAAGTTAGGTACCTACTCTATAAATATTGCTTATATTTCAAGCACAACAAACCAAATCAAAACATATCTGAATAGGAAAATGCATCGAAATTGTTTGCATCTATATATCAAATCACAGATATGATTTTATGAAAAGTTATACATAATTCACCACCACAATGCATTTGGTAGTGAAGGAGAATTAAAATAACAAAAGGCGAGTAGAGAAGAGAAACGAACCGCGAAGTAGGCAATCTATTTCTTGAAGTAACACGAGCTATACACATCTAAAATCATACCATTAGCGTGCTTTATTCACTAAATGGTGCTTAATTTTGCTTGTTTGTTGATCTTAAAATTAACAGAGCAATTAGTAGTAATAGCGAGAACTCAAGATATGAGAGCAAACTTTCCTTGGTTGAGGACTAAATAAATACATGAATTGAAATATAAAAATTTAACGAAACCATACACTACGCCACTGTTACAACCCCATATTATATATTATCCAATACATATGTGAAAGAAAAATAAACCACATTCTTCCGTTCACCACCGTTTCTTTTTCGATATATTTATGACTAGTATTGCCGTGTAAAACTTGCATATACGCATTCCATTTACTTCCCAAAATGCTTAAGTGATATATATGTTATTTATGGTAAGCCACCGCGTTATACGCGTAGTTTTTTATTTTCACTAAGTGTGCATAACAAAGAGATTGTCAATGCATATTTTAGGAAAATATTGCTCTAGTTCGCAGTCTAGCTGTTTTGTGTTAAAAAGCTCACGTGTCTGTTTGATTTTTATATGCGCTTTTTTATGTGAATTCCTTAAAGTTTTTTTACTGTTGATAATGTTAACATATTCTTAACACAAAAATAATATTGTTACATTGTATTAATTTATTATAATAGCCTATTTAAATTTATTTTTATTAGTTATTTAATTTCATTTCTTTTTCATGTCAATTCACATTAATTTCCCTCTTAGTTGAGAAAGTGATTTACAACTCAAAAGAAAATGGGACAATAATAAAAAAAAGTAACAAAATGTAAATGGTTAGTTCGTAAAAAAAGCTATTAATCATCTACAAAAATATTTAGCTTTTAACTAGTGAGGAAGAATATTGTATGCAATTGATGCAAAACCTTTATTATTTGTAAAAAGCTCTTCTATTTGTCTTCTTCAATCTTCATGGTTTAAACATGTATGTTTAATTTTCATGTTGTATTACGATAATGTATAATGTATAGGAACGATAAATACGTCCAGTTTTAATTAATATATAGAATATACGACAGAAACTAGCATCCACTTAGGGAAAAACTGACAGAACAGTGTACCGGAGAGAATTCTATAGAAGCAAAGGGACAAAACGTCCACTCTAGTATACGCTAACGTTAACTATTGATTTAAATCATAAAATTTAGTAGCAATGATTCTACAGTGTCGTTAAGTATAAATACAGCAAGTTGTTTCGGTTGAGGGAGTTAGTACACTGGAGATAATAAGATAAAATGAGAGAGTGTCGTCTATAAATGACTAAAATCGTTGGCAGTAAAACAGGAGGGCATTTAACATACGTTACGCCCATCGCGTTTAACGAAATGTTTTCCTTGATTGGATAAAACTGGATCAGTACTTTTAGTTTTTCCCGTTTTTTTTTCCTGTACATACTCGTATCACACATGAGTACACTCATTTTCCACCGTATACATCACTCAAAACGCTAGCATTTTGCAAAGATAACTTACCATTAAAATTTTCATTGCGGACATTAAAATTTTTATTAGTTGGACGTACATCTTATTTCTGTAAATATTTAATCGTGTTGCTGCAAGTTTTATTATTACGATTGCATATACCCAATATTTACTCAGTATTAAAAAAAGTCAAACATTTGTTCATGCGGAAAATCAAGTTTATTTCCCATTGTGAAGAGAGATGCACAGGGCTTCTAAAAAATCATAAATTCATCAGTATAGACATTGATATTGGTGAGTTGTGAAGAGAGAAGTGTATACGAATCAAAACACAATCACGCGGATAATTAATTTTCGTCGAAATAAAATGTGTAACATGATAAATAATTGGATCGGCTGGGGTTCCAATTATAAACAATTTTCGTGACCAGGTGTAGAAGTGACAAGTATTCACCCTCGAAACTATTGTGAACAATGCGATCTAACTAATTGCTTTGTTAATTACATCAGTGTTAGTCGATAAAGGTGGCAGAAAGAATGGTATAGGGAAAATGTGTCATTTAATAAAGCAGTCGTTGTGTGTGAATTCATTTAAAATAGTGGAAAGAAAAATCAATATCCACACTGAAAAGAAATCGCTTCAATTTGTTTCTTATTGCATAGTATATAAAATAAAATTTGTCCGCCCTTTTTAATCAAAGAACCAATTCAACCTAATAAACATCGAATTAAAGTAAGAATTGAGTCTTTGAGACGCATCGGTTTCTTTCCGCTAATTGTCAATAAAGTTCTTGTGGAAGATTGTAAATTCAATCGGCGTACCTAAGGGGAAAAAAGCACTTCGTTTATATTCAATTAAATCGGGAATATATTGCACTGTTGTATAAGTTATTGGATTGATATTGTTTATTAATATCTTACCTTATTAAGTTGAATTCTTTTTTCCTCCTCGAGAGAGAGGAGAGAAGAATTTTATTTAAATGCATCAACCAGCGGCAAAGGGATTTAATTGTTGTTGTAAAATTTAATATCCATTATCACTGAATGTGCCCCTTAAGGGCAAACATCACATATGAACAAACAGAAAAAAGGGAACAAACCCGAAACTTAATGGTTCCGAGGTGTTTTTATAACATCGTCCCTTCTAGCCGCAATTTAACTTTTCCATTGGATAGGAACACGGTATATAGTTTGCAAGTTAATTTGGAGAAATTTTCTAATATGCAGTATTTGAGTGCTTCATTTGAAAACGTAATCCGGCAGTTTAAAGGGGAAAGAGTTTTATGTTTTTAATCTGATAAAATGGTTCACATATGAAACTTGGGCTGACATTGCAGTCATACTTCAGGGGGGCGAGAAGAGTACAATGGGTTAAGCTTTTAAAATGTTTAATTTTAGACCCTCGATTAAAAATTCTTTCCTTGAAAATATTTAAAGTTTTCCATAAATTTTTCTAGAGTAATTAATAGAGTTTTATTTTGTATGGAAATTGGAAATAGCACATAACCCTTTTTAAGTTTTGTTTTTAATTGGCAAGTGAATTGTATGCATACGGGATTTTTAATAGATATAAATGAGTTTGTATTTTGTTATGTAATATTAGGGCATGATTGCAAGTAATTTAGGGGCGTTTGTTCTATATGGCCAAAGAATGGCATGAAATATGCGGGAGCATTTGACTGACAGTGTAATCTTTCAGTGACATGAACCAAGTTCGTTTATAAATGACCAACGATCACCACATGCAAATACATGTAAATTGTGTGTGACTATCCATGAGGCCCCCATGTCCACTCAACAATGGACAGCTTATATGGGACCCATCAGTGGACACACAAATAAATATTTTTCGACCACCCTCTCTTTCATTACAATCTATACACGAAATTAAGCTTACTGCTTCTATTCAAATTTCCTTTTAAATGCAATTGAAACAATTTCAATTTTGTTAATATATCCATTTTACATGCAAACAATGTAACAAACATTTTTGTTGCAAATTGTTGCACGTTTGATTATCCAATTTGTATGATCGAATAAAAGTAGTGATTACATTTTTAATTGCTAAACTTCATGTTTTGTAATCTACATCATATCCAATTATGGTTAAAATCACAATATAGTATCATACCAGTAAATTTATTTTTACAAAAGCAATGTATAAATCACACTAGACTATTATTGCAGCCTCTTGTTTTATGCGAAATTTAACACATTGTAATTATTATTTTAATAAACGAACTTTATTAAACTTTTACTACTCTTTATTCCCATTCAATTTCCTTTTTATGAGCCAAAATCCACTTAAAAACTCAATACTCTTGCCATCTAGGAAGTGACCACCAAAGTTTTTCAATACTGTGAATATATTTTTAATTTATTTTAAAATTACAAAATTTAATTGCGGAACACACATCAGGAAACATTCGATGAACTTATTCCTGTTATGCAATATATATTTTATGTACCTAAATCTATAAATCTTTTAAAAGTGTTCAAGAGAGAGAATTATAATATTTGGCGAATGCGCGATGGTTAGCATGAAATCATAAATTTATAATTGGATATTTCCTGCATCGCAATAATCTTTTTTATATAATTTATTGTTTTCATAATTGATTAAGAACTTATGGTGTGCAAAACTATAATATTTCAACAATTGAAAACGTGTTCTGGAATATAAATAGATTTTTATAACCGTGAAATTTATATCCAGACATATTCATAATAATGCAGTTGTTAATAATAATGAAAAACAACACGTATCCTGTGTAAGAGAAAAAAAGATGAATTTGTATCTTCACAATCACAGTTTTATTACCTATAGCCTGGTATTGATTTATTTCCGTGAATAATTGCGATTCTCTTGCAAATGCACGTGTGTGGGGAAATGAACTTAAAACTCTTTCAGCTTATTTTATTACTTTTGAAAGAACTATGTCTAACAATAAAGAAGTGGGTGTATTTCAAAGAACACTATGTCGAGTCCGAACTTTATATTCTTCATTCACTCCTTCAATTGGTTGATAGGCATACACGTTTGCAATAATTAACAATAATGGTTATAAAAGAGCACGAGTTTTACAAACAATACCTTCCTACAGGCTTGAAATCATTCTGTCCACCATACATTTAACATCTATATAAATTAAATAGCTTTGTCCAATGTTAGTGTTGTACAACGAAACGGGGTAATTCGTATATAAATTGTACTTGATCATAAAGTGGAATGTTCAAATTAGATTGCTGAACACGTTATCTTGGCAAGCATAACAATTCGAAAGTTTAATTGCAGAGTTAACTACCGCTATGTCCATTACTATCGTTTAATGATGAGATGGATACTGGGGGTGGACATGTACCCCTTCGCTTTTAAACACTTTTAAACGAAAATATATCCGTAGGCTGTCATTATTTCACTGCTCTATCGAAATTCTTAACGCCCTATTAAAAGTTGGAAAAAAAAAAACACAAAAAAATATTGATAAATACACAATCTACGTGTATACATATAGTACATTGGACGATGAGACAAGTTTATTTCTGCTATTAAATTTTACGTTGACGAGCAAGTGTGGACATGTCTGATTACATTTAATGCTCTATAAGTTTGCTTGAATATTTTTTTATTATAGCTATAACTTATTAACAAATATATATACAAGCCCCCAAACTAGATAATAAAACTGTATACACCAAAAATATACAGTTTTATATTAAATTATAATTTTAATGATCATAATTCCTAGTGAAATGGTATTTTTGTTTTAATGGAAAACGGGCTATAGCTCTGTGTGTATCGTATTTATGGTTGCTTTTACAATAAATAATAAACCAAACACACAAATTGATGAATTGCTGAAATTCTCTAACAAAGAATTTCAAGAGTTTTTTAACATCACTATTGGAGTTTTTATTTCTCTGCCTATTACTTATCACTAATGTAGTCGTAGTGTTGAACAGTCAGTAAAAGAGAGCACAAATTTTATATTCAATTATCACAAAATGAAGTATTTTTTATGTATTTTTATATTTGCTGTAAGTAAATTGCCCTAAACTAAACACGTTAAACAACATTTTATTTGTTCAAATTTTTAGTTTGTCCATGTGAATAAGTCCCATTGTAAATTATATAAGTTTAATGAAAACTTAGATCACTATTTAACTAAGTTAGACATAGATAAAATGTATAACACAAGGGATCACAATATTTTTAAAAAGGGTAACCACATAAACAACTTGCCTTTTTTGCTTCTAATATTCAATACATTTCTCCATGTTATTCAGATACGGAAAAGATTTTAATTGATCTTATAGCTACAACGCCGATGCCTTACAACAATTCAGAAGAAATATTTAAAATGTTTGGTAAAACTTTCATATTCAATGGACAAAACTTTTCATTTTTAACTGAAGACAAGAAAAATAGTTACATGTTGGAGCAATCGAACTTTAACTTGTCTCACAGTACAAGAAAAGCCGATTTCCTTAAAGTAATCACCTAAAATTATTGACCAAGTTATGGGATAATCAAAGTTTTCATGTTTTAGACCATAATTTATGGTGATTCTGGTTTTATTCTAGTTTCTTACATTAAAGACAATGAAGTCAACTTGTATAGAATGGAACAAAACAGTACAAACCACATAAACCATTTACAAGCGATTGAAATTGTCGCTGTTGATGCTCATTTCTTTGTGAATCACAACAATTTATATTTGGCTTTATTGAATAAGAGTGGCATACTAAAGATATATGAATATGAAGAATTTTATTTCGACGAGATTGAAAGTGCCGTCGTTGTAGATCCCGAAAAGTTATCCTCTTTTACCGACAAACACTCCGAAATACTTATTATTTTGTCCGAACAGAAAAGATGTACGCTCTTCGAATTTAATTTGAATACATTAAGGAAAGTCGAAAAGTTATCTATTGAAAATGCAACGTACATAACACCGTATTACTACGAAAATATGACTTTCGTTATGATAGGCAATAACACCTACTTGAAAATTTATTATTGGAATGGTAAGTAAAGTTTTATAATCTCAAGTGGCGGAAAGTACATTTTTATTTCAACGAAATTTTTCAGATTATTATCTAGTGGATTGGATTGGGAGTTACGAGAATTTAATGCCTGGAAAATATGAGGTTTTTTATAACAATACACAGCCAATTTTATTAAACATAAGAAACGTATATATACTTATATAGAAATTCATTGGCGAAAAAGGAACATTAAAAGCGTTGTTCATTTTTAGGATTCCATCTTAGCGTATTGTCCCAAAGATAACAAAATAGAATTATTGAACAATAATGGATATAAATCAAATTTCTCCAGGATATTAGAAGTTGAACATCACAAAGAAGAGACTAAGACTGGTAAGTGTATAGCATTTACAATTGTGGGGTTGTGCACGTAAATAATACAATAAATATCAATGTAATGACATTTAAAATAGATTCAAGTGAAATGGGCAATTTTATATATCGTAAAAGTCGTAAAACAAATGTTTATTTGTTTATTTTATGTAGAAAGCCATCTTCAAGAAAATGACGTACTACAGCAATGCTTTATAAATTTAGAACAAAAGCTTTATACGAATCATAAAAAATTAAATAATTTAAGAGAGGATATGAATGCTGGTTTATTGCAAAACGAAACAATTCCTTCACCGAGGATAACGCGTTCAAACGCTTTTGTCAGCAGGAACACAAATCCCGAAACAGTAAAAATATTCATTTCATATGTTAATTAGTGAATACATTTCCCTGTTTACAGCAGACTTTTGAGGATATGAAGAAAGTAGTCAACGAATTTAAGCACACAGTTGATGAGTTTACGGCTTCGCTGAAAAATAATTCAATTGTATACCTAATCAGTTCCAGTTTTGAATATTTCAAACCGTTTGTAAACTTTTCTAGGTCATAAACGAGAAAATGGTCGTAAACGGTTCATTAAATGCTCGCACATTGGTTGTTAAAAATCTTATTATGAATAATTTAAATGGTAAAAAATGGGAACCAGAAGAATGGTTATTGTATTCAGTTCCTCAACTAATAAATGGTCCTGTTCATATAGGCACATTGAACGTAACAAATGCCATAATAACAAAAGAATTTCTTAGTGGTATAGTAAAATAACTTTTTTTGCAAATATATATGGAAATCACTGTTGACCCTTACAGATGTTTTACAAGCGAACTCGTCACAACAGGTATTAACAGGTATCATAAAAGTTAGAAATCTCACAACCACAAAATTGTCCTCGAACGAAATAAATGGAATCAAATTCGATGATGTCTATAATGTAAAGAGTAAGCCTACAATAATAACTGGTTTGAAACGTTTTCAACGTTTGAATGCCTCTGAAATAAGGACGGAAACCTTCAATAACGTAATCTTTCATGCATTCTTACAGTAGGTAATTATGGTAATGAGTATTTCATTTCAGAACGAACCTGGAGATATCTTATCCTATTTTACTGATTCACAAATATCGAATGTTAAATTCTCGTCCAATGTTTTCGTTGATAATTTGATTATAAAAAATGTCAATAACGTTAATTGGGACGATTTTTTCAATTCTGTGTATAGAATTGGGATTACGGATGCCATTAAAGGAAATTTAACGTTCCATGATTTCAGAACGGAAAACTTATCCTTGAAATCGTTAAATAATATTTCTACAGAAAATCTTTTTACAACATCAACAGATCAAGAAATCCAAGCTGATATCGAATTTAAACACATTTTTACCAAAGACATTGCAGCGAACACTGTTAACAATATTCGATTGAAGGAAGAGGCTGCTTTATTAAATAGTACAGTTATTGAAGGTCCCGTAAAAATGGATAAGTTAATTGTAAATAACGACTTGAAAATCATTGGAGATTTTGATAAATCGTTTTTACGAAAAGACGGAGATCATGTTGTTGGTACAAATGAGTCAGATTTGTTGCAAATTTACAACAAAAAAGTTGTGATTAAAGGTAATTTGTACGTAAACAATTTCACATTGTATCCAGAAGGGAAAATGCGAATTGGAGACGAATTATTCGCCCACAATATCCCCAGTAAATATTGGACGAAAAATACAAATCAAGTACATTCCTAATGACTCATTTCATTCAGTTTTTACTCTTTATCGATTATTTTAGGAAATTCCCGTCCATTTCGAAGCACAGAACGGAATATCAGCAACACATTTAATTACAAAACAAATAAATGAGATTAAAGTGTCGGACTTTATGTTGAACAATAATGAAGAGAAAGCTCCAACGAACTATTATTTCGAAAATGTAACAGTTTTCGGCAATATTGTACTAGACAAAAATAGATTGCATACACCTGATTTGGTAAAAATCGATAGAGAAGCTGTAAAAACAACGGGAAGGTAAAGTAAACAATAGGTTTAGTTTGGACAAAAACTAATTAACATTTTAGTTTTGTTGTACGTGGTGCAAAAACGTACAAAGATACATTGCGGGTAAAAAATTTCATTACGAACAAATTGGGAGGCATCAATGTCCTAAATGCCGTAACAAATAAGTCCCCGGCAAACATAACTGGTAAGTAAAAAGGAAGTGTGGGGGTTGGAAGCATATTCTGATTGACTTTATCGTTTAGGTAAAAAGATTTTTAAAAACGTTATTGTAAAAGGGAATGCAAATGTGAACACAACGTCTGTAAATGTTTTAAATAATGTGCTGTTAAGTAAACTGGAAGAAAACACTCTGTTTATTGATCGTGTGGAAGTGGTTGATGAGTTGAAATTATCGAATATGAATACAGATAAATTAGAGGCCAAAGCAATAAATAATGTCAATGTGAAACGACACATTTCACAAATGGAAAACCTCTTCGCAGGTGATATAGAAGAGTTATATATCACTGGTAATGTATCTATCAATAACGTTGACAATGTCGAATCTTTGAACAATATCAACATTACAAAAATATTATCTAATGTAAGTAGTTCTCAGAAGTCTACGTTTCTTTTTTTAAATGAATTACTTCCAGGATTTAAAAGTGACAAAAGCTGGTACAATAAAAGGTATTGTTAAGTTTAGCGGTTTAACAAACGTTGAGAACTTAGATGTAACTGTGATAAATGGCATTGATTTTGAGAACTTAACAACGAGGGTTTTATACAGAAATATAAGTCAGCAAATTACAGCACCGTACACATTTACAAAACTAAAAGCGTCGAATATCTACGTTGACGTAATTAATAATAAAAGTGTCTCAAATCTAATTGATATTACAGACCGCGAAGAACAAACGATTTATGCCCCGGAAGGTGTTAAATTTTTATCACCTGTTAAACTGCACTCAATGTACACCGACAAAACAAATCCGTGCTCTTTAGATGATGGTTACATGAAATTAAGACACCAAGAAGTAAAAGAATTACACAAGCTTCAAGTAAATGGAAATGTCACATTTTTAGACGAAGATTACGGTTTGGGTGAAGTGTTTAAAAATGCTGTTCTTTTAAATTCATTTAATGTCATCACAGCACCAGTAATTAACGCAAAATAAAACTATGATTTTCTTTTTGTCAAGTCTCATTTTTAAGGTAAAATTACGATCGTTTTCTGCTGATGTAATGGACACCAAGAAACTTCTTAATAACGTCAACGTCCAAGAACTTTTTGATGATGCATTATTAAGTGATTCGGAAGACGAACAGGTAAAATAAAATCTCGTAAATTACGTCTTGTCTTACTACAAATTATTATTTAGGTTGTTACAGGTTTCAACAATTTTTCTGGACTATTTGCGAATAATGCAAAAGTTAAAGGAAATACGAATATACCGAAAGTGAACGGCATTTTTGTATCCACATTGAATAACTCAATCGTTGACAAGAATGACGTGAACGATATTTTAATAAGAGGTAAAAAGACATTTTACGGCGGCATTCAAACCAATAAATTTTACGTAAGTATTTTTATTTATTATGCAAGAATATTTTATGTGAGAGACTTCTTCTAGTCTGAGCTTGTATCAAATATGAAACCGAGTGAACTTGTAACAACAGGTTCGCCTAAACAGATTCCAGAAGCGATATTTGATTCTCTTACCGTGTTAAATGATATTTACATCAATTTTGTAAACAATATAGATCTAAATTTTACACTTAACAACCGATTATTATGCCATTCTGAGGAGACGCAAGTCGCTAACGGGACATATTTCTTCGAAAACGTCAATATATCCAACAACTTGCAAGTTAATTCAATAAACAATATAAATGTGAACGATATTGTGTTTGATGTCGGTGAGCAAATAATTCGTGGCCCAAAGAAGTTCAAAGAGCATGTTATAATCGAAGGAAACGCAGATATAGATTTGTTAAATGAGATTAATATTACCGAGAAACACAACGACGCGGTATTGAAAGGACAAAGCGCAAACTTTGAGAATTCCATAACAGTTTTACGTCCTGCTGAAATTGAAGGAAATATTGAAACAGAGACATTAAATGGTTTTCCAATATCAACAATAAAAGAGGTATTAGAGCAAGGTGCTGCGAAAATTGAAGCAAACTTAATACACTCAATTACGAAGGAAATCGACATATCGGTTAGAAAGATTCTACCTTTAGCGAGTAAATGTTGTTGTATATTTTGTTTAACATTGCCTTTTTATCCATTAATTTTTTTAAAGCAATTCAACCGGAATTCATGTACATAGAGAAGTCAATGATGCTACAGATTTCGCTTCCAAATACAACAAACGCTAAAATTGTTACAACAAAAGACGGTCACGTATTGTTACACATAATAGGCGAAGAGGAAGGTGTTTTTTGCGGTTTGCCAAACAATTGTTTCTGCCCAATTCAACATACTGTTGAAATATCCAGAGAAAATTCGATAAACAATTTTTTGAATAAAGGATATCAAAGAATATTTAGCTACAATGACGATGATATGACTGTACATTTTATAACAAACAGTATTAGCACAGACTTAACATGCAGGTAATTGTTAATCATACATTTGTTATGTAAGAAATTATTTTTTAATTACTTTTTAAGAACGAATAATAGCAATGATAAACTCGAACAGTCTCATATAACATGGTCGACAACGACAACGCCAAAACAAATAGGATCTTTCTTCATTTACGATCAAGTCATCAACGGGTATATTAGCGGGGTTGAGTATTTTACTGCAAAAGGATTTACTTATGTGGTTTATGGTAGATATTATGAGCCAGCATTCAATTCGCATGAATTAAACTGTGTGGTATTAAAATTCAACCGTGATAAAGTAAGTAAACGAATTGAAAAAAATGCGACTTTCTGTTTGAAGGCGCCTTGTCTGCCACTAAATTGCCTTTTAATGTACCATTTAGTCGCAGACACAATTTTGCATTCATTTCCTCGCTTGTCCTTCTAATCTAATCTTAGAAGCAAATTTTGTAAAAAAATATTTTTACAGACTGCATTGCAAGAAATCCAACAAATCCCTACAAATTTTTTGTGGATTTTACATACCTTTGAATCGCCACGAGGTGTTGAAATGATTTTTGGTTCTATACATCAAAATCCAACCGAACCAACTGATACTTCAATCTATCGATTTAATGAGAACAATGAAAAGTTCGAGATTGTGGAGAAAATCGCGTCGGATGGTTGTACATCGGCCGTTGGTATTGTTTTAGGAGAAGACAGTTTTGTAGCACTTGCAAACAAATACGATTCCATACCGGATTTGAAGATTTACAAATACTCAAAATACATCGATCATTATCATTATTATCAAAGTATCCGTTTCAATTCGCCGATACTTTCTACAACGGTCTTTTACCCTGGAGGTTGATTAGACGCGTTTCTGCGTGTTTTATCAATTTAAATAACCGACTTGTTTTTGCAGGCTTTGGATCTAGTGACGCGTACATGTGTATAGTTAATGAATACAGTTCGTTTTATATTTACACATACAACTATTTAGAAGGATGGAAATTACAATCAAATGGTGAAATAGACGGTCTAAAGAGTTTAATTCCATTCAATGTGAACGATAAGCAGTATTTGTTTGCATCTTCTTCACAGAATAGTTCCCTATTGTCCGTTGTTAAACATGGTGTTAATTAATTGTTTTTGTGATATTGTGAGAATGTTTTTTTCGTATTAAAATTTATTGTTGAAATTTAAACGCGTCTAAATTTGAATGTAGTAGATTAAATGTGCGTTAGAGCGCACTGATGTTCCCATTGTAATTCTATCCAATGATAGAAGAGCGTAACGACTTTTTGCAGTTTAAAATTTGTAAGAACTTAAGAAGTCGTGCTTATGCTTAGTTGTGTTTAGTAGTTCAGACGAAGACTCATCGAGCAGGTTCAGATGGAGGAAGTGAATAAACGTTTAAAAGCACAGCAAGACGTATTAACAGTGCAGTATGAAATATTTCTTTTGTGGTAACGAAGTTGTGCTAAACTGTGATTAATACAAATTACAATTTATTACTAGTTATAAGCCTTTTTAAACTAAATGGCTTTAAGGAAGAGACATGCCAGAATACCGGACAATTTACAAACCACTGAGGATTTTAAAACGAAAAATGTAAGGTTATGACTGAGTGTTTTAAATAAGTGTTGTCTGTTATTTACTCTGGAGTTGTTCTTGAATGGTAGAAAACAATGTGCTTGCATGTAAACAAGTAGTTAGTCAAGAGATTTGAGATGATTGTTAAAGTTAATTGCTTTGATTTTCTTATATTATGCTTTCAGTAGTTATTCGCTTTTGTATCCCATTGCTAACCTATGATAAAATGCATTCTGCAAGAGATTCGAAATTTTCTTGGAAGGTAACCTAACATTTAAACTCTTCCAATTTCATGTATTTTAATCCGTTCTGTTGCATAGTTTTCCTTATAATCACGTGGACATTTTCCCTTACATTATTTACTTATTTTAGGATCAAGACGACAGGAATTACAGAAGTATAGCACATCCTCCAGCTCCGGTTAAAATCCGGTCAAGAAACTCTACTGGACACTCGAAAAATGGACCACCTGTCATTCTTGTCGGCCAAAGAGGTAATACTCTCCTGTTACACAATGAATTCCTTTGGTAATTGTTCGCATTTTAGGTTCACTCAGTGAAATTTACCAACCTTCAGTGGCTCTAACGTACCTTGATCAAGTTTTCATCAGATGTGGCCAATTGGGAGAAGGCAGCTTTGGTCAAGTGTTTCGTGTTAAAGAACGAACCACTGGCAGATATTATGCATTAAAGAAAATCAAACCAAATGTCAGCTATCAGCAGTGCTTCACTGAGATTTCAAACAATGAACAAATCGGATACCACGATAATATTGTTAGATATTACATGTCTTGGCAGGAATTACCGAATTTGAATCTATTATTCGAATATTGCGATGTTAGTCTCGAGGATTTTGCCAATAAGCTTGGCAAATTGTCCGAGGAAATGTTATGGTACCTCATATGTGATATAGCAAAGGCTTTAACTTACATACATAGTAAAAAGTTTGTACACATGGATGTAAAACCGTCCAATATCCTTTTAAAGGAAGGTGTTTTTAAGTTGGGCGATTTTGGACTTCTTTATAATTATGAATCTAAGAAGGTAACAAAAATATTTTGGAAGATGTTTAGAAGTGAATTGATATCTTGAATTTGTTTGTAGGCTCCGATTATATCGGATGGTGACTCGAAATATTTAGCAGATGAGGTACTGAAAGGTGTTTACTTGCCATATGCTGATATTTTTAGTTTAGGAATATCAGTCTTGGAATTAGTAAGCAATATTTGTTTGCCAGATCAGGGTATTTTGTGGCAACAATTACGTCATGAAATATTTCCAACAATTTTTAATCAAGGTATTTTTAATCTCATGAGAGAATGTCGATTGAAATTAATTAATGTGTTGTACTTTCAGCAGCTTCTCGGGGTTTGCACGTTATCGTATCTCATATGATGCGATATAAGTACAATACTCGTCCACCTGGTGAAATGCTACTTAAATATCCTGGCGTTAGGGAAATTGTTCTACGAGACAAAAAACATGAAAGGCCCAATTTTCTGGTAAGTAAAAATCAATAAAAAAAAAATAAGAAGTTCTTAAATGAGTGATTTTTTTAGGATTTGTTACCAACCAATCAGTATGGTGCTGGTTATGATCAATTAGGTTACGAATTAGACTTATTAGAGATTTATAAAAATCAACGGTCATTAAACTGTATTAAAACCGCAAAGGAAAATCGTTCAAGAAAAGAGGAAAGTTTTCTTCCCAGAGTTCTTGACACTCCACACAGTTCTAGGTAAGTATTTTCCCTTTAATTCCAGTCAAAGTGTATAAATATTATTAATTCTGTTTAGACGTTCTCTGAAATGCCAACCGAAAATTAAGTTAAAATGCAGCAGAAATATCATGAAAAATCTCATGGAAGTGGATAGTGATTCTGATACAGAATTAGATGTAGAACCACTGCCCTTACCAGTAAGTGATCCAGAAATAGAACTGTCTACTCGATTGGATTCTGATATGGATGAAGATTTAGAACATACTTCGGATCCAAATGGAAATGAACTCAAAATAAGCGGTATTGATTTTCTACAGATCTCACTTCAATAATTTCTACGAATAAAAATGATTAATTACTTTCGATAAACTTTTTACGAATTGTGATACTATGTACTTAACTCTATATTCTTAGAATTTATTCGTAAAAAAAGACTGTCTATCTTTGCCCAAATTTTGGAAAAATCCTGGGTGCTTTTGTACTTTATGTAGTTTCATAATCAAAAAAAGTTCCTATAAGAAGAACTTTATAGTATTTAATTTATGTAGTTTAATCATCGTTTTTCTCTAAGAATTTATTTTTGTTTTGTTTTTCGTTTTGTTTTGTATATACATATATATAAAATTATTTATCATTTTTATTGTTCGAGCATGTTATATGCATTTTTATTCTCATATTGATATTTTACCTAAAATATGATCTATCATATAATGAAACGTGATTTTTCTCGCAATTTAGACATAAGTTTTTAGTATAATAATCAATTGTTATGAATAGTTCAACTAGAAAGTAATATTTATATACACATTTTCGTACATTCATAAGTTTCAAAAGTGCATTATAAATAATAAATAAATGTTATTAATAGTTCACATGATTTAAATGTAGTTTTATTTTGAGTCACCACGAAACTTAGTGTCAGAAACGGAGCCAATTTCCTTATAAATTTGATTTAAAAAAAGATTAAAATACAAAATGCGATTGATTATTAACTTTTATATTGTTTTTTAATAGGTAATTGAACTTTTCGATATTTTCAACTGGTTACTCCTACTTTTGAAATTATATATTCCGGACAGAGTGAGAGTATCACAAATTGTTCTGAACTGTGTCTGAACAGAGTACATAAATAGAAAACACGTTTGAGAAACTATAGAAATTGAATAACCCTAAACCTGACAACCATCTGACAGAGTTAAGATTATTGGTTAACCCG
Source organism: Silvanus unidentatus (assembly GCA_963930825.1). Lineage (NCBI taxonomy): Eukaryota > Metazoa > Arthropoda > Insecta > Coleoptera > Silvanidae > Silvanus > Silvanus unidentatus. The sequence continues at coordinate 1,777,710 of OZ005763.1, forward strand.
AAATAAATTTTCTTTAATAAGTACTGTAAATGGAATATTCAAATATAATGTAATACATGTACAATAAGTTGGTTTAAATGTAAGTTCCATAATCAAATCAAATTCTTACACATTATATTTATTTAGACTCTTTTAGGTTGACCCCACCTCATTTACTCTAATAGAAGTAGAATAATTTTGTGATGTACATTTTCAATAAATAGACTGAATATATGTATAGTATTAGGAGAGCTTGGATATGGCTGTTCCTGGTGCTGATAACAAAGGACCATGTTATTGGTGTGTTAAAGGTCTTAAATTAATACCAGTCCTCTTCATAGTGACAATCGTAGCATGGTCTTATTATGCTTACGTATATCAACTATGTTTTAGTAAGAAAAACTCTTCCCTTATCTTTGTACAGCTTTTAATATAGCATTTTATCATTTTTTTTAGTAACTGTTGAGTCCACTGTAAAGAAGGTGTTTTATTTAATATTATATCATATACTGTTTTTTATGTTTTGCTGGTCATATTGGCAAACGATTTTTACAGACGTTGGTAAAGTGCCTGCTAAGGTATGATATCGAGAAAAAATTGTAGCTATTTTATTTCCACTTTTCTAAATTGATTTTTTTTTAGTATAAAATAAACGATACTGATTTTGAGGCATATATGAATAATAATGATTCAAGTGAGATACAAAACAGTATATTACAAAATATAGCAAGGCAATTACCAATTGTGAATGTAACAATAAGTGGTGGCGTTAGATTTTGTGAAAAATGTAGAAATGTTAAGCCCGACAGAGCACATCATTGTTCGGTTTGTGGTACTTGTGTATTAAAAATGGACCATCACTGCCCATGGATCAATAACTGTGTATCGTTTACAAATTATAAATTTTTTGTACTATTTTTGGGCTATGCATTGATATACTGCATTTATGTAGCACTCACGTCTCTATATTATTTCATCGCCTTTTGGAAGGTATTCTTATATAATTTCCCATAAAAATGCTTATATAATTGCATATTTTTGCCTGTTCTTTTAGGGTGATCTGGAAGGAATGGGCAGATTTCACATATTGTTTTTATTTTGTGTTTCAATAATGTTTGGTGTTAGTTTAATGTCACTGTTTGGTTATCATTGTTATTTAGTTTGCGAGAATCGCACTACTTTAGAGGCTTTTCGACCACCCTCATTTCGAGGAGTTGGACCAGACAAATATGGTTTTCACATTGGACGGTATAACAACTTCCAAGAGGTTTTTGGTGATGATCCAAAATTGTGGTTCCTTCCTGTCCAATCTAGGTAATATATTTATAATATTTTTGTGCTCCAATAGCTTATCTCGTCCCGTTATTGTTACTATTTTAAACTTGATTAATACACACAATTCGTAAAAAGTGAATCGGAACTCGAACGTTTTTTTTAATGTTTGGGCTCCAATTCGGAAAAGCGTGATTTATACGAAAGAAATACATATGTAGCTTTTTACATACATACATTCAAGAGCAGTGAATTTTAAAAGATGCATTTTTTTAGTTTGGGTGACGGTTTAGAATACCCAGTACACAACCTTCACCAGCCAACCTATCAATCTATGGAGAACACACAGAACAGGTTAGATAACGAAATTGTGTGACGCTATTTTTGCTAAAAATAAAATGAAACATGAAATAACAAAACATCTCAAATTAACCAATTTTGTTTGAATTTGTTTTGCAATCAAATTAATCGATTTTAATAAGAAGTTTTTTTATTATTTATATTCAAACATACACTAACATATAAGTTTTGTTAAAATAATTTTGTAAATTAGACGTTAATAATAAATATATTTTTTTTAAAAAATCGTTTCGTCTGTTATTATTTTTCATTCATATATGTCTTTAAAAAAAATTTCTAACAAAAAAGTAGACATTTTTGCGTTTTACTTTTTCTTTATGTGTAGGAGTTGTTTTTTAAGTGGTGTTGGCTAACTAATTTTCTGGCTGGTTATTTGCTGATTTTGTAGTAATTTTATGCATGTAAAAAGCTTCATTGCAACATAGCGCAAAATACAGAACATTAAATTAAGAGAATTCTTTTACTCTTTTTTTTTAACAGTCGACATGCTGGACACAATGAAACTTTACAGCTCATTTAGTTCTGTTTATTTTCTTTTCTTAATTTTTCAATAAACATATCTCATAAATGATACTTTAATTTTAACATACCCGCTCCAGATTAAAAATGATACATGAATGTAGGTACTTGGACAATTGAGGCTATTGTAGATAAAAGACTAGTTAATTATTCCTGAAATAAATGTCTTTGATTTATTTTCCTATCTAGTCTGGGGGATGGTTTAACTTATCCACAAAGGCACATGGACGAAGACCAAGAAGGCCTTCTTTACAATCATCCGTACGAAGATGAGTCAAGATATTTCAATAACACTTAAAAGAATTACATTTTTACTAGGTACTACTTATTGATAAGTAAAGACTTTCTCGTCCCAAATCTACTTAAACTTTTTTCGTTTAATTACCGAAATTTCATTTTGGTACCTGCAATATTATTCTAGTTTGAAATTAACTGAAATTCTTAATTAAGATTACCTGTACATATTTATACTATTTGCAAATTTTGTATAAAAAGTTCCAATAAAAAGTAATAAATATTTAAGAGGTAACAGTGGCAGTTTCACTAAATAGAGAAAAAACGCTCAGTACTTTTGTTACAATAAAATTATATATTAAAAAATAGAAACAATACAGATAAATACAATATTAATTTGTCAATTTAAATGGCATCGAAATGATGGCATCCTTTAATATTAAAATAGTGTCTAACAGCACAATAAAAATTTCAAAATAATACAGTACAAACTTTACAGAACAATACTATTAACAATTTTTTTTTGCATAAAAATAAAATTCTTTTATACAAAATAAATCTTATTAATTAGCGTAGTGTTTTATAATATAAAATTTATTCTTTTTGTGACATATACAAGTGTATTACATTTAAAACTTGTTAAAGTTTATTTACACCACTTTAGAAACCTATTTTGTGATTACGCATTGTGCCAGCCAACACATTGCCGTCTTTTCGACGTAATTTTTCAGTTAATCGACGACTTTTTAAAGACTAATATATACAGGGTGTAAGCGCTCGATTGAGCTAAAACGAAACGGCAGATTCGGGGGGTTACCCTGAGTTCAAAACTCATTGGATTTTTTATAGAAATTCCTCTTTGAGGAAATAATTAAAAACAAAAATTTATTCATAATTAAGTTAAATAACCTACAGTGATCTTAAATTATTTTTTTCAGATTTTTCGGTTCATTATGTAAAAAGTTATGGACCACTGAATTTATGAAATTTTCGAAAAATCTTGACAACTTCAAATATAATTGCATTTTGCTCGAAAACGGGGCTCCGTGCGAAAAAATGCAAGAGACAAAAAAGTTTCCTTGTTAAATTTGCCATTCAACGGACTCAACAAAATTAAAATTCCACCACCCCCAAAATAAATAACAAAAGTGTTAAGCTGCCTCTCTACCAAAAAGTCATGTTCGGGGTGGTCGATTTTTTTAATATTTTGCAGAAACATTGCCCCTGATTACCTAAATAAGTGTACCAAATTTGGTTATTCCAACTTATTTCAGTTAGAAGATATTTGAAAAATTCGGTATTTTTTTAAGAAGTTTGAATCTTCGTTAGGAAGGCTTTCCGAGAAAAATTTTAGACTAAGATTTTAACTCAGAATGACCCCTAGAATCTATGATTTTCCTATATCTCAATCGAGCGTTTACACCCTGTATATATATAAAACAAAATAATTTTTCATCAATATTCAAAATTATTAAACTACATAACTTTTTGATTAAAGACAAACTGCATAGTAAATCTGTATTTAATTATAAACATTCGTAAACGTAACATAAGAAAAACATACTTAATAGTCTTTAAAAGGTTAATAGCTTAACGAATAACGATAGAGGGAGGACCTGACGTCAAGCTAAGGGTCGCAAGTTCAAATCTGGGTGATCGAAAATAAAAAAAACGGTATTCATTTGTCGATTGGCTGTGACTCACGTCATAAAACGAGATGTTAGACGTCAATTCCAAAGTCATTTAAAAAAAAATAACGTCAAAAGCACGTCATTGTGTCGCCTGGAATATTTTTTATTAACAAAACCTAAGCTTATTACCTTAACGTGATAAAATAAAGTATTATTTATTATTTGATAATAATCAGTATAGCAAAACGAATTAAATGTGACTGTAGACTATAAGATATCAGTACGTTTCAGTTGCAAACCTAAACTAAAATATTAATAAAGAAAACTAAAAACTATAAATAGTATATGTATAATATTTTAATAAAAAAACACATATTATGTATCAATTAAAACTGAATATTAGGTCATTTTATTAAGTTTATGGCCTATTTAACAGAGCTTTTAACGTATTATATTGGTAAACTAAAATCTTTTCAACTAGAATAGCACCTTGACGTTTTAAAGCCTCAATCAGCAATAGCATTTTATGTATATGAACAATCTTAAAACAAAGAAAATAATTTGTACATTTGTGATTCACTCTACAAATTTTTTTATACATTTATACAATAATATATGATTAAGAAATAAAGATTTTCTTCTCGTCTTTTTCAATGAGACTGTATGTACTGATATAAAAATTGTACTTTTTTTATTTAAATGTTTACTTTGATATTTGAGATCTTTAATAAAGATATTTCTTTTAACAATCTAAAAAATCTACATATACACACCCACACCGGAGGCTTGACATTTCTTTACACTGCAAGTGAGAGAATTTTTACAAGAATTTCATTCAATCTCACCCGCAATAAATCTTAAATGCCAACCGCTTTCCTATTTATTTGTATATAAACATTTATTACATAAATAATTTCACATTATGTACAATTTACAGTGTTTTGTTAACAGTTACTGAGGGTAAACGTAATTTACCATCAGTTTTTTCATCTTTTACAATCTGTCCATGCGATCGACGTAAAACTTTTACAGAACGTGGACTTGTTTTGTCCTTTTCAAGAGCCAATGTCCTTTTACCACGTTTTATAATCGTTTTACTATCAATAGTCGCATTCAAATTGTTGCCATTTTCTATTGTTATTGAACTTTTCGTCCATAATGTATTATCCTTTTTACGTAAGGGACGTTTCAATTCGTTCGTTGGTAATTTTTCAATTGTTGTGGAAGTTGTTAGTACTTTGCGATGATTATTTCGTCTTACCATTTGGCTATCTTTTGTATCGATTCTGTTAAAATAAAGCGGGCGTAAAAGTGTTGAGAATTATTCGATTTTATTTACAAGCTGCCCGTGCACTTAAAACCATTTACTAAATTTCTACTCTAATAATAATTAAATAAACAAAACTTATTTGGCAATAATATTAACAATTAATAACAGCGAAACAATAAAACTCTAAATAACATTATTGCCATTAGCACAAAAAACAATTGTATATATTAAGAAAATACTATATATGTACATTACAAACGAATATTTTAATAAAAAACATGCAGTTCTATAAAAAGTAAAAATAAAGACAATCAAACCATAAACAAGCCATGCTTCACTAAGCCTAAAACTACACTTCGCCAATCAAAAACCGTTGCCATAAAATCTTTTTAAACGGTTAATTGCGAACTTATTCCAAAGTGATTACTGAACAAACCTTTTTGTTAATACTCTAGTACTCGTTGAACCAGTCATACGTACACTTGAAACTATTTTACCACCACGTAATATTGTAGGTGTTGTCCGAATAGTTTTGTGATCGGATCTAAAAAAAACAGATACAACATCAGCAATCATTCTTAAAACCCATTATGTGTCAACTTACAAATTCGAACTTAACGGTTTCGCTTTACTCCTTTGGGCTTTGATCTCATTCAACTTATCTCCTTGTGTAATTTTATTCTCCTCTGATTTAAATTCCTCTTCTGGATCATTAATTTCCATTGAATCGACTTTCTTCATTATTCCAGTAACATTGTCATGCGTTTTGTTACGATTTAAATCTGATAAACTGTAAATCCCCGTCGCATGTTTAACCGGAGCCGCCAAACCCGCCCTTTTTCGATACACTTCTCCCGCTTCCCACATTTGTTTCTGTTTCCTATAAAAAAAAAACAGAATCAAACATTGATATTGTAAATGAAAATATGACACTTACTCTTGAAGCCAGCTCTGTTGATGGCCAATTATAGAGCCAGGCCTGCATATCCTGATCCAAGCGATCGCTTCTTCAGCCGTAAATTTATAATGTTTCATTATATAACAAGCGATCAAGGATCCAGTTCGACCCAAACCGGCTGGAAATGTTAAAATGTATCACAAAATCAATAAATAATCAGTAATAAAATACCTTTGCAATGTACAGCAATTCCACCTCTTGCATTCTCACAAATATTAATAAACATATTTAGTATTCGATCGCTTGGTGTTCCTCCATCAACAAAGTACAAATCACGATGATCGAAGCCCGCATTTACAAATCTGCCCGAATCGTATGCACGTTTATTCAAACGAATAATTGTGGTCACTTTGTGTCGACGAAAATAGGCAAAGTACGTCTCTGGAGAGTGTATCGGATAGCCTTTGTCTAACTTGGAGAGATTGTGCGGACCACAGAATGCAATAAACTTGTTTGGTACAATCCAATTAAAATCGCCATTCTCGACACGCTGCCAATATGAATTGAATTAATTTCAATGTGGTTTTGTATTTAATTGTCTTACTTCATAATGTTCGTATTCCAAGTAATCGAAATTATCGAAATTGAAGAAACCATAACTGTACGCCTTCTTAATAGCCTTCAAACAGTTTAATAAGGACAATGTGTATGGTTCACCGATGGACGCATCACGAAATTGTAAATAATCTTTAGTTGAGTCTTGGATTAGAACATTATAGGCCTCTTCCGGAGAATAATTTAAGTAAATTATCTAAATAAGGAGAAGTTAATTTTTCCAAGAACTTTAAAAAAAATAGAAAAAACTTACAGAGTAAGAACCGATAAGGAAAGCTGCATTGACTCGTTTATGAGCGTCCGCGCCTGTATAGTGTACAATTTTCTTTGAGGCAAATGCTGGATTTGTCAATTTACGCTTCAATTTGATGCAGTAATGATATAACATGGACAAATTCAATGGACCGAAATCAAGGTAAAAACTATCATAATTTAACTCGGTATCAATACCAAAATAGTGCACGGAAGGTGTTGACTTTGGCTTAACATCAGTATTTAAAGACACAAAATACAATCGACCTAAAACACACGTTTTAATTATTAGTAAAAAAAGTTCTAAATTTCTACTTTTGAAAAAGTCATCTTACCAGGTACAAATTCAGCGGTGTTTATTAAGACGTTATCAAAATTTTCCATATTAGACAATCGTCTTTTCCTCTTCATAGGTAAACTTTGTTAGAAATAAAGAGTAAACGATTACATATTATTAACTAGCTAAATAATGCGTCTATAAACATTGCTTTATTTGAAAAAAACCCACACACAAGTGTTGGTGTATTTTCTATTTCAAGTGGGTGTAATAAATAAAAAAATTGTAATTATACTTTACGTAAAAATTAAATTGGATAATTACGATTATATATGATAATTGTTAATATTGTCCAGTTCAAATGAATTGTTACTGTTGTTTACAATTTTCTATGCCTATTGCATAAATAAATTATGCCGTTGACATAAGAAGAAAAATAAACAAAATTAAATTCAAATATTTAACTGTTGCTCTATATGATTTTTATAAGTAATGATTAAAAAATTTTATGCATACCTTTCAACCATATTTTTAATAGTTATTTACACCATTTTATTTTTATTTAATATACATAAAATCTAATAATATGTAATAATATTTTAACATCAACATTGATATAAAATGGCGATCTGTTAAAACGTACACAAATAGAAAGCTCTCTTTGAAGCTTTAGGCTACTAAAGTGTAGTGCGCCTTCTAGCGAAAGTACGCAAACTAAAGTACTACACCTAAGTCTAGGTGGGGAATTACTAGTATTTTTTTGAAGTCTGATTGGCCAGAGGAACCATCCTTGAACTTAAAGTGCCTCAAAAAATTATTCAAGTCAAAATAAAGCTCAAAAACCTCTTTCCAATAAAGTGGGATTACATGTGGACTTAAGTCCTAAGCATCCTAAGCCCATAACTTAGTGCATTATATGCTGCGACATCTTACACCAACAACATGTACTACTTTTCTATTTTTTCTACCATGGAGAGCTTGATGGCATACTATGGAACCAAGGGTTAAGGATCAAAAACCAAATTTAGGGGAATAATGTTTTAGACTAAATTCAAATGTAACTTTCCGTTTTTTACTTTTAAATGAAATCACTGCTTTTATATGTATGTATATGTATAATAAGAACAAGTTTCAGTAATTACAAAATATAAAAAGTATCGAATGATATAAAAAGAGTCACAAAAATTCTAAACAGTACAATTAGAAGTTGTCATATATTTATTTATCAAACGTTCAACGTATCTTTATTCTCTCTATCAGCTTTTTCGATTTCCTTTTTCTTTAACTCTTGATACAGCAAAAGAGAGGCCTACAAAAAAAAATGTTAGTTTTTAAAGTTGATTCATTATAATCAGACCATACATAAGCGTCAGTAGCAGCATACTTCAATTGTTCTGTAGATAAAGGAATAACATGCCATTGACTCATTCTAACTTTTTTATCTTTAGAAATGGTCATCTTTAACTAAAAGAGAAAACATGAATTATTGCAAAATAACAATCGTAATTTATTCTCCTACTAAATATTCGCAAAGTGCTAACATGCTCCATCTTCTGGTCGTTGGTAAAATTCTATTTGCATACACTCCTGAGTCAATGGTATTGTCGATTATTTTCTCTGCATCAAAACCAGGAAAATCTCTAGCTAGTTTACGTATATCACTAAAAGTCACACATTAATCAGCTTCCAATACCAAATTCTTTAATTTTTACTTCTTAATGTTAACTCCGGTTATTCTAGTTTTTGGATGAGATAAAAACTCATTCAGTCCTTTTGGTAGTTTATTCAATTTACTCACTTGCAACACATAACAAATATCTAAGCTTGGACTAATTTGAATTACTGAGGTCTTTCCAGAACCAGTTTGAAAGCTAAAAGGCCATTCAAGATCGAATCCAACCACCAATATTTCCTCTTTGCAGTTATTAACTAACTTCCTAAAACATTAATGTTAATGAAGTTAAACAATAATTGACATTATGATCCATTGTTGAACTAACAGTAATTCATCACAAACAACAGCACAGTCAATAAAGGTCGTGTAATACTTAATTGGTCCTTTATAATTAATGAAAGGCAAGGGTTTTTTCTTCTCCTCAAGTTCTCGTTGCCGACTTTCCTAAAAAGTGATTTTCAGAATGGATAAATTCGACGTAATTGTTAACTTACAGCTTCAATTGCACGAGCTTCTTTTCTTGAAGACCTTAACACCCTAGTGTAATCCATATTCAAAACAAAAAGAGATAAAAAAATTTGATCAAAATTCTTTTAACGGTTAGATATTGTTTATGGTTTGCCGACAAACACGAAAAAACCCCATCTTTTGAATACATTCGTAAATAAGATCAAGGTTCATGTTCATTGTTGAACACTGTGGATCAATATATCCTTGCCTCCTTTATTATCACAATTGGTTGTAGAAGGATAAACGATATTTAGAAGCAAAAACCATTGTCCAACAAAGAACCCTCCCAGGAGGAAACTAGTTTATCGGTTTATGTGAAAAGCTTGTCGGAAATATGGACTACATAACATAAACAATAATAAAGACACAGTTTAAAAATGATTTAATTGCAGTCAATCCTTTCTTTGGTGCTAGTAATTAAAATGGATTCAGATGAAGGTTCAGTGCATTCTTCATCGCCTCCATCAGAACCACCACCTAAGTTACCACCCCCTTTGCCAGCTGTAAGTTTGCAAATTAATTCCAAATATAAAGAGTCAAAAATATTCTTTTCATATTAGAGACCGAAAAAGGCTACTCCTCAACCGCCCCTGCCAGTCCAAGACACTTCACAATTAGAGTCAAATTATGATATTGAAAATGACGATGAAATATCACAACAAATGACCGCTTCATACAGTGAAATATCCTTCAAATCTGGCCTTAGTCCTGAAAATGACGTGCCATTAGCATCACTTACAATGGACCCAATACCATTGTCAGAACATATTCGTCAAAGACCGGTTACATTGCCTTGTGATCGAAACATTCCTAGTTGCAGACCGTTGGGACCTTTAAATTTAGAGGGAACAGTACACGTGGAAGGAAACATGACACATTTTGTAGCTGAAGATTTAGAATATAAGATTAAATTATCTAGTCCTGTTGCGAAGAAAGGAGGTAAGTGTTAGATGGATAAAAAAGTTACAGGAGTTAAAGGATCAGATTTCAGATACACCTCCTTTACCGGGTAACTCACGTACACACACCCCTAGTCCTTTATATCGTCAGTTATTAGTACCACAAGTGAATCAATTAGATTCTTGCTTAATAAATGATTTAGAATGTGAAGCACAAAAAATGGCTACATCAATAGACAATCTAATAGAGAATTTAAGCGGAATTTTACATTCAGTAAGTGCAAATTGATTTAGATAAGTAACTTTTAAAATGACTATATCAATCTTAAGATTTCTTCTATTACTGCGGACAACGTGGACGTGTATAAAAATGCTGTTAGTAAAATGTCTGATGCAATGGATTCAAATATTAAAAGTATGTACACAATGATGGCTAAAGCTGAAGAAGTAACACAGGCTATGAAAATTGTTGAAGGACACGCTGTGCGAATGTATCCTTTAAGATGAACATAATTGGCAAAAATCACATTAATCCAGTAAAATTTTCCTTAATGAAATTTCCAGAAAGGAAATCAAGAGGCTTGTTGACCTATTTGAAAGCTTTGTTTAAATTTTGGGTCCAATTAATCAAATATGAAAAACCCCAACAAAGAGTTTGAACTTTTCAAACTGAAAACAAATTTTAACTTTCGTTCTTAACCAATAAATTTTGTTCTGTATTTTATTCCATTTATGTTGTTTATTAAATCGTTTACTGCAAAATAAATTGTTAAATAGAATTTGCATTTGATTTGTTCTTGAGCTTTTCCATCAAGCTTTGCGAGTTGCATAGCCTCATGATATTAACACAAAATTTAAATATACCGGACTATTATTAATTATTACAAACCGTCTCTTATACATAATCAAAGTATTCTATTCCCCTTATGTTCTCATAAAATTCATTTTTACTCTCCTACAGTATGAAACTGATACCCATACGGTGGTACTAAAAAAATTACATTAACTTGTCATCAGGATGCCATAAAAAATTAATAGATAATAATGCACGGGTATCGTATAACTTCTATAATTTGTTTGATAACATTGGGGGTTGTTTTATATATAAAATTGAGTGGTGGTGAAAGTAAAGAATTAGCTGGGGCTGTTTGTTCATTGGTGCGTATTTTAAATTGACCGCTGCCTGTCCTCAACCTGAAAGTTTACGCTACGTATATCATACACTTTATTAAACACAATTGTGTAATCGGTAAACGTTCCTCGCATATGTATGTGGTTAAGGGCACCACTTACCCTATACACTAACTAACCAAAGACTAAAATGTTTATGTGAGAATAAACTGAGGACAGATTTATCGGCGCTCATCGATAACCCACTATTTTCAGCTGAATAAACCGCATATTATAACCCAGGCATTATCCGGTTTTGCCAGGGAATACAATACATATACATACATATCATACATTATCGATTTATTAATAACTTTATTATCACACCCAACACATTAAACAGCTATATAATATAGGAATAATAAGATTGTAGAAAAAATAATGGCACTCTGCGAAAAAATCTTATAGAATAAAGCAAAACGCAATTAAGCTCGAAAGCTTCTAGTCTATTGAAAAAGTCTGAAAGCATTGTGACTTATAAAATATTAAATCAATTACTTGCTATAATAAATTATAACTTAAAGTTATATGTGCGAAAATAATGCTAAGAAAAAAAAGGAGATTTATTATATACGTTTTAGAATTTTGCTTTTTTATTGGCTACCAACAGTTTGCTGCTGTAAATAACGTCAAAACTACAAAGGAATTTACTTAGAAAAGGATTATTTTCGTATTTCCAGTACGTAAATAACAGAAAAGGACAAAATTAATTGTGTCCAGTGAAATAAAGCCTCAGCTGTGTTCGATTATCAAGCTATATAGTTTTGCCTGTAGCATCAAGCCTTTAAGTTCTTAATCCTTTTGAATATATTTCGTACAACATGTGGCTGAAACTAATTTAAATATGAACATTTCATTCCTGAAATTCAATTCAGTTATTTCAGTTGTATTTATAATTTATATTTATCACATAGATATAGAAGTAACTAAAAAAATTAACAGGAAATTAAACTGTGCATATTAAAATTTATTAATCCAAATTCATGAAAATTAACTTTAAAATTAGATGCTCTAATCAGATTTTAGTGGTAATAGTAATTTAACTAACCGCTAAAGTTTAGAAATTAGAATCCGGATTTGTAAGTAGATAACCCATATTAGCATAATATCAATTTTATCGTATTATTATGTAGATATATGTAACTGTGAATGCAAATGAAAAAACAATAAGCTTTAATTTTTACATTCTTTTTTTTAAAATAGACTCAAGTCTAATAATAGGTATATGTACAAGTATTTTGAGAGATTTGTTTTGACAGGTACCATCTCAGAATTACTAGCGAAGTACAAGAAAAAAAATATCAACAAGAATGATATTAAAGGGCGCTAATAACAAGGGGAAGGAATACCTTCCGGTTATTCTCTTTACCGAAACACAAATAAAACAGTTGTAATATGAAATATTCCCTAAATTTATTGACCGTTGAATGATTTAATGCTATTTTCACAATTGAAAACAGTTCTTCTACTGGAAATGCCATAAAATTTATCGATTTACTTTTACAGTGTTATGGTGGTGAAAAAGTCGACGACAAGGGAATAAAGTAGCATATTTTTTTTTCTATTTCTATGGTCATCATCCGAAAAATTGAAACGCACGAATTGTGTATATGTTTCCGGTCTCTCAACACCTAAAACGTTTTCGTTTCCTTTAAAGCCACCCTATACATGATTGTAGATAGTGCACTTTTGCAACTATTGACATGAAGACATGTTAGCTTTTATCTCAAATAGAAGTAGGTGTGGTCCATGGGATATCTTTTGTGTATTATAAATTTATCTCAACATAAAAGGTCAAGTACCCTTCATGGGCGGTAGGTTAATGCTTGTTAAAACTGAAAAACCATTGAATATATATTTTTTTTCATCGAATATTTTTTAATAAAAACAAATTAACATTAGAATTTTAATGGGGTTCAGAGGTATACAAGTGTACATAAATACACAGTATGAATGCAACCTTTTGTTGTGGACTTTAAATTTTTATAGCCGAGATTAGATCAGTTTTTATGGATTTAGGGTGAAAGTGTTTAGTAGACAATAATACAATAATAAGTAAAGTGAATGAACGATTTGGCAAGTTATTTTCTGACTAGAGATTTATTGCCAAGTTAGTAAGAGGGAATAATTTTTATTTATGAACAAGAGTTGTTAACTGTGTTGAATGTCCAACATGAAACGATATAAACAAAAACGGCATCTTCTAAAAGGGCGAAAGATTTATGGTCTTTTTGTTACACAATAAAATCTATTTAAGTAAACATTGCAAGCACACAGCACCCACCCACCCCACAACCACAACTTAAAAATACACACTAACACCACACACACACATTCATCCATGGAGAAGAGATTTAGAGAGAAGAGAAAAATACACTAAACATTTTACTAGTGAATGAATTATTTAAAGTTTTGTGGAACCCTTCATAATTCTCTCTTCTACATTTTCTCACAATAAATCTGCACAAACTGAATAACTGATAATGCTGTACATGGACTAGAGACTAGTATTTTCTATATAGGTACTTTCGATACTCGTATCTATATTGACAATATTTAATCAAAAGATCAAAAGAGTTCTTTTTGTCATTGTTTCAAAGAATTCATAAATTTCATTAAGTTCAGAAAAAAAAGTGAAATTATAAGTGACATGTTACAAAAAGATATCATACTGATTGCCATAAACAGATGAATGGTAGAAAAAAGTGTGCGACAAAAATGCACCACTATTACACACAACAAGGGAATAAAACAGTTTTTTATTCCTTAGTCTAGTCTGAAACCATTATGGACAAAACAGTAATCAGTATACTGCACTCAAGTTTTAAAAAGGGGCTGCAATATCGATAAAAATCTTTTCATTTAGATTTAACATCGAACTTGTTCATCATTTCGTTCTCCTCATTCGTTCTCAGTCTATAAGGGTATCCAATTTTCCATTTTGTTTACCTACTAAATTGCGTATTTTTAATTGGAAATAATGGAAATTTAAAAGAAATCACTCTACTAAGTAGGTAGAAAAACGAGTTAATACAAAATTAATCAAAGTATAAAAGCCAGTAGTCATTTGCAGTTAGGATTGTTTGTGAAACCCGCCAAAGATTTATTACTTAACTTTACTTCAAGTCCATTTTTTTTGTTCTACATAAAATTCGTATGAATACAAATGTCCAATTTAAGTAATATTTCTCTGCGCACTCTGTTTCCATGAAAATGATTCTATTCATTTAGGTTATTTTGCAAAAATAACTCAATTAAATAAATTGTATATAAATTATTAAATTATGGTCTCCCCTTCATAACAATACACCCACATGCATACGAATTATACAAAATGTAAAGTTATCAGCGAATATTATCTAAAGACCTGAAATAAAAGAATAAATAATGTCTTGGTGTACGTTATATCAACTACATGTATGTAATGTATGTAGTAATGTAGTACCTACGTATACTCTCGAAATGTTTTAAAACTACCTAAATAATATAAGTGCTACCAATCCAATCGATTCCTCAACCGCATTTCCTTTATTTTTTACGTCTATAAAAATAATCGTACAAAAATGTGAATATATCAAGGCACAATTTAAATTGTTATATCAAGAAATCCGATTGTTTTTAAATAAGAAATTATTTGAAGAAGAAATCATTAAATTCAGATTAATACGATACGAAGAGCAGTTTGTTGTATAATTAGCTTAAAACTGAAATTCTACAAATACACAAAAGATATTTTCAAATAAAAAACCTCCAACTTTTTTAACACGTTGGTTAAAACAATAAATGTATGCGTTAAACGTTCATTTTTGCGTCGTTAAATTTAATTTTACACATTTATTAATAAAATGCATATGTGCAATCTGCGAGGACCATCATCATGTGTGTCAACGAAATTACATCTAAAAAGAGAATACATATTTGCAATTGGAAATATTTATCTCAAAATGCAATGGAAATTCGTACAAAGTAAATACACAAGCTGTGATATTTGTCGATAAGTAAAATGCAAATGAATTTTGACGTGTTAAAAAAAGTGTTAAACTACCCATAAAAAAAAGTTAAAAAAAACTCTCCTTGAGCTAACATTCATGTTAGTATGCTAAATATTTCATATCATATTCGGTTATGGTCAGTATCAATTTAGAAGACTGGACTATGTTGGTGTTGTACTAATTTTTTGGGGTGGTTTTACGCTATATGAAGGTATACGCTAGTTATACAGCACTTAGAAGTAAAAGTCGTTTGCAAGTCATTCGAAATTAAGCGATTATAGCGTTATTTACGAGGTTCCCTAGGCGTGTATGTAGATTGTTGGTTCACGCAATGTATATAATATAACGTGCCTAGATAAAATGTGACATTTATACTATTGTCATTTCAATATATAAATCATGCACTTTATGCCAGCATATAACGAAAGCATTCTTAAATTCTATTCGTATGTGAAGCATAAAAAAATTATACAAAATAGAGAGCCAATGATAGTTGAGGTCATTGCCAGACTTGTTTTATATATTCGCACATGAACGGTGATTGATTGGACCATAGCGCGTGCAGATAAGTGATAAGGAAATTTTAGTTTACACAACGTCGAGACGCGCGTCGGGATGCCGCCAGCATTTGAGGCATTCTCTAGACAACAACAAACCAACAACCCCCCACAAGTCATTCTCATCCCTTTACTCCGAGGCCCCGTTTTCGTTCCAAACTAGTTTTTTGGTCGTTCGCCTTAGTTTAGTGTGAATTTGTTGTTTTTTTGGTATAAAGAGAAAATTTCTTAAATCGAGCATTCGCCGAGTTGTTTAAAGTGTTTATAGCTTTTTGGCGTACCACTTAAATACCACATACAAATATTAATGTCAGCGTTAATTAGAATTCAAGGAATATACATTCCAGTTTATATACGTTTAATATAAATCATGAGAAATGCCCAGACGGGGGATGAGTGTGCTGTTTTGGAATGGGGGCGCAATTTTAAAAATAACCTCAAGAAAAAAAACATAATGCGTGTAGTACCTTCTTTATAAAATTCAGCACCATTCAATTAGTTACTTGTAAAATTTGAGAAGTGTGCAGCTTGCAGCGTTTCATATGTCATGATAAACATAAAATAAATACGGGGCTTTTTTGTGTTTCGTTAGGGGGGTTTAAAGAATTTGTTAGGTCATCAAAAGTTCAACGTATGGCAGACGTACTAGTTGAATAGAACGAAAAAAAGTCTATATAAAAAAATAAAAAACTTTGAGTCTATAAAAGCTGTCGACAATAAATAAAAACCTCAATTGAAAATAAATCGGAATTTATCGTAAGTTGCGAAACCAGCACCGTATTGAAATTGAAATATGTGAAGGCAAAATCTTTGACGTTCTTTTTTTCATTATTCGAAATTAATCTATTATGCCCCTGTTTCATGTGTGCTGCTGGTATGGTAGCCGAGGCTGTGGAGTATTTTTTATTTTTAGATTGCGAATATAATGTGAAACTTTCTCGCACTTTTTCCAAATGCTCCCAGTCACTCATTAATATTCTGTATGCTTTATATTGCAGGACTAATTCGGTTCTGGTTTGCGAATGGGTACACTGACTATGTGTGCATACGGTGGTTAGTGGTAATGGTGGTGGTGGTGGTGGGCTCTTGCTTGAGCGCCCAAGAGAACGGTAGGAAGTCCATTAAGTAAAGTGATTCCAGTACATTCAGATCGAATGTCTTGAATTTTAATATTTACAAGAGCCTGCAATATTTTGTTTTTATGTATAATGTATAACCGTGTCGAACATCGTTTTTTCCACATAGAACTATCTCCTTCAAAACTAAACGTCCTTAAAATCCATTACTCTGATTTTTAATAACACCTTTAAACAAAACACGCATTTCTCTTATTGCCATTTTGTGAATAGTTACAAACTCCTTACTTTATTTTCCTAGGAAATGTGAAATTATTTATTATAAGATAAATTATTCTCCAACCCCCTTTTCTAATAACACTTCTGTATATGTACAGCGATTATTATAATATAAACAATATAAGTATAGAAGGGCGGTTGAAAGAGGAAAACATGATAACGAAACTATGATAATGTGCTTACCGAATAATTAATTACTGCCTTTATTTAATAATTTACATTAGATTCCATCATTTACTGTCAACGAACAGCATCTTGTCATATATATGGGGCAAAGTTCCATTTCTCAAAATCATAAAATTTACTTGTCAATTTATAATTTGTTCAAATTCCGACAGGATCTGCCATGCAAGCAGTCAAATTCTAAAATAAATACTCCATTTACTGGTTTATCATTCAAAAGTGCCGACAATTATTAATGGTAACATGTGATATCTTAGAATGCAAATTAAGCATAACAATCATAAAGAGAAAAAAAATGAACATACTTATGTCTGCCAGCTGTTTATTGTATCAATTACGATTCTTAAACAAAGAAAAACACTGCTTTAATATCGAATTGATTACTAACTAAAGTTCTTACTTCAAACTTCAAAGAATGTTTTATTGTGCAATTTAAAAATGTTGTGATTACTTTTGAAATAAACAAAAATAGTTTAAGTGTTATGTGCAAAAAGCGTAAATAACAAGATTAGAATTAAGTTTATTGTACACATATTTGCATATCATTTCTTGTGTGTTAATATAATTTATATTAACAAGGGGGTTGGAAGTAGCTTACATACTAATAAAATTAATGATTAAATTTAAATGCACCATGCTGTGGTTAAAGACAAAATTCACGACATTGCATGCGGTTTATTGTTTTATAAACTGCAATACAGAATCTATATGTATGTACATACCTACATATATGCAATAAAATGTTCTGTTGTAAATTCTGTACCATATAATGAATTTTATAATTTTCCTGTTGATGCTATTAACAAATAAAATCTAGGAAATTTTGGCAATTATTTGAACAGCGTCTCGGTCGTCTATTATAAAAACCACCTTGAATTGAAATGATTGAAAGTCTGCATAATGTATATAAAAAGTCACAATTGATATTATTAAATTTGTTATTCTGTCACCGTTTCAACAAACTGATATGTTCGATATATATGTGTGTTATATAAGCACCATGAAGTAGTAGTGTTATGCGGGTTTTAATATGACACGTGTCAGAACTGACGCGCTGTCTGATGACACTCCATCCATTGTTTCCTATTACCCTATAATGCAACAACCCCCCAAACCCTACAACCTACACGGTCCACACATATACAGCAATCTACACACTCCTATTTATTACATAAAATTTCGACTCTTGTCAACTGAAAAGTTTCCAATTTATTCGCTGCTACAAAATATCCACAATAATTGAATTAAATGTAATTTGTTAGAAATGTTATTTATGAGAGCCTGCATGAGCTAGCTTAATTCAATTATCAACACCACTGGACGATTTTATTTTGCATTATTAATTATTTAAGAGTGTTAGGAGAATCAGTACCTGTTCAAATGGAACTTTGACGAGTGATTATGAGTTAACTAAGTTGCGAAAGAAGAGTTTTGAGTTCCATTTTTTACCATATTAATGAAAAACTTGGAAATTGAATTGTTTTATTGTGTGGAATAAAATGCTTTTTGAAGTGAATTTAAAAGATTGTAAAATAAAATTAAATTGAAACAAATCTAAAATAGAAAGGTATAAAGACCAAAGGAAGTAAAATTTAAAAGAAGACAAGAAAACTAGACAACAGTGTCAAAAAAGAGAGAAACAGCAAACCTCTGTAGGGAACAATAGGATTTTAGCAAATGCGACGTGGATATAAATTGAGTCCTTATTGAAAAGGATTAAAAAGCAATAACCGTTTTGCGGTAGGCGGTATCCATTGTAATAGTGAGTAAAGGAATAAGTCGATAGTAGTCCTTTGTTTCGGATTAGTACGATTAAGGGGAACCGAAGACCACATGGTGGGAATAATTAGACTTGGCAAGTAATCAGCATCGCTAATAAGACAAAAGCTGTCTGTCGACTGGGCAAGATACGATTTTAATTGAACTTATTACAATCGGGTCTCTTTTATGTACATATGGGTATTATGTGCAACACCTACTTAAATTAAGTATTCATCACATTCATTCCCTTAAGCCGAATTAGATCTATTTACATGTTTTAGAGTGGAGAAAGGCCCTATACATTGACGATACCAAGGTAAAATTCAAATGGGTCGATGTCGGCTCATTAATTTACATACATTATAAAAACCAGCAAATTGGAGATCTAAGCGATGACTACGATATAGTGCGATCCAATATTTAATAATCACAATAAAGGAATTTTATTTGTGTCAATTTTTAGTGGGCTGTAAATGTAAATTCAATCAATTGACTAATAAATTACAAACAGATGTGAAGAGTTGATTTGATTTACTAATATTGATAAAAACTTAATCTAATAGCTATCATGAAAATGAAAAGCTTTGAAATCATGAAACATTCATAATATGTAATACGTATTACTGATATTGCATTCAGGGAATCAGGGATTCCTAATTTACATATGTATTATGGAGATAAAAACGTCACACTTTCCTTCATATGTGTGAGATATTAAAATGTTTAATTAGATATGTTAGAAAGTGCACGGTTTGTGATTTGCATACGACTAGACTGTATTGCAACTGTATACTTATTTTGATAACATTATCAAAATTGACTCACTAGTGAACCTTGTGAATTTTTCTTTAATCTTGTTTGTAAATATTTGTGTTATCATCAAAAGTAATTCATAAAATAAAGTAAATAAAGTTTATTTTACCGTAAATATGAGGCATTTTACTTCCTTTTACATTTCTATTTCATCAATAATTAAAATCTTTGAATTTTTTTATTGTTTCATTTTCATTATCTATTTCCCTGAGAACTTTTAATATACCAATTTTTTGCTCAAATGGATTACTGAAATTTTTTAATGGTAGGTAATCTCTTTTCCTATTTCTGCACTAAATCTATTTCTTTGTAAGATTTATTACGAGTTCTTTAGAGTCGATAATTTTATCCACTTCTTTCTTATAAATTTTTTGCGCACTTATATAGATGTATAGGTACTTGTAACCTTACATAAAAGAAAGTCCTATACCCTATAATTTATATGTCAAAATTGTTTTCTAACAAAATACTTTCCATTAGTTAAAAGACAACCTTCTAATAATAGAAATTTTTTAATTAGATTTTGAGTATACATTTTTGACAGTGCCAGATGAAATCAATAATAAGAAGGGGAACGAGAGATGTGAGCCCTTTGAGAACTTAAATGTGTGTGCAGAGTGAGCACAAATTATTTTACACATAACACCAAATGACAAATCACATAATGGCAAAAATTTCTACAGCGACAACGCAATATGAATAATTCATTACCAATTGTGTACGTATGAAATATTTTAACAATAATACAAAATACAATGCACCAAAAACGGTGGGAATTCAAACACAGTCCTTAAAATACACATATAACAATTATTATCATTATTATTATCCCGTAATGCAATATTACAAACAAAGAACAGATCGTAATCAGTTTTATGCCCCATGCTGCTTTACTTTAAACTAAGGGAGGGTTAAACTATTATGATTACTGTACCCAAGGTCTTTGAATAAAATCACATGATTACGGTAAACACTAATACTTAAAAAGTTACACACAACGTAAAAAAATACGCACATAATGCATTGTCTTGAATGTTGTTCAATAGGGCGTTAATATAAGCAAAGTTATTTCTGGACTTCCTTTTTAAATTCTAACAGGACATCTTTTTCTCTGTTACCCCAGTAATAAATGCACGTGTTTTAGATTTGTTTATATAGCTCGGTTATTTCTTCTATTTCAAATAGATAAAACTTTGTACATACATACTTGTAAGGTACTAGATAAAAACCCTCCTCTATTCTCGCACTTCCCATTATTAAGTGCAGATTATTTTCGTTAATAATGTTTATACATGTGGAGGTTATTTAAAATGCGAAAAAAAATTAATCTTGTCAAGTAAATGACAGATATATAATGCAATTAATCTTTGAGCCGTGGACCACTTCACATTCTAAAAAATATGCCAGGTCGTTTAGACTGAAATGTAGGGGATGACAAGAGAAATGTCACATAAACCAACCCCATTTGAAGTGAGCGACATGTATTGTAGAACTGGGCAGAACCGTTTTTGTTGGTTTTTTTCAAAGAGACCAATCGCTCAGATCATTTAGTAGAGACTTTGTTAAAATTAGAAAAAAAATCGAAGCACATCCTTAATGGAACAATCCATTTCTACAGTATATTTGTTATTGCATTTAATTGACTAGAAATTAGATTAATATTATATTACCTAATTGAAATCCGCTCTGAGACTACCATGTATAGGAAAGTAACTGTGAATAATTTATCAATCAAACAACTCGTTGTTTACGTTGGTAAAGACTTTAGGAAGATTTAAAATAAGTAATTGCTTACTTAACTAAACAGAATTACAATAAAAAGAGAGTCTTGTTTAATTTTGTTTGCCAAAGTGTCCCTTTTCGGAGAGCTCATTTGGATTTATCCCTTGTTACACATGATGTATGTCGCCCTAAATGGACTCAACATTGTTTAAATACCATTTGAGCAGTTTTTCATCAGACAACGTACTTTAAGAAAATTAAGAATATGTATATATCTTCACTTGGCGTCAGGAGACATAATTACCCATTTTATATTGTGACAAATGTGTGTTGAGTAGCATATTTTTATTTAATTAATAAAAAGCTTACCGTAATTAATTTAATTAAAACTGTATATTAAATCAGTGAATTGTGTGTGTGCTGTGTGCATATACCCACAACATACATATGAATGAATTCATCTAGCAAATATAATTGAAATGTTTTCTGTTAAATTAAATTGTATACAAGGGATCTTATCAAAGTTGCGTGATATATTAATTTTAACATAGTTTTCACTAGGCACTAAATTTTCTAAACTGACAACTCCAAAATTCTACAAGATAAATTGATGTTTCGGTTAGTTTAGAGTAATAATTGTTTGACAACTATGTCATAACATATTTCAGTTTGAAATTTCTTTTCATTTGCTAGTTTTAGGTAAGTTGAAGTGAAGAGATTTTATATATGTTGGCATTTAGAACTAGGAACATCTACAACTCACCCCTCCATTCATTTTGTTTTTTACTCTCCCTACACATTGAGAGAAAATAATGGAAATTATATCTACAACAATAATAGTATGGTTGAAATTTAGGGAGGACAAATTCGTGCAGCAACCCCCTAAAACCGATTGTCTTTTCAGGATATATCGTGTTCATAGAAATTCAATCATTGTATGGGTAGGTGTTGGAAATTCAGAAACTTACTAAAATAGGGGAATGGTGTACACAGTGGCGTGCAATTAATTTTCAATAAAATGACAAAAACACAAGAATTGCACGTCTAAATAAATATAATCGCAGCTGTAAAAGTTTAAAGTGTGACACGTATTCAAGGGTCGTTGTGTGGTTTTCTTCTTGTCGCTTACACAACGATACATTTTTATGTCGTGAAAATTATAATAATAAACCTCGATTTAAGCTGTTTACTTTACATCCCACAATACCATGGTGGACGAGTGTTTTTTCGCCTTTTTTCCGAGAATCTTACACTGCATTCGAAGAAACGGAAAAACCCCTTTACAAGTAAATTAAAAATGGCAATAAAACCGCAGTTTTTGTTTATATTAAAGTCAATTAAGCACGATTCACATATCTGTGCCTAATCACTAATCATAAACTATTGTGTTAATCATATAATAATAAACTATATAACCATTTAAATGATGATATGTTGTGCATCTTTTTGAACATACATAAATTAAATTCTGATCAAAATTCTTATTTATGATTAGAGAAGTTCATCTTAAAAAAGCACATTTTGCGATTCCCCAAATAAATAATAAAAAGTAAATATGCCAATCATTCAAGAGCGAGCAGCGATTTTTACAAAAATATATATGCACGTATAAGAGTATAGCATCTATTGTGATTTTTTGCACATAAAATTATTAATAGTATAGCTATATGTATAGCACTGAAATGTAACCTAGGACCATATATGGTTAAATGTAATTTATATTTGCAAATACTATTACGATTTTGTAGGTGTTAAATTGTCAGTATTATGACCCGACCGACCAATGGACATAAACACTTTGACTATGTCATGTACAAATGGTTTCCATACTCCTACATGCATAAATAATACATACTGATTTATATTAAATGGATGTGTATGTGTTAAAACATTAGTAGCTTGGCAAAAGGAGTTATAGAAATAAATCCCTCTATATTTATATACACACTTTGCCCTAGCGGAATTAATTGTACCTTTCTTTGCTTTCAAGCTTTCATCAACGGATTGTTGTCGCACATACATAAGTAAATATAAGGTGAATTCTTTTAATTACGTAAAAACTAATTAGTTATATTTTTGTGATATTGATTTGAAAGTACTTGTGCCTCAGTCGAGTTGTTAATTGGATTTTTAAGTTACGTCTCTCTAGTATTGTATTAATTACCATAATACGGAAAAGAAATGTGAAGAGGTGTTAATTAGTTTTAGTATTTTTTCCTTTTTTTCACGTGAAATACGAACGATTTCAACTGCTTATGGAAGTGTGTTCTAATTATTGAATTACACGGTGATATTTATTCAAAAGCAACTTTCCAAGACCCAACAAACATTTTCAGTTATTTGAGTGTATATTTCAGTTGTACAATGCGATCGAATTTTATTAGTCACATTCCTACCTTTAAATATATCTATGTCCGACTATATTTAGGAATAAATTAATTATAGTCGAATAATTAAAAAGTCACATTTAATGGTTCCTCTACTTTACTGTTTGTTAAGAGGAATTTATGTGTTATTTTTAAATTGAAAGTTTTATAAGATGTGTGTTTGTTGTGTGCGATATCTAAAAAGATTAAGAAAATATTTTTGGGGTGTCAGGCATCAGAGGCAAGTATGGAACGTTATACGATGTTTAAAAAGGTTGTTTGTGTGATGATTTATTCTATGTTTGAAGAGAACAGTATTTGGGCGTACAGTGGCGGCGGTATTGATTTGGAATGAGACATTTTTACGGTAAACATACATCGTGATTAGGTAGTTGGGCTACTGACTGTCAATATTTGAGAATGTACAATCCGTTGCGAGATAAACACGCTATTATCTAACATTTCTAACTGCCAACTAAACAAGAACCACACAAATGTAAATGTAGAAATGTGTGACTGTGTCTGTGTATTTGAAGTTTCTACACTAAATACTGTACTATATAGTAATAAGTATAGTGTTTCCTATTTTCCCTATTCCGAAATCTCCTTATGCCAAATTCGTTCCTATACCGCGTTAAATAAGCCTAATCACTTATAAACCCATTTAATCCCGACTTACTTAATTAGAATTAATCAAATGAATTAAACGACATCGTGTTACTAGTGAGCATTTCCACGCGAGATTATACGCTTTTGTGGAATCTGATTAACTATATCTATGTTAATCTGTCTGAAATAGATCGATCTAAATTCAAATTGACCAATCACATCAGACTTCGTCATTTAATTGCATTAAGTTTGTGGATCAATTTGTTTGATGCAAATGTCATTTCTGTATATAGTAGTCATCTCGTGTGTCGTTCGTTACCCTCAAGCTTTTTGCTATAAAATAATGACGTCCTGTGCAGACTCTGATGGTATATGTCTCTTTATGATTATAAACCACCATCGCACACCACGCCAATCCCCCTGCACTTCATTTTCTCCAATTCCCAATTTACCACAAAACTTTTACTGTCGATTATTTCACTCATTAATCATGCATTTCGAACAAAACCGTAACAAAATCCATTAAAAATTTTGTTACTTGTTTGTTGAATGAATACCACGAATCATATATCATTACGATGGTATATTTGTTTGTTTTTTTTTCTTTAAAAGAACTAACTATTCTTGTTCTCGTTCTCTGCAAAAATAAGACATAACGTAAGGTATGTAGGTATTCTTGCAGTGAACTTTAATAATTTACCAACTTTTTAAATCTGCATGTAGGGTGCATGTAAGAAACTAATCAAATTCGAAAAAAAAACTTACTTATAAATGTGGCGATGTGTAGAGGGAATTTTCCGTAATATATAAGAGAAAAGTTATTTAAATATATTTTGTAATAATTCCCTTAATGTCTTTTATCCAACATAGCAGCTGCGCCCAAAACCAAAATATAAAATGCTAATTTTTTATCGGTGCTGTATGGCTCAACGCGGTAATTTGTGGTCTAATTAGTGTCTTGAAAATTGATGTAATTAGTAGTAGCATGTACATAGTGTTACCTCTACGTTGTGTTTGCAACTAATTACATTTAACAATTTTATGTTTAATAAAAAAGGCAGCCAACATAGCTTACTCATAACTATAATACAGGTGTACATTAAATGTGGGGCATGTGTACTTCTGCAACTAAATGGTGAAATGTCATGGAAAACCCTTTGGAATGTCTAACGTAAATAAATTGGTATACCTAGAAAAAAAAGAAACACACTGACACACACACATACAAACCAACAGCTACATGAACATAATCTATGGAATTTTATTTTTGACTAGAATACATTTTCTTGTAAAAATGTTTTTCCGCACTAGCTACCGTCAACAAGAAGAAAATATTGTATATGTTCTGGAAACACGCTGACGAATAAGGAAACGAGCACAAGTAACATAGCTTGATTGTTGTAAATATGAGAATCTGAGAAAAAAATGAACCAAAGTCTAAAGCTTTTCCATTTAAAAGCCACAATACATCTGAAGAAATAAAAATGTGTAAGAAAAATATGTCAACACGGTTAAATAAACACAGAAGGCCAAAGGGCATCTTTGAATACTTTTCAGATGTTTGTTTGATGTTATATATGCGTTTAAAATGCATAGAATTACTTATAAACTAACAATAATACATACACTAACTGTCTTATCTCTTCACATTACTATTTATTTTGTTTCATATCTACGCTATGATCTTTCCCTTCAATTTTATGTGAGATAATTTCCACAACGTGAAAAATATTTTGATTTTCATATTTATCCGCGAAATAGTACCATCGTTTCTATTCGTTCTCTTGTATTTTGTTTCCTTTTATGCTTTTACAAATTTACATAATGATATATGTATACATAATATACATATGTATATGTCGAACAACAGAATTCTAGAATTCAACGAAGAAAATATTTACAAAAAAATCTCCTTGATGGTAAATGTCAATCGTTGCTTTTTTCAGTATCTAACGTTTTTACCCCTATATTATATTTTCCTAAATTTCATCACCGAAATTATTTCTCTTTGGCACATTTAAAGAATTTACGACTTTGAAGTGGAATTTTTAAAGGGAAATTAAATGTCATTATCTTATATTTACTATGGAAAATCATAACTTTATTACTCTTTTTTTCTTTTATAGTATAAAAAAAGCCATTATATGAATACTTATAATTTTAAAATTTGTTCTTTCTTTGTTTGGTAGGTAGAAACTTTTTTTTTTGTTTTTCTATTGATTTGTTGGAGCAAATATTTTTCAGGAAACTGGGTTAAGAAATCCATTTTATATATTTTTATAGTATTGAATCTATTGTCAAGTTAATTGCATTTATTGTTGAAAAATGAAAGCAACTAGAAATATTACTATTCTATTGTAAAATGCACAGGATTGCAAACTATATTATAATTTCAGATTGCACACTCATGGAAATATTAATATGTTTTCTTAAGTTTGCTTCGAAAATTTTCGTTTCTATATAGACTTATTTATTACGTCTAGCCAATGCATTTGGTGTGCTGCATTTTAATCAAAAACACCCCAACTTTTTGGTGGCAATTATACGTTGGATACGTATTTTGAAGGGATACATAGAAACATGTTTAAATCCCACTACAGCAAATAGGTCATAATTTTTATCAAAGAAAGGACGCAAATCATATAGTGTCAAAGTGACATACGAGTGTATGTTATACGTATGAAACGTTTTAATGTAAAAAATTTTGCGAAACCATATTTTCATATTTTATATACTTCACTTTTGTAGAATGTGGACGACAGATGTAACGAAACTATGCATGTATATTCATCAATGCATAATGCATAAAACGAAATTTTTCAGTTTTATTTTATATTTACTTTGAAAATATGTCTAGATATTACCACAAATGCCCCTGTACATTTGCAGAAAGTTACGTCGTTCTTCATATTCTTGATACTAACACCGAGTTATGATGATGTATTACTTATAAAAGAAGAAATAAATGCTAATAAAGTATTTAACATCACATATACAAGAATTTAGTGAAATTATTTATATAAATGCAACACTTCCAGCACAAATATAAAACGTTTGTATCAATGATTTAAATTATTTACGTGATGCCTCTATTAAATTCGTTTTAAATTCAGGTAATTTATTTCACTTTTATTACCCACTACTTATCTACGTGTGTAATGAAATTGTTTTTTCATTTTAATCAGTGTAATTGAAAAAATTCAAGTTACAAAGGGGAATAGGAAATGTGGAACTAGTGCAAATTTTCGGTAATCACGCAACACAATTGAATACTCTATAGGACCGTTAATGCCATATAAATTATTTATTTCTAAAAAGAAGTGTTACCTTCTGAATTAACCTGTTTGCGTTTTAGTATTTTCGTTTTTGTAAAAAAGGATGTACTTGTACATTACACGAATGAATTTGGCGGCATAGTAGGTACGTAAAGCTATTTAAGTAAATGATTTACAGTGGAAATGTACGTTTATTATTCAATTAAAATAAAATATTCAGCACTATTCTGGTGATCAGTGTATAGTTGAAACAACATATTTTGTAGTCTATTTAAAAATAGAGTGCAAACTTTTCTCTACATCAATTTATGACCACGAAATTCTTGCACGACTTTCATATTTTCCATTAAATGTTCATACACACAGTAGTTAGATTAAATTTATTATTAATAACTGTGTGTCTGGTATGCATATAACATACATACATTTAATGATTCCGTGACTAAATAAATTAATTGCAATTTTACCTAATATATTTTGATTGGATAATTTTCTGATAAATCATTGTTGAATTTTAGATAATTACTTAAGTTTATGTATGCGAGTTGTCAAGTCAAAGAAAAACGTCTTCAGAAATTATACTCGTATACATGTTAAAGCGTACAAGTTGATATTTAAGCAAATAATATATATGTACATTCATTATCTTACATTGTTGAATATATTGGGGGATGATTGGACAGAAGCTTGTGTGTTACATGAAAATGAGAATTTGCCACCCCTCTAACAAAAGGAACTCTAACTCACTTGTTAGTGATTCGTCTAGAACTTTAGATAAGGTAAGTTGTGTTCTAATAAAATTCTTGGATGCTGTGTCACAATTCACATCCCATTCAATTAGTAAACTAGACATCTTAAACAGTTTTTACTAAATCGTTCTGATTTATATTCGAAGCGATCCACATTAAATTTGATCAATTTAATTAAGCCGTTGGTAATAAAAAAATCGCTGATCCACAAACTAATGTATAACTCAATTGAAATATTTCCCATTAACTTTTCCTCAAATGTTATTAACAAAAGCCACAGAAAACTGTGTCACCCTGTCAACAATAATTTCCTCAGTTATGAAATATTGTCATTTACTTTATTCTATTAATTCCCACACATTTCAAACCGAGTTAGTGCAAGCTTGAAAAAAAAGCAATTGATAAGGAAATGAAACGATACCACAATGCCCTAAAAACAATTGACAACTATTTTTTTGAAATGATTTTGTTAAAAGCTTAATCACACTTGTGTTTTTTCTTCAACATGTTAAAGCCAAAAGCATTAGAACCTTTTTGGGTCATGTTCTCATTTTGTTAATGTTTGTCAGTAGCGATTAAAAGGATTTTTATATTAAAAGAAAATTACAGCAAATTTTTTTCACCCATTATTCGATATAAAGTGAATGAGCTTTGGGATTTTTCATGCACTGATTTTTATTTAGAAAATTTTTGATAATGCCCGAGCCCGTGTGGTTACGTAAACTGAAAAACATTCTATTCAACTCTTGATAATTTTTCTAATGCCTGATTTGATCATTACTTTTTCTACACCAAAAAAGGAGCTTTTTATTATTATAATGTGGATGCGGTAGAATATTTTCATGCAGGTAATTAATTATCTATGAAGCATGTTGAAAATTGCTTCGGAAAAAAAATCAACGAGAAATATTCACTTAACAGAAGCACACACAGTGTCTGTAATTGATGAAATTTATAAAGTATGAAATTCTCAATAGAAAAAGCGTATTTATTAAATTTCCTAGAGAACAATTGTTAGTTGAGTCAACAAAAAAGCGGAAGAATGGTATCACTGTGACAGTACTTTTTTGCGCTCTAAAAGCTCGGAATAATAAATATGTACACATTTATCTGTTTTTGCAAGTGAACCGCGACCGCTTATCAAAAATTCTTCACCTCAATACCATGTAAATGTGTCACGAAAAGCCAATTCAAGTACAATAGACAATTTTTCCACTGTAATTTGATTACACATCATTGAAAATACCTAAGTGTAAATGGTGTTGGAATGGATGCAAGATATCATTGTAAAACACACTTTGTACTTTGTAGTTGTGTATAATTTATAAAGTTGCTTTTAACGACTTTAAATGGTTTCTTCTATTGAGCGTAAAGGCTTCTATTCGACTGAAAGAACATTATTAATATAATTTGAATAAAAATTTACGTATTTCACATACCTATACGAATGTGTCCTATACGAAGCTTTGGAGTACTTAGTCTTTCTTATTTAATTTCGGACAATAGTACTTGATGAGAATGTATATACATACATATATGTATGTATATACTCTTATATATTGTAGATGTTTGAAAAGTGAGCATAATTTTCGTGTATTCGTATAGTATTGTTATGTTTTGAGTGTATATATGGGAGTGTGTATAACAATAATTGTGAGTCATTTAGGCTGAAGTTCGAAGAGCCGAAAGCGTTGCACCGAGAAGGCAGGCAGGCGGCGCTTCCAAGTCCTAGTATATAGTGTGAGACTGTGAGACAGCTTCGGGCTTCAATTCAGTTTACAACGTGCCTCCGTATTGTAGGCAACTGGTTGCGGATGCTGTTTATTCACTCAATAGTGCTCTCGATATCGCTCTCTGCAACTTATAAAATTTATCTCATTCTAGTACATAGTGCATCTGGTTTATTTTTCAACTGTCGCTCTTCTTCATATGCTCACAATTAACCATAATCGCCTTCTGCGTGTAAAAGTTATTCATGGATTTTATCATACTTAAGGTAGGAAGAACAGATTTTTTTTTAATAACTGGCATTTTACAATTGAGTCCTAAGATTATTTGTTAGCCTTAGGGATTGCAAAACAAATAAAGTTTACTCATGCTCGATTCAACTTTAGGACGCGACTTCAGGTGAATCCCTTGAGTGAAATGTCACGGAATGTCTTTGATTACACAAATACGGATTACAGATGAAAAGTTTATAGTCTCGCTTAATCACAATTCCATTATTTTGTTTCTCGTTCAAATTGAATTTGTTCATTTTCACTGTTTGTTTCTCGGATTATATTATTTGAAAATATAAACACATTGTCCAGAAAAAAAGATATGCGTGTATTATATACAATCTAGATTCTTATACGGAGAAAAAAGATCAAAAGACTAGTGGGGTCCTTACCTGCTCTTTATGACACTTTGATTCTACAATACTTTATACTTGTAAATATTTCCTACACATTTGAATAGCACATATGAACTAGAGACATGAAAAAAGAGAATGCTCATTTTCTGTGTTTGTGGTGTGTACACAGAGAGAAGTAATAAAATGTTTAATATAAAATAATAACAAATTTACTTTTCATCAGGTGCATTGTACGTGCAATTATTTTTGCATAGAACTAGCTACATTTTAACAAAACATGCTCAAATGCAAATTAAACAACATATTTATCAGTGCATAAAATTTTATGGTACGTATACGAGAAATTTTATTATACTCTAAAATTGTAATTCGTTATTTTCCTAAGATGTGTTCCTTTAATTTATCTCCGCGTGCGGAATTGTTCCATTACCTAAAAAACATAAAAATATTAAGTACTATTAATTACATCGTAATACATATATCAAAATCTTAATAAATATGATATATCTGAGTGTATTTATTTGATTTATTCAATTTGTGGTCTGTATTTGACTGTTTTCGAATTATCCATATAATTTATCGTCATGTTGTAATTTATTTCGCTAATTTATAATTTATATCTGCACTTTTTTATAGGGCTTTTGTTTTGTTACTGTCATGTCATTAATTGTTTTATATATATATATATATATATATATATATATTATTTATATTTTGAATAAAGAAAACATATGAATTAAAATAAAAACTTAGTCATGTGTCATTCATTTTATGCTTAGGTCGCCTAAAGTTTAATGGCAGATTTTATCATACTCTTTAGGTGTCGCCAAGTATTTTAAAAGAGACAAGATAACGAACCTAAACCTATGCAATAGCATGAATATATAATAACCCTATATAATATTGCAAAAGATCATAATCAGGAGAAAATGAATTTCTTGAATAAAAAATGCCCCTTTAGTACGCCACCACAACTTGTAATAAATAATTTGGCTGAGTTGATGGCGATTGTAAAGTAACTTTATGAATTTTATTCTGCCAACATTTTTATTTGATTTTTGCCCATTTTTATTATTATTTTAAGTTATAGTGAACGAAACAGCTTATATTTATGTGAGGGCGCATAATCTTGGACCAATGACAAACAAGTAAAGTGCTACGTTTTTTAACTCAATTTTTATGTTTGAAATTTTATTGCAAACAGTTTGACCAGAAAGGGGATGAAATTTAATACTTACTTACTCTGTGTGATGTGTACGTGCAATATTGAGCCAAGAAATAAATTGCAAACAAATACGAACTCGTATACTCCAACTCTCTTCTAACCCCGGATGGCTAGTAATTATTTATTGTAATCGATTCGTGCATAATTAAATAAATATATAACATATGTGTGGTCCTTTGGACACCTGGGTAGTTATATCAAATGTCAATGAATCTGTTAGTAAAATAAAATGAAAACAGACACTTTAACAGCATCGTAAAAATAAATGTGTACTATTTGAAATATTATTGGGGGAGTTAAGTGTAAATTGGAGGGGCCTAGGGCCCATTATTACAACTGTTATCACACTTAAATTTCAATGTACAAATAAATGTTAAGTAAATATTGGTCTCGGATTCGAATAGTATACACCAATAAATCGCTTATAATTTTACTATCGATATACGACGAGTTAGAAAATTGATTTGGTAGAAGCTTGAAATCTATATGAAATAGTGGAAAGTGCATTGTGAACGCTTGAATGCTAACATCCCTATTATATAGTTGTTGGGTCATATGATAGCCACGACGTCCCTTTCAATCCTACACCCTCCATGTCATCAGCTTTGCTCTGTCAACCACAATTCCACTTTTCGATGTACAGTTGCAAAAACGGACATCATGTTGATGAATTTTCACTATCGTACATCAATTTCCTGTTGTATTATGTTGTTATCGTTAAATTTATTCACATTTATTTTCGCATATATCATATATAGGCAGAAAAATATATCGCCATATGGTTGGTTATACGGACTAACGATTTGTTAATATACATAAACTAAGTAGAAAATAATCGCCTACATTCTGGGTTATTGATTTGAACACAATATTTTAGGATAGGAGCACTCTAGCAAACACAAAATCTCCAATTTAATTCTTATTACGTTCGTATATGGCTCTGTGTACATCCTCGAAGTTGATTGTTGATTTGAAAATGGAAAACTATTTTAATAGATAATAATAATTACTTATGTATATGTACAATTTGCATAATTTCAACTCAACACACTGTTATACATGTATTTATAATTAACTACAAAATAATTAACCACATGTCTAAACACTCATTCTGCATAGTTAAAATCTGGCATTTTACACGTTAAAATAATATTAATTTAAGTGTGACGAAACTAAAACAAGCATTACACAATAAATTTATTAATTATTTCATTATAATAAACACGGGAGTACATTTCAATTTATGTTCGTTTTTTGTTGTTATTATATATATGTGAATCAAATTACATGAAAGAAGAAGTAACAAGAGATCATTTTCTTATTTTATTAACGAATTGTCTTTCAAGTTGATTGATTAAGTGAGATTTAGAACACATTATTGTTAATCAAAAAGTTAATTATATGAATTCGATATTAAACATGAAGGGTTATTACGAGAAAATAATGATTTATTTGATTTAATATAACGATGATTAACTTTTTTTCAGACTTATTGTGTTATTCTGAATGTATTTTATACATTCAAAATTATACCTATGTATGTATGTGTATCGAATATAAAAGTATCGGAATTTAAATCTTGAAAATATGTTCGTATATTATTTTACATTTTTTTCTCTATTGAAGCGAAAAATTCTCTATTCCTTTTCTGATAATATTTCAATTGATTTGATATACATATTATACCCGATATGTATGTATATACACACAATACTGAAAATAAAAAGTTTGTTTGTCATTAAAAATGTTTTTCGGTTTCATTTCAATTGAGATAATTCTAGGTGAATCATTTGTAAAATTTTATTATGTCATTAAATTGCGCAAAAAGCATTGTAATAAAATTCGTGCTTTTATGATTCGTTATTTTTTTCTCGATCAGATCAGTATACTCTCCTACACATATAGAATTATAATCAACGTAGATTATAATTTATTCAATTAAATATTTTATCATCACACACAAATATCACATACCTACATATGAAAATTTATTGTAATGTTTATAATAGTACCGCTCTTGTATGAAAGAAAAACAATTCAAGGATAAGATTATTTTAATAACAAAGGTTAGTACAGAATGTGTATGTAAGAGGTTACTTTCTATTTACACACGTAATTATTGAAGAGGTATTTTAATGGCCCCAAAAACACACTGTCTGAATAGGAGTTGTAGAAGAAAAATTCATTCCGCATTGGTGTGATAAATGGTTTTGTTTTTTAAAATTTATCTCACTAAATAAAGGTATATAGTGTTAATTGAATAGTTTTGAGGAGATGTATCGCATTTAGGGGCGTTCTTGAGCTCTAAATTTATCAGAATTGATTTATGTTGTGGTGCAGCTCGAATGTCGAATTTGTCTTGCCAATGTGAACTTATATGTACTACTGAGTCGAAGTACAACATATGAGAGAAAGTGTTCAGAGAGATGCACAGCAGCAGCCAACATCCATTGAGTTACGAGGGGGCCAGGCGGAATATGAGATGAACATACAAACTATATGTATATACTTATATATAGGCGGTTGTTAGAACAGAATATTTGGTGTTTCTGACTCCCACATGGCCATCATCCTACACTTATCAAGTCTTTATGCGAACGTACAACTCCACAATTCAAGTTTATTTTTCATCCCCCTCAATCTAAGCACGCTTTTATATAATGGAATAAGTTCCTTTAACATTTGGTTTTAGTCCCATCATCTAAATTTTCACCTACATCATTCATCAAATATGTGTATGTAATGTATATACGTAACACTTACACATTTATTTACTATACTACTATAACTATAGCTCAGCTTTGTATAACTTATGTCTCAAATAATAATCCCTAACACACTTACCTTACATACAATGTAAACTAACTATTTAGTAATAAATTAACTATACTCGTATGCAAACTTGGTAATATCGTACGCCCTGAACACACTATGCATTTTTTCTTTTTTATACCGTTGCATCATGTAAATATTATGTTTCTCTGTATATTCCATCAGATTTGCAGATCGTTATTACCTCGGTTATTACGTTTGTTATGTTTTCTTATTGTAATATCATTGAATTATAAGGGATTATTTTAATGGTATTTTAAACGAATCTAATAGTCTCTTTTATTATTATTTGCTATTGGTAATACGAAATTTTTTATTAAATATTTTTATCAAATATACATTGGATATTTAGATTACGGTCATTAAACTAATAGTAAACAGGTTTATAAAATGAAAAAGTTAATCGGTATCTGTTTGCTGAATATGCGTAAGAATAGCAAACGTAATTTGTTTTTTATTCAATATGCTTTAGATATAAGAGATATAAAAAAATTGACACTTAAATTTTGTTTGATGAAAAAGCCGTCAGAAGTCGAAGAAGATTTTACATTATTATTAAAATCTTAAGGTGCATATCATTTGCCAGTATTGCTCTACTCTGAAAATTAATTAGATATTGTGTGTTCTTTTCTTCCCGACAATTTATATTTAAAACTATGTATAAACATAAGAGAATTGTTCTGTTTAATATAATATTAATTTTAATTTAGTGTACTTAAGTTAAATTATGGACAAGTTCATGTTATAAGAGGCTTTACGCATTGCCTCGTTGCTGCTGGCTGCTGCTGTTGTTTTTATCTTAACATTATGTTTACCAGTTTCAAGATTAATGAATTGTTATTTCAAACAATATTTTTCCCCATTTCAAAAATCTCTCCTCTATAATTAATTTTCCAATTATAGGATTATTAGCACGTGTGCGTAAATAATTTTATTGTTTTATTTCGCGTATATACGTGTGTGCAAATGGCGATAAGTTTGCACCATTGCATCTTTTATATGCACATTTTCATCTGCGCAAAATAACGCTTTTTCCCTGTTAAGGTTGATAATTTTATTAGAAATTACAAGTCTACTTTTAACCTTGTTAGTCAAGTATATATGTATATATCATACATAAAGTTGTCGAGTGCGTTATAAAACGTCAAGTTAAAACTTTTAACATTTCCCTTGTTAAAGAATAATCATAAAAGATATATGTATATGTAATGGGTGCCTAGAAGAATGTGACTCATTGTCACATTTACCTCTTTTGCTTTTGTTATAATATACTTTGAAGGCTCAGCGGTATAGTCTACATAACGTGGGCAGCAACTAGAGCATTGTTCTTCTATAAAACCGTGACTTAAACCATAACAATATCATGCAGAGGAAAGTGGTCCAAGTGGCATAATAAACTAAGTATAAAAATTTCATGTCCCCTTATTTTATTTATAAATATTTACAGGTAATTGGCAGATGAAAAAAGAGAGAGGGTCCTTTCCCAAAAAAAATTAAAATTATTTTATAACCGTCATTTTACTCTGGTGTGCCATAATAAACCAATTTCACCAGCATTAACACCCGTAACACCCAACAATAGTACTACTACAACTACAGGTTTTGTTAAACTATTTTTTCCGGCTGGTGAAAAAATATGTACGGGTCTCTGTTTGGCTTATAAATTGCCTCATTTGAATCATTTTATAGTTAATGCAGTCCCTCGAGGCGACAGAATATTATAAATATCCAATGGGTTAAAATATTTCCAACAGTCATCCACATAAAATTATGATAACAACTACATAATAATGTTAATGCAAAAATGGAAGAAAACGTTTTTGTATTGAAATTAAGTGCGATAACATGATTTACTCATATGAATTTTAAAACAATAACAAAATTCTTACAACTATATGTTCTCAATTTTTTGTTTTCCATTTCTTTGCATGTTATTATATTGTTTGCGTCTACTGTGTGTATTTTGTATTTTTTTAACATGTACAATGCGATAAAGAAAATATGTCAATATATCAAAGCAAAAAAGTATTACAAAGCCAAGTACACTTACCCACTACCCAGTTAAATATTATAATAATATTTTTTTGGCTGATTTCGTTTCGTTGTAATAAAATACAGTACAATAAAAATTTACATGGGAATGGTCAAGTATACATATACACGAATATTTTACATTTGATAGTGGAATAAGCGCGAGCGTGCCAAATTATTCAAGATATTACACCAAAATAGGAGAAACGCAGTATATAAATGGTAAAAAAAGGCGAAAATATGTAAAGCTTTTTCTTGAACGATCTAGTGGAAAAGTCATTGTTAATTAAAAAAATGTAATAACAGTCGATTGGGTATAAAATAATTTTTAATATCAAATCTGAATTGCGCTTTTGCGTTGTAATAAAAAAGCCATGACAAATTATATCTTTTTTATGCATTCAGTAGCATCGGTGATGAAAAACAAGGAGCTCTGCTGTGTTTATATAACTTTTATATTACAATGTGGTTTTATAGCTTATTATTCAGACAAATAATGCATAATCATAAATTCATTTCAATCTTGATTACATTACCGTTTACAATGAAAAAAAAAATGTTTAAACGAGAAAACTTTCGTTTGTATACTAATAAAATAAACTCGTATTGTATGTGTTAGTATGTTAGTTTATTAAAAATGATATAAATATGCGGTAGTGTGTAAATTTTTGTTGATTACAATGACAACAAGTACCTAACTGTTATTACATAGATAATTTTCAATAGTTGATTTATTGTAATTAGAATTTTTATTTAGAGATTAATTGCTTTTCATTCACATTTTCATGGTGAACGGGTGCATGTAATTGCATAAATTAATTGACCCAATATGGTGATATTTTTTCGGCCTGCAAGATAAAGTAGTAATCAATTCCTTAAACGAATATTAATACTTGCTTCGAGTTATTATCTAAATGCTAAATGTCTTATGTATCTTCTTAATAATAAAATGAAAACTAATTTTGAACTTGTCGAAAACTTACGAAATTTAATTTGAAATGAACATAAATTATTATAAAAGTTTATTAAAATGGGTGAAATTGTGACGAAAAAAAAAGTTTGTTAAACGAGTCAAAGTCATGAGAATTTGTAGTGACATTAAGATTGTCTTCTCTACTCTCCTTTTTTT
The DNA here is from genome assembly GCA_963930825.1 of Silvanus unidentatus. NCBI lineage: Eukaryota > Metazoa > Arthropoda > Insecta > Coleoptera > Silvanidae > Silvanus > Silvanus unidentatus. The sequence goes on from OZ005763.1 coordinate 1,816,226, forward strand.
CATTAAAAAATTTTTCCTTACGAGGAAGGGATGGATGGCAATTTCATTTTGGGAAATCTAGAACCTTAGGCAATTGTTCCGCGTACTTCGGTAGCTAAAACCACATAACGCTTTAGAGTTAAAACATCACAGTCAATTCCGACAACTTTACTATTCCTTCGTTTGCTTCACTGCTTATGCTTCAAGGGATTTAATTCTGCATTTCAACACCCCTGCCCCTAACTTCCTAATATTACACCACACGAGACACCACAAAGATTTACAATACAAAAATTACAGCTCAAGCCACTAATAAGTTTCTATCTGTCTATTTATTTAAATTATAATCTGACATGAATTATTATTATGAATAAGCGCAATTTTCTTGCACAATATTAGAATTAATTTGCCGTCCACTTTCTGCACACTTTTTCTCGCTTCATACTCTTATTACTTCCCAAATCTCCCTATACAAGAGTTAAAATTAATTCGGTATAGTATCATAACAACTAGTTGCTATTTTAGACAGTTTATTTAGTATTAACAGAACACGTGTTTTTAAAATAACATCATGCCCAACATACATTTTACACACCTATTTTAGTGCCTCATTTCTAAAACTTTAATAACATAATTCTTTCTCTAAATAGAATTTTTTTCTCCGTTTAATGTACATATTCCTCAACTAATTTCATTATAATTATATGTATAACTAAGTATTTTGTCTGTTGCTTGTCTGTTGCATTTTGCCGTATAATCCGAACTTGACATTTTTATGAATACTTCTTCGAATCCTTTTTCAAAAGAGTCGAATTTTTATTTTGCTTCTTTCTTCCTTTCACTCTAAAAAAAGAAATGTAGGTATATAAAAGAAATTTAAAGGGGGGCCCTGTGTGTGTGTTGTGTTGGGTAAAACGTCTGTTCTCTTCTCTTGTCTCGATCTCAGTACATGGCTGGAATACAAAGTGAGTTTGGTAGAGACGAGCAAACGGTAGTCGCAACGAAAACGGAAGTTATGGCAAAATTCAAAATGTCTCTATCAATCCACATTGATTTACCTATATAGAGAAAATTCAATTATTGTTTCAAACTTTACCAAATACAACGCACAGTTACTCTCCTCTTCTTCGGTACCTAAGTGTGTGTAGGTACAGGAAAGTTGTTTGCCGCCATACCGAATTTTGTATTGTTCCAAACTGCATTTATAATCAATAATGGAAATTATAGATGTAACATATATGATTGTTAACACCTTCATGTGAGCTTTGTTCATATATAATTTGCTGCTGACATCGCTCGTACATTCAATAACAAACTTAACGAACTCGATATTTTATTGTATAGTCTTGGTGAAAAATTCAATCGGAAGTATAAAATCAGTATACAATTTCCGGTCTAACCGGAAGCTGCAATTTGCTATCTCAATGGGAAAGCCGGCAATTCTATATACTGGATATTTATTCTGAACTTAATATATATATATATTTTTATTTGAATTGCGGTACGGACATTAACAACCCCCCAAGCCGGAGAACTCTCAAATATACGCCCAAAGCCGGTAATGCCGGTATGTTTTGCATAAATTTATTGTGCACTTTATATCGAATAATTATAAAATTTCTATGTAATTCAATTAGGTCTAAGGTCACGGTTACTCGCACAAGTTTAACAAACCCATTCAATGTTAATAGAACTTATTTAAATTATTATACGAAAATAAAAATATCACGCTGCATGTTTTGACATTATACATTCTATGTAAAGAGATTATTGCAATCAACAAACTTTTAGTGTTTAATAAAAGTTTTATTTAATAAATACAAGAGAGAATGAGAGAATATTAATCAACAGATTAGTATTCTGTTATGTTCTCCGCAGAATTACATGGTCACTGATTACAGAAGGCAAATTCTCTGATTTATATTGGCTTAAATGAAAATCGTTCTGCGGTTACGATAATTTCACCTTTTTAAATGAATGTCTAACCAGAATGAAACCATAAACAGCAATTAAACGAGACTTTACTTGAATGAATTAATCGTCCTCGTATCTATTCCTGCGTCTACAATTTCCCTGATAGAATTTGAACGAAAAAATACCTATATTCGACTGTAAAATGTTATTAAAGTGCACGAGTAGTTACGGAACAAGAATATATTGAATGTAATGAAGGCAGACTTAGTTTTAGGAGAAAGGGTGTTTACGATTTATTTTTCTTTAAAAAAACCTGTAAGATCTATGAGGGTATTTTTAGTACGATTTTAGAATGCACTCGGTTGAAAATTTAAATGGGAAAAACGTCATGGCTATAAATACAATGTCAACATGTCATTGCTTATTAACTTAACTGTTTAGTGAATACACTTTTACCTCTCGGTCTCGATATTCATCATCATCATCATCAAGACGATGATATCTTCTTCTAACTATCTTCTCTATATGAAAGAAGCAGGAAAATCGCAATCAATATTAAAAACAATTTTTCTTCTTCCGCTTTTTTTAATTCCCCCAATGCCATCCTTGTCCCCTGAAACAGGAGGAAAAATCTTTATAATAAAATAATGTTCTTATAATATAATGACTTATTCATTCTTTCGAGCTTTATATATTACAGAAGTAATCGAATCATTTTAATAGTCCAAAACTCTCTGAGAGCTAATCAAAATTCCCAGTAAAATTTAATTTTCAACTTTAGTAAGGGTAAACACGAACTGAACTCCTCAGTTCTCTTGTTACTCGTATTATAATAAAACAAAACCTCATTTTTATAATTCAAAGTTTTCTGTCTCTACCCATTGTCTTCGCTTCTATCTGGAACAAATTGATTTTTAAATTTCTATATATACAAAATCATTTTCTTTTGTTCATTGTTACATTTTCGGATATTTGACATATTTATTTAGTAAGTAACAATAAACAATGTGACATGAATCTGTCACATAGGAATTGTGTGTCGGCAAAACGTCTTTAAAATCAATCGCCTTTTTTTCCTAAATACTCATACCATATGCATGTTGTGTGTTACATTTTGCAATAGAATAAATACAATAGAGTATGGCCATATGGTTTTAGGTAATCCGCAGGGTGTCTCTTATCTTGGTGGTCCAAGCCGAAGCTTCCACACACACATACAAACAGATTTTACTGATATACATCATCAGATGTCACACAAACGACATGACACACAACTTAGCTGTCTTACGAAATATATTAAATTATGATTATATGTGAATTATAAGGGGAACTTGCTTCTAACTGTATGCATTATAGCCATGTGACATTTTAAACTGATTCACGCTCGTTTCGGACGTAAATTTAAATAAATTAAAATTTTCATCAAATTATTTCATGTAGGTATACTTACAAACGTGTCTATGTAATATTAGTTTCGTTTGAAGTTAATCAATAAGGTTATTTAAAACACTTTCAAATCATTTTGATGTATACTGTTAAAGCATTCTACATAAAATCGAGTAATTGAATTTATTTTTTCCTTCTTTTATTATTTTAATTCACCAATTTGAAAAGAACTGGAAATAAAGGAAATTAATATCCGGTTTTAATTAATTTTTTTCTACAAATTCTTCAACACAAAAGGTGAATACTTATCTACCAAAGCCTCATCTTAACTAAATATACATAAGGTGCAGAAAAATTATTCAGTTATGGACACTGTGGACTCCTCATGTACCATATGTTTTTGAAGAGAAATTTTCCTTTAAAACTTCTAATTACACTTACATGATTTATTGCAGTGAGCTAAAAATTTTTCCTATCTACATATATACATACCACTACAAAAGTGAATAAAATACGTTGTAAGTAGATCATAAATATTTTTTAAGCGCACTTTTGCTGCTGAACCCATTATGATACTGCCATTTGTTGGATTAAAAAGTATTATAAATATATTTTAAACGGCTACAAATCCCTAAAGTGTCTACCCTTGAATTTAAACCTCGTCTTTTATTAATTCAAAATACATTTTCGTTAAATATTACACCGCATTTTGTTTACAAGTAACGCCTTTAAAATACACGGGATTCGCTCCTTCTTAATATTAATGTGATTTATACATACCTAAAACGAAATACGATACGGCAACTTTTTTATCTTTTTTTTCATATCATTCATACAAGTCAATACACAGGTTTTATCAAATAATTGCAAATTCGTTTTATAATCGATTTGTATTTTACACTAAATAAAATCGAACATTTATAATGTAACCATTTTAGCAAATGGTTATTAATTTCTAATTTGTTTGTAGTTTACAATTTAATATTAAAAGCAATATATTATAATTATACATGTTTTAAATTGGTGTTTAATGATGTATCAAATTGTATTTCTAATCTTTAATTAATATGTTACCCTTTCTATATCCGTTTTGTATTGTTCTGTGTGGTACTTGAACGTGAAGAGCACAAAAATGGAAAAAATGCGAACGTAAAAGATAAATAAATTCTAACATTGCGGTGTTATGAAATTTTAAAAATGACACAAAGTCTACAGACCTAAATGATAATATCCTCTAGTGATCCATTTTATAGTAAGTCTCAAATATATTGTAGAAAATATTTTTTTCCGACGACATTACTATTGTTCCTTGTGCAGTAGGCACACATATGTATATGTATGTAGGTATACCTAATATATAATACGTTTTTGTTAACGGTTTTTCATGTTGAAAGGAAATAGTGGGGTCAAGGGTTTTAATAATAGCCTATAAAGTAAGGATATAATATAACAATATGTAAAATATTGTATTATAAAGACGTACATTACATATTGTTGATTATAATAAAATGCATGGGCTGTAGGTAATGTTGCATTCTATTGTCCTTATTCGACCTTGTGAACTGCTTCTATTGGCCGAGCATTGCATTATTTATGCAGAAAAATGTCGCGTGTTCAGCTTGAAAGATGCATTATTTTCGGTTCCAGGAGGTATGTTAAGTGTTTGATCCCTCATTGACCTAAACAAAAGGCACCTTCGAGTATGCTCTTTTTTAAGTTCACGCTTTAAGAGCATTTACATTAAATAATTCAATAATTACTCTTCGCCAGATGAATCTTTTTCTACACAAGATAAATAACAAGCTATTATTTAAATCTCGATGAATAACAAATGTAATTTTTAATAATCAAACGACATTTAATGGAGTTTTATCGCAAACTTAGATTGATAGCTTCAATTTGTATTACGCAACGTCGCTTCCGCAATTCCATTTTTCTTCATTTCCATCGGAATGAAATCGTAAACGGAGGCAAAAAAATACACCGAACATTATTTGAAAAGTGTTAACAGATAATTTCCATTCATTCGAATCGAATTGATTTTTAATTATGCTGTATTAAGATTATAACATTTATGCTGTAAATGGAAAAGAGAATCCTTCGAGAAGGAGGTGGAGGAATAATGGAAAATTTCTTCGTAATTTTGTTTAGAAAGTTGTTAAACACAAAGTTGGAGAAAAATATTACTTGGCCCAGCTTTGTATCCTATGTACAACATACATTATATTATATATATATATATATATATATATATATATATTGAAAATTTTATACCATATAATACCTAATATAAATTCAGTCTGAGATTTAGAAGTGATGCGTCACGTTATCTTGCATATTTTTATAGAAAAATCTCTGTATGTTGTTTCTCATCAATTCCATATCACGACATAAAATACGGATGTGTATATATTTTTGATGCATTATACAAGATCGATATTGATACTATTATAGTAAATTTTCTATAGCAAATTAATCCTATTAAAATTATATAAAATCAATCGCGTGTAGTATACTTATTTAGGTGTACCTATAGTACGTATATAGGAGGAGAGAACGAGAGTGTCGTGTACGTTTAATAGAGGGGTGAGTTTCTGGCTTTAAACATTTTCTCGGATGATTTGTCTTTGAATATGGGTCGGAAAACCCTTAGCAATTCTACGCCAATGTATTCCCGTCGCAACGGGATTCTGCCTAATGAACCAAAATGCATCGCAATCGTTCATGGCTTACAACTACGACACATCTAAAAGCGAAGAGGGAAACACGTTACTGTTGAAAGTTTTCTAGCAAACATACGTACTGTAATATACACATATATACTATATGTACAAGTTCATAATATTGAAACATGTTTTTATACCAGTGCAAGATATAAATGTAAACAAGACACATTATGGGTTTGGTAATGTCTCACTATCTGCTAACAGTATGGCAGCTGGTATTTTTAGATTTCATCTTTAGTCCAGCAAAGCCCGAGTGTTGCGCTAAATTATTCCAACCTCATGCATACCCTACAATGCAATTATACTTTTGAAAATTAGCATATTTTTCCTACCTTACCTAATCTGAGAAAAAAGCACGTCAATGCTTTATATTATTATATTGCCACGCGGCACAACTTCCCATTCATATTTAATATTGTTTGACTCCATCATGTACCATCATCGCTTGCGTTTTCATTTATTCGTGTTGTCTGTAATTTGTGTGCTAAAACAGAAAAACGCATTAATTACACCACTAATATTCATTGCAGCATCGAATTTCCCACATAAAGAGATAAAAAAATCGTTAAGAACCCACTTGGCAATAAATAATTTATTACCAATTATTCCGCAATCACAAATGACTACTTTTATAAATTTTATTGTAGATTTTATAGGGTTACCCAATCAATTGTTAAATATTAAAGTGTAGCAAAAACATGCATTTTATTGGCTCATAAAGTTTTCATAACACAATAATCTATCCATAAAAGTCCTAACTAATTTCTCAATTTCAACTGGTTTTTGAAAACAATGTAAAATATTCAAAACAAACTTTATGTATAAATGGATCGAATTTGTTTGGCTTTCAGAGCAAATAATATGTGAGTGAAATCAACTATTTCCACTATTAGTTTTCGAAGAATGAAGAGGGTGGCATCATATGTAAAAGTGATCATTTTAAGTAGAAGGTTGAGAATAGTTTCATCTATAATATTTTCACAATAGAAAGTTTTCCTATAAAAATGCGCACATTTCTATATCCGTCGTTTGTTCCCTCTTAAATTGATACGATAAAAACAAATCGTGGAAATTTTCTTATCACCCCTAAACGATTTTTCAAACAAATTCAATGCAAACGTTCTATTGAAAAAAGCTCCAATACTTATATGTATCTAGATGTTTTTTCAGTTACAGACAATTACGCTCTAATGATATTTTGTAATTAAAGAACTTTAAGAAAGTAAGAGAAATTAATTTCAAAATAACTTTTTCATTTCAGTAAGTAGTTGTTAATTTTATTTTCTGTAAAACGATGATTGCATAATTTTCCTTTAATCGGATGGATCAACAAGAAATTGTTCAATCTTCAAGAAATGTGCATTTGTCACAGTTGGATAAAGTCTCGAATAAAGTTAATCAAAAAGTTAATAACTAATCCTTCTTCGCAATTTTGTGGTAAACTGCCTGTTTTTTAATTAAATCATACAACAAAAACAATTAAAAAACATTGTGCAAGTGGAAATTTACTATTTTCCTAGATCGTGTAAGATAGTTCATTAGTTTTATTAGAATTTTTATGAAAACTAATTTAGATTTTCCAAGTACAAGTTGTAAAATGTGACTAACTTGTTCACAGTTACAAAAATAAATGTGCATCTCTCCTTTTTTTAAGTGTTGCCATTGACAAATTTACGAACTCAAGCAATTTCAAAAGCAGAAATTTTTTACCCTTATAGTGACAAGATATTTTTAAGTTTAAAAAGTTTTATTTGAAATATTATTCCTCGCACAATTAATATGCCAACTTATTTCAAACAGTGAAATAAATTTTAGTGGTGAAATTCGTATATGAATTCCGTTAAGCTGATATCAAATTACATAGTGAAATCTTTCAGTTCTTTGATCTAATAATTTATAGATGACACGAATCCATATTGTTTTTGAGTTTTTATGTTTCCCAATTTTGAATTTAAATAGTTTTTTAAAAACACACTTCAATGCAATTTTTTTTTATATTTCTACCCTTTGGTTTTGTTAATGCATTTTTCTCCCTTTGGTAATAAATTTTGCATAAATATGTTTTTGTAGTTACTATACTATAATAATAAAATATTTCACGTTTATATGATTTACCATGAAACAGTAGTAAATAAAATGTTCAGTTTCATTACGTTCGGACGGATTTAACGAAAATTGAATATATCAAAATGTTATATGTTTTGTATGCACATACCTATACATGCAATGAAATTTTTACATGTCAACATTTTTTCATAGTATCTATTATATATTTTATCCGAAGAGAATAATTGATTATGATTATTATTACATTATTACGAATGAATGCAGTATACAATGAATGATGATTATATCATTTTATTTCATTGAATTGTTTTATATCTCGTTTAATATACTCACACAGATATATGTATTTGTATACATATACCTACAACAAAATACAAAATGTACTATAATAGCCAGTCTATACATTATATTGTACCTATTATGTACATAATATCTCATTTCGAACTTCATTAAAATAATGCACTTCAAAATATTGATTTACAAATGCTTTTTACCGCTCGACATAATAAATAGTAACACTTTAAAAGCTTTGAATATGTTATAAATTTGTATTTTTTTTTGGAAAGTACTTATTCGAAATTAGTTTTGCATTAAATTGAATTTCAGATGCAATACTAAAATAGTACAGTAAAAAGTTAACTTTTTCAGTGTTCACAGAGGCATTCAATTTACATGACAAGAAATATTGGTGACATTCTCTTATGGTGTCATTTGAAAAATTACAAGTGGAAGTTCTTCATAATAAATGCACGTTTACTACATATTTTATATCATGAATTTTATAAAATTTATTTTCGTGTAGCATCGTTTGAATTTTATTTTTATTTACATATTTTACATACCTACCACCTACCTATAGATTGGTTCTAATACAATTTCACTTTCTATCTTATATTCATAAAGTTTGGTGTCGATAAAAAGTCGATTAAAAACCTAAAATCGAATATCGTAAAAATGATTTTTTCCACCAACAACTAAATTGCCGGTAATAAAGATAAGAAAATTGCGTATTAAAATCATATTCTCTTGTACTTTATTATGTGACAAAATTAGTCTACCTTCCTACATATTTACACAGCTTGTGTGAGTCTATGGAAATAATATATCAGGATCGAATTTATAGAATAAAGAAAATGCGAAAATAATACATATCCATTATTCCATAATTAAAAAATCGAGAATAAAATTAAAAATGGTGAAAAGACCATCTATTATTTTTAATTGTTGTTGGTGGGATTTCTTCCTCATTTTTTAGTCGCTGCTTTTAAAACATGAAGGAGAAATTTGCTTTTTTAATGAATACGTCGTACTGCATGAACATTTTTCCAATATTTAGATGTCGATGATTACTGAACGCTGGTTTGTGAAGTGTGGAAAATACATCATTTAGGAAATTGATTTTTTATCATTCGTGTGAAAATAATGATTACCTGCCCTTATTACACGAACTTGCCGTTTGATTTTTATTGACAGATTAATAATAAACGCGCCTAATCTAGATGTTCGTGCGTATATTTGGTGTATTCTGTGTTATACATATGTATTTACACAATGAACAATATTTTTTGTATCAAAAATCCCCCTTATCGCAAACCGCCCTAATGTACATAAATAAAATTCCAGTTATCTCCTACTTATATCCTCCCTAAGTTAGTTATTTTGCGGAAATTAAATTAAATTATACACACATAATATTGTGGAAAAAATACAACTTGAATTATACGCAAAATTTATATCTGGAAAATATACGTGATTACAGAGGGGTTGTTTTTAATATTTAATTATTTCGTTGGGCTTTTAATCCCATCATATAAAATGCTTTATGTTTTCCATTTTCAGCATTGATTTTGATTGAAAATGATGTTGGACAGTGCGTTCAAGGGGCATAAAATCTGTCACTTGGTTAACTTCAAAATTGGTTTCATGTTGCCGTATTTAATGAAGTTAACATTCAACTATATGATAAAACAAAAACCATTTCAGTTTATTAATTGCCGTGAAGTACAAAAACAATGATGCCTTTGAAACTCTTGTTAAACTTTATATTAGATTTCACGAAACAAAACAAATATTATTAATTTACTTGGTATCTTATTTATTTGCGTAAACTTTCATTTTTCTGCCAAAACAAGCCGAATATATTGTACATATTACCATTTTATTTGTTATCATTAAATTCAATTTATCTGTTCGGTAATAGTAAATAAATGTCAACCAAACTGTCGTTTTCCTTTCGTTATATACAACTTGTATTAGGGGAGAAGAAAAAAAGTTTTGTGATTGTGCGAAAGTTTGACAATTCAGATATTGATAGGGATTTTGTTAAATGTAGGGAAATTTATGTTAGAACTTCTTTTTAATACAAACAAGTCGTTAAGGGAAAAAAAGTATACATTTTCTAATAGGGCAAAATGTATCACAATTGGCGGAAAGAAATTTAATTTAATGAGGAGATGCTTCAAATTATTACAACAAAATTATAATAACTAGGTACTTGAGGTTAATTTTGAATTGTTAATTGAATGAGAATATAATTTAGGAATTTCGGCAACTTAATGACTATATTATGTATGAAGGTTTTAGGGTTAAGCTTCAGGTTAGTCCAAATAATACACAATTATTATTCTGCTAAGTAAATATTTGGGTATTTGCTTTTTGAAATGTAATCAACGTTCACAATACGTGTAATTATTGCTATATAATTGAAAGTCATGCAATTAGAATTATACGGGTCTATTGATTGAGTTTAATAAAAATCTATAAAGAGTTGCATAAGAGAATGCAAGAAATGTATACACATGCAAGGATACCGTTGGACGTTTTGTAAGTTGTAATGTTAAATAATGATCTATACGTAGAAACCATGTTAGTGCTTCCTGACTAAAGATGTTTTCTAAATTCCCATTGTCCCATTATACAGTAGTTTCTTGTTGAAACAATCAAGGATTCTAACTGCTTAAGTGAATCGGACTATCAGGAGCGTTTGCTGTTTGCGGTCTGAGGACAATTAGATTTATCATACACTAGGATCGCATGTATTTAATCAAGATATACGTAATAGTCAACGCTTAGAATCGTTTAATCTCATCTAAGACATTGTTTTATTTTATTTTCTACTATCGTCCTTGATCATGTTTGTTAAATTGTCTCCGAAAACTAATTTCTCTGTTAAAGGAAATATTTATCATCGAGTATATTATTATACAAGAACTCCAAGTACCAAGGGAATTTATTGTGATGTGTAATGACTTGTTACAGTGCACAATTTTTAATTAAAATTACCCACAGCCCTGTGGTCATTACTTGACGTTAGATAAATGACTAAAATATTTTCTAACTAAACTAATTTACAATAAAAACTCCTCCCATTTACATGAATTACGTTTAAGTAATTAATTAAATCATTTAGGGGGACACTCTTTCCTATTAATTTCACATAAAAAGTGACATGCAAATGCAAATTTATTAAATTTCATCTCACATGTTTAATGAACCAGAACAGCTAACATGTAAATGTTAGACAATTCACTACAACAAACATACGTTATATGCTAATCCCGTATCCAATTACTGTGATCAGGGGTTTCAATTAAAAATGGAAACATTCATAAATAACAATTACAATCCAATACATCCAATTGACATACCTCAGAGTCGCTTCTAAATAGCAATTACAGTTTATCAATAAAGTGATACAGACACAGCATTAGCCCGATTTGATTTGGACATTTCGTGTGATCGCTTAAAATGAAACATATATTTTTTCTTGTTTTTCCAACCAAACTAAAAGGAATGAAAGTGGCCATGTACAAGACAAATAGCACTGTCTACTAAAAAAAGAACCTCTTCTTTCAATTTTTTTCTCTGTAAATTAAGAACAAGAACAATGTTTTAATTCCACAGTTGAAAGAACACAAGAATAGTGCGTTACTCTGACGTATAGTGAATAATAAAAATTTTAGAGAAGCTAATTTCAGGAAGCAAGTTATTTTAAATGTTTATTTTATCGTCATTCATTAAAATCCACGATGAAAAAATACCCTCAAAATAAAAAATCTACTGGAAACTCAGAAGAGTTTCCTAATAGATATTTGCATTATTAATTATGCATGTAAATATAGAAAAAGAGTTTTATAATTTAATTCTTAATTAGCATAAAATTTTCATAGAGGATTGATGAACTTGTGTATACTGGTGTTCAAAATTGTTTTTGTCTGTGTTGGAAATAGAGATTTTCCAAGATAAAATAAAACGTGTCAAATTAAAATGACGAAGAAGAAATTGTCCTTGTCAAAATATGAAACGTTTAATTTCATGTTGAAATCTTGTGTGACACTCTCATTGCGTATCTAATAAATTGTAATTGAGAGGATGTTAAAAATAAAAGTTAATTTTTTGAATCATGTATACTTATAGCAAGTTTTTAATAAAATATATACGACTGGTAATACATTTATATAGTTGTCTTGTGAATAATGTATGGTTTTAATGGTACATTATTGTGTTTGCATTATTATTTCTATTTTTCCTGTTAGTCTCTTATAAAATGTACTCTTGTTGGCTGTGCCATGAAGAAACGAGATATATAGAGGCGTGTAATTTACTGTAACGTGTTCACATTTGGCATAGAATGTTTCGGGTTGCACAGAAACGTTGAATATTCAACTTAACAAAGGGAATGACTGATGTCTAATGCCTAAATAGAGAGAATCTTGTATTTTCTTGTGTGTGGCCACAACACGTAACTTACGGACTATGGAACATACATATTATTTGACATATAAATATAATATCCCTGCAACATAGTACCTTCACGTTCCTCTCTTCTCTCTCGTTTATATAAAGTACAAAATTTTAACAATTATCTAAAACTTTCAAAATGATATTATAATGTATTGTTGGCCGTAGTTCGAGTGTAAATTAGTATTTTACTCATTTCACTCTGGTATTATGTAGAAAACTTGCAACTTCTCTTGACTCCCGTCTCTATTACAATAAAAGCGATTTAATTTCCTTTTTGCATTTTACAATATTTTCCACGCTTTATTTTCCCTTGTAGTTTATAAGAAAGAAATTAATTTTTCTTGTTTTTTTCTTCCTTTTATATTTTATCTTTTACTATAATTATTCTTCTTGCTTCATTAAAACTAAATGTATTTACAATCAAAAAGTGATCAGCACGCAATATTTTGATTTAAACTGCCTCTCATTCGTAAATAATAAATATTAAACATAGCGGTTATTTAATAATTTGTTCACTACCTTAAAAAAAGTCAAGTATGCATTATTTAATATGCATTTCTTTGATTTATTGAAATATTATTCAATATATCCTGTTGTTATTGAAACTTGTTTTCTTGTAAATAATGTAAGGAGACAACTGATGATTTATTGAAGGATGTTCTTTTTTCTGCAAATTGATATCTATCACTTGTATTCCGTAAAACATAAACCTTAGTCAAAACAGATTGCAAAAAAATGAAGCAATAGAAATATGTTATCATAAAAAAATTATGTTTCCGTATATGTGAACCTTTATTTATCGGCACGTGAAATATAATGTAGATAGAAGGACGTCTGAAGAAAAAAAGTATAGGAAATTTGTCTTTCCTGCAAAAAGAAAATGGTAACCGCTTCCATACGGAAACTTGAAATGACAAGTAATAAGTAACCACAGTTGCGAGGTGTCAGGTGGACTATATAGCGTGGCTCCAGAGTGCTAAAGTACTTTGAAAACTTCACCGTGCAATCGATTGAAATGAAAACTACACCTGCTGTGATCTTAAAGGGTTTCAATACTTCACACTAACTTCTAAATTGTATATATTGAATATACGACAAATTGTATTAAAATAAATAAATTGCTTTTATGAAATTTGTTTAAACAAGTAAAGTTGTACCACGAGCAAGAGAAAATAATTTACATTATAAAGTCCTCTTAGTTCTAAATAGGATCTTTGCCATATTATTTTACGCGCCTGCAAATTGTCCATTGAATAAGAAATATGCTTGCTGCTAGATTAAATCTTCAGGATTAATTAACTTTGAACATATCATCATTGGCTATTGACCTTTTTTACACAGCATTCCGTCTAGAATTTTCCAAATTCAATGTGCTGTTTTAAATTAAAATCAAAGCGTCTGCGTTGGATTTTTTCACTATACTGAAATTTCAATATAAAAAGTAATATTTTCCCGAAGTGCTGGCCTTTTTACAAAAATGTAAAAAAAATAAAACGCTTCAGATTCTATCAATAAAGCGGACGAAAGAAAAAAAAATCATTTTTCTATAATTAATAAATGTTCTTTAAATAGCATAGAAATGCTAGTTTAACTTGTGCAGCTAGGAAAAGCCGATGAAAAGGTATAATAGATGGTGTTCATTTATTTTATATAGAAAGACATCGTTCTGAAATGTTTTCATTTCGTCTGATAGGATAAGTGCAAAAAGAGACGCCAAAGGTGAGACTTAAAGCTTATAAAAAGGCACCTTTTACATCTACCATGTTCAATTAATATTCTTTAACGTTCACTTTTGAATTATAATTTTCAACATACCAGTCTCCTTTTTGCGGCTCAAAATGAATCATTTCATTTTTGCATTTTATCTTTAAGTATAATCTGGTCTTTTCCTCTTTTCGTTATGTGAATTGTTTGAAAAGGAAAAAAACAGCAATGCTAAAAAAAGGAGCGACGAGAAAATGAGGGGCATATCCCTTTCAAAATTACTTTGTATATAGTATTCCCAATTCTATTGCTGTCATTTGAAGTTTGTGAAAAAACAAACTAAAACATAAATTCTATTTAAATGCATGTATGTACGTATTCCCTGAAAGAGTTCTTTTAGAAGTGAAATGTACACACACATACTTGCACGACATTACCTTTGATAGATTTATCGTTTTAAAAATTTCAATCCAAAATGAAAAAGAAACTCGCTAAAGGAACGTAGTGATTTCTCTTATTGTGAATTAACGTTTTCAACCATCAAGTGAAAATGACAGTCCTTCAAGTATATACACAAAAAGTTTCTTAAGTAATTGCAAAAACGTATACCTACCCTTCTCTACTTCTTAATTAACTCCACCTGTGTACCATTTCTGTTATTGCAGAATAGGGCAGCATTTTGGAGAAAAAACACATTGTGTCGTAAATTATTTGATTTTATTTAGATTTTCGTTTTTTTATTTTGCTTGTTGTCAAATAAGTTTTTTCTAGCAAACCCTAGACGCAATTAACATTTAATTGTGAAGTAATTAGAAGCAAATTAAGTGTTAAATTACATGGGGTAGAGCAGAGATATTTATTAGAAATTAAATAATTAAGTATAAAGGAAGCGAATGTTTTTCGTACAGGAAGCTATAAAGGGAACGATGAGTTAAAACCATTTAATAAATCAAAGTTGTAGTTGTAACACCTTTTGTCGATGAAATGAAGTCCAATATCCGGTTCGGATAACCAATGTGCACGGATGACCGTGCATCCATTAGCTAGTTTGAGGCTTCAACTTCTGTATCACATTAAGTCCATCTCTGTTTCACACTTAGTTGATGAGAAAGACACTAGAATTAATGGTTAAATTCTAAGTAAGAGTGACGTGAAAAGGTCCTCTAGTCGAAATACTGACGTTCTCACCTCCCCCATTTTATTCCTACCTAATCTAAAACAAGCGGTCATTGGGGGAATTTCAATAGGTATCGAATTATCCTTACTGAAAATTGATATACACATAATTTGCATGAAAAACGTATCGTTGTCCTAACTAATTAGTAATTCATCAATGACAATTATTGTTAATTAAACTGAAACTGAAAGTTTAACGATGTGTTCGTAATATCGTTCATAACGTTGTTGACATTATTCATATTTCTCCACTTACAGTCCAGTTGTAGATATTTTACATCCACACAGTGTTACATTGGAACCTTTTTTTATTTAATAAACAAACTTTACACGCTCAATAGGATTTAATTATTTTTGAATCAAGTTAATTAGGAAGCCTACAGGGTTGAGAAAATAACAAAAATAAACTCTTATCTAGTTGGGTGTGTTTATATGTGACTGTGTTTATTTTAACCCCGATGTGTAAATTGTAATGAATTCTAAGCGAATCTTCGAGAAATAAACAATGCCAATGAAATTAAATACAACTAATTAATTGGTTATTTAATACTTAATGTGTATAGAATACTTTCCTCCTAAACTGTCTCTGGAAGCGACAAGAAAAAAGGTTGCGGCTTTTAAATTTTACTACAGTTAAATCGTGTTACACTGATTTTAGTTTAGTTTATGTTATATACAGATAGCACGTGCGTTTGTTCCAGCTTCGTAAATAAAATAAAACTAAATAGACTGTAGAAAACAGAACTACTACTCTAAAATAGAGGCATTTATATTCATTTACTCGTTATTTTTTTACTCAACTTCTTCTAGTACCTACTGTAGTAGTCCACTACTAGCCACAGTATCGTTTTTTTCTTGTTACTTCATTTGGTTTATTAAGTTTATTTATAATATTCACAGTTATTAAATCAGTATTGTTCAACAACATATATTATATTTTTGTATGGATAATTCACGCAGATGTTCACATATGTTCACTACTGAACTTCATTCATAACGTTATGTGGCAGGAGATGGCTGGAAAAAACCAATCAAACAATTTTATTAAAATTGCCCTAGTGATTCCTGATTCGTAATCTCATATATGTATAATGTAATAAAAGAGACGGGTCGCAATATTTGAATACGGATCACCTGTCTCAATTGAGTATCCGCAAAATTGCTTGTCCAGCGTAAGAGGAATGGGTGGAATATTAGAGCACCAGTAGAGATGCACATCGAATGGTTTGAAGCCGATCAAAATTATGATTTGTATCGATTTTTGCTATAAGCTATGTCAGCGTTATCAGTTTCATAAATGAGTTGGATATCTCATTGACGCACGTATTCAACCAAGAGAAAAAAAAATTGTCACTAAACCAGCTTAATATACCAATACACGATACACGATAGGAGAAAGGATATGGGGCTGTTTCATCTCGAATGGAGCATGCATTTTTTACGTGAAACGATTTTTAGACTAGTTGAAAAAATGTCCTTCTTTTATCACTTCACCATTGAAGACATATTATTTACATCGTACAATGCGAATTCTATGAGTCACATTTCATATTCAGCACATATCTAGCTGTTATAACAAAAAATCAAAAGCAGAAGTGCATTTTTTTGATTTTAATCTTACCACGTCATCGAAACAAACAAATATATTTCATGTGTTCAAGACAGGAAATCATTGATATTAATGATATTGATTTCCTGTTGTGCATTTTATTATCTTCACGTTTGTAAAATTGATTCTTGACACTTTCACGGTTATTTATTATGCATGATTTCTTTGAATTCTTTTGGCTGGTTTTGTCTTGGAATACCAGTATGTATAACAGCTTATTTAGAAAAATTGTATTTAAATGCAAAAAGTCTCAATCCTTGCCTTATAAATGAGTATATTCTTTGAAAGATTTTCAATCGAATCGTACGATGTTCAGTAAATGTAACCTCATTAGGAGCGTTCCAAGTTTGTTAATAAAAAAAAACTTCTTGTCGTTCTTCCCAGTTTTGTTTTTATTCCCCAGTTTGTATAAATCTAATTACATAATTTCCGTATTTTCATCTTTTGATAATTCTGCATTATATGGTTTCTTTTTCTATTAAAACTTTTCCAAAATGAAATCTACGATTTTTTTATTTATGTCTGTACAATCACAAGAACCAGCATATATATAATACATTTATCTTCGTTTTTCTTTCGACTTTTATAGTTTTATGTGGAAAGAGTTTGTAAATTAGTTAAATATGAATAGTTAAACTCAAGAATATAAAACCGAAACTTCACTCTCGGAGAGTACTTGAAATTTATTATATAAAATAACAGTTTTGTACTAGATTTGAGTAAAACAAAGATGCATTGAAAATTTATTTCAGGTTAATGGGACTGATGTCAGCACTTTCCCTCATGAGGATGCTGTACGGACATTCTTAACTGCACAAGAACCAATTGTTGTTGAAGTTAAGAGAAGAGTAGCTGAATCACCCACTGATTGCCGCAGTCCGTCAAAACTCATTTCAACAGCATGCCAAACAGAATTGTCTGGGTTTGCATGGGTTGAAGATACTTCATTAGATTGCTTAACACATGACATAGATTTAGAGGTAAATTTATTGTATTTAATATTTTCAATAACAAAAATTAACAAACAAACATAGAAAACGGTTTTTACATTTATAACTAGGGATTCCAGACTTTTATCTGCGGTGAATGTATTTAAAGTAACTTTAATAGTACTGCTTTAAACTTACTTTAAACAATATTTATTACTCATTCGAGGTCATTCGTCTTTTCGAATCTTTTATGTATTTCACATATTGCACACAATTAATTTTGTTTATATAATTATTATATTTGATTACTTATTTATTCTTATAAAGAAAGTACATCCAACATACATATGTTATGTAGAGGGGGTTTATCGAGAGGTGTATCTTTAAACGGTGATTAAAGAACATAATCTAAAACATTATATAACAATTTGACTCAAGTTGAATGCAAATTTTCATTTAACACAAATTAACAATAGAACATGTTCATTTATAAAATGTGCATATAAGATTATGTTTACATGGAACATTACAAATTTTCATATGTAATTACTGTTACCCAACTACAACAACATAACAGTTTATGTGGAAACTTTCAGTTCATTAACATTGATGTGTGCATAATGAGTATAATGAATTATTAGATGAAATTTAATTTGGAGTAGACGATGAAGTATTGGCTGATGTAATTAGATGTTTGCACAGTACCTAGATATATATACATATAGGACATATGTTATTAAAATTTGCTAGGAAATGAAAGTTCTCTTTTTAAATGAACACGTCAATTGTCGTTAAGAATTTCCCGCAATTATTAATTATTACAATATCAAAATAATTTACCACCTTTGGGTGGAAAGTACAAGAAAATTTACTAAATAGACAGTAGTTAGTGCTTTACAGAAATTGTCGTCGACTGTTAATGTTCATTTTATACGAACATTACGCTCCAACATTCTGTGATAATGAACGTTACATACTGTTATCATGACAGTGAAAGACGGTATTATCATAAATCAAGCCAGACACTACGATGTGTTAAAGGCAATAAATTAAAGAGACGTTAAAATGATACATTTTTTCAATTTTCAGTCATCTGTTCCAATTTGAACTTTAAAGAAGGCGGCAAATTTCCTCAAGTCTCGGGTCTGATTTTAACTTTTAACATCTTCTCAATTTTCAATATACATTTTTTTATACTAAACGCATAAGGACTATTCGTTTAATACGTCAAAAACCTATTTCATCGCACCAATAAATACGGATTTTTTTTACAGTTTCCTGAGTTTTTATCTTTTCCCGATTGTCCTTATTGAAGCTTGAAACTTTTGTCGAACCAGAGAAATTGTCTGCATTTATATCTATATTTTTGTATAAAAAATAATCATATGGATCTTAAAGTAAAAAATCAGACATCCTCTCTGATTTGATCTTATTTCGATCTATGTGAATAATATGAAACGTAAATTAAGTTATTCATATTGACAAATTTACACATATAGGTAGATGATTTTGGACGTAGAAATACCTATGGGAAATCAAATTGTAGACAGTATCGGCAGGAAAATGATGCTTTAAATGACTTTTATATTATATGTACTCACTTCAATATTCGTTTAAAAAAGTTCTAGCAATCCAATACGTAATCATAGAACTATATTTTATAATTTACAACATATTGACGGTGACTTTTACTCACCATTACTTATATACAACATATCATAATAACAATAACACTATGACAAAGAATAAACAGGAAAGAAATTTATTTTCCCATAAATAATTTTTTATCTTTTTGTCCCCGGAAAATGATATTTCTTACTTTGGAGAATATAGAACAATGATATATAATATGTATTCAGCCGTTGATATATTATATCGAGAATCTAGTCAAGTTTTCATTGCAATCTAAAACTACACTTTATTAAAAGTACAATCTTTAATTAAACCTTAAATATATGTAGATAAATTCAAACTTTAGTCATTTGGTGAAATTAGAATCGTAAACATGAAATTGTTGGGTTGTGATAAGAAAAAATTCAAATTACATAAAAACTTTTTTTGTTAAGTGTAAGCGAGACACAGAGTAAGAAAGCTTATTAAAAATGTTGTTTCGGATTTAAATTTATACAAAACGCTTAGCAACATATTTATGTTATCTTTCAGGAAATCACATTAAGAAAATGTAGCAGTGACGAAAAGTTAGGATTAACAGTATGTTATAGTTCGGGTTCAGAAGCTGATACTTGTACAGAAGTTTATATAAGGGATATAGCACCTCAAAGTGTTGCTGATAGAGATGGAAGACTTAGACAAGGAGATCAAATACTTCAAGTAATTTTATAAATGTACATGCCTCCTATTAAACGTTATTATTATGGTTTTCATTATTTTTTTTAGGTGAATGGGAAAGATGTTGCGAATAAAGAAGAAACGGAATCGCTTTTTGCTGAAAATAGAAAAGATGTTACATTGTTAGTTAGTAGATGCTATGCAAGGGTAAATATTAATTGTATTATCCCATTACGACCCTTATTCATAATTCATGTGTAAAGTTAAATAACACCCTCATTCAAGCACTGTGTTTCCCTCTACGCGTTTTTACGCGAAACTAGACCATTGATTTTCTAGCATTCTATCCTGACTCTCATTTCATTCGCATTGTTTTAGAACGAAGATTATTTGGATACTGAACCAATTGATGCTATATCACCATTAGGACGAAGCGCAGCTTATCAGAACAGTATCATTGAACAATTAGTCCAACAACAAAGTGAGGCACAACAGCATTCCCCTAGAAATGAAGCACCACCTAAGATTCCGGCTCATTTCTCACAAGACAAATTAAATCTAACAAACTCTTTAGTACGAACGAAATTGGACATTATCAATCATGAAATATCTGAATTGGATTATCGAATGCAAAATATACAGTTAGTTAAAATTGATAAAAGGAAAGCACCTCAATTTCCGCACATACCAGCGCCACAAGAATCAGATACAGAACACATATACGAAACAATACCAGAATCAGCCGAATCTGAATTAGAACCAATCTATTCTTGTCCCTACGAGGCTGGTAATGATAATATGATTGAACAATGGTTAAAAGTGCATCAAGATGAACGATGGAGTCCGACACCGACAAAAGACGGAACAAAAGATAACAAGAAACAGCGTTGTAAATCATCAAAAAGCAATAGCAGTGGTGAGGAACATGAAAATAGTTCAAGTGCGTATAATACAGGAGGATCTAGTAATAGTAATCCTTTAACTTTTGAACTAGCTTGTAGCCAGGATTCGAAACAAAAAGACGTTTATAGGTATGGAAATTATTGTTTGTTATTTAATATTGTAATAACATGTTGTTAAATATTTTCAAAATCAATATTTACTTAAACTACCAGGTCAACTTTAATATTATGTCCCCCAAGTGAAAAAGAAGACAATGCTAAAGAGAAGGACACTCCTGAATCGTGCGATGCATGCAAACGCCAAACAACATCAAAGACGAAGAAATCAAAGTCCACTAATAAAATTAGCAGTCCATCAAGTCCAACTACTCGAGCAACAGTAAACCCATTACATATAATATCAGACACAATGTACACGAATGTCGCTAATTTACAACAAACTATGCTTCTCCAACAACAATTATTTAGACAAGCCTTAGGACAAAACTTGGATATTGCATCTAAACCGACTACTAGTTTTACATCGCCAAGTTTAAGTCAATACCAATTTGTCAATACATCACAGGTGATAATTTTGTTTAATGACAATTTTCAAGTGTAAAAATATTACTTTGTGTTGCAGAAATCAGCCACCCACGAAAGGGGAACGACATTAGAGACACGTATGGAATGGAAAGTCAAACGTCGACCGGATGGTACAAGATATATTGCCAGAAGACCAGTTAGGAATAGGATTTTGAAAGATAGAGCAATTAGAATTCAAGAAGAACGAGCAGAATTGACGACAGAAGATGATGCTATGTCGGAGTTAAAAGTAATTTATAATCAATCCATGTAGAATGTAATGTTTGACTGACACCTTTCTTTATTTAGATTGGACGATACTGGACTAAGGAGGAAAGAAAAAAACATTTAGAAAAATCAAGGGAAAGAAAACAACGTCAAGAAATCCTGCTGGCATCACGTGGATTAGATGATAATGAAGCGAACAAGCAAAGTTTCTCGTCAAAAAAAGCTGCTAATAATTTAGATAATACTGCTAAAAAGCATAAAAATAAAAAGTTACACAAAGATGGATATGACAACTTTACAACAGTTCAAGAAATGATTGTGCATGGTCCAAAAGTTACAAATTCTAATAATAGTAAAATGGTAGGACTTTTGTCTGTTACTACCGTTTAATTTCTATGTAATTTGTTGTTAAGCTTTGCGTTTTACCTAAATTTAATAATTAAGAGCTTTTTTATGTAGAAATAAATTCCATATAAATATATGTACATTATTGATATTCCTAAATATTTTAAGTAAAACTTATGTGGGAGAATAATTTTGTTGCCTATAATATAGTATCCCAAATTGTGATGTCTTTAAATTAGTGTACATATCAAATAATACTACTTAAATACATATATTGTATATTATTGTATATTTATATGCTTAAATAACCCTATGTAGGAGAAACTGATTTTTAGGTGTAAAATTAATAAATTTTATAATTATAAAAATTGGTTATACCAAGTTAAACGAATTATAAATAAAACATTAAACCGTAGAAACATTTGAATCTGTTAAAAGAGATCTACGATATAGATATCTTATTAGCCAAATTTTAGGTTTTCCTCCTTAGAAAATATTGTAAATTTTCACTCCTTTTAAATTATTGTATTGGTAAATTTCATCTTCATCCTTCATCACACAGTTTGTGTATTAATATCTTTTCACTTCTGTTCCAAATTCATTTTGTAATATTTATTTAAGCTGTAATATGGATATTAAATAATACAATAAAATACTACTTATTACAATCAATCTGTTTTTTATATAAGAACACAGAAATCAGTAAAAAAACTATATTGTCGATATATTTTTTCTAAGTCTCCAATATAATGATGATTTCTCTTCATTCTTAAAAAAAGGGAAATGGGTAGGAAAAATGTTTGTGTAAAAAAAACTTCTGAGAGTAAACCTAAGATAATAAAATCATTTAGGGACTAAATTTAACCTCTGTTATCTGCTTTTAGTTCCTGACCAGGATCAAGAAAAACACCGATTAACAAGGTCCTGAAGAAAAATTTGACATTGTTTCGAGCAGATACTTTGGAATTCAGGAAACAAGGGACCAGTGTATTCTCAGTGTACAAGTTCTAGGATATCTGAACGTGCCCTTTTATTGATTAAATCTGGGCTTCTACAGTGAACTGTAAATGTATTCGGCCGCGTCGCCACGTACAAGGGGCTGAAAATCAGCATCATGAAGGTAACTTCACAAAGTATGCAAAGAGCAGATCGTGTTGCTATTCCATCTGCGACTTATGCTTTCTCTTCCTTCTGTAATATTCCTTAAGGTTTATTCCGAGACACTTTAGAGTCTTTTTCATTTGAAACCAATTCAAAGGAAATCGCTAGAGGTTTCTAAAAGATTCTTAATTTTTGAGGTATTTCTATCTCTATTTATGAGAAGTTGTTGATTAACTTATACGAGTACCATCATATGGATTTATCTGAAAACATCCTATTTATATGCTTAGAAAGATTGTACACAAAACAAGGCCGTGTGGTATTTCTAGTTGAGTTGAGACAACTTCCGCCAAGCTGTCTAATCATGCTTGTTTACACACTTATGTAATTTACTTTGATATATCTGTTTCAAGTACAATTAAAGTAAATCCAAATAAAATGTGTGTTTTGAAATAGTAAATTCACACGGACAGTTTCTAAAGAACATCCCTTTTAAGCATTCCATAAGGATTTTTTTAAAACTTTCTAAGAAAATAAGATCCTTTGAAAAATAATCGAACTTGTTCAATAAGTAATATAATTTGATTTATTTAACTCATTCATGTTTCTGTTTCACTTAGTTTGAAAGGAAGTTTCTCTACTGGGTAGCATTGGAATACGTTACAGAAAGAATGAACATACAACTTTTCTTTCGATTCGATTGCCTCGATGCCTCGAAATCAATGTAAACAGTGTAATTTAAAGAAAGTAATGTTCTTCAAGTTGAGTTTACTTTTTAGTTGACACTAAATTCGCTTTAGATCTTTTCAATCTACCTTTCCTTTATACATATACATACAAACTTATTTTCCTATCATTTAATTAATACGTTTGTTCGGAAGTAGGTAAGTAAGCATTCAACTGAAATATATTGCTGTTTGCAGTTGCAATAAAATATTAGTTTCATAACTTTTCCAATTGAACTTACTTTTTATGTCAATGATTTCTACAGCTTATAAAATAATTTTACTCGCTATTTTAATTCGATATTGGTTTACTCGTATAGTGAGTTGTTGATGTAGGTACAAATTAAGAAAAGGGAGTTTCAAATAATAATTTTGCTTTTAATTTTTTACTTATAATATATGCTAGTAATAGATTGATTATTGTAATTTATTGCATGATATTACGGATTATGGATTTCTGGAAAAATTGCTCAAATGACACAGAAAATCTGCATTCGTTATAGGTATAAAATAGGAGCAATGCGGGCCCAAGTTAAAATGCTATTTAAGTGTTTACTGGTAGTTTCAATAATCTTCGATATTTGATTTGGGAGTTAAAGATAAACTTTGCCATTGCCTACAATAGTAACAATGGATTACAACTAAATAGAATGGAATAAAATTTCGACTGACAACTGTTTTTGTTCTTTGCTGTTTTGGTCTATATTGACATGGCATATAGAGCACTTTTATGTTTACGTATTTTATTCGATACATTTTGTAAAGAAGTTAAGCGAGAAACATGCATGGAAGAAACAAGAGTTTTTTTTTCACTTTACAACCTTGTTTCAAGTCACATATTTGAAATCCCATTGGGATGACGAAATAAATTAAAAATAATACATTTCATATTGCTTTGTTTTCCTGGGTTGTTTATTTTTGCCTTTTCTTGTGTTGTGTTATATGTTATTATATTCACCAATTTAATTTTAAGAGATCTTTTATAGTGCCCATGCTTGCATGAATTTTATTATTACAATACTTTTTACTCCACTTTTATTTGCAATCTTTGCTGCAATACTCGACATTTCGAATATTCGTCCCTATTTTCTGAATTGAAATCAAAAAGTTCTCATCACCTGAAAACTTGAAAAAAAAAACAGCAGGAACAAAGTCAATTTCCTAGTTGTTTATACAATTCTAATTGTTCTCTGTTTCCAGTACATGAAAAATGTACAAATAACAAACATGTCCACGAGTATCAGTTTTAAAATGTATTATTACACTTCTCAATACTACTGAAAAAACTAAAGTTCTTGTTACCATGCTGCAAATAAGTAATTTAAATTTCATTTACTGCAAAAATATTGCAATGTATTGAAATCTAAAATATAACATTGGCAGTAAAATAAATTTCCTATTTGTTTTTACAATACTAATTGTTTAGTTCTCTATAAATGCAAATGTAAAAATACCTTGTAATGAAAATGTTCACAAAGTTTCATTTTTTAAATGTATTTCTCAATAGCATTGAAAAATAAAGTTATAGAAAGAACGAAGCAAATAAGTAATTTAAATTTCATTTGCTGGAAAAATATAGGAATGAATTGGAAAATGAAATATAAAATTGGTAGTAAAGTAAATTTATTGAGTGACTGATTATTATACGGTTGGCTAGTTCTATCTAGGTGGATAAGTAAGTGACTCGGTTCGATGATTAAATCTACTTACAATCTGCTATTACTACTTTATTGTTACTCTTAGAAATGGAGATTATGTGTCCAATATCTATATATGAAATTATGTACTTTTCTTTTTGATACAGTAAAGATAATGTGGCTAATATAATATGAGCTGAAAATAAGGTTTTTAATATAAAATTGAGGATTTATCATAGTTGTTGGTCATAAATGTAATTAGGAAGTTAGAAAACTTCAGAAAATGTAATCAATTTAGTGCTAAACAGAATGCACAAGGTACTAATAGGCAGTTTATCAATCTGACAAATAAAAATATTCCAACATTTTACTTCATTTATTTTCCTAAACCATCAGAGAGGTATACCTACCTATAACTTTATGAAACTGTAAATCATTTGAGCTGTATTTTCTCTTATATATAAGTATGTACATACATTATTAAATATAGCTTAGCATCTTGATTTCCACGAAGGACTACCTGTTTAAAATGAATAACATAAAACATACGCATCCTGATAAATGGTCGAGCCAGGATAATATTCGCCCCTTCCTAGTAACGCACAAAACATTTCTCTTTTACGTATTTTATTTATTAGGTACACAATTTTGTATAATTATTTTGCTTGTCATTTCGATAATAGAATGATTAAACCCGTTTGATGGTGGTAAACTATTGTAATGTTATACGTATTTGCAAAATCTTCACGTTCAAATCTCCACTTAGTTTATATTTGGTGAATAATTATTTTTAAATTCATTTAAGTTGTTGCACTTTGATCTACTTCTACATTAAACTTCCATTAATATTGTATTTGGTTGGGTTCACTTTGAAAATTTTTCATAAAAAAGCTTTTAAGCAATATAAATTTATAGTAAAACTTGCCAAAAATTGTTTCAACTAAGAAAAGTGGGATATTTTTAAATGGTCATTAGAAAAAGTCTTTTCTTCTTAACAATTTTGGATGTTATTACCTAGAAGTGATCGATCATTGCATATTTATTCGAATAGTTCTATTTTGTCAACGAATGCAATATTGCATGCGAGATTTTCTCTGTTCGCTTTACATATATACTTACGTGCCATGATTTCAACTTTAAACTTCATAGTGAAACGTATGCATGTAATTTTATTGTGTTTTTTATCTAAACCATGGATGTGTAAGGATGTACTTTGTGCGGTTTCCTGTAGTAATAAAAATAAAATATAATTACGCATACCTAATCTAATCCACCTTATATTATTATTTAATATCAATTCAATATATATTTTTCATCTATGCATTAAAAATTTTCCGAACATATCACAGAGAAAAATTGAAGAATAAACCTTGTACCAAGGTTCGTGTGTGTGCTCTTCTGTGGATGACGCAAAAGTTGTAACAAAAACTTTCCTTCTAAAAAATGATTTTCCTCTGTTAGAAAGTAAGAGAAGACGCAAAAAAAATTGTTGTCTTGATCAATATTGCCATTTTTGATATTTATTTGTAATACCAAACTAACCTAATAATAAACTTGTGTCAAACCCACATACATAAGGTAACCATCGATATATTCAATAACATTATAATATCCCTTTTAGCAATATGTGGAACGAATATGGGAATGAAGGAAATGGTCATTGATAAAATGTTAAAAACAAACAATATAACCGAAATTGTGTGGTTTTAAGATAAAGAGATGTTCTGTTTAGAAAAACAAGTGCGGTCCTTAGTAAAATGTGAACGTTGAAATAACATAAACAAAATCCAACGAGCCCAACTAATCTCATGAGAATGTACTCGAATGTGTATGTATACTAAAAATGCAAAATACTTTGAATGACCAATAAAAAACTGCATACTATAACAGAAATAGAAAAAACATTTCACCCAATCCTTTCTCCTTTTTATCCGACGTTTTACGAAAAAAAAATCCGTGCCAAACATACAAATTGCATGGTAAAAGTGGGATGAAAACAATGTCCAGCGTTTTATTTCACCACAATGTGGCAAACCTTAAACCTAAAGGCATATTTTTGCCAAACTACATTGTACCGAATACAAAATAGCAGATAATTGATAATTTTATTTTCAGTACATTAAGTATAATTTAATTTCTTAATTGTAAATTTCTTCTCCCTTGGCGTTTTCTGTAACTTTTATGTCGTTCATGAAAAACCGTCTCAAGGGTCTCTATACTCGTATAGTGCTAGTCGTGCCACGCATTAGATTAGTGGGTCTCGTCAAGTTTAGAAATTAACACAAACTTGACGTGCATTTAGAATACTTGTTGCCCATCTCAACTTCTATATACGACTACTATTATTACTATAGAAAACGTTAAACTGGCAATTTCATTGCACTTTCAGATAATCAACAACCAATTAGCTACTATTTCAATTTTCTTTTACAATCTACAACAAATTTCTGATGTGAATTTCCTTTTTATTCAAATAATATACAAAGCGTCGTATATCCGCAAGGCAATATTCTAAGATTGTGTTCTTAATCTAACTACATCGTCCAACATTTTCGAACCGATTTGTTAGCCCTAACATTCCATCTTCCATGCAAGTCAGATAGGGTACAAATAAATGACAGAGAGAATTAATTGTTAGTCCAAATACACGTCTGACTTACATACCTAATTGTAATTGCCCTTAAAAACATTCATCATTTCTTCACTAATAATAATAGTACTAGTGAATGCGATATTTAAATCAACTCCAAAAGGAAAGGTTCACCATTTTGTTCCCTTATTAAACTTTAATGCAAGATGGACAATTTATGCACATTTCTATGTATATGTATCCACTCGTACGTATGTACCATTTTTTTTTGAAAAAAATTGAATTCTTATTTCGTCATTAAAGTGAAAAGGCTCACGTCCTTTCTACGGGTGAGAAGTTGAAAAAAAAATTTAACCAAAATCTTTACGGAAATAACTTGTAAAAGATTCTGGAAAATGAGATGAATTTTATGAGTTCGACCCTTACGTACTTTATATACTATCAAGTAATAAAAATCTATCAGAAAAAAAAAGCTACACATATGTTGTGCAATAAAAAACAGCTTGTTTTACAATAACTGCTCAAATAATCTATAATAAATGAAATTTTTATATCAAAATTGTATGGTGAAAACTTTTACTATATCTACAATTTAGTTTGTCAATAAATCTGATCAATTAGTTATAAAGTAAAAATACTCATATCAACGCAAACTTTAGTTCTTTTATTATACTATTTACTACCGTCTCGGAAACCTATCTGCTCACCTACGTGTTTATAATTTTATGACAGGAAACTTTAAGAAAATATCACGAGTTTAAGGTGACAATACAAATGTAATATTTCTAGAAGCTTCATCTTTTGCTTTAATTATTTAGTTTAACTTCCAAGAGGTTCATATCTATAATTGTATTTAACTGTTTCTTATTTATAGCAAGTATTAGCCGATCTTGTATGTAGGTACGTAAGAGAATTATACCTGTACCTCAAACCCACACGGGTACACACTAACTCGTCACCAGACTTAATCCCTTTCAAGCAAGATACACTAACTCGTCACCGGCCGATTTCAGGTAATTTTCTAAGGACCTTTCGGAGACACACTAACTGGTCACTGGGCTATTTAGGTATAATTAGTTAATTCAAAGAATCGCATTTCATTACTCCTATATAACTGTGAATTTTATTGAACATATTGCATATTCTCATTCTAATATACCATTCTCGATAGTGTTAGAACGTATTATCAGAACGATTTTTATACGTGCAATGGATGTGGAAGTAGAGTTTGATGAGAGCCAAAGAGGTCATCAGATGAATTAGGTAAAATTATTTACCTTCGTTGTATAGATGCTGTATGTTCATTATATGTATACTACAAAATATATGTATATTTTTTTGAAAAAACATATTGTCTTTTCTTATTTTACTTTAAATTTTATATCTTCATACCCAAAGATATTTAAAAGGATTAAAAATTGGGTGACCAGTTAATCCGTCCCGGTGACGAGTTGATGCATCTCACTAAGGTCTCGGTGACGAGTTGATGTGTCTCGGGTACCTCTAAATTTTTACAAGGGATTACCAGTGACGAGTTGATGTGCGCCCACCCACACATTAACATTTTTTAATTATTCAGAATTCCAGTTATTCAATACTGCTCATATAACATAAAGTCAAAGGTTATTTTTCCTTTAATACAATGTTTCAAAATGAAGAGAAACAAACAAGTTAATGGAAATGTTTTTATATTTTTATTATAACTAAAATTTTTCCTTTATTAATTAATGCGCAGAAATAATTTAAATAAAAACAACTTTACAGTATTTTACCTATTTAATGGTGTAGTGTTTGTGGAGGTATTTAGATTGTAAAGATATACTTAAAACGTTTTTACGGTTGTAAATTTTGAAAACAAAGTAAATATCCTTACGTGTGTGAATTGCAGTAGAGAATTTAAGGATCGCCTCTCTTTTCAACTGTGCACAAAACGAATGTTTTTAATTTGTTGTGCCCTTTTTATCTTCTATGCAAATTAATTCGGTATTTTATATTCTTTTCTAGAAAAGTTGAAGGTTCTAATTAATATGATCCCCTTCTTTATCACTTGTACTTGACTTCTACCCTCAAAATTACAGTATTGAATTATAGATTTGAGGGTTTAATTAAGTGCTTATACAACTTGCGGGGGAATTTTTGTTTCTTAATTAATACATTCAATATTTTCTTTTGAAACACGGTAAATATTAAATATGTTTTCCCATACATATTAATGAGGGCTGAATTCGAAAGAATCGTGCAGTTAAACTGTGGTCAAATTACTGTCCCTTTCCTATGAGGAATATTAACTTATTTCCAATTATTTGTTGACCTCCCTCCCATCCGATCAATATATTACATTAAAATTGTATGTAATTCGATATTAAAACTTATATCAAATTCCTAAACAATTAAGTGAAATCCTATAAGTTTAATATATATGAACATAGGCGTATAAAAGTACTTAAGTCAATATTAAATTAGAAATTTGCAAAACATCTCAAGCAAGAACCCAAATATGTAGTTAATAATCAATTGATTTTTTTCTATTAAATTTCACAGTGGAATATATTAATAACATGTAAATGTACATATATGTATGTGTTCAAATATAGCCTACACAAAATTTGCCGTAAATATTATTCAGATGAGGCAATTTTTTGCGAGCATCTGCTTTTTGCTCTAGCATATACGATACACATAGAGGACGAAGGAAAAAATTGTGCATTTATAAATTTGTCGATAGTTATAAGCTTATTATTGGTGGGTATTTAACATTCTATAGCAATCGCATTAAAATAAAGGGTGAGAAAGAGCGTCGCGACGCTTGCGTCTTCAAGCGTCTGCGCTTTATCGGCGCAATTCAACCAGGCCAGTACTCAGTCGTTAACTGTCTCCTCTGGTGGTTGCAAGAGAATAGCATCTTGTTCGGAGATAAAAGGCGCGTGAGAACATGTGACTCGTGTTTAAACACAAGTAACGAAGATTGAAAATTAAGGGTTTTCCTAAAATCTAATAATAAAATCTACAATTACAAGTACCTTTAAATTGATAAGTGCTGTCACCTCGGATTGACTATTTTATTCAACATCATCATCATTAACTAAAAAAATCACCAGAAAACAAATTGTAAATATATTTTTTAATAAATTTACAAGGTATTGGCTTCGAAGTGTGATAATGAAAGTGCCCCCAAATTGGATAGAATTTACTAAAATTCACCTTCAATATTGTCTTTGTTATTGTTGTGGAAAATTGGTGATGTCGTACTGGCACTAGTAGAAGTAGTAGTAGTAATTGCGTTATTTCTTTTCATTTTATGTGTCTAATTAAAATATCAAACATACATGCTGTTTTAATTACATGCAATTATCATCGTATATACCAACTTTGAATGTGGGTATTGTAGACAAGCTTTAAATACTTTTCCCCCTAAATGAAAAAACCACTTTTCAACAAAATATTTTTTTTGTCCAACATTTTGGCGTAATTATTAAGAAGAACAAAAACATTGTCTTTGTCTATACGATGAATGTAATCTAATCTTTTGAAGGAAAGAGATTATGATGTCAACAAGCAGTTGAAAAAAATAAAATTTATTTTGTTATATTTTTGTTTTATTTTATCTGGAGCTTTTTTATGTTTTTGCAATATCATGTTCTTTCAGTTAAGCAGCACATCTCAATAAGTTTAATTTGCTTCATTCAATTTTTTTTTGAAAATTTTCATTATTGCTTTTTTCACGAATAACTATACCATTCTTTTTAAGTAATAGCCTTATTTGGGATTTTTGTTGCAGGTGTGTGAGAATAAAGTAAAGTTGTTTTGGGACGTTATTGCGTTTTCCAGCTGCAAATAACGTTAACTTTAGCCCCCACATTTAAGGTGTGAACATTTCCTTTATGATTGTGAACTTAATTTAATTTTGTTCCGTTTAGTGAAGTTTAATAAACGTTTCAGCTTTGTAATATGGTTCATCACTGTATCGTGACCGAAAGAGGACCTCTTTTATTGTAATAACTGACTACTTTTAATATAAAAAATAAACGAATTAAAATATATATATATATATTGAAATCAACACAATTGCTGGGTATCAGGATAATATATTTTAGTGCCCTAGATACCGAAGCTTTTATCTGCGGTTTTATTATATTTCGTGTCGTGTTTAAGAACCAATAATAGCGGCATTTAATTGTGGACATGTAATCCGTAGTGACAGGACAGTTGACTATTCGCCCCACACATATATAAAAAATAGTAATTGAAGAGAGAAATGTTAAAATGCAATCAGTTCGTTTTGCACGCGCAATAAGTGTAGTGAAATTTTTGTAGTGTTATTAATTCCATTGAAAAGCTCCACAATGAAAGCTCTTACACCTTTGCGAAGGAGCTCTTCAGGACTGCTCGTGTTTACATCCTGGCTCCTGATTCTTTTCGAACTTTGCACAGGTAAGTCTTTGTTGCTTTTTATGGTCTCTGGTTTCACTGCTTTCGCTTCCTTATATATGTATTTGTGTGTATGTTACCGAGACTCTCTTCTGTGTATGTGTGTGTGTCTCGTTAACAAAATGTTACGCCATAAAAACTTGCCTAATTTTAAGAAACTAACCCGAAGAAAAAAATATATATAAGAAAATACACCATCAATGGTTGAAAGTTTTTCCGTTCTCTTCACGCTAGTGGAAAACTAGTTTATAAACAATATGAAATAAATTCTGCACTTAAATGACAAAAAATTTTACTAGTTTAATTAAACTTAATGAAAGTTTGTTTTAGAATGATTTTTTCTTTGAACTTTCGAAGTTTACGCGAAAATAGATTTTGCCAGTAAACTATTTTAGTTAATCCAATACCATTTAGCATTATAATTTTCTGATTAACATTTTCCTATATTACATTATGATGCTACATTGTTTAGCGAGAGAATAAGATTCAGAATTTACAAGAAAATATTATAATACATAATTTATAATACAAAGACATGGAAAAAGACTAGGTCTATGTATTGGTAACAATGTAATTTATATCCAGGAGAAAAATATTAGATTCTAGCGAAAGCATTAAATTTATATATCAAATATGTTTGACTAGCGTATAAATATAAATCGTATTTTTTTAACAAATCGATATTATTTTATTGCAATCGGAAAATGGGGGTTATTGGGAAAAAATCTATAAAAAGTAGAAAAGAAAAATAATAATATTAAAATAAAATAGTGTACCTATCAGTTTTAAGAAGGAGATACATATAGTACTGTCTTGCATTCAGTATGTGGCATCCGAACCCCCCAGTAAATAAATTGTTTTCAGAGACAAGGGAGTCAAGGTAATGAATTGGTTTTCAAAACCACCCGACCTTAACATGATTTAATACGCGAATCGAAGCTGTTCTTGAAGAAAATATCAAACACTACAAGGTGTAAAAACCAATTTTCTTTCTATAAGTATTATTATGGGGCGCGCTTATAGCTTTTGCATAGATATTTTTCCAGTTTTTACAATACAAATATCAATTATGAAATATTGTATATTCACAACTATGTGTAGGTATAGGTATGCAATGCAACATCCATAGGAGTAGGACAAATATTTATTTATTTATTATACAGAAAAATAGAAATTTTCATCAATATATTATGTTTCACATGTAAAAGTTATTAAAGTATAAAATTGCTTTTCAAACGCACCTGACCAAAATATAATTTAATACATACATTGATTCGAATTTTCTGTAAAAATGATATGTTACAAAGCTATATCATGCTTAGTGGTCGAAGGAAGTAGGTACTACACCACAGTAACAATATTTTTTGATTTAATTTCTTGTGTATAAATTTTTCAAATTATTTCATTTTTTTGGCAATGTTTCAACCAAAGACTAACGCGAAAAAAGAATATATGAGTAGGATATGAAAAGTGTAAAGAAAATACTATTACTGTGATATGACATAAAATGCAAAAAGTGTGTGCAAGTAAACAAAAGATTTAAGCAGTTCGTGTTCAATATTTTAACAAGTTTTCACGCAAATTTTCTTCTGTGTTTGAATATAAATTTTATTAAAAATTCAACAATGTAAAACATTCATAAATTTCCAGCAATTTTTCTACAAACACTCTTGTAATATTTGCGGATGGGTATTTTTTATATAAAATTTATTTTTAGGAAATAAATGAACATTTTATTTGTTTCTGGTGTAATGCAGAGAAATTTTGAATAAAATTACTTGACACTGCAGTGGTTGTTTTAGATTCTGTGTTAGTTTAGTTGTTCTACGTTTTTTTTTTTCGTTACTATATGTATTGTGACAATTTAAAACAGACACAATTCCAATTTGTCTATTATTTTGGGCTGCATTCTACATTGGAGCGTGATTAATATTTATTTTTATTTTGTTAATCAACATATACCACTTTGATTAGTTTACTTTGAAAACAATTTAAAACGATTACACATTTTCCCATTATTTCAAACAAAACGGTATTTCAGCACTTAAATTAAAATGAATACTTTTATACAGTTAAAAGCGCATCAGTCTAAAGAAAATGCTGTACCACTACGTCTTAAATATAGAGTAGGCAGACGGAAGGTTAATTATGCAGCAAATCATATTATTCGAGTTAAATTACTACGTAAATCAAATGAAGATTACTAATCAGTCCTTAATTACAGAGAAATTCATTTGAGGCTACATATGTTGTTACTTAACTAGTAATTGGATTAGTTGAATTTTAAATAAAAGTGTTTTAATTACGTGTAATTTTTTTTATAAAAAAAAATGAATTCTGTGCATTATGTTGTTGACCAATTAAATATTATAGCATAGTGAATATTTTGCTTTCCTGAATTAAAATTTGGACAAACATTATAAAAACACAAAATTTAATTTACCTGGGACTTACTCAACAAGCACACACGTATATGTTTCCGTCTCTCTCTATTCTAATTGTAATGGTAATGTAATGAATACCTACTAATATTTCCTTATTAGATCCTTGTTCATTAGTAAATTGAATTTCATGTAATATTGATGGAAACTGGAAAATATTGTATAGATTTATTAGTATTAAATTACGAATATTTTGATGGGTTAATTAAATTATGATACATTTTAAAATGTAGCCAAGTTTATACAATGTAAACATCGTTATAATTAAGTTATATTTTTTGATATTAACACATTAGCGCTGTTTGATAGCATGTATAATTTCATGATTAAAGTAAATTTAGACGATGAAAAGGCCTTACAGTAAATTTGCTGTTCATTTTCAATCTGTGTACAAGTATTAGGTATGATACCAATCTTGATAATGCCGATCAGATTAATGACGATAATAAACGTAATAATATTGATTTTTCAATAAGTCTCTATTTTTATTATGTTTATATTTCTTATAAAAAGTACATAAAATATTCATAAAACTAAACATTAATGACGGTATTTGGTGAAGTGTTGTCCCTTACCTTAATTGATATTTACTGATAAACGCAGACTTGCTTTAGAATTAAGTAATCCGTTATTCGATTAAATAATCATTTAATAGATTTGTTTTGATAATAATTGATGTCAATCGTAGTTTTCTTTCTCTATTTTTCGTCAATAGCACCTATACAAATAGCATCTACTTTACGATAAAAATCGATTTGACATTCATTTATGGCGAACACTTAAAAAGGTCTTTACCCACTAAACTTATTTATCAAAGTTCTTGTAAAATGTTCACGATTTACATTTCAAGGGCGGACGGAGCATAATTTCTTTAAACAAATTCGACAAGCTTGAATATTTTATTCCCTCGAAAGAATTCATTAGACAAATAAATAATAGAATCTAATTCTTTATTAAATGATTTACTTGATGTAAACATGAAACACACAAGTTGCTTGATGTTCACTTAGCTGAGCTGGAAGAAAAAGTCATTTAAAATGAGACTAGAATAGTATTAGGAATTTTAGAGCCTTCACATGGTTTCTACTTTCTTGATATACTTGAAGACTTCTCTCTTTACACTCACACATCCCACGAATCTAGGATGATAGTGTTCATTTTAATATTTGGTTATCTTAAAGGAACTAGGATTATTTCCTTCGTAAGTATTCGTACATATGTACAAGTTGAGTAAACATTCCAAACCGGAATTTTAAAGTCCTTTAGGCGTACTTCCTATTCAATATGTGATCGTCCAATGAAATATTAATCCGAAAGAGCTTTAATAAAAAAAACTACACTACACCGTTTATGTAAAATGTTTTTATATCATTCTCCGGAAATTTGTATAAAAAGATGTAATTTTTTCCATAAATAAATGATAAATTGATTTGTAGAAAAAGGAAAAAAATGCGGTAATATTAAAGATATACATATCCTTACATAGTTAATGCGAAATATATACAAAATCAATAAAGTTAAATTTTCATTTTCCTATGTGGATTAAAATTAAAAAGGTGCTGCTGCCTTCTTAGAACTTGTCTTTAAAAAGTGTGTCCTTATTATTTAGGAATTAGGTAGGTACCGACAAAATAAATCCTCCGCAAACTTAACAAGAAAACTCAACCTTTTAAAAATGCTTATATAAAAAAAGTCCAATGATTTTCCATTTAGACAACAAGCGCTTAAATACTGTTGAAGGCGTATACATATAAACAATGGCTATTGTTATACTTTTCCCGGCAAGAGTGTGAATTTAATAATTTCGTCACAATTTGAACCATAAAGTATAGATCATTAACATCACTCGGAAAATTTTAGGGTATAACATTATTACACTTACTAAATAAATTAATTTATTACGGTCTTGGATAGAAAGGTCTACTTTCTTAATTAACAAAATTATAGTTTATACATATATATGTATATATAGGTATATATAATATTGTACTATGTACTTGTTCATACTCATATGTATATTTTAATATCTTTTTATACATATACATATGTACCAGCATATGTATATAAAATAAGAGGGAGGATTATATTAAAATTTTATACTTACCTATGTGTTACAATGTTTCATTAAGTAGATTTAACGTTAATTGTATTTTTCAATTATTGTAATTAATGGAAAGAGTTAAATTAGTAAAATTAAACATGTTCTGAGTTAGTCTTTTATGTTAAACTAACGACATTCTAATTTAATTTGACAACAAACAGTGCGTTTTCTAATGTACTATTGTTTATTTTGTGAAACAACATTTTGTGTTACAATAGTATATATAAGTGTCCTAGTTGACTTCTAAATGCTAGTTATCATAATATGTTCTTAAGGGGCCCATATTACGCAGCTTTTCCGTAATAATATACATCTGATGTTGTAGAAACGGAAGTAATTCTAGGGATTCCCCATTGTTAATGTAATTGTGCTGAAATATTGGCTTCTTTCATAATTAATATGAATAATGATCCTCCATTAAACAAAAGTATACACATTTGTAATTTGCAACCCAAAAAAAATTAAATTAAACTTTTTCTAGTATTTTTACACACCTAAATATTTAATAACACAAAATAATATCAGACTTCATAAGTTTACTTTAATATTTTGTATTTTATGTGTGGTTAAAATTATTATTACAGAAACCACAGAGCTGTAATATGATAATATCATGGGAATATTCGTTTTAATTTAACATTTCACTCACTTCAGAGTAAGTCTACTTGAGAAGTTTATTATTGTTGTTTTATATCACATTTTTTTCCATATTTTCCATGAAATTCACAAGCAATCGCTTAGGTACATAGCGGTGCAAGATGCGTTATTTAATTTGAATTTACTATGTAACTAGTTGTTAGTAAATATTGGGTTTCAAAACTCTACGTACTACATTATTTAATTAGTTGACTGCCTCTCTGGGGGATTTACCAAATAGAACATAATATTAAGACAATTAAGTAGATTTTCCTATTGTTACATTTGCTCTAGCGCTTTAATTAGTTTGCGTCTCAAATGGCTGCGAAAACATACGTTTCGGTCATATATAATGCATTCTCACAATACGGATTTCCAATTAAAGGAGAATAAAAATAAGAGAACTTTTTCCATTCCCATTAATATTAATGATTTTTTTGTTGTAATTGGTTTTGTTAATCCGATATTTTGAGATTTTGTTTTTTTGCGTGTTTTGTGTACCGATCCATATGCACTAGAAAATCCAGTAGGTATACCCAAAGTACAAATACAAATCTACATAATTTATTTAAAAAAAGCTCAATGTATTCAGTCTATAAATATACATATGCCTACAATAAGGGACCACAGGGCTTTATCGTAGACTATCTATCGTGACGAAAAATATTTTCAATGTGACTAACAATTTTCCATCTTAATTGCGTATTGAATATCCACTATGTGTTTATAATGGGTTTGTCGATAATAATAATTTTTTTTTCTCTCTCTTCACTCCCAAGTGGTTTCACAACAATTATACAAACCATATTACACATGTAGACAACCCCATTGTTATGAATTTAATATATTCACCCCCATGAATTTGGTTTTGATATGTAGTTATCGTTCCAAAGCATCGAACTTGTCACACCCCACGTCAACAAGATGGGTATTGGGGGGCGGATTCTAATACTTTAAAATCAGTTACACTAATTTTGTAGGAAACTTTTCTTATTCACATTGGATTTTAAATAAATGCTAATCACGAACTTTTGACATTCAGATGATTTAATATAAAAGACCGTCACCTGGAGATTTAATAAATGAGTATCGGCGAAAATTCTGCAATTACGTTTCCTTTAAAAGATAATTTTATTAACGTTTTCATTTTTATATTTTTTTTTCATATCCAACAGTGAACTGTGAACACGAATTTTATTTTTTGTGAAATCGTTACTAGTGTGTCAACCCCTAGTCAATTCTTGATTAATAAACTAACTTTCAATTCGTTTGAAAAACGTTGACGTTTAATTACGCAATCTTTTTTTGTCAACATGTTAGTGTATCAAAGGAAAATGTAGACTCTGTTTCCGTTGTTATTGATTGGAAAAAATTAACAATACCTACCTATTGAGAGACACCATCAATGTGCAAAAACTCAAAAAGTCCTTTTTCTCTATATACATATATGTATAAATATGTATATGATGCGTAACAAATAATATAGGGAATTATGGTTTGGGGAAAAACATTCGCGTTTAAAATGTATCTCTTTGAATATTATAATTGCAAATGAGTTTTACAGATAATCAGCAAAAGGACATGAAAGACCATCGTTAAAAAAGATTCGAAATAACTGGAAATTCATGAGGGTTTTTGTTTATTAATTATTCAAAATGTTCAGAATTACTTTTAATTTTCAACACAGTAAACACAGGCCTGAACTATATGAAATAAAAGTGAGGACCTTTTTGCATTCAAAATTGTCATCATTTTGTTTTAAATAATCGTTCACAGGTTATGCAAGTGTATTCATATTCATGGTTAATAACTAATGATCGGGAATTGTAGGATCATTTAGTTTAAAAGGTTCATTGGTATGCGGAATCTATTTAGTTTCAATGTCGATTGCAGTCAGGACCTCTGCAATTGTATAATTTAAGCTGTTCAGCTTAACTCTGTCTTATATTATGAACGTTCAAGAGGTTGAAGAGAAAAGCAATGATATAGGCCGGAGATGAAGCGTGTTACGCAGGTTCAACATCGCGTCCTGTTAAAACGTTATACGTACCATTCCAAAACATCTCGTCCTCATTCATATTCAATCGCAATATCCTGCTAGTCCTGTTTTGCTTCCACTGTGTTTGCGCCCCGTATCCTGGCCTGCTGCTTACCTCAACTAACATACCACATACACATGGGGCACCTCTCATCAACCGTTCCAAATCTACGTACTTAACTTACCTTCACGTATACTACACATACGAGTATAGGGAACAACACACACTCACCTATACTGAAACCAAAACCCTCCATCTTCATGTACTATCTTACCTTTCGTATATAACTCTATATGGAATCCTTAATACTCTCAATCTCCAAGTTTATCCAACACAATAACACGCACCAACACCGCCAATAATGAAACAATACCGAGAATAATTAAACTGTAACACCATGCATACAAACACACATGCAGCAAACAGTGTTTGGTTAAATAAATATCTTATTCCTCCTTTTCTTTTTCACAAGTCACATTTAATATAAACTAGGATATTACACGCATAGATTGAAATTCAAATTTACCGTTTTATAAAAGTGTTACGCATATTTTAAAACGGAAATGAGTTGTTTCTTAATTCCATTTTTTTACTTTAAATAGAAAAAG
The DNA here is from genome assembly GCA_963930825.1 of Silvanus unidentatus. Classification (NCBI taxonomy): domain Eukaryota; kingdom Metazoa; phylum Arthropoda; class Insecta; order Coleoptera; family Silvanidae; genus Silvanus; species Silvanus unidentatus. The sequence continues at coordinate 1,857,093 of OZ005763.1, forward strand.
CACGAACGCTGTAAAGAGGAAAAATTCAATTTCTTTATAGTTTTATTATTTAGAAAATTTACGACAAGTAATTAGTTGCAGTTCCTCTGATGTTACGAGTGGGTAAATAAATTTTTAATTGCATTTCAATTTTTTATTATAAGTAAAAAGCTTTATCTATATAAGTACCTTGTAGGGGCTGGGTTGGCAGGTTGAAACGACGTTTAAACTTTCTAAATGTTATAATAAACATTGATATAAAAAATTTAATCAACTAAGATATAAATTGGGTAAATGCAGTTTTTGAAGTATTCTCTGTATGTGAAATGTAATTAAAAATCGTTAACAATGTGTTGTCCAATTTTCAAATAACACTACATATTAAATTTTGCAATGGCATGAATATAATATTAATGATTTTTTGTATTCCCTTTTATGTGATTGATTTTTTTTTATTTCCTTAAATAATAAAATTTTTATTACAATTTCGGAATGGTTTTATAAATTTTTGTTGAAAAATTATTTCCACATGTGGTAGTAATACCTAAGCTTACTGTTAAATCATTTAAATTGTATTCGTTTTACACACACGGACAATATAAGAGGGGACCCGAAAACTATATAATAAATAATTGCGTAGAAATATTTACAACTTATGAAATGCCAAAGTGTAATAAAAAGTATATTTATGTGTTGCATAGGGACCCCTAAAGGCTTTCAGATACTAGATTTCAGACAGTTAGGTGTCGAGAAGTAAGTGGTGCGTAAGGTGTGTGTATAGGCCCTAAGGGTTTAAATGAAAACCTATTGCTCAATTGAAATAAGTTTTGCTGAAACAGAGAGAAATTTCCTCTCACCTTATCCGAATGTGTATGTATAAATGAAATTTATTCCTCTCATCAAAATTATTAACATGAAACGTAATGTGCAAATATATACAAAGTTATAATTATTTGGAAGATCACGTTATAAATGCTGATTTAAGGATAAATATTAATTCAACATTATTTTTTATTCGCTAGTGAAGCGAAAGTAAGGAGAGTATATTATGAAGTTGACAAGGTATTTTTCAATCATATTACTGGGAAGTATAAAAAAAGATTTCCGTTCCCAACAAAATTAGCTCAAAAGCAATTTCAAGAATGTCAACTTTATGTTCTGTTATATACACACATACACATACTCTGCATTATTAAAATACGTGAATAATCTTCTTTTTTAATAACATAATACACCGAAATTTTATATCTTCATAGAATATAATACATATATATATATAAAGTTAAGAAGACGGATTTGTTTGGGTAAAAGCTCCATTAGTATGTCATTGATGCCCTACAGTCGAAACACGAAGCGTTTTAGTTCAATTTGATTTTTGCTTAATTAAATGATGATATTGTAGTCGTTATTAAATCCACAATGTAACCACAATGCTTGTGCCATTTATATTTTCATATAAACCCCTATAAATATAAATGATATTTGTCTGGTATGCATGTATATAATATGCAACATGAAAATACTTCTGTAGAAAGAACTCACTTTATAACATTTTTCTGAAAGAAATTGTATAAACAAAATTTATCCCGAAGAATAAAAATAAAATATCTATTATTACGTCTTGTATTTGTTCTTTTGTTGACACTTAAAGGTTTACTTGACAATTTTCTTCTGCTCAAATAACCATTACACTATGGGTTTCTTTCTGGATTTTCTAGTGCTTGTTTTATTCTACGTGTGTTTTGATACAAATATGCTATCTTTCCTCTTAAACAAAATCAATTTTTAACGAAATGAAAGATTTCCTTTGCATGGTGTTTGTGTAAACGTAAAATGTTCACAATTATAAATTATTTCCGCCCTGAAATTATGTACTGGTAAAATTATATTTAAGATCAAATAGAATCACTAATTGTGGATTGGAAATGTTAAGAACGGTATTATAGTAATGATATGAATAAAGCTTTCATTCTACGTTTAGATTGCTGATAGTGTTGACAGGTATGTGGTTTGTAAAACCTTCATATTATTATGACCAGTCGTATATATTGATGTCAGAAGAACATTAATTTCCATTGCCAATGATAAATTGTTGTTAAAGATTGAAACTTTTTCCTATTTTAGAAAAACAACTTAATAATGTGAAGAATGAGAAAAAAATAACAGAAACATAAATAATATGTCAAATTGTAAAACGATTGTAATCTCTTTAATAAGGGAAAAAATTAGTGAAATTAAAAAAATTGATTAGAATACCAAGTAAGTCATTAGGCTTTTTAATTACTTTGATAGCTTTTTAGTCCATCGGAAAAGTTAGCAGATGATAAAGTGTTTCTTAAGGAAAACTTTTTTCTTCTGTATATGAAAACGTTAGACAAGATTACATTTTCTTTTAGTTTTTCCTTTTCCATTATCTGTATTAGAGTATTGTTTATGAAAGTATGAAATATATTTTAATAAATTTAATATTCTATATTTACGTTATATGTTATATGGCTGTATGGGTATGTGTATATGTAGAAATTGCTTTGTTTATTTATATAAATATATGTATATATATATATATATATATATATATATATATGAAAATGCAAAATGGTCGAGGGGTAGATGTGTGTGTAGCATCTGGTGAAATAGGAAAAGTCTAGCATTTTCGGGGTACAAAACGCGAATCGAACTTCGTCGCTTTTGCAAATTGAATTATTGTCGAAATAAAATAGTAGGGCTGGGATTCCAAGCTAGCAATGAAGGAGGCACTCAGTCGCTATCCAATATTCACAAATGGTATTTATTTTCTTATACAAGTGGTGATATTACGTTACTGAAAATACGGTTTTTGAAAAATTTCATTTTGACTCTTTATTCTATAGTACTCTTACTTTAAGTGCATTGAAAATATTTACACGCTAAACACATTATTATATAAATGTATGTATATGTATACCAGATTTTTTAGGACTTTATGGCATGTTGTCGCATATTGGAAAACTCACTTTCTGCTGTACAAATCAAATTTAAAACTTATAAGTTATTACAATCAAATTTTCTAATAAAACTGTCAAGTTTTTCCGATCAAAAAATTTGATAAAAACTCTCGAAGGGGGAAAATATTTTAAGACAGTATATATTTTTTTATATTATATACGAGTAGATATATAAATTTAATGGAAATCATTTTGGCAAATGCAGAAGAGTATGAAAATTTGTTGCAAATAAATAATATAAAAGACGGTGATATGTTTACGTTACCAAACAACAATGCTTCTCCTGATGCGAGATAAATCATAGTCTCATAAATATGTATGTCTATTATTTTATCAGTTTTTGAATTTATTGGAATGCATTTTTGATGTTTACGTTTATAAAAATAAATGATATAATTTTAAAACCAACCAGCTTGGAAAACGCTGTGACAGGAATTGCAATATACAAAACGTAACTACACATAATGAATGGACATAATTTCATAAAAGTGGACTAATATAGATATTGTATGTTTGTACAACATTAAGTTTAGTTGTCCATTCAAGGCATTAATGCACAAATCTCCATTCAAGAGGTACTTGAACTAACAATTGTAATAACAACTTTAGTTAATAATACAGTATTTTAATATGCATTTATTTTGTAAAGGGAATAAATTAAAAACACATTTCATATACGTAAACCAGTAATGGATTTACTAAGTATATTTAAAATCATATTTAATAATGGTTTTTTTAAATTAATTTTGCAAATTTAATTTCGATTACCTTTTTGGAATATTTTACCTAATTAATATTGATTTAATATTAAATTAGACGTCGTGGGGGCGTTATTAAAACTTTCTCCAAAACTTCTCTCTCTCTCATCTCTTCTGCCACAAAGTAAAAAATTGTTTTTCACTGTCCTTTTTGCTAGCTAATCAATAGTTTTTGGGGTCTGTCAATAAAAACTACATACATTACATACATTTGAACATTTCTCTGCAAAGCATTTAACCCTTAGGGAGTTATTTTGTATGCAAGGGAGGAAAATATCTTTACGCAGAATTTCACGCTATTTGAAGGGCTCATTTGAACTATTGGGTCATCAGAGAAACAACCAGGAAACCTTAGGTTCTTTAGATGGGTTACAAGTTCAACATCAACAACAAGGGTTGCATTCTCTATTGTAGACACCTTTTCACTGTTTTGTATATTAGACACATATTTAGTCTGATTTAACATAATCCCTTCAACGATTTATTGTCCTAATTTCGGTATTGCTTCCATGCCAAAATATAACAAACTATTTACGCAAAAATGGGAAACTATATACCTACCCTCATCCGCCCACAAAATCGACCCTATATTTGACAAATGAAGACACTCATTTAAGGCAATAATGAAGTACTAAAGTAATACTTAGTCCCTTTTCCGTTTCTAACTTCCCAAAATGATTAAATAATTAAAAATTAAACACTAACCTTTTGAAGAGGGTGTTTGCCTTGTTCACCATCCTCCACTCAACCCCATTCAAATTTCAAGGGTAATTAGGGAACCACACCAAAACACATCAAAATTTAACTAATTCATTTCGGTACCGTACTACCAATAATTACTCTAAATTGTGTGGTGAAGAACAAATCGTACTAGAAAAGAACAAGACATGCAAGGAATGTCGAAATATGTGGAGATATAAAAGTGCGTTGTTTAATTTCAAGCATAAAGTATTCGTTACAGCAATACATATACACACAGAAATTACAATTCAAATACAGCAGAAACTTATTTATCTTGGTAAGTGACATTTATTTCTCCCCAGCGAATTTCACACCATATACTTGATTGGTTTCATGGCTTTGTTGCTATTTTGAATACAACATGCAACTAATTAGATATGAATTGTGGATAGAAAATATTGCACACTTTGTTGAAAAGTGAGCAGAAACTTTTTTAAGTCATTTATTCGCACAGACACCGCGTTTTAAATGTATTACATTTAAAAAATTTTAAATAATATATACATACATGTGTGTAGATATTACATATATACATAATAGCGGCAATATTTCAGTGTGAGGCATCACAAAAAATGATATACATTATATTTTAATTCAATTATAAAACATTTCCGCCAATTATCATACAAAATGCATATTCATTATTTAAAGTTTTTAATTATACAACACGTTACACATGCAATTACACATTCAAAAGTACTGTTGAGATAATTTGTTTCACGATTTTCTACTATGTGTTATAGTTAAAAAATTATAGCTAGAAAATTATACAATGAATAAATATTTTCATATTTACAGAAAGTGTGGGCATGTGTATAATACAAAAGCATTGAGTGAGTTTTTTTCACATTTTAATATCACATATTACTACGATATTCTGTGCTCTTTGTATTTTCATAAATGAAAGCATTCCCATTTTTTATATTGTTTAACCCATCTAACAAGAAAGAATTAATTACTTAACTTAAAGGAATGCTCCATGAAACATATTATAATAAAATTAATTAAGTCACCACTTAGGTGAAATATTAAGGAATATTTTTAATTACTTTTCGTGTGTAGAGTTTAAAACGGAAATCGTATGTAAACACATACTTAATTGTCACGGTTTTCCAGGATAATAATTAGTCATTTAACCACACTTACTAAATTAAGCGCTAGCGTGCTAACTTGTAATTATTCACATACATTAAATTATTATATGTATTCCTCAAACGAAAAATACTCCGCTTATATAAAAGACAATTTAATCTAACAATATTATTTAATTATTAAGAACAAGTTGTAACAAGCTACTGGCCAAAATACAAAACTGTTACTCCGACAAAAAATATGGCTTATTTTGTTGTTTAGTTCATTTTGTTTAATTAACTACAACTTTGTTAGTTTCACCCTATACACTCTAAGTGTAATTAAAATAAATAACATTAGTTACGTTGTTGTTAAAAACGTATACGTGATAGGTACCTATAGAAATTTACATTTTATGTATTAAGTATACAACACTTATACATATATGAAGCTATAAGTATGCATTTTCTCTAAACAAAGAATCCTTTCGATGAGATTGAAATAAAAAGAATAGTCATTACCTACTACTATCACTTTCAGTATAGGTATCTTAAATGGGATCTTATTTGTATACGAATATAGACAAAAATAAATTCCATAATGTATTACTTTGTACACTCACACACAGTTTTAAAAGTTCCAAACTAAAACGATTTTGTTGTAATGGGATTTAAAAATATTATATAGTTTAGGGAAACAAAGTTGAATTTACATTATACTTTGCCTGAAAACAAAATTTTAAAATTATAAGACTTTGTGTGTAATAGGTATGTGAAATTGCTCTCTCCGGTTTCCGTTCTATTCGTCTTTGGGGAGAGTTTCAGAACAAGTTTAAGTATTGCTTTAATTGCGGCTTAATAAGGATATTGTCGATTGTTTTTGTTTCTTTTCGGAAAGAAAAAGTGTTAATTGAGGAAGAGTGACTTTCTCATTTATTGGGTGGCGATTTAATGTCGTCATTCAGTTTTAGGGATAGTAAAGCAGGATGTAAGTTAAGGGTGATAAAGGCGTAAAGGTACAGCTTTGGATATTAGTGCTCTGATAGTCAATACCGCTTATCTGTCTTGACTAAACATTTCATTATAATGAGATGATCTTCAACATGGCCCTTACAACCAGACAGGAATACATTTTAAGCTGGGCAAAGGGTTGGAGATGGGAATAATCAATTAATGTGTAACACTAAGTGTTTACTGCTCGGAATTTAAATTCACCTTAATACCTTTCTCTCATCTTTTCATTTAATAATTAATTGCCGTGCCCTTATTATGAACAAAGATAATTCAGTGCATTAATTTAATGAAAAACTTGTTTATTATCACTTTTTATTTTCAAGAGAATTTACTTTATTTGCAAAGATTACATTCTAACTTTTCAAATTCAATTTGAAAAATTTAAATTACGTTTGCCTCCTCTGTGCTCCATATGAGCTTCCTTCACGCCAGAGAACGCACTGGGAAATTTCATGTATAATAACGAAATCCTGAATAAAATACGAGGTTTTTTTTCGTTTTTTTTTTTTTGGAAGTTTAAATCCAACAACGTATTTAAACTGATTTGTGTAAATTGTTTTTAAACAATTTTTTTCACTAACACACTGAAGTAAATTTGTAAGTTGTAACATATTCTTTTATATGTATGTTATATGAAATAATCGTTTTTAGTGTTTTGTGATTGATGTTAAAACTTTATTGCCACGAATATAATTTGGGTAAAATGAGTAATTCTTATAATTTATGTTAGACAGTTAAATTGTTAGTTTAAAAAAGTGGCTACCATGTACAGACTGACAAAACTAAATTGTTCTTTTAAAAAGAATATTTAAAAGTTGATGCAAAGTCATTTAACATTTTTATATGTTGAAGAAATTTTGCTTTTGCTTCCGATTCAGAGCATTAGAAATATGATTCAACGACTTACACCGATGACCCAATTTTTGAGCAATATGAAATTAGAAATAATACGGATACCGATTACACTTTATTGCCAATAATTATGAAGAAGAACGAATAAGGAATTACATATGCACGATATGAGCAAAATGCTGTGGTAATAAGAGAAATGCTGAAACATTGCGGTTTTATGAACGAACGCAAAGTCTAATTTTAAATAGGTACATCTTTGGATGGAATGATTGCAGTAGTATTGGACAATTTGCTCCTTTGTCTCCTGTCGAGTTAAAAAGAACATGGCACCAAATGTTCCGGAATAAATCATGTCTGTACTTTGTATTATAGCAGAAAACCCAACGATTTAAGAGATTGTGCCAGTGGCGGATCATGTAAACAGGCAAAAAGCGGTCATAACATAATTTACAGTTATAATCAAATATACAAGTTACGAGTTAGGGAATTTTCTGTTTTACAATTTAATGGCCTCAACGACAGAGGATTTTAAATAATTAATAAACTTTTGCATTTACCATGCAAAATGGAGAGGAAATCTCTAGTCTCTATATGCCTATACGTTCTAGGAATTGAATATTTTTCTTAAGGCATATAGAAAACAGTTTAATTATAACTATATAAATCTTTGTATAAATGATTGTCACGAAAGGATAAATGGGAGGATTTTCATATTTTGAATACATTCGAAGTAAATGAATAAGTGTCTTTTAGGGATTTTCGATATTTGAATGTGTGTCTGATCGTTAAATATAGTATGATCAAATTGATGCAACCATATAACACACACAAATAGAAAGTGAATAAGTATAGACTATACGCTTTTCGTGGAGGCTGCTGCCATGCATGTTGCGGGAAAAGGGAAAATGGTTGTAAGGTTTTAGAAATAGAAGGGGCGAGCAGGGAGGTTTGAGGCAGAGTTTTAGGAGAGCGATACATATCGCGATCCACTAATTACTTTTTCCAATCTGGTGCGGGATTAATTAAAATGTAGTACTGCCGAGTTTTAGGACATGCTAGATTCTAGACAGGGCTTCAGATTAATGTCGAAAATTTATCATTTCATAGCAACGTTTTGTGCTGTTCGACCACGGTTTGCCTTGCTCTTCACCACTACACCAATCCCCACACCGACCTGATAAAACTTATTAGCTTGAATTTATCAACTCCCCTGGTCTCATTTTAATCGTCATTAAATATTTCACTCAAACAATAAACAAATCCTTTACTTTTTATTCGGACGATTTTTCACATTTGAGAAATATACGTTGCGTACAAACGCACCTTTATTGACTCCCTATGACATGATGAGAAGAAAATAATCCACTTAACATTATTTACTTGAAATTCAATAAAATAAGAGGGAAATTAATAAAATACATAAGGCTTTTTATTAAAACGGGATAAAAGAGCAAAAGCTAAATTAAAAACTTTTTGACTTAATTAATAAACTTTAAAGAGAAATCAATAAATTGAAGAAAAAAAATTCAAGTATGCTGCTCTCAGCGAATCCAATCACTTGTTCTGTCGACCAAACATCCAGTAGTTCCTTTATTGACTGAGTCCTTTCAAAGCATCTAGAAGTAATTTTTGAAATTCTATTTCCTTAACAATACATTCTGATAGGAAAAAATACCATATGTATTTTTCATATAAATGAAATCAATACAAATGCAATTATTTTATATTTATGCAGAGTTATTTAAAAATATTCGAGAGCAGTATAAACCAAAAAATGCGCACAGTTAGAATATTTAGGATATTTGACAGAGTTAATAAAAGCTTAATGAAAATGAATGTCCAATAAAAACGAAATTTTCATATCACACAAATATCATATCATATTTATTTAATTGACACTAATTATGACAAATGAAGACACAGAGACCTTATTTTAATTAAAAAAAAAACAAACTAAGTATAAAAATATTAATGACTTTTTTGCTCTTTGAATGTCAATCCTAATAGGATTAACAAAAGGAATTACTCATTTATTATCCTCCCAGACATACATATGTATTTTAATATCTAGTTGAAAATAATACTTGTGTAATGTGTGATGATTAATTTTCAAAAGCCAACAGTTCGTTAAATATAACTGAAATATTCATTTGAATAAATAAAATATGAAAATGTTAGTCGCATTTCGTAAAAATTTGCATCCAGAACACAGAAAAGAAAAACCAAAACCACAAAGAAATGCACAGAGAAAAAAATGAAACCTTACATAATTTACAAGGACACACTTTTCGCGTATATTAAAGGGAAAAGTATTGTCAAACGCGTACAATAATAAATCACTACAAGATTTTTTTTCAATATTATAAAACCAGACCAAGTGACGTTTCGTCTCAGATTTCTTATGTTCAACTTTTTATTACCCAAAAATTACACTTTTACAAGTGACTATATTCAATGATAATGTTGATAGTTCTAGAGATTGAACTTAAATTATATTCTCGTACTGCATAGATATGGATAGGATGCTTTCAACTACGATTAAAAGATAACAACCTTGTAAACCGTTTACTAAATTTGAATTTTCATAATAACCGTAAATGTGATTATGTCAACAATCTATATAAACGTTAGAGCAACACTGGCTCTATATTTATTACTTTATTGTTATTATCTTGCTATAAATTTATTATTTATTGATAACATACAATGTTCCAAATCTACGTTGGATATTTATTATTCGCCCTTGTAACTATTTTTAGTGTATTTCCTCTATCTGATGTTTAAATTCAAAACCACAAATTACTGCTTATGAAATATTTATAAAAGGTTTCAAGTTATGCAATTTATAATAATTAAAGCATTTACATTAGGTTTACTAAAGTGGTTTTAGTTGTGTATTGGGAATAGAACTTAATAATTTTACATAGAGGTAGTACAACAAAATGACGCTCAATTGCTATCAAACTTTTCGTTTATGTACTTTATACGCACATTTATGAAGTTTAAATTATATTTGTATTTGACGCTATTTTAGAAATATAAAATATATAACTAGTTCACCAAAATTCATCAACAATTTCATATATGAACAAATAAAATCTTCCTATAATGAATAGTATCAGAAATTACTTGAGTTTTCCAACTTTTCACGGACGTATGTAGTTGGTTTTCTATAGAAACAGTATTCCAATTAATGAACTTTCAGGATGTGTTTGATTCGTTAATTTCAACTCGTTCGTTGGTAGATGCATGTGTTGTTTTTTATTTTGTTGTTTTTTTAAGTGAAACAGATTATTTGCGTCAAGTCGACTAAGATTTGCCCCCTCAACTTGTGTAAGATATACAAACTGGTGCACAGCCTTTCAAATTTTATGAGCCAGAAAATGTAATTTTCTTGGGAACTTACCATGGGGAAATACACGGTATACCTTTATAGCTTCGAGTATTTACAGTACCGAAATCTATACCTGTATACATGTATTTTTTTGTTTTTACTTGACCTAATTTTTTAATGTTCATAATTTTATTCAAAATATGTATCACTGTATTGAAGGTCGATGAATATTAATTACGCAACATTGTTCTATAAGAAAATTATGAAGTTTAAAATTTGTCTGTTTGATATTACGCGGAGATACATCTAAAAGTAAGTTTACATGCTTTCAGCCGTATACATATATAATTTCATGACAGCGGAGCTTTCACATCATATGAAAATACCAACATTTATGATATTTAAGAACCTTTTCACACATAAGTTTCAAAATCTCTTAAATATTATATACAATTCAATATTATTTAAGGGAAGTGTTCTGGTGCTTTCTTTCACCAAATAATAATAAAAGACAAACAAACATGTTATGTAGATATTCATATAAATATTATGATAATATAATGCAAAAATGCAAGAATATCTGAAGGTATTTTTATTCCACAGAAAATGTGTAATGTAAAAATTCTTCTATTTTAACAAAGCGTTTAGAAAATATAAAAAAGACCATTAAAGCGTCTGTTATATACATACACATCTAAGTTAAAATTACATTCATTAAATTTTCTTTTGAACATTCGTTCCTTTGCATTTTCTGTATTTTCATATAAAATGTACATATAGAAAATTGTGTATAGGATATGAGTGTGCGAGCTTAAACTTTAATGTTATCGATATTTTTTTAATAAAGAGAACAGGCCCGCCGTTAGGAAATTTGCCAAACGTGTGCGAATATGGCGCCCGTCTATGTCTTATTGCAAAACACTTGGTCCATACCTTCGGCACCCGTTAATTGCGCCCCTGAACAAAATATAATGAAATAAAAAAGTATTTTTTGCTAACGTAAAGGATGAATGTTATTTCTATGTTTGTGTGTAGTGATGATGCTCTTGTAAATTGCCAGAAAAATGTAAAAGGTGGATGATGTGGTTACTTCCATACTTTCGTAGGGTTAAAAATAAAATGTCTCATTATTTAGACAAATTAGATCGGAAGAATTTTGGCTTTTTTTACATTAGACAGGAAGAGATTCATTAAATTTAAATCAAAAATTTTCACATGCCAAATATTTTATTATAAATTGAAAATAAAGTTAAAGAGAGTCGCATTTATTTAAAATACACCATCAATAAAATGGTAGGATATATTATGATATTATTGATAATGGATCAGAAACACAACCTCCATTATCAATCAAAAACAATTTTCCTAATATCTAAAAGAAAATGAAAACTTTGTTATATAATACATGCAGCTTGTTTGGAATGAATATATGCAGTATAGTTGGGTATATAAACTAGTATCAAGTCTAAGTGTAACATCCTTTCCTTCCTTAAATGTAACCCACTTTGTGATCTTTATGCACTTCACTATCCTTGAGGGCAAATTGTATGTGATATTATCGAACGTTGCAGCATGAGTACTCAAATAAGTTTACTGCAATATCAAGTTTTTTTCATCCCGATTACCATTTTACCATTTACGAAATGTATCACATAAAATGATTGATAGACACATAAATTTTCTTTGAAAATTAAATTTTTTCCACTTGGTTTTCCTTTGTTCAAGCAAAACTTTTTTGTTGTTAAAAAATAATATCCTTTCGAATGTTTCTAAAAACTAAACGAACAACTTTTAAATTTTTCATTTAGAAATATATACAATAACATGTATATAATGCAATGTTTATGACATTTTAGTGTTATTTATTTATTTTCATTTTCTCATTTAATATATTATTCCATCATTTATCTTTGTACACATAGGTACAACAAAATACAAAACGTAGTGCAAAAGTAATAAAGTATATCCAATACATATGCAATGCCGTATATACCTATAGTCTTGTACATATATACACAGGAACAAACAAACAACAAAAAAATAATAAAAAACCATAAAAAAAACAACCGTATACAAAAAGGGGAACAATTTCTCTTCGTCAAGTCGTTTGAAGAATGAAAAAACAATTTCAAAAATCATTTCACACTCACGTACTAAAATCTCTCAACGCTTTGTTGAATAGCAATTACGTAATACTAAATCCTAAGGGCTACTACTATACGATATATAGTATGATGAATCACATAATAAAAATGCTAAAAGAAACTGAAAAAATACTAAACAATAAGGACAATATTGTTTAAGTCTATATTAGGAAAATCATAATATACATATTCCTTGCAATTTGTATTTGTCGAAAAAAGGAATTGACTTTATATTGAATGGGTTAAGAGGGTTATGGGAACGCATGCGTTCCCTCCTTCCTATATCCGGTTACATTCATTCACCTACAATAACAAGATACAACAGTCAACCCATTTCCGTTTTAATATGTTGTTTTGTCATAAATTTGATTTTTTTAAATTCATTTCTCTATTTTGCTACTAATAACTTTTTTATATCCTTAATACAGAATACAGTTTAGGTTTATACACTCGTATGTTCGATTTTATCTAATTTTCCATTTTATTATTTAAGGAGCTTTTAAAAGAGCTTGTAAGAATCCTTGTTAATTGTTTTACAATTAAATAAACCAGTAAACAGTTTGACCTGAATAATAAATTAAGAAAATCAATCGATTACTGTACATAATACCTGTTCACAGACCTACTTTAATGCTGATGCTTATTCTTTTTTGTTTCCAAGTTTTTCCCTTATTTATCCTTCTAAATAATTCTTAATTTATGCGTAGTATTGTCAAACTATTTTCGTGGAAATCATTTCGAAAACCGTTTTGAGGTTTGTCATTGTTGGTTATGAATGTTTGTTGATTGTTGTAAATATTTGATGTGCTTAGTTCAATGTCCTAGAACGTTTGTTTATAATTTATAGACGCAAATCATTGATGAATTATTGGTTATGGTTTATTATGAATTGAAATTAATTTGAATAGTAAATAGGGGAGATGCATGGGTATTCTTAAAATCGTCCTAATACACAGGCAATCCCATCATCACATACCTTATATTCGTATGTAAATTTGTGAAAATATTATCTAAGCCAATTCAGTCTGAGAAAGTAATTTTCCGACTAGATTTTCGAACAAATTTGACACAGCAATTTCCCCATTTGACCCTTTAGATAATCTGGACGCGTTCAATCTCCCACTCTAACTTCTAACTAGTTTTTAATGTAAGTAATGACTTCCGGGGCACGGTAAGGTGGAGAATTTTACGGTTTTTGTCCTAATTTTAGTTCCAAATTACTTTAAAAATCCCCAATGATATTAGCAAAAATTATGCACTCTCTTCATTTAATTTTGTTGATAAATTTTTTCGACAGAATTATTTGTTTTCTGTATTTTATATTTTTATCTATAAAAATTCGCTTTCCCTTAGCCCAAAAGGACAACATATTTTTGCTGTGTTGTGCTTATTAAAAAAAGTACGTGTGAATATAAAATTTTTTACAATTATGCAAACAAGTGATAAGGGTTTAACTTATTGCCTTGCCATGTAATAAATTTGCAGTTTATACATAGTAATAATTAAAATTTCAAACACACATACATATGTTGTAATAATATACTCACTTCATATGGAACAACAAATTTAAAATAAAATAATATCAAACTTTAGAATCCAGAGAAATAAACCGTTATTAATTGTCCGAATATGGTTTATAAATTCTTTTTAGAATTTATACAATTAAATACAGCGTATACAATTATAAACGACAATTGTCTGCAAACATTTTGCTATCTATGATCAAGGAATCCCCTTTAATCAATGTTATTGTTATTATAAATTTACCAGCGTCCTTAACAAAATATGTTATAGTTCACAATCCTGTCGAAACAAATACAGCCTCTTTTGAACGCTATACAGCTAAATGATTGAATATACCTATATCTTAAACAGTCTTATATCTGAACAGAGAAACAGCAAACACAGCTGAATGAAATTATTGTAAAGTCCCGTACTACCCGTACCCAAACAATAGAGTTGTAAACTATTTTTTGAAATGTATCTATATCCAAAGTATAGTGAATACAAAACATAATGGTATATTTGAGAGGGGCTAAATGTTTATAATTTTCGCGTAATTAATTATTAAAAATTAAAATTTCGACAACACTCGAACCTCGAGCCGATTTGTTCGTGACGTCACGCTCGGTCCTCTCAAAATGAAACAACTCTGTCACTTGTAAACAGTGGATCGCTTTTTTCGTTGGTACCTGAACTTATACTCTACCTGCTCGATTTCAGGTAAAATTATAGTCCGGAGCGGACCAACAAACCACTCTCTCCCCCATTGGATGTTTGAACGTGATGTCGACCCCACGTGGTTAAAATCGCGGGTTTCGTTAAAATTTAAACTTTGTTCATTAATAACTAATTAAATATATTCAAATCGGATTAAATTTTAATGACAAATCATTTCTTTTAATACAATCTATTCGATTAAGTGGTTAAAATTGCGATTTTCCAACTTAGTTTACAACTCTATTAAATATTAATTGAAATCTATTTAATAAATCAGAATACGTATTCTTATGAAATGGAAACGACATCAATGTAAGCTGTAAGGTACACGCAACAAGTAATTAATACAACTACAGTAATGGTACGAACTCAGATGAATTTTTATTATTTATCTTATATTAATTATACGACCAAATTATAGTACCAACCAGGTTTTAGACAGAGTAGATCAACTGAAATAAAGATAAAGTGAGAATTACTCAACGCGACTAAGTGGAATTTTTAGTAAAATTTAAAACAATACATATACAAAACCGTGTGTTATGTGGATCATTCCAGCAATCATAAATGATTAATTATTGAATGAAACTCTATTCTAAATGTTAAATAAAATCCCACTAGCGTTCTAATGGGTACTAGGCGTCACTGATAATGTTGACAAGCTTTCCATCCTGGATCGCAGTCAAATACTATGCCCTCCAGCCCGAGGTAAACACAGCATTTAGTGTATAAAATTTATGGTGCGATATCAATACAGTGGCTAAAGTCAAATAAAATGAATTTAACACAAAATTATGTTGATTGATCTTATAACAAAATAATGATGCATCATTTATTGGCGTACAGATATTAATTAGCAAGTGAAATGTAATAAAAACAATAATAATTACTAAAAGTATTCACCAATAATTGTAATCACTAGACACCGATCTAACTGGTTTAACAAACAACTAACAATAACAACTGACTATTTTTATTCTTAGCTAGAACACATTCGCCCTTTCGCTGGATCAGCAATAACATTTCGGACAGTACCTTCATTCTTCTGTTTTTCGTACACACAAAATGCGTGCAACTGAAATCTAATTTACGTTTAAATTGAACAAGTGAACACACAGAGGCGGACTGAGGTCCCTTACACTACTCCACAATTAACCAAATTAAAATTTACAAGTTACCTACTGCTCAATACGCACAAACTGAAATAACTAATTAATTTCTACGAGCTTCGAGTTTCCTAGATGTGTCCCTTCAACATTCATTCAGCACGCATAGATCATGTAACCAATACTAAGGAAAATTATTTATCTAAATAATAAGTCCCTTTATGCCTCTCACAAGGAATAAAAAACAATTTAAAATGATTTATAAAATTTGATTCGTTACCTACAATGTGTAGGTAGACACGTATTTTCAAAAGCAAAATTATTTAAAACTGTGCAAAGAAATTCTGATTTTTTTATTAGATTTCTACTGTTTTGTAATAAAAAAGTTCAAAGTTTTTGTTGCAATGAAAATTTCAACACAATACACAATGGTAGCAATGGTGGTTACAAGCTTTAATAAAGTTATATTTTAAAGATATTAAAATACAAAGTATGCACTCTGCATTTATGTACCTACATATACTATTTAAAAAAATATGTAAATTGTCCTCTTTTCATGCATTTCTGTTTGTTTTGTTACACAATTTTATTATTTCTACTATAATTTAACAGTTGCACAACATCTGTTTTAATTGTACAAGTAGGTATATAATTTAAAATGTTTTCAGTGCATTTTTTTGCCGAAAGTTGAATGTCTCTACGTATGCACTTACTAAAAAAGTTACAAATTAACTTGAATTGCGTATTGGCATTTCCAATTTACCTATTTAAAGAAGTTTCCCGTTTGTCTCATTTGAGGTAGGAACACGTAATAAATCGGGAAAAAATTCCAACAAATTGTTTATTAGGTATTATAGATCAATTCATTCCTATTAGATTCAAATAGATAATTATTTAAACAGATCAAAAGTATGAAGACCAAATTTAAAAACATACATTTCAATTTAAATATAACAAGACGTTCATTCGAAAGTATATAACGCTTTTCTCGCTGAAAATATTTTTTCATTAAACAGCAATTAGTGACGTTAAAAAAATTAAGTTGACAGCACATTTTTCAGGCATATTTCAACCCCTTATCTAACTTATTTCCCTTTTTCAGACTTTCGACAAGCGTAAAATATAATTCTGTTATATATTTTATATATTTGAAACAATGTAAATTTTACTCTTTTTATTTGATTTTAGTGTGAAGGAAATTAAAGAGCTCCGAGGCTCTTCCAAGGCTTCAAACACACAAAATCTAACAAAAACTTTTTATAAACAGTGATGTAGGATTATTTTAAATATTTTGCGTTAATGTGAATATACTTTGTGCAGTTTCTGTTATTAAAATGTTTGGTTCTTCTGCATAAAAACAAGTAAGTTTTAAACTAAATTGTTTAAATATACCCCCGTGTATAAACCACATCAAATTTTAACACAAAAAACAGACTATGTATATCTAGTATGTAGAGATTTTAAATGCATAGTGCTTTATAGTTTACATACTATACTACATAATATCTGCAAAATTTCACAACAATACTGCAAAATTAAAAATATTTTACCACTTACAATGGAGTGTACAATGATACATGATTAAATTACTCATTATTTAGATTGAACATTGTACTTTTGACCATTATTTAAAAATCGTGCAAGCGCCATAAATTAAGTTTTATTGGGACAAGGGTATAAATTTATTATACAAACAAAAAAATATTGTACACGATAATGCAAATGGCTTTTTATATACAATATTTTGGTTTTATATTGTGCAAGAGACAAAAAAATACTCAGCGAGGGGTAATAATTTTAATGGAAACCATTAATTTAATTTTGAAAAAACTAAATAATTTCTGCGACATAATGCAACACATACCATGAATGATGATACCATGAACCATGAACGTTTTTTTACCTATAGTTCGTACATTTTCGTACTGTATGTGCTCGAATTTTGGGATAATTTTATGATTTTTCTTCGTTCGAATAAATTTTCTCTTTGTGTCAGTTTAACAAATTTGTAAAGGATACTTTGAAAAGGAACTTCTCTACAAGAACATTTGAATAATTAACAATAACAGTTGGTTTCGTGTAGATTATAGACAATAAAATTTACTTTAAACTTCCAAACGCTCTTGTACAATGCCCAACAATACCATATAATAAGTTAAAATGTTACTTTTCAACATTTACACCGCCACACAATTGCCTCACTGAAATTTATTCAATTAGTTAGGTAGGTGGGTTATTTAACTTTCTGGCAATATTATTTAATAATAGCATTTTTAAGCACCCTATTTTAAATTAAAATTAATTTTTAATCGAGAACAATTTATCTAAGTATTTACGAGTTATTAGAAACCATTAAGCTCTTTTATATCATTTCATTTCAATATTCATTTTGAACATTTTTAATCAAGTATTGAGCTTTATAATAAATTACTTAATCAAAATACAATACACTTACTTGAGTCTGAAATAAAAACAAAATTTACGGTACAATAAAGCTTTTTCATTGCACTCATAAATAATAGCGACTTTCTATAAGAAAACAATGCATTTTTCAATAAAAATATATGTACAAAAGGACAAAAAAGTTTTAATATGATGGAATACTGTAACATTTGAAATAATAATGCACTCGTACGAGACAAGAGGGAAAGAGACAGTAATAAAAAAACTTGTAGAGGTTAATACCTGGACCCAGAATTAAATTTAAAGCACACAATTTTGAAATGGCTTGTATGTACAATTTGTTTGGAAAACTTTTGTTAAATTGATCATTTCCTGACTTTTTTTGGCAGTGAAAATTGAGTTTTTATATTACATGGAGAGTTTAAAAAGGGGAAAAAACATAAAAAAATTACCAAGAGAGAGGCAATTGTAAAGGAAAATAGAACATCTAAATATCTACGGTTCAGTGAAGTTTTGCTTTTGCTCTGAATTGTCCCCCTGCCCTGCTGCTGATGCTGCTGCTGCTGCTGCTGTTCTCGTTCCGTTTTCTTCTCCAAAACGTATATTTCCTTATATTGTTAATCGAGAAACAGTAGAAAAAAATTAGAAAAATAAAAAAGCTGGATGTTGATACCATAACGCGACCAGGCGTTAGCCAAGACTTTTTCAGTAATGAGACTCTTAGTTTAACTTCCAAAATGAAATGGAGGAAGGGAAAACTTGTATCGTTACGGTTTTCTTTATAAGTATGCATTAGGCGTTATTACTTCATCAACTTTTAACACTTTATATAAAAGATAAAAACAGATTTTTGCAGATGATAACACTAATGAATTATTTTTGTATGATGGATAAACATGGACGAAAGAAAGTGGGAAGTCTAATTACTAATTTCGTTTCTAGTGCACTGAACGTTTATCTCTTTAGAAAACGTGCCTCGCATATTAGATGAATTATTATTGCTATTATTACTATTATTTTGTAACAAATGAAAATAATCATTATATATATACACATATATAGGTATATATGTACCACCATACACAAATTATACATATGCACATGTATGTAAATGAATTTAGATGGGGGTGGATGTGTAACTAGATTTTTTCAGCAATATTTAATAAAATACTGAAATTATTTTTGGTTAGTCAGTAAATTTAAATAACGTCAAAATTGGAATAGTCCATTTATTTTATGCAAATGCATTTCAATTTAATAAAACAGTATAACAAAAATAAATATTCTATAATTAATTTTATCAACTAAAACTGTATTCTCTATCTAATGACAATCGAAGGGAAATTTATGAATTTTAATTAGTCTCTACAAAAAATAAACTTTTTTCACATGACCAATTTTATTTGCATGATATAAGTGAATAAAAAACTGCTTTCTATGTCTTATATATATTTATGTTTTATGTATAAATAAAATTGTATGCAGTATCAGTTATTTTTCTCGTTTTAAATTTTATCAATGAAAAATGATATGGATTACATAATTGCTTTTAATACACCCCTATTAGAGAGATTGTTGATAAAAAATTTTTATACAACACGCGATCGTTATTATTTACTTAGAAAATCGAAAACACCTAAATAAAAAATTTGATTTTACATTTTTTAAACCAAGAAGTAAACATTTCCCGTTTTTACTGTATAGGCACCTAAAAACTGTACTTTTATTAAAAAGTTTTTTTATTAAATATAAATTGATCTTCATATGCATAAAAGAAAATGTATTTCCAACTCATATACAGCATGAAGCGCAAAACAAAATTGCCAAGTTTCGCAAGTTATATATTTTTGTGTCATTTATTATTTGTTGAGTCTTTTCCATTGAATAAAAAACTCTTTGATGGATTAGTGTTAAAGATTGTCTGCTCTAAGTTGCCTTTTTCAGCACTAAAAAATATTGTAAGAACTTTTTCATTTAAGTGTATTTAAGGCACACACACTCAGGTTTAATGTGTATATATGACCGCGTGGCTCAAACCGAAGCTGTTGTATACCATGGGATAAAGAGTGGGTAGAAAATTCATTCATTTAAATGAAAATAATTTAGGAATACTCTTATGGTGAAGGTAGAAGAAGAAGAATAAGGCCAAAGTATAATAATTGGACACTTAAAGCTGGTGAGATGAGATGGAGAAAGTAAAGTATGGTAATTTACAGAGTTACAGACTATGGTCGATGAGAAATTGACATGATGCGAGGCAATTCAAAGTAACCGCTTGCACGTAGTTGTATATTCGATGGCTTTAAAAATAAAAAGATAGCAAAAGTAGAAGGAAAATACTATATATATAGTACTGTTGAAAAAATATATAGGAATAAGGGACGTTGCTTTTGTGGGGAGGTGGTGGTGTATAGGTGGCACGGTGGCAGAGAAGTCCCCC
Organism: Silvanus unidentatus; assembly: GCA_963930825.1. Classification (NCBI taxonomy): domain Eukaryota; kingdom Metazoa; phylum Arthropoda; class Insecta; order Coleoptera; family Silvanidae; genus Silvanus; species Silvanus unidentatus. Next base: position 1,878,138 of record OZ005763.1, read on the forward strand.
CATTTCCTCCAGAAATGTTTCTACTAGGAGTTCTAGGTGGGTGGTAAAGTTATTGGGTGAAATACAAATGACGAGCCGTCGATGTGAACTTCTGTCTTGAATACTGAATAGTATTAGACCTGGAAGTGGAGTCAGTCCTCTTCTTCACGTCATTCGTCTTACTATTCGGCAAAAGGTAATTTATGACATATCGAAATGAAATAGCTACACCAATGTAAAAATAAAATCCAACAAAAATATATACAGATATACGGAATACGTGTGCGACTGCCGCATGCCTTCCTATAAGATTTGATTTTGGGCGAACATCGGAAATTCTTTAAATTTTCAACATACACAACAATACAAACACTACAATAACAAACGAAAACAAATTTTTTACACAATATATTATGATTTGTTTTGAAAGACTGCCAATTCAACTGTATCAAAGTACATTTAACGAATTCATAATTTTTATTGTATAAGTAAATGCAATATGCCAGGCTAACACGCAAGGTTATTCTTCAAAATAAATACAAATACTAAAGGTGCACCTCCAGTATTTTGTTGTTTTTTGCCTATATAGAAATGATACATTTTCTGGAGCAACGCAAAAATTACCGAATGGACCAACTGTGCCTATGGAAAAAAATAAACACATCAATCAATTTATTAATAACTATACACATATTTACAATCACTCCCACGTAATGTGTTACAAAATTTGTTAACGTTCCCTTGTTATTTATCAATTTCAACCACAAAACAAATATTTTATTTCACTAGTGTCGTGCATAAAAGTATCTAATAGCTAATTGTGAAATACTTCATACAATAACAAAAACTACAACTAAAACGATCATGAAATGATTGCTCGAACGAAATAACATTTATTTGTTCAGTATATTGAATTAGTCTGTTTATAATCTAAGTAATAAAATAATACAGAATACATGACGTTTTTAAATATTGATGGATTTATATTAGGTACTGTTCATAAATTATTAATAAAACGAGATTAACTAAAAATTACATTTAATAAATATCAAACTAGAAAAATAAAAAACGAAGATACAAATGATGATTGCAGTAATTTATTAATGTGATTTAAATTTGCAGTGATGAATAAAAAGTTACAGGTGTTTATATGATAAGTAATTCGGGTTTGTTGGTAGGAAAAATGCAGTAATATGTCGTAAAAATAGCACGAAACCCTAAATGAGATTTACTCACGAAAGTTAATTAGAACTGAAAAATAATTAAAACGTTCTTTTTATAACCATTTATCTGTCACAATCGATAGAATAGAACAAAGTATTTTTAAAGTTTTCTAAGTAAATTTGTTTTCCTGTTTTATAAAAGAAACCTCTTTTCATGTCACATTTATTTAAACTAATTAAAATAAATGTGTTAAAAATGTAGATTTGTGAAAGAAACAAAAGCGAACGAGAAAAATTTAACAATGACAAAAGAGAAATAATACCAGACCTTAGAGCAAACTTATATGGAGTAAATGAAATGTAACGTATTTTTGGAGGGGAGATAATTTTTTGAGAAAAAATTCGCGCAATTATCTTAACCAGTCAGTTGTTCTGTCATAAAAAATCCGTTCAAGTTCGTTTAAAAGAAAGTAAGAGAGAAAAAAAGGAGAGCAGTGGAGAACGCATATATATTACGTGAAGCGTCATACACAGGCAAATTCTAAGCACAGAAAAGTTGGGCGTACAATTTTTAATAACGAGGCCCATGGGGGTAGTTCTATCATGCTTGAACCAAGCCCGTAGCAATGAAGGGTAGAAGCCTCGGACATTCAGGCTACACTATTTTATATTTAAACAGTAAAAAATTGTTAACCTTTTGTTCAAACAGAAAGTTATATGTAGGTATATTTGTTATTTAATTACTTGAGTAATCAAATTTCAAGGTAATTTCCTGTATTATGTGTATGTGTGGTGTGTTTGTTCTACTGTCTGACTGGATTTTATTTCGAAATGAAAAGTGACACGTTTCTATTTTTTTCTCTAAACATTTTTGATAACTTAATTTTCTTCACTGTAGGCATAAATCTTATTAGCATGCTACACTATTTTGGTTTCGATAAAATATACTCTAACAGATATTTATAGAGGTATACCTTTTTACATTGCTCACATAAATATTCTACTCACCCTTCGAATACTTTACGCAGAATCAATAAATATTTAACTTTTATCTCAACTCCAACATCCTTATTACTGACTTTATAAATGTTACGATTTTTAATATCCAAATATATTTCCGTTTTTCATCTTTCGATATGAAAGAACTGAAAGGAGAGGGTACCTACGTGCTTTAGTGTTTTTACAAATCATTCAAGAGAATCAGAAAATACGAGTCAATTTTTTATTGTCTTTTTACAATAGAAAGATAATTTCATAAATGGGGAGGATAAGTGAGTACGAGAGTGAGATCGTCGACGACGAGCGTACACCGAATATAAATATTGGTAAATGGTAATAATAAATATTGGACTAAAAAATCAATTTTGGGTCAATTAGAAAAGTATTACGCCCTTACGGATAGATTCTCTTAAATGGCATTTATTTTAAATGTAATCGTGCTCAATGTTATAAACATAAATTGTTATTAAATGGTTCTGGAATGGTCTAGCAAATCTTATCTAAAAGTTTTATCGGTTTACTATCGAACAGACCCAATCTACTTCAATAAACTTTCATAAAATATGTTCAGATGAGTATGGTAGACCAAAACACAGCTTAAAGTTTTAAATACACATAAACAGAGCTGTTGTTTATCACCTTAAAAGGTGACTTTACATGTACTGAGTTTGTATAACTTTCAAACTTGTGGTTTGGCGAATTACAACTTTACGCGGACTTTTTGTTGTTAAATTGTAAACCGTACAATTTAATGTATACACAAATACGTTCTCTCATCTAATAACATCTATATTATTCGTTTTAGACCCTTTTTAGGATTAGATGTAGAGAGAAGAAGGAGAGAGAGAGAGAGAAAAAAACTAGACTATAGGACATTTTCTTTTATTACAAAACCTCAGACAACACCATATAGGGGTTACTTTTTTGAAAACAAACAAACAAACAAAGCAATTTCTTTTTTATTTACTTACACAAATTTTATACGGTCACTGAAAAATGTTGAGAAAGAAAATATGGAAGAACTACTTAGATCAAGGAAATTGAATTGAAAGAAAAGCAAGGATGCAAAAATGCGTAGGTAATCTATGAATTCTTCATACCCAAATTGCTAACATTTTATATCTTTAATAACCGTCTTTATTATTTTTCATTGTCATTGTAAATGTGACGCTTTTCCCTTTTTTCTTTCTCTCCTTGCTGGCTAGCTTTTATATTGAAAAATCTTGGGCTTTATTAAATATTGTGATTTCAAATGAAATCAACATAAATCGCTTGATTTTTAACACTCTTTTATTCAATACATTATAATTGTCAAGATGCCCTAATTGTAAATCGATGATGACATAAAAATTGTGAGATAAGGAGAGCAATGAATAATAAACTTTAGTTTAACTGCTAATGATGCTTTAAAAGTTCAAAGAATGTGGAACTAAGGGGAAAATATTTTCTTCAAACCATTTTCCAGTAGATTTTCCACGTATTGGTGGAATAGGAATATGAAGAAGATACGACATCATTAGTTAATATCGTCTCTCAAATATGATTATTTGTAATATAGAAAATGATATTATGCAGACTTAACATAATATTGACAACATTTTTCATATTTAAATTTCTTCAATAAATGTTGGAGTAGTTAAAATATTTTCCAAACTCCCTAAGTTAAGGTGGCTTAAAATTCAAGACATACAATTAATCATGAAAATAAATTGAAATTATATCTAAATGATAATAATACTTGTTTGTAACTTCAATTTAACAAGAAACTTTGTCTTATTAAGCATATATATATATATATATATATATATATTATAGCAACGAAAAAGAAATACTGAAATAAGTTTTGTGATCACGCAAAGAAAATAATACTCTTCAATTATTTACAAGAAAACACACTTTTTCAATTCCTTCACACGAAAATGTACCTTTTATTCACTTCCAATTTTACACTTAAGGCGACAAATTTTTATAATGGTTTAAAATTTCCAATTGAATAAAATTGAATTTTTTTATATCAACTTTCCATCACATCATTATTATTATTATTATTGTGATATGTAAAAGAATTTCTACATGAAAAATGTTTTATTTTTAGCTATTCAAAAGGAAATGAAATTAAACGTAATTAATTATACAGGTTGTAATTTTAGCCGCAATATAATTTGTCAGTGCTATGGTGAAAAAAAAGCAGATTAAAAAGGGAGAGTTATTAAATTTTATATTTCTGTTGTAAATAAGTAAAAAGAAAGGGAGGGTGATGTTAAATCATTTTATAGCTTTAAAGTTACTGTTTAAAGATGATGAGGTATTTCTTTTTTAAGTAGAGGTAAAGGAATGCACTCTGAAGAGAGTACATGATGCATAACATTATAATATTTGTGCATGGATTTTCTTTCTTCCTTTGCTCTGTTATATGAAAAGTGTTCTAAAGGTATGAAAAAGTTCAAATGAAGAGCTTTCTCTTTTAAATGATATCTGGGTTAATTAAAGATGCTACGGTATTGTATACCTACCTTCCTTTGTACTAACAAATTATACAATTGAACAGTGATTTTTATAATGTGGTACGTGCGTTATCTTCTTTTCAATTTTCTTTTGTAATATTGATTAAATAAAATTATAGACGGTGCATGGTTGCAAACATTTTTTTCATTACAGTAATTTTCTTAAAGGGAATATGAAAGTATTAACATATCTATTATTTTTATATTCTTTCCTAATATATGCATATGCAAGTTAAAAAGTTTTCATAAATTGTTTGCCTAACGGTTATTCTCTCGTCAATTTACACATTACTTATGTGTATGAATTTTTTTACAATTCTGCCCATTCAGAAGAGTTCATTTCATTAAAAAGCAAAACCCAATATATCATGCAGATGTGTACAAAACATTTATTAGAAAAATGTACTTCTTACTTTTTGAGATAATACACATAGAAAATTGGTTTTAAGTATTCACAGAAGAAAAAACTGAAAATTGAATTGTAATATTCCACTCGCAGATGTATTTTGTGATAAGAATAAAAGTAAAATGTAGGAGAAGTTTGTGTTGGTTTTTTATTTTTTTATTTCTAGAATCCGTATAGTCTAAGAAAGCTGAGCGGCTCTTAATAGTGAAGGATTATCTTCTGGTCCTGAAAATGTTCACTTTTTGATGGTTAGACCGGTAGTAAGAAACGAATGAAAAAGTAGTCATCAAGATCCAGTCGTTTGTTGCGGACACCGCTTGCCTTCTCAGTATTTTTCAGGCGTTCTGAAACAATGTAATATGTTAGGGGCAATTCGCTCTTCTTTCAAAAATATAACGAATTTAATATAAAACCTAGTTTTTTGTTCAGGCTCCCATATTGTCTTCTTATCAAAAACCTTTATTATATAAAAATATATTCGTAATAAATTGTTAAAATCACAACAACGGCAAAATTGATAATTACGGAGAAAAAATCAACTTTCCTGCCTCTCGTCTTTTTGGAGCGTCTTCCCATAAAGTAGCTGCCTATATAGACAATCAATTTAATGTAACAACATTGGAAAATTGTATTTCGGTTGTGTTGTATAGGGGAAGGAAGCCAAAAAAATTCTAATTTAATAATGAAGACGGTGTAAATATAAAAACTGATTTAGGTTGTGAGATATAAAAGAACGAAGAGAAGGGGCCTTAAATCCCACCTGTGGCAACCCCATTTCTGTCCGGATATCAATTCTATCAGTATTTCAACCAAATTCTCATATATTATCAAAACTATCTAACACCATAACTACATTGTTCAACATTATTATATTAGGAATTGTTTGTAAATTGTTCCATCAGTTGTAAAAAAAATATTGCTTTTCCCCATATACACGTATATCTTGATTATCTGATCATTCAGTATAAATGCAAATGACCAAGTCCATTAATAATGTTTAAGGATAACAGAGAGAGAGAGAGAGAGTAGAGAGTGACATTTTTGACGGGTTACGTATTAAAAATTTTTTTGATCGTTTGAACCGTTAAAATTTAAAAAAGCTCATAATATATTAGCAAACTTAATTAGGGTAAAAAGGAAACGAACCAACTGATATTTTCGGTCATTGTGATTAATTAATTGTTTATTAATAACACGTCTGTATAATAGTTGAATTAGAATTTGCTCAAAACTGATATTTGATTACTTTGGATAGAAACGGGATTTAGGCACGTCTTATCTATAACAGTAGTTATTGAAACATTACTACTACCTTACTACCTTTCTATACGACCCTTTATCGTATAGACGTGTTAAAATTTGTATAAAGTTTGTAACAAACGTATATTATTACAAATTCAGCTTTTGCACTGATGCCAGAAATAAATTTTAATTCGTAGTAAAGTTATGAATTTCATCATGTATACAATGTATGAGAAATAGTTTAAATAGTTTCTAAAGCAATATTAAACCACTCTTTATATTTAAGCCGAGATTTAGGCAATAAAATATCAAACACTATGCCATTGTTTATTAAATACCTATTGGGTGAAAATTGTACCAAGGCACTACATACAAGCGCATGAAAATTAACTGAAACTTTTTACTTTTTAATCAAGTTTTATTATTATTGAGTTGCAACTGGGAGTAAATACTTACTACAAGTAGATACGAAGAACACACACGGTGTGTGTGAGGAAAACTCGTAGAAATTTTCCTCAGTATATAATGTAACAAAACATCTCTTTAGAAAATGTGTTGGGAAGTAATCTACGTCGAAGACAAAAACACTTTACTAGTCCCAAGGGCACAACTACGAATAACCTAAATCTTTGGGGTTAGATATATATGACAAAAATTGTCAAATTACGTTATACAATAATAAGTTAAATCAATCTGTGTCACTAACAGTTAAATTTCATTTTCTATTTATTGTATATAATTTTTTTATAACAAACACAAGACTACAACAAACTACGTCATATTCATTTTGATGGTTTTCGTTATGTTTTGTATGTTCATGTACCGCCTTTAATCTTGTTAAATACTGCAAAAATACATATGTAATATATAAATATCATTATTTTTGATTATTATGGAGTAAAACTTCAACGTTATTAAAATAGTTAAACTAATAAAAGTATAATATTTCGCGCATTGTATTTAATTTAAAAAACATAATAACACTATAATTAGTGTACTCTGACTGAAAATGCTATATAAATTATAATTTTAAATTGAATGAGTCTGTATTAATGCGTACAATTAAAATTTATTGATTGTGTTTATTGAACAAAGTGTAATAAAACATTTCTATACATGCACAATTTCTCATCTATTCACTACAAATTGTGAAATCTAAGCATGATTAAGGGATAAAATAACAATATATGTATACGTGTGTATACATGTATTGAATAAAAAAACTGCAGCTGCATGCTGTATTTTCCATTTGCAGTTTTGCTATTGAAATACGTTTTTAGTTAATATTTAATTACCATGCAATTTGGGCTATTTTTAGTGTGTTAAGTGTCGTGTGCTATAAAATTATGTTTAAGCATCTGGTCGGTACGTGATTTTTCAGCTAGTTCATTGAAAATATTTGGAAAATGTCAGGCAAGTGCTGAATGTTGTCACGTCTAATGACCCTCTCTTGTCAATTAATTTATAATTTACCTCTCTTTTTGGTCTCTTTTTCCCGTTACCTCCTATGTACATGTAATTAAAAATCATCCCAAGGAATATTTTCCTTTTCGTGTAGAAACTTATTAAAAAAGGAAGCAATTAGCAAGACCTCAAACGATTATTTCTTCTGTCGTTTCTGCATTTTCGCTTTTCTTGCAAATTAGAATTAGGTAATCAATGTTCCCATTCTGTCGTTTGTAAAATAAATGTACTCTCTCTTATTTGTGATAGTTGATATATCGAATAGAATGTAAAAACTGCAATATAGATGTGTTAAAATAAATAGTGTTGGACCCGAAATAAGAATGCGAAACACGGTTGTCTAGCTTCATTTATTTGTTGTTTGTAGCTGAAATAAACGTTCTAAACAATGTGCTGACTGTGCTCCCGCACTAGCACTAACATTGCGTTTTAGTAGACCATCGCTCCTTTCTCGACACGCGGAACCTCATTTGGATTTTTATGCTTAACTACATACATATACATAAACATACACGAATAACGTACGTCTAGAGATAGAATTTACATCATTTCTTTTAAAATTGACTTATTTTTTTAATACTAATACCGTCTAGACTCCATAATATACAAATCTTATTCCATAAATCTATTCTATTGTTTAGAAATTTTTCAACTCACGTTTTCTTTATACCTATATATACATGTGATTAAAAATATCATTTCGTATTCATTGGAAAATATAATTGTAGCACATATTCAGTCAAAAATCGAAATTCGTATTGAGGGGCGGTGAAGGGTGCGAGAGAGAAGATAATTTGAAAGCTGAATCATTGAAAGTGTCAAGAGTTTTTACTTAAGACCATATTGTATAGATCTTCTACTGATTACATGTAAACTAATGGTCATGCTGATCGTTTTATAGTAATTTTCGGATTATTGATGTTCTTGTTATGAGTATAGCATGTTAGCCCTTACAAGATTTACGTCTGCACATTCCCGTTACTGGTTAAATCAATCATGTCTATCATTCGACAGGTATAGGTGGGTATAATGTAACTAAAATCATCAATATATTCTCCAATATTTTAACATGAGAATGATAGAGAATTATTTCATCTATCTATAAATATAACGAAGTGATTATTTTATTGGAGTTAATATGTAAATCAATACAGATATCCAATTACATGGGATCACGCATCATATCTGCACACGTTTATTCATTATTTATGAACTAATGAATTAATTCGAAAAACATTTATTTTTTTTCGACCTAATATAAGTTATCACGCATCCATTACCTAAATAATATTGCGTTTGACGCATTACTATGTAAACCTTGGGATTAGCAAAGTTGCAGAACTATGAACACTTAGTAAACACCATAAAATGAATAATCAACAACATGATCAGTATTTTATATTGGCTATTTCTCAATCCATTTATGCATTCATATATTGATTCTGTTGTATTTTCTGTTCGGATATGGTTTTGATAATATTATACGTTGATGGTTCAAAGTAATAAAAAGTTCTGAAAGTACTAACGTTCGATATAACATTACACTATTAGAAATGATCATTCAATTCGTTCTATATGATTGGTTTCTCTGTTAAGATGATTTCAAATGGGTGAAATCGGAGATACTTAGTAAAATAGTATCGTGGGAAATCGAAAAAGATGCCGGGCAATTCTATGGGATGGAATGTGGAGTTTCACGATATTACAATTCACAATTGGACCTCTTTCGTCAGTACTGAAAACACGTCAATAAATTTGTTTCACACAGTACTTGTTTTATCAGGTTCTATGTTAAATTGTGGTTGGGTGGTAGACTTTAACGAGGGGAATATATAGGAATATTGAGTCCGCCTGTTATGCTGGATTTCCGTATTATATATTGGTTATATTGGAGGAAGAGAAATATCGAAAACCACTCAAACTTCCACCTACACATTTTTTGACACACAAATTCATTAACTTCTCCCCATTATTCCATAATCAATCATGAATTCATTAGAAAATCGATTACTAAATTTAGATTACCGGAGGAGTAATAGGTATAATGGATACGGATGGCAAAAATAGAAGGCCGACCATCTTGGTCAATATTTTCAAGTGTAATAATAAATAGCGAATGTAAATGATTTGTTTAAATATGAAAATTATAAGCAATTGTTTAGTCTTGTGCAGGTGTTAACACACTGTTGACACCAATGGAACATTAAACTATTAGAATAAACAATAGAACCGACTAGTTAATCGCAAATGTTAACAATTCTGTATGCAGTTTAGACAACAACTGTGTAATAAGGTGAAGGTGTAGAACTGTAGGCGAGTGTTAACATATGTTTTGTGCCTTCTCGAACATTCTTGTTTACTAAGCATCAGCTACAGACAATAAACACATTTATACCAAATTTACATTTCGAATTACTAAGCTTTAACTGAAGTAATAGTACACTCCGAAGCAGAAACTGGACATTTTAACAAAATAGTTGCTTTGTAATTAGTCTATTCTCCTTGACTATTACGACCATTATAAGTATTTAATCTAAATTCACTTAATTTAGAGAATTAGGAGGCAGTCGTCAAAAATTAACATAAAACACACTTGCTTTTATTTACCTATGTAAATTTCTACATTTATAATGCAATTTGCACACAGAGAATAAGAGAAGTTCTCGTGTAAACCAAAATTTCTTTAATGTGAAATGGTACCCCGTAGCTAATACCTATAGACCCTTAAATTCCCTACTCCATAAAGAGATTACCATTTTGAACGTTAAAAATTCTCCCAAAAACGCACCTTACAAACATATATATATTATAAAAGAGAGTATATGAGAAAATGAAATTTATCTAGGTAATTCCCAATTGGTAGTGAACAGGCTCATCGCCTTAATACTCTATAGAGTAATATGGGGTGTGTGTGTAGGTAATATATAGTTTTGTATTCGAATAACACATGAGTTGATCGTAAATAAACACCCTTCACGAAGTTATTCGCTGAAAATTCTTCCTCTACTCTAGCGTTCGGACGAAACGCTGGTGTCGAGGTCAGGATCTGACTTCCATACTTACACAAGTGGCCAGGTAGCTTTTGCAAACAAGATGGCCAGTTTGGTCGTTTATCACTGTCTGCAATGGAATTTAGCACTTTTCCACAACGAATCCATGATACATCTCAAATTTAGACTAGCCAAATCCATTCAAACACACTATTTTTGACACTTTTCTTGACACATAAAAAATGTATTTTTATAAGGGTTCAAATGAAAGAGAAAAAAAGAAGAAAAAAGTTCACTATCATTATTCAAGTGGCGTTAAAAGTGGAAATATTATATACATTATTTTATTTATATAAATTATTATCATTTAAATGAGGGTACCGTGTGCGATGTGAGAGAAAGAAGAGAGGAAAATATGTTGCACATTTAGAAAATATGTGAAGGCAGGGTACAAGAGTACAACAAAAGTAAAGTACGAGTGTATTTGAGTTCTGTTATACATACATATGTCAGTTGCTGTGGATGTGTATGTGTTAATTTTGCCAGGTCCCGTCACTAATATTTCATTGTAACACGTTTAAACCGAACTATAACACCTACTTTTGCACGTTTTAACAATTACTCTTTAATTTCTAATTAACACAGCCCAGCCGCCGCGCTCCTTCTTCCCACTATCCACCATAGTCTCTATACATTTTCTACTTGACTGCAAAACGGAAAATTGAAAATATACAACGTTCATTTATTTTTTTATTTTTATTTCATGTTATTATAAGCGATGAAGCAACAATAAACGGGGGACCATTTAACGTTATATAAGCTCAGTATCTCTCTTCGACTTACTATAGACCATACTAGCTATAAACGTTTTTCGGTCTCTAGCTTAATATCAGCATAAATGCTCTGCTTGCTAGTATTTTGGATGATGGAACCGAACCGACGGACTGTGGGAGAGCCGCTTATTGGGGACTCTTCTACTGTCTGTCTTCTCTTGAGTCCATCGATTGAGATTCAGCCGTGTTTTAACGCGTCATCCCTCGCGGGGATCATCAGTTTTTGGTTTGCCTTTAACCTTCCTTTTTCTCCGCTTTCATAACAGTAATCTGTTTTTTATACCACCAACATCAAGCTACCCTAAAATTTTTTTTGCCCTCCACAAAACTTTCCAACTTTGATGTCTTGATAAATACACTTTTATTTTACGCAGTTCTAAAAGTTAAATGTAATCAACATAATTATTCTTTACATGGTAGAAAATGTAAATGATCTTTAACAGTTTCACTATCCAAAGTTATATAACATCAAATTTAGTTAGGCAAATCGTTCATGCATGTTATTATTAAGTTATTACATATATATAAGTATAGATGTGTTACTTTGTGTACTGTCTATGTTAGTTATATATACATATATTGCATAGTGAATATCATTATCATATTAAATAATCATTTTCCTCGGCTAATGTCATCAGTGTTACAGAAACGTTAAAATAATTTTGAAGGACGAACCATATGATATATATATATATATATATATTCGAAGCAGTTTAACAATTAAGTCAAGTTATTTGAACTTCCACTTCTTACATGATGGTATGTAAATGAAATTGTTGTAAATTAAATTTAAAATTCATCCAACATTTAGCACATACCAACATTGGTACATCCTAAAATGACTAACAATCATTTATGATAAACTGTCATATTTCCATCGTGTACCATGATGGTGAAATCGAAACCTCACTCAACCTCTTATCGGCTATACCTACACTTTTCTATAAATTTACATAAGTTTGTTTACTACAAACTGGAGTTTACACTGGTCTGTAATTTTCGAATAAATATAATATATCAAAAAGTTTGTGTATGGGTAGGGCAGCTCTTGTGTGTGTGTGTTAGTTACAACTGTAATATGTCGATAGTTGGTAGCAACTGCATCGGCAAGCAATACGTTCTATTTTATATTGGCAAAACAAAAATAAAAGAAAAACAAAATTGCCGATTAAGCAAAATGTACAAAACTGAAATAGAACTATTTCGAAGTTGAGTTTTCTCTCGATAAGAGAGACTGTATCTTTTATCTTGCTACATAAAGAATTATTACATACAACTATTTCCATTCAATTAACATAAGTAATTTTTTCCTCTGTAAGCAATCAAAAATAGCCTCTCACATTCCCCATTAGAATCATTAAAAAATTCCTTCATTTGAAGTCGACATCTAATTAAAGGACTTTCTTTAACTAACAGATTTGCATCACTAGTTAAAAGATATTTCTCTTTATTCTTGTGATTTTACTTTAAAATACACATGTCTTTCTTCAAGGCGTGTTTCATTCTTACTTTTTTTCACACTAAGCATCTTTTCTACCGATACTTTGTCGACAGTAACATGTCAAATAGTTAGATGTTAAGTAGATTTATTGTTAGACATCTGAAAATAAAGTTATCAAAATGTTTCACTTCGAAGAAGGCGCATATATTATTAAAGTAAAGTTGTTCACTAGATATCTAGCAAGTTGTTGTTCAACTTGACTTCAATATGATATTTATCTGATGTTGCATTCGTTTTTCATTGCATGATTCCCTCATTAAACAGAAACTCAAAACGTATTAGGTGAAAACGCTTTCAATATAATATACGGTTTAAGGTAACAAGAATTTAATATATGCTTTTGCATGTTTAGTCATTTTATCTAACATAATTTTCACTAAACACACTGACATTTTCTTATATCACAAATGAGTTTAACACACGCATTTTAGATAACTAAAATTCCAAATAGATTTAAGCGGGTAACAATTTTGCGGAGAGAGAGTGAGACAGAACAAAAAAACGGTTATACAATGTGTAGTTAATTTAATGTGTAATCAATACGCATTCGTTTTAATTGAAATGAAATGTATTTTAATTGGAATCACTATTATTACATTTAGAGTGTCATCTAGAACGCTGGAAAAAAGTTTTAATACGATTAGTCAATTAGTTTTCGGACCAAGTTTGGAAAGGGAGAGAGAGAGACATTTTTAAAGCATCCAATGGGTTTGGTATTACCTACTCCTAAAAAAACAGAAATAGTCCTTATGTTCTGATGTGTTAGAGGTATGTAGAGAAATTGAGAAAGTACTGAATCGGTGCGATTTATATATTGAAGGGTCAGTCCACTTCAAACAATCTTTTATGTAAAAGATTCGAATCTCACGTCTGTCTGTCCCTCATTTTGGAGCCCGCTAAAATGTAGCATGCCGGATTAGCTGGAAGATATTACACTTTGTGTACCACATAGCTTAAAAAGGATCAAAATCCACCGACTTCGTTTGATGAAAGTTAAAAGTCCTCTTTGAAAAGCAATAGGCATAAATAAATGTAAGGTCTCAACATTTCTTATATTGGTTATTTATTTTATTAGATACAGTTAGAATTGTATACACCTTATGGTTAAAAATATTATTGTTTTTCAGATAAATTGACTATTAACAATTTAATACATGTATATTTATTATTATTAATAAAAATAAACTCTCAATGTAATTACGGATTATTATGAAATAATTCAATTAGTTTTGTTAATGTTCAATGAAATTATTTACAACATTAATTCAATGTAAATGCTAAGTGGTTTGCATTGTTTTATAATTATTGTAAAATGTTTTCAATTTATATGTAATTGTACGGTTTTATGTAAACATTCTTCTGTAGGCACATTTTACATGTAGGAAACACATACATACAGGAAATGTATTTTTGAAAAAATATAAATCCATTTGTTAATACTGAATTTAGCAAGTAAATTTATAACAATAATAGATGCCTAGATATTTATGTATGTATTTACATTATGTTCTATAATTTAAACCAAAAAAGAAAAAATTACCAACATGAATTAATCCAAATAAAGTAATAAAACCCTAATTAATTTATAGTTTTTTTTCATTAACCTAATAATTCTATATGGGTGTTTATAACAGCCCTGCATTTTTACATTTTGGAAAATAAGTATTCCAAGTAAAATATTTGCACAAACTTTATTGGTGAAAAAGAATTTTCTTTCGTAATTTTTCTTTCAGGGAAATTTGAATACTTGAAGAAATATAGAGTAAATATGTTGAAATGCATAAAACTTCTAAAATTTGTATAATTCATGGGAAGATTCCTTTTTATTTTATTTATTTAGGGAGTATCTTGTAATAGCCTGCGAATTTTATGACTGTTGTCATTTTTATTATCAAAGAAATAAACGAAATATAAAAAATGCTAAGATATGGATATATACGTTATGCACTTATACATATACGTATAATGCAAATAAAAATATCTTTCTTTCCTTCCAACCTCAACAGAATTTTCGGTTAGCAGGGGAGAGCGGTCTTCTAAATTCTTGAATTTTATTTTCTAAATACCCACCCATTTCATCATAACGTACCATTATATGCCACTTTCCCCTAGTATATTTTTTCAAATAGCTTTTTAATATGTATACCTACGATTTCTCCACTCACATATATGTATTTCGATCTATCTGTCTGTCCGTCTTGTTAAATTAAAATGCAATTCAAGTATGTGCACTATATTGTAGTATTTATGATCCCATAAAAGAGGATTTTTCTAAATTCACTTAGGTGAAATTGTGATTGTTATTTTCTTAGGGATAACGTTTTCTGATTTCTTTCAATGCGCGTCTTATACGACATTTTAAGACGTTCAATTAGTGGCCTGTCGCGGTCTCCCTTAAATTGAAAGCTTTATGTAGGAAGTGTGCTTCTGGTCCCCTGTCCTACGATTCATCGTGATTAATGTCCTTTTACACTCAAGGACATTGATATCGCAAATTACATGTTCTACTCTTCGCTCGCTTTATATCTATTATATATGCACGGACATATATTTTATACAGAATACTCTATACTGTACTATAAATGTAGAGATTTTATTTTATAATGAAAATACACAATTAATAAATTGCATATGATTAGGATATTACCCCTTCCGTATTATTTGGAAGCTCAGGATTACATCGGATTACCCCAATTACTAGTTAGTAGATTTGATTCACCCGCATTTAATTTGCTCAAATATCTCTTTAAATGGTCGTTCACATGGGCATAAAATACATTTTACATTTTACCGATAAACAGCAGCAATATATTTCGTTTTATTGTTTTGTTTTAAGCATTTAACTATACGTTCTAGTTTAATATGGTGGTTTTTGAATATTAATTAAGAACTTGTAGGGTGTATTGCAAATTCGAAAAAGCAATTAATCAGAGTCTAACAAGATTTTACTTGAAACTTGCAACGAATATTAAACAATATATATACTAGCACATTACACACTTCCTTATCTACCACGAAAACCTTTCTGAACCATAAATTAACAATTTGTTTATATTTATGAAGGTTTTTGTTGGTCGTTCAATGAAATTTTCGTCAATATGTACTTCGTTAAACATTTACGTATTTTGACGAAGGAAAAAAGGCGAGTAGAGTTAATATTAATAAAAGCTTATTATTTAGCCGCGAGCTACATGAAATTCAATCTAACATAAAATATTTTCAATTTTGTATATCGGTTTGAGGAATGTCAACTATTCGTCATTATATTTCGCAGTTCTTTTATTATTCCTTCTTTATGAAGGAAAAATCAATGTAGAAAACAAAGTTTATATAACAAAATAACTTACTTTTTGCTCCTTGGTATAAACACGTACATATAATATATATGTATTATAAACTAAACGCAAAACTATGCAAGTAGGTATTATGTAAATAAAGAATTTATTGTATTGGTAAATATTTGACTGTCACCGATTAATAATCAAAAGAAGCTCAGACTCGTCCTTTATTATTACAAAAACAAAAATGCATTTTCTTTACTATCCAAAAGTAAACAACACCAAAATTTTCGATTTCAACTTGAAATAATTTCTCTACTTCGAGAAAACAAAAGAACTTAATTTTGTTAAATGGTTCTCATTTTCGATTGAAAGATTTAATTAAAATCTGACACTAAAAAATGTCTTTATTGTATATTATATATTTCATTTTTAAGGGATTGGGGTAGGTATTATTAATTTCTAAGTTTTCATTCTTCCAATTGTCTTTTTTTTCGATTTCATTGCAAGGAAATTCCATTGTCTCACGAAAGATCACAAAAAATTTTATCCTGATGAAAAAAATGCTATTATGTTAATGTCTGTTGACCTACAGAGTGTTTTAACATCAAAAAAAGTCTCTTTATATGTATACATGCTTATTTTTGTACATTAAATTCTATCGTAAATTCCGCTTTTGGACGTTTTTTTATTGTCAAAATTTTGCTGGACATTGGATGGTAAAGAGAGATGGAGAAAAAAATTAAAAAGGCGATTGTAATTTACATATGTTCGTTTGTAATGAAATTGTAATAGAATTCACAATAACATGGGTAGTTCACATATTTGAACATTGTTTAGGTTTTCATTTTCATTATCTGGCAAAGTAGAAATGCATTACCTCCACATGTACAATTCTCCAAACTACCAACATGTAGGGAGATGGAAACGGAGAAGAAACTACACAATACACGTTTTATAGGCAGAAGGGAACAGTTTGTTTAATGTTCAAATGTGTTGTAAGCACAAATGAACTTAAAGTTATATGAATGAAGAATTTGTAATACATTCTTTTGAAATAAAGCACATTAGATGAATGGTGTATTTTCAATAACACACTTGTCCAAGTATAATTTTCCAGCAGACATTTCTGAGAAGAAAATAGCTTTTTTAAAATAAAAATCAAAAACCGTTTTCTGTTCCATTTTTGTTTGTGAATCGAATTCTCTTCACAAGGTAATTCATCGGCGGAACAAAATTGATTTGCGCCATTTTTGTATGATGTGTATGTACATATCAATAAACTTTTTGTTCTGTAGAAAATTTTGTTGTTCGGAAAATCCGACAAAAGTAGTAAATGTTTTTCAATACCATATATTCAACAAAAATCTTTAACACACTTTTGACTGTGAGTCCAGTAGAAGTATTATCAAGAAATTCAAATGGAATCAAAATCTGCATTCTTTTTAGATATGAATATTACAATTAATCTGCATTTAAAATAAATTGTAGCTCTGCATTTGTGCCAGACGAAAAAAAAAGAAAATATATAAATTATTTTGTCAACTTTATGATGTGGAATAATGAGATGATGAGGTGTTGGCCATTGAATAATATAAAAAAAGACGTCATTGCCATTGTAAAATGGCTTCACTCAATAATTTCAAATTTATATTTGCACGACAGGCTTAGTATTTTTTATATTTATTATATATAGATCGGTTCTGGTTTGGACAGCTTGGTAAAAGTGAAATATATACAGGCGATAGAAAAAAGTTTTCAGATGAGTGACATGTGCTGCGTTAAGTAGAATATAATATTCAATTGTATGAAGTTATTTGTTCTCACCGAATTTTTGTTAGTTTTTTCTCGTATACACATAATTTTTAAATCGCGTTTGTCTCCCATTAGAACAATGCCTCAATGCCTAACAAACAACAACAAAAACCAACAAAACAAAAAAGGTTAAGTCTTATAAAAAATCATTAAATCTCTCTGTTCTTTGTAAAGATTATTATTGAGAAGAAAACAAAAAGTTGAAAAACTGTTTAAAAATTTTAATGACATTTGGAAAATGGCCAAATTTTCTGAAGTGCATACATATATAATGTGAGCAGCATTTAGTCCAACTTTTGTTAACTGACTAGAATAAAATGCATAATTTGAAACTATGTTATGTACTTTAATAATTTACATACATAAAAAAATGTCTTGTTAAAGAGATGATAAATTGTCTACTAACTAAAACTATTCATACTTTAACATTTTCCTAACAAAATTATAATTTACTGTACGAGTATACCTAGTGCCTGTTAAATTTTATTATTTATATCTTATTTTCATGCAACCTACAGCTGAACTCCGTAACAGCGTAGAGAATAGAGATAGAAAAGAAACCAAATATCTTTCTATCGCAAATTGATACTCTGTATATCATTCTCTGACATTTTCTAAAAATGTTCGAAAATGTTCGGGAATATACTGTCTCGTCTAAAAACGTCTAAATTAGCATTTTTAGTTGTGTTTGAACTATTCATGGGAAAGTTAGGAGTTATTTGACATTTATGTGCGAAAAACTTAACTACAACCAGAGACAGACAAGCGGTATTTTTAAATTTAATATTTGCGTCTTGTGTTTTTATGCCATGAATTAAAAAATATTATTCAATTTAATAATATTTAATAACAATTTTTCATTAATGTTGCACAAATTGACTAAACAAGTACGAAATAGAGATAGAGAAGAAATTTCGTTTCTACGCTGTTACGGAGTTCAGCTGCTGTTTTTTCTCTACTCTACCCCGATTATATTCATAATATGTATTTTTGAAAGTTGTGAAGAAATATGCAGAATAAAGAAAATAAAAACAAAATGCAAAAACTCTTGTCCACTCTTGCCTTTGCCAGTTATGAGTACATCATACAAATTTATTCGAAGTTGATATCCATTTCGATAGTAAATTGTTAAAAGCAAATTAAAACTTTGAAAAGTTTTTATTTTTAGTCCTATAAACTCTCTTCTACAATTCTATAGTTCGACAACGTTTTCAAACTAAAATATTATTCTTAAGTTACGTGTAGGTTATATATGAATCAAAGAAAAGTTGATCGGGAAACTTCGAAAAACTGGCGTTTTCTGGGGAAGTTTTTTGTACTGCTGTTTTTAGAGAAGCACACACAAAAAAATCTAACATGCTTTAATAGTACATAACATTATTTATTAGGAACACTAAAAATTTTGACTGAAATCTGTTTTTATATCCCGAAAACAGAATCATGAATCACTTTTTAAATAAAAATATGTATGTCCGTTGTTGAATATTATCAATAAATGTAAAATATTGTGAATTGTATATTTATGTATTTTTCTTATTTGGTGGTTTTCTGCCGACGATGGATTTCTTTTAGTCTTTCGCCTTTGGAAGAAAAGCATAATTATTTATTAAATTGCAGTTGGTATACAAACGTATCCACATACAAGTTTATGTTATTCTGTCCAATAACATAATACACAGGCAATCTATGTTTAGGTATATTGGACGCAATCAATATTACCTAATTTATTTATTGATAGATTGCTTTGTAATATTAGCTTATCTGATCATAGTGTTTGTTTAAAATACATATTGATTGAATAACAAAGTAGTATAATTTTCTATTTAGTTTTAAATTATTAATTAATTATATAGTATGTATTAATAGACAAGCTTCATTCTTATGCATTGCTGATCATCATTTCAATATGCAAAACATATTATTATTATGTATTGCGTAAAGATTCGATTTAAATTTCCAATTAGTATTTTAATTGATGGATGTTTTGTGTTCGTTTGACTGCATATGGCAGTACATATCCTTAATAAGAACCTTTAACTACATAAATTCTCATTTCTATAACGAATTCGAGTTCACAGTCAAAACCACATATATATATATATATCCCTAATAGAGATTCTAAAATTGCATCAGATTACTAAATTGATCTGACGACAAACCACATAAGATTTTATCAGTCCACAAATAAAACAAGAAGAAAGTGTATGTGAATTCTGAATCGATAGTTATCAATTATCATAAACAAAATATTGTAATATGCATCAGTGCTCAATTTCTTAATTCAGTGGTGGTATTCTCAAGCGCGGGTACTATTTAATACCGATATTAACTCGCTTTTTAATACCTAAAATCGGTCTTATTGACGATTTTAGTTATGCTTCGTCGAGTTAGTACCTACCCGGTAATAATTAATACCTGCGCTTGAGAATACCACTGCAGGGAGTTTTTTAAACTTAATAGAGCTGTAAACTAAGTTAAAAATTCCCAATTTGAACCGCTTTATTGTTCCAAAGTTGACATATTAAAATAAATAAAGAACTAGAAAATTGTATTGAAAAACTTGACTAGGTATATAGTAAAGCTAATTGATTTAAATTTTTATTTAACAACTGTTTATGTCTATAATATAGTATCGATCAGACACATTTCGAAAAAGACAAATCAAGATATTTTTTGCGCTTCACTATTGTTTTAGTAGTTTTCTTTCCTCTTAGTTGATATTTATATAAAGTTTATTTACTTGCACCATAAAACAAAAGTTCAAAGAGTGGAAATCTAAAATGTCCACTAAAACTTTGTTAGTCAGTTTTTTGGTATCCTGTCTCTCTCTGTAAATAAATAATAGATTTAAAAGTAATAATAGTTTCAATAAAAAAAAATGCTTAAGCACGAAACGATTATAATGTGTTTTTTGGCCAATAATGTATGGGAAAATTTTGTTTAAAACTACGGTTTTGCTAATGTGTAATATGGTTAGTGAATTTTAAATAAAATTGAAAATAGTAATTTA
The DNA here is from genome assembly GCA_963930825.1 of Silvanus unidentatus. Classification (NCBI taxonomy): domain Eukaryota; kingdom Metazoa; phylum Arthropoda; class Insecta; order Coleoptera; family Silvanidae; genus Silvanus; species Silvanus unidentatus. The sequence continues at coordinate 1,899,322 of OZ005763.1, forward strand.
AGCGTTCAATACTGTGCATACTTTAAAAATGACTGACATAGGAGTAAAATTATTAATTAAGCGGTACGCATACAAATTTGTAATTCATATTCAAAGTACAAGTACGATATGTTTGAATGTTCACATTGTATCATAAAATTAAATACATCTTTAACCCGCCTTTTGAATTAACCTAGGAAATCGATTACATTGCTGTAGATACAAAATAGTAAATAATTGTTCTTGAAAGTTGGAAATAAATTACAAGTTTGAAATAAATTTACGGCTGGATTACTTGTATATAATTTTGGAAAACTAACACATATTATGTTCTCTCGACTTTAATAAAATTTAATTCGCACAAAGAAAATACGTTGACAATTATATTATATTCCTATGTTATAAAACATAAAGTGTACGTAATACCTACATGCGTTTTAGACATTGTGGTCAATTAAAACTCTGAGTATGTTTCTTGTTGGAAATAATAAAAGAAACTTAAATGTGTAACATGCTATTAATTTAATGTTATATATTGCTTTAAGCAGTTTTCCGAATACCCTGAATCCTATTATTATATTAAATAAACATTTATTAAACGTCAGTTTAGTGAACAAAGCAGTAGTTTTAATACAAATGCGTATATTATTATTACAATATTACACTGTTTCTAGATATATGTATAGCGGGTTACTTAATAGCTTCAGGCTTATAATATATGTATATACATATACGTAGGTATACATACACATTACATGTTATATTGGAAAATTACTTTTATAGTTTTATATAAATAGATTATGAGGATGTTATTGATGTACATAATAAACATTGGGAATCATGTCCACATACCTATGCATTATAAACGGTTTGTTAAAGTTTAAATGTCTTCATATTTTACCGTCAACTTGGCATCACGTTGTATTGCGTATAAAGGAATTGAAGTATTATCCAAAATTATGGTTTGAATTGGTAGAAAATCAGAACTAGAAGCCGTATTACGGGTTTCCCCCGTCATAGACAGATGAAGGGAACGTGACAGGCCAAACTGCAAAGTTGAAGTTGGAAATAGCCCATTTTCATCTAAGAAATTAGTGCACGTGAAGAGACCCATGCTTTGGACGTAATACTGAATGGGATGTTGATTTCCAGTTGTGTCCAAATCGTGTCACAGTCACGATTCAATCGAAATTGAAACCCTTAGTGATGCCCTATAGAAAACTACCTCTTATACACTAATTTGTTTTATTCTCCGCTAATATAATGGCCATTTCAGTTAATTATATCAGTTTCAGATTTTACCTACTTGAAAAATCACAAACAAACACAAGTTAAGTGCCGTCCAACAGTTTTAAATACGAGCTTTTTATGTGTCTCTGCTGCTGCCTTGCTTTCTATTCCTTTTCCCCGTTTTTCCCACATTCACATCCCAATCATTTAAAACTTGTCACCAACTTAACAAACTGCATAAATTTGTGAAATAAACCAATGTTGTAAACCAAACCATTAATATAATACATTTCCAATATTTATTCTAATTAAATTTTCACTCAAATACTGAGTTTAAAAGATATGACTGAAACTTGTAAAGTACTGAATTGTCTTTTACCTATTTGCGTTTTGTAAAACCTTCTATTACAAAACAGAACTGTCAGATTCGGGTTTTGTAATAAAAGTAGTTTTACTGTAAGAAAATAGTGATTTTTACTATTTGGGGTTGACGAAACCTTGTCAATTGAATCGCTGTCAACAGATTTACGCTGCGATACAGCGAGAGTTAATGACATTGACAGCATGACAACATTTAAAACTGTCACACTCGAAATGTTTGAAAACAAAATTGAACCAACTTTAGAAAATAAAAATCTCTACAATTATGAAATGACTAATTTATTTATTTATAATTAAATATTTTAGACGCAAATAGGTAAAATACTGTAAAAAATTCGTATCGTAAGGGATTTTATAATAAACTATTACTTATAATTACACGTCCATTCAAAATATTATTTAACGATAGACCCTTTTCATCTCGTATTAAGTTCTAAACTTCTGGGTTCAATATATTCTCAAGCTTTAAAAAAGAATTCAATTTATTCAACACGGACCAATAAACCAATATGTTCAGGGATTGTTACATTTGTAATATACGCCGCTTTAATACATAAGAATTCTGTAATGTTGATTGTGGAGTGTTGAATTGCCTAATGCAAATGCTTATTTATAAATGTATATAAATTTGTTTATACATATGTATGCATATATAGTTGATGAAGTATAGTTGTTGTCAATGCTTTTTTGTAGATAAAGGTCTTATAAGACAAATTGTTTGATGAATCTTCTGATGTTGTTCACTAGGTTATTGCCGAGGTTATTGCACTTAATAGAGCACGAGCAGGGTTCGTATTTTATTCTTTTTCTTTTGGATTATGAATGTTCCAAATAACTCGACGAGGTTTAAATTTCTAGATTATAAACTTATTATACACCAGATAAACCAATAAAGTAACACTGTACAAATAATGCATGTATGAGCGTAACTAACTATACCTAATAATGAACTTCTTTCTATTATTATGTGTAACATACTACGTACTGAAGGGATAAACTTTTATAAGTTTCTAAGTCTCTTTCTAAAATAATAGGATCTAGTGAAATTATGAATGAAAGTCTCCCTTGAAGGTTGAGTTTCCACAATTATTGGAATACAAAATGAACTTATAATGATTTACAAGAATGTGAATTATTTTAAACGCAACCCGATTCGAATCGGTACCGATCAAAAGAAATCGATCGACAACAACACTGTGGACGTAGCTTTATTCATAATGAATATAAAATAATGTTATTATTGTCATAGTTAAACACATTTAAACAGCTTTCTTTCTGTTCACGAATCGCACTTTCATAAAAGTTAAAATCTTTTAACACGGTTTCAATTATTTTTGTACCTGATTGAGGTACTTGGAAAAGAGATTATATCTATCTAAATGCCGACTCTTTCAACAGACATTTATTTCGTATTTTCATCTTTCTTATAATGCCAAGCGATAAAAAAAGTAATCAACACAATTTAAATATATATTTATAACAGTCGGTAAAAGAATTAATTAAGCGTACAGTATTAGTTTTTCCTTTTATTAAAAAAGTTAATTATTACCGTCTCCGTTGAACTTTTTTAATACCTTCTGTTAGAAGGTTTAGGATTAGGACATATGTCCTAATAAAGAGATTATTCATTTGATTTTAGGAATAATGGCATTGAGTATGATTCTATAGTAGGGCATTTTATATTTTTTTTAATAAACACAAATACCAGGTGAATTTGAATTTAGGAAAAAGCTCTGAAGTTCTAATGATTAATAAAACTTTTGAAATATATTTCTAATTAGTACCTTTGAAGTAGAAAAACAAAGATAAAAATACTACAGTCTTTTTTCTGTGGAAGTAAACTGTAAATGATTTTCGTGTTAAGAATATCTAATGAATGTACAAGAAGGGAACGAAAAAGCGAATATATTTGTATAAAATAAGACACACACTCGTCTAATGCGTATAAACACCTCGAATGTCCAATTTAAAAGTTGCTTGTTTCATTTTCAAGAAAATATACGTACAACGTACCCATTATAAATAGGGAAATAAATGAGTTATAATTTATACGCAATGAAAACTTGAAAAATGATTTAATTAAGTAATGCCTTGTATATTCGTATGTGCATTTGAAATTGGGATGTATCTCTAGGTACTTTATAGAATGTTTAAATTCAAAAGATTTTATATTTTATAAACTCGTGTTATAATAAATTACAAATCATAAATAATACATGGGAGATATAATTGTCTTTCTTGTTAAAGTTGTTAATTATCTTAAAGTTGTTCAAGTAATTTCTTGACAAATTGCCTTAGAAGCGTAGTATGTTCATATTAATATCCTAAATAATACAAAAGTTAATGGTGGTATTTTGTGTAATTGATTAAATAGTTGAAAAGTTAGTGAATTGTAAAAGCTCTGATGTCGAAAATTTAGGAAATGCGTGTTTAACAACGGTGGTAGTGTTGTTCTAACAAGATGGTAGTGGGAGTTTTCGTGGTATATTTCCTAACAAAAGTTATGAACCGTTTGAATTGAGTAACATATACGTAATGAATTTTGTTTTAAATTATAATACACATCTATATGTATACAAGGCAAGCACAAATTGGGTAGTTGTGGTGGTGTATCTGTATATAGTAAGTGAGAGAAGTGAGTTGGTGAGGAAGAGGGAGTACTAGAGAGTTTTGCGCAAACATAACGAAATTGTAAATTTTGTAATATATTATCTTAAAGGGAAAATTAATCGATTTCGGGCCACATTTAATTTCCTTAAATCATGAAGGCACTGAGTATGAAACTGGCATAGAAGAGAAATGCACTTTACAGCCAGCAATACCAGAAATAAAGGCTTAACGATTGTATAAATCTAGTACGACTTAACGCACCACTAATTTTACCCCTTCTATACGACTGAATGTGGTATTGTCAATTATAAAGCAACGTCAACATTCTGTATTCTGATGGACGCCCCTCCGACTACCCTCTACACAGGACAATCCGACTACGAATTAAAGTGATCCAACCCGTTACAATCACGTACTACCATTTCATTTGTAATAAACTACCCCTAACACTCGTCAACACATTCTTCAACATTTCACAATAAATTACCCACCCCACTAACAAGCGCTCAAATTGACCATCATTAATTATTACCTTCCTACTATATTCATAATAAATATATTTTTTTATTCATAATTATTATTGTTTTCACGCACACACACATATTTGAAATTTTCATTTAATTTTATAAATATTATTATTATAATAAAGTCAAATTAATTTTGTCTCTGGTATTAGATAAAAATAAATGTAACAAATTAACGAGTCATACATTCTAACATTCAACAAGATTAATTTTTAAAAACATGGGTATTGTTGAAAATTTTAAAACGTGATACATGTTAAAATTTTATAAAATAAAACGCTTTCCATGTAAATTATTTAACGTACATAAATATTCATATGAACGAATTACGTAAAACTTGACTATACAAAATTTGAATTTAATAAGGGTTGAAAGTTAGTGGTGTTGTGTGACATATGCTTCGATCCTAGTTTCAATATAGTGATGTTGTGGTGAGACCATCTAGGTCATTTATGTTACGTATACCTACTTGTATTTGGTCTCTTTACTATCCATTTTATTGGACCATGTTACTTTAAAATAAACAATCTAAGCTATAAGCTTCTTACTTACTTTGGAAAATTGTTTTTCAAATACCACACCTTAGTAAACTGTCTTTGGACCCCTTCAGCCCCTTTTCTTGTTGTTAAATCTATTAACTCAAAGTGTTGCTCTTTTTTCCTGTACACCAACACAAAAATAAATAATGACTAGACTAATTTTATTAGGGAAATTAAACAGTTCATTTACGAATTCAATTACCCATATAATTAATAGTTTATGAGTTTGTTGTCTGCCCACTTTTCGTGACTAAGTGTGATTTTTTACATTACTTCCTAAGAAAAAAAAGAGAATTCACCTTAATGTGAACACCTAAATGTATGTGTATTTTATGTTTCGTATTTTGTATTTTGTGCATTTAATGTTTTTTTATCGATTTTCAATAGATTTTCATAATTCCACTTTGGACATATACAAATAGGGTAATCATTTAAATAAGGTGACAATGATGCGGAAATATTTCCAGAGTAGAGTTAATTTATTTTATGAATAAGGCAATAAGGGGATTTCCTTGCAAGTTTTAGTTATAAGATGTTCGGTATTTTATTACATAGAGATATGTAACCAGCATCACCACCATACTACCACCACCATCCAATCATGTCAAATGTTAAATGCAGGGAATAATAATAGAATTCGTCACTTGTAATAGCACAGATATTAGTTATTTAATATTTAGAAAGGTATGCGAATTCAGGCACATCCGAAACTGATTGTATTTAATGTCACTACAAAGATACAACAGGAAGTTAGCGACGCAGACATATTGTACTCAAGTTGTTAATGATTGTTTTCCACCACAACCAAGTCGTTGTAAGTTGAAAGTTATTATTCTCGAGTCCGTGGTCTGTGATACAAATTAATCTTCGCAATTGCTATGGTGTCCCTCCTTTTGCAACAATACTAAATAATACGCCTTTTATTTAAGCAAATTTCAGTAAGCAAATTTCAGCCAGTACCTTAGAAGAAAATCATTTTTCAAACGAAGGGGAAAGAAACCCACACTTGCCCTAAAATGCTTTCAGACATGATAAAAAAAAACTAAAGCGACAGGACAAATGTGTAAAATATTCGTGTAGTTGTCCTGTGTATTCAGATAGGATTGTGATAAATTTTTATTGTCATTTGTAAGAGATACTTATTCTACTTTGACATTGTATATTATTTAGAGAAATAAAACAGTAGATTTTCTTACAGTATTCATTTGAAATTTATTGATTTAAGCCATTTTGACGTTAAGTAAAGTATTGTCTGTGAAATATTTGTAAAACAATTGGATTCCTGAGCGTTGGTGACAAAAGGTTTTGTAAGGTAGATTCTAGGACGCGCCATAATTTATTAAGCTCTTTTGTTTTATTCCCACTTTTCTCACTTTCTCGTTCAATTCCTTTCATTCTAATTAGCGAAAGCCAATTTAAAGCGATTTTTTCCACTCAACCCCCTTGCACACACTCCTCCATCATTTACTTTGTTTATTAAGTCTCGTAATAAATTTGCTACCAACTTAGTGGACTTTGGTGTATAAGCTAGATTTTTTTTTGTGGAAAAAAATATTTAAAAGGTATGTGTTAATTTGTTGTATGGCATGTTATGTGACATGTGTCATGTGCTGATGTTATTTTGCATCGATGGTGACTTACCGGAACATAAATATTGATTAACGATTCATTTCAGCCAGATGTTATATATACTAATTGAGAATTTCAGGATTAAAACCAATATACGGCAACTTTCTAAACCGAAACCAAATTAATGAAAATTTATCTACGACAAATTAGCCGTCCTATTAAAGCGCAAAACCAGAACATTCTATTTTATACAATTCTATTTAATAAATGCATTTATTTACAAAATCAATAATAACATCATACAACATACAGCATTTTTTTTCGGTGCTTTCAAACTCCCTTAACTACAAACATACAATATTGTATAATTATTATTGTCATTGTCTAAATAGATTTATTAAAATAATAAAACAAAATTGAACTATAATAGTACAAACAATAGAAACTGTAAATTTCGCCTATGTTATTGTATTCCTGTGGTAATGTAATTAGTAATATAAATTAAAATAGTTATTATTTGATATCAATCTGTTGATTAAAATTATTATTATTAAACCGATATATAGGACTATATAGGACAGAGAAAGGGATTGGTTTGGGTAAGAACGAAAGATACATTTAAACAGGATGTTACAATACTAAACAGGTGCAATTAACGTATTTGTATTTTCACGAGACGAATACAAATACCAATTTAATAAAGTTAATAATAATAATTCCTTTGTACCACTATTAATAATATACATTAACGCAAATATAATCACTAATCGGTTGTAAGTATTTAATAATTTCATTTAAGCCATTTTGGAAATTATCCATATATCTCTATAGAGATATATTAATTCCAGAATATAGAGATGTAATCAATAATATTCATATGCAATATATACAAATATATACACAGTTGAATGGCATAATCTAAATTAAATACTGTCTATGTTTGTGTTCAAACCGACGTGTATACAAACTAGTCCAAAGTTTTTCAACAAAACTTGAGAGCAAATCGATAGGATTTGCTAAAATAATGAGATTTCGTCCTATCAAGTATGGACGAAAGTCAACCGTTTTCTAGAAGCAGGATGTTAGATCATTGAATCATAAATGCAATTGCATGTCGAAATTAAGGAAGTTTATCATTGGAGTTTTGGGTGTTGGTTAAGTTAAAATCAACACAGCATACTTAAAAATGGGGAAATTGGAACATTCATCTCAGGGGTTAAAATGTTCAGTGGTCTTATTTGAATGCTTGAAGCGCCTCCTTTACTCATGCAGATATCTAATTCATTTAATCAATGTGTTTTAATTATCGAATATATAGCTAGCTACATATCAGTTTTTGCACAAAAATACGTTAAAGTGTTTTAATAATTAACACATTGTTTTTAATCTAGGTATTTCTAGTACAATTTTAATATGTTATACAGTTTTTAAATAAACCACGGTTATAAATTTCTATGCAATTCATTTAAATCTTAGACAGAAGCATTAGGGGCTTGAGAGTGATTTCGGAATTCGTTGAGTTTTCCCTCATACATTATGGACGTATGAGAAATTCTTGTTATGTTAGTGGTTCAATCGATTCTTAAAGTTTGTGTAAAAAATTCAGCTCATCCAGTAATTTTGTATGACGATAGTATGCTTGTATTACGATGAAACTTAAATTTTCTAATATTGTGTTCCATTATAAATAAAGTTTAGGAACAGCTTACAAACATCTTTTACTACAAACTGTTAAATTTGAAATTTGATTTTGGTGAAATAGATGAAACGCGATTTACTTCAGATGTTGCACATGTAATATGCAAGTATAATGACTAAAAGACGTACATAAGTTTATACTTATACCAAGAAATGTTTAATTATAAAATCTCTTATTGTTATACTCCCGGCGACGGCTCGTCGTCCAAAGGTTTGGAGACACCAACTAAAAGTTCGATGTTTGAACGAAGAAATACTCGTATAAAGTAATTATATATAAAATAAAAATAGGTATTTATATGGTAGCTGTAGCTGTTGAAATTCAAAAGACTTATTATTACATTATGCTGTAATAGATTTTAGATGACTTCAGTAACTCTCGATCTCAGAGGTTGTGCCCTGTCATCCCCAATGAGCCGTTACTGATTATATTGAATATCTTCTTACCCTAATAAGTATTATATTTAATAACTTATATGTATTAATAAATGAAAATTAATTTCCTATTGAGGATAATAATTTAATTTACTATCGATCGGAACATTTATTATATTATATTTTATAGATACCTATTATATGAATATGTGTATGATTAATTTTTCATCATTTCTCATTTTATTGCCGCTTAAATGTACTAAGATTTTGTGTGGATATTTTTATGCGAGTTTATATGAATTGAAAAGCATATCTGATGTTTTCAACAATAAAAAGAATTTGATGGAAATATTTCTTTGATTTGCCTTGTGTAGAGCTTTTCTGCCATAAATTTATTCCTTTACTAAAAACGCATCCATCTTTGTGTTTGATTATGTCAGACAAAAGATTTTTCATCTACTACCTAGTCCTTAAACACTAGGTAATGTACCGACTTGTTACTAAGGCAGGGTAAACAAATACATACACTTAATTAAATTTAACTACATACAATGAATTCATTAGTTTATGTACGAGTAGAATTATATAATACAAATCGCTCGAAAATTTAATAATAAATTATTCAACATCTCTTATTCTACCTTAATTTAAAGACCAAGAGCAGCAATCTCTCTAAAAATAGCACCATGAGATACAGAGATAGGCTGATTTGAAGTAGAAGCGATCGTCGAGTGTATTAAATATTGTTGACATACGTATTGCTATCCATCAGACTTTATTATAAAGTACTGAATAATTTAGGTGCGTTAATAATACCATCATGACGTTGAATTTCCTATTGCATTCACATATGTATGGATTTAGAAATGTAAACATTTCCATATATAAGTCTATACCTAAGTATATTAATAACATCCTTCCGATAACAAAAACATTTCCGCCAAGTTTCGAGAAAAGTGTGTGCGAAAAAAATGAAAACAAAAAACAAATCCATTTAGACATGTGTGAAATAGAGAAGTAGGTTGGAGAAAATAAAACATGAACTTTTCCATTGCTTTTGAACAACTATATGTAGATACATTATATCATTTTTATGTGCCCCTCGCATAATTTCCATTTCATAGTGTTTGGACCCTGGTTTGACACAAATAAAAAACATTTCTATATACATTCATATAAACAATATATTATTCAACATACATATATGGTTTTTTAGAGTAGTGTTTTTAGTTTATAAAAAGGTATTTGAGACCTCAATACTCGCTGTCATACAAACTTATTGTAGATAGGTACATACAGTATATACATATGTACATTAAAGTTGCATACCACCGTAATTTTCGACAAATTTTCTAAACTTCTCTGAATTCTTGCTGTTTCTTCGTTTAGTGTGAAAAGTTGTGCTATAAAACTAGTAAATGAAATTCGTGTGGTTAAAGCAAAGGAAAAACTATCGGAGAATTTGCACATTAAGCATGGACCTATTATAATGGTACGAACCCGGTATATTAATAATAAAATGTTTAAATTAAATGTAATAAACAAAGTACCGAAATATCTTACCCACCAGGCTCTAGGGAGAAGCAAGACCAGCTGAAATAAAATAAAATGAAAGTCGATTACGCGAAATGAGCACATATTTATTATAAATTAAAATGAACACTAATATCATTCTTAAAGAATATAAACTCAACATTAGGCACAGTAAATAAATAAAATTATGAAGATGAAACCCACCACAAGGATGCGCTACGAAGCCTGAACAAGAAATAAATACACAAATAAGAAAATCGTAAAAAGATTACTCCCCAAATAATCAGTAAATTGAATCGATATATTAAAAATCGAAATCAATGAACACTATTATTATGAGAGCACAAAGTAACAACTGAGTTCCTTTTGCCTTTATCCCTATATTCTAGAAAGCTGAACTTCGCACACTTAAGACTAAGACACATACATAGTCCATACGTGTATAGAAAATGTTAAATCTGCAAAATTTTAGGTACGCACCAAATAAGTCTAAGCGCTCGTAAAATAAAAAGAATCGGCTTGAGTCCTTACAATGAAGTGAGAGGTGCATATGTTTGCATATAATCCATTTAGAAATCTGTGAAAATGAATACAAATCCTATTCAAATAAAAAGAAAATATTTTTTTATAATATATGAAAAAGTGTTATATAAATTAATGACTGTGAAGCGAAAACTGTAAGCTGCTGGACTTGAAAAAGAACATCGTAAATGTGTTGGAAAAAAGGAAATGTGGCGTTAGACTGTACGATGATGTTGGAAAACGGGGACTCGCTCCAAAGTACAATAGTCCGAAATATTTTAATTTTCTGCTATAAGTTTTGTGTGGGTCATGAAAGTGATGACGTAATTCAATGCTAACGTTTGGAAAATGGAACTTTTCAAAGGAGTCCTGTGTATATATAAGTTTTCGGGGTAACATGGGTTCCTTGAAATAGACAAGGTATCAGGCAACCAGACGACACGAGTAGCTTCCAGGACAGCGGCTGAACTTCTTCCGGAGGGGATGTTAAGTTATGCGCTACGAAGCCTGAACAGGAAATGAAAGAGGCTATGTGAGATAAATGAGACCACCGCCCTCTACAATGGCTGCCGCCAAGTATGTATGTAGGGACTCAAGCTTCTGTCTTAACAGTCAACCACCACGACTTAACTTTCATTAAAACTTTTTTATAAGATTTAAATTGTAACATCAAGGTATAGTTGGGAACAACAGTTACTTTTGCCCAACCATTTTTATAATTCTACATAAAAAAACTGAAAACGGATATACAAAAATTCGTAACAACTTTTTTTTTGCTCTCTAGCAAAAACTTTTAAAGTTTGAAAACTTTTTAATACTACTCAGATATGTTATCTTTTTAAAAACTGGATTTACATACATATTTACATTTTGAGTATCATTTTTTTCGACTTTCAATAAAAAACTTAATTTCAGAAAACTCATTTTATTTTCTGAACGGAGGATTTATTGGGGAAAGTGCAAACTGCATAGGTACAGACGTTTTAATAATGCTCTGATATGATGATTTTTGCAAAAACCACTTTTACATTTTTACCTAGATTTTTATGTGTATCGTCATTTTTATTCCATGTTAAAAAAACAATTTTATTTTAGATGATTCTATTTTATTTTGTGGGTCGTTAAAGTTACACTGAATATTGCATCGCTCTTGGTGCCATTTAAACTTGAACATTGTGAATTTATCCTTAAAGGGGATATTGCTCCAAGCTACCATAATGGATATTCCCTATTTGACATGTTGCAATTTTCAACGTACATCGTAAATTGCCTCTGATGTGCATTTCTTATTCACTTGTGTTTTGTATCAAGTGTAAATTCTGTTAAACTTTTTCACAAGCAAATCATTTTGATTTTGTTTAAGCAAAGTTTTATTCAAGTTTTAACCTCTTACTGAAGTTATGCCCTGGCAGACAGACATGCAGGAAGAAAAGTCTACTAAACAATATAATAAGTTTAATATAAATATTGGTATACGTAGTCTATATAGTCTTCTTGGTCTTCTGTAACATAATGTACATATGTTTAATAAACTTTTACCCTTGGTGACTTGAAATGAAACGTGCTTTTCCTTTTGAAAAGGGATTCAATTAAAGTTTCTTAAATTAAACTAATTTCTTTTTTGATTTGCCTTATTAAATAAGTTTACCTTATGATATATAAACTTTTATCTTCTTTCAATAACAACTATAGATATACCTTATATCTAGTTTAATTACCTTGTTTGATTTGGCTAAAAAAGATCACATACAGTTATAGATTTGTTAAAACTGAATTGTTCCATAACTACTCGTAAAGGGCATGAAGGCATAATTGGGTTCAACATAAAAGTAATCAATAAATGAAATTAATAATTTATGAACATGCCATTTTCAATTAAGTAGGCAATAACGTAGGCAACAACTGCGTATTAATTGGGATTATTTAAAAAAAGAATGATTTTATTATGAATTTGTTATTAGCACCAATTAGATAAGTTGGACAAATTTTATAATTAGGTTACATAAAGTGCAATTCTTTTGAGTACACATTTATTGATCGATATGGATCGTAGATAATAAATACCTAAGAATTTGTTTTATAGTTTTACAAAATGCTTATATGTATATGCCTATTTGGCACGTTTTGGCCAGTTAGTAAAGTCACGGAACTGCAGATTACTACGCCGTGACAAGACTCTAAACATCATCAGTCAGTGTATATAAGCTTTTAGTTTACAATGCACCAATTACACTATGAATATACATATACGCGTATTCTGCGTAAATATTAACTTATCTTGTTCATAATTACAATTATTTAGGTAATGTTATTAATGTTAATTGTATCTAACTGTGCAAGTTATTAATATTTAATCAAGTTCAATTATCTGCTGCTAATTAAATTTACTAAACTAGTTTAATATTTTAATTTACAAGAGAGTGTAATTATGATGAAAATCAATTTAAGTACCTACATCCAGAGTGTTTGTGGTGGAGGGAAGCGGGGGGAGAAACGACATCTTCAACTTTAAACATATATTCATTTACATGGAGATGTGCATTGCATATATTGATATTAATTACTTACATTTATATAAGTGAATTTTAGATATTGTATGTAGATTTAAACAAGAATTTTATACGTAGGTATGTATCTTTTTAAACGTTTCATCATCTACGTATATACCTATGTATAAGCTTTATAATAGTTAAATGCGTGTAAAATTAAGGAATAATATAGCGTTAGAATCGATTTCCGTAATATAAATATAACGACTTATTCATCTGGAAATACAATCAAATGCATACAATCGCAATAGTTTGACATATTGGACATTTAATAATATATAACGTTTTATAAATATACAAATATGTATACATATGTACGTATACATATGAGAGCGTTGTCAATAACAAACCAAATGTAGCTTTTATAATATTAAATTGAAATTATGCTCTATACATTGCATATTGCATAGGAGTGATGTTGTGGATTAAACCGTATACAAAATAACACTTTGCCTCATGATAATTAATTATTATGTAAAAATAAAATAAATAAAGGGAAAATTTGTTAATCTCCAAACTCCAACAAAACTGTATTTACCCTATATTACATAATTATAAATTTAGATGTAATAGACAAATTGGGAATATCATGAACATTTCTAAAGTTCATTTACATAAAATTATTGTGCAGTAGAAAATTAAATGAATATAATAGAGGACGGATTTTCCTATTATTATCAAATTATTACGCAAATGATCCTGATATGTTGTATATGTCCTAGATCTTCCTAAACTAGGATTGGATTTATTCACGTTGTTTTTGCCATCACTCTCTCTCGTATTAAATGGTTCTCGCTAAATAAATTTTCACACAAATATTTAGATAGTGCTAGCTGAACAATAAAAAAAAGATGCAAATTATCTCTATTTGTGTATAAATGGAAGCTAAATATTTTCTATTAAAGTACTCCAGATTGTGAGTAAAATGGTTTATTAATGTTGTTATGTGCACATAATATATTAAATAACAAGGTTTTTCACTGAATGAATTTGTAACAGAAAATTAAAAGGGTATTGTGTTGAAGGCGTCGAGATGACTGCGAAAACAACTTAAAATTACGAATCAAAGAATTGATTGAAGAGTTGTTTACAGTTCACAAAGGTTTCCTTTCAAATAAATCGTTCGGCAATTTAGAAACGCTTCACGTCAGGAGTAACTTTTTTCGGGCTAAAGCTAAAATAGAAATAAATTCATTTTGTATAGACAGGGGGGCGGGTGTAAAAAAATGGAATACATAATATGGGCGATGATAGAAGTACATAATATAGAAATAAACATGGACGGTCCGAAAAATTTCAGGATGTTACTTTGCAAATCATTAAAACTGATTTGAAATCACGTTATCAATCACAATTAGAACAAAATTAATCATCCAGTATGAATTTTATATTGGATTATTTATCATCGTTATTTCATTTAGTTAAATAACAAAGGAAAAGATACTTTATTAGTTTTTAATACATAAAATATGAAAAAGTCATACATAACAAACTGTCAATCAGTGAGAGAAAAAACACTGTTTTCCCTCGATTAATTTAATATGCATTTTTTCAGTTTTGATTGATTTTACATCGAAACTTTAGAAAGAAAAGTTAACTCAAGATAAAAAATAGTACCTAATTTAATTATTAACTTGTATTGTTGTTTGCGTGGTAGGAAAGGAGGGACGTTTTGTATGACGCTCTGTGAAATTTATTAAAATTTTTCCATAAATATACAAGGAAGGTATTATGTTTTTCCACATAAGTAGGTATATTCTTTTAAATGTTTGTATGGCAGCAGCAAACGGAGGTATACCTACATATATTGAAACGCGATTTAGGGATAAGATAGGTGATGCTTTCAATTTAGTGTAATGAGAAAACGAAATAGACGTGTGTGTGATAAAAGGGCATATATGTAAATGAATCTTTAGAAAATAGTGGGTTGAGGATTGGGGGGATGTAAAATCACTGTAATCGAGTTTGTCACCGTATACCGCAACGCCCGAAACATTCTCTTGTCGTACTACATATTTACCAACCTGGCACCTCATACACATCCACTTTTAAACAAACGAGATATCACCATTCACCATTAATTAACATCTTAAGTGGATATGACCAAAATATCACCTAGGTACATAAGTGAAATTCTCTATAATCGAATGTTATTATCTTCTCCAACAGCATTTGAAAGAAAATTTACATTTAGCACTTGACTATAAACTGTGTAACAATAAGTTTTATTTTTACAGATACATGTTTGCAAACGAACCTAGAAAATAAATTTACTTTTAAGTAGTATCATTAGAAATGTAGAGTATATATCTCCGAAGTAGTTATATGAGTAGTGCAGGATTTTACATATGAATGTAAATGTAACTACAATAAGATAAAGGATATTCTTTCTTATATATTTTTATAAAATGCAGTATATTGTGTATGTGTGTGCATTGGGCACTCGATTTTACATAGATGCTAACCTAGAACTTCTATCCGTGTTGAAGCTGCCCAGAATTCGAAATGGAGATCATCAATATTGAAGGATATCAGTCTATATATCCATAACACTATATTCTGAATGCTGATTCACACACTTACCATCCTATGAAATTTTCCTATGCTTGTTTCGGGCTTTATATAATAATATTTTATGATTTATCCGTTTATTTGATATAAATAAAATTCTATAATGTATTATAGTGTATATATAGTATAGAGAGAGAAGAGGAGAAAGAAAAAAACATAGTGTTTCAATATAATGCATTCTCCCTATAAATAATCCTTATGTTGTTCCACAGAATATAGAAATCACGAGTTAGGAGCATACTAGATAACATATATGCATACCATATGTATACATATAGACATGAAAATAATTTTCGTTTTTGACAATACAATGTATTACATAAAACTTTTCATATCTTGTTTAGCAAATCGTGAAAATCCTTAATAAATCGTTCAGTTTAAGTAAAACTTGTTGAATGAAAAATGATTAAACAAAATTAACGTGAAACTAATCCAAATTGAACAGTAGTGATCAATTTGGGTATTACATGACATACGGTATAGGATTTGAGAGTAGTGCCGTTGAAGTGACAGAAATTTGTCACATAAACCCTATGATTGATTTTACTTGACACATTTCGTATGTTATTGTACATTTACTCATCCTGTCCGGGTATACTGAGTATAATATAGAACGCGTGCTATGTTTATATCGTTAATTCATTCATTTTAACACCAATCATACATTATTACAATGTATTATATCTGTAACTGACATTATATGAGTGTCTGAATATTAATCTATACAGTTATATGTTGGATGTGATTGTGTATAAAGAGTTTTCGGTTAGGTAAACAACTGTAATTAAATAAAATTTTTGAATACAAGTTAAATGTAGGCACGCAAAAGCATTTTAGAGGCATTTAAATGACTTGTTCAGCAGTTAAAGCCTACATACTTGTTTAACTAACATTAACTTGCTACTTCATATAAAACTATAGCATATGCACATAATTGTTGTTAGCATGACAAACACACTATTAATGTACCTACGATTTTTTAGTCAGAAGGACTCAAATCTGATTGTTTCTTCAAAGTGATTTCTATTTCAATTGGGTTATTTTTGTAGATTGGCAATAGTAAATAAGGGTGTTTCTTTTTTAAAGGAAGAACTATAAAGTAAATTGTCGATAAGTTTGCCATTTTTCAATTTCCTCCCCAAAAGTGAGTCAAGTCGTCTTCCTAGTCCATAGGTGTTTGTAGGTTTAGCAACACTCCATCTATCTCCATTATTGAATTCTGTGAGCATGTCGATACACTATATACGAATTCACCGTATGAGAAAAGGCATTTCGAATATTTATTTTCAACACTTACTCTTAAACTACCACAACAAATATTTTCTTTTTATGTACATTTTTCCATGCAAATATTGTATGTAAACTTAATATTTTATTTGTGGTTCTTTGCACTAAGGCGTTATATTATACAAAATAAAAGTCTACTATAATGTAACTGCAATCGGTAAAAAAGGAAAGTCGAGAACTTTGATACGAGTGCACGGTGTTGATTCAAAAAGAATTTTATTCCAACTTTTACGACTAAAATGCACAATTATGTCTCTATACCTATGTATGTTGCACCAATGGTAATGCAAATATAATATCATTAATTAAATTGTTTGAGTGAAAAATACGATTTATATTTATGTATTGTATGCATGAAATAATTAATAGGTTTGACAACGTCATTTAACGATCATTTATTTAACAAGGAAATGTGAAATATGTTGACTTTTCATATAATTATTCCCATTTCAATTATGTACATTCCTTTCCATATAGGTATAATAGAATGGTATTTCTTTATTATTTCAAATCAATTTTCTGTTATAATTTAAAGTAACTTATATTCAGGTATACCAATATTTGTTTGAATTTACACAAATATCAATTATTACTGCCTTAGACGTATAAATTTATATGTTATGGTTAATAATACATCATGCTATAGAGCTATATGTGTTATTATTTAAATGCATTGTCTCAATTTATTATACTAACTACAATATAGATATATTGTCTAATAAATGTGTCAAAATTTTCGTTAGTAAAAGCTTGCTAATAAATTAATACCGACGCTCATTAATATAATTTTTATTTTGTTTCAGGTGAGCCGAATTTGTACTTGTTTGCGTATACGTTGGTGATGATGTGTACTTAAATGTGCAAGTATGTATACATAAAATTGCTTTATATATGAATATTTAAACTTCTCCGTAGAAAAGCTGAGCGAAATTTGCAAATTTAATCGCTCGTTATGTACACAAGTAGATTATATGTATAGGAAAAAAATAGCGTTAGGTAATCAATAAAGCTCCGGTATGATGTTGACATTAGGTGTTATCTAATTTTGTTGGGGTCATTTAAAAGGTCAACTTAACATTGGTTTATAAACCAATAAAAATCGTCAAATTGTTATATTAATGGTTTAAATATTACCCTATTTTAAAACATTAAAGATAAAATATGAATAACTAAAGTTAGTAAAACACACATATAACCAGAGCTTAGATTTTATTTAATGTCCTAATAAAAGATTGTATATATTACATAATAAAGTAGATATTTTCGGTAGGTATTACATAGATGAGATGAAGCATAAAAGCGATATTATTGAAAAGATTAAATGATAAAATTTTTAAAATTCTTCAGACATCAGTTGTTTATATTCCTTTATTGCAATATTTTTCTCAGGAGTCGGTATATGTTAATCAGTTTACCATGTTAAGACGTAAAGAAGGATTTTTACGTATTCTAAAGCATGTACTTGCTTCACAACATAAATTGAAGTACTTAAAACAAAATTTAGTTTATAAAGTTGACATTAGAGTGCAATCGTAGTAAACCTTTTGATTTAATAACTTTTAGCCATTTTAGTAGATATCTTAATTTATTTAAGACGAAAAATGCGCACTCTAAGCGCTCTATAATTAAAATTAGAGTACCAATCTATACATACATACATACATACAAACATATACATATTTGTTAGAATCTAGTTAGGTTTTAGTGTGCAATATTGTTTAAAATTGAACGACACTTTTAAAATAAGCTGAAAACAAATCACGTTTTCTGCTCAATTATTTGTAAATACGGATTTCAATTTAAAATCACGGATTGTTCTGAAAAAAAGTAGAGCGATTTTTCCCTCCAATATGCGTTCGTATAGTTTTTATTATAATATACCAAATACCAATTAAGATTTTCCATATTCAATCAACTGTTATCAAATTGCAAATTCCATATCTGTTTTACATGTAAATTCATGCATAGCCGTACTAAAAAAGAACTTGTTTTCACCAGAACATAATTAAATTAATAGCATATCAGGTATATTGAACAGGATATACATAGTTTCATAAATATAAAAGTTTCCCCGTTATGTTATAATGTTTATTAATTCCCTCTGTTTTTGTTGATATTCAAAATTTAATTTAAAAATAAAAAAATACCTAGTCGTATTATGTTGCATACATATACTACCGATCCAGGTCCTAGGTACAACCTAGGTTACAATCTACTGAAAAACCAATGAGAATAAAATAGAAAATGTTGTGGGTAATTTCTTCAAATACATTCTTACTTATATCTATATAGCTCTTTTTCATTTATATCTTCAATTTGACAAATATAGTTCCTTTTTTATATAAGAACACTTTTTTTCTCGACGTCTGTCACCTGAAAATTTATGTTACTGTCAAATATTGTAGGTATGTACATCGAACAACTTGAGATTAGACAAATGTTGCATTGTAGAATAAATTACCTTTCAGGAAAAATATTTTAGACTAGACATATGTAATGTATTTCGTAAATTTAATTCTTTATTTTAAAGTAGGTAACAGCGGAATAATTTATCAAAAATAACACAACGAGCTTGCACCGTGAGAATGCTTAGGATTACTTACTCTCTTCTTCCTGAACGAGTCTTAAAATCAAACTTGTCTAGGGGAAAAAAGTCTTGCTAATTTTTCTTTAATACCGTTCATTTCGGAGTAAATGTTCCATTTTAATACTGTTTGAGTAAGTTTAATTAAATAGTGGTGCATAGGTAACAAGTTAGGGATGGTGATAAGGTTTTTGCGGTTGAAGCAGGTGCCAGACTGGCCCAAACAGAGAGAATTGTCCGAGGGACAGCAATTCTCAATTCAGTTAGTGCGAATGAAATAAAAGATCATTCAGCATCCACTTGTTTTTGGTATACACTCGTACGTATACATGTAGATTTGTATTACAGTTGCGTTTGAGCAATTAGGACAACAGGTATTAATTGATATTGAGTTGTAGGTGCTTGTATATATATGTTATGTAAGGCATTATTAAAAATGCACAAATTTGAGTGCAAGTATTTTGAAGGGTAATGTAAAAGCCTGTAGGGCAGAGAAGTACAAAATCAATAGCAGCGGGGTCTCTTCTACTTCGTACGGGTAAATGACTACCACATGCGCCCTACTTCTGTTCTGTCGTCACCGTTTCGCTTTTGAGAATTGTAATACAATACATCGATTGCACCCTTTGAACAATAGAAGAGCAAAAAAGCTCTATACTTTGGCAACACTTTCATTTTCTTCGACACATATGGCAAATAAAGATTGCTATAATACCAATTCAGATTTCTTTTGAGTATACCTCTTTTTTGCTTTTCTGGAAAGCCTACCACATAGCAATGCAGAGAACACAGTGTGTACCGGGTATATAGGTATATATGGAACACACATATATATTCTTTTGCTCTTGTTTTACGCTTCCTGATGCGAGCCAACATTTTTGGACCGTAGTAGCGCGTCGTACTTCTTTTTACTGGCCTTAGTTATTTCTTTCACTTCCACTTACCCGTAATATGTAAATACGCCTGCAACTTTTCTAATGAAATTTTATTCTTACATTCTTAGAATGTTCAACTGTCTTCGTAAACTTTATTCTTCTTGTATTTATATCTATTTAAAATGTAAAAACGTTCTAAATTACAATGATATTTAAATAGTCGTGACATGTAGAGAGTTGGGAGTTTGAGTTAAAATTGCTTAAATACTCGTGTCAAGATTTGATTTGAAACAATTTTTCATACATTTTCTCATGTATTATTATAATTAATTTTCCGTACAACCCCTATGTGTATTTGCATAAAATGTAGATGATTATCTTTTAGCACTGCTTTTGTCTAATTAGATTTTTCAATGATACCCACGCACACTCTTGTTACATTTACAAGTTGCACCCTTGTTTTACACCAACTGAAAATAATCCTTCCAACCAAATAATAAGATCGCTTATCTTTACCTGGCTCAACAATTTTTTCTCTTTCTAGAAAATTATTATGAAAAGTTGAAGGGAAAAAAGTTTCCCGTCTTTGTTTTAATAAAGATTTAAAAATTATTAAAGCGAAAATTTCTGACCCGAATAACAATTTATTAATTAAAGTGAAAGAAATAATATTTTCTATGGAATTGAAAGAAAATGATGACAACGCTTTCACTTCACGAGATAAAAAAGAAAGTTGAAAGACTTAAGGGTGAGAAAATCGAATATTGGTCACAAAATACCGAAATATATGTTGTAAAAGCACAGGAAAGTTTTCATTTTTATTGGTGGATACATTTATTTTATTTAAAAATCATGTTTTCTTTCCCTTATAAGACTCTAATATTTTTCACTTTAATAATGCACATTAAACAAGTTGTAAAATCTACTATTTTATTTAAGCATTTAAAATATATGAATGCATACACACATCTACATATAGGAAGGAAAAAAAAACGAAAAAAGGAAAACCTTTCCCTTATACGATTTTTCTAGAAAATCCTTTCATTTTTCATGTAGGTCCCAAACACATTGGAATCGACAGTATAAAATATGCGAGATAAATTAAATTTCGATGATTTTTTCAACACATATAATATATTTGATTCTTTTCTTCTTATATTTTAGGCGTATACGTATAGAAAAGTGTTTCATCAGATTGAAATGTTAAAAATTATTGACATATCTTATTGGTGATATGTGTGGTGGGTCATGGATAGGTCATCTTTGAATCCCTTTCGGCGAATGGATCAATGGGGGTCAAACCATAAATAGGTCTCCTGTCGTGGACTAGTCGGCTAACTATACTTTCAATTCCACACCACCTTGTAAATTCCTGTTTCACTTTGTCCCTGAAACAGATCAGGTCGTCTTACTTCCACACTAAAGAACAATCGCTCGTGTTCGAACGTAACGCATTAAACCTCTCAACACGTTTATTTAACTGAATACGTTAACGTTAGTCCCTATCCCTTTAACAGAATCACTTGTTTGCTAATTTAATTACATATTTTAATCTGTCAACTGAAATGGAAACAGTTGAAATAATAATCCTGCCTTTACATTTATAAATCCCTACAGAAAAATCATACATTATAACTAATTTAATTAGGAAGTTGTATGAAACTGCATGCAATCTACGTCTATCTGCGTATTCAACTTTTGTTCAAAGCAAAGCACCACACACAGAAAGCATTAAACAGACAAATACATATGTAGGTATAACATAATATTATATCCACCTATACTATACCAATAAAGCAATTGGTATTTCGTATTACATTTTGATCCATTCCATTATTTCTCTTCTTTTTCTATAACTGGTATACCTTTTGAATAGCCATGTATGTTATATAGTTTAAGGTTGAATTGTCGCCTGTTATCCACGTTATTGGCCAACATAAACACATAGCACAGACTATACCACCACTAGATTATTCTGTATGGGTAAATAAGATTTATCTGGCCGTACATTTCTATCGTCTTGCTCGAAATTCTAGGAACTTGGTAAGCAGGACAACCAGACCGAACCCTTGGTGTGCATCGACCTCCCTGTAATCAAGATTTTACTCAACGAATATACGAGAGTAGTGCCACTAGAATCTGTACTGTACATACGGCTTGGTGCTTTCCTCGCTCCTTGTCCCACCTCTCACTGTTCCCAGTTTCGTTCCTTAATACAATCCAAAACCGAGCCACGACATTGAGGTAGACAGACAAGCTCTTTAATACGCGTTCTCATTAAGCTCTTTGTTAGCGAATAATCAATCTCCACTCTCTGTGGATGTGTACGATAGGTGGGATAATATGGGGGTGTTACTTCGACATATAAAACATATTTCAAAATTTCATTGTTTTAGATTGGAAATTTATTTAATACTCTGTCTCTCAAATTCACAACCCCATCACTTTGCTGGGTATTCCTACACATATAAGGTACACTGGATACGCATCTATATATAAACCTATATCTACCTTAATTATGAGAAGAATTTTTTTATTAACATACCTCTATTGAAAATTTATTAACGCAAATATTTTTAATACAACCTTCAGTCTTTTGGTAATTAATAAAAGTTTTTGTATAAGTGAGGATGATATCAAAATCGAAATGACACTTAGGTACATAGGTAACTAACATTTATATTATTTTTATGTACCTATATGTTACCCGAAAAACGCGAAATCAGGAAATTCTAGTTTAGTCTAGGCAAAATGCGATTTTTCTTTCTTGTTTATCGTTTTTTTTGGTTAAAAAACAGCTCAGGCAAAGCGAACGGCTCCAAAAAAATTACCTACAAACCTAAAGTGCAATCAAAAACAAACAGACCCCCTTTTTTGAAATTTGACAAACTCTACCAGTTTGTCCTGATTTTGGGTTTGTCCAGTAAACATATACACACATGGCGTTTTGTACTCAGAGGGCAATTTTTGAAGAAATATATGTATCAGATAGGACACCATATATAAAACTTATGTAGCTTAAATTGTTTGTAAAGCAGAATTTATTACCCTGAACATAAACAAGGGGCGATCATGTGTCCGTAAAATTATTTTTCTCTAAAGTAAATGGTATTCGTACTCGTATGACATTCAATTTGATGTCACTCTATTTAGAATGTAATACATATTAATTTTCAAACACATCTATTGAAAGATAAATAGAAAAATGCTCCTGTAAGTGTGTTTCTGTGTTTATACTTCCTATATTGTTTCTCTGCTCTTATACTTTGTAATAAAGTATTAATTATGCATGTTTTATTAATAAGGAAGCAGTCAATAACATTAAAATTGACTTATGAGAGGGTGAAATTGGTGCTGTTCACGTGAAATATAAGGAAGTTTCGAAAACATAATGATAAGTATAAGGAAGTTTGTTATTTGTCATGTCTAAGTCATTTCTCGTTTAATTTACACTTTATAATTAATTTCTTGTAAATTATAAATATAGAAGCGAATGAATAAATGTTCATCTTCAGAAGCGGTTTTCAATTTTCTGAAGTTACCAAATCCATGTAAAACAATGCTTTATTTACATGGCTGGGATAAAATCAGATTATACCCTATTTAAGTAACAAACACAGTGTGCCATAGGATTTTTTTCATTCAAATAAAATTAATCAAATACTATATAACACAGAACATGACAAATTAAAATTGGCCAAATGTTCAGAGTAAAAGTCAAACCATTATATGCGTTTCAGTTGCGGACTGCTCCAAGTAAAGAGCCCTTGATTTCTTTCGCAGCATTGGGCATCCATTTAAAATTATTTCAAGTGTACCACTTATACCAATAATAAATTCCATTGGTCATTCACAAACCGTTATTCAGTTAAATATATTATGTTATTGAAATTGAATTACAAATACAGGGAAAAAAGCCCTCTCTGAGGACCCCTAAATTGCAAATATTGAAATATAAATTAAATTAATTCTATTTTTGCAATAGTCTTTTCTGCGTATGTGTGTGTGTGTATAAATTTCCTTTTTGTCACTAAAACTATCTAATGGTGAATATTTTACATGAAAATTTCTATATGCAAAGCAAAGTATAAAAAAAGTTTTTAACGGCATATTATGATGAAAATTAAATTACATTCAACTTTTTTTTCTGGGAGAAGTGTTTTTGGTGTGTAACATTAGTCCCGAAGTAGGAAGTCACTTTTCAAATATGTATATGTAGTTGAATAATGGTGAATTGTTTTTACGTTTGGATTAATTGGAATTACTTTACTAATATTAATACATACTTAGATATAGGATGATGACAATAGATGAGAATAGATGAGAATTCAAATCTTTATATGATAATAATAAATCGACAGAGGTTCAATAGGGATATTGTTGAAAACGGGGGTTCATAAATGAAACAAAACATTTGTATGAATAGAACAAACGGTAATTAAGGATCAATAGTATTAAGACTAAAGCTAAATCGTTTAAATCGTTCAAGAATATATTAGACTAAATTATTTTGTAGAACAAAGATATATGTAGAATGAAATCAAGTTGATTTTTGAATACATTTCGCCTTCACCGACAATAAGAAATTTTTAATGAAATAACTCGACTCTTTTGAAATAAAAAAGGTGCATTTTTGTCTGGAAAACAAATTCCAAATTACACCTCAAGGAGAAAATAATAATATAATAGTTAATTAAATTTAATTAAAAACCGTTTAAAAGAGTGTCTTTGTTAGTAACAAAATTAATAGATTACGTAAAACAAAGTAAATTACTGAAGATTTAAGCATTTAATTAACAGATTAAGAAAAGAAAGCTTGAATAGAAACCTAGATATTTTCACATTCAACTTTCAATTTAAAAAAATATATAAGAAAAGCAGTGAAATAATAACTTAAATTGCGACTTAATGAGCTTATTAAGAACAATAATTAATTTTAAACTGAATCTTAATGATATAAACTTTTCATCAGGTATAATTTGATTTTAATGTTTAACGCGTACAATAAGGGTGCCTTCGTTTTTTTTTTCTTTCTCCATTGTACAGGTTTTAAATAAATGTATAAAAATAAAAATATGAAATTGAATTGTCTTGAATATATAAAAGAATGTAATATGATAATTTATGAAAAGATGTCACATAAAAGGTCCGAAATATTTTTCTTTTGTTTTACGACTCTCAGAACGAATTTTTTCAATAGCTGTTTATCATTATTAACGAACAGGAGATGAAAAAGAGATAATAATTTATCAAAGTTATGGCCTCTAGATCGTTTTTATTTGAATATTGAAAATATACTCTTATCATATCATAAATATATTCGCAATTTTTTCACAAAATATATACATATACATATCTAACATTATATGCACAAGGAGACAGAGAAATATATGGGAATTTATATTAAAATAGATGCAGTGGTAAGATACACAAAGCACACACGAGATAGAAAATAGAAAATTCATCACCAAACAACATCGTTCTTATATGAATATGAGCAAATAATCTTTTATTTGTAAAAATATACAAGAAAAGTGCGAAACATCAGAATGAGGAAAAGGCTTGCGAAAGGACCCTGGAACTAAACTATAACCATTTATGACACAAAGGAGGAAAAACGCAGTTTGATAGAAATGAATCAAGAGTAGCATGACATCAGTTCACATAATAATGCAATCACTTTAACCTGAAATAAAAATCACAAATATAAGAGAGACAAAAAAAAGAATAAAATGATTTGTGCCCATAATATAAATGTTTCATGGGTGCAACACACTCGTTTTATTCCAAGTACTTAGGTATTTTATTTTGTATAACTATGTGTGTCTTTACCTATGCAATATAGATTATAAAGGTTAGAGGAAATTTAAAATCTCATAAAATCTTTGACGTTGTTATTTTCATAAAAAAATTTTAATACTCTTTAATACGTCATGCTACAATAAATGTTTATTCAATGACTATTTGCAAATTTATGTACGTTATACGTTAACCTATAAAATCGCATTATACTTATACCATTCACAGTTTTATAGCATGCATAATAATTTCGTTAACGATAAACTCGTGTGTATATGTAGGTATAGGATCATACTCATAGTATGTAGCATGTACCATTATTCCTGTATTCAACAACAACACACACATTTGGTATTTGACTCGTTTTGCGTATTTAAGTACCTTTATGTGTCTACATTTTTCATATTTTTCGAAATTAAAGGTTCGGTTAAGCATTGTTACATCTTAATATAGGTATCCAATAATTATGGAAATGTGATAAATTAAACAAGTAAACTAAAGAGTAAAATTCTAACATTATTTCATTTAAATAATATATTAAATAATGTCATTTTGCTAGAGTATGTGTAGTAAAAAATTCCAATTATTTAATACATTTTATATCGATTCATAATTTATAATACCTACATATAGGTATCTAGGTCTCTAAATTAGGTTATATTCATTCGATTTACAATTAACTTGAAATGAATTTCAAAATCATTTTAATAACGAACTTTTTTTATCCTGTGTCCCATTCAATTAGGGAATTTATAATTTTTTTTTGCTTTACATTTTTGAAACAACGGTATAGGTATACTCATATACAGTTTCAGTTAGATGAAAATGGAATTATGTAATTGATGATTGATGTTGATGATGTTATTATACCTATACATGGTGAATAGTATGTTACATGTATGCAGTGAAAATTTTTATATGTATCCATTGTGTGGTGTAATAAAAACACCTATATAATAAGATATATATACGTATAATAACCAATAGCAATATATTAATGTACTTTTATTGTTGTATTATACACATTATACAAGAGGATAAAGAAAAAGACAGTATTTCATAATTTTTGTGTAGGTATTTAAGGTAGTAAAAATTGATTCATGAACTGATATCAGAATTCTTCGCTTGGATGTACCATAAAAATTGTTTTTTACACGTAAAGCCATAAAAAAATATCATTTAGAAGAAAAATATTTTGGAGATTTAGTATAGCTAAGGTTAGAAATCACGGACCCATGATACTCTAAATGAAGGGGAAAAGGGAACGAATGAATGTATAAGAAAGTTTATGGTGCTTCTTCGAAGCAAGTGTAATATTTTCATTAAGGAAATCTTGATCTAGAGGAGTTGTAGTGGGTTGGAGTTGTATGAGTATGTAAAGAAAAAAAAACTAAATAAATTGATAAAACAAAGAAAGATTCAATTTAGAACACGTGACCCGAAATATGTCCAACAAATATATTGAAAAGGACAGAAAGGACAATTTATAACAATCTTCTCTCATGGGACTTTCAATAACAATGCTTCCTTGCAACTTTTCGTTTTCTTTTGTTTCCCCTCTTTATATATCGTCTATATTGCTTTTTAGCTGCCTTTCAGTAATATCGCGCATTGAAGTACATTTCTCTCTATTTAATTCAATCATTGTATCCTATTCTAACCTCGATTCTTACTTGCACAAAACTATTTTCCATGCCCAAATACTAGTTAAAGAATCTCTATTTACTTTTTTTCACGATTTGTTAAATTCACCTAATCTGTTTGAATTACCATCTCTTGATCTTTTAATGACAATCAAAATGAACTTTCCCTAAATTGAGGGAGTATTAGGTCAAATTTCTATATCCTTTGAAAATCTAATTAGGTGTATGTGTGTGTCTATAGAGAAGAGATGTAGATTTCTTTTTTTTTATTGTTCTCTTATAATCATTTAAAGCACACCGTTTGATTCGTGCACATTAAAGTTAGGTAAATAATGTAAAATTATACTTGGGGGAGATTTATTTGTTACAGAATAGATGGGTTTGCTCATTAGAGTTGTTGGATGTTGCCCGAACTGAGTGAAATCTTCTAAGCGGATTAAGCAACAATTTGAAAATGGTTTTCTTGGTTTATTTATTTGTAATCTTCTACGCTATTTACGTATATCAACACATATAAATTTTCTATCACTTAAAAGCCACATGAACAATTTTAATTTTTAATTAGACTTAGTATATAAAATGTATTCACTCGCTTAAGATGTGTGTTTGTGTGTTGACATTAAAAATTGTAGGTATACACCATTAGATTGAATATAATATACAACAAAAATACTTAATAATATACTTAAATAATGGAGAACTTTTTCCGCACGATGTAGCTTTTTCTCGCACTGATTTAAAATATTGAAAATATAGAATCTCATTGCATTTTATAAATCACTCCTTTAACACAATGCTCCCGATATCTGACGATGTGGTTAGATATCCTCTCATGGGAAAGAATAGAATGGGAAATATATCGTACCAAGCCATCCAGCTTTGTGCATTCGAACTGCTCAATTTATGAATAAAAATACCATAAATTATTGCGATATCAATGCGGTGGAATAAATGCATATTTACATCGAAGTCCATTCAATGCCTTTTACTTATTATATATGTATATATATCTATGCATATATATATAGATATATAATATAATACAAGAGATAGAGAGAAGCGTTGTGATTGCGAAAGAGACTTGTGACTCGAACCTTTAGTTATTAGGTACTGATTTAAATTTCACAGAATATGTAGATATATAAATACACCATTTAAATAGTATATGTATTAGGTACATATGTGAATCGTGCTTAATTTTCTATAAAATAAACAAAAACAGCAATTTGATTGGTGTTTTAATTCAATTTAAGGGGTCAGGGAAATGCAGTTCAAAATTTTTGAAATAATTTCATAATTTCGAGATTGCCTATTGGCATTTTCAATTTATCTATTTAAATAAGGGGTTTTCCCATCCAACTTGACAGAGTGGGACGCATACACAGCTATAGATCGGGGCTTATTATTATAGATAAGTTCGCGTTAGGTACACACCGCGACCACCGAAACCCCCTTTATATGACAACCACAACCATCGAAGAGCAACCCACCAAAATAACCGCTTCTTTATCATACGCTAATTTAGGGGCTCAGGTGTTATTTTAACTTGGTCATTATCGTATACATAGACACACCCACCAATTCATAGCTTCATTTTGACCTATCATTTATAAATGATGACTAATTTGATTTTCTGTTAAAACTTTTTTTAATGGAAATTGACATTCAATATGTATATGTAATTCGCTATAAAGAAGCTATAAGAATTTGTGAATATTGTTTATATGGTTTTTCTGACTCAGTATGATGAGGAGAATCTACTGTTAAAATTTTGGTCAATTGGCCGTTTACATCTTGTAATATGTGTACGTACATACTATTAATAACTAAGATATAAGTTTTGTACATGTAAGCTAAAGGTGGTTAAGTAAAAATTAGCCGATCTGGTATTATATGTGAGTTCCATGTACCTACATGAATTGTTTTATTACATGTACTTAAAGTAAATAATAAGCTTAGGTAATAAATTGAGAGTCTCTCCGAGCCGAGTAAATTTACAATAGGGCATAGGGCAATAGTAATCACCTTTCCTTTTGAAAATCACTTTTTAAATTACCCTTCCTAATGGTTTAATGAATTAGAATCAAATAGGGTCCACTTTTTTGTGTTTGATGAGAAGATGAGATACACCACTACTACGTTCAAATCTTAATCCTGGTTAGATTGTTTGTTTTTATATATAAAGGGATTGCTTCCTGTTGATGGGGGTGCATTCGAAATACATACATACACCTTTATACGATTGATGGATATGGATGGAATTGAACAGATCTTATGTCGAGTTTGTCGGTGGCAAGGGTCCATCAAATGAAAATGAGTGTGTAGAACGGAACAGATATTTTTATTCATTGTCGTTGCGCGTTGTGGCGCGGACGAATTTTAGGAGGAAAAAGGGGCTAAGCGGTATGGAGGGTCGATGTTTTAGGGACGTTATTGGCTGGGGCCCAATGACAGTCGGCCGGAAGATGGAGAATCGATAGAATAGCAGTATTAACCCTTTACTACTAGCTTCGGAAGCAAAAGTCCGGTCTATGTGATGAAATTATTATAACAGATATTCGAAAATGTGTAAAGTATTTTACAGAATGGTAACATTATTTTTTTATTTAAGAGGAAAGGCGCACTTTTCTTGTTTTTTCTATTTTAATTCAGAATTTTTAAATGTACGTTATAAAAAGTTTAAGAATAAGATAAAGCAAGATGTTGGGGTTGGTGATTTTATAATGATTATTGTTCTTATTATAACCATTTGTTATTTTCTGGTTCACGTTGTGACATTTCTTAATAAATTTCATGTTATATTTAACAGAGTACACACAGCTTTAGCACCTATATCTAATTTACAGTGACACTTTTCTAAAGATTATAGCGGCAAATTTAATGTAATAAATTGAAAAATCCTCTATCCTCTTATATATACTCGTATAACACCATTTCACTCTTTTATCATTTCAATATTCTATACAACAATATATTTTTTATTTATGCTCGGGGGCATATTTTAAAAGCATT
Source organism: Silvanus unidentatus (assembly GCA_963930825.1). Lineage (NCBI taxonomy): Eukaryota > Metazoa > Arthropoda > Insecta > Coleoptera > Silvanidae > Silvanus > Silvanus unidentatus. The sequence continues at coordinate 1,930,602 of OZ005763.1, forward strand.
TTTTATCCACTCAATAGTAAGTAATATCAGATATTTAGTATCAGGGAAAAGAGAAGTGCGAACTTTGTGTATAATATTGGAGAGAGTGATATGTAAACACTCGAAAAAGATGATGGCTTTTGTATGTTTAAAGCAGATTCAGGTGAATTGCATATACGCGTTATTCAATAGGACGATGTAATAAGTTTATCGCTTGTAATTCAAAATCAGAGGTGTACCAGAATAGATTCTGGGAGTCTATTGTGAGCCGATTTTGCATTTATACCCATTATATTGTACTAGCCGCAATGTTTGTCCCCGTACACATTTTGAAAACCAATTCAACCACTTCTAAACAACGTTATTTTCATTATGTCAAATTGCTTGTTGTTTGGGAAATGTGGGTGTACATAAAAAAGCCACTTGACAATTTATTAGGGACTTTTGGTAACATTTCATCATCAACACTCAATACGTTGCGTTTTAATAATACCCTGAAAATATCAAAAACTCTCATATTCAACATTCTACTAACACTAAAGCCAACCAGCCACCCCCTCGTAACCAACAACACACGTAATATCGAATATTTGATTTTTTTTCATGTGAAAATTTTGAGTACATTTTTGGGAAGCGTTTCCACTATATTTCTGTCACATACACATGATGAATTTTCAATCAGAAAACACAAGCACGCATTTATATATTTTTTCATTCTTTCGATTTGTTTGTTTTTTGTTATTTTTTTTTTTAAATCACATATCTACCAATCTATAGGAACTTCACAGTCAATCTATTATCTACAAGCGATTTACTCTATTTTATTATTTAATCGTAGCCCGTCGTACTTTACCTACTTGTTTTGTTTTCAACAGAAATTGTTCAATAAATTAAGTAAATAAAAAATTCAAAAGCAATTTCAACATACAACAGTATATTAGGTAGGGGCTGTTTTTTTTGCACTTACCTACCTTTTATACGTTTTAGGGGTAATGTGATGCGATGAATCGATTAATGAACAAGGTTTCAGCCGATCTGTCAGCGTTTGGAAGTTAGAGTGGCATTTGTGCAAAAAAGATGGTCAAAGATGGGATCAAAATAGGCCCACGATGGTTTTAAACTAACTTCTATCCATCCAATTAAATTTTAAATAGTGCACGTAATACAACGGAAGTTGGAAATGTTTTCTTGTAAATGTTTCATTGTTTTCTTGTTAAAAAAGGCGACCTGTTGTTTAAAAGGTGCATGTATATGTGAGTTAGTGTGTGTGCAACAAGTATACAACTTGTGTTTATCAGAATGATTAAAAATGTTTTTGTATTTTGTTGTATTTTAGTCAATTAAATTAAACATATATATTTGTATATTGTTTATACACATTAATGTAAACCAACAAAATTTGTATGGATATGGAAATTTAGATTGTTTGCACTAATTAACACTAGCTTAAAGTAACATAGTACGACGGTTTGGTAGGATGTTCATATTAATCCAAATAAATTATTAAAATATTATAATTAACAAATACGATATGTTGTTAAAATTAAATTAAGATTTATCTATACGATTTATAAAATTTATTATTATAATTATTATTTTATGGTAACTATAAATATAATTAACTCTCCCGAAAACTGTGTTCTATACACAAGAACTTTATTATTATTATTGTTATTATTATAATTGTTTTATTTGAAGAAAACTTTTCGATTTATAGCTATGAAAGATATGAGAAGTTGCGTAAATAATAAGTTATGACAATTAACAGCAAAATAAATTTCTATTACTGCTAGCCCTGTTTTCTATTTCAAATATGTGCATATAAGCTTTATGGTATACCATAAAATATACTTACGATAGATAGGATTTCGTAATTTCAAAATGATTTTACAATAAAAGCATTCGTGCCACAAATAAAACATCAAAATTTTGCCGACACATGTTGTAATGATACGAACCCGAATAATACCTAACAAAATTAAAATTATTTTAATTATTATAACCCGAACTATCATATGGCCAAGTTCTAAGATAGAGTAAGACCCACTGAAAGGGAATAAATGAGTAATTAGTCAACGAGACTAAGTGAGAAATATTGGCAATACGATCGTACAAATTTTCAATATAAAAGATAGAAAAATAATAATACACATAAATATTAAATTTAAACAAATAGCACAAAATTTTAATACTAATGGCAAGTAACAGTAACGTGTGCTCTAGTCAAACTGAAACTAAATGGTTCCTTCAATAAATCGAAACATTAGAAAGTGCATTTCATCAGCAGTAACTTTGTTCGGCTATATATATATATATATATATATTTGTGCATTGAATAATTTCAAACTTAGAATTTATTTTGAATTTAAAAAGATATCGTACCATGCGCGTAACTGGCCTCTTACAGGCACTCGTTAACACACGTTTTCTATCTAGCTCAGTCGGCAAGTGCAGACATAATGGAGACTACGCTTCTTTTCCTTTATTGGAGTATTACTTATATGCTTTGAAACACGCAAAACCCACGTGGATACAGAGGAATATACATAGAAATTAAAACAGCAGGCACAGTTAGGTCCTTGACAATTACTGTATCCAACATGTGTTTCTCATTGTCATAATTATTCGTCAGTTATATATTATATTTTCTAATATTATATGTTTTAATCAATAAAACTATTGTGATACACATTACTTATACAAATAGCACTTACCTATGTGTATACATATAAAATAGATTTATTACCAAATGATCCAATCCAGAACAATGATGGTAGAACAAATTTCTATGTACCTATATGAATGGCACACCTACGTATGTTTCCTTTCAGACAAAAAAACAACAACACCACCTGAACTACCTAAGACTTTCACTCATAACATATAAATAATACGCCGCCTTTTAGGGCTATTGACTGTAAATAATTGAACTATTGCGTGTTTTTAATGTATTTTTAGTTTTTTTCCATTATAAACAATTACAAGTATCAACAAAAATAATCCTTAGAAAAAAAAAACAGAAAAATTGTAATTAAACAATAATTATTGATGGTAATGATTATAGAGAAAAGAAAATAATAACCCAGGAAAATATATAGTTAAAGACTTATAAATGACTAAACTTTTAGTAAGAAGATTTTCCATGTGGACTTTTATAACGCACAGTACTTTTTTATAGTCCGTTTTATGTACGTACATATAAAAGTATTGCAATTGGATTTTTTTTACAGTCACAGATACACACAGATTTATATTTTTTTTAGTGTAGTAAAAGCCGTTCTACTCGTAACAGAATAGAAGCAGTACACGTTTGCTTAATTTATTACATTTTCAAAGGTAAAGGTATCACGTAATAATATAATAAAACATGATTTTTAACAAACCTATCATAGACATATGAAAAGGTAAATGTAAAAACGTACCAAAAAACACAGAAAATGTGGAACAATAAAAATAATTTTTATATATAACCATCATGGAAAAAAGGTATATAGCCTCAACTAGGCTGTAAAATACACAGAAACTTATATATAAATATCTATCTGTACCGGTAGTACATCCGGTTTAGGTTGTTCTAAAATATCGTAGCTTCCGACTTGGCGTCTCTTACAGAGCGTCGTAAACAAGCTGTCGACGGGGCTACACAGTATCTTGGGACGTTTAGGATGGACTTGTGTTTTGCTGGCCAATGTTGGTCATCCGCGGTCCCACTACCCGTTGACCGTAAATCAAAAGGTCCGATTTAGCAGAACACAATAGCTACTTTAGTTCATCCATTATAGTTCCCTGGACGTCTCTGCTGTGGGCATAGAAATTGATAAAATGACCATATAACACGGTCATTTTTATTAGCTATTTTACTTTGTTCAATGTTCATATAAGTTAAATGAAAAATGACATCTCTATTCTGGAATACTTCACATCTAATCACACTTATTTATAAATTTCGTCGTGTCTTGTGAAGAGTCAGTTTATTAAGAAACTTTATTACTATAGTTGAAATTGTAGCAAATTAGAAAGTTTCCTGGAACGTACATAAGTGTCCTTAAAACGCCTAAACAATATTGCTCTTCTACCTCAATTTTTGAAACATTCTTTCCTCCTTTTATACTCCTGAGTGTTTATGTGTGTGTACTGTGTGCCGCCGTGTGGTATCCAAGATCATTTTTAAGTGTAATTCTATCGTTTCTATCTCATCCAAATACTTTTAAAGCAATACAAGGTAAAGCAGTGCGAATACACGCAAGATAAAGGAATTTCCGAAATTCCCTTTCTTTTATTCAACATTGCAATTTTTTCATGAAATTGTGTGCACAGGTATACAAATTGCATCAAAAGTGCAGGACGTTGTAAGTTCTTATATATATATATATATATATTGTCATCGAAAATCGCTTGAATTGTTTGACCAATTGACTGATGAATTGCGATTGCCAACCCATTATTTGTCAATTAACTGGTATAAATCTTTGGTTGAAATTTAACAATATGATAATCTATTAGTATATAAATTAAGATGATACGAAGAGAGAAGTTAATAGACACGACAATAATGACAAATATGGATGACAGTATTATAATATATTCGAAGGCGCACAGAACTATATTTATCCGACAAAGATAGAAGGATTTAGTTATCGGTAAATATTGAACATTAAGTTTGCGTTTCAGTGGTTTCAAGAAATAGCCCCAAGTCACAACATCACAATCATGACTTGTAAACAAATATCATGTATATCTATATTTATCTCTTACAATCCCACAAGTTCTAAAACGCTTTATTTACGTAATCTAGGTATTGCGTATTTTATATATATATTGTTAGTGGCTATAGAAAGTAAAAGGACTTGAACAATAAATATTATAAAAAGGGAATAAAGTTGTGTAAGAGGAAAAAAATTCTACACTGCTACACCGCACAAATATCAATCTAAAGAGTTTGTCAAAGATAGGGTAGTGTGAAAATGAACCTAATAAATCAAAACACCTGTTGGGAATAGCATGTCTTTTGCTGCAAAACGTTTTCAACATAAAAACAATAACAAACATAAACAACAAGTCCAACACAAAGAATATAACCGAAAACGAAAAAAATATTCTACAACATTTTAACATAATAATAGGGATTCAAATGTAAACAATGAGTATAATTAATATTCTCTTGAAAATAAAATAAAATGAATTGTTTTAGTAACACAGTGAAAGGAACCATAGCATCTAATTTAAGATATCTTTCAAAGTGTTAGAAAGTTAAATTGATCTTGAAATTTATAGCGTAATTTATTATTGTTTATTATAATATGAAAAGATGTACAAGGGGGAGGAAACTATGTGCGCTTATAATACATTGCTGTGTTGTTCACAAGAAAAAGACATTTAAATAAAATTCATATTACAACTACATAGTTTTAATTTTCTAATTTAAATACTGTTCCACATCACACAATATCTAGTTCAGAAAATTCATGAAAAGTTAATTTACAAAGTTGTTCAGTGTAAAATAATCTTAAAGATGAAACAATATATTCAGCTAATTAAATATACATACATGTAATCACATAAAAATGGAAAATAGGCCAGCACCCCATGCTCTTGAAAAATCCTTCACCCTATACTTTAAGATTACATTTATAATTTTGAATATTTTTCATAAAATCGCCACCCTTTTGAAATAATTTGCAATTTAGCGTAAAATAAAATGTTGTAATTAAGTCTAAGTTGGAATGTTCATGTAACAACATTTGTGGGAAATGGCTAGTGCTAACAACTATGCTCCTGTTTACGAAAGCGATAAAGCATTAAAATTAAAATAACATTGACTGTTATTTGAGAAATTAATTTCAGAGAGAAATTTTCAGGTAAATGTTTATATGTGAGTAGGTATCCTTTCAAACAGGAAACAAAAAATACATCAATTCCGAACAACAATAAACTAAGTTCTATTTGTGTAGGAAATAAAAAAAAAATGTCAGCCTATTTTAACAAAGCCGAATTTGTGCTTCGATGTTTTTCCCTTGAATAAATTTTCATGTGTTCCCTATTTCACACAATCATTTTAAAACGTATCATTTGTTTTACCCAATTCCTTTTATAAAATAAGGATCATTTCTCATTTAAGGTCTTAAGTTAAGAGAAACGTTTACGTATTCATTCTGTATTTATAAGGAGTAGCGATCAAAGGAGTCGTTTGTTATTATAACTAATATCTTTCAAAGTAAACAAGAATATCATGCAACAAGCTTCTGACATAGTGAAATGATGGTTTCGCATTGCAATAAGTTTTGAAAGAAATCTTACTAAAGTCGACTCATCTTAATGTTGTCTTTAAATTATAGTTAGAATGTATAATATCTCTTCAATTGGGCTCTTTCTTTTTATTTGTTACCTCTTATTTGCAACTTTTCCAGAAGATTAAGAAAAGGGTATCATTTATTTGCACGACAAAATAGTAGGTTTGCACGACAATGTTGGTGTGTTACTACAGGAAACCGGCTCCAATATTTTTTGAACTAACTAAATCAATACAAACCTAACCTAACCTAACCTAACCTGATAAACTAAGCTGACCAGACCTTTGCGTCTCCAAAATGAATGAAAAAACGGCATTTTAAAATAATTGGTCGTGGAAAAATATTATTTTGTAGTGCACTTATAATTATTCCCTTAAGAAAATTGATTATTTTTTAAATATTACAACGTCAAAATTAAAACTTGTACAATTAAGACAATTCTGATTATGTTTTGCGTTATAATAAAAGAAAATATCAAGAATTATTATTACTTTATTGGGTAACAAAAGTTTCACGAATATTAATATATTATCATGATGCCGACCATTTTAATGAAAATACCTAATGTATTGGTAGTATATAGCAAAATATAAAGAAATGTACAACCGAATACACATCTTTTCCTTTTGATGGCGAGAGTTTTATACGTCTATTGTCCCAGTTATCATTATATTTATAATCTACGTAAAAACACAGTTCTAAGCTGTGGTTCTAGTATGAAAGACAATGCATATTGTACATAGTTTCATTCGGTTGAATTATTTGGTTTTAACACTACTCTTTTGCATATTATTAATATTCTACTTAAAATTTGTGTGTATACCATAGGTACGTTGTGTTGTGTATAAAATGTAGTTGGACGGTTAAATTTCTGTAGGAATTATTTGTAAAAGTATAAACGTATTATTTTTGTGTAGCATATGTTTTTGTAAGTTGTCGTATACAGAGGATGGTTTTTGCATAAAGATAAGGTTGGTTGTGTGTGGCTGTGGCAGTAATAAGGGTAGGATATTTTCTGCAATTTCTCCTGAAACTGAAATCTGTTGTAATAAAAAGCGCATGTAATATTTTGCGGTGCTATTCTACCTCGTGTGCCTATTTAGTTTGATTAAAAGCTTATGACAGCAGCATCTTGTCGACCTCCATGGGACTAATCCCTTTAACTCACACCCTGGAGTATCAACAAAGCCACCCTCATCATTTCAATACATTCACTAGGTATCTACTCTACATAATACAGAATACACAAATATTTAAATAATCAAAAAGTTTTAAATTTACCCCCGAATAAAATATGGACCGGAAATTGGTGTGTGTTTTGCATTAATGTTGTTGTTGACGCGATTTAGAAGAAGAAAGTTTAAAAATCATTAAGAGAAGGGAATTTTTTGCATAATCTGAAATACCAATCAAATTGTTTAATTGCATTTTCTTGGAGTTTGTTAAGAAAACGATAATATGTACTTATATATGTTTTGCAATTACTAGCTCGATCGTTATCGTTAAACATATACTTTATTCAGACGAACTGTAGGGAGCTAAACCGTAAAGCATCGTTTAATTTCCGTAAGTCAACAACAGATTTAATACAAACTTATTTTTACTGAAATATCTAAATTCCAAATCCTCTTAGTAGTGCATTCAAGTTTAATTAAATATTTAATTGCTTTATAAGAAATATATATATATATATATAAAGAAAAACATAATTTCGAATTTGTTTCAACTTTATTCCATTTCGCAATGCTATATTATTTAAACTAAATGACAATGTTTTATACCTGAAAATAAAAACATTCAGTGTTAACGGGAATAAAAGAGAGAATACTCCTATATAACTGAATTTGAATGTTGACGAGAATCTAATAGGGAAAGAACGAGACCGACTTCTAAGTGCAAGTACTTAAAATATAAAAAACACTGAGATGTTTTTAAATTGATAATAAAAGTAGTTTTCAATGTTTGAAAGATGCCATTAACTAACGAGGCGGATGGGAATACTGACGATTGTTAAGTCAAATTGAAATACCCTTCTGTCAGATTCCTGTGAGATTCCGGTAGAATTCCTCCTTAGATACCATCGCGATTCACTGTCCTGCTATTTCCACCTCATCGCATTTCTCTAAAGATTTCTGCTATTCATTAAGAATCTGTTATCTTAAACAAACTTAGTACCGAGGACACAGCGCGCGTCGCGGATTCCAATAGTATAGAGTATGTTTTGTACTCCTTTTACAACACGAGTTTTTTGCCATGTTATGTACACGTACATACCTACACCATAGAAAAGTATCCTCTTCCTTTACCATCCACCCCTGCACAAAATGCCTTCCGCTTTTTCTAATCGTTGTCACCAGAAAGAAATTTGTTCAGCGTTTATTACACTCTGAATACTAACCAAATGTCTTTAGGGTGTTTTCTTCCATTTAACCAGACTGCCACTCATTTTAGGATTCTAATTTCATTTTATAAAAATGTTCACACTCTACTATCGAACTGATAAAATTTTAATAAAGGAATTTATATCATTTTCATTTAAAAAAAAAAGTATAATATTATACCTTTTATACTTGCGGAGAATTTCGTGCCAAATGTTAATAAAACAATTGAAAATTTTTCTCTTCCACAAAAATGTATTATATTTAACTTTTATTTGTTGTACATGTACCTAATTTACTACATAAATTCAAAATATTCACCCACAAACAAAAGCACATACTTATACCTAAACATACACACATATACTTACTTAGTTTGCCTACTTAGTGGAAACATTACATAAATTTCTCCAGGTGAGTTTAAATAAGAAAATACCTAATTTGCATATAATGTTGCTCCACATTAATTGAATTAAACTGTATATAATTACGCTTATCGCGAAATGCATAAATGCCGCATTACATTAGAAAGAAAAAATATTTATGAAAATGATTGCACATGAAAGAACGTAGCATATTTTGTCTTGCTTATATATTTTCATTCTCGATGACGTTACTTTCGGGTGAGGGCAGCGCTTTTTTGGTTATTTATTAAAAGGCAGTGGTAAATAAAAAATTTTAAGGGGAAAACGTGCCTACAGGGATATGTTTTGGTAGTTATAACTTCCCGCTGGACATTTTATAGGGATTCCGAAAACCAAAACGATTTAGGCACCTGTTGAAAATGATTTAATTTAGTCAAACAACTGTTGATAATATACCAATAGACCTATGGGCTTAGATTTATTCGTGTCGGTTCTTTTTTTTGGAATATAGGGAAATATGAGAGTAGAATGTACCATATACATATACCTATCATTAGTGTTAATAATTTTAAGGGTATTAGTCCTAGTGGATCTTGGCGAGCAATAACTGTGAAATATGTGTTTGTATTAGAAGTTGTAGGAAAATAAATAGTAGTTTTATAACAATAAGAGTTTTGTAAATTTAACCATAAAACAGGACCATGTCGCTATAAAATTGGTCGCGTATGACATTATAAGGCAGTGGCAGTAGTCTTGAAATATATAGGGACCGGAAGCTCTCGTATTAAAGGACTTTTCATTCCACATATATACAGCAAACGCCATCTGGTGTATTTGTTACAACAGGCCGCCCTTAAGACCGGGACACCCTAGACTATATCGCTTTATGTAATATACTGGATTCCCTTATTCTTTTGAAAGAACCAGTCATTCCAATGTGGCCCCTCTCTCGAAACTTTCTTTGTTCCTTTCTCTTTTTTTTAAACAAATACTATTTTCATCTGAAAATATATGAAACTTCATTTATCTTCTTACGATAAAGAAGTCAAAATCCATATTTCTTAAACGTGGACTCGGCATTTTGCAGTGAAAACGATTTAAGAGGCGGGGCTGTACGCTTTTAGAAATTTATACTTGGTCGATTATAGCTTCGCCAAAACTCAGAATTACTTGTGTAAAATTATCACCTCTTTCTGTTGAATTAGTGCTTACGGTTATAAGAAACTTTTTCCAAACTAGTCATATTAATTTGATTTCAATACCTTTTATCGCAATCTGTTAATTGATTTATTGTTTTTAATTACAAATGGAAATTGTCTGTAAGCCATTTGGGTGAATTTCTTTTCAATCTGGAATTACACAAACACACACACACACAACTGGCTCATTATTTATTATTTATTTTCATGTTAAAATTGGAATACAATGAAAACTTGAAATCTAATGTTGTTTTCCATTATTGCCGTTCTATTTATTGAAATTAATTTTATAAATCAATATTTGCCTATTAGAAAATGTGCATTTGTAATAGCTACGGTTTTTAGGTACATTAATTTAAATCCACACATTTAATTAACTTTATTTCCAAAAGTAAATAGCATGTGCAATTATTTAATCAATAGGAAAAAATTTAATCCAGAAATGTAAACATTGTTTAAATAATAATAAGAAATTCTAAAAGAGAAAAGTTTTCAAATCAAATATTACATTTGCGGGTAGTAGTGGTTAACAACTAAAAAATTACAAAAGTATACATACTTTCAACTTGAATGGTCTTCTATCGCCAGTGAAAATCGCTTATTTGCTAAAAGCCATTATGTGAAATGTCTATTTTTAAACCACACAATTTTTCGTTCTATTTCTATGTTCAAATTATTCCATACTATTAAAGATAACACTTTAATAGTATTTGCCATTTTATTTAAATTAGACCTTTAAAAAAATGATTCGCTTTATGGATCCACTTTTTACTTCTGATCTAAGTATTCAATTCAGAATTTTAACTAGCAATTTCTAAGTATTTAGAGTAACTAAATTGTTCACTGTAATGTATATCTAAATATACAGAAACTAAAATTGTTAGGTATATGTTTGGATTGGAAAGTTGCTTTCATACAACACACAGAAAGACTTATTAGAAAAGTTGAGATCTGGGAATAAGAGGTAGTAAATCTTACATGCTTACATACATTGATTTATGATCAGTTCAGTACAAGAAATGATGCACCTTTTTGGTTATGATAAACTCAAGTTTATTTAACAGTTGAAAATGTTATTCATATAATTTTCTCATAAAAAATACGAGACTGAATATACTAAAAGTTTTACATTTATTATACATATGTATGCAGATACTTTTTTATTCAAGTCTACTTCATTCATCTTTCATTATAGTCTATACATATATGACTATATGGCAGTATAGTAGGAGAAAAGACTAGACTATAAAAAGTGTAAGGAAATTCAGAATAAAACAAAAAATCAGCACTTTGTTTTATACAAGGTGCTAGTACATATTGAAATGACAGTTATTGGGTGTAAATGCCTTTTTCACCAAACTGTGGCGAAGTTTAGATTAGTTTAGTGTCAAAAGATACTGGAGTAAGAATTTTTTCGTTCTCAGAGAGATATTTTTAAATCGTACTTGCTACATATGCCACTCCATTACGAGTATTATAATACATTCACAATATGTTTGTGATATTTCGGTACATCCCTTTATGCATAAATATTAATAATTTCTAATTCTATTAACATATTTTAAGTGGTTTAACACTTTTGTGATTTATTGTTCTTAGTAAATATAAGTTCTTAGTATCTAAGTCGGTCTATAATGGATTTACAGTTAACTTAGTGTTTGCCTACTCCTCATACTTATCTACTTATCTAACAATATGTAAAGGGGATCTTAAAATTTTAGTTTCCTACTTACAACAACAAAAGATTTTTGAATATTAATTTTATCACATCAAACGTTGTCCCACACGTACGTACATAGTACATAACTGTTTAAAGTGGATTGAAAGCTCTAAATCCCGTATAACAAAAATTCCAAGTAAATTAAAACATGTTGACTACATTCCATGTTTTACAAATCATTTCAACTGCGGAGTAAAAATCATTTAATCAACATTGAGAATGCATTTTTTGCTCATCGTTTTGACTGCAAATACAGTAATTTTCAATAGTAAAAAGCTGGTTAAATCTATAAAAGCTTGTTTTTTAGTTGATGAGTACGATTTAACATCGCCAGTTTTTTTATATATACCTAACATTTATGTTTGTTATGCGTAATAAATATTATTATAGATTTAATTCAATTAAGAATGTCAAAGGAATAAGTTCTTTGTTCTTAGTTTCCCTTTCTCTTTTGTTAAGCTAAGTAGAATTCATTTTTAATTCAGTTACCATCTTGGACGTTTACAAAGCGAAATAATTAGACTTGGTTTTGTATACTGCTTAAATGGATATTGAAGTTTGTAGTTTTAATCCATAAAAAAAGCACACACAAATGATGAAAAATATAATTCAAACGCTGGCGGGCAGTAGAGTATTTTATTTTGATATTATTATCGCACAAGACGTTCTGCCTTAATTCATGAGTAAAATTTCATCAAACAAATATTCCACCTACATTATTGCTGTGTTTCTGTTTATATTTGTATGCACGTTTCTAGTTTCCAAGCAATTTTATTTAACATTCATACATACGTTTGCCTTCCTCCTACGTCAGATTGTTAAAATTTAATGTTATAAACTGCCTTTTTAATAATTGATTCCTATATGCGCCCACGTACCAACTATAAAATGTAGTTAATTTGTTTCCATTTCAAATAAATTACGATGTTATATTTTACAGCATTTGGATTTACTTTAAAAAAAACTTACATTATTGAATATGTGTTTGAATGGGTGTGTGAGTGTGCTAGTTGCGTTGTGTGGAATACTGGAATAAAAATTGTGTGAAGTCAAGTTCTAAGACTCTATGTACTGGCATCGTACAAGCTTACATCGTGAATAAAGATAGGGGGAGAGTTTTGGTATATTCCAAAGTCAGCGTGCCAAATTGGCGGCACGTTCCATCTAGTAGTACTCGTGTATAGCGTACAGAACTGGCATGCGAGTGGCTTTGGCAGTCGATTGCAAGCTTGCGGCAACTACAAACTTGCCTAATTACAGACAGAGAAAACTCACCAAATCTGGGAAAGTTTTCATGCTTAGTAGATATTGTTCTGTGGTGATGTATAATATAAGATGAGCATGTTGTCTTGTATATTCATCAGGATACTGAAATACAAATTTTTTCCAAATTCAAGTGAAAATCTATGTGTATAACTGGTATAGATATACATATGTATGTATTTTTATACAGCTGTATAAAATATCTGATTTTACGTCAAAAGAATCAAAGAGCTAAAAGAGATACCAGCACTTCCGTTATTTTTATGGATCACTTTCTTATATTTACAATCAAGTTCTACTCTTTTTCTCTTTTCATTTCCGTATTATTAGAACGACTGTTAGAAATTCACTTTGTTTTGGATCGTGAAGTGAAACACAATACCATGAAAATGACTGAATGGTTAATATTCATTTCGCATTCCAAAAAGGTCAAGTGTTTAATTTTTTCCCCCATCTTCAAGCTTTTCCTAATGAAAATATTGGATATCCAACACAGAGTTCTTAACGAAACAATGTAAAATTTATCTGTTAGAAAGCTCCGCAAAGCTCAAGTGGATTTTGTACGGACTTGAGTAAATAAGCTATAAAAATTTTAATAATAGGAACTTATAATCCTGAACACCTGAAATACGCTGAATTGGAAATGTAAATGAAAACTTAAACGCGATTCTCAAAACGATAATTAAATAAAATAAACATTATTTAATTCTATATTCGGTTAATAATAATAGTTATTATTGCTGTAATTTATTGCACGATACCTTTTACACTAGTAGGTAGGTATATGTATAAGAACAAAAGTTTAACATGCTTCAATTTATTTCACAAACCCATTTATATTTCCAAGAATTTGTAAACACAACACCCACGTAAATAAATTAATATACTTCTTGTATAATAAACGCATAACATGCATATATTAAATAAACCTAACAAACGATGTATGGGTTTTTCGGTTTTTCAATTTAAATATTTTTTATAAACATTAAAAATGTGTGAAAAGTGAAAAAGTATTCCAAGAACTTAACAAAAATAATCGCAAATACGCTCATAGGTATTACATATATGCCCCTGTTATATGTATTATAGCCAGCACAAGGGAGAGACAGACACACAACCCTTTTGTTGCAAATGTAACAAATCCATTCAATGAAAACCTAATTAATTCAACTTCAACAAGATAAAAAATGCTTGAATGATTGAAATTTGTCAAAAAAAAAAGAAATAACACACAACAATCGTAAATACATTTCCATGTTTTTTTCTGGCAAAATAGGCTTTTCAATCCTGTGTCATTGATTGTGAAAAGCAAATACACTGAAAAAGCAGTACTGATTGTGAAAGTGAAATGTTTATGCAAACGATAAAGTTAAATTATTTACGTTCAATTTCAAAAGTACCTGTTTAGAATTAAAATACTCGAATAAAATAATAACAGGGCAGTTATTTACATCTGTTACCATTATCTAGCGCGATAGGGAAAATGGGGGACTGGGATTAGTGGCGCAGCAGCTTCAAATAAGCCCAGAATAGGGCTTGTTTTGTGTTGTGAAGTAAACCAGCCAAGTGGAGCTGATACCGCGCTTCTCTCCTTTATTCACACACACATCCCCACACATATATATCCGCACCCTTACAGAACAGATTCAGCTAAATGTCTTGAGTTTTTGGAGGTCTTTAATGAGACGACTGGCGCCATGTTGTCATTAGCTGTACTGAGAGAAAAGTAACATTGAAAATGAACTGAAAAAGCATTTACACTGCCTGAACTAACACTGTGTGCTTTAATATATATATATATATATATGTATCGAATATAATTGTATTGTATATTGTGTTGTGTTCCTTAAATATCGAAATGTTTTTGATGGATTGTATTTCACTTCCTGCTTAACAACGGACCCGTATTTTCACTCTCACTTTATAAAAGTGTCTATAAAAACAGGATGATGAATCACATCAATTTTTATTAAACTTTTTTAAAATACATACGTGGCTCGGGGGTGTGTGTGTGTTTCTGACCGCTTTTTGTTTAATTATAAAGTATAGGCATTTTTCTTTATGTATATATATATGTACATTTTTTGAATGGGATCCGGAAGGGACGCAAGGTGATGCACTAGAGGATGTATCACATTTAACACGATTTTTTTCCTCTATATAGGTATATACAGTGTGTTAGGTCCTACTTTAAATATTTTCTAAACTGAGTCCAAATTTAGTCATTCATTATTCTGAAAATGAGACGGGTTGACCAGTAATTTTTCTACTGTTCTTTGTTTGATGTCCCTAAATATATTTACGTTAATGAACGACGTTGAACGTCAACGTTCCTGAAACGGTCGTTTGCAAAAACGAAACAATACAATAAATAATCGTAATCACTGTAGTAACTATATAAATGCATTTTATGTGGAAGTATTTTGCACTCTCTTAATATACATAAATTAAATATTATATACTTATATCACATTACAGTTAAGCTTATTTCACAGATGTAATCTTCTTTTGCTACGTAATTTTTAATGAAACAACACGATGCTAGAAAACAGTGTTAAAAAAAGGTACAAATGAAATGAGATTTAGCTTCATCAGTGGTGAAATAAGAAGTTAGTAGTAGTGCATTTGACTTCTCTCCTTGTTCTTTTAATATTTGATGATTTGAACTTGAGTCTTCTTTGGCTGTCGCTCTGTTTAAATATGCTTGAAATATTGTACTTTACTAACAAACGAAATGAGTTTTCTTTTTTATATACTTGTTGTTGGTGTAACGCATCTTCATTTGCACAGTACAAAAAAGAATGCTATCAAGATGATGCAAACTTTAGTAATATTATACGGAGGACGAAACCACACAGGAGACTCTCCTACTATCACAGTGATGCTGTATATTTTTTTCAGTTTTTATCATAATTGGACCAACTGAGGCTTTTTGCTGTTTCATTGTTGTATATTTTTTGTTTTGAATCCAATTGAAGCTACTAAATGCAAATGAAATGTATTTCTAAATGTATTTGTATATTCAACAGCAATTTTGTTTTTAATTCTAATTAAAAACTATAGCTTTATTTACAGCTAGTTTCTTCTATTTGGTGACTTTAAAATTAAATAATAAATGCTTTACCCCCTTCTGATGAAATTAGTTCGACCTGCTATATTGCTTTGTTTCCTACCTGTAATATTGAACTAGTAGTAAATTAAATTTATTTCACGAAAACTGTGTCGATTAGTTAAAATAATAATGCGTTTATAACACCATAAATAACATACATCATCTGTACTACTTAGTCTGGTTATTTTGTTAGACGATTTCATTTCATGGGAACAGAAATGCCGTTAATTGAATTAATGTATTAGCTTTTAGTTAGAAAACTAAATTGCAATTGACTTAAACACGACATCGTGTTTGGTTATTATACAGTGATGTTTTAATGTAGATTTTACATTTACAGACATTTCAAATTAGAATTGATACACATATCAGTTACAACAGTTTGGATAAATTATTCTATATACATATAACCAAACATGTAAAATAAATTTACATTATGATAGAGATATGTAATAATTTTTATAAAATTTAAATATATATTTAAACCTTATAAGCTTAGATCAAATATGTGGTAGTACTGAAACAAATCAATATAACAAGTTACCCTTAAATATATTTAATCCATTTATGTAATCTGTTCACCCTCATTTGAACTGCACACTCTTTCCTGTCTGGAATAAATAAAACCGAGTAAATTTTACATTGAAAGCATTGGAAGTATTTTTCAACTGAAAGCATCAAGGTTTTCACATACACACATAGGTATATGTATGTATGTGTATGTATTAATCATTTATTAACTAATTTTTAAAACGACAAATGGGGAAAAAGAGAACGGATATTCATAGCGATGAGCATCACAAGTGCCTGCTAAAAATTTTCTAAATAATTAAGAATTCAGTAATTAAGACTAATGCTGCAAATTGTGTTTAAACAAATTTTAGTTGATTGTGTGAAATATTTTACTGCTAAATGGGAAACGTGAAACACAGGCGGAGAATTAAAAAACTAAATAAAAAACATATATAGCGAGCAAAGAAAATAAAGTCATCCGCAGTGAGATTCATTACAAGTATAAGCTAAAAAGCAATTCCTAGTCTACGAATAAGGAGTCATTCATCGTATTTAGAACAATTTATTCGTTCAGGCGGGTTCTTTTTACGTCTTAACTGTATATTACCAAGTATATAAACACTAATTTTTAATAAATTATTCAATAACTGGCTAACTACGTTTCTCATTGATATCAAAGTATCTACGTATGTATACTAGTATTATCAAATAAACATCTCGTAACATTATATATATATATATACATATACTATTTTATATATGTTTACATATGTTTTATTGCAATTTTTTCCTCCATAATAAAATATATTTCGAATAAATGTTTTCAGTTCTCTCCTTTGACGGTTCTCTTGTGTATATTTCATTCATCAATCATGGCCATAACGTGCTATATAAATTTACAAATAGAAAATGATCATGTGGAAATACAGAGTGATATTTCTGAATTATATTAAAGTTTGAAAAAAATGTCAAAGCTGGAAGTCCATCGATTGGAATGTTTTTAGGACAACCCTGTATAAAGTTTTCATAGGGATGAATAGGATGAGTATATAAAACATGATTTTAATTTATTTTTTTCGACAATAAAATTGACATTCGATAAGATTTTATATGTACCTATTTTATTTGCGAAAAATAAAATTACTCTCCTGTTGTCCTGTTTATGAATAACGTATAAAAAGTAAAATGAGCTCTTTTGTGTAGGTATAGAGTAACATTTTTAAAATTCCCTTTGAAATTGTTGTTGTTTTCAATTGCTATATTTTTGTGTCGAAGTTAATTTGTACAGATCACGTATCGCCACTGACTGGCTTTGTCCCAAAACTTATTAAATACAATAAGATTACTAACTTATATGCTCAGAATAAATAATAAACTATTACAATTATGTTCAAATAAATAAAATGTAGGGAACTTTTGGATCAATTCGTTATATTGGGTGGAAAAAAGCAGCTGATAAAAGCAGTTTAATTAAACCAATGAATTTATTGCAATTTTAATTAGAAAATTCTTTAGGTCTTAAAAAACTATACATAAAAATGATTTATAGTTGATAATGACCAATGTTTTGAGAGAATTTCATTTTAAAGACCTAGAAAGATGTTAACAATTTTACTTTATTGCTTTTCTATTAGGAAAAGATAAAAAACCGCCATTCACATTTATATAAATAAAGGATTTTAAAATTATTGAAAAGTACTTTCAAATAAATTTTGAGTTTAAATAAAGCCAAGTTTTAAGATATTATGAATGAATGAATAGGTGAAAAATATTAACAAACAAGTTTGGCTTGAAAAGCTTACTAGGCGCCGACCATCCAGACGTCGCACATTCAGCTTACGAGTAGATGTTTTTCACTGAAACTCATTCTTTTACTACCTAAAATTAATAACTAGTCAGTAGAAATCATCAATATACATTATTTGTTACACTTTTTCCATGTTGGAAAAATTTATTCGCGTCCAATTAGTATTCCTATGGCTAGGAGATGAGTCGGTCCTGATATTAATTTTTCAATTTATTTTCATAATGGAAAATTTGTTGTTAAAAATAGATAAATACAAGTTGGGGGAAGAAAATGGTTCGTTCTTATTGAATTTTTCTTTTAATATATATTTGCCTCCTGATATTTTAATATAGAGAAAGGATAATTGGAGAAATTTTCGAAGGAAATAACGTGTAGCCTGTGGGATATCGATCGGCAAATGTTGACCCATTGCTGTGGTAGTCCCGTTAAACTGCAAAGAGATTCGGGAATGCGTACAATACTACAATATAATGTTATGAGCCCCCTTAATGCTTTCCTATCTGTTATTTTGTTAAAAGACTACCATTATGTACATCAAGAAATACATTCTTAATAAAAAATTTGTAATAATGCTTTTAAAAATATCAGGATTTTCTCCGAAAGATTAAATTTTTAGTGTCGGTAGAGAAGAAAAAAAAACTTTGCTTAACTATGCTTTATGGAGTCAGACTACAGCTATACTACCACTGTATAGTGGTAGTATAGCTGTACTAGTGATATCTTAAATTTTTATTAGTTTCGTGCTAAAGGACAATCAGATATGAAAAGTTCAAGATATAAAAAAGTATTAGTCACATTTAGATAATAATCTCACATGCACTTTATGGTTAATTTTCTATTTTGAAGGAGTATGCTTTTAGTTTGACAAAAAGGTACAATTTCTATTTAACGAATCGTTTTCAAATGTGCACACATTTCACCTGCACTAAAGAATGGGATATTTTATTAGGCGAAAAAAAATCTAGGAAAAAAACTGAAAAAGAAAAGCGCCTTGCTTAGAGTTAGGTGTACACCGTATAAAAATAAATAATTTTTCTTTCAGAAAATGAGCGCTGTTTTGAAAGACCGCGAGTTTTATGTTGCTCATTTAGAGCACCGTGTTGTTTATCTGTATAAATAAAATTCACTAGGAAAATGAAACAATTTATAAGCCAAGATGCTAGCATTTAAAGATTTACGTGAAGTTTAACAATGTATGTTAAATAAGCAATGTCGCACATTCTCTATAGGGAAATCTGAGAACTAATATAAATACATCAGTGTGTGTCAGCTTTGTTTTGTGTATTGGTATGGAATGTCTCCGACAAAAAATCTCCAGAGACCATAATTTTAAATTAAAGAAGGGAAACGTCAAGTCAATTTAGAAAGTTTTACCATCATTATTCCATTATTAATAAAATATATGTTCGTATCTTGAGGTGTCAATTCATCTTTTTCAAATTCATATAACTATAGGTACCTTCGAATAAAATATCTACGTATCGTATATGTATAGCATATAGCAAATGAAATAAGTATTCGTATATAGCAATATCAGTCAAACATTAAATTCTTCCTTTGTAATAACTAAAACCGCTTAGTGTAGGTAACTCATGCGTGCTGGTACCACATTTGAAATGTTTCTTATTATTCGAATTCATATATCTATACAGAAAGAAGCTTTATTTCTATAAATATATAGAAGTTCATCTTTCGAATATATTTTATGATATTACTTTATTATTAGTGTTTAGTACTCGAAACTTACCTTATACCTACATATAACATACATATAGAATTTCCTACCAAACAACCAACAATACCAACAAAGGAGAAAAAGAAATCATTCAACAAGCTTTTCTACTTTAGAATTAAACTGATGGAGAATTTTATGTTTTTCTCTTAAGGCATTCGAATTCCAGACCTGGATGATAACTAAATTGGCTACAATTAAGCGGGCTGCAATAAAATATATCCTACCAATATAAAAAACAACAATAAATTAGAGTAGGTATGTGTATGTCCCATTTCAGTAAATATACATTATATATATACATATAAACATATAATATGTGTATATATATTTTTTTAAGTGAAAGAGCCAACAAATCAAGTGTTGTTTATCTGGCATATTTGGAATGCACTGGCTGTCGACTATTACACCGAGAGCCTTATCGGCATTGTCCAGAAGCCCAGGCATCATATACAACATTTGCGTATCCCCACATGAATATTAATACAATCAGATTTTTGAAACCGCTTTCCAGGTCACTGATTACCTCTATTATAATTACATTTTAGCTTTTATCATATAATTTCATACCGCACGTACACAATAATGAGTTTTATTTCTGGACGTCAATTATTTTAGTCCTCAGCTCACACATACTAGGGACATCATCTCAGTTAATCCCAAGGAAAATGGTTAAAGTCCTATAAGTGAGGGCCATAAAATATGGAATAGTAAACTGACCAACACAATTTTAAAGATAAGAATGTCACTATAAAATATTATACTCTTTTCAAATATAACGTAATCTTTTTTCTGTTATTTTTAATCACTTATTCACTTTTATTCAAGTCAAGCTTGGTTTAATTACTGTGCCATTTTGCAAGTTTTATAACTTCATAATGGTTGAAAACGTTTTTAGTTATTATTAGTTCTATATTAATTATAAAATATGCATTCAGATGTAAAATAGTAGGTATGAGAAAAAAAGGAGATGTGCCGAGTTATATGCATTTAACGACAGTTCAGGAGGCGAATAAGATTTTTCTACCTATACGTTTAAAAAGTAAAGAGTGCTAGTAGTCGTAGTCTTCTATAATCTCCCTAAAATTCTGCTGTTTCATACACTTTCGAATATTTTCTCTTTTTTAATCACCTTTATGGAAGAAGCTTAGTTAAATTACCATTTCGCAAGTTTCTAAGTAGTGAAAAATGTTTTTTGGGTTATTTTTTATTAATAATTTTAAAATATGAATTCTAATATTTAAAGTCTGGATGCAACGGTGCTTATAGCATATATAAGAACGTACTTATAAAATCTTCTAAAGCACCAAAATTGAATTGCGTCACGCTAGAAACTTTTAATAAAACTTAAAATTGTGTATTAAAAAGATTAAGAAACAACAGAAATGGATACACAGTAAAGGCTGCATGATATAATAGAATAAGGCGACTAAAGACGAAAAAGAGAGCAGAGAGGAGTGTTATGTATACTTATGTCGGCGAAGAATGAGGGGGGCTCCTTAGCTTAGCCCTATCGCAATGACATTGTACATAGGGGTGGGTTATGGGTATACACAAGAAGAAAGGCTGGTCGCTTAGTCTCTTCTAAAGTCTTGTTAAGAGAAAGGGTTACGACTTTGTTCTCATCTTTAATGCTTCGTAAAACCGGTCTCTTTTACGACCGTCACCGATTTTGATGAGGAAATTTGTCCGTTCGCACGTAAGATTAATTTTGGTCAAATGGCTTTTCTAAGTATTATTGACATACTAACAGAATTAAGATGTTCAATTTAGGGAAATCAATAAACATGAAAATTCTTTATTAGGAAACTCTTTCGCTCATAAAGAAAACATTTAGTTGTGCTTTGCAATTTTCTTGACTTGTGGCAAATTGACATATGTACCTATGTACCTATTTTGTAAAAAAAATTAAACGCTTGATCCACACTTTTACCTCATTTTGTTATTTATTTATAAATGGTGGTAGTGGAAGTGTTTTTGTTATTAAATTATTGGGTTTATATTCGTCCTTATCGAGTTTCCTTCAAACAGGTCAGGACTATTGAATGAACATTATTTATTTTTATTAGTAGTATTATGTTATACCTATATATTACGTACCACAGCAGCGCTCTTCAAAATAATTTTCACTCGTTTCAATACAGGTACCTACATATGCATATCTTAGAAATAGGTACAAACATACAAATATGTATGTATGTACCTATATGTATTATATATTACCATTATACCTAGTTGTTTATTCTGAGCACTATAAATCAATAATTTTGAATATATACCTACCCAACTGCAGCAACACTTATGCACAATCTAATAATTTTTTTATTGTACGTGTTCTCTATATTTATTTCGTAGAATGATTTTGTAATTGAAACCAGTTTACAAACGACACTAGTTATTAATAATAAAGTGTTGCTCGAATTACTCGTAATCTGATTTGGAGCGGGAGAAAGGTTTTAATAGTTACAAATATACCCGAGAATATACTTACATCTCTGTTACCAATTAAATCTGCAGATTTCCTAATTGATGGACTGCTCCTTAATAATAGTCATTCTTTTACTAATAAGTTATCTAATAAAAGTTTTATTGATATTGAAAAAAAAACGATGGAATAGAATGCATTGCTATTTACTCCCACAGTGACCTGGATTCGTCTTCATATTCCTTTCTAATTAAAATTTCAATGCGTCTTTTTCTCCTAATTGTACCAATCGTAATATTGACGCAAAAGGGTGGATAGACCCACTTCTAAACGAACTAACATAGGTGAATCATTTGCCTCTTTGGAATTGAATTGTAAGTATAAGAATAGATAAAAAAGATGTACCTACATAAAAAGTAAAAGAATAGACTGATTCACCTCAATTTATTGCATAATGCAAAATAGTTTTATTCTAAAAATTGTTTAGTAATGAATGTAGAACTGTAAAATTTGTTTTTCAAATGACAATTTATGGTGCTTCAAATACGATAATATTTTCACTTGATTCCAGTTTTTTTTTAATATTGAATTATGTAGTATAGGTAGTACCTACCAAGTGGTTAGTTGTATTATGTATGCCTATACAAACCCTAGAAGGCTAGGTGCAAACACCAGAGAATATTAGTAATTATACTATTGGTAGAAACAACACGACTTAGGTCGTATCTTGAATAGTCAAACGTGGGCTTCGTGTATTATGCCTAAACTTCGCAATTAACTTAGCAAAACAGGACTATAAAACTATAAACTAATGAAGGGATATAGCAAACGTACAATGGGTAATACAAATGAATTCACAATGATATATAATACCCAAAAACCATTACTAATACACATGAATATCTATTATAATCGTAATAAATAGATACTTAATTTATTTATTTTTTCTAGTCTTGAAAAGGGCATTTCCAAACTGTCAATCCTTTATTCTACCTCTGAAACTATTTGTTGTCCCATCTAACAAAAAACTTACTTCAAAATCTTGACAATCTATCTATGTTCCACTTTACTTTTTTTCTACTTAGAAAAAAAAAATTCTTCAAAGTGATAAGTTTAAACTGTTAGATAAACGTTTGAAACGACTAAACTTATAAATCTTTTAGAAATTCAAAAGTTTCTTATTTGTGTTAGGTACTGTAATGCCCCGGAGGGTATCACATTTTGATCACACATTTTTTTCCACTAAACATTTTAATAGAAATAAAAACAACTTTTCCGGGATCATTGTAAAATTGTTCACACTAATTTGAACAAAGTGTGTAAAGATTACACAATTTTTAGTTTTAAATTTTGTTAAAACTTTTATACCAAGCAGCCAATTAATTTCATTATTAAGTAGGAAATCGATTTCCAGTCATCAGTTTTAGAACAGCAATTAAACTAACGCAATATAAATTCGGTTTGAAGTTGACGAGTTCAAAAATAATACACAGACTACCGGAACATATCTATGTTATGTATTTAGTTACTAATTTGCATTTGTTCAATCAAATATGGTTTAAAATCTTTTTATTAAAAAAAGGTGCGCTGTTATTAAGTTTTGCGAAAATATTTCTAAATATATTAATAATGAAATTTTATTATGGTTTTGGGAAATGTCATAAACAAACAAAAATATGGAGTTAGTAAAGTTTACTTCCACGATTTTACTATGTATGTATGTATAACCAACTACACAATACCTAAAATGTTATACAAAACAATAAAAAGCATAAAAGAAAACACTATTATAGTATGACAGTTAAAATATTCTTGTAGAATTGCTATTTGAATTTTATATTAATGTAAATTATGTGGATATTTGGAGCAGTTTTTGTTGTGAATGTAATGATGACATAGAATTGTGTAAAGAACATTAAAAAATGCATTCATTTTATTGTATCCTTCTAATATTTAGTAGGTTCATTGTAGTCATGCACAATAATAATAGGTTCACAATCTATTTAACACTAGAAAACGAAGGAAAAAAAATAATAAAAAACCAATAAATTCGCTGTGTGTAATTTTAGTTTCTAGTTATACAATACTATACAATTAGCATGAATATAGAGCGGGATTTTAATTGAATGACTCTAAATAAAGAGTTTATCACAAAGCTGAGAAATTAGTGTTTCTATAAAGCTCTTACTGTGTTGTTTTTTTACTATTTCTCGTTTTAAAACCGTTTACTTCGCAATCTTATAAATGTTATTTGTTTACCGAATCAATAGAACAGAATAAAAAGTAAATTTTCTAGTACCTTTACCGTACAGTATATACACCAATACACTTTAAAAGCTTCCTCTATTCGGATTAAATAAAAAATCAATGATTTTCACAACGATTAAGCGTAGGTTATAGATATACGCCATATTGGTTATCATCTCGAATTGACATGGATTGATGAATGTACATTGGATTTCTGTTGTAGACTACCCGTTGATTTTGTTGATATATGTATAAGATACGGAACAAAACGTTATTCTACAAATTTCTTCAACGTACCTATAAGCCGCTATACACATTCTCCTTTACTCTTGTCAATTTTTTCTACTCCCCCCATTTATCCACATACCTATATTCTTCCCTCATATCTCATCCTATAAAACTTATAAGCATAAGGTGTATCATTGTTTAAAGGTATATGTATGTATACATATAATACCTCAAGTATAATAATATTCTGTCAGTAAGAGAATACTTTCATATCAATTATCCTTCTTGTCGCCTCCTATTTACTTCGTAGCTTGTCTAGCTCGTTTTCTAGTTTATACAATCAATCTGTGTGTTCGTTCTCTTTACTCAATACATCTGTAATATGTAGAAATTAATCAAATTACAAATGTAAGTAATTGTTTAAAAATATGTAAGAAGTATTCGTAAATATATTTAACTAAAATATACCTTCTACGAGTACTAATATAGTAACTTAAATGTTACCTTACATAGGTCACCAAAATCTAACGTTCTAACTCGTTCTTGTTAAACTTTTGGCCCAAAATATTGTTGTATAGACATTAATAATGTTTTGACGTATCAAAAAATGTATATATATCCGGTTGACCCACAATTTCAACTTTATTTCTACTGGCGAAATTTGTATTCGCGCGTTTATTACGTTTTTTATAGGCTGCGTCTGTCTAGGAAACACTAGTATTTATCATGTTAATATATTTGTTACTTTATCGGTGTTTTACACAAACATTTTCACAAGAAAAATTGCCCTCAAAGCTATTCTCACTATCCTGAACACTTGGCTACTTTATAAAGCTCATAATCGTTTGAATAAAGTGTCATTATTTGTTATATTTACTTTGAACATCAATTTATTAAAAACATTACAAAGATATCTGATCTAGAATAAATCAAGCTGTTTGTTTAATGATTATTGTGGCGATTTCTCTACATTATTTTAACGTGTTGTGTTTCGAAGGTGAACCCAAAACTCATCACGAATATATCGAATTGCTTTGGAGTTTTCGAGAGTAGAGGCACGATTTAGTCTAAAAGTGCCATTATTTTGACTATTGTAAGTGTATTAAAAGAGTACAAAAGGATCGAGTTTTGGGACTGTGAGAATAGCGAATTGGAAAAAAAGCAAATACACTGATACAATCCGAATTTATGTCACACCTCTCTCATAAACAACGTATGTAACTACGTATTGAAGGTGTTTAATTATGATATGTCAAAAGTAAATCTAAAATGTAGTAGCACAAAAAAAAGCCGTTGTGACAAGCCCGTATTCGAACGATTTTTAATTTGTTTCCAAATGAACTTTTTTCGTTAAAAAAATACACACAACGCATATACACATTTTACTCCCATGATAATAATTTCTGTATAACAAACTGAGGGAAGCTTTTTTCACACAACAGGAGACACTACCTTGGACCGCGAGTATGATTTAATAAATTTTCATTGTTTTCAAGTGTTAGACGTATAATATTCTGTTAGAGAAAGCATATTTTACATATAATGGTATAATGTTTTTCCGTCGACATTATCTTAATCTAGACAAAATGAACTTCATCGGAAAATTAGGTCATAAACTTTTTTACAAAATCTACCGTAACTCCGATCCCAATTAAGAGTGATAGCTTGTTTATGGAATAAAACTTTCTAAACATCAATTTGCAATCGTCAAGCAAAGTGTGTGTTTTTGATGGTCTTTTCCTGACCTTTATGTAGTTATTTCTTATACAAAGTATGTAGAAAAATTGAATTTCCTCTTGTGTTAAAAAAGTTATTTTTCGCAACTGTAACATATGAAAAAAAATGTCGTTTTATCGTTCAAAAAGTATTTTGCAAGTGTAACGAATTTTCTTCACTAAACTTAAAACAAAATTTTTTAAAAAGAAAAATGCCAATGTGGGTTCTTTCTAAAAATGGTGCATTTTGTCAGAAAATATTTTCAATAGTAAACAAGAGAATAGTTCTATAAATTCTTATTCAAAAATATGTTGACAATAAATGTTTACATTATTAAAAGTATAAAATTGAAGCTTAATACTACTGGCTTTGTATGAACATTTTCAATAAACACTTTCAATAAGGAAGTATGTTCCCTTATATGCTTGCGTACTTATGTATGTACTCGTTAGTAATAACGTAGTAACGTAAACGAGTTGCTTTTTTTCTAAAACTGTTTTTCCGGATGAAGAAAGTTGGAAAAGTTAACAATCTAGGGTTTATGCCTAAATCAATATTGTATTACCTTTTGCAATTTGTAAACTCCAATAATCATATTTCAGTTTATTTTGCTTTTTAATAAAGGGATGAGATTATTTATCAAATATGTAATTATATATTCTGACCAATCAATAGTTATACTGATAATAAATTAATCAAAAGGGACAATAAATTATATTTTATGTCAATAGATATTGTTTGAATAAATTTGTTCCGTATACGCAGTTTCAAAGTATTAACAAAAAATTATTGCCCAAATAAATTTCGTTTATGACCGAATAAAAGCTATTGATTTTATTAAATAGATTGAAAGTTACAAAGAAATGTAATGGTGACCAAAACATTATCAGTATTTTGGCCTAATTATATAAATACGTATCTGTATAAATCAGTAATAAAAGCCACACACATATCGATTAGGAAAGATTTTGTATAAATATACAGAGAGAGAGAGAGAGAGAAGAGAGTATAGCATATAGAACCAATTTTGTGTTATGTATTTTTGATAAGTGCAAAATGATGCAAATAGAACCGATCGTGATAGTTTTCTAGCCACTAGTTGAAAAGACGATTTTGCAATTTTTTTTAACAACACCTCTGATAGTTCCTGTACTATTTTCATAAAATGAGTCAGAGTATACTTTCACAAGGGAAATATAAAAGCCTTCCCACAAGAGGTTGGAAAAACTCTTACCACTCGTGAAATGAACAGTCCGCCCGGCCTTCACACAAACGCATGCAATATTTAAATTTGTGTATATTATAAATATTATGAGTAAAAAATTCTATATAACATTCCTATACTTGATTACTTTTTAATTATAATAAAAAAGTCGACAACATCATATCTATGTATACACAAATATACATACATACCTAGGTACCTACATATGTATGTACCTACATGTATTATGGATTTATCATTTAAACTGATAATTTGATTTGAATCATTTTAATATGAGGCAAAATATTGTTTTTCGCATAATTTTAATATTGAAACATATTGTTGGAAAATAGATAGCATTTTTCTAAATAAAGGCAAACATGGATTCAGCAATATTCCGGATATTGTATCATTTATCATTTTTATAAAAAGAATACAAAAAAGGAAAACTTTGAATGATAAGCTTTCTCTGTATCTCATCATAGATTGATACAAAATATAAATGATACAGCTGCATCTGTTTTGCATTTACAGACATGTAGTTGATTTATTAATAGATATAATGTTTCCATATTGTTGTATTTGTTGTTTTGTCTAAGTCACAATACTAACAATACTTTGCATAAATAATGCCTTCATTTATAATTATCTTGTTTTAATGCTTTTAATTTATTATGAATGAAAAACGGAATCTCAATCTCATAAAAAGTCGCATTAATAACATGATAAGCTGACCCAGGGTTTGTTAACTATTATTATATATACATAATATTTTAATAATACAGGAAAATGCCTGTTATATTAACATAGAAACTTTCACCTTGCGTGATGAATCTTGGTCAGAGTAGTGTGCCTTATGAAATTTCATGCTTTATCAAATTACAACGTGCTAGAAGGAAATTTTATATAAACATTTTATCATTCATTTTCAATACAATTAAAAATAATTTTATTTTATTTTCCACCCTTTCCGTTTTCTTTTTTCGCTATGCTTATTTTAATTGTATCGAAACATTATTCTAATGAGACTGCGGCATTTTTATAAAACTTACTAGTGAACTAAATATATTAAGATATATAAATTGTGCTATCTGTAATTACTTAATGACTGCAGTAGTAAAGATAAAAGTAAAATTAAACACGTGTACAATGAACTTTACAAACTTTATATATTATCTAAGGTATATGGATATAATAAGTACCAAAAAGATTATTTTCCTCGTTATTTTCGGAGGAAACCTTTCATTTTCATTTATACGCAACCTTGTAATTACTGTTAAAGTTTAATTAAATCAAACTATTTCATATAAAATGATAAATAACAATGATACTCGTATTTACAGAAAACTGTGTCATATGTACATGTATCCACATTTTTATTGTGCTTATGAATATATGGATACTGTTTGAAAATTCAACGAATTTGCGATATCTAATTGAAATATATTTTCATGGATTTACCTAAACCGTATTCAAATAAAATTCAATTAAAACTCACAATATTACTTGTAAATATGTGATTTTTTTCGATAGAGAGGAGGTATCATTGCATTATATAGCTATGGTAAATGGAAATTTATTGATAAACACACAGCAAGATCGAGGGAAATTACTGTCTGCAAATAGATAAACTTTGTAATTGGATAGTGGGATACATTACATGATTAGAAGAAGTAATTACCAACTGTAGGGAAATATCTGTTTGCGGTTGCAATATCAATGTGCAACTAACACTCATTGCAACACACAAGTGGTATATATGTATGGGTATATGTGTATGGGAATCATTAAAGTCACGCAAAACAGAAAATCTTCTATATATCGTGACTACGTCTAACACCTTCACTAAAAATAATCAACATAAATTACGCTATACCTTTAGTAAATCGCGATATATGCACATATATGGACGCCTTTTCATATATGTATAAAGGGCGTATAACCTTTTCCACCTAAATATTATAGCCTAGACTAGACAACAAAACGAAATCCAAGTAGTACGGATGCACTTTTATGTAAAATTTCTCTCGGAAAATTTATTCAAATTATTTTAATGGAAGAATTACTTATTAAGGATGTAAAATGACTAACAGCGAAGAAAAATAAAAACATAAACCTGTCGTCATTAAATTTGTTGATTATGTAGTTTTAAAGTAATTTAACGACCAGTAATTATTTGTAATTGACAATAACTGACATCTGTGGATCTGTGGGAAGTTGCTATTAAATTTAATGTATCTGTCTGTCAGAGGGTTTGAGGGAGTTTAAGGAGTTGTTAAATTCCATCTTATTTCTAGCACATATTGGCCACTAAACACATGTCTTGTAGCTACATGAAACATGAGAACATGACCATTTCTATTCAAAGCTTAAACATACTTTATATTACGATATTTGGTTTTGCTAGCTATCCTAGTACTGCTACTGTTTCACCAACAAAAACAAAACTGTCAAAGTATAGACAGAAATTCACATGATGCAAACGTTTGCAAGTGCTTTACATTAAATTGCGTTATATTAAATATTCAAACAAACTTAACACAGAAATCAAACAACTAAGTATTAATGTTTAGTACTATTCAACAGAGTTTATCGATAACTATATAAAAACATTCAATACATACATACACAAAACTATGCAAGAGAGTACAGGTGAAGTGTAAAAGTAATTTTCTTGTTTTCTTTTTTAATTAGTTTTTACATAATAAATATAGTATGTTCATATTTTGTATTGTGAGCTTAAAAAAAGAGAATTACCGTTTTGTGTTAACTTGTATATTATTGGAAATACCATTAATGGAGTTGCACTTTATTTGTCCATACTCCATATTGAAAAATATATGTGCTTACAGTTATAAATACGAACCTTGTAATTTATTAACCATGTTTTCAGTTTCATTAAAATCATTATATAGATTAATTAAATAATACATAATACATATACATATATAATAGTTTGATGTGATTTTAAGTGTACCTATGTGCGCCTACATAATTCGTAATTAAAAATGCGTGTGTCCAACAAAAAAAAACCGTACATTGTACCTATGTGGTGCAAACCACAATATCGTTTCAATTTCATCATCATTCTTCATACATAAAATATGTGTACGAAATTGTCCCTAAATTATGTTGCATGAAGAATATTAATTTGAGTAATAAAAAAATCATAAGAAAAAATTGTAAGCCACCAGTGGCTATTATGAAAATAATCAAGATATTAAAATGAACATATAAAAAGAGTCTATTACTGAATATACGTGGGTACCTAATACAATGTAGAATATAGGTAGTGGGAAATCATATAGTTATTAGGTACGAACAATCAAATACCTGGAGTGCAAAACATAAAAAGATTTTATGAATTATTACTATTTCTAATAGGGCAGAATCAGCCTATAATAGCGTGAAAGTTTGCCATCAATAAAAACATATACTTCAAATATTATTTTATGCATGCAAATGTCGTTTTCTTATATTCAGTTAAACAAAGACGTTAAATTTGGTGAAAATTTATGTAGAATAAGGATAAACATATGTGATATCAAATGTAGCGTGCTTTATTGATTTATGACTTCCAACAGAAATGAGCTTAAAACCAACTAAAACCCTCCAACCCCGCAGAAAAGGACCACCGCCTCAATCCCCCTGCTTACATGTGTAATAAATATCGGTATGTTTGTGGGACAAATGACAGCATTAGAAAATAATAACTGTTTGTAAAGTACACCATCAAACAATTGACGTTTATAAAGCAGCATCAAATTTCATTGGTTTAACACAGCGTAATAGAACGCTTTATAATTGTATATACAGCATATAGGTACGATATGTGTATATTCAAACATGTTATTGCATTATATGTTATTGCATATTTATGATTATTGCTATTAGACTAGAACAAGTTGATATTAAATATTAAGTTGTTGGTGTTATATAAAATGACTTCATTTACACGTTGGCCACAAAATGTCAGCAAAAGCAAAGTTCTATTAATAATACGACAACAGTTATAACAAAGTGCACACCACTAATTCAAATTAGTCAAGCTTCCATGTGAAAAGTAACAACTAGACAACTGTGTCATCTGTACATCACTTTTAATAATAATTCTCTATTCTATTCCCAACTACTATATAATCTACTTCTACAATAACATAAATTCAACGCTCAAAATATTTATGAACAACTTCAGAGCACTATTGCTTATTAAATTCTACCACATCACAATGTTTTGTACCAAAAAACTCTCTCACCCATTATTATTTGGCAAAGGTCCATAACGTATTCCTTCTTTATTTTAAATATCAATAACACAGATTATAAGTGTGCCAAAATGATAATATTGAAATCAATCATTTCTTTTTTTATGGCCCACAACAGACAACAGTAATTACATAGGTATATTAACAATGTAAAAATATTTAACATATATTCTTGTATATACATATACGCTAGGATAATAATTATTATAATACTTTTTGATATGCGTTTTTTAATAATTATAATCATTATTAATTTTGATTTTATAATCTAGTTCAGTTTGCCAAGAACAATGCATCATGGTAGTACAAGCATTCTGGCGTACTTCCATGGCAAGTTTTAATGTCCTTAGAGAGGTCCAAATTACTGGGCTTTCACCTACTTAAATAAATACCGATGACATATAAAATACTGGAGACAAATTTATACTATAAACCAAGTAATTTTTTGCTTTAATACGATTAAAACGTCCTTTTTTAAGTAAAATTTACAATCTCAATTATAATCGTGTATTTTATTTTGCAGCAGAGAGTACAGTCGAGTAGTTAGAGAGAAAATAAAAGGACATTCTCAAAGTTTTAGTAGTTCTAGTCCTATGCGGTGATGAAATTTCATAAATTACTCCAAAACATATTAAAGTTTTTTTTTCACCAAGGGCGTCCGTAATTCATTATTAACATTAACAAATTGATGTTAAAAATTCAGACTTGATGCAATGGCAAATAGTTTCCAAGGTGTTTTCGCCCTCCCCTTATTTGATTGCAAGACTCGCTGGAGAGATATTTTTCTTGACCCAATTTCTCGGCGAACAGTAATAAGGTGTGAAATGTTTAACGCAAATAAAAATTGTACCCACATCTATATTAATTCTTGTTTCTGGTATGTTCGTTTTTATTCGTCCGTTTTATCGGCTACACAGCCTTGCACAACAAAACAAGATTGAAGTAATTAAAGCATTTTTCAAGTGGGCATCTATGAATTAATTACGAGATCCTACTGAAAACTAACATTAAAAAAGCAACCTCTTTGTATGCCGTTATTGAAGGTATAATGAGAAAAAGGTTGTATTAAAGGTACAGTTTAGTAGTTGTTGTATTATGTTGTGTTGGTTGGTTGGTACAGGATGCAAGTGGAACTCAACAATCCACCACTAATATACATTCGAGACGACGGAACAAAGGATCGGATACGGGGCTCATAACTGGATTAAGTTTCACCAAAGCAATTTGTATGGCCCTTATTACGGGCCTAGTTACATAGCTCGTGTACCAGCGAATCAAGCCAATTCAATTAGTTCGCTCACTGACAAACTTAATATGCTAAGTAAAGTAGTCGCGGATTTGCAACGGGCGACATACCACCACTAGCTTTCTAGCTTACAATGCGGTATTGCGGTCTAGAAAATCATCTCACATGGGATTCATTAATTGTACATTCACTGAATTTACTTAAGTTTTTAAATGTGCCTAACCATCAAACCATCTGTCTGGCTCACTTGTTCTCATACTCGTTTTGGTGGATATTTCTGTACCTACCTATACTTCCCTACATTACTGATTTACATTTTATTTAAGAGGAAAAAGAATTTATTAACTCGGCTACTTAAAGTAACGTTTAGCAGTGGTAGTATTTTAAGTATCATTTATTAATTTACTCAGCACAGAAAAAGAGAAAGAAAGATAAAAAGAGACTCTGCGATAAAAGAACAATTTGTTTGCCAATCTATTTAACTCATTATTAAGAATTTTATTTATTCCATAGCGACTGTCTTGTTTTTCATAAACGTTATAATTGACTAACATGGGCAAAAAATAATGGTAATTCGTAAAGTGACAATAAAAAATTCATCGACTGAAAATCCTACTGTAATAATAATAAAAAAATATCAAATGAAATGAACGTATTTGAAAAATGTAGGTATGTGTGTTTTAATATCTCTAAGTGTGATATTAATGAAAAATGTTTATTTGGAATTGATCAAAAGCGTCGATAATTTGCGTTTCAAATAACAAAACTCTCATAACTTTTGTGTGATGGAACAACATACAGCATACATACACACACAGCTTTAAATTTGAATTTTCACAAGTTTTTTCCTATTTTAAGTTCCATTCGTATATCTACCATTAAATAAATAATCGCATAAAGACATTATGAAACTTTTATAATAATAAAACTAGTAATAAATGTTCTTATAATGACCAACCTTAGGGAGAACATAAATTCCAATAGCACTTCTAGCAATCATTTCATTCCGTAAAATGTTTAAGGCAGGCCCACATTCAATCGTTCTGTGACTATTAAAGGGACCTAAGTATACAAATGTACACATACCTATTTCCAGTTAACATATTCTATCTAACATTATTGTGGACTATTTAAGTAATAGAGAGTTTACTATCTTCAATTACATTAATATTCGATAGTATTTAAATTGATATAGTATTAGAACTAGCATGTGAATGCATATTTTCACTCATATTTGATGGTTTATTACATTCGATTTTTTATCAAGAAAATATTTTTTATATGTAGGTATGTTATTATTTCGTTATCGTGGCTTTTATGGCATTGTAAAATAAATTTAAATAAAACCATCAGGTAAAAAATGTTCATTTCTAATTGCCAAAACTGCAGCCATCAGATACAAAAGTGTAGTAAAAAAACATTTAATATACGGGGGATTGTTTGTCATTTTTCTAAAAACGTTTAACAGTATGTTGAAAAAATCTATATAATAAACGACTTTTGGAAATTATATGATTTATGTCATATGATTGTGATAGTTTAAACGTATCCCTCCTCGCCAGTATAACTCTTAAATAATAGATAAATTTTTTAGATTTATTCGAGCAATATTCTTTTTATAAATAACCCAAAACTGTTTGTATGGCATTCAATAAATCGAACACTTGACAAGCAAACTACTTTTCTAGCCACATGTTTTATTAAATTTGTCTTTTGTTGCAGGTGAGACCTACTTGAATTGCGAATCTTGAGGGACCCACGGTACATTTGAAAATTCGATACTTACTTGTCTACTTCTGGTAAGATCCACACTTACACACATCATTTCCACTTAATTGTAAGATAAAATGAATTTTCTCCTTATTATCAGTGGCAACAGTATTGTGTGTCAAAACTTAAACTTGTTTAAAGTAGAAACAAGTTTTTCCCAAAAATTGATATCCTTATTCCGAAGACTTGACATTTTCATTATTTTCTATAACTTTTTTAACGTTGCCCCTTTTAATTATCGTTTTGGCATTTTAAATCAAGACATCAACGTAATGTGATATGGTTACATTAATTATCACAATGGTTTGATTCTACATTCGTGTAAACATAGACGATTTCCGCCACAGCTTCACTTTGAAGGACCTAAGCAAATACGACGTGTTATATGACAAGCTATTTTCATTTACGTTAAGCATTGCTCCATTTTGTAATTATAGAATATATACGAGATACATTTAATTCAATATAAGATATTTGTTTTCATGTGTTAAATTGTAATGGCATACATTATCATTAAACAAATTAAATAGACTCTATTTTAATTTTATTTAAAATTATCTGAAAGTTTTACATGTACATTACTTGTTTTGAAAATATATAATTAAAATATATACATTTATATGTTACGTTTACAATGTTATTAAGTTATCGTTTTTATTAAAATATACGAATACGTTATTATCTTTTTGGGGGCGTATTATTTATTTTAAAATCGTTTTAAATGGAAAAATAAAATAATATTTATGTACCTAATGTATTTAAACTGAAGAAGTTCTATAAACATTTCCAATCATATATTAGGCATAACATTCATGTTTAAAAGCAATAAAAAACTTTCCTAATTTTGGTTTTTATTGTGTGTGTATTTCAAATGGGAACGAAATCAAATTTTTATTTATGAGTTCACAATGCGTTATTATTTAACAATTAACTATACTTATATAATTTAGGTAAGGGTGTTGCATACTGTATTACATATAATACATGTAATAAATAGAACGTCTAGACAGTTTGATAAGTTTTATTTAACAGAAGATATAAAAGGAAGTAGAGTAGCTAACGAGATGAAAATGTAATTCAGTATAAATTATACGAAAAAGATCAGAGTTCTGGTAAAACGATTACAAAGTAATTAATTTCCGGTTAAAACATTTCGACAGATGTAAGTACAATTAATTTAAAATATTTCTCCGTCATATACCTAATTTCAAGTAGGTAGTAGAAAAAAAATGTAACAGAAAGGTAGGAAAATTATTTTACTCTTTGCGCCTATCTTTCTACGTGAAGAAAATATTTAAAAATCATTTTAAATAAAGAATCTTAAAGCAATTTATTTATAATCAATAAGAAGATGTCTCTGTGGTGAAACCAGGTGAAATGTAAGATTGGAATGAGGATAATGTAAAAGCTCTGCTTTTATATACGTTACTTGAAAACAAACTAAAGTAATTAAAAAACTGAAGTTAGGAAACTTTCTGATTAGGAAGCTGTAAATCAAGCTCTGTATTGAAGTTAAAGAGGACCTAATGACTCTGTGATTAAGTTATGAGTTCCTACAAAACTCTTGAGTTGTTGATGGATTTCAATAATGATTTTTTTATTTTCGTTTAAACTTTTTATCACAAACAATAAACATATAACAAGTGTGTGAAGAATTTTGCAAGTATTCAAATTTAAATTACCTATCATGCTCGTATTGTGGGTTGAACAAATTTCACTGTTCTCTAATGTTAGTCGAATTTTATAAGTATAAAAGCGTAAATCTATTATATAACCGAATTAATCTAGTTTAAATTAAAAGAGGGGGCCTATTCACACACAGGATTAAACGTAGATTAAGGACAAATTTCTGGTGAAATGTTCTGTATAAAAAACTGCAAAGCGAACTTTTCTAATTGTAATTGGCATCGAAATTAATTTAGATATACGTTTCAAAACGTAAAATGACTTCAATAAATAGAATTTACATGTACGTATATAGGTTCAATTAAATAAAAATAGAACAGAAATATTGCTTAGTAGTTCAACCTTTATGGCATTAATAATTTTCTCATGAATGTAAGGACTTATGAGAACAAACCTAAACATTAAACAACAGATTATTGTAATACTCGTAATATCATAGTCTGTATATATTTGAACTAATTTGAATGTTGTTACTGGTAGAACATAAATAACAAATTTATCGTTGGTTGTTCTATTGGTTTTAGCTAGCTTTAATAACTGACACAGTATATTGGCATTTTGTATTCGGATAGATATACATTAGAGCAAAAGGAATAAATTATATATCTGATAAGACATTGTGATTTGTGCATATGCGATATACGGTTTAATAAATGAAATTTGTTAATGGTAAAACAACAAATCGTGCAAAGATCTCAATCTGTTAATAAAATGAAAATTATTAATTTGTCTCTGTGTGTTTACGGAATGCTTTTTACTAATCACCAATATCAAAAATATCTCGTTTCGGGATCACTTGTTAGTTGAATCGATAAACTTTTAAAGTGTTTATCAAATGAAAACAAAACAACCATAGACGTTGTATGTGCTTCTCTGTGTGTGTACGTATTATATTGATTAAAAACGTTTAAAATTTTATTTCCGCTGGCAATTTTTTTAACAATACCCAACCACTTCTTTTCTATTTGCAATGACGTACTAAACGAAATCTCCTGATAGATCCCTGGATTCCGTATGTAGGAAAACAGGAATAATCCGTGTTCGTTTTATAAGTCTGGACCGGACACGAGATACACATATGGATAAAAACTTTTGTTACGTTTATATTTCAACAATTTTCTATTTTTATGAATCTTTTATTAAAATGAAAATCTGCCGTACCTTTAGTACTTACAGAATATATTCAGAGAGAAAGATATACCTATCTCAACATTGTTATATCACTGTAGAAGATTGTGACAGATTCCTAGGTAAGGGGTATGGGATTTATATTCTTGGTCAAAAACGTATTTTTCTATTTTAACGAAATTTGTTTGTTTGTAATAAAGTGTAAGTAAATATATATATATATATATATCCTGGAATCTGGCTAGCTTTTTGTTTCTGACACTTTGATATCAAAAGGAACGGCATACAATGCGTCAGAGACATTGTAGAACCCTTACACACATATATGTTGTTGATGTAATAACGGGTTGCTTGAAATGCCCACATTTACAGAATTAGAGGACGTGACACTTCCATATTAGTATTAAGTTACTTTACTAGAAACATTGTTTGTACTGGCCCTACCCTTCAAAGAAAAAGTATCCCTTTATCCTCTTCCCCAAACCTAAAATAGATATACTTAACCTGCGATATTGTATTACCCCAATATTGAAATATATTATTTTCATTATATTGAATTTTCTTCAAAAAGGACCTTACACATTTTCACTGGTCCTTTTTATGACTTGGTGTTGAAAGTCTTATTAATATTTTATCCAAGTAAGCTTCTTAAAGTCAACGTAATAAAAAAAAGGAAATGTTTTAAACATAAGGGAATAACATGACAAGATGTGGCTAAAATCTTATCTTGTTAAACATATCCAACAAGCATTTATTTCACTTTGATAAACAAGTTTTTAGAGGTGATATTTGTGTGTATGAGTGTACATGTACAAGACACACCTCCATAATCGACACAATTTCAACATGTGTGGATATAAAGGACTGATCGAAAAAGTATAATAAAATCATTCACTCCGCTCATGAATGCAATTCGATTATTTTTAGATGAGAAGACCTCATATATGTAGCTACATTTATCGAGTGATAATAAAATGAAAACGGATAAGCCATATAGACACGCTTTTGGTTAAAAAATTTTGCGTTACGAACTAGCATGAGTCTCCATTGTTCTATGTTCCCTTTTTCCTTTGGTTTTATTGTCCATTCCACAATTGTATAACGTGCATCGCAAAATTACAGATAAAGATTGTTTTACTAATCTCAAGATTAGGCAACTATACACAATTTTACAACTAGAACATGTAATTACTTTACCTACTATCTATTAGTTTAATAATACACCAGAACGTTATGGTAAGGGAAATTTTAAATTATACGGTAAAAGAGCACGCATGTTTATTAGAAAATTCACCAACATTATCTAAAATTAGGTAAACCTATAGTTTAAATAAAAAATTATAAAGGTGCAATTTGTTTATTATGCTTTGTAATTTTTATAAATCAAATCATAGTTCTTTTAATTTCCATTGTTTGTCGTTGTACTTCTTGTTGTTGCTCTTGTTGCTGTTGTTTAAATGAAAATACGAATACAATTGTGTTTGTGAGTTTATATTTAAATATGTACATATACACAGCAACACAGCTGAGAATATCTAACAAACATTTAGTTCTTGACTATTAAACAACAAAAATATGTACATAGTATACAAACACATTTACAACTAGTTGGGATGTATGTACTAATAAATTGTTAGCTACCACTTATAAAATAGTAATACTAGTTGTTAATGGTAATTCTAAGTTTACATATTCTTAGCATACATGATAAATCACTAGAATTAGGTATATACATGAATTGCACTTACAAAGTATTATGTTGATAATGTAATGGTACGAACCACTGACTAACAATATTTTGTTAAACAGAGATACTTACAGGCCCGATTCTAAGCGAAGAAGACCACATATCAGTAATTAAGATGTAAAAAGAGTACGTTAATTTATATTGACTATCAATTATTCATTTAAATTACTATTTTAAATATAATAGAACCAATGATGAATTACCCAATTTTTATTAAGATTATGTATGAACTGTTTCTTTAATTTTATTATTTATTCTTCATCATTTAATTTTATTCTAAAGTTCAACATATCTTTAATTATTATAAAATATAAACAGCAGGCTGCAAAATATATAAGCATTACAGCAAGTACCTCGACCAAGTTTCCCTTATGGCCATAATGAGGACTTTAATATTCCAATCTCACCAACATCTTGATGAGTGTTAAGCGTACTTAACGGTGCACTGGCATCAACACTTTTGGAAGCTCAGGCAATT
Organism: Silvanus unidentatus; assembly: GCA_963930825.1. Classification (NCBI taxonomy): domain Eukaryota; kingdom Metazoa; phylum Arthropoda; class Insecta; order Coleoptera; family Silvanidae; genus Silvanus; species Silvanus unidentatus. Next base: position 1,971,100 of record OZ005763.1, read on the forward strand.
TGACTAGCAGTCTTATACTTCTGAAAATCTACCAATTGTCAAGAATAGCGCAATGTTTACATGTATTGACCACTACTGTATTCGGAATATTTTAACGTGTACATTACATCCAATAGAGAGGCACAAAGTTTCAAATTATGAATTTACATGTAAATAAACCTGAACAATTCACATGGTCAATAAACACATAAAAAAAAATAAAAAGGAATTCCTTCTATCAATCAAATTATATAAAACAATCAAAATAAACTATGTGAGAATATCGTATTCACCAAATATTGTAATATTAACCAAATGATGAACAAATGCACAAATCAGTAACGTGCTGTAATTATGCAGATTTTATATATTATTTGAAACCTTTTTTTTCCTTATGAGATGCATAGAGGGACTTGCTCTTCAGTTTCAGCAATATCCCTTGTCACTGATCACATGATCTACGCGTGCTGAAAGCGTGTTGAATGGACACGTTTAGGAACATAAGAACATATTTAGGAAGTTCGTAAAACTTTCTCATTTCAGTTTGTTCGTAACGAGTAGTGACTTGTAAATTTTAATTTGGTTAATTGTGCAATGATTGTATTAATTAGTTGGTCAGTACCTCACTAGTTTATATTGATTTCGTGTCTGGTTTATAGGAATACGTATTCCAATTTATTAAATATATGTACATATTTCAAGTAATATTTAATTTTTCCGAGTACAGGTAGTACGGGACTTCACAATAATTTCATTCTGCTGTGTTGCAGTTTCTCTGTTTAACTGTATACCTACCTTTATAGCGTTCAATAGAGGATGTATTTGTTTCGAAGCAGTTTGTCCACATTTTGCACGATAATTGTAATATTTTTTATGTCCATTATGGTATGTGATTTAACCTTTTTGGTATATTTTAACCTGCAGGTACCTCAGGGTTAAGGGTTGTAGGAATGTATGATAATAGTTACTCAGAGTTCAGAACTCTACATATATTTTGTTAATGGCCCTTAACATGCACCCTTAGCATTGCACCTTTTGTCATTTTATATTTTTATTATTAGTGAATCCATATCATTACAGTTTCTTATGAGAAATGAGAAAATATTTAAAAGTAAATGTCTGAAAACTGCACGTTTCTACGAACTAATGCGCACGTCTTTAAAATCTTTAACACAAACCATAATAAACACTAGCCCAAATATTTTGCTGACCAAAATATATCAGGACCGGGCTGTGCATCTTTACAATAATAACAATTGGGCGTTTAAATTTAAATGTGAGGATAGAATGTTTTGCGATAAAATTAATTACTTTCAAACCCATTTAGAACATTCTTTATGATACTTTATTATAATGATTTTTTTTTCAGAGGATTTAACACAATTTCTTAATTACCTCACTTATAGTATACATAATATAAATAAACTTTCCATGTTTACTCTTAAGTAGAGCACAGAGTTAAAGAGAAAAGTGTACAGCAGAGTAACAGAAGAAAAAAAATACAACACACAGAAGTAGCTGTATTTTACTTTTGTCGTTTGAAATTTAAGTTCATTGCTTTGTGAAAATGTGGGGACCACCACTATTTGTGGAACAAACGCCACATCTAACAGTGAATTATGTGATGAACATTATTTTTTGTCCTTTACTTTCCCTAAAAGTCTGAAGAGGGTGCCCTCGCGACAATACCAAACGGCTCTGAACGCTTTCATTTACTTCTATAAAAATAAATCACTATACCTTTTACTCTCTAGCTTGAAACGGATGTCCGTATAATAAGTTTTCAGAAAAATTCAACATTTCTTTTTCTGTACAAAACAATTCGAAAAACAATATTAAACAGCATTTGGGGGGAAAATTACAACCACATATATGGACAGCTCTCGTATATAGGATAAACGAGCCATCGAGCGCCAGAAAAGAGAATAGAGAAAAATAAATACAAATAGTTGAGCCAATAAAATGGAAAAAATTAATTATATATATATATATATATACCAGTATATAGATATATTATGTCAAGCACATAATTTTCACGGTTCAAATAAAATTTATTATAGTATTATATACAGAGTGCATTAATGTGTTGATATGTGTGGGGTGTGTATGTGTGTGCACGAACAAGACTTAGATAAAAGACGATAATTATGTGGGACGAGAAAAAATTTATTAAAAAAGTATCTATATAATATAAAAACAACCCAAAAACGCCTGCCCCTCAAGAAATACTCTATAACAATGTTTTGATCCAGCAATGGTTTCGGCTTCATCGCAAAGAAATATCTATCCCAAAGGAGAAATGGAGCTCATAAAGTAATTCATCAGAAAGTAGAATCGCTTCTACTGGTTTTGTAGAGAAGAACGTGAAATGTAAGGGCATTCCGAACCACATCAGATCTCGAACTCGTCTTTCGTCTACACTACAATGATAACAACAACGTCCACACTATATAGATGATGGTCATAACGATTACAATCTTAAGTAAGAAGCAAACAAGGGTAGGGATAGAAAATCAAAAAAATAGTGGGCAGTTTCCAAAATTTTACTTATATTTGGAAAAATATTAGATAATTTTCAAGTTGAACAATAGAGGGAAATGTTAAATACTTTTTTGTTTTGTTATTAAGTCGTGATGAATTCTGTTAGAAATTAATCCTGGAGGTAATCAAGATAGTCCCTCGAAATTTAGTTCAAACACACTAGGCTATTATCTCTAGTAAATTACGACTGAAACGGGTACAAACAATTAATATCGTAGTCGTTCATCGACTGATTTCGTCACTGATGGCCATAATTTGGTGGTCATTTCAATGGAGTAGTGAAATTTATTTTATGAAGAACTTTTAATGAAGGAAATATTAGCTTTTAGGACCAGGAAAGAGGAGACAAATGAATATTATGAATGTTGTTAAATAACATCATTTTATTCAAAGTAATTTAGCAACGCACAGATGAAAATGTCTCAAATTTCTAACGCATTTATTAAATAAATATCTACAGTTGGATAATGGAACATTTTATAACAATCATAATAAAATATATGGTTTAATAGTCAAGGGAAACACCATTTGACATAAAGTATTATTATATAATTTAAATTTGGACCCCTTTTCTATAAGTAAATACAGTATGAATTCGGTTTTAAGTAAATACTTAATTCCAATGAAAATTAAATAATAAATTAACACAATAGTTGTATGTAGCAAATGGTAATAATTAATTTATGGAAATTACACTAAATAGATAAGTTTCGGATAAAGTGTGTTCATTAAAATTTCTATTTTCCAACCCCTTTATTTAAAGTCTAAAAGTCTATGTATATAACTCGAATTGTAATCTAAAAGTTTATACACACGAATATTAAATTAAATTCGCGAAAATCTACTGGGTGTCAAGTCGAATAAAACCACATTACAGTTATGTTACATGTACATGTTGTAACATGTCAAAGTTGATATGTTGTGGCGCATGCGTGCCATAAATGGTGTTTAAAGTTTCCTGTAAGTAGACAGCTTAAATTGTAGCATGTCAGTTACTCGCTCATTTATTATGATTGTATCGTGTATCAATTTTGTAAAAGTGTAAATCCCTTTACTTTCAAACACTATACCTTTAAAAGAATATTCACTTTTTACTACTTATACAAGATTTTAAAACTCCAGATTGCAGATAAAATAGGCAAATTATGTTACCCACATAGATCACATCTAACACACTGTTTTCTTTCCGACACGTTGTCCGGAAATATTTTATATTTTATAACGTTCCGTTATTACAAAAACCTGACCATTCACACTAAACTCCCCAAGGTAACATATAACTTACAGACATATATACAATTTTTTTTTCGCACCTCACACACTTTCCTTTATTCACACCAAGAAAATGCAAATAAATCACAAAACGTACCGAATTTTCTGTTAAATCAGCTAAAGTGTCACAATTTAATTCAAAAATTTTCCAAAAAGGAAACACTTTCAACAAAGTATAGGTACGTTCACACAAAAGAGGAATTAATATTAGATTTTCGGGTTCAGTTTCTTTTTTGAAAAATCACATCTGCTTTTACATTCTCTAATTTCTCATTACTTTTATATAATTCTTGTAAATGATAAATTATATATGGTGCACCTACCTATAAATTTATAACGTAGGGTACTTTCATATTTGGTAAAAATCTGAGTGAATTTTTGGTAGAAGAAATAAAAAAATATGAAAACACATATATCTACAATATATAAAATAAAAATAGGGTAACAGTGGGAATGGCTGTTTATTATTGTGTTTGTTGTGATAAAAGAACATAGAAAAATATTGGTACGCTATAAAAGAGAGGTGCTAGCCGTTGCGAGAAGACCGTTCAATCTGGCAAGGTAATTTTGTCTGCCATTAGCAGTTTTTGGAGTTCTAAAACACTTTAGAGGGAGCGAGAGGGCACTGCGAAAAAAAAATCACCTGAAAACCGTGAAAGGGCATTCGCGAATGTCATCAAGTTTTATGGTAACCAATCCTCCATTGTATTCTCACTACAATAGCAAGAAATAGCCCGTCTCTCTGTGGTCTCACTGACATGCTAGATTACGCCAGATTCTTCCAAAACGTGCACGCTATTGGTAATAAAATAGAACTGTAATCAAATCAGATTTATACCTGAACATATCTCGTTGAGCTCGCTCTCTGGATGGCCTTTCAAATAAAAACTCTTTCTTCTTGATTATTTATTGGAAGCAAGCAGGACTCGCAAACCAAAATCGTAAAGTAGATAATACTATCAAAACAAATGCTATATAAGCCTTATTAAACATTTAAAGGAATTCAAACAGCTTTAAAAATTCCCATGTTCAATTAAAAATCAATATCGGAGAGGTAGTTATTTTTTATCCATTCAAATCCATTTTTTCCAATCGAAAATAAACAAGCAAATCATTCCAAATTGATATCAAAAACAATTAATAAATATTTGTTTATACACTAATCATTCAATTTAGCCTGATTGTGTTTACCTATAACTCACAATTCTTTTATTATTTTTTTTTTTGAATAGCCGCGGGGGTGTTTAATAATCTTGGTAACAAATGTTGGTTTTCGAACGAGTAGTAGATTCTGTAGAGTAGTATAAAATCTTTAGAGGTAGGTATTCTGTTTCATTCAACGAGTAATTTTCACCATTTACCAAAAGCTATATTTACTAATATATTGAATTTATTGAAAGAAGTTGTGAATCTATTAAATTTCTAAACTTAAATCGTCATTAAATCGAAACAACTTCTTTTATACATTACATACAAGCATGCAACTTCCAATATTTTATTTCATTTTATATCAAATTCACATTATCTCGTTTACGTTCCATACTCGTATGTACATTGAATCTAGTTTGGTATTTCAATTTTAGAATTTTTATACTGAAAATAAACATTGAATTTTATACTTACTAGAAATATATGTATATAGAACATTTTCCATTACTGGGCAAAATTGTTGAGGTTTAAACAACAAAAACAGAAAATGTTTTCCAAAGTTATTTTTATCGTCATTTCTTAGTGAGATTTTTTGGATAATAAATAACAACGATAATTAAATGAATTTCGGATATTTTGTTCTGTAAAATTCTTGAAATTCTCTTTTATCTGTTAACCCCAACAGTAAAACCATAAGTATATACGAGTGTGTTATTTTTTCAAATGCCTATAGAAATGTGAAAAAATTTAAATTAATCCGAATAAATGTTGTAATTTTCCGTCATTTCAAGTGCAACCATTAAAGGATTTTGTTGATTTAGGCTTGTCAATTTCAAACCAATTCTCTAAAGGCCTAAAATCGGTTCCAGTTGAATTGAAAAAAAACACCTGTTTACACTAAAAGATACTATCAAATGTAAACTTATTTAACGTTAGGATTAATTTGGCTAGTAAATAATGCATTTGTTAAGGGAAAAAATCTAATTATTTTCGTGCCAGTTTAACAAGGCAGAAAAAATGACGCAAAGCTCATATTGTAGACGGTAAGCTTTTGAATTTATCATCTAAATTACAGCATCTTATAAGTACGCATTACATTCATGATTTATACAATGTTGTTTGTAAGAACATTTGTACTATTTAATATATGTGATTCGCAAATTTTACACTATACATATACATGTATATATAAATGGATACAGGTGGAACATAAAAGGAATGTATATATGATTCATGATAGGTATGTCCCTTAACGAATGAACGCACATATATTTTCATTGCTAGAAAAGAGAATTTAAATCATCTTCTTTTATTGAGAGAACACCCACAAATATAGACACAGACACATATATTCCATATTACACTTTCATTTTTCCTAATTCCTATTGCAAGTATGCTGCAAATTCATATATAAGTCGTCATTTTTCTTGCTTTTGAACAATAAAAAAAAATCTCTTTTAGTATCAAATTCTCTAATTTTTTAATATAACTCCATTTTCAAAGCCATTTACTTTCCATTGGCAAAGGAATAGAAATAAAAGGAGGCAGGAGGGAAAAAATAACGACTCAGTCCATTTTTGCCTTTTGTTTTAACATTTAATTAATGTAATCTAAAAATAATGCGAATAGGAAGCATTCAAGTTCTTCTGTTTTCTGTGCCTTACTGCTTGAAGTAGTTTCGTAAGTTTTTGGGGTTTTCAACCCCTGCATGTCGATTGTTTCCAAGCCATATACTGAGCCAAGGCGATGCATCAAACACTTTTTGTTACCATAAATGTCTTAGCCTCGTTGGTCTCGAGTAACTAAAAGATTTTCTTTGCTTGAAATAGTCTCACTGAAATGCCAACTTGTCTTCTAACCACAACAAATAACACTTTCAGCCCTTCACAATCACATGCGAGAGAAATTTAAGTAGAAACTTTCCGTGTGTGTGTTATATATTTTTATAATTTAACTGTCAAATGCATCAACACTTTATACTACTTTTCTTGAATATTCCCCTTGTGTTGTTTACTAAAATGAAAAAAAATTTTACGTACCAACTTTTTTTAAAGAAAATTTTAGTGTTGTGCAAATTGAAAAAATAACCCTCCCCTGGTTTAACACTGCCCTTCTTTTACTAGTGCTTGGCTATTCATTTCGATGAAAAATAAATAAATTACGACAGAAAAGGGGAAAACGATTGTTTTTATTTGCAAAGTGAATTTCTATTCACAATAAACACATGTCCCAAAAAAACATTTAAAAGGCTTTAGGCGACTATACCACTTTTCAATAATAAGGTTAACAGGTTATCTATGCAATTTATATGAGTAAAAAAGCTCTTTGTTAGATAGGCAACATAAATTTTCAGGAGATTTAAAAGCTGCACTACATTTGGTAAGCTTAACGATTAAAGCACTGCTTCAACCATTTTTTTCTGAATAGAAATCTCTCTTCGGTCTAAATATAAGCATCTCTCAAAAATACATATACATAAGTATATAGAGAAAAAATAATAAAAGAAACTATTGTCGCTTTAAACAGACTTTCTATTACAATAATATTACACATTTCGTCGCTTTGGCCTTATTTTAGTCTCTCTCTCCCCCACACTCTCCGTTTTATATTGTTTTGTAGAAAGTATCGTATTATTTCTATTGTACAAACCAACATATGGTTTTCTTAAATTTGAGAACTTTATACTAAAGTTTTTACCACAAAACACCGTAAAAAGAGGATTTTTAAGAGGTTTATTTATACGTCACAATTAGTTTAGCCCATAGTTAAAATAATATCTAAATGGTATTTAATCAAGTAATATAATGAAAATATTAAAATCGCTTTTCCATTGAGTTTAACAAGATCACAAATACACAATAACTTATTGAGAAGTGATAAAGTGTTTTTGTATTTTTTGATCACCATGTAAAAAGTTTTAAATAAAACCTGAAGAAACCGTTCTCTGCCCTTCTTACTAAAGGGAAGCATTTCCGGGGTAAAATGTAAAGACTTTAGGGATGTAATAAAATTAAATTCGCTTACATTAAAATGAAATCAGGATAATCCATAATAAAAATATAAGCGATATTTGAAAAAGTATAAGTTTATTTCAGTGAAAACCGTAAAATTTGAACTAAACACAAAACAAAATTATATTTGTGTTAGAATTTACTTCATTCAATCAGAAAATTTAAGGACCGCGAAACAAAGCTTGGAGAAAAATTAAGTTTGTTGTGGTTGGTTAAAGTTTTCCGTGTATAGTCTTTGTTCATTTGTGTATTAATTAATAAATTTTGGTTATTCTAACTGTAGTTTATTTAGGACTTCGAATTTGTAACTTAGATGGTATAATACATTTTCTAAATATCACGAATTTGAAGAACTATCTTCAAAATGAATGGGTCAAATCAAAATGAAATAAATTGAGTGTCGTATTCGGAGAGTACGTTCGTATATTTGCGAAGTTCAATGTAATTTCCATATTTATTTCAGTAATTGCAACATGTTCATTATATAATAAAATCGTTTTGACGTGTTTCATTAAACTTGTTTATTTCATTAATTTTCGATGACTTGTTTATCTTCTATATGTGTTCATACGTACACTTCAATCAAAGTATAATATTTTAAATACATATATACTCGTATATGATATAGGTAAATATGTTTTATAACATGCATAAACAAATGCATTCCATCTATAACAAATATACATGTACAAATAAGTATAAAGATTCATTTCATACAGTTGCCCAAAAATCATTGTATTGTAGTAAAATATGTATATGTATATATTTAATATTAAATAACACAACCTAAACAAATTAGAGTACCTAAATTTAACGTTTATGTTATACAAAAGTACATATTTTCTTTTATTAAAAATGAACGTTTGCAGAAAATGAAATGAACTGTTTGTAACATTTTGATTTGGTAATGTACATATTTAATTTAGAGGAGAGATGATGAAACTAATTATGGACTTTAAATTAATAGTTTCATAATTATGCACTAAGTGTTTAGTATTACAGGAAATTTTAATTACTAATTCATTAAGAGCAATTTTATTAGTCAATATTTAAAAGTCGGAACTTCTCAAATCAACAAATGATGTCATGAAAGGCTTACTGTAATATAAATGAAACTTTTATACACTTAAATTACATAATTATACAAGTTCACATTTTTATTTTGCTTTGTTATAAAATATTGATTTTTCTACGGTAACACTTTATAAATATATAAATATTTCCTTAAGAAAACAATATTCGTTATCATTTCATCAAAGAATAATAATAAGTATGTCATGAATTAAGTAAACTCCCATTTGATATTTGAAAGCTAATTAAAAATGTGTAAATTGTTAATAAATTTTTCCGTCAAGTAATAGCTTAAACGGAAAATACAAATTCCTATAGCGACAAGAGTAATGCTTTTAGTAATCCTGGAGGTTTTGGTTTAATCGAAAGCATGAGTCGACGTTATACGTAGGTATAGAATGAAACAAGTAGATAGTGTTGGGTGTTATACGGTCGCGATGGGACAGGGACAATTGGGACAGATGCGCATAACCAGGGATGATATTAAACTATGCGAATACGGACAACTCGAAGGGGTCGCAACCGGAATTCCGTCTGTTATTCACCTGGCTAGTATTAATTCCTCATAAAGTGGACATTCATTAACTTCAACATGAATTATTTGCTTATAATTACAGGAAAATCCTTGTATAATTACGGCATCATCAAGAGATAGTTGAAATTGTCTAACCCTTTGTGTATACATGCGCGTATTATCGTCGCTGTATGTTTTCCCCTTTTACTATTTACGCTTTTTTAACCGATGAACAAAATAAAAAACTACACACAAGCCTTTGCATGCAGTACACAAGTACAACAGCAAAATGATAGATGAAAAATATACATATGTTCCAATAAGTAATCACTCTACAATCTATCCTACTACTACGTTTTAATAGTTAATCCTTTGACATCCTTCGCTCTATTTCCAGGATCACTTTAATCCGTCTGCTTCTGTTTTTCCTTCTATTACAAGTCTGGATTTGATTTAGATTTGATTTTTTAGATGAAAGGGAATTTGAATGCACAAAGAAAAAACCTCCTCAACAATATTATCAAACAGATTGAAAAATTAGACGTTTCACGTACTCTTTTTTCATCAACAATACGCTAATCACGTTCTAAAATAAATTATTTTGTTTTGTGTATTTTCCGTTCATGTTGTTTGCTTTGTATGAAATTTTCATGTTAAAAAAAGTATTATTTTTCAAGTTTAATAACATTATAATACTTTCAATGCTACTCTATACAAAGAGAATAAAATAAAATAAAGAATATATAAGTTTGTAATCTATGGCCACCACACCCTATTCTTTGAGTTTTACTATAAAGAGAGGGCAAAGTTTCGGTAATGGTAAAATGACAGTCCATTTAGGAGCAACTTTACTTCGTTTGGTTCTTTGATGTCTTTTGCGGGCCATTGATGATTATTTTCTATAATATATTACTATATTATTAACGTAACGTTAACTATACTACATGTGTAACGAAAACACCGAAAAACGGTTTCACTTCGTTTTTGTTTATACATTCAACAATATTCCTACCTATAGCTATCAACAAATAAAAAAAACCATAATACTATGTTAACAAATTTTGTAATTATCTATTCCACATTCTAATTAACAATTGTTCAATATTCAAATAAATGCATATAAAATTCTCCTCTCTATTGTATGTAATTGTTTTTATTCAAATGTACTTCCATATCCTCCCACTGTCTACCACTATAATTAAACTGAAATGTATTTCAATTAAAATTATAGACAACATATGATTGATTAATCATTCAATCTAGAAGCAGAAGCAATGTAATCACTTTTCATATTCTCCCTATGTTGCTTAGGTATTATTTCCGTATGCAACTTCCTGCCATCAAGACGTCAACTTCTAAATGAACAAACATTATCAGAATTGATGTTAACCATTGTACATACAGAAATTTATAATTTGTCTCTACAATAAATCACTTATAATCAATACACAATAATTAACTTGTTTTTTATAGTGTGATACGTGGAAAAAATGAAAAAAGACTTCCAACTAAGACAAATTACCGTGTCTATAGATAAAATATAATAAATTGTTTGATTATGTCTGTGGCGAAATATTTGAATATTATTAAAAGTAATACTTTAAAATGAACGTCAAACTAGGGATAATATAATTAATCATTGTTCTCTCATTTAACTGACATTTTAACGCAGTAAATAAGTGAAGCATGTTTTTAAGTTTCCCTGTTAAATTGAGTGAATTCTCTAACCACTAGCTCACTAGCTCACTAGACAGATTTTGGTGTATATTCTGTATTATAAGTAGTGTTTAGAAAAGGTAGATGAAAGCTGGTGTTGGACAGGAGGGCGGACTATTGACGGTCCAAACTAGTGCGACTAACACTTCGTATCCGATCATGAGTGACGCTCAGTGTGACAGCAGCTTAAATTGATAGAAGAGATCTGTTGCGGATAAATGGGTAGCTTGCGGTTATTGATAACAGTTGAACTGGAGCCAACGGCAAACTTAGATGGTTTGTTTACGCTTCCAGAATGACTAATGAATGCATGACAAATTGATCAATGCTCACAGAAAATATGGAAAATCCGTAGAATTGTGGTGAGATATAAATTTGTGGATTTTTTTTTCTTGTCAGCATTTCACATAAAACTTTTTTATATATATATTAGCCTTTGTTGGGTAAATGGATAAGAAAACTGATTTTATTAGTTATCATCAATATAAAATATAAATCGTTTATTATTTTTCCCTTTCACTTTGTCTTTTTCTAGATAAATATTTTTAATATGATGGTATTTTTCTCTTGACACATCCAATATACGTACCTACCTATATTGTAAATGTTTATAATATTGTTTCCCTATTATTACTATTACTCCCTTGGCAAACATTTACAACCATATCAATTGCAATTACCCTTATTACAATTAATTATCGTTTTAACTCCATTGCTAAAATACAATTATTAATAGGTATATTCTATCAATGATCACCCAAAATACCAATCTAACTCTCTATCTAACGCAAACCAAAAGGCTTTCATGCACAACATTAACTTAAAGTCAATTTACTGTTTATTCAAACATATCCCTTTGTATTTAAAACATGAAAACGCTTTTTTTGTAAACATAAAGCTCGAAAAAATTACTTGATTCAAGGAAAATTGAATTTTTTGTTAATATTTCAGAATGTTAGATACAAATTAACTTAAAGATAATTTCGTTTAAAGATCCTTAAAGAAGTTTTTCCATGAAGAAAGTTACGTTTCTGAAATAAAAGCTAATTAAGCAGCGGTTCTAAATATTAATCTTCCTGTGGAGTAAATTTCCCATTAAGTGATTACGAAATTGCAGGGGTCTGATCTGTAAGATTTTTTATTACAAAACCTTGTTTTTGTATAGTTAAGAGTAGGTACATAGAGAGATAGGGTACGATATAGGTACACTCAAATAAGTGACCTTTACTTATACATACCTTTACTGTATACATATATTTAATTTTTCTCTGACAGATTGGTTAACAAAAAATAACGTTAATACGAAAAAAATTTGCATATTTAATATTATAAAATAGAAAATTGAAAAACATAATTCTTTAGTCGATATTGAAATTTTATGATGAAATAGCTTTTCCATCATACCTTTATCTATGCAGATTCATTCAATTAGATTTTTTGCTGTTCGTTAGGAACTGTTTCCGACTTAAGAGGATGCAAGTGACATGTTTCAAGCAAAATCAGTAGAAAAAATTGCATACGTAGATTAGTAGCCAAAAAAATATAAAGTTTAATTAAAAGCGTACACTTAATCGCATGCCTACATATTTTGCTAACTTGTGTTAAACGCTCTGTTTCTAGAATGAATTTATTCAGGTGACACATTACTAGAACTTTGATGCAGGAAAATTTTCTATTCAAGAATTTATTTTGTTTTGTACCAGCAATTGGCTCCCTCAGGCTACCGGACTTAAATCCTGCTCACATTCTATTTGGAAACTAGATTGTATCTAATAAATTTGGAAAATTGAAATAATGCGGCAAAGGATAATTAATTTCTAATATCTAGTATAAGTCCGAGATTGTTCTTTAATGTCATTCTGTAATTAGGTCATTTCTCATTGTTAAAGGTTTGTTGTAAAATTAAAAAATGAAACACAAACAAAGCAAACAATTTTACTACCTATCGCAAAAAAGGAATGGTGGGATAATTGAATTATTTCATTTTAAGTTAAATGTTTAATTATAAAATACGACCATCGAAAGTGATATTAAGTTAAGTTTGACTCAATTAAAGTCGACACACCTCAACGAATTTAATTGTTATAGCAAAAACCTAATATCATACATATTCACTCGCTTTATCCAATTACATTGCAAAAATTAATTAAGCTATGTGACCAAAATGCGTATGAATCCAACATGAAACAAAAACACACAAAAAATTAAACCAATAATGTTTTTACAATGCATCTAGATCGCTTTTTAAATCATTATTTAATAACTAGACATACAAATCTACATACATATGAACAGGCATACTACTACAAAAAGCCCTTTTGGTTTTTAATGTATGGCAACTAAAAAAAGTTCTTTCACTTTGTTAATAACAACAAAAGAAAAAAGCGACAAGTATCGGGCCTACAAACTTCTACACATATTTCGTTCTGGCGTTTTTATAAGAAAATTTATGATGAATACGAAAAGTTGAGGCTAAAAGTAAATTATATCTTCTTGGATGAATTCGTTAGCTTCTTTCTCTCACAAAGAATTTAAAGCAAGACGAGAAAAATGGAAAATCAACAATTATATCTGTTTCCCTAACACATATTTCACTCCTCCAGGACCCTATTAAGTTTTACAAGTTTTCCCACCGCACACATACATACATATATAGGTATTGATGTATTGTTTTTGGTATCAAAACTAAAAATCCACACAATAAATAATGACACCCTGTTTTCATATTTAATACAAAAGTTCGTATCCAGTTCTTTCTCTTTAGTTGAGTAATAACTAAAATGTGATTTTCCTCATTGTTTAAAGGGAAATAATAAATCCATTCACGTGAAATGCTTTGTTTCTCTTTTATGGATAAAGAAAAATAAAATTCTCATTTATTCAAATTCATTTCAAGTGTATTGATGTCTGTTAAATTACTGTCATTCTGATACTCTGCTTTCTATGTATGGCTGAAATAATGATAACATTACATTGCAAGCCACTAAGTTACCGTCTCACGCTCCGAATAAAAATTGCTATATTATGTGCAAAAAGAGCAATCTGTTTAGAATAATTTTTAACGTAGACTATTTTATTTTCAGAACAATTTCATCTCCTATCATAAACGGTTTCATTTTTTGCAACAAGTATAATAACCGGGATAATGTAACGATTTTGCAAAATAATGAATGGATATTCGATAACTGAACGTTTATAGATCGAAATTTATTTAATATAAAACCAGTTAGGTAATGTTATGATAAACTAAGAGAATAATACTTAATTTTTATTAAAACTTATCGTGTTTTTTATGAACGGCCTTAAGAATCGATTGTCCTATACACAATATTTGAAAGATAGATATACATTATGGAAACGGAAATAATTATTCAATATTTACCTTTGTGTGTATATCAGTCCAGTGTGTTTAACTTAGAATTTTTTATATATACTTTATGGTAATAATTTGATCGTAAAAATTTGATACATATTTAGATAATGCGAATTATCCTTAATTTGAAGAGTTAAGTGACTCAATGAACCGATTGCATGTTTACAAATGTCATAACGTAAACATAATCTCGCAATAAATCTCTTAAAAATAGAATGCTATTTTATCGCACAATGCTATGGGGCTATGGAGTTTGTGTAGGGAGAAATACCAATTCTATCCACATAATATTGCATAATAACCTATTTTTTTGATATTCAAATTAAAATTACATTCGAAATTGGTAATATTAAATGAAGAAGGGTGACGATAGAAAAACGAATAGAAAGAAATGTTTCCCTATATAATAAAAATCGAATGTGTGTTTGATGGTTGAATTGATTTAAGAGTGTTTAAACCAGATTTACATTTAAATGCTATAAAGTGTAGTCAACGAGATGCTTATAAATCTTTTTAGTGTTTTTCTCTTGGAAAACTTGTAAAGTTTGATGTACTTGGTTTATATGTCTATTTGCAACAATTCTTGCATACATGTGAGGAAATGTAACAAAATTCATCATCACTTAAAATTAAATATCAACACAAACCTCATTATTATTATTCCTGTAATGAGAATCTTTGGAAATATTTAATGAAAATTCGTTTTCATGTAGTTAAAAGTGTAAAATGTATATGTGGGTGTGTTAGGGGAGGAAGTAAATGAAGGTTGTCATTGGAGAAGACTCGTCGTTACATTTAAATTTTACTGAAATTATAATAGAAGAGAATTACACGTTAAAATGTAATGGGAAATGGAACTTAGATAGAATGTGGCAGTTCGGGAAAAGAGAAAACCGACGCCAATGTTGATGGTGTATTTGTGTATACGTCTAGGTAGAAGTGGAACCGTGAAGGCATTGCGACTACATTATTATCTAATAGACACACACACACACAAATTTATTTTCCCTAACTTAAAATTACGGACTCTGTCCGCGTTCTTGACTTTCGCCCCTGTTTTAGTGTACGTACACAATAAAATCTGTGTGTGCATAAGTTCTTTGCACACAACACATTTCTTGTACCTATAGTTTTGGCTCTAATGTGTTATGCTAAGAATTCACAAAATATGTAAATTGAGATTTGTTTTTAGCACATGAAATAACTGACAAGATTTTCATTTGTTCGTGATGGGAATAAAAATATTCAAGGTATTTTTAAATATATTGTGCGCACAATCGACCTTCACAAAAGGAGAGAGTTACCAAGATGAAAAAATTTGATGCAATTTAAAGAAGAACTAAAACTGCATTTGGCATTCGGTGTGTAAAAATGAAAACGTTCATAAAAACTTTCACTGTAACGGATTCGAAGTTTTGGCTGTTTCTTCAATCTGAAAAAGGAGCTATTTTTCTATGTGCACATTACATATGTATACAAATATTTGAAAGCTCCGACATTTATACAAAAAACACTTGTGTACTTGCGAGATTCATTGTTTTGTAACTGATTGTTTTTCTGTAAACTCTCGGTTTAGTTCCTTTTGCTCGAAATGCTTATACTATTTCAAGTAAAAATAGATTACTATCTCTTTTGGTTAGCTTTGTAGTTCTCCTTCATCAGCAACTATTGTTTGAGTCTATTTCTTCTCGGATAGCTTTCAAACTTAAGTTTATTCTAGAGTAAGAATCGGAAAAACCTAAATTGAATGAAACACAACGCATCTGTACCATATTTGTTAAAAGCTCTCTCTTTCACTCAACACTTGCTTAGCGAAAATTACAAAAGAATGTCTCATTTCTCTAATTAATTTCACAACAAATCAACAAACACATACACACACAGTCAGTCTTTGGCGAAAATTCCTATATGGATTTTTTTGATGCAATTAGAAAATTTCTTGAGAAAATCCAGAATAGAAATACTTTTCAATATCACTAAATAGATTTATCACCAGTAAAACGTGAGCGTAAAATAGATTTAAGGATACCAACATATCGACAGCGTGTTTTCAAATAGAACAATTATCTACAATCAAAGTAAAATTGACGTGAAACAAAACGGATCCAAGGCAAAACAGTGAAAAAAACTTTCAATTGTACGTAACATCATAAAAAGTTTCTTTTTTTTATTGTTTTTATGAAACTTTTATGTTGTTGGCTTTAGGGTAATTAAATTTGTCTTTTAATCGAATATTATTTATAAACACTTTTCCACTTGGAATTTCCAATCTTATCTAGCTTGGGCGTAATTCATTTTTAAATATATATTTATGCATAAAAAAATACTTACTGGGTGATATAATAGTTTATGGCATCTAGCATCAGCTTTTTTTGACAATAAAAAAATATTTTACATTACATATAGGTAGGTACGTGTATGTATATTTATATTGTATGCGAAACGCAGATGATGCATGTAATGTAACAAAGAATAAATAAATTAATGCATTTGTTAACTGCAATTTTTGCTGTTTGTGTAGTTCCCTAGAATCCACACATTTTATAGAATATAATAGGGAAGTTTGGTTTTGTTGTTACGATTTATTTTGAAAATACTGATAAATTGAAAACTAAACACACCATTAAAACTCCTCATATGATATTGCACAGGTATATAGAATTTCATTCGTCAAATTGTTAAATCCTATATGTACATTTTACACTGATATTGAATAGAAAATAATGAAAATCAAATATTGAATAACATGTATTTTGTGTAAAACTATTCATATTACAATAGAATTGTCAATGCGGTACCAAACATTCATTTGCAATGAACATTCTGCCCCACCATTTCCAGTCATTTCCATTATTGTAATAACCGCACAATATTTTATAAACCATAGGTGCACCTAGGTGTGTGCAATTTTCTTATGTTTCCTGAAAAGGAAAAAAATGTACCAGGAAAACGTAAGGTTCATCGATTTTCTACACAAATATTATTTATAAGAACGAATATAAACATAACCTAATGTAAACAGGTACATAATATTATACTATACAGGATAATATGAAAAAATGTAATGTTTGTAAATTAATTTTTTTTCTTAAAGGTTTTTACGCGTACACGTTATAGCCATAGTAAATATAAATTTAAATGGAAAAAATAAAGACAAAAACAAGAGGATATGATAAAAATTTTACGAGTTATTATGATTTTTTTATTTTTAACCTTAGCTACATTCGTCTGAATGTGGTCATAAAGAAATTATTTCATCATACAATAGGGAACTTTTATGTTTGAATTGGTGCGTTTATATTATATAAATTCTTCGTATTTCTTTTTGCTCGCATCTTATTCTGTAACGCAACGAGCGGTGAGCGTCTCTCTCCTTACATCGCGTAAACCTGTACAAAAGTTTGTTCTAAAAAGATATAGCGTTATTTAACATAAGTCTAGTATATGTGACATTTATACGCGTGTGTTAAAGGGGCCTTCATATGCTGGGAGGTTTGGGGCTGAAATGCCTAAAACCTCCTGAAAGGCTTTAAGCTTCGTCAGATACCATTGTGTGGCTCTTAAAACAGCCCTCCTCTGCCACCCTTTTATACACACCATAGAGTGAAAATACATTTATGTTGTTAGCAGTTTGCTATAAGAAAATGTGTTCACGCCATTTTCTCTATTAATTCTCATAACTAGGAATAATAAGAATGGCCTAACTACTTTAATCGTACTTGTTAGGTAAGATTCACTCGTGCATTTGCTTTTAACTTTACCTTCAAAATCTATTCCTTCATTTTCAAAGTAAAATCTCTAATACATGTAAAACATGATTTACACAAAGTTAAAAGTTTGCAACTTGAACTAGATTAAAATATATAGCAGGTAACATAAGATGGAAATTAAAAATGATGATAGTAAAAGTTAAAACAGTTTCAGTTTCCCCAGTTAGGATTTCAATTGAATGCCGAACTATTATAGAGCAATAAAAGAAATTAAAAAAAAGTATGCTTTATAAAATTTAGTTACAGATCGTTAATTTTCAAATAACAAGATAAGCTTCATTAACTACCCAACATTTTAATGTTATAATAACACTTCAAATTAATGTTAGTTACATTCTTAACCTTTTCACTTTTCAACACTTTTGTGTTTCATTAAAATATATAGGGGTCTGCTTTAAAAGACAAATAGTAAAAGAGAGAAATTTCTTGTAAATAGGAAAGTTCACTACATTAATTAATACTCGTGTCAGTAAACAAATCAATTTAAACAATGAAAATAAATGAATTCTATTTAGAATTAAAGTAATACTATTGAAAATGTCGATAAAATGAAGTGTACGCTGTGTGGATACTCTAACTCTAGGTCGTAAAGGATTTTGAAAAAAGCACAACACTTGCACATTGTTATAAAAATAATTCACTAGAAACGTTGTTAAACTTTAAACAAACTGCATAAAGCACTTTTATAGGACAATAATATCTTATTTTCTATATAGTACATAAATTAAGTTTTTATTTTTATATGTCTGTTAGAGTAGTGTGTAGTATACCTACATACAGTAGACATACAAGTATACGAGTAGAAAATGGCAATAATCATAAACCTTCTATACAGGATTAGTTTTATAGATATAGATTCTAGTTGATATACTAATTTATAACAATATATATTTTATAATATTACAAAACTGAAATAGATTTTTCAATCTAAAACGAATTGTTAAATATTTGTTTTAAACATATAGTTTCAAAGACAATATCTTCCCAAATGTTAAGCAGAGGCTTTAGATGTGGGTTATTTAGCAAATATCAATATGCTGTTATAGTTAGTTTTAGTTAAAATCCACTAGTAAGGGACTACGTATGCAATATGCGTTTATGGTTTGCTAAATAGACATTAAGCAATGGAACTTCCATCAGCAGTGCAATGTCACTGTCGTTTACTAAATTTCGTGCCTATCAGATAGACGAACCTGTCATTCAATATTTAATTGGTGTGCCTTACTAAATATCACATCGCTAGTCAACTAGTGGGGCTACATCATTTGTTTTATGTCAAACCAATTAGCTTTGTACTGTAATTTTCCTCTAACAATATTATATTCTGAAAGCAAAACTAATTTACATATACACATATAGTTCTCACCTCGAAATTACTAAAAATTATTGTAGAAATACAACCAAATATGTGAATATATATTTGTTGAATAATATGTAATATATTTTCAGGATATTTTGGATAGAAAATACACATAATACATACCTACCCCGTACCACTGCTACAAGAGGTCATATATACACATATGGGCGTTTTTGTATGTTTTGTTATTATTTTATTTCGGAAACATGTACAACAAGCAACATGTATATGGTACTGAATGGAGAAGAAAAGTTGGTAATTTATAAAAACTTAACAAAAACGCACATAACTGTAGGCATAATTAATTATAATATACATATATGAACGTATGGAACATCATTAAAGTTTAGCTAAAACAAAAAAGAAAGAAAGAAATATAAACATATACACACATAGCTGCTAATGTTATTTATTTTGCACACCATAGACTTGTATGTATAGAGAGTATAGGCGCTATATACTCAATGTATAGTATATATATTTTTTTCCCAGTGTAAACTTCAAATAGATTGTGTGAGTAAAATAAATGGGTAAATTTTAAGTGGCATTTTTAGGAACCTAACGTTCGTATTATTCTGTAAACATAGACGAAGTCATTTATCAGGAAAATCGATCTTAAAAAATGGACGGTCCACTTTAACTTTCGGCAATTCAGAAACAGGATCGAGCTTTATACAAAAAGCTGTGTGATAGATGTCAGCACAATCTAGTGTGGTGGTAGCAGTGTGATAGTCCTTTTAATCACAGCTGTCCTCTGAAACGACCAGCTAACCATGGTTCCTGACGTTTTCTCTACATACACAAACTAGACTACAAATGACATCAAACACTTTTCTTTCTTACATATATATAACTACAGTTTAACTACATAGTTTATTTTCTACACAATTTGCAGCCATGCAAAACAAACAAAATATCTAAGCGCAAAGTGTTTTTATTAAGCTTGGAGGTACTTGAATATCTAGTCCATTTTCACATTGATATTTTTTTCTCTTTTAAATGTTGCACCCGAGTAGTAGAACTTGTAGCACTTTTTCATTACTAATACATTTAATTAATTTCGAGTAAAGTAATGTACTCGAACATGGTACGAGCGAAAAGATTATATAATAATTTATTATGGTGCTGTTCTAGAAAAGGAATATAAAGCTTCAGTATTATTCAAAGTCCAGTTTTGTATCCTGTTCAATAGATATAATTCTGAATAGGGGATAGTTTCGACCCGATTTTCGCCAGCAACTTTCCAATAGTTACAAATGTGTTCAGTTTTTGACTTTGTAATTTATACTGTGCATGACGGAAATCCGAACAATTCCATATCATTGTTACATGCCTCGACTAGCTTAGCTACTATTACATATATGACATTTTTTATACAACAAAACATAACGTCAATCGAAATTACTGCTAACACCAGTGTATATCCATTTCTATCACATTCATAGCCCGTACGAGTATATGTTGTAATATAGTTATAGAATTTTATGTACAATCAGATATACGTATTTTTT
Organism: Silvanus unidentatus; assembly: GCA_963930825.1. Lineage (NCBI taxonomy): Eukaryota > Metazoa > Arthropoda > Insecta > Coleoptera > Silvanidae > Silvanus > Silvanus unidentatus. The sequence continues at coordinate 1,992,367 of OZ005763.1, forward strand.
GTTAATAATGTCAATTGTTAATAAAACTGTCACGAGTATATTCCAATTAAAAAAAGAGCATTAAACGATTTTCAGTTAGTGATTCTATTTTATCGTTGATTCGTATATGAGAGTATAAGGATACGTAACAAATGTAATTACCATTCGTTTAAAAATCCTTATCCCCCAGATTTTGTACAAATTCAAATAGAAACTGAAAAAGCACTAATCTCTCGTTATAAAAAAATACAGGAGAAGTAGAGAGGAGTAAGGAGTATAAAGTAGGTACTCGTAGACACAAACGAATACACCAGTAATTCGAAATTTAAATTGTTTAAAAACAAAAAGTCACTAGTCATTGTAGCAATTAATTATAAGCGAAAAATTTATGTAGAAAACCACAAAACATACTTATCTAACAAACCTTTAATTAGAGTTACATCTCATGATGCATTATAATTTACCAAAAACGTTCCATAAATGTAGCCATGATTTATACACAAGGTGCTGAATTTATCTGGAAACTATTTTGCAATTCAAATTATATTATTACCGATTACTTACTCACTGTGTACTGTGTTTATACATTTTCATAAAATCAGGTCAACCATTTTAAATTTCTAATTTATTTATATCTTTATATCTTTTGTATTTAGTAGACAATTAACTAGAAATTTAACAGCAATAAGTAAATTTCCCGCTTGAAAAAAAAGAAGTGGAATAGGAAAGCCTTTACAAACAATATTTCATAATACATAATAATAAAAAATTATTTACAATGAGGGGGTGCGAACAATTTCAATTCATTTTAACACCTCCTGAATACATTTAATATGTTTTTTATGCAAATAAAAATATAGCATAAATAAAAAGAGCATTTTCACATAAGCAAATAAATTATTGAAAGTAATTTTTTTCTGCTCTGCAGTAGTATTTTAACAAACATTTAAAATTCTTTTTTTACTCTTTATAACACATTATTACCCTGTCAAAATATTAACAGGTGTTACTTTAAAAAATATATAACCAGGGTACTGAATTCGGACTGAACTATACAATTTATTTAAGCACATTAATGTAATACTCTCTATTTCCTTCACCCACAAAGATTAATTGCACCAGAATTTTGTAAACTTGTAATGAAGTTAATAGTGTATTTCCCATCCGTTTTATACATAACTTAAAAATAAGTAGTCAATATATCAAACTAACAACAAACAACATTAAAATGCTCTCTCTATTTTTGGAAAACATTTAACTTTTGTCTTTACTAATACTTGAGGCACCTACCAACCACCAACACAACGGTCTTAGATATTTTAAGACAAAACTTAAAATGCTGTCAGCAATATATGCTTAGTTCAAAGTGTTTTCAAATAAAGAAACTTTTTATAATGGACTATTTCTTTCAATACCGGTTTAGGTAACTTTTCTCTATTATCAAGCAAAACCCTTTTTAAAATAGTGAAATTAAATTTGTAACATAATATTTTCACTAGAGACGTTTATGTTAATTTCACCATTTTACATTAGGAACGTACCTTTGGGACTAAAATACGGATATAGACGTTAAAATTGAGGCTAAGTAAAGGGTAAACCTTTTAAAACAGACAGCAATTTTATATTTTCAAATGAATGTAGAAACAGACACGTACATATACAAGGGGGTATGTGTAGGTAAAAATGTTTACATAACTTAAAAAAAACTGGACCCAAATGTGTACGAATGCAATATATTACTTTACGTTGCATTAATATACAAATGAAAATTTTTACTAAATATTTCCATAGCCATAGAGACAAAAAACTAAAATAAACATTTCTCAAAATGTATTCATCATTTAAAATTTAAATAATGTATACAGATATATTTACATTAATTATTTATGCTTATTCGTATCGATTATATAATAAAATAACATAAGGGTAGGTACGTACGTACCTTATTGATATTAACGTGGTGACTGTACATACATACAGGAGTTAATTAAATTAACAAATAATTATTCTATAAATGTAAAGTGAATCGTAAAGTGAAAGAAATTGAGTTCTAATTAGTATTGATTATTTAAAATTTTTCAAAGGATTCAATCGGTCGAGAAAATGCTTCCATTTCTCGTTTCTCGGTGGCTGAATGCGGGGCTCGATGTGCGTTTTCTCTTTAAAAAGGTAATAGAAAAACATGAAATCAATTTAAAACGTTATTACAAACGCATTTTATGCTGGTACAAGAAAAGAAAATCGTACAAACAATCAATAGGGATTTGTGAAATGAAACTTTTAAAAGTAACGTATCTATTTCATGTATTTTATAGATGATAGATAACATCTATTGAATATAAGAAGGTACGTTTACGTTCGATGCCTCTGTCAGAGCGAAATATTCGAGGTAAGACTGTAGAAAAGAGCAGACGAAAGGAAAGAAGCAGTACGCGGTAGCTGCTGGTTTATATAAGATTGCTGATTCTGGTGTTGGAAAATAAATAGAAAAAAGTACGATGTTAGGGTTTTCGCGTTAGCATTTTCATAAAGAAGGAAAGCAGCAATGTAAGCTAAGTGGTCAGACACGGTAGAGCATTTAAGTGCGCTATATTTGCCTTGGAATCAAGGCCATGAATTCTAGCTGTCAGGCCTAAGGATATCGCATATTTCAGGATTAACAGCGTGCTGTATAAGCATATAATATTCCGAGATGAACCCAACCTGCCGCAATGCGCGTTTATATCATTCGTTTTACTATTACCGTGTAATAATGTGTGACACTATCAATAACATCAATGGAAAATAACTACAGGCTATAGTTTTACGGTTATTATTCCATATCAACCGCATATTCTATAACAGACTACAGGGTTTCGGTTTCAGGGCTTCAATATTGAAAAACCTTTTCAGTTCTATAGTTGTGTCTCTATACTTGCATATTTCTTATGTGTAGGCAGTAGCAGGTATGTATGTACCTTACTTACTGGTAACATCGATCTGTGTAGGTGGAAGGGTAAAACAATAAATTAAATTTGCAAATGGGAATTCTTATAAAATCCATTGTATGTTTTGGACTTTTTTTTCTATAAATTCAATTTATAAATAGAATACTATTGTTAATGTTAAATTGTGTATTAAATCGATGTATTAAAGAACGTGGAATAATTTCTGATTAAAGAAAATTCAATAAGCAGTAACACTTTAGACTTTACGAAACATTTAAGCAACTATTTTCAATTGATTTTAAGGACATTTCTCGGAGTTATTTGAATAAATCAAGTCTCATTCTAAAAGGGTAAAGAGATTTTCGCGGAGAAAGTTTCGAATATTTGCAAGTACAAACAAGAGTAAAAATCTGCTGATTGTACAATTAATGGTAAATTGCGATTGTGGATAGAATGTAATCAAGTTAAAAAAAGGGTGTTTGTATAGTATATGTGAGGTACATTTAGTGTTGCCAATACATCCCCATTCCTGTTGGGAGAGGTAATCGGCATCAAGTCGCCTTCCTTGCTTGCTTTTACTCGTTCTTACTTTAGAAAAGGGGAATGCTGATTTAGCCAGTTTACCGCATTGTTATCTGAGATGAATGTCCGTCTTTATTCATTCTGTTCTACGCCAACAAGAATAAATACTACTTTCCAAAATTAATGACTATAATAAGCCAAAGGGCGCGCTTTCTTTTATTGCTTTATTATAATTGGACCACTAGTGATCATCTAACCACCAACGTTGCCTAATGTGGCCATTAAATAGAGTAAAACCACCTCCCCATCAGAGGCCCCCATCTATTGTAATATTAATATAAACGGATCTAATGTTTTATAACTATAAGTTAAACTATTCATAGTTACCCTTCTAACATTTGTCATTATAATTACTTAATTTATAGGGAACGATACTTAGTTTCTTCATGCATTTTACACACCAAAGCACTATTTCTCTTTTAATAGCACATAAAACATATTTCCATGTTGAAAGTTTAAAAATCCTACTCTATAACCGTAAAACTATAACATAGCAACGTTAAAAACTCCTCAGGTACCAAGTTAAAATTAATTTAATATAACTTTTACTATGAAATTTAACCTCTTCTAAGTATAACAAATGTATTTTTCTTTTCATAAAAATACTACCTACCACAACCACAAGTGAAAAGTTAGTTTTAACAACAGTAAATGCTATAAGTTAAAACACTTATCACAAAACCTTAGATATTATTTATGTTCGTGAGACTGCGCCTAAATTGTTTTAAAGTATTAAGAGCATCTGGTGAAAAGACGTCATTCTTCAATTTTTTTCTCTTACGTCTACCCTTTATTCATCTCTCATATTTTATGCCACATTCATTTTAACTCGTCAGCAAAACTAAGAAGAAAAGTACAACTGAACGTCAAGCAATTTCAACAATATAAAAGAGGTATATAGGGAGATGTACATTCCTGCATATCCTTTCCTTCCTATTACCACAGAATAACCTAATAACCTTTTAAGTTATTCTGTGCATTATACATTATTAAAAGCCGATACCAAATCAGTGGAAATATGGGCATTGGTATTCTTAGGTATACATACATTCATTACCATTATATATTATTTTCAATACTCAGATTTGATACGGTTTTTCTAAAGAATAACTAATGTCCTTATTGATCTGGTCACATTTCAATGGGTGTTGCAATAACATTTGGAAACTCACCGTCCAACACCTTAATATTTATTGCTGGGTGTACCTACCTAGAAGTATACGAGTACCCAAACTTATTTATGTTTAATTTTTAAATAAGAATTTCTTTAGAATTCATCATGAAAGACGTGTAAAGTTAAAACGTCCATTTTTGGGGTCTACCACACATTGACTTTTTTCTAAATCATGAGCACATTGTGTGTCTGGTATGCTTAGGTATAGTTAGATAAATGTATATGCTCACTTTTGAACATTTATTGTATTATATGTAAGGATTTAATCATTTACCATTTTATGTTGTCAATTTTATCCAAAAATCTATAGTCTACTTTGGATGTTTGCGCTACTTCTTTTAAAAATGCATTTCTCATGTAATATTGATCAAATTTTTAGTGGTGATAGTGAAATCCTTTGCCTATAACATGTATTTTCTTGAAAGTTTCTATCTGTCGTAGAACGACGCTTATGATTTTTTTAATAGCGCAAACAAAATTCTACTTGTGGTAAAGGCGCATCGCTTGTAAAAGAAAAACTTTTTACAAGTTTTCCACAACGTCATCTTTTCAATAACACATACCTAATACCTTCTCTCTCAAACCCATATATAGGTGAATATTGTGTATCTTATAGTATAGGAAAATGATAAATTATTCTTTTCTTTCTGTAATTTATGATATTAGATACGAACAATGTTGTAATATGGATTGGCATGAAAACAAATTTTCTCACATTATTGATGACGTAATGGGGCTAAAGTATAAATCGATAAGCTCTCGATCAAACATGAAACGGAAGACAATAAATATACAAAAATACGATAGGTTTCGTATACGTGCTTGGACCTTTGCGTTTTAAAGGGTCCAATGAAATCCAACACGTTATGATAGTTGGAAAATGTTGAAATAAAGCCCGCCCTAACCTATCTAATAAATATAGCGTCTACCTTATTTATATCTCATTTGGTGAAAAAGCCCTCTGTCAAACTATACCTATGTATAGGTTCTTGACTTTTCATTGAATGTACAAATACCGGCTATACATGCAGATAGAATAGAGATATATATCTATATTCCTTGCATATATATGTACCAATGCAATATTGTATTATATACATACTATCGTACATCGCTTTTTGTTATGCATTGGTATTCAACAATACCTCAAGATTTGCTTGGAAAAATCAATTGCAATTCACTTTGCCTCGGAAATAAAACCCCTTGGTACACTTACAATATATGTAGTAGTTTCATTTTAAATGCGGAATGGGTTTAAGGAAATACTCTAGGGATATTTCAGGCAGGATATATATAATTATAAATACTGTCAATATAGAAAATTTAATAAAGACCAAAATAGGGGAACATATAGTTGAAATCGTAGAGAGAAAAATATAGTAAACAGTACATTATTAAATTACAATTTAGCTAACAGCTTGACGATATTAAATAAAATACAACTAATCTTTCTATGTTGAGCTGTAAAACTGTTTTAGATATAATGATATTGGATATAATTTAGAGTCCGTTGTTGGTCCGATATCATCATTATACACAATGTACATCCAAATGATAGATGGTTCTCCACAGAGCTTCACATTTTCTGCATAATGACGAGCAAACGATGTAACCTTGTATAAACCCCACTATATATTTGCATGCAACATCTATAGGGACTTTGTACATACGTCGATCCGATAAACCACCGCTTCCCCATACAGAATCAAATTAAAATCATCTATGTACACAACGTTCACCACCCTCAATTATAACATCAATCAATAAATCTAATATAAGTGACCACAATCTTGAATTGATTGAATGTTGTACGTCTGTTCTGTTTTAACGTTACAAAATACAAGTGCTAATATAGCAACAACAGCGAGGGCTTGGTTCTTTGAATTTTATATCTTAAACATCTCTTCCCCATAGCTCAAATAATAGATATATTGAATTGTATTTAAATCTGCACATCCGACTTCCATGTATAATTAATAACCACGGAAACCTCGATAGGGAATGCGAATTAAGGTATTAATTAAGTCTTTGTACTATAGCAACGGGGCCACTGTCCCAAGTGTATTCCGGTAACCGGACAATTTGTGTATTGTACAGGTGGCTTTTGGTGTGCAAATTGCGTGCTAATCCTTAACAAAACAGTAAGCTTTATTTAACCTGATTCCCCATTTCATATAATATACATTGATACTGAAATTTTGGTTCATCAGTTCATCAGCTCCCATAGCTAAATAGAGTATACTGCTGCTGTTGAGAAGAGAAGATCTTGTGCCTTTTGGACTATTATTCACACTCTTCGAAGAACAATCCACATCTATATGGCTCTTTTGGTAGCTCTATCGACCAGGAATGAGGCAGGTGCACATGTTCGGGTGTACATAATTTCCTTTAATAGAGCTAATCTTTCACTGTTCTACCCCATAACAGTAGACTGCGCCACTGTCGCCTGTTTACGCCCCCGCATTCCGTACACCTCTGTGCAATGTAAATTTGGAAGATAACTCTGTTCTTGTGGCAAAATAGATTATAAAGTCGTTTGAGCAGTGATTTATGTAATATGTATATAATGCTATAGTTCACATGTGCTTCAAGCGTTTAAGCTAACAATGCTGTCTTCGCCTACTGGCAAATTGCACCACTTGACAGTACCATTTATTCTCAACATGTTGAATACAACCTCTCTATCAAATTTCAAAACTGTTGTTGTACATTTTCAAACAATTCATGAATACATGTATGTATAAAGTCCCTTACAATCCCAAACGGCTAAAACTATTACACTCCAAAATCTTTAACACAAATATCACTATTAACCAATCAGCCAATCACCAATAACTTCGAAAATAACAAGAATCTAACCCATGTAATACTGGCATGATGTGCTCAATTTTAAAATAGTAATGCTGTTGATTTTTATATTACTTTTTATGCACAACACTAATTGGAATGAAATATCAAAAATATTCCTGTGCTAGATCAAATCAAAAGTGAACTTTATTTCGCAAAATATTTTCTATACACATTGTTATATGATATACATATGATGTACATACACGGTTGATCCCAAATGATATTGATGCTGATGTGAAAAGTTTTAGTTTTCATGGTTGTTGATTTCAAACACTGTTCTCTGGGTTTGTTATACATATATATATTTGTATAAAATTATTTTTCCATTCTATATTGTGATAGTTTGTGGACCTCAAAGAAAAATGAATATTTGTTGGTACCTACCTAGATTATTATATTACAGTTGTGTTTCGTATTCTCTGTGTTGTGTTCCAAACATTCAGGTGTATCTCTTTATCACATTAGATACTGTTATCTCCGATTAATTGCGCACACTGAATACAACTTTGCCGTTGCATTGTTCAAAATTGAACCGAATAACAGACCGTACTGTGTAGGTGTCTATTCTCTTAATAAACGGTTGGAAATCTGAGAAAATTTACAATTGAAATTTCATTCTCTCTAGACGAAAGCATTTATCTAATCTATATTTAAAAATGATCACAAAAAATGCATTTTAAATGAGTTCGTAATTGCTGCCTCTGCTCCTAACACTTCCTTACGTCTCGTATACCAAAATGGGTTTCTAGACTAAATGAAACCGAACAAATAGTAGATTTAATTAACTAGAGAACACAATTTCGTTATGCCTCGACACACTATTAGATACTAGTGCTCTAGAACTAAATACGAATGTATGGTAATAGTGAAATTTTTATTGTGCGCTAAAAATTATTAAATTACTAACAAGATATCTCTGCAATCCTTTATTTATCATTCATATTCTAATTTTAATTATTTTCCCTTGGAAAAAAAAGTCAAAAAAAACCTCATACCTACCCCTCCTTTACTCTACTTTGCTCCCTCATTAAATAATGATTTCCATCACAGAGCCGTATACAGTGAACAAAAGAATGAGTTCCCAGTGGCATAACATTATTCTACGACTTTTTCGCTTAATGTTGTACTTTGTGTTAATAATTAGATGAGGTTAACTTGCAGGTTTTGTAAGTAGTTATCATTCTCCGCAGTTACGGTGAAAAATTTTAATTAATGGTATTCTTTCTTACAAAAGAGATAAACCCTCTGTATCACCTACCTGTTTAAAATAAATGCAATGAAATAAAAGGGCCACAACACTTTCACAAATTTAGACAGAAAACGTGTAATCGTGCCTGAATTTGTTTTATAAATATTTATAGTTTCTGTTACTAGAGAAAATGTTATTGTAAACGAGGACGAATCGGTTCTATTTCGTATAGCAGTTGCTTGTTATGACTTTGCCTTACAAAATCCTGTGTTTCTATTCTAAGGTTTTCTTTGAAATTACACATCCTTCTGTAATCATTATGGCTTGTTTACGCCGTATTGCGTTCAACATTTAGATGAAACAATGTATTTTTTCCTTTCTCCCTTTCCTTTATCTTATACCCTTATCCTGACTGCCTTCACCTATACGATTTAAGTCAAGACGGATTTTTATATAATTTATAAACAACTTGCATTAATCACAACATTATTATTGAAGATGTTTAATATTAAATGGAGAACGAACTTCACCGATTGCTCGTGCTTACTATTTTACTATTAATAATGTTGGTAAATTGATTCACTTGGAATTATAGTGAAATGCATTTATCTCAATTACAAGTTTATTATTGTTTCTATTACACGCAATGTTTTACACTTTATAGACAATAAGATGTTACTGTTTCAGACTCCTCTTACCATAATAAACCATTGTGAATTAATCAAAGTGCTTAATAAATGGCATGCTTATTAGGTAAGGAAGTAAGGTAAAATCAATTGAATCTCCCATTGTCTAATATTAAGATGATAAGTAATTTCATTTAAAAAGTGATGACGTTATAATAATCGTCCATAAATAATGTTTAGTGCCCTCTAAATAAATGAGAAATAATTGAAAAAGTGATATATATCCTTAGAAATTAGGAAGACGACATTTACAGAATAAAACAAATGAACAAGAAAAAGAGAGTAAAAAAAGCGAAATGTGACGCCAAGAAAATAAATCGTAATCGTTGAGTTCTTTTCAATGTATATATGTCTAAGTTGAAACATTTTGTAAGAGAAAACGTTTTACAAAATCTTATTGTAACTTTTACCACATTTAGAAAACAATAAAGCTTTTGTTATGCACGAGGTAAAGTGCTATACTTAAACATACTTACAATACATCTTCTGGGTAACTACATATTTATTTACTGTTTAGGTACGACAAGTATGTAATATGTTTAAGTATTAGATAAAATATTTCCTTATGGAAAATATAACATATTACAAAGAGAATATTTACTATAAAATTATGGTAAACATTTAATAATCTTCTTTTTAATAAATATTCATCTGTACCTATACACACAACAAAAACATACAGAAAAATATTTACTCAGTTAATACTGAAATTAAAGTAATAAATTAAACCTTGAAAAGGAGGGATATCTTCTTTCCTTCGTTTCGTGTAAAATTTTAAAGGACCCAATAAATATCCTCCACTTTCAATTAATTCCAAGATACTAAACAAATTTCTTTAATTATCTTAGAGCCACATTCACAAACAACGAAAAGTGAAGAGTTTATTTCTTGTTTATTCATTTTATTGTGTGTTGATGGTGGTTACAATTTAAGGGTGATATGGACGTAATCACAATAGCACATTTCACTGTTTGTAATAAATCTAGTAGTACCCCTAAAGATTATTGTTATTATTTAACAAACAGAATAAGTTGAAATTCAAACAGACCAATCTCCTAGAACCACCTACCAAATTCGACTCTCTTTAATCCAAAACCATCCGGCATCCCATCACACCAACACCACCGGAACATTTCAGTTAGGTACAATTCTATTAGTTTAACCTATACTAATTACAACTATAGATTTCCCATTCTCATTACATTTTATACATATACATATGTATACAAGTACAATCTACATATTATGTTTCTTCTCTCCCTTAACCACAGAATAACGAAACATGAATAAATAGTATATTAAACATCTATAAGGAATCCCGTAATTTATATTCTCTATTTAAAGTGGTTTTTGGTTTCTTCCATATTTGATTCAACCACAGATATTGGGAACAGTAAAAATCTATTTAGGTAACTAAACTTTCACAAAAACTGCATGTACCTACCTATACATATAGGTACATATGTTCCTTTTAACTTCCTTACTGTCTGTCCAATTACAATAGAATAAATTGAATTGTTTAAGTTTATTTCGCATTAGACCGTTGTCTCTTTTAGACTTGATTGTTGAAAATTATTTAGAGCGGTTCTACAGGAACATGCTTTTGACATGTTAATATATATGGTAGTGCAGAACAGTTGGTATTATAGTATTTTATAAACTCCACAGTTAATTTGTCCCTTAATAGAGTTTACATACACACATATTCAGAAGGCTGTCACACTCATACCTAAACCTAACTTTACATATTATCATCTTAGTGTTTTTAAACAAAAATTACCTACCCACCTTTTATTGGAGTATTTCATGTTTTATTGTTCATTTTTATACGCTTTCCTAATAATATAATCAATCACACTTATAAATGTATTATTCCTCATATATATAAAGTAAACAAATCGATGTCCCAGATTTGAGTACAAAACATGCACCACTAATTCTAAATGCAAGCAATTTCTACAATGTAAAACACACTTTATATATTCTGCACAGCAGGACACATATACATGTTAAATATATCGCAATTAATTTCAAATTAAATTATATTTAAATACTTTATTAGAGACAGACGAATGTACATATAGAAAAGTTCACAAAAATTATCCAAAGCTTATAATCATAATGCATGTACTTGTAATGTTTGTCAAAATGTATAAAGTAGTGCCTTTAATGGTTGAAGAGCATTCATAAAACTGTTGCTTTAAAGTACACTTAAAATTTTCAAAGTGAAATTATGCCTTTAAAATAAAAGTTAATACATAAACTAAAAGTTTTTCGTATACATACATAAAGAATTATAACCATTTTCTAAGAAAATAAAAAGAGAAAAACACCAAACCAACCTCCTAACACACTAAGGGTTATATATACGCTTGGAAATAAATTTTTCTTTAATGTGTGGGTGTATTAATAAAATAAATTTATAATATGTTTTCAGAGAGGCCCTTTTGTCAATATTTTTAATTTATTGAAGTTAAATAATAAATAAATACTTTGTGTTTTACATTTGTATATAGGGTACATCAAGATTGGATTTAGCTTTACCAGCAGCTTATAGAATTGTAATATAGTCCGTTTCATTTAAACTTAATTACGTCAGTATGATTTGTTCACAAAATGTTTATTATTAACAAAATACCCTTCATATCATTCAGCACTCACAAATCTGTATGTTCTTGTATTAATATGTATGTCACCGACAGAAACATATTGAAAATATCGAAAGAATTTTTCATTTCCAAGTATTTAGTAGAGCATAACTAAGTGTTGAGGTATATGAAACCAATAGAATTTTTGTACAGTGTACAAGTATTATTGTAATAAATTATTTTTATTGTTTGCTTAGAGAAATCTATCTAAATGGTGCAATTTCTGATATATTCGTGTAAATTCATGTAAGTAAATGATGGGTTCCTATTCATAAAATTCAAGTTTTATAAATTACAGAAAGTTTTAATATAGGAATATACGTCGCGGCGGCGCCAATTTCAACACTTCCGCAAAATTAATTTAAGCTTTTCTTACTCCCTACATGATTTAAGTGCTACATTGACTGGATAATTTGATTTGCTAGTAGAAGGTGGAAATTTTTCCTCGTGAATTTCAAAACTACCCTCTCCTTCTCATCTGTGCCGTATTCCATTTGAACATGTTAAAGTAGGTACCTATTTCATTTATCTGTTGGAGAATTGAGAAAAATATTTTTATTTTACACATATACATGTAATGACAAGTATTTTGTTGCCACATGCATAAGCTCATATTGTACAACATATAAAAAATCGGTATGTATAAAACACACACTAAAAGAAAACGAAATAAACATAAAAGATTTTTTTGTAACTTGAGATTTTCTTGGCGAATGAACAGTAAAAGAAGAAAAAGAAAATTTTTACATTGAGCACAGTTTTTTTATGTGAAATAATATCAGAAAACGTGTTAAGTTTTCTTCTTGATATACACATTTCATATTTATCCAGTGGACAGAAGAATATGCAATTATAATATTGAAAAGTCAGGATCATTTACACTTGTTATTCGTCCAAATAAAATAACACGAGAAATATATATATATATATATATATATATATTCTCAAATCAAATCCAATTTAAATCTTTATTACTTTACAACCTGTGTTACTTTTTATGTCACAAATTATCATATAAATTATAAAAGCTCCCTAATATGAAATAACAACTTTTCAAACAAAGTATTATTTTTTCTTAGTGTTTTAAAATTATTGTTTGAAAATATTCATTAAACAAAAGCTTTATTTTACTATTAAACAGAATTTATTTAATGTAAATAATGTTTGTTTTACTTTTTGGTAGTTTTAACGTGAAAATTTTAACAGAAATGTACACGCAAAAAAGTAATAAACTACCAAAATTGATAGGGGAATGCGAAAATTGTGACACATCAATATTTTACTATTTATGATAGATAAAAAGTAATATTTAATCAATACACATACAAAATTAATTCGATTTGCCAAAAATAAATAATGTATATCTAACATGACTGGATTATATATTTGGTAATAATGATTTTAATGAGATTCGCCTACAGAATTTTAAGTTATTATTTTCAGTAGACGGATGATTCCTTGTGATTCTTGAAAAATCAAATACCAAACATGTAGCTGAAAGAAAGAAAGTTCAACGCTGAGATTTTTTTTCTGTATCCATAAACTCTAATTTGTCGTTTGTGTAGTCTATACAAAAGCAGAAAGAAGTTTATGTCCCATTAAAAAAATTTTGCTCACAATTTTTAAGTTAAAATACGATAGCCTTAAGGTGTTAACGCAAAGCTTCAACCAATTGCATTTGTATTGAATATCACAAAATGTATAGCATCAAATGTAGTTTCCAGCTGGATGGAAGCTGGAATTTTACGCTTTATGTCATCTACCATCTTATTGAAATAAAATCTGTAACACGCTTTACTTTCTTCCCTCCCGCCCTTTTATATACAATTTCTTTTTCGCAAATTTTCACCGAAATAAATAATAAAAAAGAAGGCAAGTGAAATCTAGAAAATTTTACATACATATGTATGTACGTATACATTTTCTATTTGGCGTTTTATTGGAAAACTTTAAATTAAATTGCCCAATATTCCTAAATAAGATAGATACGATATCAAACATTGACTTATTGAATATTACAGTTAAATTATTGATACAATGATGATAGTATTTACTTAAGAACTAAATACCATTCAAGTCTTATAATCTAGAGCTCCATGGAGAGAGATACAGTATAACTTAATACCTGGCTTAACACTAGGACTCAAGCGTTCCACAAACAGAACTACGCTTCTGCTGCAGAGTTATGTCCCAATGGGAACAACCAAGTCTGAGAGATATTACTAATTACTATGCAAAGTGCGTAGAGTTGTGGTTTTAGGTACACTCTGACTTGTTTGCCTCAATTTGTTACAATACATATTATTATTCTTCATTTCAAAATAGGCAAACAAAAAATTTCTCCTGGTACATTTGGATGGTGTACGCATAAGAGACTGTTACAGTTTGATTTCAAAATTCATTAGCTTTCCCATACTGTACTTAACCTTTATTAAACAGTGTAAACATTCTCCCAATTCTTGGAGGGAAAAAAAATCTATATTATTATAACAAGTATTCAAAGTTGAAACCTTGTTATAATGAAATTGTTAGACAATTTCAAAATTGATTTTGGCAGATGTACAAATATTTGAGCATTAAATCAGCTATATGTATAATATTATTCAAGTTGCATAGGAAATTTTCTTCCCACTTAAGTATATACATTTCGGGCACGAAGGTTTCGCTTCTTTTTTTGTCAAATGAAACTTGAAACGAGATAAAAATACTCTATGTGAGATTATTGGCAAACAATAAAACAAGAGTGGAACTTATCACCTGCATACTGTATAATATATAAAGTGTGTTTCGAAATTTTTATCTACAAGGGGATTTTATTATTAAAAAAAGCAGAGCATATTTAATACTGCACTACTATGTTGGTACAAGAGTAACATGTTAAGTGGATTATTGATTGTTGCCATCAGGCATTACATTTCGTCTCTGTTTTATACATCACACGCAAACACGTTGGAAAAATTGTTATATTTATTATCCACACACACAGAGTGGTATGGCCTGAATAAAAAAAACCTTTAGCAAAAACATAAATTTGAAACAATGTGAATATTTCGACGGTTTATTTATAATATAAAAGAAGAAAACCTTAACTCAAGTTTTTGTATGAATGTAGATCATTAATAAACGTGGATTTGGCGTATTTCCATTGTATTCATCTATGCGGGTGTCTAGATTATCTCAACTTACTGCCTAGACCTTGTTGGACCCATTTAGCTCTTACACGTTAAAGGCGGTCCCTTTACTGCCTTCAACTGTGCTAACCATCCAGGTCTCCATCTTAATTCCGGAAACACTACCAATAAATTTGTTTCATTTATTTTCATACTTGACCATTTTATTCCATTATACATTTATGATATAATTAATTAATTAATTTGTTGAAAATAAAAGATCTGAATCATGGAGAATTTTCATTAAGTTTATTTAGGTATATACATTCTCTTCAAATCAACTTCAAAATTATAAATTAAAAACCATCTACGCTTAATTTTAGATTATACCTATATTAGCGTTACTTTAGGAAAAAACACCCTGCAAATATGTAATTAGTTTTTATTGTGAAAAAAGCTAAATGTAGGTATATCCATAAATTGTCATCACAATTGCTTTCGTATGAAGAACGATAAAAATTTAATATTTTTTATTAGTACCTATAAAAGTAGCAAAGACATTCCTTTCGTAAAAATAAAGCGCACATGTTAATATCAACTTTCTAATATTGGCTTGTTTTCAAAGGAAAAAAAATAGATTGGTTGTAACAGCGGGTGTTTTTTCTATAATATTGTAAGACAGAAAGAATCTATTCGAGTATTTGTGCCATTTTACTATTCATTCAATATAATTCGTATAAAGAGGGGTGGGATGACGATGGGTAATGTAGTACATAGAGTGTATAACCGGACTTTTCCGTACAATTAAATTAAAATTGATTATAGGTGGATTGGCATAGAGGTCTATAATGGTGTATGGGTTAAATTATTTGTCTCTGCCACGTCTATTCATCAATGACCGTCATAGAAACTAACATGTAGATGCGGCTAGTGTAGATTCTGCACAGATAGTCAATGAGCATCGTCAATTAAATGTATGTGATGTTTGTTTGTTGGTCAACAGTCCCTTTAGTCAACACTATATGCTATTTCTAAATATGTATGTACATGATCACATCAGGACGTACATTATTTGGATTGAGATCATTATAGGACACCACCATGGGAAAGGGACACTGATTGGTCTGTAATTGTATTTAGATGCTTCTATGAGCATTATACACCACCGCGAATTCCCGTACTACATTTACTCCGCTATCTAACACTGTGTGTGTATATGTATGTATAGTTTCAAACGAACCTCCTGTCGTACTAGCCTATTTTCTAATTATTACTGTAATTACAGAACAATAGCTTCTCTCACATTTCATTTAACACAAATGACTAACCAGATCTATTTCAATGGGGAGCAATTTTTTTCGTTCTTTTATTTCAAAACCACCAGACAATTTTATTGTTTGTTGTATACAGACACATTAATTTTAATTTTTTATTCATTCATATCATATCGCTGTAGGCATGTGGCGGGAGGAGAGGAGAGAATAAAAAGTAAACCAAAACCAATATAAATAAAATATTTGAATCTCGATTTGAAGCTTAACAATGACTCCTCCGCAATCTAAAGTTAGGTAGTATTTTTTATATTTTATATATAATAAACAGACTTATATTTTTTATATTATTGATTTGCCATTTTGTCTAGAAAAAGTTCGTATACGTGCTTTTTTTCCTGTATAGGTTACTTGAAAAGATATAAAGATGTAGTTTTATTTGTGCCATAAATTATTGGCTGTCTGAACGACGGGGAAACCTGTGATGGCTAAGCTTTTTTTATACTAATTTTATAGACTTTTTCAAATTAACAAAAAATTTACGCCACACCGAAACCACGAACATTATAGGCAACATTTTTAAAGTATCTTGTAATTATTTTTTACGAAACTACTCAAATGATTGTGTTTTTTCCCTTTTACTTTACTACCAACACTAAACTTGATACTATTTTCGTAAAGAAGTTTTAGTTAGTCACTACATTTTAGTTTTCAGCTGTTTTTCTCATGCCTTTTTCCAAAGGAAATTCCCTCTTTTTTTTTTTCGTGTTTTCCACAACTGCAACAGCGTAGTTCTTTCTTTAATTTCTATTTCTTACAACGTTTAACATTATATACTTTCCGATTCACATTAAACATTTTCTTTCTGTGTGCTCTAAATGATTATTGCCCCCCATCCCCCAGCGCCATTTCAACAATTTTTCCTAAATTTCAACTTTAAATGAACATTTCCTGTGTAGCTGGAAAAGTAAAACACAACAACGCCGCGCATACCTAATAATATAGTAAACTTTTCGAAAATATACATTTAAAGTTGGTATATTTTAATTAAATCCTGTGTATTCCGTATTATAAATAAAACTTAATTAATGCTCAATATTTGTCTGGAAAAATGTTTGAATTGTAATATTTACTGAAAATTCTATTTACATAATAAACATTCTACCATAGATGCAAGATAAATGTCAGCAGTGTGTGTGTAGGTGGAAAATATATTGAAATCGCAAATGATACAATATTATTGGTTCCGGTTTTGGGGTTTAGGAGTTATGTAGTTAAATATAATATGTAAGGTTATTCGGCAGTGTATTATATACATCTCGCATCGTTTCTATCTTTATACGTAAGAGTATATATATATATATATATATATATATATATATATATATATATATATATACTGTTATATGGGAAGTGAAAACGTGAAACATTGGCCCTTTATAATAAGTATTATACCTAGAGTACACATCTCGACCATATCATCAGATATGGTGGGTATAATATAAGCGTAAACGTAGAGAATAACTGAAATACTGAAATAACTGAACGTTGTTTCAACAAAACATCTTGGGAATAGGTAGTTTTATTAATTGTAATATCTGTATTTAAAAGCCGTAGTATATTTTTTGCAAGTGGATTTATTGTACAACTGGGGCGATTTATAGGGGTAATAAAAGTGAGAGCGACGATGCAGGCGTGCTAGTTACGATGATTACGCAGTTAGGTGAACACTGAATACTGTTTAGAAATAAAAGCAAAGCAACTAAGGAGTATGTATGCTATTCCTATATATAGGTACACCAATTGGTATATAAGATGTAAAGCAGAAGAAGTTATAAAGCGAGGAGGAAACCATTGGTGCGAAAATAAATTTGGGTATGATGCCTTTTACACAAACGATACGACAACATATAATGTAACATCGTAATCGTCAAGAGATATAGACAACAGGCAACAAGACGATGATGTCTAGAAGGAGGACGTTATTATATCGTCCTGTGTGTGAGTGTACAAGGTTGACTTTATCCTTAAAGCGTAGTGAAGCGGCCTTGTGTCCCCCTTATTTTGTTCCCATCTTAATACTATACAACCATACACTTGTTGTGAGTTTTTCCTTTACTTTAAGAGTTCTAACATTGGAGGCCGCCGCCACTCAGGCATAATAATTACAAGCTTGAAAGATGAAATCTGCTTCTGGTGCTCAGCGCGCCCCCCTTCGCATTACACTCTCGGGGTAATGCTAATAAAAAGTGATTAATATATCTAATTAACTCGTTGAACTGCTGTGACGCAACTCCAAACTACAACAATTCATTTTCCAACTAACTCCCGAAGAATGAAAACTTTTGCGGGCGAAATAACGATGCTTGAAATGAGTATAATTTAAATAAACTAACAATCAACCCTTTAAATTTAGTTTTGACGCGATTCCATATAACAGTTTATTTTACGGATTTTGTACTTGCAGCTGAAGCACACAAGCATACACACAAGAGCGGGAGAGGAGCCACCCTGTGGATGCCGTGTGGATGCTTTCTCGCTTCATCCCCCCGTAAACTCTCTCAACACACAGTTTATGTTATTCGAACAAAAGCTTTCCTATACTCCCTCGCGTTCCTTGTAAATTGGTGGATGGTGCTGTGCGCCTCGGCATCGCCTTTTTCCCGTCTGTTTTACAGTTTTTGTTAGGTTTTAGCACCATGATCCAAATTGGTGGAACAGTACAAATGAAAACAACGCAACAAATTAACCAACTCGAGGGATTGACTGACGTAATATCGACAATATGAGTTATATTTCTTTATATTGCCAACTGTGCCACATTGCCTACCACCCCAATAGAAATATTCTTTTATTTAAGAACACAAAACAAACGATAAAATCCGGCCACCCCCCACACGAAAGGGGTCCGTGACGATTGTGGACATTCCAAAAATCGTGGCGATTGACGACAACGGTGCAGGTATACGGTAGACGGATTATAGAGTCAGGTAGAGGATTGAGTGGTCGGTAGCGAACAAATTTATTTTAATCAAATAGTTATAATTATTAATCTCAAATATGTAAGGGAAACAGAAATAAGATAAATCCTATAATGACAAACTATTTTAAAATACCGATTTCTTTATTCATTTTTGAAACGCAAAGTTCTAATTAGTTTAGGTTAGGTTTGTATTGATTTAGTTAGTTTAAAAAATAGTGGAGCCGGCTTACTGTAGTTAACACACCAAGTAATTTGTTTTAAATAAATCGGTCCGCTGCCGACTACTCAACCCTCTCTATCTGTCAATAATCCCGTCTAATACCTGCTCCGTTGTCCGAACACGCCAAGATGTAACATTGAATGTCCGCAATGGCCACGGACCCCACGAAAGCAACATATAAGACGAATTTAACTATTTATATTGAACCCATAAATAAAAAGTAAATTAAACTTATCAACAAACTAAAGATTTCCGAACTTTCTATTTTGAATTTTTACAATAAATTTTTTATCACGCTGCGGATGTAAAACCTATGTCTTCTACTACGTCTCAAAAGTACCACATAAATTCACTTATCTCTTAAATATTTACAAGGAGCTACAAATTTTAACATTTTTCTAAGGAGCTGTAAGGTCTCCACCAATATTAAGTAGGTACCTAAGTATATAAGCGTCACAAAGAATTATTCACTTTATACTTAAAAGTGTAGCAATTTTTTTAAAATAAAAATACTCTACAAATAGAATACAAAATCATCCATTCTCGGTTTATATGAATTACATACATATTAAACGAAGTTGAGAAGTTGTGTTGAAAAAATGTAACATTTCTATTTAAATGATAATTTGTTCCTTTAACTTTACGATCATACAGAATGGGTGTACAATTTTCATTCTCGTATGTACTACATAAATGAATAAATATTTTCCTAGTTTATCTAATGAGAATTAATGCACATGCTTTATTATTATTATCCTTACCTATTTGAGTTCGAATGAAGCAGAAATAACTAAGTTGTAACAAATTAAACTAATTTATGAAATGATTAAACTATGTTGAATATTTTACACACATATGTCCATGGGAGGTCATTAACTATTACTCAAGGTATTTATATGGAAAACTTTTTCGAAGTAAAACAGGCGTTTATAAAGAAACTTTGATACCGTTCCTGTTCACTAAATCGAAACTAATTCCCCTTTAAATTTCCTTAAAAATAAATATCTTTTAAACTAAAATTTTATGGAAAAACGTCAGTCATCGCACAGTTCGTTGAACGAATTTATGGTGAAATTAAACTGTTAAAATTCTAGTCGAGTACATATTGTCACTTTATTATTCAAACCCTATCGATAATTGCATTTGGATAGCTCATTTGAGATTCTGCTATACATTATATTAAAGGCAATAAAAGTGTATAAATTGGCGATCGAAAAAATACTGCACTATAAAAACACTTTGGTAATTAGGTAATTGAATTTGTATTTTGCAATTTTATTTTTAATGAATTTCATGCAACACACACACGTTTGTCCTCTAACAGATTTCTATTGTTTGTAATGTTGCATTTATTTCATGAATTTTGGAAAAAATATAAATAAATCAACGTGACGAGCGAACCGTACTACTACATACATATATTCTACATACATAAATGCAATAAAAAGTGATACACATGTCCCATAGTTGCTGCTTTACGCTTGCTGTTGCTTGCCTTTCCCAGGCGACACTCGAAAACATCACCATAAACATTTATGAAATCCCCAAAGGCCTAACATTCTACTATACAAACCGCCATACTACATATATATGTACCATTGTGGAATCTTCGACTAGGAAATCTTAATAAACAACAACTCTAAGACCTTAAATTAACTCGTAAACCATGAGATATGAATTATTTGTGTTGCCTGCCAATTAAATTTTAGTAAAGTACATGAGAAATCATTATGAGTTGGTATATTAAATGAATGAGTAAAATAAGTATATTAAGTTCATTCTAATTGGGTCAAATCAATAAAAAACATCATCCCTCATCAGACAAAATTAATAATGTTCTCAATGAAAGTAAAAATTTTTTTATAAAGTAGGTATTCGTATTTTTATAAGCCTGTCAGAATATTGGGAAGAATTGTATACAAATTTGCAAAATATCAAAAAATTAATGAAACATACCTAAATAATATGTACATATGTATGCACATCTTTTAGTTTAAGCATTTAAACAAACATTTAATAAACTAATTTAAATTTTAATGGAATTAAATCTATATAATAATATTTTTGTATGCGTGAACGTGTGTTCTGCTAGTTGAATATGTACCTAATTTGAACGGTATTTTTTTCGTATATATGTTTTATATCAACTTTAATGGGATTTTAAGAAAATATTTGATATCTTGATACAACTTTTAATTGAAAATATTTTATGCTTACTAAAACTTGCTGTAAGATTTTCATTTAATTGTTTTTCATTTAAATTCTTATTACCAGTGAATATTATCATTTTTCATTATCTCTATTCCAGTTCTTCCCCATTTTATAATGCTAATCTGCATTTTACCAAAAGATTACTGAAGAATGATTAAATAATTCGTCCGCATGTTTCCAATATCTTCTTCCACATTTCGGATATATTAATTTTTGTCAGTATGTGAGCTTTTATAGGGGGATTTTACAAACTTTCTTCTAACTCTATGTACCTTTTTACGATTACGATTTATATTACAGTTTTCAGTTTGATCTTTAATATGTTCGATGCCAGACAAGGGAGAGCAAACTTTTCATATTTCCATTACTAAATAATAAAAAAAAATATTAAAATCAGCTTTGTAAAATGAAATATTAAAAAAAATGGAAAAAAACTGTTTGATTGAATTTTGTATAGATTTTTTTTTCAATGATGCTATTATGTTATTTACCGTTATTTTAATTTTGTTAAAATCCTTAATGTTTTCCACTCCATTAAGCTAAATATACATGCATACAATATAAAATGTTTTTAATAGTGTTTCATTTTCTGGCTGTATAACATTACTTTAATAATAATTTAAATAAACAAAAACATTTCCCAACATAAAATTTAGTGTTTCCCGACTGCATCAAACAAAATACTATATAAAATCTTCTTATGTTCTGTGTTTGTGCTTTTTTGGCTTAAGGCTGCTGTCCCCCAGGGAGTTAAAAAATGCCATATATACCTCAAAATTTCCGTGTATTATGTATATATAAAATATCTTACTGCTTATATCTTGTACATTATTTATTATTTATATTAGGTTGTTTTTGGGAAAAAGATTTCATCCCCTAGTTAAAGCTAAAAATAGTGTACTTGCATATTTATATTTTAGAAGCAGTATTAAAAATGCCTTGTCAATACATACATGAGTGAATATATGTATATTAGGTATACATATAGAAATAAAACATTTGAGAAAATCGGGGAAAGTTTATATGCTCCGTATGAACAAATAGATAAATAGGTAATTGAATTAAAGTTGATAAAAGTGCACTTGTTTTAATAAAATAAAAGGATTGTTCGTAATGTAAAAGATTATTTTAAAAGGTTTTAGTTACAATTTTTCGGGCTGTTTGTTTCTAAACGAGTTGATAGAGTATTATAGTAGTCTAAAGGGTAGAAGGAAATAGTGGGACAACGCTGTAGAAGGTTGAAGCGGTAAATTTTCGCGACAGGCGACATTAGTTGTGAAAGAGACTATCCCCTTGTACTTTCCAAGCTAACACAATGACTCCTACAGTTTGAGCCAATAGCTCACTCTCATGTCCTGCAGAATTTCTACTAGGACTGTATGCTTAAGGCGGCCCACGGGGACATTTCAGTTTCGCACTGTGATCCCAATTCGAACCGGGCTCCGACATTTGACCATCTATTATACCAGAGCTCTTCAAACAAATAAACCTCTAACGAGATTAGCTAACGACACCTCAGGCATTTCGTCTCTTTCCTTAACGATCAAAAGCCCCCCGCCCCACATTCTGCACTCCATTCTTCGCCCCCTATTTCTGTATGTATATGTATTGTACGTTCTTCCAGACGTAGATTCCTCCATGGTGCGATCCCATTGCTTTTATTATTATTATTCACTTGGTTGATAATTTTCTATTTTCACTTCTAACCGCAATTAGACTTTTTTATTATGTTTATTAGAGAAATGACACCTCATAAATGGCTAATAATGAATTCTGTGATGTGTTAATTCATTAAATGTTTGTAAAACAATTTGTATTTCTTGTTATCTAGCAAAACAATTAGTTGTTAATGATAGAAAATTACCCTCTTCCGTTCCCTTATAAAAGTGATCACAAAGAAAAAAAAATAATGGGAATTTAATCCGCTGAAAGCATTTATACAAAGAAGTAATCCTTAGATTGATCTTAATTATTGAGTATAAATGAACTTTATCTCGCCTTCATCTATTTGATTGTCCTTTTAATCTAGGGAAGTGCAATCAGAATTTGGTTTTTTTTTATCAGCTCACAATTTCACAAATGAAGAATGGTTTAAGAAAGTAAAAGGTTTTTAGAACCACTGATTCTATAAATATATCATTCGTTTAGGGAATTTACAATTTAGACTCTCTTTTCCACAGTAGTAGCACAGCAGCAGAACGCAACAATTATGTTATAAGCATTTTTTTATACGAAAATCTCGTTAGGGACTTTCGTTAATTTACTTTATACCTATTTGTTATTGTATGGTATTGTACACCTGCTTTGTAATACGGCTTTAAATTGTGAATAAAATAGGAAATCAATAAATGAAATAAATAAAAATTTTAAACGATGTATTATAAACTATCCATGACAAGTGGTTATAACCGACAAACTTTTAAATTGCCAAATCATGCTTTCAAATACAAAAACGTTGTTTGCTTTTCGTTTAAAATTCAGGATGAGTAGGTATTCAATGTATTTGCTAAATTGCTCTCCTAATACTTGATGCTTAAAAGTGATGTTACAAATTCATTTCTTACATCTGATGTACATATATCATTTTTTCTCAAAAAAGTAATTTTTTAATACAAATTTTCTTACGTAAAACGTATTAAACATTTCGTGTTAAGTCAAAATAATATAAAGTGAGTATAGGCTAAATTATACAAACTTTTGTACAGTACGTAATTGTACGTCGAATATTGTAACAGATTGTTTTAATTTTGGAAAGGATATAAATTTGGATTAAACCAAGGGTTGGTTCCCCGACTCTCCGACATCTAGAAACATTTCAATCTAAAACTTCTATCTGGGAAACTCTCACAAGAATAAAACTGAGGCAATACTTTTTTCCACCCTATATTGTACCTCTTAGACCCTCCCCAATAATTAGTTCCATAAAAACGTAAATATACAGTAGGTAACTAACCTTAACTTTATATATGTAGGTATACGAGTATTTACACAATTTTGCTAAGGGCAAAAACTTGCCTTATAGCCACAAAGCAGTTTATCTCAACTGTCCTGTCCATTTTAGTGTTATAATAAATGTTTAAATACTATATAGGTGGAGTATATATTGTTTAATAATAAACGTTTATAAACGCAAAATACGTTGTAATTAATTTTGTAAGTTGTAATTCAAATAAACAGTACATGAATTGTCAACGAATTTAACAGGATGGGTACATTATGTATATAATTTAATTAAATTTGCAATTTAATTTCAACTCGTGTATGAATGTTTGTCTATTGTTTAAAAAAGATAGGGGTGTTATAATGAAATTGGATATTCTAACGTGTTGAATAAACGCATTAAACGAATATGTAAATTAAGTCAAAGTTTAAAAGAGACCGACTGATTACACAACACAATATTATACATATGTATATTTATAGATATACATACATATATATCCTATACCTAACATACTCGAACACATGTAATGTACGTACATGTACGAAATTTATACCGAATAGGCACCAGATAAGCGATAAAGTGTTCTCAATCAAATTCGTATAATTTAATGAGTAAATGAAGTACTCGTTTGATCCATTAACGAAATTTTCATTGCTACTGACACTTGTACCATTAACTTGTGTTTTCATAAAAACACAGAAATCAAATTACTCTAAATATATTTGGAAAAAACACTCACACTGTCACATTTAATTATTTACACGTTACAAATGCAATTCTATTTGTTGTCATGAAAAACTTAGAAAACATATAAAATTCTATTAGCACGATGTTTTTAAATATGTGAATGTTATCGTAAGCAAATACATTACATTTCATAAGCATTTCATCGATGTCAAAAGGGCCTTTTTAAATTTTTAATTATATGTATATATGAGCATAAAAAGTTGCAGTGTTTAATTGTTTATTTACCATAAAATATTTTCTATTTTCCACATGAGTAAGGAGTGTACAATAAATCTTCTCTATATTTGGAAAATGCTTATATATTTTCACATTTATTCTTCACCTATTTTCAGAGTGTTTCATACTTAAATAAATACAACCTTAATGGTAGTATTAAAGTTAATTGAATTCCTAATTTATATTCTTAAATAAAATTCATAAGATTATTTTCGTTCATTGTTTTGAATTTATTGTCGAGGAAATAATAATGCCAACGTTAGCTACTTACATAGAATGGAAAATAAGGAAAAAAGAAGTACCTAACAGTAACCTTTTTTGCATACTACATAATATTGTTCATTTTTTCTTCCTTCAGCCAGGCCAACAATTCTTAAACAACTATACTCCTTAGGCCATATATATCCCGTGAGGCATTGAGTTACAAAAGAATATGACCTTACTTTCTTCTTTATTTCAATTTTTATTTATTTAAAACAATCTATTTAAGTTATATCACATTTTCATTTTATATAATAATCTTTTAACACACACCCACAGACAGTTCAGTCTCATTTTTCCATTTTTGTGCAGTTTACGTGCTAATTTTTTTGTTTGTGAACTGTTTAATAACATATAACACAAACATAGGACCATTTTCATGAATATTCATCTCTACGAAATGAAAATATATCGATGCATTAATTTTTAAAGCATTGAAAAAAAATGATCACAAATATTCTGCATTAAATAGTAAACATTTTTTCTAATTACTCGGTGTATAAATAATAAATAAAAACAAACCAAAGACTGTTAGGCACGGTAACATGGTACATACATAAATACATGCTTGTATACTTAAAATTGTTTTTTATCATTTACTATTCAGTCCCATTTGTGTATTTTCATTATAACATGATCCCTTGACCCTTATTATTTTATAAATCCCAAAATAACAAAAGCACAACACAAACAGTTTTTCTTCAGGTACATTTTTATATTTTAATATAGAATTTTTTATATATGTATTAGCTAGAGCGTATCTGCTCATTAATAAGCGCGCTTTACAATTAATACGACCATAGGGAAAATATGAACCTGTGGGGATCAATAGTCCATTTTCCATTCATTTTAGAGCTATACTCTTAGGAGGCTTTTAGTTCTTTGATTATATTTTCAAATAGTTTCTATTGTGGAAACTTTCTATAATAAAAGGACGAAATGTAATTTCGCATTAAACAAGACATTCGAAGGATACTGAACCAAGTTCTATTAGAAAAATGACTATAATATTAATAACTACAGACACAATACACATATTATAGAGGTATTAAACATTTTACTCTTGAATTATTTATATCTGTTGTTTATCTATGTTTATAGAACCGGCCAATTTAACTGTTTTCCGCATTAAGTAATTGAAATGGTTTTTGCCGTGCTCTATAAAGTTTTAAACAAACAAAATTACAATCTACATTAAAACAAAAGCACGTACTTCCCAAAACAAAAGACCTTATTCAAACTTAATAAAACATGTATCTAAATAAATTCTTGTGTACACCGACAACTAAAACTTTTCTAATTAATATCCAATAAATTATTCACTCGTAATACAATACGAACATTTTTTTTCTATGCTTTCAATTCTTAGTCTTGAAAAAACAATTATGTAAATTTATTTTAATTTATCTTATATGGAACAAAAATAATATTGGTATATTAGTGCGTAGACCTGAATCAAAGTTGGTTAAGTGAAAAATTTTTACAGCCTAAAAGAAGCTCAAACTTTTATAATACCTACGTAGATGAAAATTAGATCATATTATATGTAAATGATTTATGATATTAGCAGAAAAGGCGTATTTCAAAAACATCGACATGACTTAAATGGATTATTGATTTTGTTCGAATTTTCTGACATACCTACGTATAATCAAATCACATGATGATAAATATGTTAAAGAATGATTATAAATTTTCCTCCAATTTTTCAGTTCACAGTGTGTGGGGATATTTTTTATGAAATTTAAAATGATTATCGGTTATTACTTAACACAAACATCTGTTTTCAGTTTCACGAAAAAGGTTGTCTTTCATGTTGCGTGAGCTGTTCTAATAACTTACACCATGTTTAACTGATTTTTCTATTTGTTTTGAGTCAAACTTAGCAACTACTTATAACATAATAATCAATCTTCAAACATTTCCACATCCATTTTCGCTCACTTCTCTATTATAATAAAATTAAATTATCAACTTAGTATTATAGTTTATTCAGTTTTGTTGTTTAAACACAATTTTAGGAATTTTCACAATGCTCTATATAAAACTATATAAAGAATTTAATATAGTGTTAATATATGTTGACATATATATTTAATATATATGTCAACAATTATTAACCTCGAAGCTCAAGCTAGCCAACATATAAAACAAAACCGTCGCTGGTGGTTCAACTATATTAGTATATACGATTTCGGTGAAAAAGACTGAGACCTTACCATATACCTCAACAAAATTTAAAATTGTCCTGATGTAGAAAAAGGTACGACACAACAATATAGTCAATAATAGTTGGAAAAAACATGTATTAATATTCCACACACAGAGAAACTCTAAAAAAAGCGCTTATTATTCTACTAAAGTATTTTTTCCGAATCCGTTGTAGTTAAGCTTCCCCTTCGAACTACGTTAAGAGCTTTAGACTTCTCAACTTAATTACTGGTTTAGGTAATAGTCCCTTCGTCACATATTAGCTTTCTTTATTTATATCCCATCTAAATCCAACAGTATAGAACTTATCTTTCACGCACTCCTCAAATAACTGTGTGCAATTAATATCTGAAAAAGAGAAAAGTAAGTTAGCAACTTCACGAAATAATTAATTAAACGGTTACAAATGAATTATAATTATAAATTCTATACCTAAGTATGTATGTACACTTAATCAGAATCTCAAGTGCTATTTAACTTCATGCTAATGAACATAAAGCGTTTAACAAGTGTTTTGAGCAAAAATTGTTTTGTAACACTTTCCATCATTCACTAAATCTCATACATACTTTCATAAAAGAATTTTTATTTAATCTTATAATTGAGTTTAAAGAAAATTCACTCATGAACTACTAGAGTATATAAAATATAATCAGCCTTATATTACACATAAATAACTGTGAAATCTCGGCGGCGGAATTATATCACATAAACGACTGTAGCAAAACACTTCCTTACGCCTTATGTTCGTGAAGGCATAGCATAATTCACAATAGCAGGGGGGTGGCTGCAGTGAGAGAGGACCCACCAAACTTATACAACTATATACCCTTAGAGCAATTTTTTTATATAATATACAATATATGTTAGAAAAAAAATGAGCCGGAAAAAATCACACATAGGTATTGTAAAAAAACAACATCAGATAATTTCGTTTCACACCCTCTCGCCGTTGAAAACATTGACCAACAATAATCCTCCCGATTAAAGTACACATAATATGAAAAGTTGATTTATTGCGATCAAATATATGTGATTATTCAATAGGAAATTTGGGAAAAAAGATTCAAATCAACTGACATATTTTCAATTGATAATGCTTGTCAATATAGAAATGTCTTTTACGAGTATTATTAGTTTTATTTTTCGATTGGAGATTTATTGCAATAACAAAAATTGTTACTTTGTACCATGTTATACCGTTTGGCACATAAAATCAAAAGAAGATTAAAAATATACTACACCATTAGTTGAACAAGCATCATGGGCAATTAAAGATGTATTTTTAGTACAAGTACTAGATCGTAAAAAGTGAAACTCCACTTGAAGCGCCATACTTTTTGACCATTGCGGCAGCAGAAAAAACGGACGCACAGAATAAACTTGTGTTGTTTTAATTAACAACATATCACGTTGAACTTTTCTAGGCGTTCACTCTACAAAAAATATACATTTTTTCACTTTTTCTCTTGAATGTCTGCTTTGTGCTATTTAATTTGACTCTTTAGTTTTTTTTATGTATACACATATACATTCGCACGTGTGCAAACTAGAAAGTAAGGAGAGAAATAATAAAATTTTACAACAGAGAAAAAAATGAGAATTTCAGCCAAAATTTTATAGACCATTAAGCTCAGTAAAGCTTCAACATTCTCGACACATCACGTGATTTATCAATATTCAGCTAATCCGATCAATAAAACGGGGATCACTTGAGCAAATTTTCTGAATGGTGTGAAGTTGGAAAGTCGACTTCTAATTTTTAATTTTGTTAACAGATTGCCCCACATTTAGGAAAAAGTTTTGCTTAAAATCGTTGATGGCAATGATGGTGACGTTGGCTGGTTGGTTGGTTGTTAGTGATAGGGTAGTAGTACTATGTAGTATAGAAGTTTTGAAACGATGCAACCAACTGTAAAATGTATAAAAGTTTTTAAAGTTTTTCCCCGCAAAACGTAGGTACCTAACGGAAATGGTACGGTAGTGTTTATAATATGAAAGGGAATTAATTTTATAAAGTGTCCTAAACATATGTGGATGAGGTTTTTATTAAGTGAATTTACAGAAAAATTCAACAGCCCTTTTATTTATTACGATAATCGCTATAAATTAACATCAAAACTAGTAAGGCATTTTGAAGGGCTCTTTTGCGTTTATTAAACCTTTATACAATTATGAAAAACTTTTAAGTTACTACTTAATAACATTTGAAAGACTTAACAACTACTTATAAAGATACCAAAATGGCTTAGACTCATTAAATTTCTGGAGAATCTTCCATTAATTATTTTATAATACCCCGTATTTATTAATTTTGTTTTTTTTATATGAAAATTCGTTTTGAATTTAAATCGGGTATTATTATTGTTGTTAGCTTGTTTTTTTAAACCTTTTTGATGAAATAAATTTTAACAATTTTTAAAATTAAATTATTCACATGTCCTTAAGGGGAATACATATCAAAATTAAACTAGACGAATTCGTCCGAACTTGAATGAATAAATTTAAATAAAAAAATATTATGCAAAAAAATTAAAAAACATTTAATAAAACTGAGTTTTATTATATCAAACGTCATCAAATCTTTTTTGAATATATCATCTTCAAAGCATATATAAACATAAATATGATATTACAATTTTTATTTCAACATAAAATTATTATTTACTTACTTTAAAGAGAAAAATATGCAAAAAGCAACAACCCTTAATCAAATACCTATAATACCAGCCAAGTTGCCAAATGAATTTTGAATTCAGCATTCAGAAAAGATAATACATATGTGTTTATATACATATTCGTACAAATATAAATAAGATGGAAAAACAAACCAATTGTGAAAGGGGCATAAAAAACTCACATTACTTTGAAAATCATTCTGTAAGAATATTGGTAGGTATACATACCTATTGATTTATTTTACAAGAAGATAGACACATTATTAACTTTATACCTAAAGAAAAATTAATACAATAATAACGATATCGTTTCCATATTTAATGTAAAAGGGTATATTAAAGTTAATCAAAAAATCAAATATAGGTAGTTGTTAAGTGGAAAATGTTGTCAGTCATGAACACTTGTTTACATTTATCAATTCTTGGAAAAGTTGTAACTCCATTATTACTAAATGTTTATATATGATTATTCAAAGTTTTTTAACAAATAGAACGAACACAAGTTTCCTCCTCTTCCCCATTCTTCTATTTATTATTTGTCTGTGTTGCGTTTTCTTACTTTATATGTATTTGAATTCGTTGCGAATGTGAAAACTGAATAATTGACATACAGCTGACAAATACTGTCTTTCCTTAAACTGCTACGCATAATTGATGAAACACTTTTCTTCTCTCTTACCCTTCTTGTTTCAACTTTTCTTCTGCTTAGATTTTCATTTTGTTCAACACTTTTAGAGAGACAAAGTCTCTTTAGAAAATAATTATAAAAGATTTCGTATTTTAATTGTTTGTAAAGATGAGAGAAATTTATTATTATATAAAAAATTATGTTCCATTTATCATACTTGTGTGAGATGATGCTGTTGTCGTACGGACTACTGAAAACGGGAAATGCGGAACGTGAAGATGCGCACAAGTTTTCCATGGGATATTTCTAAAGAAAAATTTACCTAAAATTAATATCATTTAATATTGTGTATTTTCAAGTTTGTGCAAGCGAAAAGCGATTTGCATAAAAATATCTTTCCGCATTAAATACTTCAAACAATGACCGCTTTGTGGTAATGATGGGTTCGAATAAGCACACTGGAACCAATTCCGAATTAGTCACCATTTCAATTATTTAATATAACGTGGATAACGGGGTGAATAAGTAGAAAATATTTTAAGTAAAATATTCTTTAGAACTCAGACAATTTACATAGAAAATTATAGATTTAACATAATTAAATCCCGAAAACCATAATTTCTGAACATAATTTAATCTGAAGTTGTTCTGTGTTCTTGTAGAACAAGCCTTATAAATTTAATAATTTCTGACGGAATCAGCTTCTTGTCTTCTCTATATACAAGTGCTTTGGATTTAAATTCAAAACTTTGCAGTTTGTTAAATTAACCTACCACTTTCCAAAGAAAGAGTATTGAATTGCACAAGTAGAGGTACACAACGCGTGGCTTCTTCCATCTCTTCCATCTAACAACTATATATATAAACCTTTATATATATAATAGTTATAGTACTCCCTTTTCACCGTGTATATACAAACATACTTGTATTTATGTAATGCTAATGACATGTCAACTTCCCTAATTTAAAATTCACACAGTTACAGTTGCACCCTTATTTGACTCTCCACTCTATCATTTCTAAACAAGCCTGTAATTAATTATTATCGACCATTTAATTAAAGATTTAGTTGCAATTATTTTCTCCCTGTTTAAAATCATTGGTTCAAGACTCCACCTTATTGCTCTCTTGTTTGTTATATATTATATAAAGTAATGCTATGCTAGAATGTTGTTGCCTGATAATTTACCGCTTTGCATTATTTAGATATAGGTTAGTGTTATAAAGCCACCCCTTCAACGTCCGTTATACACCAATTGATCAACATAATTACTTCAACCACGAAATACACCAAGTCCACTTGTATGTCTACTATAAACTCAACTTTCCCGTTAAAATGTCAAATTTTTAAGCACACCAACTTCTTTTCTATTATAATAATTGCATGCTGTTGAAATGATTGCGTTTTACACAACACACAACCACCTTTATTACAAACGTATATTTTGCTGTATTTAGAATTATACATGGCAATATTTTTTTTCGCATTTCGTTAAAACAAATTTAAATATTTTATTGGTAGTTGGTCTCATTTACAATTACATGGTAATAAATTTTTTGAATTTCGTGTGTAAGAGAGTGGAAGGTGGCATGCCCTGTGTGAGATTGTTAAGAATAACATAATGTTGTTGTTCTGCTAAGCTATAAAGCAGAACAGTCAGTAATTTGATGTTACTAAAGGGTATTGTTTGTTTAATTTGCAGTGTTTTCTGGTGGTGAAGCGACGCACGTAGTTAAACGTTTCACTGGATTATATACTGGTCCATACTTTGATCCGTCAACAACAACAAATATAACAACGCAGTTGGGCACACATGCATATTTACCATGTAAAGTGAAACAACTTGGAAACAAATCAGTCTCATGGATAAGGAAAAGAGATGCACACATACTCACAGTAGATAGATACACTTTCATTGCTGATGAACGGTTCCAGGCGTTCTTGGTCGAGGCCACAGACACATGGACCCTTCAGGTCAAGTATGTTCAGGCTAGGGATGCTGGCCAGTATG
The DNA here is from genome assembly GCA_963930825.1 of Silvanus unidentatus. Classification (NCBI taxonomy): domain Eukaryota; kingdom Metazoa; phylum Arthropoda; class Insecta; order Coleoptera; family Silvanidae; genus Silvanus; species Silvanus unidentatus. The sequence continues at coordinate 2,025,894 of OZ005763.1, forward strand.
AATGTCAAGTCAGCACCGAACCCAAAATGAGTCATTTTATAACACTCAACGTAGTCGGTATGTATCTCACATATATACGAGTATTATTCGGTCCCCGATTTCCTATTTTCCTATTTCGATTCTCCTACATTTTTGACAAATCTTATTCAATACGGAATATATATCAACTCTTTTCTTCTCTCGCCCACATACACCACATTTTCCTTCTTTCATTCTTATTATTTTTTTCCACGGATACCTTCGTACCTCGATAGGATAGTTGTGCTGTCTTCCTCGCACTTGCTCTTCAACTTCTTGTTTTTATTTTCGAAAACCAATTGCCTCAATGGCAAAGATCAAAGAAAGCGCTCACTAAAATGTTTCTAGCGTGTTTAAATTGCATTTTATGGTTCACGTATTTTTTCATCCTGTATGTTTTTTTCCTTCTCTTATTTTCTTAGTTTTAAAACAGCAATCTTTATACAAAATTGACAAGTTCCTTTAAGTACATGAAATACTTAGATTCAATTTGTGTTCAATTGGAATTGAACACTTTTTATTTTACTTCTTTTGTTCGTTACATATTGTTACATATACAATTTTTTCACCTTGATTTCACTTTGCATGCCAATAAGAACATTGTTGGTATCTTTTGAAAGAAGAAAAATTGAATGATTGATTCATTGGACAGTTTAGAATCGTGGTATGTGTAATCTCGTGTGTAATATACCATAGTTCGTGTTGATTAGCAAGAAAATAAATGTTTTAAAAATCCTTTTATGAGCCATTTAGAAATACTCAAACAGAATTAAGTTGTTAAAGAATTAATATGTGACCTCAAATAAAAATGATGGTCATAAAAATGAAAGTAAACAGTGGGGTTGTTCGAGTAATATAGCTTACAACAATGTTTCTATTTATAGTATGGGTATGCAAAACTACCGCAATAACATTTTAATTAGAACGTGGTACATGGTGTGATAATAAAACCCTGTTATCGTTCTAACAATATACACATTAATTTTCTATTGTAAAATGATCCAGAAATAAGCATATATACATACATACCTTAATAAAACATTCGAATTAGAATTTGAATAATGTCCAAGTAGATATGTGTGGCTAATAAAGTTTTTTTTATGTTTTAGTTCCTAAAATTGAAATATCTGGCGAATCGGATATATTTGTGAAAACTGGAAGTACAGTGCATCTAAAGTGTGTTATAACTCAATCATTAGAGGAGCCCGCATACATATTTTGGTATCATGATGGTAAACGTGTATTGAAATACGATCATAACGCGATTGATATACGTATGGAACGTGAGGGAAGCGATACAACAACAAGTACATTAATTATCTTTCACACTCGTCCTGAAGATTCTGGCAATTATACATGTAGCCCATCGAATTTAGATTCGGCTAGTGTGCTGCTACACGTATTAAATGGTGAGTAGAGAGAATTTGTGTATTTCACTTAAAATGTGTTCGAGAGCAATTTTTTTATCCAACATTGTATTTGTTATCAGGGGAACATCCAGCTGCTATGCAAAGAGGCAAAAATTCAGCATCACCGATACCCGCTTGGTCCCACTTGTCTATGGGATTAGGATTAGCAGCATGCACACCCCCAAGATTTGCCATTGCAGTGGCTTTATCTTTAGCCGCCCTTGCCGAGCTTTTGGCAACATAAGCAAATTGGCCAAAACGGCCGTCCTTAGCCAAAGAAGAAATTTTCCAATGGCATACGATTTGATTTGGATGAAAATTTTAAATTCAAAGTGAATTCATTTCATTCTTTCTGTTTGTTTTTCAATTAGATTTTTTATAAGTAAATGAATTAAAATGTGAAAAAAATTATGTAACAATAAATACAATGAAAAAGAACACAACCAAATATTGTACTATAGAAGATTGTTAAATGAAACAAAATGAAAAACATATTTAGAAAAAGAATTTATAACTTTCATGCAAATATTTGAGCAGCAACGATCGTAAGAAAAAATTAATAAATATGATCATTGAAAAAAATTTTGTGAATTATCTAAGAGAATATGTGCATGAAAGTGACAATTTACGTAATACATAATTACCTATATTTTGTATGTTCGCCAAGTCTGTCAATCTATATGAATGGATATAAATAAATAATTTTTGGCATTTACAATACTAAACTATACGTTCCAAATGTAATAATTTTACATGTTACTCATTTAAAAACAAGAAATATTTAATAATGAAAATGTCCCCCTTTCATCTTGCATAATGCATACATAATATAAATGTAATTTTAAATGAAATTAATAATAATTTATTGTGTGAAGTGGAATTATTTAAAGAAATGAAAAAATGAAAACTTTTTACCTGTTAAAAACAGTGTTTTGTTTTGTAAATATCATTCAAGGTTATACGGTGCAAAAATTAATATGATTAGGATAAAGCCGAGAAGAACATTTGAAAAATGTGAGTCTAATTAAGCCTAAAGGAAGAAATAAATGAATTAAAGGTAAAGGTGTGATTAAATATATTAGTTAAGTTAGTTAGATTATAAATGTAAAATGAATATCATTGCAGTTGTAATTTCTGAATGAATGATTAAGCTGTATAAAGTATTTTTACTGTAAACAAATTTTATTCGTTTTACTTTCATTGATGATTTTTCATTATTTCGATCTAAACATTAATAAGAATTATTCCAAAAAAAGATAAATATATATGACAACTCGGATGTTCGTTTTGCAACATACTGTAAAACAAATTTTCATTTACATAATGTACATTATTAATATTAAAAAAAGAATCTTTACTAGCATTCATAAAATAAAACAATGATCCGCTGTTATTCAAGTCTGTGACATATTATTAGCTCTAGTAAGTTTTCTTTATTTTATATCAATTTTATTGATGTATTTTAGATAAGAGCAGAATGTAACCAAAAATTTATGTTGGATAAATCGTTATAATAAATACATGATTGTGTTTTATTTAACGCCATTTTAAATTCAATATATAATGCATTTTCTAGCATTAGAATAGACAAGAGAAAATTATTTTAGAAAAAAACTGATCGAAAAATTCTGTACTAACTTACTGTTGTTTAAGTTTCTTAGTGCGGTAACGTTAACATTATTATATCATGAAGAGTAAGTTTGTTGCTATTGTGAATGATTAAAGTCTTTTTAAATTTAACTATAAATATCCTTTTATTTATTAAAGTTGTTATCAATCAATGTTTTTCTTGAAAACTGGATTTTGTGATAAAAACAACTTAAATAGAAAAAAAATTAACAATAAGTTCCATAATTATGAAATCTTCGAAAGCGTAAACGGCCATTAGTAAAGTTCTTTTTTTAAATTCATACATTTTTCTATGAATTCATAGAAAAAATTGTGACGATTTCATTACATTTTCTTTTTATACTTTTTTTCTGTGAATTCACAGTTTACACTTTATTGTATGAAATCATAGAGAACTTATGAATTTAAAAAATAAGTCTACCTATAGGTACTGTCCTTTCTACGCCTTCGTAGAATCTAGATAAATCTAATAATTTAAAAAAATTAAGTTTTTCTTTCTTTAAAATTTGACAAATTTCATTTATCGCATGTTTTGAATTCCTGATTCAAAATAAGAAAATTTATTTCAAGTAAATACATTTTGCGCCATCTCACAGTTGCTGTACCAATACCATACTTTAGTATATTATTTTCTTCCTGGTTGTAGTAAATAGTAGTAAGCAAAATCACATAATAACCTCGTTCCGCTGATGCGCTGTGACTATGAGTTGAAATCGCTGTAAACAAAACATCGTTGTCGTGCCGGTCCCTTTAAACTTTAAATGTCTGTCATAAAACAAATTAACTTCAATAACTTAAGAACGTGTGCTTTACGTAATGGGAATCTCAGGTTTACTTCCATTTTTAGAAAATGCCACAAAACAATCTCATATATCAGAATTTCGTGGTTGTACAGTAGCTGTTGATACTTACTGTTGGTTGCATAAAGGTGTTAATGCCTGTGTGGAGCAATTGGCTTTAGGACAGGAAACAGACATGTAGGCATATACTTTTAACAACAAATATCTTTCTTAACTTAAATCACCCTTGGAACAATTATAGTAAAAACTCGTTTAAGACCCATTCAAAACAAATTCAGATTAATAGGGATAGGGTATCAAAATATGTACTCAATCATCTACCCAATCAATTTAATAATTATAATAATCTCTTTTGGAACTAAGATTTATTGTTTAGGGGCGATTTAAGGCAAAATATTTTCTGTCCATTTAATTGACTATACAATTTTATTTTAGATACATTAAATACTGCTTAAAATATGTAAGGATGCTACTTCGTTACGACATCCACCCTATCATGGTATTTGATGGGAAGAATCTACCAGCAAAAGCTGAAACGGAGAAAAAGAGACGTGAAAGCCGTAAGAAAGCTCGTCAAACAGCAGCTGAACTCTTACGTGCAGGCCAGACGGATAAGGCACGGTCTTATTTAAAGCAATGCATTGATGTAACACCAGATATGGCTTCAGCATTAATTAAAGAATGTCATAAATTGAATGTAGATTGCATTGTGGCCCCTTACGAGTCCGATGCCCAACTAGCATTCTTTAGTTTAAGAGGTGTGGCTGATGTTATTATAACAGAAGATTCGGATTTGATTTTATTCGGTTGCAAAAAGGTCATGTACAAACTGGACTTGTATGGTAACGGACAACTGGTGCAATCTGACCTTATTAACAATTCAATGAAGTTGAAACCTAATCAGTATTCATTTGAAAAGTTTCGTTTTATGTGTATTCTTTCTGGCTGTGATTATTTGAGCTCTTTGTCTGGTATTGGTCTTAAGAAAGCTTTAAAATTCATTTCATTGACAGTTGAGAAAAACCCACTAGTTGTAAGCATATCCGAAGTGATTTTCTATTCATTTGCTAATCAATGACTTTATAGTTTCTAGATAAGGTGCCACGTTATTTAAATATGCCCCAATTGCAAATTACGGACGAATATAAGAACAAATTCATGGAAGCCATCGCTACATTCCATCATCAAATAATTTATGATCCTTTCAAACGGAGACTGGCACCATTAATTGACATCGAATCTGCTGGAACGGATGCGAAATATTGTAATAACATTGGGGAATTTTTTGATGAACAAACTGCTTTACAACTAGCTTTAGGCAACTTAAATCCCAACAATTTAAAGCAATTGGATTCGTGGGATCCTTCCCAGATGAAGGTTGTAATTAATTGCATGTAATAGTGTAGTTTTTAAAGTGATCATTTACAGGAAACACCACGTAGTATTTGGTCAACAAATTATTCTAAAATTAATACAAGGATAAAAGCAAAAATTCCAGAAAAGCAACAAAAAACTGTAAGTGAACATAACTTTAAAATGGAAGACGAAATAAAAATTAAAGATAAGGAAGACGAAGCTGTACTGAATGAACTGTCATTTTACTCCAAAATACCACAATCTGTTGAACCTGTTGTAATTATTGAAGAACCAGATGATAAACCGGAATGTGAATTAACACATGACACATCGAATCCATTTGCGAAAAAGAATAAACTTAGCAAATTTGAATTGACGCAAACAAATAATGGCAATATTGTTGTTAGAAGTAAATTTTTTTCCAACGATTGTGATGATGCAGCAGAATTACCACTTTCTCAGGGATCTAACATTGAAAATAATATAGATATTGCGAATACATTTGATAAAAAACCTACAACTTCGCAAATTTCTATTGAGGTAGAAAATGACGATATTATTGAAATAAAAGAAGAAAATGAATCTCCAAAAGCAAATAAAAAATCTCAAAGGGGACGTTGTCGAACTGTGGGACTGAAACGAAAGTCGAATCAACAAACAATTCATAGTTTTTTTAGTAAACTGAAGAAGACTTAATTGTCTTTGAAAATGTGATAATCCGCACTACTTAGATAAGTTTTTTTATTGTGTATCAAAATCGTTTGAATAAAGTATTTAATATTTAACAAGTGATGATTTGTGAATTAAAATTTCAAGATCTGGAAGTAGGGTTTAGAAAAACTGGAAAGGTGCATAAATAAAACACGATTTCTAGGTAATTAAATATGTATTCATTTCCTTAAACTTAAAGTATACGTAAAGTTTAATGGGAAGATGAAGAAAGTCTTTAGTTCGATATTAATGTCCAGCAAATGGAATAATACATAAATATTGATTAGTTGATTAATGTACGAATTATTAGTAAGAAGAAGTTAAATATGAAGCTTGCTTCTCATCAAAAAACTTAAAAAAATTGCATAAATTCTTAATCAAGGTTCTACTTTGGAATTTGAGTTAATTGAATAAAAATGCAAATTAAAAAAATATTCGTTATAAGAATGCGTTTCCCTTTTCCTCTCGTAATTTATTGTAACACGAACCCATATTGTGATTCTAGACTGTAGAAGAATCTATAAACGGGAGAACATAAAAATCACTCACAAACGACTTTCCACCGAATCCCCCATTAATAAATTAATTAAACAAAATGTTGATATTATTAAGGGGAGAATGGAAAGCATAAAGAAATTCGAAATAAATTCGCTATATTGCGAGAGTAACGCAAATACAAGAATATCAGAAAAAGGGTTGAACGATAATTACACAACTACTAAAATATTAATGCGAATTAAAACTGGCAGTAGACACCAAATAGGGGTACATTGTACGTAATTTTTTAGGTCGCACAATTGTTACAGATTGTACATTTTCGCAGAGAGGATGCGAAAACCCTTTAAATGTTTTCATCCTCGTTAAAGGTTTCAACTATTTCCATTAAAAAGCCATTCATTTACTTGACATATTTCCAGCTTAATAATAATAAGTAATTGTCCACTTGAATTCAATAAAAAGCCATTTGATTACATATTTTTGCATAAATAAATGCACTTTGAAAAAAGAGATTTCCATTTAAAGCGTTTTTATACATATACATATTTTTTCTACTGAAAAGGTAAGTTGTGTAAAGCCCTTTTATTATGATGGAACGTTTATTTTCTATGATGACGAAGATAAAACAACTTCTCAGAATTCCGATAATGACCAAAGTACCTATACAAGTGGAATGCCTTCTGAAAGCACTTTTAAGCCAAATTCATATCGCAAAAAGATTCTCTCTGTGCGGTGTTTTCGTATACTAACACTTAAAATAAGTTATTTCATAAGGAAATTATGGGTAGTTTTATTGCTTTATGGATAAATAGCTTAAAAAGAGCCCCTTAGAAAATAATTTACCTGTTTTAAGGGTATAGTAAGGTGGTAGGGTGGGTCGTGGTTGTGGTGATGGCTTTTAGGTATTTCGTTTATTCCACATTAAAATTCAGAAGAAGAAAGATATTTTCCTAGTTGATTTTACTCTCAAAGGTATGTAGTAAAATCTTTAGTTTTTAGTCATAAAAATATATATAGTGGAATATTTTCAGATAATGTCGCAATTATTTGGAATTGTTAGTGTTATTGGATTGCTTTTGATAAGAGGAATTTTTGCCAAAGAATCTAATGACATCGAAAGTAATTTAGAGCAAAAGGAAACATATTCAACATCTCTAACTGATATTAAATGGAATTATTTCAACATTGCGGCACTTACAAGCGCATTATTGGTTGTGGGTGCTGGCCTATCTGCTCTTATGGCACTTTTCTTGCCACTAATGACATACAAAATTTGCTATATGCTCGGTGGATGTCAAGATACCCTGGATCATTACGTAGATCAACTAGTTGCAAATAATTTCAATAATATCCGACGACAAAAACGCTCAATGGAGTATATTGAACCAATTTTGGTAACATTAGTGAATGCATACGAAAAATATGCTGACGATGGTGTAAAAAAAAAGTTCAACAAACACGCATTTTAAACAAATTTACAATATTACTACAAATTGCCCCAGTTTTAATTAATATTTTTCGTATGATGTTTTTAGTTGGACATATTCTATCCCAGTTGCACAATTCAATTACGACATTTTTAAATTTGTTTTACAAATTTAATATGTAAATGTTAATTATGGATTTTTCTCAATAATCTAATTATGTATTCATGTTGGCATTATGTTTATATTTTGAGGAAAAACTGTTTTTTTTTTATTTTGGTTCACCTTTTCGTGTCAATTAAAATTAGAATATAATCGTGTAAAGGTGCAGAAAATTGCTAGTTAATTATAAAACGTAATCCTGTATTTTGGTGTGTTTCGAATAAACATTTAGAAAATTTCCACTTGGTTATTATTTCTATAAAATTATATAATACATACTTAAGTGAGGTAAAATGAAGCAATTATAAAATCAGTAATTTAAACATTTTTTCTCACAAAGAAAAGCTCTGAGCACAATTTTTGTGTTCATAATGAAAATTTAATTAATTAATTTGTGTTTAACTTATAAAGGGAAATTTATTCAGTGGGGTGTAAATTTAACATTTTAACGTGAAGCAAATGCAATAATAATAAAGTCGTATCCATAAGAAGAATAACGTGTAAGTACCGAGTGCACCTATACTTACCCTCTACCAGTCACGAAAATGTTAACACAAGACAATAATGTGGTTACCTAGTAAAAATCTCGCTAACTCGCGCACTGCAGTAGGCTTACATTTCGTTCCAGTTCTTGTATATGTAATCTAATAAATCGTTAGTACTTATCATGTAAATGACGTGTGATAAGCTCACTCATATATAGGAATACGAACGGGGTGTAATCGATGTATGATACAGAGGGTGCCGCGAGCTAGTTTTAAATTGAATGCAGGCGCTACCAAAGAGAATATCAAATTGCATGACGCCTAGGATGAGAATTTAAGAGATCCGTGGGGGTCCGTTGGGTGCTGTAATGACTTCTTGTTCTTGTCCTTTCTCTTTTATATAAACTTACTCAACATATACGAAGTGAAATGCGTCCCGTTTCGAATATACGTGTGTAGGCTGCTTGATACTATATGCTGCATAGCATCAGTCTCTCTGTTTTATAATTGCCAAGTGCGAATGTGAACAGCCCTTAACCGATCCTGTGTCCTTCTACTTTAATTAGTAAAGAGACAACCACTCGGCCATGTACACACTCAACCACTTTGAATAATTCAAATTGTGTATATACTCGTCTATTTGTGTGGGATTTCTAAATAAAAAATAAGCAAAATTGTTAGTCATCAAAAGATAATAAGGAAGTTACAATTAATTCCAAAGACATTTGCACACATTTCAATTTTGCATTATATTATTGTATTTCGAGATAATCTGTATTTTTTTGTTTAAATAATACATGCACGCCATTATAAGTGGGAATACTAAATAACTATAGTATGTATATGCGTGTGTACTATGTAAAGGGAATTTGCATATTTATAATACAACCACCACCACATCACCACCATCCTAGTATAGCACACAGCACACTCTACATGGGGCGCCCACTAAATTAGTTCATTAGAGGTTCTCGACATATTAATATTAACAAATAGAAGGAAAATCGAAATCAGCTTCCAATTAAACCAAGTTTATATAGTAAAATCGATTTATTTGATTTGTTTTTCTGCAAGACATGTTACAAATTACACAAATATAGTATTATATAGGAATTAAACATATCTAAAAGAGTAACAGGCACCAGCCACACCCAATGGATAGTAACAATTAATTATTAATACAAATAGAAATAACATTAAAATTACAGTCTTGTTGATTTGTAACTTCATGTACAATTGTGTCTCTGTTATTTCATGAATTAAAACAAAACACACAAATTACCAAGGGCGTAATTATTATGTTATATACCACACATATACGTGTATATTTATATGTATAAATGTTTCAAATTTTATATCATTAGCAGGCACAAAATCGACTATTTTGGATAATATTTTATAATACCTATGTTGTATGTATAAACAATTAATTGGACAAATTTTGTTGAAAATTCAGCTGATTTTAAATGTTGACATTTAATAAATTGGAAAAACAAGAACTGCCAAAAAACTAAATTAAAAACACCATATCCGTTTTTTTAACTAAAAATAAATTCAAATTACAGAGAAACAATAGAATTATAAAATTAATAATGTAATTATTAAATATACAAACAGAATACATAAATGTTGTTTAATTTGCGTACTTTTATTCATATTATTTGAATAAAATTGACGGGCGACCGACGAAGCCTTTATAACAAATTTATTTTATATATTATTTACAGAGATAGATTAGGTAAATTTTGTATCTGATATAAAATTTTTCCAACATTTTAGCACAATTGACGGAAGTTACATTATTCCGTGCATTATACATTTCACAAAATAGTTATAATTAAAGTAACAATAAAATAACAACATTGTTTACGTTCTTTCTCTAATAAAATTGTTGATTTATAATACTTGATCTATCACAAAGCTATTCTTACAATAAAAAGAGTATCTATATGTAATAATAATATATTAATAATTATAATTTTGATTATATTAGTATAGTTTTTATTATGAAATATGTATGAATCGATTATTGCTGTATTTAGGAGAAAATTTTAGTTGTATTTTTCATTTAGAACATTCGTTTGTATTGTGGCTCTTCTTTTAACAACAGCATATCCTATCCCTATCAAGGCCATTAATGTAATATAAACTACAACTGCGTTTATAGCGGCAGTAGCCCATGTATTTGGGACATGTGGGGAGAAACGCATGGTTACACCTTCACTTAAAAATCGCTCAACTGCCCTTGTTGCTCGTTTATGCTTTGGCAATGGTTCACAATTCGATTCTCTTACATATTTGGCCCACGTACGATTTGTTCCTGATAAAATTCTTTGCGATTTTATAAATGGCCTTCTTCCACTTACCGTTTTATTAATAACAATCGGAAGTGGTTGTGTTGTTGTATCGTAATTACAAATTAACAGTTTCTTCCTTTTATTTGTTTTGCTCACTACTGCGTGTTCACTAATAGACGTGGATCCTTCAAGTATGCTTAAATCGCCTTTCTCAATCAATGCCCAATCCCACAATTCGGCAACAGAACAATCACATGTCCACGGATTACCAATCAATTTTAATTTCTCAACATTTGGATTGGTGGAGAACTCTTTCGGTGAGAATGTCGTTAATTTATTGTATCTTAAATCGAGCAATTCCAATTTTGGTAACATTTCTAGAAACCGGAAATCGTTCGGTGTTGTAAAGTGGTTACCAGAAAGTATAAGAGTTGTAATATTCCGTGTCCAATAGAATGCGTCGGGTGGAAGGAACGTCAAATTGCAATTGCTGAGATCTAAAGTTTGCAGTCTAGAAAGTTGTTTAGGAAGTAACGGACCTGCTTTTGACACACGGAGCGGGTTACCAGCCAACTGTAGTTCCGTCAAGTCTGTATAGGTAAAATTGTTAAAGAACAAAGTGGCATTAAGTGAGCGCCGTAGACCACAAAAGTTCAACTCTAAACTTTCCAATCGGGTCAGATTTCCAAATAAACCCGCTTCCAAATTACTTAAATCATTACCAGATAAAACGAGGCGACGCATTGATGTCATTTTTGAGAATGATGTGGGTGCTAATATAGACAAATTACTATAGCCCATATTTAGATATTCTAATGTCTCCAATGGTGCTAACAATTTGACGAATGCATCATTCAATGGATTGTGTGATATATCCAATTCTTGTAGACTCTTGAAATTATGGAATGTATCGGGCAAACGTCGTAGACCGCATTCACTCAACGACAACTTTTCTAAATGTGTTAAAGGTGAGAGTGCAACAAGCAAATCGGACGCAAACAACGTATTCCCAGACAAATACAAGTTCTTTATTTTGGTAGCATTGTGAAAGGCGTCCTCCGATAGCGGTAAAGTTAAATTGCAGTGTGACAAATCTAATGTGTCTAATTGTTGCAATTTTCCAATTGTTGTTGAAACATCTAAATCAGCCAAATTGTTTTCAGCCAATATTAATGTACGTAAATATAAATTATTACTGAATCCACTCTCAGGAATAAAATCGATATGTGAATTCTTCAAATCAAGATATTCCAAACGGATTAAGTGATCCAGAACCAATGGCCAATTTGATTTAAGTAAATTATTACCACGAAGTTCAAGATTTATCAAATTTGTCAATGAATCAAATGCATTGTCATCAATGCGGGTTAAATTACAATGATTCATTTTTAAAGTTTCCAAACTATTTAAAAGTTTAAAAACTTTGTTATCAATAGTATTCAATGGATTATCTGATAAATCAAGTGTAGTTAACGTTGTTATATTGTCAAAGAATTGAGGATTTAAATATTTCAAGCTACAATTACTTAAATCCAGATATATTAAAGAATTTATTGACAAAAATGGTCCATCAACTGGTTCTAAAGGATTATTTTGTAGTTCCAAAGTTATAAAGCCAGGCATGTCTCTGTAAGGTACGTTAAAAAAAGAAAAAATACGTTGCAGACCATCACATTAAAGAGAAAAAGAAAATAAAAATCACTTACTCAAAAGTATGTGGATCAACTTTGGCGATTCTGTTACCGGAAAAATCAGCATCAATCAGATTAAGTCCGGCGAACGATTCTTTCCTCACTTCGGTCATAAAATTATTGGCAAGTTGAAGTCGTCTTATTTTTATATTTGGCGGAAATGGTTTTACATCGGCAATAAAATTATCATTTAAATCAAGAACGTAAACATTAAGGCTAAGTTCATCGTAGGGGATTTCAGTGAGGTTACTCTCTGAGCAATCAGTCACCCAATTGATACGAAAATAGTGGCAATCACAGTCATCAGGACATTCCTGTTCGGCTTGTTCACCATTGAAGGCCAATGTTATGGAAAAACTAACAGCAAACACAACACTGAACATCCAAAAGACCATTGCCCTGTAAAGACAAGTTCAATAATAGAATAATTCGTTGGTCCTTGAGAAATATGTACGATTTTGATCTTTTCGCGAATTTTTTTGCTGCTTATGTGAGCACAAACTTTCCTATTCCTCATTCGTTTTTTTATTTACCTTAACAAAACTTATCAACTTTGATATAGTTGCACTTGTGCTAGACGAGAGAGTTTTCTAATCAACATGAGGAATTTGCAAGTTGAAACTTACGTTCACATCCAAAGATAAGCAATCGTTTTCATACTGTGCATACTTTGTTAAAACGAAAACAAAAACAGAAAATTGAGGTAAGCTTTAGTAATTGAATTATGTTCAAAATGTTTATTAAGCCCATTTAATAATAGTGGTCTTCCTTGATTGAAGAACATAGGAAGAACAAATAAATGCAAAACAAACATATAAAACGCGAAATTAAACGCTATTATTTAATATAACTTAATGTCGTGTATGGAATATTACCCCGGATATATGCACATTTATTTAATAAATACACTGAGGATAAATAAACACAACAGTAGGGGCACATATTTCTAATTAGGGCCATTCAACTTGGACAAGTTAATACCATCGCAATCGATACAAAAACCTATAGGTATTATGTTATATGTATTTCATTTTACATAAAAAAACCCCACTTTAAACCCATTTTTCAGAATTAATTCTTATTTATTTTTCAGCTTAAGGTTTTAAAACTCACATTTCTCAACACAATACGAGCACAACATACGGCCCTTCGCCTTTCTCTTTATTATCCCCTAAACTCTTGTAAATTTATTTCATTCAACATTTAATATAAAATCCATAACAATTAGCGATATTACTTTTTATCGTTGAGCAAACACCTTCGGGTTTAAGCGAAATTTGTTAATTCGCCAAGTAAACAGAAAAATACGCATATATTCGAAATTGTTTGTGACTAATTAATTGTACAATACAAAGTAAGTCGGTTTGTAAACTTTCAAAAAAACCTTATTACTAATCCATTTCCTTATTTATATTATGACAAATAAAACTGTAAAACTAATTAACTATTACTTGATATTAAATTAACACAAATCTAAAGAAAAACCTTTAAATAAGTGTTTATATCCTTTGTTTGTACATATATACATAATTAATGACGCAAATGTTTACAAATAATACCTATTGAACAATCAAGCAATAATTCGAAAAGCAGCAATTTTCAATTCTAGAACAAATCCAAATAAATGTTTGCCTTCGATTGTGTGAAGTAAAATTCAAAATTACCCGCTTACATATCCGGTGCCTCACTGGATTTGTCGGCATCGGAATACGCATGTTTCAAGCGTAGTAATATCGGATCAAAACAAATACGCTTAAAAACAGGGCACATATTCTCGAATAATTATGAATACAATACAGACATCTTGATGATCTTTCAGGTGACTTACCTCATTTTGCATAACAAACACTGCGAATTTCTTTTTTTTATTTATTGAAATGATACGTTCGTATATCTCTACATAATGCACGATCACGCTGAATATAATGACGATGCGCTCTTTACACAACGTTTCTAACCGGATCGGTCAGTGTAGAGGAACGAGTAACTTTATTGACTAAAATAACTCGTCTAGTTTCGACGTGTTACGAACAAGTTCTTTCGTTGTTTGGCTGCGCGAATTATTCTCTACCACGTGAATAAATCATCGTCATTCTTACGAGCGTGAATATGGTGGGAATTTGAAAGAGTTTCGGGAGAGAATTCATTTTTGGATTTCGGTTTACTTATACAGGAGTTATTGCGGATTTTGTTTCAATGTCCGCCTCTGTCCAGTCACTTGAGGCGGTGACGTTTAAAGTAACTAACAAGTTTATTCTCGAATGCTGTACTACCATTTATTATTCGGTTAATATAATAAGGCTATAAATTGTTACGGTAGTGTTAGTTAACTTGGAGGTATTCGAATAATAGGCATGTTTCCTTATGTTTTCCTTTTCAATTTGATTTCCGACTCTCTGAGTAGAGCGTACTACGTAGCTACGTGCAAATCTGCAAATAAATGTTTTACGTGAAATAAATAATATTAAGGTCATTTTTCTGCTTATCATATGATAGAATCCTTTGCATGGAGTGACTAATGGTCATAATTAAGTTCACCTTGTGCCTGATGTATTATTACTATTATCCTTGTTAAAAAATTATCTAAATATTTCTTTATTAAGAAAACAAAATATCATTTCTTGACGAATATTTTTATATTTTGTCTGTAGACAATAATAATATTAATAATATGAGTTTGTGGTTTGGAGAATAAATAATTAAAACAGTATTTTACAGTTTTTTATTTATTATAATTTATTAAACATTATATATCATTTATATATAACGTATTGAAGAAATAATATTCAAAGAAGTATAGTTATATTAATAAACAGGTATTTTTAATTGGTGAATAAACACATGACATTATTTTGATTTCATTCTATATAACAAAATATTATACAAGTATAAAATATGATATTCTTTAAGTATATTAGCATATGGGCTGTTTTATATTATGGTCCTGTATCAGAAATTGTTTTTTTGTCTTTCAGCACATCAATAAATTTTTATTAATTATTGTTACTGTTTATTTTTATTAATAATATATCGAAATCATATACAATATATTATTTATATAATAGTCTCACAAAACTTGCAAAAAGGTTCGGAGAATTTTATTGCTTTAGTTCTTTTTTTATATATATATAATATATATTTATCTTCTCATTAATAATGTACACTACAAAAAGTTTAGAGCAGAATTGTTCATTTTATACAAAATTAAAAATCATATAATATTAATAACTAATGGTTAAAAACAGTATGCAATACAATATACTTATTATGTAATTACAAAATTCCAATTAATAAAAACACTAATAAATAATATAAAATGTATGCAACAATTAATATAATAAATAAAATTAATAATAAATGGGTACATATGGTAGTAGTACATATAAGTACATGTGTTCCGCGTTACCGGCTTGTGGCGCCCTTGCAATTATTTATAAAGCTATTTTTGACACATTTTTTTAAGTGTATAACATAATCCAACACCACAGTCACCACAAAATAATTCAGTCTTTTTTTGAGTGAAAACATGCTGAAATGAACGGGAAAAAGGAAGGGTAATTGTGATTACTTTTTGAGCTACATAATAGTAATAATACCTAATAATTGTAATCGTTATAATGGGTAGGTAATTAATAACATTTTAAAGGTTTATATTATATATAAAATAAATGCTTTACAAAATATAAACCTATACGACGGGTGTCTTTTTTATTATTTATACACACGACGAAAATTGCATTAAACCCGATTTTTTTTTGTTATTAGGAAGAACATTTTGTTTTGTAATTAAAATTTTGTTTTTAAAAATATCTTTCAATATCATTTTTTTTTGTATATTTTGAATAATTACGAGTAGATATTACACGTAGTTAATTACATGTTGAAATGTTTGAAATGAGTCAAACATAGACGATGTGAGGCCTTGTCTTGGTGTTATCGTCTAATTGTTCATAAATGTTCATGGTACTGGTGCAATGTGCACCATATGGATCCCAAGACGGTAATGAACGGTAGTCATTGTGCAATAATGGTGGTGGCATCATGCACTTTTCAACACGTGAAACATCATATGGTTCACCAATTCCTATTCCTATACCTATGCCATTGTTAAGAGTTGGTGTTCGATTGCGGCATCTGTTCTCAACACTTGATAAATCTTTTTTAGTTGTACGTTGTCTCCTTGTTGGTGCCCAATAGACAACTCCACCAACGACTGCTAATATAAAAACAACTGTTATTGTAACAGATACAGCCGCCATCCATCCAACAGAACAATCAATTTGCGTTTTTGTAACATCAGCAAGTAATTTATTTTGTAATTCTTCAGGACCAACACAACAAATATCTTCCACATCTAATATTAAATCATTCGAGACACTATTCTCTTGTGATGCTTTATCAAATTCATATGTTTGGTTGTCTTTTTTGCTTATCCTGCTTTTGTATTGGTTTACTAAATGCCACAACCATGCCAAAGAGCAATTACATTGTAAAGGGTTACCACCTAGTTTTAATTCCCTTAGTTGATCTAAAGGAAAATGTGTGGCTTCTAGAGTTTCAAGTTTGTTATATCTAGCAGACACGTACTTAACTCGAGGGTTGCCATGGAATAATCTTGTCGGTAATCTATCGATCTTTATATTAAAGTCCATCCATACCTTTTCAAGGTTAATGTTATCCACAAACGCTCTTGAATCAATTTGCTCAAGGTTCTCCAAACGATCTAACTTTAATATTTTTAAATGGAAGAGTCCCCTGAATGCCACCGGTGGTATATATGTAATAAAGTTTCCACTTAATCGCAATATTGTTAGATTGGATAACTTTGCTAAAGAATTTGTTGGTGTAACATTGAAATTGTTGTCACTTAAATCAAGATGATCGAGTGCTAAAAGTCCAGACATTGCTTCAGAATGTATGTCCGATATAACATTATTAACTAAGAGTAATGTGTGAAGTTCAGGTAATGCGGGCATTTCGCCCTCCCCAATTGTTTCAATCAAATTTCTAGAAAGTGATAAGCGTCTTAAACTGATTGCATCAGCTAATGCAGCTGTTGGCACTTCTAGAAATTGATTATCATCTAGAAACAATTCTTGTATATGTTTTGTTGATTTAAATAAACCTTCTTCTAGATGTACTAATCGATTGCCAACCAATCTAACCACTGTCAGGGAATGTAACTCTCGGAATGCTATAGAACTAAGTTCCTCTAAACGATTATAGCTCATATCTAGTACAGTTAAGGCTCGTAACCCCTTTAATGAATCTCTAGAGAGTTTTTCAATTTCGTTGTGACTTAAATTAAAATGCTTCAAATCACGTTGCGATTCGAAATTTGATGAACCTAATGTACGTATTTTATTATTGGACAAATCTAAATTAACAAGTTTATCATAAAATGATAATGTGAAATGTAAATTTGATATTTTGTTATTCGATAAATCAATGTCGCGTATCTCTGGATTCAACTGTATCGGCACGAATTCAAGTGATGCAGAAGCACACGATGTTATTAATGCTTCATCTTCACAATGACACACGGCAGGACATAATGCTCCATCACTAGCAGAACCAATAATTGTCAACATTAACATCGTGGGTACTATTTTCCAACACATGGACCACCGGTACTTGTCATCCCCCATGGCCAATGCGCCGCATCGTCATGGGACCTGAAACAAGAAAGATAAAAAGAACACATATATTACAAGTAACCATACTACGTGTAGCATCATACTATGTATATATAAATATCTGTACGTGTATATAGCACCATGTAGGTGCACTGTGTATGTGTACACTCTCATATACTATACTCTGGTTAGCGGAATATCATCAGATGCTCGGTTTTGGTTTGACGCCGTTGCCTAGATACGTCTCTAATGTCTCTCCGCCCTTATTCGTCCCGGTCACGAGAATTAAGACAAATGACTATACAAAAACCAGGAGATGCTGCATACTTGATAAGGATTTGATGGAAGCGCATCTACTATCTAGCCGACTAAGAAATTGATTATCATCGAGTCAGGTTCTGCGACCCGTTAACGCTTTAATGCTCTCGCTTAATTTGAGGAGTTCAATTAAAGTGAGAGCTGTCTCCACACCCCCCACAACGCAATGAGAAATTAAGAACATAGTTTTAAAATTACCTGCGTCGTTACGTAATATCTTTGATATACCCTCCAGTTTTATTAGATAACACAACTAAGTAATGGCATCGCAACGTCAACTGCACGAACGTTCCTTGAATGAATAAGTGATGTGTGTTGATAACTTTTTATATTCACCCATACTTATATAACTATAGATCTTGATGTACAAGTATAATACCCAACTACTAATACTTACAAGAAGAACCAGAGTAGCGGTAGTATATTAGAATTCAAGCCATCGAATGTTTCCGCAATTGTCACGTAATATTTTTAGAGTTGTCATATAATAATGTTTGTTACTGATAGAGAAAATCCTATTGAGGAATATAATGGTGTATAAACAACATTCCACTAGATCGGAACGTCGATTTTCAGTTTCCCGTGTAAGTAAAATATATAGCTTAATCGAGCGGGTTCATCGCGTTCATCTCCTTCATCCATTCGTCAAGCTTCATCTCGCCCAGATAAACTAGCACTCGCCGAAAATATGAGTTATGATTACACTCGTACTTTACACTGATGAAAAATCGTTACGATTTTTCATTTTTGGTCTCTCATATGTACTAGTACTCTTTTATAGTGAGATATTTATATAAAACAAACCTTTACGAACTATAAAAGTATAAAATGTATAGATAGATATAAGGTATATAAGATAGAAGTAAGTATTCTAAAGAGCATCTTAAAAAGAAGAAACGATTTTCATTTACTTACCACTTCGATGGTGTGTATGCATGGGCATAATCAATATGCATAAAAGAAAATGTAGGTACTATCTCAGATTTTTTTTAATAAAAAAAAAGAAATTATTTTTTAATCCCCAAACGCTTCAGGTTCCTTGATATATGAACGATCGTTGTAACATACTATATGTTAAAACTGTCGAGGGGGTACAGAATCTTTTCAGAGTTGGAGATTGAAAGAAAGTTGTTTGAAAGTGACGAGAAAATTGAGCTTGAGACGAGTTTTTGATCGCAAGCAACATTAGCCACTAGAGAACGATTCTTTACAGTCGGGTCATCACGTTTTTCCTTTCAGTTCCTTGGACTTTAGATTTTTGAGGAAAAAGAAATATCCACATTTATTACCTATACTATCATATATTCTTTTCCCTTTCAAATAAATTATAATAAATTTATATTTTGATAAATATAGTAATATAATTTTCAAGACAATAAATTTTATTTGGAATAAGAATAATGGAGCAAATATTTCGTTTATGGGTAAAAATATGATAGATATATCATAATATTAATGCACTATATAATATAGGAACCCTGTTAGACTCCTGCATCCACAAAACGAAATAACGCTTTTATTCATATAATACCTACTTATTTTCACTATCGTAGGTACATAAAAATATATATAATTATATACTCCTATTACCTATATATTTATGTAATACCTATATATTTATATAGGTAGTTGAAAATTCTTTTTATTGACCACCTAATATACTTAATAGAATCACGCTATTTATTTTACACTTGCATAATCACCGAAAGGGATGAATTAGACTTTAAAAGAGTTGATCGATTTGCATATTGAAGTTGGCAACGGTAAATTAAAACTTACGCAATTGCAAAGTTGCTATATTCGCAAAGTAATCGAGTCAAGCAAATTAGAGAATACGTGACAGGATTAAGATGTAAAGGGTTGAGAGTTTGTGCTAGAGGGGTGTGCATACAACCAAAAATGTTTTTCAACAATGGCCGCTGCTAAATTCAAACTGATGAAATAAATCGTTAGAATTTGGCAACTTTTCCACAAAATTCCAATAAAATTCTATTCTAGTTGGCATTCATTCTTTTTTATTTTGCCCCATTTCTATTCTTTGTGTTTTATTAACTGAATACTGAATTAAGAAGAATATAAATACTAATTGTGGATTTGTATTATTATTTGGGGCGATTATACAGAGAAAACATCGAGTTAATCTTACAAACAACTCGCCAGAAAACTGTTCTCGTGTTATATCCATTAATGCAGGAATGAACGAAGGAGAGACAAGACACAACGCGAACCGCACTATTTTCACTCCAGAGTAGTCCGCTCTAAATGCTATCATGGGGCGTTATTCTGGGTAAATAAATTACCAAACAGAATAGTATAATCGAAATGTTATTCGTATATCGTATTTATAGATAAAAATGTGAGAACACACTTTGGTCAAAGACATTCTTCTAGTTATGTGAAAATAAGCTAAAAGGATGCTTGTGCAGCTATTTTGTTTGGAATGGGCATTTTGAGAAGGTTCAAGATGATGTTTTCAATAGATTCGATTTCGAACGGAACTTCACCATCCACCTACAATTTCGTAAAATGGAATTTTGCTGTAGGTAGTTAGGGTATATATTTTTCACTCGTCGTCGACTCCTCTTCGTGAAATGCTGTTAAAAAGTATAATCGTAAATTAACTCCTATAGGTAACTGGTAACTCCTAACCTGCTGCCTCTACCTCCTTATCCTTATCCAACGTACCTACGGTATTAAATAAGTGCTGCTTCTTTCCTCTTTACAACACTCTATATCTGTTACTGTTTAAGTAAAGAGAAGTATCGCGCGAAAATGATAAGAAATAAAGAAGAAATACGGTAACGACGAAAAGTTTAGGTTCGAATAGGGTGCGTGTAATTAATCGTGGCCGCGACTAAACCCAGATAACGACCGGTAATGAATAGACAGAATAGATAGCAAGTTGAGAAGAAAACTATCAGTCGGATAAGTGAAGTCGAGCAATGGAAGCTTTATACTGGAATTAACAACGATTTTTTCTTTCTGATAACAATTATCCGGATTTATGGCGCACATCCTTCAAATGGAATTAACGCGAGCTCCGCTATAAAACAACGATTTGTCTGAAGCTTTAAAGGCTTGCCGGCCTTTCCGACTTAGCAGTTTGCAGAGTGCCGTTGCATCTATCAGGAAATTTCCACGTCCTTCTGACTTGTTCCTCCACTTATTCTGTGTTAGTGTGGAAACTGTATAGAAAGGGGTCGAAATTGCTAACATACAATACGAGAGAGTACTAAATGAAAATATAAGCCGTCCAGTAATAGATTGCTTTCTAGTGTATTATATTTTGGTGCTTTATTGAATTTACTTTGATTTGACACATATTTTGAACGTGACCCTATTGAGATTAAAGCGATTAAGCTTTTACCATCTAACCAGACTTCATATTACACAAACTATTCTCTCTAACACGGTTAATTGAAACAAAGCTAGGGGGCAACAATGAATTTACTACTCTACAACATCGTAATAACAGAACCATGTGACATGAGATCGTACACATCTTTTAACATAGAAACTAAACTAGCAAACGTCCGCTACACCAAATTTGCGGATCACGTACCCTTCGTAACGGTGCTAACCCCTGCGGCTTACTCTCAATTACGGACATATCAAGTTCGTTGGTCCCGTGCGACTTAAGATTTCTTTACTTGGGAGTTAGCCACTGTCACGTCCATGTGCCAGTAAGGCAATCATCACAGTGTACATATCACACAAAGCTACACATTTACTTCTCGAACAGGAACAGCTTCAAAGACAGATAGACCAAACCTATTATTATACGTATACACTAGACAAAAGTCCCATTTCATACTTTATTATATCTCTTATTATTTTATGTTGGAAAATAATATGATGGTACCTTTTGGACAGTAACAAATAACTCTCTACAGTTTCTAGCTGTGAGCACTGCCCTCTGGCATCCTAGTTTTCTCTCTTTTTCTGTCTCGTATCTCCTAGCTTTTCAATCTTTTAACTTTATTAATTTATATATGTATTGTGTAATATAATTTATAAGTGGAAGAGAAAATAAGTTTGGTGTGAGTTTGAAATATGGAACAAGTAAAAAGTTGAAATGTGAAACTGAAATGATTAAGGGAAATATAAAGGGTGAAATGAAAGAATAAGAAATAGGGGCATTAGGGGGAAAGACGCTCAAGATTGTCACTAGAATGAAGGATGTCGTTAGCCAGAATCTTGAAAACTGACTTGGAACAGCGAACAGCAGCACCATGGTACAAGTGTGAGTGTGAGGAGTTAGAGAAATAGGAGACACACACAGAAATTTTACCCGCACTAGATTTTCGATAGAGTCAGAGATGATTAATTGTAGAAATGAAAACATCGCATCGTGGTAGCAACTTGGCTTGAAAGCACTTCATTATGCCAGCGTAGTCATTTAGATCATAAGTCTATTCTACAGATCGCAATTTCCACTGTTATGCTCTTGTTGACATCAGTTATCTTTATATACAAACAAAAAACATGAAAACATGTTTTTAACCAAACTATCTCATACTAATACGCTTCAAATAAAAAAGAATAAACACCCTGTAGCGACATGTTGCGATACATGGCAATACTGTCGTGTTACAAAGAAAATACTGTCATAAAATATTTTATTAAAGCTAAAGCCGAAGGTATATAGAAAAGAACGAAGAGTTTTCTTTTTGTAGTAAAAGTAGATTCTTTAATTCATAGTTTTTGAATTTTATAGCACATATATATATATAAGAGGGGAATATTTCCAATTGACCGAACATATGATGCCTTAGGAAATCAAGCTGCGTTGTACTAAATCGAATGTCATAATAGGGAATATCCCTACGTCCTGATTCGATTCAGCGATAAAAATATAGATGTAGCCTTCAAGCACCCTTAGACTTGCTTTTCCAGCTGTAGTTTTTCGAGCGGACGCCATCCGTAAAAGAAAACTGCCTTATATTTCGACCATGCATGTGAGCCGTGGTCGCTGACTTGTAAAATACAATTTATAAAACGGCATATATGATGGCCCCGTTTTGCATAGTCGCTAGTGAAGTTTGTATTTTGCTTCTTCTCTATTCACAATCATGGCAATATTCGCATATACACACGGCGATGCCATATATGTTAGTTTAAAGGATGTAAATTGCAATGCCCTCCACTATACTGCATATCTATATACGTTTTATTATACTCAAATACACCACCACTACACTATGGTGGAATTGGTGGATGGTGGTTATCTAGACAGAGTCTATGTGTATAGGAGCACGCGCGCTCTCACGCACCGCTCTACTCATTAATTACATAGTTCTAACGGACGATTCGTGCAAGCGGCAAACCTCAATTACACCATTCTTGCAATTCCACCAGAGACCTCCTCATTCCTCATTATTGCATTAGTTAAAATCAGTCTTGGTCTCCCCTGTGACGCATTGTTCATCGTAGTCCTGTGTAGCACCTACACTTCCCTTTTCTTTGTTTCTGACCCGCACCTAACCACCTTACCACCCGTCACCCCTCAAACACCAAACGCAGCTTTTTATCGCTATTTTAAAGAATTTCAAATAACCACACACCGAACGAACTAACCGCAACTTACGCCTTCTTTCTTCCTATATCCACCCATTTGATGGTTCTGTGTGTACACCAAATAATGTACGATGGTCCCATAACGACGCATAGCGCACTACTTGAATTATTTCTTCTTTTTACTTAATAATAAAAACGCGCATTATTTAAGGATAAACAGTGTTCCTATCTGGGTGAATATGTAGTATATATGTATATGTACAGTTTGCTTATTGTGACTCCCTTATGTGGTTGGAATTCGACACGCGAAGGCGTTGGGAAACCACGAGGGAGTGCTCGTTGCTTGTTCAAAAGGGATTACAAATAGAAATATCGGGAGTTTGATCTGAAACCTGAAACTCAGAGCTTCTGAAGTGCCGATGCATATTGCGAGTACGTATTTCCGATCTGGTTAAGACTATACCATAAGAATTGTGGTAGTGTAAGGGAGTGTTGAGCTTACGCAAAGATTTATGATTATAACTGAAAATACTCGGATCAACATTCGTTATTATGGACATTTATTAAGTCATTTCATTATATTTTCTTTTATCCTTATAAATTTACATGAACGCAGAATATACATACATATACATAAGAGCCTGTATCATAAAAAGGGCAAAACGCTAAACTGAATGAGCAGTTTTTTATTATCTGTAACATACTTGTAGAAATTAAATTTACAATCTAAAATCAGTTTCTCGATAGTAATAATGGCAAGTTACTTGTGACCTATACAATGGCGAATTTAGCTAATTAAGGTTTAAAGATAATAGTCTTATAAATAGAGATTGATAGACGTTGTTGATAGTTTCGTATACCACTTAGGAGCGAGTATAAGTAAGAGGCAATGAAAATGGCGATTTAATAATAATATAGACTAACTTTCTAAAGTTCGAGTTGGTTAATATGGTTGTTAAGCTTCCTTAAGCAAAGTTTATATTAGTATTTTCGCAAAAATTCACATTGGATTTTAGAATAATCGCACCATTAAAATTCGTTAAGTATATCGAAAGAGAAACAGGAATTTCGAAAATATTAGGAAACCACCCACATTCTGTTATAGCTGTTTACTTAATAAATCCAACAAGAAAATAATAAAAACAAGCATTACCTACATACAATTTGACATAGGAAAAATGTTTACATTGGCAACGGGCGCACGAATTTCCTTCTCAAGTGGCCATTTACACAATCAAGAAACACAATGTAATTAGCGTGTTTTTAAAAAAGTTTTCTCTTGTATTTTTTTTCAGACCTTAAAAGATTTGCTTTTTAACTTTGCTCTCATTGTAATAATCTCTTGTTATCACATAATAATCTAGCGTGATCGTGCCTATAACTTGAAACGCTCTCTCTTTATATATTTTACAGTTTGTTTTCACCCTCACGTCATTTTTATGTTTTATTTGCACGCACAACGTGTTCATATTTCTCTTGGAAAGTTAATGCATAAGCTGCAGTGGGTATGTGTGTGGAAAGGTATATAGAGGCAGACTTATACAAGGATGAAGGATATAAAATATACGTTTGAATAGAGGGGTTTTCTCTATTGATGATAGATGTAAGAAAGTCAACAAGATGTCTTTTAGATTTCCTATCTAAAGTGTGCTGGATTTCATAGTTATAGGTGCGATTCTCTGTATTAAATGTGACATATGCTCCTGCATCGATCCATCACGGTTCATAGCTCGGTTATATGTTGTAGAACGCAACTATAAATTCCTGGGAAATGACAAACGAGCGTACACTTGACGAGTGACATTTACAGGAGGGTATACAGGGGGACCAGGCACAAAGTGACGGTAACGGGAACCAATTCGGGTTAGAGTAGTTGCAGCTGTATAAACATCTCTAATTAGCAAAGCACAGGCGGGCCAACTGAGTCGACAGAAGCCAAACCGCGCGTCAAATTCGCGAAACAACTGTCACCTAAGAAATAATAGGAGCAACCCGCATTGTGGTAAACACAGAGACAGGGGTATACACAGTCTGAATTTTCCTAATACTAAAAATGGACCCATTTCACTTCTGGCTGCACACACGTGTTACTTACTACCCCTACCTTAATCAACTGTTTATTAATTAAGTAATTTATTTATTTTACTGCATCAATGTTTTTTTTTTTAATTTTTATCTTGAAATAAAATTGAAAGCGATTTTCAGATGATTTTTTCTGCTCCAACACAAGTGGATGTGCGCCATCTCGTCATCTTATCGACCGTATCGTTAAAAGCTATCAAACTCTCCATTTCTTATTTCCATATCGTGATAGATTTTGGTAACCCCTTTTATCTGATATGGGATGCCACAACCAATAACATACGACATCTGTCTATCTAACACTTTAAATTTATTCATATCCGTGTTAAACTAGATATAAGTGCTATAAATGACCACCAATTTGGTTTATTGAAAACCGTTTCCCCACTGCCCTATATAGATCCGTGATCCGTTAGGAAATTTTTATTAAGCACCGCTTCGCTGTTGTGTGTGTATGTATGCATCGACCCTTGAAAAATTTATGGAATTCTAAATAATGATATTTGGATATTTGAAAACAAACTTTGCCAGTTCATAAATTATCCTTATGTTTGTACCTATTACACGAGAAATAATAGTGCTTCTGAATGCACTTATTCATTGTTAATGTTAGTTTATATAATGATGTTTAAGTCTTGCTTATAAACAAACTACACAATTCCCTAACATAACTATCTTATTCAATTACTCTACAGATTGCTAAACTTCAAAGGTTCTCCAATAAACAAAAGTCTATATGTATTATGTTTGTATTAGGTAGTTAAATGCAAAACTTGTACAAAATAATTAACAAACACTTTTTTATTGTTAAGGCAAATAATCGGAATCGACATTTGTGAAGTTTTTCCCAAGATAATGTTTGTTTTTTCTCTCGTTAAATGGTTGAAATTTTAAGTGTTAAGTGATTCAGCAAAAAATTTTCTATTATATAATGCCATATTCCTTCTCGAGAAATTTGAATACAATAATTAGTTGAAATTAAATTTAATTATATTTTCCATTTTTGTCTCACTTATACACAGGATGAGCTTTATTTAAACGATATTTCCACCCTGTCGTAAAAGAAACTTTTAAAAATGCTGAAAAATATTTTTACAGATTTAAAAGCGAAATAACGAGAGTATTAAGAAAAAAATAATTAGAATGCAATTATTTTAAAAGCTCTTATGCACGATCCAACATTTCACAATCCCCGGCAAATTGCCGGAAATTTTAGAAACACTTACTTAAGTGCATCCGTTGGTAGACTATTTTCTTTTGCCGCAACGTCTATCTGTTATCAGTGCACCAATAAAGAGAATATTTCTTTTTAATGTTTCTTTCACTAGATACAATTTAACTACAATATAATTCTATTCAATTGTCCACCTTTTCGGTCAATACAACTGACAATTAGTTTGTACTTATTTTATTAGGAAAAAAACCTTGTCCGATTTTACAGTTGTTACGTTTACTTAAATGCCAACGTTTTTTTCTCTTTAATGAAATGTTATCCATTTCATGTAAATAATACATAATGCAATAATAATTTCCTGTCGCAATCTATGAAGCTTAAAATACCAAGGAAAGTTCCATTAACATATCAATTATTCATAAGAAAATCAACTTAATTATTATGTTTAACGATTATCTTCATTGTGAAAGTCATTACATAAAAAGGACGATATGAATTCTAATTTAATTTCCTATGTTTACCTTTAGGAGTTGTAGGTACCCTAGGAAGGTAAGGTATACACATTCTCTACTTAGACATTTAATCAGGAAGAGTTGAAAGGGTAAAACTTTATAAATGTTTAATGAAGCAAAATGTCAATGTTAAGAATGCTTGCTGTAACCAAACCACATAGAAGAATATCAATTAGAAATTTTAAAAGGGTGGAAGAAGAAAGTAACATATGCTAGATTAAAAAGGATTAAAATTCCTGAAAGTTCTGGGGGAACTTTACGTCACACATTACTGAGATTTTGCGTTTTGCACTGTCCGCAAATACTGTAAATGTCTACAGAAGAAGAACAGCCCGGAAGACCTCTGAGATAAATACCTGAAATTTTACCCTTAGTTCACTTTACGTTGCTGACATTCATTTACTCAAATACAACGCCGAGAGAAAACTGTTCAGCAACATAATAATGGAATAACTAATATTAGAATTTTCGATTTAATTTATATTGTTGTATAGAGATATCTCTCTATATAAATTCTGTTGGCACCATTAACTATACATGTTTTTCAATATGAAATTGAAATGGTGCCAAATACTTTGTCGTATTTATTATTTTCTTGTTTTGGATCAAGAATTTCTACTACTGCATTCTTCTGACCCTATTTTCTTTAGTCTTCTTTTTTTCTACATCTAATGTCTTCACCAACCACTAAAACACTTGCCAAATCTATATATTTTTTGTTCAATAAAAAAATTACCAACAAATTTATTGTTTTGTCGTGCTTAAAATACTTGATAATGCAATAATAAATGTAGTGTCCGTCGTTTTATATTGAAAAGCCTTTTGTCTTGTCACCATACAGATTTTACACTTGTCTATTAATGAAATATTCTTAGTACATAAGAATTTCGTGCGAAATTCATGTCATTGTCCCTGAAAATATTTTATCTAATTAAGATTTCCAATAACGTCTCCACTTCTCTACTTGCTATTTCTTCTCTATTTATATTTTATTGTTTAACGCCAGCGAAGGGGAAAAGGGTTGAATATGTTGTGAGAACGATTCTTGAATCTTGAGAATAAAATTGATAACCTTTGGGAGATCGCTTGAAGGCAGGTGTTATATATATATGTGTGTATATATATTTTTTCTCCCTTCTCTTATGAATCGATTCAATATGAATTGATTGGATTCGGCAATATGAAAAAACCTGATGTTGATGCAAACTTTTTTTTTATTTTCTGAAAAGAGAAACTTGTTATCTTTTTATATTTTTTTCCTTCTGTGCTTTTGTTTTTTTTAATAGATTAGACTTTATTATATATCAACTTCAAGTGAAAAACGCACGAATTAAATGTATTTTTTAAAACCAGCGACACCCTCATTTTTAAATGTCCACTTGTATTTTACACTAGATGTATACATTGCATGTTGTAAATAATTCATTTCATATTTTGCGACCCTATCTATTATAAGTATCATGTTAATTTCACACAATATGACCTTGATGTATTGCAATTGCTTATAATTACTATTATAAAAAGTACTTATCATTCAAATGTTTCTCATGTACAATATGCACAACCATTAAGTGTAATAAATTATTTTTATACAGAGTGGTTAATTTCATACTTCGTTTAACATATAAAAATGTTCGAATCTCCGTGTCCCTGAGATGATGATAACAAATAAAATCATTTTTAAATAACTAAGGGCTGTCTTGAACAAATAGAGAGAGGAAAAATTGTTTCCCTTATTATCCGGCGAAAACACTTTGCCGTAATGACGATAAAAAATGCAGGGGTGAAAAAGTACCACCTCAATTTTTTACTAGACTTTTTTCCCTAAATGATTTTTTACAACTTAAGTATTTGGGAAGTAAAAACAAAATGTATAGTACTTGAATTTTGCCATCAGAATAATAATTAAAGCACGTAAGTATATTATTTTCTTTTAATTACGATTGAACACAAGAAGGAAATGATAATGAAATCTACACCGACGGGTTTGTCTTCCGTTTTATAAACTCAAATCTCGTGTGAATAATTTTTTAACCAATCAGAAATATTCTTTATCCATCTCCCCCTGTTGCAAATTTTTTTGCTAATATATACCTAACAGTTTTATGTAATATATGAATGTTTGGATGTAGATAAGGTCAATTTTCGGGCGAAATTTATTGTAGTCACATAGTACGTTATGTACCTAAGGAAATTTTATTTTTCTGGAATATAAATAGGAATGTAACAAAGGCACATTTTGCAGTAGCAATTTGTCAGAATGTGTATTAGACAAATGGTTTGGAGTGGCTGTCTTTAACCGGTTCCATCCCCTCAATTCCTTAAAGTTTATAGTAGAAGGAGTTTCAACTCGTAGACAAAGATGAAATCTAATAACTGACAGTTTCTATCAAATACATATTAGTTTAACTACAATACGTTGTTTTACCGCTACTGCACAGCATCTATATTTAATTAATTAGAAATTAATGTCCATCACGAACTAATATTTACCTAATATCCTCTAACAATCATTAACAAGAGGGGAAAAACTCACTTTACAGGATAAAAAGGGGCGAGCACCTGTCTAATTTTCACGAAAGTAATTTGTATGAGTCTTTGCTCATCACATAGTTTTTATCGTTTTGTATACCTACTTTACTACTCCTTTTTTTTATTTCTCTTCTATCTGAAATTCCCCTTTTTATTGCCTATACAACTAGTATTTGGAAACAAATTGCATTCGTAATTATCAATACACTTCCAACAATGAAGAAGATAAAAAGTTGAAACTCTGAAATGAGAAACAATAACATAATGATAAAAGAGCAAAGAAATCATCATTTACAATTGTCGGTAGTTAGTTATTAATTTGTTATCACTGTTTTATCACTGGTAATTCGTTTATTTCAATAAAAGCTTTAAGTTCATTAATTAGACCAATAAATCATTAAATTATACTACCATATTTCACAGTTGTGTACCCTTAAAAATAATCATAAAATGTATAATTTACGCTTCGCTAATTAAAACGTCTTTGACAAGGAAAAATTCAATAGTTTTCCACGTAATAAATAAAATGCGCTCGCCTTTATTTTTAAATTAATTAAAACCGAACACACACAAAAGTCTGAAATATACAAATTGTTGTGGACAGTGGGGAAAATAATTAAAAAGAGCAATCTTCTAGCAATAATTGTTCGTTATTTTTACGAGTGGTGCGATTGCATGCGTAATAAAAATTGTGAAAAAGCAACATTAAATTATCTACTAATATGTGATGAAAAAAAGATCGTTAGGTTGATGTGTTTTTATTTTGAAATAGATTGTAACGTTTACCTATATAACGTCTAATTGAATGAGAACGGCAATAGGGAATTCAATATGAGCCGGAACTAGTGTCTAAACTTGCGTGATCGTGAATTTCCAGCCATATCCCCTATCCCGCCTCTGATAGATCCTTGTTCCCGTGTGCCACACAAGTCTGAATAGCCTTAGCTGTGGTTGTTCCATTACCCGCACTGTTTGCTTCTGTTTATTGCTATTTTATTTCAAATTTGCTTGTGGTTACTGTCGCTCGCTCAAAACTATAGCCAAATTTGAAAATTTATATATAATTTTTATATAATTTTTAAAGAGTTCTGTGTGCAATTTTTTTAATGAAACTTGAGCTCCTTTTTCATGTATGTGTGCGCATACTTTTATGACCGCGGAAGGAAATTTTCAATATATATTCGCAGCAGTTCTTCTAAGTTGATTGGATTTATAATAAAATTAATATTCGTCTGGAAGTCTTGTTGACATTATTTTAGTTGGGAAATTCAAGAATAAGTGTTGGTAATCTAATTTAAGTTGATGATGTATTTGGGTGGAGTTTTCCAGCTGAATAGACTTTTCAGATGTAAAAGTACTTTTCGCTTCCAATTGGTTAATTTCCGTTGCGGACAACTGAAGCTATCATCATCCATTGTTGAGGGAAGTTGGTAAATTCAAGACAGGCCTTGGGGTGGCTAGAAGACCTTCGTAATGAAATTCGTGCATGTGGGGAGAATTTGAGAATAGTTGTGCAAAACAATAAAACCTACTTAAGTACTAGTTTATTGTTACTCTATATCCATCAGTTATATAGTATCCTACTGACATTATTAACGTACTTCTACCCTCGTATTTCGATTTTTCTCCTTATCGAAGTTCAAATACTTAAACTGCTGTCCTCTTTCACAATTTTCTTATTTTCTCTTACTATACTACGAAACTCAGACCATACAATTCAACTTTTGAATTGTGATTGTAATCTTTGCGGTAAAGTTAAGGAGACTATCTTTGAATTTTCTTAATTGCCACTCAAGATATTTATGATACAGTAACAGATTTTTCTCTTGATTGCATTTCCGGATATTATTCTTGAACAGTTTCATTTAAACGTTTTACTTTATTTACTTATGGGAGATATTCAATAGCAGGAAAATTCGTTAAAAGTTTACAAGTTTTTCATCAGTTAAAAAAGAAAAGAAAATATGTAGGTTAACAACCCATTTTATATATAATAATAATAATAACCACACCTGAGTACGCAATGTTACCAAAATCGATTTAGCTGTGAGCTGTTTTCACTGTAATTAGTGAGCAAAGTAATTAATTTATACATACATGAAAAAAGTATTAATAAAGAGATTTTTACATAAACTTGCTACTTATTTTCACTTGATTAAAAACCATTTACTATTATTACATATTAAATAAAAAATAACTTCCACTTTAAATAATTGTACACACAAATAATTTAACAATGCAAATATGCATTTTTAACATTCTAATATATCAATTAATTATTTTCGAAATAAAACAATCATTCTGATAGGTATTTTAAATACTGCTGTATTATGTATATTAAGTGGCCTTGTTGTGTGGTATATGATAAAGGCATATGCATGTCGCTTTGTAATAAATTGCCAATTTATCAAATTTGTATTTATGCGACAGGTTACATTAAAAGCGGCCCTATACACATATGTGGCAGTTATTTTGTATGTTTATTGCTCATACCAGAATAGATAAATATTTGAAAGTAAATCGTAATAAATCGCCATCAGCGGTGGTTGAATGAAAAATGAGGGATGATAACACTGACAGATTTCGCTGTACGCGCATTTTTATACACCATATTACGTATACATGTAGATGTAAAAAGTACTATGTAAATAATTGCAAATGAAAGTTGAAACACGAGTCTAGGACCATAGAGGAGCGAGAAGCGTTTCCAATGTTGGAACATTCATGTTTTATGTACATACACATTATTTGTTGTTCTCGCTTCTAGTATTAATAATAAATGTGACATTATAATATGGGAGGTGATAAATAAAAGTTTCACTATCATGACCACTTTTGATTTTATTCTCTCTTTTACTTTACAATCCATTGCACAGTTATAGTTAGTTTTGGTGAATTGTTTCCGTTGAGAAACAGAACCACCGATGTTCCGCTATTGTTTACTGACGTCAGTTATGAATGTGTGTATTTCAACTCCCTATTCAGAGATATGTCTGACTGTGTATGTTAGGGGGCGAATGGGATATAAGAATGGATTTTTCGCTTTCTTTTTCTTCCTTTTTTTAATACATCTTCTTTTATAACCCCTCAGATATAATCGCTACCAAAACGGACCAAATCATCTAAAAAATCCAACATTCGTCAATGATGTTGTATTTCATACAAAACAATATCATATATGAAATATATTCTCATAAACAATAAGAATAAGCAGCAAAAGATATGAAGAATACTTATTTACTATAATCGCTGAAAGTGTCACAAGAAAACAATAAAAAAAGTTATTAATTTGTTAGAAAGTTGTTAATGGTTTTTCTATAGGCTTGTGAAATGCATTTTGCATTAATCTTTGTTATAAGTATAAGCTTTTTGCTGTAATTATATCGATTTGAAATGTTCTTAAAAGTTAGTCCTTTTGACAAATGACATTTCTGTGTTAATTATCTATCTTAAAATGGCTCTTTCATTTTACTTAGGGAGAATTCATTATTACAACATTCCGGTTCCGGATGGTGGTATGACGGGGCTTTATATACATACAAAAGACTGTTAAAATACATATTATGCACAATATGTTACACACAATATAAAATGATTTGAATTAGACTTTATCGTTTTATTACAATGGGTGTATATTAAAAAAATGATGAAATTACCCTTTTCTTTATGAAACGTTCGTAAAACGTCAATATTGTATTATCTTCTAAAACAATATACATAAATTGTTTATGGGTAGTTTTAATGTTGAATTTTTACTTTTTTTTACTAACCTATTACACGTATATGTATGATTCTCTGAATGAAATGTGTGTTGTGTGGACAGGAGGAAAAAATATTCAACTGCGTACGTGATCTAATCAAAGTTTAACGTAAAAATCCAAAATGCAATAATATACAGCATATTACATTTAAAAAAGTTCTTCTATAACGACGTTAGCAGACTAATGAAAATATTTTTATTACCGAGATGGAATGTTTTTATGACAATGTCCAATTTCCAGAAACAAAAAATATTTCTCTAATCATATTACATACCTATGTACTTATACTCGGTAGAACACACATACAAAACTCTTTTTTTATATTTTTCATGCTCTGTTACAGTTACGAATGGTCGGAATTTTTTTATCAAATATGTAAGTGAAATGTATCATGTATAAATTAAAATACTTTTTTGTTTTCTATATTTACATAAAACATAAAAACACTGTAAAGTTGCGCTTAATAAAAAGTACTCGAATTTGTTTTATGGATTTTTTTAAAGCAACTTTCCTTAAATGTATTGCAATAAAAAGAGAATAAAGTAAGAGCTTTTTTTCCAATTCACTTCTTAAACATCCTTCAAATAACTGTAAATGGGTCTCATGGGTAGTGTTTATGAAAATATGCTGTTCTCGTATAAAAATTGCGGAACTACCCTTCTGTAGCTATTTACAGAACTCGGGGGGTAATTAGGATTTGTTAACGCAATGTAATTATGCATAGGCAAAGGGTGGATGGGTTTGCGAGAGAAAGTCATTTTACATTTAATTCATCATTGTCCTTTTTTCCGGTGAATCGACTTCCGTCTACATCTTGATAAATTAGTTTCCCAGTGCTTTTTAAATTAATTAAAACACCTGGACTCTGACGTCTTGTCAACAGGGAAAATGCCGTAATTTTGGACAATGTTATTGATTAGTGGTAGTACACTATAGACATGTCCATTTATTCATGTTAACCACACCGAATTCTCGGACTACCTTCACAGATACCTTATATACACGGAAAACTCTCTATTACTCAAATAGCAGGAAAGCATAGAAACTTTTTTCCTCGCCACTAACCAGTAACATCCATCTATTCTTTCATTTCTCTTCCATAATTCGTACATTATTACCATGTTCCATTTAAAATGCAGTGGCGGGTAAATTTAAATTACGAATTAATGGAATTCGAAATGAAGGAATGATTTAAAACAAAGCGTCCGCGGTCCGACAGCTTATTATGGTATAGTTAGAAGTGCGCGCAGCCTGGAGGGCATTAAAGGGAGACCCAATATTATATATACGACGAGTATACGATAGAAGTTATATATTTTGGGCCCTGAAATCATTCTCAAATCATACACTTGACTGCTGCTACCACAATTTTCCTTTCGTAAAATGCAATCCGTCTCACTCGCTCACTGAAATCTGTGTATGTATTTCAGTGTAAAAAGTTTTCTATGCGTTTTTGTGTAACAAGAACCGACCTTATCGGCAAAGTGCAGGAGCTTTCACTGCATCGGCATAGAACCCATTTCATTTTTAGTGGAATCGGGCGGCTATACTCTCTCTTCTCTTCTATGCTCGACGTACATTACTGTACTATACGATATTGAGGCGCGCTAGGCGGCAAGATGGTGCTGAAAAGTCTCTGAAAATATATCTCACAGACGAAAGAAGAACGCGATGTTGCACAAACGTAGCAGTAAGGTACTACTATACCTCGCCTCTTTTCTGACGATTCCTGTCGAATTGAACGGTCCTTTATCGTGATGTTTTCCTAAGGGGGAATACTACTGACTATCAAATAGCATGTTTGTACAATCTTATCTGTAATAACACCAACAAATTAACATGAAGCGTTGACTAAGTGCCGTCTGACATTTGCATACATTTAGAAGATTTCACTTGGCACGTCTACTATAGCTGAACAGAGTACACATTCATCCCCTTTTCCCTTGACACCCTCGAAACACTTACACGACATTCTATAAACACTCCCGATTGCCACATACAAGAAATTGTTTTTAATTTAATTATCGCACTTATATTATAAACTCTCTGTGCAAACAATACATTGTTTTAAGAAAATTTACAAATATCTATTTAGGAAACTATAGGAATGATTATTTCCCAACCCTTGTGGCATGTATTATAGTTCCTATCTCTATTTGAACCCATCTTTAGATATATACATATATATTAAAATTCACTGTTTCTCTGATAACCGTCTGGCCCCTTTTATAATTTTATTTGTTTTTCATTCCGTTATAAATACGTCTACTCAACATTACATCAAATAACAGGTCAAGTGCTTTTATATTTACATCATTTTGAACAAACCATTAAATATTGTTGATATAGTGTATAATTATAAAACTAATCTTTTGTTTATTTTTATATCTAGTCTCTAGTGTGGATACCACACACATAGAGAGACAAAATCATCTAGCTACTATTTGTTTTTCACTTTTCCTCCCCCACAAAATTGCACACTCCGCTTGATGATATATACCCATAATCTTGCATAAGTTTGATGCGAATATATTCAATTATAATGCCTCAATGTTGTTTTTACATTTTGCAAGTTGTAAATTCTTTGTTATTGACAACTATAGGTACTAATTATTTACGCTGGACTAATTTTCTTGATATAACATAAAAGTAATTTTGGTTTTGAATTTAATTTAATATTAGTTAGACCGAAATGTTATACCAGAAGCGGGGATGCTTTCATGAGTTCTTGCAAATTACAATCAACATTACATACTATACATATATCTGTACATGTACCTGGACTGTGTGTATGTATATTGTGCATGTATAACAAATTTACAAGCTTCAATGGACTAAAATTATGTATGAAATTTTATTGCATTTTAATGTACCATACACCATCATGTAGCACATTATTATGGACAAATAAAATTTCTTTATTATACATATGTATGTACCTATATATAACATAATGGCCAACCGAACTAAAAGAGTCCTTTTTTATTCCTATAAAATTACAAAAGCGACTCTTATATTTTATTCTTGTACCCGGAAAGATCGATTAGTTCGCAAACAGTCTGCAAAGCTTTGCTCGCCACTACTATGCACTTACAATTTTTATAAAACAATGAATTATTCACTAATAATCTTACAATTTGTATGTACAAATAAGTGTTTGTAGGTATATTGGGTACGATACCTGACTTGAACGTGTACTCGATCAAGATGGAATGGTGGCTTAATTAAAATTCTCCCCTTCCCACCCCCCCTGAAAAAGGGAACAAGGAAAAAATCAACTGATATATTCAAATTGAAACTTTTTTCAGCAGTGAAGCAGTGACGTTTTTTATTATTATTTTTTTACGTGGTAGTTGAATTTTTTGCGAGTATCAAGAATAAAAGAAATTGGAATATATGATTTACAGCATATCTATATTGATTGGCATTGGATCACAATGAAGTTGACAATTGTGAAATGGGCGAGGGAATGGGTTGACTATTTCACTTTTCAGTAAAAGTTGTGAAAAAATGTGGTGCTTTCAATCGAAAGTTGATATTAGATTCAGTGAAGCGTGAAGCATTACTTTTAAAACGGATCTCTATGTGGATCCGAGCATCTGGCTAATTCAATATCGTCAAATATTTATTAGTTAATTCCAAGCCGGTTATTTTTCATTAACTTTGATACTGTGTCACTGAGCGTATAAAACTGGTGCACTTTTGCTGCAATATAAGAGCCTTCTATATACGCGACCTGGAATCGGAATCAATGTTTTTTTAGTTAATGTTATCCACATTCAGTCCGTCTAGAAATAATAATAAGAGGACGATTATTATTTTCTAAGGAACTCTACACAAGGGAGAGGCTATTAAAGAAGAAAATATTTGTTGAACATGCGAATCTATACAGTGAAATGCATTAAACATTTTTCACATTGAATCAGAAATGTTGATTTGACTTACATTTTAACTTAATCCAAATCGCAACTGATACTGAATTCATGTATGTAACGAACCCACTTGAGGGGATTTCAAGGGACATGTTTCAATCGTTTACACCTCAGCCACTTCACGGGATGAAAGCAAATGTCAACTTTGAATTTCATTGCCTTCCAACTCTAGGCGCTTCGAGCGTTCGTCATCACAATATATAAGTGCCTTACTGTTCTGTTTATATCATATATTCAAGTACTAGAAATTTTCATAAAGGATATTATGACGGCTTCATAAAATATTAAACATTTAACTCTCATATACATATAAACACACAGTCATTCACTCACACATCAGAGTGGCAGTAGGTCCAATAAGGCTATTCATTTTGGCAAGAGCAACCCGTTTCTTTAAATGCTGCCTTTCGAAGATTTGATTAAATTTAATTTATATTCAATGTTTCAATGCTACTAGTAGGTACGGTGAACTAAGTTTTCTGTTTTGCAGTTAGATACAATGAAATTAAAGTTGTTACGCAACGAAGCAAAACTTGCGATTTATATCAGATATATTAGGCACATACAGACATATGTATATGTAGGTATACCTACTGTATACATTAAGTATTATAAATAAAATATATAAGAAGGCACGAAGAATTTGATGTGCGCTTTTTAGTTAGTATAGGTTTGCTTATACAAGTGATGTTGCGTGTATAATAAACTGTATATAGCGAAGGTAAAAGTAAGCACTAATCCATCAAAGTCATAGAGAAATCGCAGCATTAAAACGAAACAATTTTAGCCGTTCTTGGAATTAACATCAGGGAAATTTAGTTTACCATATTAGGTAGCGTGTGTTATTATAAAGTAAAGGTTTTGTAGCGTCAGTTTACTAGCGATAAAAAGCAATGCTATACGATAGTTAAGGTGCGGTCCCTAATTAAATCATGATTAATGATAGAGTTTGCATTTAAGTCCTCTTACAGCCGGTTTTATATAATAAACGCACTTTCCAATATGTTCACTCTCCCAAATAGTAAAATGCGTATACAGAAAATCTGAATCCAGACCTCTTTCATTGTTATGAAAACAAACCGCTTATCCGAAACGAACGGAGAGAGAAGCCAAGAAAGCTTTCGTTTCCGATGAAGTTGTGTTTATTATTCGGCGGTTTTCTACGGGTTGCATTTGTGATTTTCCACGGTTTGATTTTCTGTATGTTCAGTTCAAACGCAAGATTCATATTCCTGTAAAAATCACTAGACAGCGAGACAGTTTTTCAGCTGTCCCATTTTCCATGCTTTTACAGCATATACACTTTTTTATTTCATACAACCTATACGATCCGTTCTGTAGCTTTGCTTATATACTTTATAAGCACATATACGTATACCTACACTCCACCTGTAATGGAAACTGAAGGAGCTCTTATACAATTTTATATTTTTTTCTTATAATGTGAAACAACAACAATTTATTTGCCTGAGCGTTTGTTCTTTTAATCATTTTCGTATTTTTTTATATCACTGCTAACATAACTTACAAAATGAAATATCAATTTATATCTAAATGTACATATTTTCTCTCGTACAACATTAATTCATCCATCAATCTCCCCTGAAAGCAAATAAGCTTACATTTAGTAATGCTGTAAGATAAAAAACGAAGAATAATAATCATAAGAGTTACAATATTAAGTTTATTTTTGGTTTGGCAGCTGACGCTCTCCCTAGATTTTTTTCTAATTATGGACAGATTGTGTAGAAAAGAAGAAGCAGCGGGCAGAAAGCTTGATGGCATTTTGAAAGTCTTCCTTAGCCAATAAAGCAGATAGATAGCGGATATGAATTCCCTAAAAATATTACTATAATTCCGTTGTATTGCCATCAGTTTAAGCAAAAGTTCATGTTGGATTTGGAACAGTAGAAGCAAACAAACAGTAGCCAAGCCAGTATAACAATCGGCCTCTGTCACAGAACAACTTACAAGGCTTTAATGGAAAGAGAAATATTTTGAACGATAAATCACTCGGGACGGTCTGCATGTCGTTCCCGCTATTACTGCTAGCTTGTCGCCTTCTTGTCGCCTTTATTAAATGGATATGCAGAGTAGTAAAATTTTTTTATACATTCAACAAAAATATACCCTTTTATATATAGTTTTAAAAACATACTTTAAAAACACTTAGATATATTTTTATATGAAGAAGAGAGTTCGTCCGTCTTCTCTCCTCAAATAGAAATTCAATTCGAATCATTTTTATCTAAAGAGGTACATTTCTTCTTTTCTTTTTCTGTATCTGGTCTCTCCTTTTTCCGAAATTATTGTTCTGTCAATATTTTATTGCGAATATGATTTATTTACGTATTTACTAGTCATCAGTTGAGTTTTAAGAAAAATGTGTTTTCAGGCAAGAAAAGAGGCGCAGAACTAAAATCCAAATACGGATATATGTATGTATGTGCAACAACATTAATCATTGAATATGATATATCGATTCTATTATTGTATCCATATATACATATATATTTCGTATCGAATCGAAATCCAAACCGTAAGATATCGTTCTAGAATTTTGAATATCATTTTATATTGTCTATATGTATATGTATACAAAACTACGTGTGGAAAGTAAACTATGAAAAGGGAACATAAACCAGTGCCTATATACATCTATATAAATGTATTTGTTTTGTTTGACTGTCAGCTCGAGATTATCTACTTATTTGTTTTCAGTTTTTCCACAATTTCGAAACTGTAAATCCTAAATAATCAAGCAAACCAAACGAGACGTCATATTTAATCGTCATATATTGCCTTGCTTTCCTCTCATTAAACTCTCGCATCAGACACACAGAGACTGACTCGTATCCAGAATTATCCATATAGTATGTATACCCACAGGATAGGGGAATACAGAATGCAGACCTAAATGTAACGAGCATTTTGACATTTTTTTCGTTGGTTAAACAGTGTCAGATTAAATCTAGAACAGCGTGTGTATTGTAAATTGTAAGATAGGATTGTAACTGTGTTCTTCAATACACACGTGTATATGTAAACATCTGCGTCCCTCAGGATATACATATTGTGCAATAATACCTTTATACCCATACATATATACATATAGATACAAATAGGTTGTAAAATGTGGGGAAACTGGGACTGGGAGGGTGATTTGGCCAGATCATACCAACAACGAGAGAGTCGTTCAATTGTTACGAACGATTAGTCGCAAACGTTTCCGCAATTATTAAACAATTTTCCAATTCGGAAGCTGGTGCATGGCAACAGAAGGCAAAGGAGAACGACAAACCGGTAACTATAGGCCTCTAAGCAGTTATGCGCTAATTATTCTATTCCCGGTTTCATATTTGCTTAACGATCTAATTAACTTTGCCGTTTAATCGGTACCGTGGTATCGACTTACTTTACACCAAAATACTCATTTAAAACTACATACTTATACTAACAAAACTCCATCACATTTATGTTTATGTACTTCTGATTAAACATTTACTAGAATTTCACCATTTCACACAATAACACTATTTTATTAACTATCGTCGTTCACTAATGCCGTCTAATAGTACTCACACTTGAATTTATCTATTTCGTATTTAGTGTTTTTGTTGTTGATGCAATAAAACAACCCTATATTATTGTGATAAATTGTCTACCTGTTTAACATGGATATTATGCAAACGTGAACCTGTAATTAATAATATAAAGTAGGATAATGTAATAATAAATATTTTTCCGCTCCATCAAAATGTGTTTAACAATTTCCGATAAATCAAAAAGGGAACATTTGTTACTTCATTAATTGAGGTTTGGCATTGAATTGTGAGATATTTGATGTGATAAAGATTGTAGAAACACACAATTTTCTCTAATGAAAATCTCATGACACAACTGATATATTGATATTTTGCTTTTTTTCTATATATTAAGAGGGGTTAACTTTACCCCATGGCTAATTACGTTCCGACATTGAGTTGCATGATAATGCGTGAGATAATGGTTATTGAAATGAATAATTTATGTTAAAGAAAATCTTTTGACAAGTTAAATTGTGAAAGTTATGAATTTTTAATAAATTTAGAAATTTTTATTTTACCATGGCTAGAAAGAAAATAACAAACTTTTGCTTCCTTCACATAAATATAATATACCTAATGTGGGCTTATATTTATATAACGTTAAATTTCAATACCACAAGCCCAAGACTACACAGCCTTTTTTTTCACAATAGAGAATTATTCCTTTAATTTATAATGAAAATACGACGTAATTACAATAGAGCAGAGAATAATAGTGAATTACTGGAAAGAACTTCATTTGAATCCTATTTAAATTAATATTAATTTAAATAAAACGGTTACAAAAACGGACTATACCCAAAGCTAAGGTTCGTAACGCCTTTTAAATTAAACGATCACTTTATTTGCTGTGTTTTTTGTGTATATTTTCATAATGGGACAGTAAATTTTACTTGCAGAATAAATACCTACCTATTCACACAATATTTAAATGATTTTCTAAATGAAATATCAAAGAGCAATACGCATATTTATATATACCTATCAACAGTTCTTCACATTCCCTATGTAACGCAGGATATTTAATTTCCATTAATAATATGGAATGTTTAATTACGATTATAATAATTTTCATGAATTTTACTGAACTGTGAAATTAAATAATCAAATTATCTACTTTATCTATATATTGCGCAAATTATTTCAAAATCATCAAAACCTTATAGCGGATGTAATTAAACTGAGAACAATCAACGTTAAATCAAAAACATATTATTTATCGCATCATAATAGACGTTTCCTGGCATTATATATGTGTGTATGGAGAAAAAATTTCAAT
This sequence comes from Silvanus unidentatus, assembly GCA_963930825.1. NCBI lineage: Eukaryota > Metazoa > Arthropoda > Insecta > Coleoptera > Silvanidae > Silvanus > Silvanus unidentatus. Next base: position 2,068,704 of record OZ005763.1, read on the forward strand.
ATATCATTTTGTATTGATCGATTTAAGACGAGTTTTATCGCCGCACTATGTGAAAATCTCATGTTTTTTTAACATCTTGATGTAATTAATCAATTTTGATCGGAATGGGGTACATTTGTCTATCGAAGTGAAAGTTTCAACAGCAACACAAAAGGCAGAATTGCCATTTTCCCCCGTTTATACCAGCAAAAAAAGAACGCTTGCGAATTTCACTGTAATTGAGTACTCTTTTATTTAAATATAATAGAAAGACATATCAGTACAACTCGTTTGTGTTACGTTTTACCCATCTCGTTATTTGAAGCAAAAATCTAAAATTTCATTTAACCAAAAAGGATTACACATCAGTAAGAAGATATTGATGCAAACATGTTATATTACATATGTATTTCTGTGCGATGATAATGGAATATTATGTCAATCACGGGTCTTGTCTGTTTACTATTTGATTAATTAACAATAGAGCCAGAAATGAACTTGTCAACAAATTATTGATATTCAGTTTTAAAATGTTGTTCATGCTATTTTCTATAACTTCCTACGCCGCTTTTGTTGTTGTCAACTTTCATTGTTTTATTTCAAATTTATCGTTTACTTTAAACAATGAAATTAATAATTTATGAAGTGCATAAGCTGGAAAGAATAAGTTAATATATTTGTTGTGAGTAGTTAAGCTATCGTTCAAAATATTTAAATAAATTACCCAAATTTGGTATTCTGTTCAAGGCTTGTAATATACTCGCATGTTTGTTGTAAAAAAATTCTTTCAGAGTGTTCCGATGCCGTTTAAAAAAATGCCCCTAATTCACAAGTTATAAATTTTTCATATAATAGGTGTATACTCTCATGAACCTCTTTGTTAAGTTAAGTATTTTTTGTAGTAATTTTAAAAAAGCTAATTAAAAGTAAATCTATTCTCATATATTTTCATTAAAGTTACATTTTGAAGCTTATATTTTTTCCCCATGATTAATCAACTATCCACAGTAAGCTTTCAGTTTTTGAAAAGATTTTAATTACTATTATAAAAAGAGTCAAAAACCATTTTACACGGAGATAATTTGTATTAAACATGAAATGTAATTGAAAATATGCAATTACCATGTTGAATGTATATTTTATATTTTGTTAATTGTCTTGGGGTTTAATATTGTTTCCATTTATGAATTAGACACACAACAAACGGAATAATTCAATTTTCACACACTCAACTGCAGAGATAATTCAATTTATTAAAAAATTTATGCAACTTTAATAGTTTGAAATTCATTACTTATTCAAGTGCTAAATTGCGAGAAGATTTCAATATAAATTAATCAAGAAAGTGTAGATAAACTAAAAGTTTTTTTACTTTGTCTTAACAATTTTCGCTTTCTTGCACAGAGTCTAAGTAAAATAATAAAATTCTTCGTTTAATTAAAAAAAGTACGGCTATTTAAGGTACACAAAGAAGAAAAATGTTTCTTCTTCAATGGAATTTATTTGTGTGAATAAATATTATATATTTACATACACATATGATTGCTTTTGCTATTTCACCAAATGACAAATGTGACAAACTATATACAATCAAGGAGTTTCTAAAATTGACAAAAGTATGCATTATTCTTATTGTTATTTCATGTTTCAAACAGTTTTCTTAAAGTTTTTTAAACTTTTCATATTTTCAATTGAAATTTAAAATAAAAGTTGTTTTAAAGATTGTTTCAATTCACTTAATATACCTACAGGAATGTTGGTATTGTTACAATTTGTTACCATTTGTTTGTTATTCAATAAAAATTCTAATATCAGTTCTTAAATAAATTTTTCTCTCAAGTAATTTATAGTTATAAAGTTGTATTAAAATGTTTGCACAAAGTTATAAGTAACACATTTAGGGAACCGTCAGAATTTCTGTGAAACTTTCAAAGAGAAAATATACACATCTATCCTATATACATAAACTCTATAGGTATTATGTGCATGGGTATGGGATATAGAAAAGGTAATGAAAACAATTTTCGTTGAAAACTTATGGTTAATTAAAATATTGTGTATATGTAAATGTGAAAAATATATTATGTTTGTACATGTCAAGTTTGAGTAGATTTATATGTGGAATTCAATTAAGGATAATGTCGTTGTTTGTAATCAAATGAACAATGACATAGGAGGTACATGGAATGGGCCTTTGTGAAAGCCTTCGACAGTCATGTAGTTATCTGTCTACATAGGTCTTGAGTCCCGTAATTGCACTAGTAGATGTTTTTGGCGGTGCGGCAGTTTGCAGAACACGTTTATCGGATTAGAGTAGAATGCCCTAAGTGTCCAACTAGGGATTAGTAAACGGAATGTCTGTACAATACCGCCAATGTACACCTGATGTCTCATTCTCTGTTCTGGTGCTCACGATGTACACACACAGAACTAGAAGAAAAGACACCAAACCTCCAGATGGCTTCACTTGTTGGCGCTTGCGTAGCAATTCTATTGACATCCCGGGAGGATAAAACATCGCAGCAGCAGGATAGAAAGCAAAGAGACTCTTCTCCTGCCTCCTGCTTAACTCAAGTCCTATCCTAACTCTAACAACTCTAGTCCTTTCTACATTCTAGTCGCAAAATGGAACAGTTAAGACCAGACGTTCACTAAATTCCCATTTTGGTGCATATAGGAGAACCTCGGATTCCATCAGAAGTAAACAAGCAAAACACACATGAGAAGGAAAATCATCCAAAATAAAAGCAAAACAGCATACAAGATTGAAGGGAGCAATTTTGAAGGGCCAGTTTAAACACTTAAACAGTGAACAAATGAATTTTTTAATATTGTATCATTTTGTTCCTTTTTATACAAACAAAACACAATGATTGGTATTGTGGGGGCCCAAAGCGATTTACTGAACGTTTACCTTAACAGTTAGTACAGTTAATCAATTTGTAACCGTATTTCCAACATCCCTTTGCAACTATTACATAGCTGCTGTGCTATATTAGCTATACATGAATGTATGTGTAACCATATGTATGTATTATGTACATAAACACACATTGAGAACATAGTAGAGAAACAAACGCTCATATGGCTATCGCTATTTGCCGAAAATGTAGCGGTTAATATCAATTAATTTTTTCTGACGCACCAATCATTTACTTGGCATTAGTTGAATATTTCATATCCTATGTAATTAAAATACTTCAATAATCATTCTCAAATACCTTATTCAAATAGTTAAATTCCATCTTGTTCGTAATACAAAGTTAGTTAAAATTGTTTTAAGCGGGTTTCTTTCAAAATCAAATACAAAACAACTTACTACAAACTTCCAACTAGCTACATAGCTTTATACATATATACCCTATTTCCACAAAACATTTGCTTTTCTCTTACATTACACTGCTTATATAAGAATATACTTTTATGTATACGTATATAAAACACCTGCCCTATATAAAATTTTCTACATTCTATATGTATATTTAGGGCTGTATGTATGGAGTTTAGTTTAGGATAAAAAAGACACTCTCTCACTGGCTGTGTGTTCCTATTGCTTAAGCAATTTAGACAGAATAAATAGATCTCAACTAATTTTTCCCTTTTCTAAATAAATTCTACTTAATGGTTATTTATTAAGAGTACCTACTTTATCAAATTGAGGAAATAACGCACACTTTTTATTGCCGTGCAGTGTTTAAAAGCTTTACTGGTTTATTTTAAATTTTCTGATTATATAAAAGACATTCCCTCCAAACGCTATTAAGAAAATATCGAGGAAAATAACACACTTTCGCATTTTCGCACATGCAGTTTAATTAAAATTATATAAATTATTTTTTATTAATGAATACACATCTTACTTCACGCACATGCAATAAATTTATTATTCTTGTAACGCTATACATTTTTTTGTAATAGCAAAAATGTATGTGTGTGCTTTATTAGCACATATAAAAAATGGAATTAAATTCTTTTTATATAAACTGACACATCTAATTTGTTTTTTACGTTATATTTTATTTTTTGATAAGTCGGAAAATATACATGCACGGCTATATAATATTATTTTCGTGCATATAATTTTAAAATGAAACATGATACAATGTTTTTGTGGAGAATTTTCTAATTATGTAATTGTATATGTATATGTTAAAGCATTTTAGCTATAGTCTCCCCCCTTTTAATATATATATATATATATATATATATATATATATAAATATATGAAAAATAAATGATGAATAGAAAATAATATAGACTTTAGAAAGTAATTTAGATTAGTAGATCTATTAGAATTGAAAATTGCAAAGTGTCAGCTGGTAGAAAGAGTTTTACTGTTTGGAAAAGGAGTGTGAGTTGGACGAGTTGAAATTGTATTGTACTGAGTTGGTGTTGGATAAAATATATATATAGAAATACTGGTCATAACTCTGTGGTAGTGGGTCCACACTCATTAATATTACTTTATCACCCTAACAGAGCTTGTATACGCCCTTTACAATCCCTATGTAACCGAAAAGCGTCGCGGCGACGGCAACAACGATGACAACGTCTATTCGGGCACGCCAAATGCCGTTCAAAAGTGCTCGGCTATTCGACTATATTGCCAACTCGAATAGCCATTTCGTCTTAATGAACTTAGTAAAAACAATTTCTAACACAAAGTCTTTTTATTAAAACGCCACGACAGTATATTAAATAAAAATTTGTTCTTTATTACTTGGTACCGGACAAGGGGGATAAAGACTGTTTGTCGTAATTCTTTAATAACTCTTAGGTGGATATACTGGGGGATATTTACGTTTAGAATTTAAATGTACGCATAATTAATGTTGGAAATTCTTAAAATGCTTTAATTAAGTGCCTGTGTACAGGTAAATTTAATATCTATTCTAAATTGATAAATATTTTTTTAATTAAACTTTCCTTGGTATCTCCTTTTCTATGGCAAAAATCAAGTGAAAAGCTTAAACGTTTATTATATTAAATAATAATATTATATAATATGCTTCATATACCTAATCTTAGTTATTCTTATGATTTACAAAACACATTGTACGTAGAACGTATATCATTGAAAAATACTTGAAAATAAGCTGTTTACATTCATTCGTGAGTAATTGTAAACGAAAAGTACTTAAAAACGAGAATTTTCCAAAATGTAAACATAATCATAACTGTTTGATTGAATAAGGGGATATTATTGTTGAAAAAAAAAATTGTTTTATACCACAACCACATTGCCAACTTTGACATGATACAGAATTAATTGGTTTTATTTTAAACATAAATCTCCCTTTGTTATACACAAATTTTAACAATAAAATGTGCGCGTATTTATTACAAAAAAGGAATCAAACATAAGGGGGTTGAAATAGGGAGCGTGTGGAAAAGGGAACACAGACTTTACGCTCTGGGAACGGCAGTTTGGCGTAATATTTTTCGACTTGTTTTAAGAAAAATGCATGTATTATACTACATAAGTGGAATAGGTCCTGAATGAGATAGATGTAGAGTGGATTCAGTTCTTCCCATGGGGGTTAAAACAGTAATTGAGCAGATTGCTGCGAGGATTGCACTTGATTAAAACAAGAGGACCACCTCGAATCATTTCAGTATTCGGGCCCTGGTAGCTTTTACACATTTTATTCTCTTGAACCGACACAAAACGATTAAAAACAAAGTGATGTTTGTGTTTCCCATATAAAACAGAATGGGTTGTAAAATATGGTGGTTGTTTTAGCCTTTTTGCAGCTGTTCGATGCCATTTGTATTGATATCCAACACAAAATACATGTACACATTTTGACACTCGACAAATGTCTATTCATTACTGAATCCGAGACTGAATCCTTTTGTCCAACACCGAAACGATAAACATCCCCTTCGGAAAAAATTTATATCTACGAAACTATCTAAGGAATTTATATACATTTATACCTAACAGCATCCCTTTTATTCGCACCATGTTCATTAACAGATATTACACCAAAGTGAATAAATTATTCAGTAGGAAACAATCATTGATCTATTGTCGACGAGATATATAGGGAAGTTATTTGTCGGAAAAATGTCTTATATAAACTTTGCTATTGTATAAAGATATTTCTGCATATTACAAGTCATATACCATCAATTTTCCTATACCTAATATAGTAAATATTTTTTTGTTCATCGTATATACGTGTACCGGGAGAAAAACCGAATTTTTCCATAAAATTATTTCATTTTAAAATACACTGAGTTCTGAAATTTAAATAACAATTACACATAGCATATAAATAATAAAAAAACGGCAGAAAAAGCCAACAGGACGGAAAATTATTGCGCACAAATGTAATTTTGATTGAATTATATATTTAATAAGGATATTTTAATGTGTGTAGGTATATAATATAGCTGTTTCTCTGCACACGGGGAAAAAAGTGGACGTACATTTAATTAGTTTGTTCAGCAAAAGGAAATAATTTGTGTAAGCGCCGGCAATGCGCGTTTGCGAAATTTTTCAAATTTTAATTAGCGTAACATATCTTGAAGAAGAGGAAACAGACCGCCGACCAACAAAAAAAATAAAACAAACTATGTGGACTACACTATAGAGAGTATAGTATTTTTAGTGTTAAGCGTAAATGTTTGTAGCAATGTAGTTGGATGTTTAGATATACGTCTTTTCACTAATGTATATTTTGTTGAATTTATTTTTAGAAATGTAACTATATAAGTTGACACAATGAAGAAGTTGAGTTTATAAATAACGCTATTAAGAAAGTGATTAGGACACCCTTAGAAACACAACGCGCGTGAATATGTTGAAAAGTTCTTTTGTGATGACATCTTTATAACACGACAATAAAAGATATACTGCAGAAAATGCTACTTTACAAATGCCACTTACAAAGATAATATCATACCATAATAAGTGTAGACAGTTGAAATTGCATTCGAAATATGAGCAACAAAAAATTTTTTTACAAAAAAAGAACAACCACCAGAGTGAGGGAAATGAAATTCGTTTAGGAAATTAAACTTTTCTTACACAGTTTTTTTTTTGTTTCGCCTAAGAAATAAATCAGTACAAGTTTTGTAAAAGCCGCCATAATAAAAAGTAAACTACAAATTGTTCAATTAAGATAAAATCATAGATAAGGTTTTTATGGTGCACAGTTTTCATCCGAATCTAAGTACTGGGAGAGGAAAATGGTACAACAGTAGCCAATTTCGAGATTTTTCTCATAAATTCATGTTTTTATTTTCGTTGTCTTACTTTTCGTAAATTAGTCCGTCGTCCTGTGAAACTTTACTTGATGTAAATACATATATATATATATAAACAGAGGGGAAAAGTCCGATTTTGTTTGATTAAAAAAAGGAAAAAACTTTCTCAAAATGAGTTATAAAAAAGTATTTGGTTTGCGTATAGATTCGTAAAAAATTTGTTTCAAAAGTAGTAAAATTTCAAATTGTTGGTTGGTTGTGAAAATTTTTAAATTGAAAAGGCGGATAAAGAGAACTTACCGATGGAAGCTGTTCGGGGGTGGTAGAAAAGGATTTGAAGAATAGACACTTCACATACAGGCAGCACGTGAAAAAGGGCTGGTAAATGATGAGAATGGAAGTTGAAGAACCGGAACACCGGGTCGGTATCCGCGTTTTTCGTTCGCGGTCCTATTCAAAAGCGCGTCGCAGCAAAGACTGGCGTAGATCGTCGACGGTTGTATGCAGTTGAAAACAAAAGTGGCGACTGCGACGACGGATGCCCTCCCGTTTCCCGAATCCCGACCAATTCCCGATTCTAGGCAAAGCAAAAGGGCCCCAACCGTACACAAGTACTACTATACTATCGTTCTTGGTCGGTGTTACTCGCCGTACGCGCGCAATGCATAACATCCAAACCGGCGCCTATTTGTACAATCATAAAAAAAGTGACAAACTTGTGTGCGTCTCGTTACAGCCTCATTAACCTGTACTTGTGATACAGCACGACCAACACACTTACAAGGCCTCTTTTCTGTGCACACTGCAAATGTTCAAGAACATCCTTTCGTCGTCGTCCCCCTTTTAGTTTTTGTTTTCCCTACAAGCTCCCGGTCTTTGTTCCGCTCCGATCGTTTTTATGATAAATTATTTCACTAGGTTCTCCCAGGCGCAATAAAAATCTAAACAAAGCCCCTTCACACCCGTAACTTGTATCTGCGATAAAAACGACTTTGCATTACATGCAGTAAATATTAAAAAAAACGCACATATTACACAGAACGAGACAACAAAACACTCACAATAGGATATATTTTGGCATTTTATAAATTGAACACTTTGTATAATATCGCATCAACTGTTTTCATTGTCAAAGAGTAAATATCCTAGGAAACGTGAATGGTTCGAGGCGGAGCAAATCTTCTATAACCGGATATGCTGGTCGTGCATAAGGTGCATTTGGGATTCTGTGACCATCGTCATAATAATGAGCCTGAGTTGATGGGAAACTGTCCCCCAAAAACAATACCTGACTTGCTACCCGGACTTAAGCATTCAACAAATGTCACCAAAACACCTCCACTTACTTTTTATAATCCGGAGTTTATTTTTTATATCACGAACCATCACTCCTTCACGAAAATATTCTCAAACTCCTCTCCTCTGATGTGTGTTTATATTTATTGACTTTTCCTCTAGGTAATTTTTTTCTTTCACAATAAATCCTTTCAACTCTGTTAATATTCACTGTGGTGGGTCTAGTAAGTAATAAAATTTCTATTTATAACAGTGCTCAAGTACTTAACTTTTGTGGTGTCATTCTGCGGCTGAAGCGTTGGTCGTTTGGAGAGAGGAGTTATTGGTGATATTAGATCTAGTCAATGAGTTAAGTACATCTATTTTTTCTGCTCTTTATCAAAATGCTACATTTCGGGCCAAAAATGATAAAAAGACTTTTTTAACTCTAAATTTCAAAACGTCACGTTTTTCAGTAAAAAAGCGCTCTGAAAATTCTCTCGGCCTTTTCATTCTTGTTTCGAATAACAATAATGTAGATGCAAAAAATAAATAATTAAACGTGGTTCCATTTATGAAATTTTTTATTTGATAAATTATACCTATGTTCCAACACCAAAAAACACACCGCCCCCAATTCCCATTGATAAAAAGCTTTTCAGTCACACCATATTTCATAATATTATTTCGTACAAGGTGCATTGAATTAATTCAAGAGAAAAAAAAACGCGTAATTTGCGGTTTTTTATCATCTAATTAAAGTAATTCGTGGTTAATAAAAGAGCAGTTTATTATGTTTTTTATACAGGTGTGATAAAAACTACAATATACCTTTCTAATCGTGCTCGTAGAAAATGTTTACGTTTCCCGGCACCCTGTAATTTCTCACGTATATCGTTTGCTACGAAGACAAGTACGATATTCGTAGTTTAATATATGAGTAACACGTACACAAGTCCTTATGAATTATTACCTTATAAAATTTACCACTTAATAAAACCTCGACTTTGGTAAGATGGTAAAAATACAAGCAAAAAAAACCACGTGGAAGACAAAGAAAAGCGTTAGGAAAGTTTTTGTACAAGATATAATGTTAGATTGTTATTTATGTATATATTTTGCATATATAAACTAAAAACTTTTTATGTTTAAAGTATGTAATCTTGGTAGTGTGTTAATTAAGTTGACCAAAAAAAATCTCATTTGTGTATAAACCCTATCGTGAATTTCGTACAACGCTATATCCAGTAAAACTACTTTAAATTCAATGAAGTTATACTACTTTTTTTACAACTTAATAAAGAATTCAGATTGAATTTACTTTTTATTGTTTAATGAAAATGTACTATAGTTTATTACTTATTTATTATAGTATATGTATAGGTAGTATAGTTGTTGCACATTTACAGCCTATTTTTATAGACTCGTCACACTCGAACGTTCTTTTTATATGCAAAGACAAATACATTAGCTATTATATGCCGACCTAAGCGAAATTGTTTAAAGCGCACTAAAGCTTTGAATAATTAAAAACATTTTTCCTCTCCCCAATTCATCCCTACTTAAATAAGGCCTCTTGAAATACATAAAAGCCTAAAATTATAATAATAACAATTTAGGTAAATTATCAATTGGGGAATTAGAGAAGTATAGTATAGTATAATACTCGTAAAGATCAATGCACGCATATGTCAAAAGCTTGTAAGAATAATTATAAAAGATGAGATAAATAAACTTTATGTTTAAAGCAATATATATTTTATTACAATTGTGATTATTACTTATTTTATATGTTCACTGTAATGCTATGTACGTGACGATTTCATTTATAAACTTGATGCTCTACTAAATTCCTAACTTAATTTTAATAAAACGGAATCCTACTTTAGTTTACTTTTGGTGTTTCATTTACATAAATGGAAAACTAATTAGAAAAACTTTTTCTAAGAATCAAATTCAATTTCTTCCTTATTATAAGTTGAAAAATGTAATGTAATTTCATGCAAAATGCGTGTTAAGGAGAAAAATCCATTTACATATATTATTTTTGCTACATACATACATGTAATGTTCATACATCGCCATACATATATGTTTATGTAATATGTATACCTTTTATATTATTATAATTCCTATATGTAGTTTATTATGTTGGGGGACATTATATAGCCAGAGTACGAGTACGTACACTCAGCGAGTTCATTTAATTATAAAAAAAATCTACCCTTTTTACAAATACACATTTACCAACTTTGTGAGTTTTTAAAAAATGCACACACAAAACAAACGTTTACGTAACAATATTTCTCTTCTTAAAAATGATTATGCATATGTACCTAGTTTTTTAGGTTTATTTAGCTCGGTTGCTCAGTATCACACATTCAGCCACAGAGAGACAAGAGATATTCAAACTTCACAAAACACCAGACATTAATACATATTTTTGGTATTCCTTTTTTAAAATGAAAAATATTATTGGATTTGGAGTTTAATTTCGCTTCTTTGTGGCGAAATTAATATTTATCAAGTTACAATAGATTTCCTTTATCCTTTAGTCGTCCTCAATTCATTGATTTCCCTTTTTTGTATTTTTATTTAGAAGCCAAGATATTTATTGGAATCTACTTGGCTTAAATTAGAAATACTCTTGTATTTTTCTAAGTATCTTCTATTATATTCAAGTATCGTAAATATGCGAACAAGAAGGAGTCTATTCACGTTCATGTGTAAGCAAATTTTCTTATAGATCCTATCATGTATAACATTATTTATTCGTTATTTTACATCCTTTCTGAGTGTACGATATTTTCCATTACGTTTATCTAATGTTGATATATTTCTGAAAAATAATGTGCAAGAAAACAAATTTATAATTAAAAATATGATTAAGTGTAGACTCATTTTTTATCTTCAGCTCTAGTGAATTTTATTAAATTATTTTAATAAATCTTTGCAGTGCACACAGACTAAAGTGTGAATCATGATGAATGTATGCATAAAAATTGTTGTTTTAAATAAAATATCGATAAATATAAATTGGTGTAAATAATGTGTATGCGCGTCTCTAGAGTAACACACTTCACAATTCGCGAGTCTATTAGTTTTGTATGTAAATGGAACGGTGTGTTTCTTGATTTTGGGGCCTACAATTTACGTAGATTGAATTGAATTAACAATCAGCGCGTTAATGAAAATTACTTGATGAAATTCATCGACTAAAATCCAACGTCTTTACACGAATTTCTTTGCATTTTCATTCTAAATATGTTAATTCTTTTCAAATATATGTTTCCATAGTTGAATATTCATGATAGAAAATTCTTTATGCCCAGTTTACACTAGCACGTCTTCAATTAAAATTAAATTATCGCACAATTTGTTTATAACAATTATTTTCGAAACGAAATTATCGCATAGAGAGAAACGAAACACAAAAGGGGTTAGTAGAAGGTAGAAACATAAGTAGTAAGGTAGGTATTATACGATATTATATCTAGGTATATCTTGAAGTTACACTTGGGATTTGTTACTTTTAGTTCTCCTTTATGAATTATTGTTTTACAACCTAAGATGCAAATTGGTAAATACGAGCTTCAATTTATAATCGTAAAGCAAAACGAATATTTGTGCTTCTTGAATCTAAAGTAGTTTTATGATTCGGTGAAAATTTATATGCTAACACTTTTTGATAATACAAAGTAACATTTTACCTATTTTTATAAACACATTATTTAAGATTTACATCCTTTTTATAACTTTCAAAATTATTATGCTTTTAAAACATACGCAGATACTTATTGCAGATGTAAATTTGCATACATACCTACATAAAGTTAAATAGATAATAAGTAATTAAGCTATACATACTTTTGTGTTTACTTTCATTATCGCCATCTAATCCACAGTGTACTTGTACTTGCTTTTGTGGAAGTTCTCTTACTTCCATTTCGAGTATCCCAGTCTACATAATCGACTTACCTACCTCGTTTTTATAAAGCCTACTTCTATACCCATAATTTTATACATACATGTAATACTATAACCGTCATTAAAACAGTGTAAAGGTAAATTAAGAATATCGGTAAATTATGCAAAATTAACATGTTTAAATATTCCGTGTTCACTTTAGGGTGAAACAACTTTAATTTAGATGGAATAATTCTCATTATGCTCTTCAATGAATGAAAACAAATATTCATTATGTGTATATTAATTACCTTTTACCTTAATACAAAGACAATGTGAGGTATACAATTGGATAAGTAAATGACTTCTGGACCCTTATTGACGAGATTTTATCCATAGAGTATTAAAAAGTTTTATTTTTCGTTTAAAAAGTGCTTTTGAAAATATTGATTAATTCTTTTGAAATTTTTTCCAACCCTTTATATAAAGAAGAAAAAACCAAAAGACAGCCATCTAAAACGTATTGAAAGTAATTTTTCTTCTTGTAGTAAAAGAGCGAGTTTTCACTCAACGACTTATATAATAAATGAGTTTTAATAATGAACTTAGGAGAATCAAGCATCGTTAATTACATATAGACAAATTGCAACCAATAATTGCAATGAATTAGTAAATTAATTAAATTCAAGCCATTTATAATTTGTCAGCTTGGTCTTAGGAAATGTGTTTAAATTTAAATAAATTACATTACTTCAGTGCAAATGCCTGAAATTGTCATGAAAACCTTCGTATATTCTTTAAATGAAATTTATTTCTTTCATATCCCCAAAATGTTTAAAGGTGAAATAGAAGTTTTAATAAAATGTTGACCTTTTTATGTTATAAATCACATGTACTTAATGTTTTGTTGTTATTTAAAAGTTTTTTTATTTATTTACGGATTATATGTAGGTAACTGTTTAATTAGATTTGTGGAATATCTAGATAACTTTCTGTATAATGATAATTTATTTAAAAATTTTAAACATTAATGTATAAAATTAAATTGTTATTTAATTTACAAAATTACACTTAATTTCCTGTGCTTGTAATTTGTACGTTGTAACAAGAGATATTATACTACTATAGCCCTGCTATTAAACCCTCTTTAATAAATTTTCCAAATATATTTTACTAAGTTCTGCCGCTGCATAGTTGAGTAAAGTAATTAGAGCTAATTATAATAGGTGCGTTGGAAATAAGAATCAATTTATTTTTTACTTGTACAAACCAACATCCGAATTTCCTTGATTTTTCCTGGGTTTTAAATAGTCAATAAAATACCAGAAGAATATGCACATGTATGTGTATTTATTATACAGTGCTATAAGAGACATGTAAAATAAGTACATGAATAGATAATAAAATTTACATGAAATAAAATATAATATTGCTTATTTCACTGAAAACTATTCCAGGTGCAATATAATATGAAAGTTATTCAAACTATTGCTATTAAAGTATTTATTAATTCATCTTGTTTGAATTTAATTGGAACGAATGTGTAACACAGTGAGTCATCAAAGGATTTTCCACAAACCTCAACATTTTATGTTTTTCATTTGAAAAGTTGTATCACTATTTAAAAATATTGCCATTTATTGTAAATATTAGAGTTTTGTTAATAAACACTTGGAACAGTTCAAAAACACTGTTTATTTTTATATAATACAAAAGAGTTTACACAATAAACGTCTGTTTATTCGATGTGGATAATTGATTTCAATTTTGATTTTACTTTCAATTCAAATATAATTCAAATATCGATGGTTGCATACAAATGAAAAGAATTTTTCTACACTCGATAAAAATTTATTAAAACCATTATTAAAATGTACAGTCTTAAAAAATTGAATTTACTTTTCAGATTTGATTATTTCCTCATAAATGTACAATAAAATCTTTGGTGAATCTATAATTATCTATCATTAAATACTAATTTTCTTTGTGTTTATAACTTAAAACAGCTAAATATGTGAACAGATTCATATAAAGCAAATATATATAAAGTGTTCATTTTTATTATAATGATTTGCATTTAACTTAATCAAAATATTACGTTGCGTAACAAACATACTGTCTATAATACATACTGTAGAAAAAAAACACCTACATAACTCTTGAACCTCTCTTGATTGAAGTTGTTTCTTATTATATAAGCAACAAAGACATTGTTATAATACTGACATCAGCATGATTATACATACATGGTTATTAAAAAATTTTTTAAATGCTAAAATGTTACTCTACATTTGCACGTAAATTGACTAGCATATATGTGGATAACGAATTTCATCTTCATCGTCTTCGTCACAACTTGACTCTTGACTCGATTGTGGTGTGTCACAAGGGAAGCCAAGGTCTAAATACTCTTCGTTTGCAGTTATTGTTAATATCCTATCAAGATCTTCGACTAATTCGGAAAACGTTGGCCGCTCGTTTGGCTGATAAGACCAGCATTCACGCATTAACATGTAAATATCGAGACTACAGCAGGGCGGTTTCTCCATTCTATGTCCATTCCGTAGCAATTGGAAGAGTTTTTCGACGCTTGGCACTGATGGGTATGGAGTGCCTAAAGAAATCGTCACGATTAGGAAAGAGGGATTTGTTAATTGGCATCATTTACGAACCTCCCAATGTCATGATTTCCCAAAGTAGAATGCCATAGCTCCATACGTCACTGAAACTAGTGTACAGTCGATGGAAGAGCGCTTCAGGTGCCATCCATTTGATGGGTAATCGTCCATCTGTAGTTTTTCTATAATAGTCATTGCAATGTATGTCTCTCGCTAATCCAAAGTCAGCTATTTTTAACACATAATCAGTGCTGACTAAAACATTCCTAGCGGCCAAATCACGATGTATGCACTGAAATACAAGTGTTCGAAACGAATATATTTAAGTTAGAATTTAATGCATTTTCATGCTTACCCTTCTAGAAGCTAAGTATTGCATGCCTTTTGCAACTTGATATGCGAACGAAACTAAATCTTTTTGTGTTAATGTGCGTTTTTCTTTGTCTGTAATACCAACGGCCAATTCGTAGCCGGACGTAGACGATGGCCGATGTTGGCGTAAAAAATCACGTAAATTGCCAAACGGTGCATACTCAACAATGACATACAATGGACCGCCTTGGGTGCAACATCCCAATAAATTGATTATGTTAATATGTTTTCCAATCATTTTCATCATCTCCATTTCGGATACTAAGTCCATCATTTCGTTGTCGGTGTGACCCTCTGTAACAAATAGAAGTTGTATCGCGATTAGATGTGTCGGGAGATGTTTTTATGCATTTAGAGATGTTACCTTTTAACATTTTTACAGCAACTGTTGTATTTACACCTGGTTTTAGAATACCTATTGCATCAGCTTTTACAACCTTTCCAAAAGCACCTTCACCCAAACTTTTGCCAAGCATTAATAAATTTCTTGGAATTTCCCAGTCGGAATCCATTGGGATCTCATATTCGCTAATCATTACATCAAGATCGTTAAGTGTTTTTACTTTTTGTTTTTCGATTTTAACAACCGGCATTAACTAAACAGAAAAAAAACGTATATACAGTTATTATGGATTTTTTTCTAAATAAATGTACACCATTATTTACCATTGGTTCTGAAACGTTTTCTGTTGCATTCATCATTTTCTCAATGATGATTTTTTTCGTAAATTGTGTCTCAATTGCCGCTCTTGCTGTTTCAACAGCAATCATCTTTTCACGTTTCTCCCTTTTTATTTTACTGTTGTAATAAATACAAATGATTACGAATATTATCGCCAATATGGTCGTTATTGTGATTACAATGAAAATTATTTTCATTTTTGAGTCTTCCTCCACTAAAACAATTTTTTCAAAATCAATTACAATTTTATTACGTCATTTCGCAGTTCTCTATTATGCTTTAATACTCTTATAGCCGTAATAAAATTTGATACGATTGCATATATTTATTAAATGAAACCATAAAAAACTCTATTTTTCTATTAGGAATAATAAGGCTCTTCGAAGAATTTTATTTCCTTTTTTTATTTGATGCACATAATACATAAATATTTATTACTTTATTATAAACAAATTTACTGCCGGATTCTGTGATTCGGATTCCAGTATGTAATTATTGTTTTTACCTGGTTCAAAGTCAATCACATCCAGATATGCCTTTGTAATTGTGACTCCCAAACTATTTGCAGCAATGCAGGCATACCAGCCTGCATCTTCATGGGTAACATTGGTAATTTCATACACTTCTGGATTTTGACTAGTGTCGCTACTCTGTAAAAAAAACATTCTTATGGTTAATAAAATATATTTGAGACTTGCTAATTTTACTTTTTGGAGTAAAACTTTTGTGATGGATAAATAAGCATAGAAAACATAAAAGCATACATGCACCGAAACTATTTATACCTGTATTGTCTTTGTGTTGTTAGTACCATTTACCCCTACAGTCTCCACCGTCCAAGTTATGAATCTTGCTAAATCTGATATAAATTTACATTGCATTGATACATTAGAACCAACGGTTGCTGTTTGATTGAAAAGTGGTGTTGTCAATATAGGTGTGGAATGAAACACCTCTAAAATAAATAGGAGAAAAAGGTTTGTTTAACATATTTGAAGATGTGAATGAAAAAGTAATTGTAAATTAATAATAGTGAAATGAAGAATTAAGAATAATGTTATAAAAAGCCCCGCACACCAGTAACAGCCTCCTCCTTTTAATAAAGAACCTTTCACCAACGTTATAATAATGTGCGAATTTGCGAAATATTAAATAGTTTTTATTGCTACCTGTAAAATGAACGATTTATTATCTGATAAATTCTTTATATTCTCTTCCGTTTCAACGAAACTAGATGGCAACTGCACCCAACTTATGTATGGCTCCAAATCGGAAAATAACTGAGGACACTCAAATTTCGCTGTCCGATTTGCCACAATAGTCAAATTTTTTGGATATCCGTCTTTGGTGTACGGTTTTGAAGGAAATCGTTCTGTTTAAATTAATTATCATAAATAACACGTAGTTTTTTACATAATAGATATACAACAATTCTGTTGAAAATCAAGCTTAATTGAAAGCCTTTAAAAGTACGTATATGTTAAGTCCTTACCTAAAACTTCAAGCTCGTATGTATAATTAATGCAGGCTACAATATTACAAACAATGCATTGATAAAGTCCATTGTCGTCGGTCACCAAATCTTCTAGCATAATGCCCCAATGGGCGTATTTGACGTCTCCAAGCTTTCGATGATAGGGCTTCCCATCTTTGTACCAAGTTACATTCGGTAGAGGAACACCATTGGCCTTACATCGCAATTGAACCATATTTCCAGCTGGTTTAACGTGCTTTTTAGGCATCTTTTGCGCACTTTTAACAAAACTAGGAGGCACCAAAACCTTCAGTTCGAATATTTTCGCAAATATTGTATTATTTAATAAGCAACCATATTCAGCATCATCTTCTTTTACAACAGTATCAATTGTAAATTTCGGCGAATTACTCTAAATTAAATAGAGGAAAAGCGCTCTTTTGTTTAAAGTTACAAATCAAATAAAAATATATACCTTTAATTTCATCCCTTTATGTATTGTTTCCAATAAAAACCAATCAACTTTTCCACTGAAATGTGTACAATCAAATGTTACACTTGCATTAGTAACGACCGTAACATTTTCTATGTTGTTTCTCGATGCGTATGACAATGTTTCTAAATAAAGTAAAAATATAATAGTTAATTGGAAAAATCCTATTTGGTTATACACACCGAATATTTCAACTTTATAATCGTGGCTAATGCAACCTTCCGTATTGCATACAGTGCAATTGTATATTCCATTATCAGCAATGCTAACAGTTTGAATGGTTAAAATTGGTGTGGTTTGTTTTAAAGCAAGACCATTTTTATTCCAAGTCACATTTGGTTCGGGAACGGCTTCCGCTTTACATTTCAATTCGAGTGTTTCGCCAACAGTTTTTTTCACTATTTTTGACATCTCTTTTGGGAAATGTGGTACCGTATGCTTTGGCTGATGCTCATCTTTCTCGTCTTCCTCTGAAATTGTATATACATGTCGGTTTATTTCCACCGGTTTCCCAAAGATTTATTTCAACTAACCTGAAGGATCTAAAGAGACTGCTACGTTGAATATAAGTGCTAGTAAGACTAGCGAACAGATTTTCATGATGCCTTTACAAATTACCAAGAACCTGGAATGATTAATACTCTATTAGGGGCTGTCCCAAAATGGTATTCTTTTCACAAATGCAATATATCATTCAACTCCCATGTATATTATATGGTGTGCCATTTTATAACGCATCTCCCCTACAGACACGTTTTAATTTACACTCTAACAGTATAAACAAGTACTCGTTCGTTTTGTAATTAAAGTTTGTAAATTTAAAAGTAATAGCATTCGCTTCGTCTAAATATAATTATTGCGATGTGTATTATAATTTGTTGTTAAATTTTATTAAGCGTTAAATATACAATTATTGTTTATAGTTTCGTTCTATTTTTGTGAATATTCTTGGAATATCATAAAAGCGCACCCATATAAAATTCAATTTATATCAGACGAGAGAATAAATGAATTTATAAGAGCAACAAATATTCCTTAGACGGTCAAATGGGGGAGGAACGTGTTATAATATATATATGTATATAAAGGTGCTCTTTTTTTCTTTGCCAAACGTACGTACACATACCTATCTAGCGCAACCTAACAAAGTTACATATATGTAGTTAGTTTATTATTTGAAAGGAGACTTTTTATCAGTGATTTTTTTTAATAAACCCTCGTTAGCGTTGCGAAAATTGACGGCACTGGGATGCATTTAATTCTCAACTTATCTCCAAAGTGTAAAATATCAAATTTAGGGAACAGATTGAACAAGTATAATAACATGATTTTAATTACATATTAAACTAACTAATTATATAATTACGACATAGGGAAAAAAACTAATATGGTTCATAATCTGGTAGGAAAAGCAGATGTTACCTAACACATTAAATAAGTGGAAATGATAATGTGGCCCCGCCATCAAATAAAATTCATAATGGTTTCTTTATATTTTACTGAACAGGTATATAAGATTTTAATCTTGGTGACTTTCTGTAGCTGTGACTAAATTCAAGATCCATAAGATGCTGCACGTGTTTAGCATATGTTTTGGAATGTTAGTTTAGAGAGGTTTTAGTGTTGCTTCCGTTTACAACAATGTAATATTTAGAAAAACGTCATTTTGATCATTTCCACCACAATTTCAGTGGAAGTAAAGTGCACACATGCCACATGCTCGACTAATATTTACCGGTGGTTGTGAATAATTTCTTATACATTTTCAAAATTCTAAAGAGGGAAATTGCCTGTATTGTTTTTATGTCAAAATGTTGGACACATGTTAGTACTACATAGTATAGACATAAAATGCTTAAATACTCTTTAATGAGCATAAAGAAGTTATTTAAATGCAATTTGAATGAAAAGACTTACTTGTCGTGTTCTCACACAATGTGGTAAATACTAAATATGCTAAGTGTGTGTAAATAAATGAAAACATCTTTTTTTCAACTTTAAATTAAACAGCTTGATAACCCTCTTAATGTGGTTTAAGTTGCTCTCAAGTATATTGGAATTTCGCTAATACTATAATCATATTTTTATAACACTAGAACATTAATAATATTATAAACAAAAACATGCACAAGGACAAAGTGTTTTGAGTAGTAAATTTATGTTTTTTTTTGTGGAAAACGCAACATTAAACACACTTTCCCTCCAGTTATATGGTTATAATGAAAATACAATATTATTTATCCGAGATCTATAAACGCAAACTGTGTAAGTATATTGTTTTATTGTTTGAATAAAACAATATTAAATTAAATTGTACAATAGTGGAATGGATTTGAAAGAAAACTTAATAACTAGCACGATTTAAAGTGGCAAAACTTTTTTAATAAGTTGTATTAAAGAAAATCGAATTATAATATATATATATATCATATGTATATATGAAATGATTCTACTAAAAGTTCGTTCAGCTCAAATTATTTTCAGAAACATCACCATTAATATGTAAACTATAAATAAACTAGAAACGTTTTACAATTTTACAAAGGCAAAATATTACTATCAGGAATTTTCTCGTGAAAGTGAAATTTTGCGGACATGTTTCAGTGTGAAATGGTTTTTTTCTCTTTTCCTAGAGATTTTATTTTTGTGAATAAATATTTTCATTCAATAATTTAAATTAGAGTTGGAAAATTTTAGGGTGAATTTATAATTAAATCCTGCCCATCAAATGTAACTGATAATTTTTAATGTTACTCTGCCTGGGGTACATAAATTAATTGGATAAAATTTAAATTATAAATAGCCATTTTTATTATTAGAAAACGTAATCGAGTTTATTTTCATTGCTTGGTCATTTTAAAGTAACAGTGCGACCACACACATAATAAATTTTCTTTAATAACCATACCAAGAACCATTGTTAATTCAATAGTATAAAAAACCGATATATCTTTTCACTATTATTTCTGTTATTTATTAGAACATTGTCCATGTTTGGGTGTTAATGAATGATCTTCCATCAAATTACATTGTATGTCTGTGCCTTCGTACAATATTATTTAAATATTCCAACAGGACTAAAAAATCTTTTTCACTGTTGGTGGCATGGAAACATGCACACATACATAGTTGTGGGTGTAAACATTGTACAAATATAAAAATTCGAATACATGTACGTGATATTATTGTTATTTTCTATCTCTAAATTAATAGTTTTCATAGTGACAGTTGATTTTACAGCAATAATTTTTACTCTTTCAACTGTGGGTAGTTTTTTTAATTAAAATTTTATGCTGCAAACATAGAAATAAAATTTACAACTCACTTTTTCCTTTACAGCCAATTATTAACTTTGACAAAGTGTGCTTTTTATTTACATTTTCATTATTCAATTAAAGAGGGTATCAAATTTATTTGTAAAATGTATTTTTCAAAAATTATTCAAAGAAAAAATGAGAAGAGAAGAAAAAAAGTTATATAAAAGAACGTAAATTGGGGAACTTAGTTACAAAGTTTATTAAACAAAATTTTTTATGCCAATGCATATTTTTACGATTTTTTCCTCTTGTACTCCTATAATCATTTAAGTATTATGCCATTTAAATTGCTTGATAATTTATTTATAACTTTGTTCCCTCATTCATCTCAATTTACCTAGCATTTGCTAAATTAAAATCATTACATATCACAAAGTTTAATTTGAAATGTTTGATAATGTATTTTGCTCGAAAAATCACCTAAGCTCTGCGATTCCAAGTTTATGAAAGTTGCTGTTGAAACGTGCTGAAATCCTGAAATCGATCTATTTTTTTTGTTTAGTCGTTGCAAAATGCAAAAATCGTGCTAATGCACTAATTTCTTTTCTTTTTTTGACGAGACTTTGTATATGTTTATGCAGATGATTTGTTGTGTCTGAAGATGAAATGGAAACATTGTCGAAACTATTATTAAAATTTGTGGCGGTATACAAAGAAAAGCAACATGCAGAAGTGTCTTGTTTATACAAAACGGAGAAATTTTTAAAATAGATGACAGGTATGTAAAATTTTACGATGTTAGTTCAGCTGTTGAGGAGTATTATAATAGAAGGAGAGTTAGAGAGTAAATAAAAAATTAGTGTTTTTGGACGAGTTTTAATGAAGTGCCGGTAAGTAATACGATATTCGTGTACCATCTTCAGTTTAAATCCTCCGTCTGATTTGTTAGTGCTGTCCTTGCTCGAGTATCTCTTAGCTAGATTAAATTATTGGGGTTTTAGGGTTAAGAATGTAATAGTAGTAGTAGTAGTGGCTAGTAAGTTATATGACATCTTGGTGGACTACACACCGGATGTAAGCAGCCAATTCAAATCTCGCAGCTTATTAAGATGCAACTGACGTACCCACATGCTTAAGTTACATCTACTTAGTATGCTTCTAGTACTGTTGTATACCTTGCGAATGAATATTACAACAATAGACACTTTGGAAAATCAACTATTAGCATTCGTTTCAAGTATTTCCACGCGTATTCCACGATGACAGTTTGATGTGTCGGTTTTATCAATTATCAATTTTTATTTATTTACATTCTTCTCTCTCTTATTTTAAATGGTAATTTAAATTACTACACCTCTCCAATTACAATATACTTAGTTTATAAACGTATTCACTTATATTGTTATATAATTGCGAGGATTTGTGGTTTATGTTACACAATTTTTTTTTCAAATTTTTACGTCTACTCATTTAATTACGTAACACGCTAGCTAATTTTACACACAATTAAACCAAAAGCTATTAACAAAACGCCCCTCTGCTTCCATCATACATATTTCTTGTTTAATTTATTTTCCTGTCTTTACATTTTAGCTTTCTAGTTTTGTTTTGATTTGGTTTTTTTGCTGAAATCTGAATAGAAAAGTGTCGCGTCGTGTATTGGACACACCAAATAAATTTTTTTATTACTATATCACCGTCACCAGAAAAGGTAGTTCCTCGCCTTGAAATGTTTTTGTAATTCATCCTGTAAATTCCTAACACAGAAGGTCAAATATACCAAAGGACTTTATGAAGGATTTAAAGTATTTCTCTTTTATTAAAACTTTTCATCAGGGGGTTACAAAACTTGTTTCGGTTTGTAACTTTTTTTAATGGAAAACTAGCATACACACCGTTTATGAAAAATTAAGAGAAATTCTTTTTAAGAAAAACACTCTTGCACCACTTGTATGTAGAGTTTCAAGTGAATTTTAGGCTGATTTATATTTCAATATAAGTAAGTTTAAAATTAGATAGGTTATCTTAAATGTTTTTGATGTAGCAACTTCAAGATGCGTGTTATGTTTTATGATCATCCAAAAATAGCCAATGTTATAGGTGCGCATTTTTATTAATTTTCTCATTGTATTGGGAGATTGGAAAAACACACAGATTCAAAGCAAACAACACCATAAGTGTCTAATTTCAAGTTTGGAGAAAATTATTTTCAGATGCTATTGTGTTGATTTATGACTCGGCTTCATAGAATTCAACGTAGAGCACACAGATATTTTGAAAAACTGTCTAAATAATGGGGCATATTAACTCGATAAAAAATCATCAATCATCAAATAAAAATGAACTTTCTTTATTTTTAAAACTGATGATGTCCTTCATGTTATTGAACCACTGTAAAGTAATAATCTGGCAAAATAAGACGTCTGTAAATATAAATAGTATTTCTTTTATTAACGTATATAATTAAAATAATCAACACGATGCCAAAAATATATTTCAAAAATTTGACCGCTATAAACAACAAAAAAAACACTGCTCTTATGAAATAATTGCAAACAAACATGCACATTTACAAATTAAACGACGTATTAACAATGTTGGCGGTCTTCTAATCAATTGCAATTTGTTTTAATTACTGCAATAAAGTTGAGCACAAAACAATATTTAACCATCACTTACCCATCAAAGATCGACAAGAATAATCAATAAATAGTCTCTCCTTAAATATGTAAAAACAAAACTTTTGCACCCACAACACACTGTTCGTTTAAAGATTGTTTTTCTTGTTTAACATTTAATTCAATGAAATGAGATTGTCATTGAGTGGTCCGAAATCGCGCTTAATTCATAAATTATTGTTAAAAGTACATTTCAAGTTGCAGAGAGGACGATAAGAGAGACCGAGATGCGGGCCCCGATATTATGGTGGATGAATTGTGAATTGTTAGCTTGTAAGTCATCTACTAACAACGAAAGACATCAACTTACTATTGTTAATTTTTCTACATAGGGTCCCACTGTCCTATAGGGACTGTCGTTTTATAATATTTAAAGATGTGGGCGTACCGTAGAACCGTACCCGTACGACAGACAAGCATCTACAGCATACTTGCCTCAAAACTAAACTGCTGTTTAAAACTTATGCTCGTTTTCTTTATACATACATTCAAATGTCTCATTTCTTCCACACCGCGAATGTGAACAGCACATTTCACACTAAATCATTATAACTCGCCTTTTATAACTTAATTTGTTTATTTTACTCGAAGGTTTATTTTATTTGGGTTTACTTCTCTCTTGTCTGTACTAACAGCACGTCTTACACGCTTCTTGTTACGATGATGCCCTTGCAAAATCTATTTTTACTACCCTCTTTTTACAATGAGAAAATATCCATGGAGAATCTTGATTCTAAAACACACGGACACCTTTACGACTATGTCCATTGCTTTATGCAAAAACTTTTGGACGAAAATAATCGACGGATTATTTATTTCTTCCTCTATAAAACCATGTTGGATGCCAACAATCGTTAATATTAATTTTATTTGATTTATTCGAGAGTGAATGTTTTATTTGAAAAATCTTATTTTCCCACAATTTTACCTAAAGTGACCGTTTGTGGTCAAACGTTAAGTTTCTCTCCACATCTGGAGGAAAGATGAGACCCTTTCTTGGAAGATGGGCACCCTGTGAGGGTGAAATGTTTTCATAAAGTTATGAACATTCAATTTGTCCAGCTGTAAATTTCAATATAGACATGACATACATTAAACATTCACAAATATTATTTATAAAGCAAATGAATCAGAATTGTTAACAAGAATTTTGTAATAACAATAACATTTACGTATGAACATTGTAATAATTCACCTACATACAATAAGCTATTGTATTTTTAAAAAGTGCTCTTCCTATATTTACGAAGCAATATCATTTTATTTTTATATATAAAAAATCATACCTAAATATATAAAGGAAGTCTTAGTTTATTGTTATTCCTTTTGGGCGCGCACACGCTTACCTTTCTTATACGTATTTATAACATTTTGGTAAAGGTTGCTGAAGGGGAAGTACATAAGAAATCGAAAAGGAAAATAGAAATTACTTATGGGCGGGTACCATTAGAAATTACCTTTTGCCGTAAAGGAAAGTTTACAACTTTATATATATTACTTTGTAGTTTATTAGTTGATAGGATTTTCATTCATTTTTCACTTATAAAAGTTTTTTTTTATCAAAGCGTAAAATTTCATTAATTTTGTGTAAATATTTTCTTTGGTTTGAAAATCTTTAATATGTTTAGAATTAAATTAGTTTATTTGAAGTTAACGGAAGTTAATAAATTATAAATGTAAGATGTAATGTTTATTTGCTAGAATATTTTTTTCTTTTTACTATATGCCCATAAAATCAAAGTTTTAAAGCCATTGCCCCATATATGAAATATGAATATTATTCGACAAGAAGTTCCTCTCGAAATTATATTTTGCCTAATTCATTCAATTAACAATTATAATTTGTCATTATTGACAAATCACTTACCTGATTATTAATGTATGATTTGATTAGTTATTAGGTCAACTAGAATCGGCAATCAGAATTAATTAATAAATTCGATCATTTTTAATAACATTATCCCTCATCACTTCTATAGTAGTGTACATTTATAACATACATGTATAATAATACTATGTATAATATTAGGTATTATAAATGTGAACCGGAGGGTTGAAGATCGTGTAATTAAACACTTGAAAGTGAGTATTTTAAGTTAGTCTTAGTCTTACTAATCTCAAAGGAGGTTAAAAAGATGCTATGTAAAAAGTTGGAAAGGTGGTTCCCAAAATAACATATAATGCCGGAAACAGGAAACACCTCAACCCGCACACGTCTGTCTAATGGTTCCAACCGCCTTTAAGCTGCAGCAAACAGCATCCCAAACCATATTTCTTATTCAAGAAAACATTATCTTAACAATATCCTTCATCTTGTATGCTACAATGTTTGTTTTTAATCTCACCGTATACATATAGAAATAAATTAAAAATATTTCTTTGAATTTATTCTTCATAATAATATTAATATACGTAAAACAAAAAACACACTCATCGGATATCTGGTTATTGTATTTTATCAGTTTTTTCACACATTGGTAAATATGTTCGAAAAATTATGGTATTTTCAATATGTTCAACATTTCGATTTACGTTTACAGTTTTTCTAATGACAAATCTTGAGTATTAAAACGTTATTTGTTTATAATTTAAAATAAAGACAGCATTGTATTGATTTTTTTTGGTATTGAGAGGAAGCCAGCAGTATTTTATTACGAATCTAGGTGCATATATGTACAAATCAATCAATACAAAGCAATTATTCACTCCACTAACAGTTTATATTTCATATTTTTAAATTTAGAACAGAGGGAACAGACATTTCTAAAAATTATTTACAATTTTGGGGGCACTTTATAGGTGTACAGGTGCATAAAATTAATGTAACATATCCAAACACTCCGGAATTTCTTTTCATCAGCTAACATTATTCTTAACTGGATTTTTTTAAAGGAAGTGTCAATTTCGAACTTCTATTTTAGTTCTTTGGCTACATTAAAGTTTCATTTGTTGGTGTATATTATATATATCATTACCAATACATATAATACTTCTTTTGCTATATATTTACTTATGGTGATATGAAAGTTTAAAGATTTTCAATAAAAATTTCATATTGGACGCTGCAGGCAAATATTTACAAAATGAAAAGAACAAAATTATATGCAGTGAATTGAAATTTTTCGTTTATAATAAATTCTTTTTTAACAGCTTTTTGATATTAGAAATATTTTATAGAAAATCTGCACTATAACAAGTTTACGGCAATATTTCATAAACGTTAAACTATATTTAACCCTTGTACCTATATAATTTTTAATATCCATCCAGAATCATCATTTTTATAGTCTGGTTATTACCAACTTTACAGCTTTTAATAATAATCCTTTGTTGAATTGCCTGACATTTTATAATATCAAATACTAATCAAAATAAAATGCTTTTTGAGGGCCAGTTAAAGAGGGTCCCAATTTATTTCAATAATAAAACAGGAACAAACAAACGCACTTTTGTATGTATTTTAAAAACCTGATTGTAGTAAAAAAGTAAAAAGAATTTCAATGAACGCACTTTTTTATGGACGTTAAATTTAAAACGTGAAATTTCGTTGTGGTCACAAAAAATACCAAATGCCAAATGATTTTTTTGTACAAGTTTATTGATGTAACATTTTTTTACATAAATAATATTGTTTCGTACTTCCAATGAACATAACAAGACACATGCAAATTTAATATGCCATTAAATAATAAATGTAGAAAATATGTATTGCTGTATAATCACTAATTAATAAAAAATAAGATATATAAAGGAATGCAGTCAACGATTCTTTTTAAGAAATATAGGAACCTCAAAAATAATGCTATAAATTTCCTCATTTTATATACACAGATGAACATTATATATAAATAACATTGAGAAACAATAAAAGCAGAAAAATATCTAAGTTTATCTAATAACAGCCAAAATGTACTCTCACAGGGCAAGAAAATAGTTATTTAGTTTCATCTAAAAATTGAACAATTATTGTTAAATACTGTGTTGGAATTAAATGAAAGACTAGTTTTTATAATAAAGTTATTGCCGTGGCCTGGCCGGTAATGGTGGCGGTGGTGCCGATCGAGCTGGAACTGGAGGCGGTCCTCGCGTAGG
Organism: Silvanus unidentatus; assembly: GCA_963930825.1. Lineage (NCBI taxonomy): Eukaryota > Metazoa > Arthropoda > Insecta > Coleoptera > Silvanidae > Silvanus > Silvanus unidentatus. The sequence continues at coordinate 2,096,745 of OZ005763.1, forward strand.
TGTTGACATTTGTGTCGGCTCTGGTCGCGGTGGCGGTGGTGGAGGACCCTGTGGTTCAGGTGCACTCACAATATCATCGATAATCTCTTCATAAATACCAGACTCTTCTTGGGGCAAATCTGGTGGCGGCATATTTGGCGGCATTGACGGTTTTGCCGGCATACTAATCACACGTGCCACTGGCGTTGCCCGCTTTGGCGACGCCACTGGAGATCGAATACTGGGCGGAGGCGGTCTAGAAGGAGGTGCTGTACGTACTTTGTTCACATCCGGAATACCTAAACAATTATAATCAGATTGACTTGGAGAAGTGTACAATGGAACTGTGTTGCTAGAACACAAGCCAATCTCTTCTTTTGCTTGTTCTACCCAATTTGGGGTCTTTAAAGACAAAGTTAATACCATATCTTGGATCTGTAATCAACACAATAAACAAATGTTATATTTAGTTTTAAAATGTTGTTTGTGTATTTGTTACAATTAACTGTCCGTTTGTCTTCTTCATCGCTTCTAACACCGACTGACTTTCCCTAAATGTAATCCACATTGTATCAGCAACAAAACGCACTAAAATCGTCTCTCCAAACTGTGCAAAGTCCTCCAACAAAGCCATTACGATGCTGTCATTGAAAACACTCTCTTCAGTATCAGATGCATTTTCACAATGTACGATTATTGTGGCATCTGGTGGACCCATATCGCGTATAACATCATAAAACACCTGTGAACGTTTTTCTTCGTCCACTCTATGGCATTCAACATCAATAATTGCGATAACAGGACGATGATCGCTCTGTTTTAATTCAGCACGTCCGTAATACAACAGTCTGCCCGATGATGAATGGTCCGGTACGTTATTTATGTCAGGCAATTGTTTTCTTCTCTTCCATAATATACGATCGGTCCATGCTGGAGCACGGCATTTTTCACTGGTATCATAGTCATCGCTAAACAAATCGTATTTATATGTTGGCGGGAATGTTATCTCCCCCTCATTAAAATTTTTGAACACATTCCCTGCCTCTTTCTCTTTCTACAAATTAATCAATAATTAAAATTCTATGTGGAATATTACGCGAAAATTATTTACAGTTAATTGATCGGACTGTAGAATGACATCAAATGCGCCCTGTTTTATCAAATCCTTCAATTGTTCTTTGTCCATATCGATTCGATAGTTAAAATCTCCGCACCAGAACAAGTACTCATGCGAATTTAGTGAACGACTCTATAAATTTTTTGTTTTTAAAACCTCAGTTAAAATATTGTGAACGATTTTTCTTACCATTGGAAATGTAATTTTCCTTGTAATTTCATTATAATCAGCATTTCTCTCTGTTACTTGAGACTGTCCAGCAGCAAAATGTGCACAAACAAAACAAAATGATGTTGCATGAAACACTAAACGTATTGCAGCCGCTCCCTTATTGCCTGTGTGTCCACCTAAGCCTGTTTTTACCGAATCCACCGCAACATCTCTAATGTACGGTGCATGTTCTGGTCTAACAAAAACATAAATACATACGCCAACAAGCTGTTGATAAGTTACGAGCACATATGGCGTATCTCTGGATAGAACTTTTTGCAATTCCAATGCCCAGGATTTTGCATTTTCTGTACTCGAATTAACAATGTTCGCTGCATTCAAATCGACAATCTCTTCAAAACCGATTGCATAAATATCAGCTGGTATTGTTTTATTTTCATCAGTGAAACCGGTATCGATTAAACTGCCTTGATCTTTGATATGTGGATCCAACAGCCAGTCGGACAGTTGAATTTCTTTAAAGACAACACTACGAAAATGTTTGCCACCATTTACATTGTATGTGCCAATTGAAACACGTACAGTAAGTGGTTGAGTGTATTCCGTGTAACGTTTGCACATTTCACGTAATACGTGGGGTGGTGCTGAAATGATTTCGATATAAAATAAGTAAAATTGAATAAATAGAAAAATACCGTGAAGAGTATTGTACGGTAGTAAAGTTCGAGCGCGATCTGCGAGTTCAGTTGATAAAGTTGAACCAACAAGTAATATATCAATAGCCTCTTGCTTTGAATTATCTAATAAATTGTTCTGTATTGTTCTGGCAGCAGAACGTGCTCCATCCATTAACTAATAAAAAAAAAAAATAAACAAATCCGTATGAATTCAAATGAACTCCCTATCAAATTTATCATGTAATAAATACCTTCGAACCGCCCTGTATTGCACCAGTTCCCGCATATATTTTACTTATCTCATTACCATTATTTATCCACATTTGTTTGAATACCTCCTCGAATCTAGAAATTGTTTGCTTTTTATCTACTAGTTCCATTGCTTGGAGTTGTTTGTTCAAGACCTTAAACCACATTTCAAATATGTAGGATGCCTTCAAGGATACAATTATGAAAACACTTACTTCTAAAGCCAAAAATGTTTGTACACAATTTGTTCTATCCAAACAATCTAAACAATTTGTTCTAATAGTGCCAGTTTGTAGATTAAAGACAGCATTTCCATTCGCATGATAAAAAGCAAACTCTTGCATGTGATATTCGATTTTTGCTTTCAATCTCTGTAGGTTTGTTTGATTGCCCCCACGACATTCTTGATGATAATCAAATACAATATGCGGCACATCTGTGTGTATCGATTCTTTATGATGCTTTTGAAACTCTTGACTTAATGTCGCTTCGCCCTCTTTACTGCCAATTAAACTAGTGCCTAATAAATTAACAATAACTTGTTTCCCATAACGTTCTTTAATTGTTGTCATATGTCTATTAAACGCTGATTTTGATGCTTCGTAACCGCGTGAGATGCGCACTTTATGAGAACCCACCTAAAACACTCCCAATGCAATTTCAATCGTATTGCTTTTAATTGCATGCAATTTACTTGAACACCAGGCTGCTCCCAGAACAATGGGACTGATCCTCTAGTTTGCATATAAGATGTAACTTCGTTGTCTAAGAATATAACTTGTTCAGTTTCAACAAAATTCGCTACATGCCCTTCGTCATTCGTTCCTCTAACGTTAAATCTAGTTCCAGCTCTTTCGCAACTTAATCGTGATATAACTGCTGCTAATGCTTTTCTAGAGCCTACATAAACTGTTCGCACTTCTACTGAGCCACACATTGCACGAACTAGCCAAGAACTGCAGTCTACACCAAACCGTACCAAATGTACGTGCAACATTCGATTCCTGAATAAATTAAAATGAGGAAATAATTAAAGATTTAAATTGATTGAAATACCAGAAGAAGCGATGGTCCGTTTTGCCGGTTTTCGCCTTTCTTTGGGCACATAATGTTAGATCTAACGGTGTTCCTCCTTGACCGGAATACCAAGAGAAATAAAATGTACCAGAATTTAACAATTTACGGACTTCCGTTATACGTTCTTCACTCTGTTGGTAATGTAATGGTACGAACTGTGTTTGTGTTATGCGAAACACTTCCGAATCGCCTATTTTACCCACAGAGAAGCATCCTGTTATCATAACCAGATACAAAACAGTCGTTTCCCCAGCGTATATTTGGAGCACTCCCAAACATCCATAAGCATCCAAAATTTTTGTGTATTGCTTTTTAACGGCATCGGTTTCTTGTGCAGCTATAAAATCCATCTTAGTACTAAAATTTTAAAGCATCTTTTTACTTACAAAGAACTGCAATGGCTTCAGACTCGAATAACAGCGTTTCATCTCTTCCTTTACGTTCCAACAGAACACTGTGTGGGCTAGGTGGCATCGATTTCTCCAAAACACGGAAGCTCTTGTACATAGCCATTGTTTAAGTTTTATATCATCAATTGCATAATATTTGATACAAAAGGTTGTGGTGTTCTGTCGTTGGGAACTTCTTGTTGACATCCACTAGTGTTATGTTACCCTTATACACCCCCCAAATAGAAAATCAATCCCACACTTTACATGAGAATTTCAATTAGAACCGCCTACGATTTCTACGCGTTCACCAAGTTCACGAACGTAAACAAAACCAGCAAAACTCGTTTATCGGTGCGCACAAATATCAACTTGACAATGACAAGAAACTTCAATTTGTAGGTTATGTAAACGTCAGTCGAAAGAACCGTAGAGAAAAAACGCAAACGGTGTAAAAGGGAGCGGACTGGCAGCCGAAGTCGACAGAGCAACTCATTTTCAAACGCGCCCACCTCTATAAAATAGAGCTGTTCATTGGCACAAACCAATATCCAATCAAATATGCGCATCCGCACAGTGAGGCGGCCTGCGCGTGAGGAAACGGAACAGGGACAAACTAGAATTCAAAAAAACGTGCTTATATAGCTAAGAAGTCCATGCGTAAACCACACTTTGGATAAAATAATTATAAACATGTCGTGTTTTATTTGTTCCACAATTAAACCTGAATTAATATCAATCCACGATGTGAGAATTAGTAGTATACTTTTTCATTTAAACTATAAGGTAAGGCATACATATTTCATTCAGAATTCAACAACAAAATTCGAGTTTACGCATGAATTATTATATTATTGTTTTTTCAGTTTTCATTTCAAGAACATGATCGAATATGTATGGATTGTTATAATAATATAAAGCAACTGTACAATTTGGGAGATGCACTTAGTGATTTTTTTGATCTTGAACAGAAACTACAAAGTTTGGGTTGTATTATGTGTACATATTTTGAACTCAATATGAAAACCCTATCAACTGAAGTACTAATCAATGAACAACAATTAAAATTACGTGACATGTTAGTCGAACTCTGTGCATACGATGTGAACCAGATAGAAGAAAGCTATCATATATGTCGTAAATGTTACGAATGTTTAAATTGTTGTTACAAGTTCCATTTACAATGCCAAGAAAAAGAAGAAAATATTACAGAAGAAGCAATAAATAAAGAGAATGAAACATCAAAATTGGATCAGACAGAGACAAACATCAAAAGTGGAAAATGTTCCAAAAGTAAAACATGTTTTGGTAAATGTGAACATATTGATAACGAAAAAGAATTGATTTCCCAAGAAAAGTGTCGAGCAACCACACCAGTTTCTTCTTCTTCAGAAGAAGTTTACGCGTGTAAAAGATGTTCCAAGGAGTACCTTACGCAGAATGATTTGAAAATTCATGCACTTACACATAAAAAATTCTTTGAGTGTAAATATTGTTCAAAATCGTATACTTATAGAAGTGACTTAATACGTCATATTAGAACTCTTTGTGTCGAAAAACCATTTAAATGTAAACGTTGCCAAAAATCGTTTACTCGGAGTAGTGATTTAAAACGTCACATTAAAATACATAAGGGCGAAAAATCATTTAAATGTGAATATTGTTCAAAATTGTTTAATCGTAAACATCATTTACAAGATCACATCAAAACTCACACCGGAGAAAAACCATTTAAATGTAAATATTGTTTAAAATCGTTTACTCTGAGTAGTGATCTAAAACGTCACATTAGAACACATGCTGGCGGAAAACCATTCAAATGTGAATATTGTACAAAATCGTTTATTCAGAGTAGTGATTTAAAACATCATTTAAGAACTCATAGTGGCGAAAAATCATTTAAATGTAAATATTGTTCAAAATCGTTTAAACAGAGTAGTGATTTAAATCATCACATTAGAAATCTTTGTGCCGAAAAACCATTTAAATGTGATTATTGTGCAAAATCGTTTACTCAGAGTGGTCATTTAAAACGTCACATTAGAAATCTTTGTGGCATTTAAATGTGAATATTGTACGAAATCGTTTACTCAGAATAGTGATTTAAAATATCACCATTTAAATAAGAACATTGTTCAAAATCGTTTGCTCATTAAAATACTTTAAAGTCAAATTAACACACATAAATCGTTTTATGTTCCTTGATTGATATTTACTCGTATGAAATACCAATATTTCACGTATGCATATTTAAAATGTTATTTAATGTAAAAGAAATAAATTCATTTTTTACGGGTTAAATGTGGTTTATATAAATAGAAAAAATAAGTTTTAGTGTAAAAATGTATATTTGGAGTAAAAAACAAAACACTGTACCAATGAAGAAACTCTGCGTTTACTAATAATATTTAAGCATCCGAAAAGCATTAAAGTCTCGTTCAGAGACTCAGAGAGCTTCCTGGTATCGTAGTGTCGCGCGACATTTCCCATTACTTACTTGCTACCATAGAATAATTAGAATACGTATAGAAGGAGCCTTTCCTGTGCTTACCGTGTATCAGAGACAACCCTGTTGTCTCTGCTGAATAGGCTCCTTCTATACGTAGTCTAATTCTTCTATCCTTGCTACATCGAAAGTTCGGGGGACAGCGAAAGTGGAAAAAATTTACGCTTGCTTACGTCCATTGTGAACGCACTCTTAATAAACAACTATAGAGATGGGCACTGGTACATTAGAACTACTAGGATGAATTGCCAATGCGTTGCTTTGACACATTGGGGTTTTGAGTTTGACATCGGTGCGTCAAAATACAAGGATATTTTCAATAATTGTGTTTATAACAAAATAATTATATATTACGTTTTAAAAACAAGTGACAATGTCGAAAGCCGATACAAATAAAATTATACTAGAATGTTTGTTAAATTTATAGTTGATTCAAGGTTTTATGTTTAAAAGTTGATTTTCCTCTGTAAAAATATGTCGCAAAATAGTCAAGGGCTGAATTCAAGTCAAAATTTAAATGAAATTCAAGTCTCTACAGTAAATAAGGATAAAGAGAAGAATACTGGTAAGTCAGAAGACAAAAAGGGCCGTGCTTTATTGAACATTCTGCCAAAACTTCCATCAAGTGACTCATTAAACAACAGTCCCGGTCCTGGAAGTCCAGGTAAGAGTCCTTCATCAATACCATTAATATTTTCCGCAATATTTGCGTTCTGTTAGGGCTGTGTAGTGAGAGGGTCGATGTAAGTCCTGCTACTGGCAGCGAAAGGGTATGTTATGTATGTATTTTCCCTTCGAAATCTATCTAACATCAACCGTGTCTATGTGTGTGTTTGTCTATGTTAATTTCAGTTAAATTCACCGGAGATTTGTAAACTTACTCGTAAGGAATCGTACAAAGCACAAAGGAAAAATTATAGAAAAGAGAAGAAACGTGTTACAAATGAATTGTTAAATTCGTTAAAGGATCCATCGGTTGTTGTACTAGCTGATTGGCTTAAAATTCGGGGCACTTTGAAGTCCTGGACCAAGTTATGGTGTGTATTAAAACCTGGTCTACTTGTCCTTTACAAAAGTCCCAAAACAAAGGTAAATTCTTTTTACCTCTGAGTTATTCACAGTGCTGAAAAATTCTTTGTGCTTTTAGAGCAGTCACTGGGTCGGAACAATCTTATTAAATTCTTGTAAGGTTATTGAAAGGCCAAGCAAAAAGGATGGTTTCTGTTTTAAATTGTACAATCCATTGGATCAATCCATCTGGGCACCTAGAGGACCTGAAAATGAAACGATTGGTACATTTGAAGCTATTTAAAGTCATATTCGTTTGACAATCATTTATTTAAAGGTGCCGTCGTTCAACCGTTGCCAAGTTCTTATTCAATATTTCGTGCACCAAGCCAAGCATCCGGAATGTGCTGGTTAGATGCATTGGAAATATCAATTCGTAATGATTCTGCTTTGGTTCGTTCAGTTAGTAATAAATCAGCGTCTGGAAGCGCAAATCACGAAACACAATGGTCCGAAGCTGATTATGAGAAACATTTTGTTCATGGTACATTTTTTTGCACATTTTTTAAGACTAATATCTTAAAACTTTCCAATTAGATTTAGATGATATTAGTCAGCCTGACAATGGAGCACAACTTAGTACTGGAGACGGTGAATTGACCGACTCAGAATCCGAACTATCCGCTAAAGAGGATTACGCGGATGAAGAGGACCCTATAGAGACTCCTTATGTTGCCAATGCAGAGGAAGAGTTTGGTGAAGTTGGTGCACAAGTTGAAGAGCTTGCTGAAGAGAATAAGTCCTTAATTTGGTACTTAGTAAAACAAGTTCGACCTGGAATGGATTTAAGTAAAGTTGTATTGCCGACATTTATATTAGAGCCACGTTCGTTTCTTGATAAATTATCCGATTCTTATTATCACGTCGATATATTATCAAGGTAACTTGTAGACAAATCGAGGCAATTAAATCGATTTTAATTGAGACAATTTATTAGTGCGGTGTTAGAAGACGATGCTTTTACGAGAATGAAGACAGTTGTTAAATGGTATTTGTCTGGGTTGTACAAAAAGCCAAAAGGGTTGAAAAAACCGTATAATCCCATATTGGGGGAAACGTTTAGATGTTATTGGGCGCATCCTAATGGATCGAAAACGTTTTATTTAGCTGAACAGGTGTCACATCATCCACCCGTATGTTAAAGTAAACACAATTAAAGGAAAATCAATGTTTAATTAATCGTATTTTATTAGGTGTCTGCGTTTTATGTGACAAATAGACAAGATGGTTATTCGATTACCGCTAGCATTTTAGCTAGATCGAAATTTTACGGTAATTCAACGTCGGCTATTTTAGATGGTACTGCTGTACTAACACTTTTACCACGGGGAGAAGACTATAGACTTACAGTGCCGTATGCACATTGCAAAGGTATACTTATGGGTACACTAACAATGGAGATGGGTGGAAAGGTTTCAATAGATTGCGAAAAAACTGGCTATTTTACTGAGATTGAATTTAAATTGAAACCGTTTTTGGGCGGTGTAGAGCAAACGAATTGTATTCAAGGTAAATTACGATTGGGTAAAGAGACTTTGGCCACAATTGAAGGTTATTGGGATGGGACAATTTATATTAAGGATAAACGCACCGGGGAACAACAAGTGTTGTTCAGTTCAACGCCACAAACAAGAAAAAGTCGCTTATTACGCTATACAGTGCCTGTTGATAGGCAAGATGAGTTTGAATCCGAGCGATTGTGGCAGCATGTATCTGCTGCTATACTTAGGGATGATATGACAGCTGCAACTGCTGAAAAAACAATATTAGAAGAAGCACAAAGAGCGCGTTACAAAGAAAGAAAAGCGAAATGTGAAGAATGGTTGCCAGTGCATTTTCAACAGGATTTAAAATCTGGTCAATGGGTTTATAAGCATTCGGATCTACGTCCTTGGGATCCTAGGAATGATTTATATCAGTATGAGTACAATTATGTTATACAAACCCGTACTAGACATCCAACATTGTTGATAAGGACATCTAGTATTGTTAGTGTTGAACCGCAGCAGGTTGAGACACGAACATCAACATTGAAAATTGCCAAACGTAAAATGACACCAAAACAAGTATCTTCAGATGCAGATGTGAATGATAGTGCTACAACATCGGATGAGTTTCATTCGGATTCGACACAGTCTATTAAAAAAGTTTCTTCTATTGCTGCCACAAATTCCGGGTGAGAATTGAATGTGGTAATTAAAGTTTAATGATATTAATTTCTATGACTTTTCAGGATTATTTTAGCTATACAAAATTTGGAAAGACAGATAAACGAATTGAATTCAAAAGTTTCCGTTGTTCAAGTGAATTTGAACAATGTTATTGAATGGAATAAACGTTCTATAAATAACACTCTGACTTATGTGTTGGTCCTTATACTGGGAATTGGTATTGTTCAAGCTATCCTACATTACTCACGATAAATTGCCCATGTTTTTTGTGTTCTTTTTTGCATATTATGTGGATTTTATTTTGAATTTTTATGTATTTATTTGTGCAATTAATGTGATATATTGTAAGTAAGTGAAAAATTATGTTTTTATTAAAAGAAAAATATGTGTCTTTTATTGGATTCTTTTAAATGCATTTTAAATAAGGGTACATTTTCAACAGTAATGTGCCTTTGATGGCTTTTGTGTTAACCTGTATAAATTAAAATTGTGATATATTCCTACAATAAAAAAGTACATATATTATATTTTGTGAATATACACGGTGTCTAATGTCCAACAATAATAAAAAAATGTTCAGGGTATAGAATGCCATTAATAAACTATTACTATTATTGTTAATTCGTTTAGTAAGAGACACCTTGTATATTAAAATATGTAATGTTTCGTAAATTGTGTTATTAAAGTTGTTTTTGTTAATATTGTTTGTTGTCCCAGGGGTGAAATGATCATAGATATTGTTTAGACACTGACAACGAAATTACAATTCACAATGTTACAAATAAAATGTGTTTACATGACAATGATATAGAATTAAAATGAAATTTACTTTAATGAAAAACACACAGGTGCCAGTTTTATGGCTGGGACAATAAACATATCAATTATTTTATACCTCAAAAAAAAAATATTGTACAGAAATTATATATTGAATTTGCCATTTTTCGATAGCTGAAAGCCTTAATAGAAGAGATTATATAGTATGAATTCGGCTAGTCAAATTATATCAAATATGGTATCATACTATTCCTATATTGTTTACATTTTTTTACATAATGCACATAGATTAATAACTCTATTATAAATTTGCATGAATAATTACAATTGTTAAATCTGTATTCCTATACACTCTATGCTTAATAAATATGCTTAAAAATTTCACCCTTGTTTTATTTAAACAGAAAAATTTAAATTTTTCCTGTAAGGGAGTATGGTATTGAGAATGTATTGAATTATAGACGCTAACAAGAATTTTCTTTGCTGAAAATTTGGTTATTTGTAGTTTCAACTGGTAGATGGTGTAACGACGTACTTTAGGAAATTCCCAATGGTTTTTCCGAACGTAAGTAATTAAAAACGCTGTCTTCTTACTAATTAATTTAAATGATTTCTACAACGATCCTTTCTATAATTACTTAAAAAACTGAAACCCTTCAAAAAATTCATGAACTTCATCATTTGATGGATTTCCAATTTAACAAGTTTTATGTAATTTAATATAAAAATTTACTAATTATCAGGATGTTTAAAGTATAGGCTTCGGAATAATATACGCAATAATGGTCTGATTTGGTTCGATTTGTTGTTGTGTTGATATTGCTCGTATTTTTCAAGTTTGCATCCATTGTAAAAGCAAAGAAGTTTGTATTTTTGTTTTCTTTAACAGATAGGTCTATGTGTATATAAAGATCTTATTTTCAACTGAAAAGCAGTTCTTTTCTTCTGTAAATAAGGGTTGTTTTCAATTATTTAGCTCGTTTTCAAATAAAAAATTGCCAACGATTGTAGCTAGATGGGGCATTTCTTAAAATAGTTTACCTAGGTGAACGGTGAACCTTAGTCGAATGAACTTATTTTCTCTGTAACACCAAATCTAATTAAATACCTATAGGGGAATTCTTTTGCAAATACCTATTTTCAAGCTTGTCTAATTAACTTTTTTTTATAATGAATACAGAAGAAGTAATGAAATTTTAATTATAACTTCTTTGTGAACCCTTTTAAGCGAGGAATGTACGAAAACAAGCAAATATTTCATGTACAAATAGTTATTTCAATTATCTGTATTATTTCATTACGCAATGTTTGTGAATAAAATGAAATTGTTTTGGAAAGTTGAGAAAAACCCACAAAAATCTAACACATTCACCATATACCTACGCCTAATAAAAATATCAGAAAAATGCTATAGTCGCGAAAGACGTGTTTGCTTTCATCGTATATAGGTACCCAAATCCAAAGTCCGAGCAACTTATATTTGGTGTCCCTTGAGGAGTAGACAGGAGATTATTTATGATTGAGAAGATTTTCTAACGTTATATCGTTAGACGTTATACAAAGACCCGTAAGAATTATAAAATAAAATCGTTATGATTCTTCTTGCATTCTAAAATATTCTTTGACAGATTTTTATTTAACAACATTATTTTGTTTTATACTTAAAAAACCTAAAACTTATCTCTCGCATAGACAAGTATCGCACGTAGAAAATATAATCTCTTCCGCTAAATTATATTATCCCTCACTTACATCGGCGCATCCGCCAAAAATTTCAAGCCGAGAGCTTTCCTAAACTTTGCACCGTCGCCTTCACCAAAATTCTAAATGCGAGGTTTTTTAATTATATTTATTTTACCATGGAATTTCTTGAATATTAATTGTTTTCAGGCGAATTTAATTGTTATTCTATCCAGTTTTCACTCGAATTTGAACAGTAACTTGAATAGCCTTTGTTGAATCATGACTATAGGTACCTAAAATTTTAATTTTTCTTTGTTCAACCCACAGAAAAAAATGCAACATTATCTAAGAAGTGCACTAGTACTCGTATACGCATAATAATGTAGGTAATACATTGTTAAATTCCATTTATACATCGTCAATTTCCAACAAATTATATAGTACTGTAATCGATTAATTAATAGTTGTAATTTCCTTAATTGTTAACATGGGAAATGCAGTTGTTAATAGAAAATAATAACAATCAGAGTCAGTTAATTGCTATAAGACTTGAATATATATACATATGTAGGTACATAGACTATTCGGGTATCGCTGTATATCTATAGGGAATGGAATCCTGAAACGAATTTTGAAATATTTAAATTTGAAAAGGGGGTCGAACATGGACTATTATAATAGATGAATGTAAATTATAAAGTATAGTTGCAATTTATATACATCATGAAACGTTCAATTCGCGTGTGGAAACTATTCAAACACGATCGTGCAGTATGAAGTGCGGTGGTGAGTAAAAAAGTTCCTATATATAAAAAATGACATACAAATGTAGGTATATAAGTACAGATATGTGTAACTATATAATATAGATAGGTAAAAATGATGATGAAAACCTGTAGCGCTTGCGTAAATCAATGTGCGCCGACCGTTTTGTGGAAATAAACCCGGCCACGGTGCTACCGTTCCCGATTCCCGCTGCCAAAAGCTACAGAAAGACGGAGACGGAGATCGACGCCTCCGACGCTTGACGTCCTCTTCATAGTGAATAAAGTGCGTGTACCGTACGCTACGCTGTACGCTAGCGTTTTACTTCTCTTACGTCTCTTGCGTTGAACAACATGTTCGATGAGGTAAACATTTACTCTTCTATAATATATTTTACGTATTATTCTAAATGTGTTTATGTATTTGTTTTTTTAAATTTTGGACTTTTAAATAACACTTTTGGAAAAGTTAGCGAGTTTGCGTTGTTCCGTTCAAATTTTGTTGTACCTATTATTAAATTAACCGGAAATTATTTTTTTGATAAATGATGTTCTATATTAAGTACTTGAATCAAAAATATGTTATTCGTTACATTTGATTTTGTAATATTTATGTACAATAAATTTCTTATTTAACTTGTTAAAATAAGTTTTATAAATATTTTTATTATAGATTATTTTTATTGTAACATTGAAAGCAAACGTCTATTAATACATAATATATATGTACCCAATATCAATTTGATGTACTAAAGAGTAAGGTTTAACGAAAATGACACAGTGACTCTAGATAATTTGTTAGTAAACTCTAATCACTCTGACCATTTGATTATTTGGGAAAATCTTTTGGAAAATGAACTGTTACATTAATGGCACAATTTAGCACTTTGTTCGTCGTGTTACCCAAGTATGATATAATGTTTGTCGTAAAGTTAACATAAAACTAATTTAACGCTTTTCAAAATATCCTAATATATACTAATTAACTGCGGAGAAAGACATCAGGTGTGCATATACCGAATAATGCTCTCGTATTATTGTTAGTATTTTGTATAACTTATGTATTACCTGAATGATTTCGTCATTATATATAGCACCTGTTGCTTAATATGATCTTGATTAAAATTGAAAAATTAAAAGAATATTCTGAAATTCTGAATACTAAATGTTTAGAGGGAGTAACATAATAATTAAGGCGTCGGGTTAGTTGTTGAGCCCTGGAAATACCTATTTTTGGGCATAAAGATAGCATATATTCCACCTACAGCTAATTTCTGTAATCCTTTGTAGATTGTATCTTAAAGGCATTTTGTTTTCCTCTTTTAAAGAAAATATGTTTAATCAAAACTAGGTATACCTACCTATATACCAATTTCGAATTAGATAATTGAAGAACAGCCACAAAAAGATTAAAGGATGAAAAACAATTTCGTAAAGGAACACGTTACATCTTTATGATTGTAGTAATGTGTTGCAATTCTGTAGAAAAATTACTATACAATGTAGATTTTTAATTAGATGAACCCCTAACAGAGACATTGTGATAATACTTGGAAAGAATTATAAGTGTGAATTAAAATGTTTAACAAGTTTAAGTAATAAAATAAAATCACACTCACGATGAGAGCGAAAAAACTTGTAAAGAATGCACTTGCTGTATTATTCAAGTGGGAAACAATATTTTAGAAAAGCAAAGTTAATTAAAACTCATTAATTTCTTTAATGAAATATGTATAAAACTCCAATTATGAAGAAAGATAGAAATACAAAATACAATATAAATATACATGCTTCATTTTATTTATGTAGAAATAAGTAGGTACATTTGTCAATAGGTAGGTATAGGTTGCTTCATTCCGGGTTACCTGGAGATTAATTAAAATTTGTTTATATATGTATTATCATAAAATACTCGGTGCATGACCCCTTTTCCACATTTTGATATTTATAAAGAAATTCATTTTAATACCTTTCATCAAAATTAAATCGTATCAGTGAAGATTTGCTGAATTAAAAACCATTCCTCTTAAAAAGATTTTTATTAAATCGTCATCCAATAGAATCAACATTTTTTAAATACATTATTGATCCTTGATGGTAAGCTTCTCAAATATTTATTTTCATGGAAAAGTTTCCATTCTCAAAGTTCGACTATATAGGTACCTAATAGAGTTTCGTTAATATTTCAAATACAATTGACGTTTTTCTATTCACTGAAACTGTTCTGATTAGAGCTAGAGACGGAAATTCTAAGTTTTTTTCAAATTTCATGTTTTAGATGAAAAATTCTGCCAAATATAAATCCATATCCGATTAAGTTTAATGGTAATTTAATGACACGATATATAGCTTAATGCGTCTATAGCTTATTAATTTAATAATAGCTGTAAAAGTATTTGATAATATCTAGAATATAAAAGGGATGGTTTAATATCATAGAAAATAAGTTTACGATGTTAGATGTGCGATATAAATTTGAATTTCCAAAACGATTTTCACATCTTTTTATTGCATTAAAATATGGATTTTGTTTGTCGATATGGAAATCGTAAGTAAATGAAATCACATAACAACTGAATAAGTAATATTAATGATCTATTTGATTTGTTCCTTTTTAAAAGTAAATATTTTTATTTTACGCTTTGGTGTTATCAGTTTTCACATAGTACAACTTTTTGAAGGAAGATTCCCGGCATATGTTCATTTACTATAAAATGACATATATTACTGAATTTTTGGAATTTATCCAACTTATGTTTATTTATTTCTGTAATAAAACTTGCTTCACGTTAAAAAATTCTGTTTTATTTACATTCTTGCACAAAGCAATTCCATACATATATGGAGATTTTTCTTAAAGAGAAACAAATATGACAAAAAAATACGTTTATAGATACTCGTACGTACGTACATAGTTGAGCGTGACGGTAGCGCTGATATTTCCGTTTGATTTGTTTGAAAATCGGTAAATTTTTTCATATTAACTTTTGATTGAAACAAACTTAGTTTTCTTTCGTTTTTGTTTTAAAATTGTTTCTGGAGAAACTTTCTCCCGACTGTAACAAGTAGGAGAGAAGATTTTTTTATTTATATTTTGCTATAGAATGAAAAACAACACAAAAGCGAGAAATAAAATGGTATCTCATTTTTAACGTCAGGTATTTTAAGAAAAGAGCTCACGACCTTTAATAACTTTTGATGAAAAGTTTTTAAATTTAAAAATTCGGTTATCAATTTTTTTAATTATACTCGAAAGTGTACGACAATAAAAGTATGATTTTTCTTCTTGTTATAGATAAAGAGGAAATTGAAGTAAAATAAAACGCAAATGGTGATTTGAAATACTCCTGTGATAGAATAAGAAGATGTATTCATTTAGTAGAGAGGGGCTGATTTTAAAGGTGAGTTATTTCAAAATTCTCTCTTTGTTGATTTCCTTCTAGATATTTGTCTTCTTTTTAATACAATTTCAGGATCAATAAATAGATCACTATAATGAATGTAAAGCAATATAAGTACGAAAATGCATATGGTTAGATATAAAAAACTAATAAAGTAAATAACTTATTTTATGGGTGTATTAAAACAAAAACTTATTATATCATAATAAACTTATTGACCTTAACTATTGACAATCGTTCACAGTATATGTACATATATTAAGTATATTTATTGAAAAAAGCGGATGCTATATTAAGATATAAAACAATAAAAAGATATATTATTGATATAAAAGTACAATAATTGTATTTAATATTGTATAAAAAGAAAAGGGACAATTCTAATAATGAAGAATAACGATGAAACAATTTTGGAAATTCTCCAAGGCCATAAAACAACCAAATGGCCAACAGCAAAACTTGTTAAAATATTCATCGCAAGTACAAAACCAGGTAAGACATTTATTTATATTTTAGGCAAAACCCATCCCCCAGTTCCGCTGAAAATATTGCATATACCTAGTGATATTGTTTCCTTTACTACTTACTATATGTATTAAAGTATACATAGGTAGTATTTTGAAAAGAAAAGAATTCCATCTGAAATATGTTCTTCAGTTTGTAGGGTTAAACTTGTAGGGTTGTATGTATATTACTATAATACTCGTAGACTTAGATATTACACCCATATATAGTTTTCAGGTGGGAATTTTCTAAAATATTTAATAAAATTTTTATGAACGTCATATCTCCTTTCTAAAAGTACTCTAAAAAGTGTTTCGAAAGTAATGCTATTAAACAATAAAACTGCTCCTCTTAACTAATTCATCGGATACTAGCCTAGTGTGCTTTAACCATTGTTCCAGTAAGAATAAATGAAATGAATTCATAATAAAGGTAATTAGTTAACACACAGAGAACGTTTGGATAGTTTTAATTTAATTCAATTGACGACGTACAAAGTATCTCAATTAGTCGATATCTAGCAATGCGGTTAACCGATCTTTAACCAGCCGCACATGCTGAAATTTCCAAATTAATCTTCTCTTTACATATTCATTAGTTTTTTAATCAAGAACTGAATATGTACCATCCTACCTACCTACCTACCTATAAATAGGCATTATATTAATGAATTTGCATCTAAAAGTTTGAAATAGAAATAAAGGTAGACATACATATGTCCGAAATTAACTTTATAGCCGGACACAAATTTGTTTTTCAAATGAAATTTGTTTCACAAACAATTTTATCTAATTTAAAAGTCTGTTCCAGTTTATATGTAGTAAGTTAACGTTTGCGTTAGCCCTTATTGTATTACGCAATTCAAAGAAAATGGAAGTGTTTTATTATTAAAAATTAGTATGGAGAAATATTCTTTCGCCGAGCGAATTTTATTACTTGCTCACTGGCAATTTTCACAGATTTGATTCGCTTTTTATTGTACAATATTTGAATATCTATTGTGAATTTTATGTGTGCGAAAATGCAGTGCAAATTTTAAGTTTTTATGTAGTTATTTTAAACCTTTTAATCAACATCTCTAGCACTCTTCACTTTTTTATCGTCAACAATTTACCAAAGAGTATGAATGAAAATACAATATAGATACGAACGGATGGTAAATAATAGGAATTAAAATAATTCACGGTATCGTTTCATTGTTTATGTGTATGATCTATTTCGTTTAAGTGCGAAAATCGACTTTATAACACCGAGAACATCTTGAATATACATCGCGTTTAATTAACAATAAATAAAAACGGACGCTGAAAGGGCAAATTTCATGTCTAAGTAATTAAATTCGTCGTTAAGTTTTAGTGCTACGATAATTAAAAATAGTCCAAAAATTCATTATCCTTAATTAATAAAAATCACCGTTATTTTTTTTATTTCCTAATCGGTTCTAGTTTGATATGTGTGCTAACTGCTAATATGTTTGTTGGTTCCTTTCTTGAAAAAGCTTTAATTGCTTCTAAACTTCGGTCTAATACATCGCAGAATATATGCTTGTATTATATGGAAAATTTTGGTGTTCCCCTGGGGCGCCCATTATTTAGGTGATTTTATTCTCTTTAGTGTTGTATTTCAGTATTAAAACTTTTTGCCTCCTCCACACATAAATGATATGATTTTATATACGACATTTACTACTTGTAGGTATACAACTTTCAAGTATTATCCATCTCCGTTCCTTTTTCAATATTTTATTACACTTGATCGATTTTTTAGATCTAATTTCATCTGCTAGAAAATATTCATTGAAAATAAATTACACGCATTTGAAAATCGTTTAAAGGTGGTAAAGGAGACAAAAAATTAAGGCCACTAACTCGTATTTCATTATAAAGCGGAGATAGCGAACTCTGCTAGTGCTAATTCCTAAGTCGTTTCTTTTCATTACACATCATAACTTGTCACATAATCTACAACTACTCATATAAAAAATCCCTTTACAATTGTAGATTTCGTTGAAGAGAGACGGTATTTACTCGAATTTGTTGGTATTGAATTGCAATCATTATTTGATGAGCACCAAATCGAGGTATTTTTGCACAGCAACACAAAGTTATTTAAACAATTTCTTGACAATCTTGAAAATGAAAAATTTTCTTTCAGATTGAAATGGTTGACATGCACTTTGGTGCATGTGAAAAAGATTATTTTGATCCTTATTTATTTGAAGATCATTTAAACGAAATTCGTTTATGTCACAAATTGTCTAGGGGCTGTTTCTTTGTGGTAAGTTCTCACACAATATATATGTGTGTGAATTGTTATAATATATATATATATATATATTCTGAATATGTCGTTGCTTTCCTCCACTATAATTTATGTTTTGTTTGTTTAAGAGTTTAGTTGGTGATAAATATGAACCACTTATAGTGCCATCACGTTTTGATTCGCAAAAATATTCGGCGATTATAAATAAAGCACAAGAGCTGGGTTTAGATTGTGATCTATTAAATACTTGGTATATTAAAAATAATGATGAATACATCATTAAGGACTATAGGTACATGTTTATGAATTTTTCAGTTTCTTATATTTTCGCATAACACATAAATTGTGCAATTTTCAATTGATCCTCTTCCTTCTTAAATTAATTTCAATCATGTACTTAAAACTTGAATAAATTCCTACTTTCCCTCTAGATCCTCCTACTATAAACTCGTAAATGAACGTTTTACCTACCAAAAAAGGTTTTAACACGATCAATAGGAAATTAATGCCAAAATGTAAAAATTTCATTGTAGTCATTTATATGGAAATTTGTGAGGAAAAATGACTATGTTTACTCTAACCATAATTACCCCCATATAATTAAATGATACGTTTAAAAAATGTCCACTGATTTTATAAATTTGCATTTTTCTTTGATTGTGTAATTTGTTTTTTAAATCTGTAACATACTCCCTGTTGAGCTTTTAATTACAATTTCAAAACTATTTTTTCTCTTATTAATCCGGCTTAATTTCGAAAAAAATTTAGTGATAAATAGAATTGTAATGGAATTATAACGGATTTAATTTAACATGCATAAATAATTTAATTTTCAAATTAACATGATAATCGAATATGAATCAAATACACATTTAAAAATGTAACATTTTTGTTACATTAGCATTAGTAACTTTATAATTTTGATAGTATACAGGTACATATGTATATAAAATTGAAACAAAACGTCATAAACCATAAATCTGAAATGAAAATACTTGTAGAACGTTTCTGCTCTACTTGTACCTATAAATCGAGTAATTCAATTAAATTCTTGTTCTTACTTTAAGTTTTTGTGGGAAAATTATTATTTCAAAGTATAGTACGGATGCTTTCTAAAAGCAAATGAATAAAAAAGCACAGCTTAATAACAAAAACGTGATTCTATGAGTTTCACTCACTTCAAGGACCACCAAAGATGATAATTATCTATTCCATTGGTTTGCCGAAATTATTTTTTCGCAAGCAGAAGGAGAAAGAAAAACTCACAGTGATTTAAGTTGACAGAGATTTTCCGTCTTCATTTGTTTTATTAGAAAATAAAAAGGCTTACATCAAAAGGAACTTTATAATGTAATTTCGCTGACTGTTATTAAATTATTAACCTAAAAAATTAATGCCATTACATTTAATACTATTATGAAATAAACACCACTTGGTTTTTCAAATTGAAAATGTTATATGGCGTAAAAAAATACTTCAACTAAGTTAGATAAATGGAAAGTTTCTTTATTGATCGATGCGAATCAAGTGCTGTTTTCTAATGGACGCGTTATTTTATTCATTCGTGGAAGTGCTGATGAGACCATTCGGATATATTAGCTGTCATGGACCGATGAATGTACAAGGGACTCGCATTTTCGCTGTCAATTTAAATTAGAATGTAAAAAGAGGTCGTTATTTATTTATAGTTAACTATTATAGACACACTCAATCCTGTGTTATCATATTAAAATCAATCACTAATATAGAAATTGTTTTGATTTTTCTCTCTTTCTTTCCTTCCACTAACTTTTAGATAATACACAAAAGGGAATTTTGTACAGATTTATGCACTTAAAGCATTTTTCTACTTGTTTTCAAAGAAATCGAATTAAAGGAGAGAAAGTCATTTTAAAAATGTCGTTTTTAAAGTGTCATAATTATCAAGTAATTGGTGTTTCTTAATTATATTATGATCGGTTTTTATTCTTTCTTGTAGTAAAAGTAGAGTTTAGATGTGTCAGAAAAGCTTATTAATACATAATTCGAAAATCATTAGAAGGTAGTCTCCCTAAATATTCCGTGTATAAGCTTTAAAGTTTCTAGTTTGGTTATTTTAAGCGAATATTCACATCGAATGTCCATTATGTTACATAAGTTACGGATTTGCTATTAAAGGAGAAAAGCTCTAATACCATGGTTTTTATTATGTTGTGTAACAAAATTAGTTAGTTATTAAATGAACACGAATAGAAAACTGGCGCCGTTCCTTTTTTTCTAATATGTACTCATTTATTCAATTAACGGCCCTATTCTATGTAACACATTCATCATTAGGTGAATGTATATTCACGTCAATTATTAATTATAAAGTTCTAAATTTATTTCCTGAATTGGGGTTTAAGTAATATTTATTTATTTACATAGGAAAATAACTATGTGTAGATAAGAAATTATTTTAATTTTTCATATTTCGCAGAAACATTAAAAGAAATTTTAATTGCAATTATTGAGAATAAAGCAAAAGTTTTTTTATTAAAAGGATCATTTCCATCTCAAAATATACGTTTACATAAATGAATACGTAATATGAAAAAAAATTGAAATGTTGCATTTATGCACATTAACTTACCTTATAATATAAGTACATGTATAATGTTCTTGTACACGTACCTACTTATTCTAACTTTGAAGTTAAGAAAAATTTTTAGTCCATTTTTAAGCAAACAGTTGAAATTTATTGAAATATAGAATGTGGGACGGTTATGGAAATTGTTTTGAAATAATTCTTTATACCTAATTTGTAAAAAAGCCGTTGATTGTAAGTAGTTCTGTTTGAAGCTTTTTTATGACTTATATTTAGTGTTTCAGACACATTTTTCAATAATCAAACACCAAACAGAGTGAGGGTGTTGATTTCAAGTTCATATTTTTCAAAAAAAAAGTGAAGCGACCGAATCCCACAAAAACAAACACAACTAAATTGAAATGCGGTCTTTTCACATCCGTTCTACCTGATAAGAATTTCGAATTTTCGTCCTTTTCTCTAATTTCTGATTCTGAGCTTTATGTACTTACTTATATTTCTGTATAAGCCGCTTGCCATGCAAATCTTCCACGATAAAACACGTAAAAGCAAAACAAGTGCACCTTTTATTGTTAAACGAAAAAAAATATCTCGACAAGTTTCTCTATTGAATTTTGGACTTTCTTTGATGCTTTCCCCTTACACCTTCGAAAAGTGTTGTATGTCACAGTTTATTGTATTTTTTAAATACACATTTTCCAGACAATAAGGCTTTTGTTCATTTCTTTTCCCTTATTTAAAAAAGTTTTATAAAT
The DNA here is from genome assembly GCA_963930825.1 of Silvanus unidentatus. Classification (NCBI taxonomy): domain Eukaryota; kingdom Metazoa; phylum Arthropoda; class Insecta; order Coleoptera; family Silvanidae; genus Silvanus; species Silvanus unidentatus. The sequence goes on from OZ005763.1 coordinate 2,118,861, forward strand.
AGTGCGAAATGCGAATGTACATCAATATCCCAAGCCAAAAATGGATGGTACAAAATCGCGGTGGTTTCTTGTACGAAATTTCATTTGCTAAGGAAAACCTGTCGACACTCTATATGGAAAATCATGTTTCAGCCGGGTTATACTCACTTATCAAAACACTTTTCCATGCTTGAAATAGTTTAGATAGTTTAAGTGTTGCAGGAAAATTGTATCTTGTTTAAATTTCCTTCACAGCATGTTATATAAGTTTTGCACAGTTTTAAGGGATTATCGATCCGTGGTTAAGAGAAAAATAAAATAGACAAGTTTCTCCGTTTGACTTTGTTGTTAACATTTTCCACAATTAATGTATCCCAATAAAAAAACTGTAGAGATTAGTAAAATTGTGGAGATCGAGTAAAAGTTTTTTGGTCATCGAAGTCAATTTTAATAAAATGATTTAATAGCAAAAAGGTTTTTTAGTTTTTTTTTGTTCTCATTAAGTACCTATTTTCGCATTAATTGTTTACCAAGGTAATATGTGCATACAAATAAAACTGTACACCAATTTGAGAGTAACAATATACTCGTAATGTGTGTAGGTATACTTAATGCATTACATTGTACAATAGAAGTATGAAAATTAAAAAATTTTCAACATTCAAAAGAGCCTGTTCAATTTTCCATCATAGACTCGGTGTATGCAACAGTTCTCTTTTCAATTCCCATTTGAAAAGGTTGTAAAATAAATGGTGATAATCCTTGTTTTTCTGCACATTTCAAAGATTGTTCCACTTTTCATTGGAATTTCGCCTAATTTTTTCCATTTCACTGATATCGCACGTTTTCCTTATTTTCCTTTCAAAATAAAAATAAAGCCATTATTTCAGATATGTAGGTACTCGTACAAATGGTAAATTCTTAAATACCTACAATTTTACACAAACAGACATAAGTAGGAAATGGTTTTGGAGATAAGTTGATACATATAGAAATATAATATAAAAAAACGACTGTTTTTAAGCTGTCACAAATTCTTCGTTCTATTACAAATATATATCAAGTGCTATATGACATTATCAATGAAAAATATAAAAGCCCTTGGAAAGAATGGAGAAATGTTTTTTCTTTTATGCTATTCACGTTTTACACATACATCACGATTTGAGACAAATGTACATACCTACAATATAATACACCCATGTTCGTTTTCAAAATTGAAATTTCATCATCTAATCAGATTGATTTTAAATGTGAAAACTTGTAAAGGAACATGGTATGTTGTTAAAAAGTCATTTTCGACTTTTTTGAATATCAAATACATTCGAGAAAAAAAGGAATTTTATTTTATATGTATACATACATATGTGAATACATATATGAATTTTGTACAAAACTTTTCTATACGATATTATCCATACAGAAATAAAATTCAAACGTTTCCTTATAATGCTAATGCTATAGTATAAATATAGGTATAAAAATATTGTATTAAGGAATAAGGTAGTATGTATTTCCGTCTGGTTTTTATTTCGTTGAAAAAGTTATTATTGAATAAAAATTTAACTTAATTTTCTTCTTTGTTCTTCTCTTATAAATCTTTCTATTATGTTTGGGAAAAACGAATCTATAAATATGATTTATAAAACAATTTTCCACTCGGCTTATTAAAATTTGAATAAACAAGTGTAAAATTACAGATGGAAAATGTTGATAAAATAATTATATCTATATTCCGGTTACTGTAATATAGGGGTTACAAAACCGATATCCCTTCAATCTTGTTTCATTTCCATGAATTCCTGTTTGTTCGTTATAGAATCCAATTATAGTGAGAAAAATGTTCTGTATAGCGGTGGTAGTACTTCATGTAATACCGATTTATGTGTTATGTGGATATATATATATATGGGTATTTAATAATTAAATAAAAACATTTGTATTTAACCATCAAAAATGTAAACATATAATTTTATTTGTAGAAATGTAGATAATAAAGAATGGCAATCGATTACCACAAGAATTATTAATATAATTTACGATGTTTATAACAATTTTGATGATAATATGAAAAAGAAAATCAACATATACATCAAATCAATCGTTGAGCAACAATTTCATTTTGCATTAGGTAAGTAAACAGCAAATGCACATTACAGTTAAAATCAACATTTAAATAAGCTCAAAACATATAAGGTACTTCATATGGACGGGTTGCTCTCAGATTTGCGTTCAATTGCTGTTATTGACGATAAATTGCTTGTTGTTCAATATGCAAATATTCTATTTTATTCGAGCAATACGCACAGAGATTACCTAATTCACCGAAAAATTTATTTGATTACCCGAAAATTTTTATTAATCAATAATCGAAATAAAAGCAGTTAACTTTTTTTGTGTAAAATGAGCTTAACAATATTTATAAAACTATTTTTGGTCTACAAAAGTATTCAATCTAAAGAATTAGTTCCCTTCCCCTCATATATGTATAGAATTGTTTTTCGAATTAAATAAATGAAAATTACTCAAGTTTGGTTAACTGATGGTATCAAAGGCATATTTGCTTGTGTATGCATTTGAATTACTTGAATATTTAACATTTCAATCTATTTATTAAGTGTTCAAATACGACAATATTGGTCAATATACATTGTTTGTTTGCAAATGAATTGTTAGTGTACTTGTTAATCGAAGAATATTAAACAGAAATTTCTGAATCATATTTGGAAAAAACTCTTCGATTAATCAAGGGAAATTATATGAAATTGCAACTTGATTAATCGAACGAATGTTATAATAAATTTATTTTAATCAACACTCGATAAAGGGAGGGCGAGAGCCCTTTTTGCTACTCGTATATTCTAACGATTTCGATGTGTCTGTGTATTGTATAAAAACTTTATAGGTTTAGCACCTGGTACAGCACATCATATGTTAAATGTTTTTCGAGAATGGGATAATTCTCAAGCGGCCAACGATTTTTACAAGGTAAAATAAAAGCACTTGGAACACCTTTTCTGATATCCTCAAACACAACCATCCCCATCTCTCTTTCTATATTATATATAGTCTACACATCGAACCCTAATACTATTTATTTTTTTACACAACAACCAGTGTTTTTTGACATAGCCCCATATTTGTGCAATCATAGCAAATTGAAATAAAATTCAGCCAATAATATTATTGAAAACTTAAAAGCTTACACAATCATATTTCTCAAATTCGATAAATATTCATATTTCATGTTCATTTATGCATAACACAATTTCAGGTGTATGCATAAATGTTGTTGTGTTTGTTGAACCGACCTTTTTTTCAGGGCATTGTTCAATACAGTAGCACGATACAAGAGTATTGTAAATTGCAAATGTGCGAGTTTTGCAAAAATATTAAACAACACATACCCGAAGAGAATAATCTTCACTTTACGTAAGTTTTTCGCCATGTTATAAGTGTAACGACACCTTCATCAATATGTAATCCTAGCAGAGTGCCTTGGATTGATGGAGGGATGAATGCTGAAAATGAAGAACATGAAACATATCTAAATAAATTTAAAAATTCTATTTTTCATAAATTAAAGAGCATGGTACAGAAAAGTTTGGAAGAAGAGCCTGAATTGAAGTCGCGAAAGAAAATTGTTGAAGTAATTACTTTTGTTATTGTCCTTTTTCTTTTTCGTTAAAATGCAAATTTCTTATGTTGTCAGGAAAATTTTCAAGAAAATATTACACATTTAACAATATGTTACGAAGAGCCAGTATCTGATTTCTCCAATAGCGATATATTAGAACGTGTGAAGCAAATTGTGCAAAATAATAATAAAATACGGCACAATCCAATTTTAATATATGGTAATCCAGGAGCTGGCAAAACTTCACTTATTCAAACAATATACAGAAACTTTGAAAATTGGTTTTCATGTAGAACATTGCGAATTGTGCGTTTTGCCTCCCAAACACCAAGATCATCATATAATTTAGAATTGCTAAGAGTTATTTGCCAACAAATATGTATCGCATTAAAACTTCCCGAAGGCTTTCTACCCAAGGATGCATCCTTCGATCCCCTATATATAAACAACTGGTTTCAGTCGTTATTAAGACACTTTGAGGATCTTAACCAAATTTTAGTCATATTTATCGATGATTTGCATTTAATCAACCCTTTGGACTCTGATATGAATTCAACATTGAATTGGTTACCAATTACATTGCCAAAAAATGTCCACATGATATGCTCTACCGGCATAGAAATTGACAATTTACGTCTAACTCATGTACAAAGAGAAAAACTAAAACAGCCCGACTCTTACATTGAAATTCCACCTGCTGATTCGTTCTCAGGTAATGAAATATTGTACATATATACGACTAGGTTTATATACGGTGAAATCCTCATCATCATCATCATGTTTCATTTTTATCCTGTAATATATTCCTGTATATGTTATCCTCTAATATTGTAATATAAACATGGATTTAGTTATTGTTTAAAATCGCAGGTTAATTATAAACCAGGGGGTAATTCTAATTGTGCATTCAACGTAATTACTAATTCTCCACAGATTCTGTTACCTACTTTACAAAATAGGTGGATATTGTTACCTGAATATTCACACTGTAACTCGATTATTGATTTATTTCAAACAGTTAATGAACATAAAGTTAAAACCCTAGGTAGCCTGTAATATTTCAATAATAAATCAACATGTTTATAAATAATAGGAAAATAGGAAGAAAATTGATCGTATTATAGAAATCAATGCATGTGCCATAACTCTTTATGTTTCTATTTTTTACGTTTTTTTTTTCCTTGAAAAATCTCATCGTTATACAGAATTAGATAGAATAAAGGGGAGAACAAAAATATATATATTAAGATACTCTGACATATAAATGAGTTTTATTTTTATAGATTCAGTTGTTAGTATTTTAGGGTATCTGAAATCAAACAATTCCTTTTCAACTTTGTTATATGCTATTATTTTCATTTCATTTTTTCCTTTCCTTCTTATACACTTGTATACATGTACATATATACCTTGGACCATCTAGTTATTATATAGCACATGAAATCCCACTGGATCAGCAAATATACCTACATATACATACATTTAAGGAAGTTTCAAATTTTAGACTTCGTCAATAATAAATTCGATTCACTCGAAGAAACATTCAGCAGAGTGGCAATATGTAAATTATCTTCATTAATAACCTGTAGTGAATATGGTTTAACAGAGATTGAATTATTGGAAATATTAATGCCAACAAGTAATAGTGAAGCGATTATTCACATCGAGGATGCAAATTATAATTTTTCATCATTATGTGCAGTTCGTACAAAACTTGGTAAGTTTGTTAAAATTAGTTTTACTACAACATATATTGCATAGTATATAGCGTAGGGTAGACCACTTACTAATAGCATCAACAACGCCCTTGTGACTATATAATACACAAGAGGAAAGCAATATCCGACATTAGTCAAGCTTGTTTATACCTCTGTTCATCTTAACAAATACTAAGGGAATTGTTATATTGAATTATCAACTTTAATGTTACCCAATATTTATTGCAAATAAACATTTTTCTCATCTATTCGTTTAAATCGACTAGAAAAAACAGTGAAAGAAAACAGGGTAGATTTGTATTTATTTATTTGTTTCCGGGGTATACGGAACCCATTTACGTATTATACAGAGTGTATGTAGGAATCTCATTAAAACTCAAATTGAATTACATTCCTAAAAATATTGGTTTGATCATGTGAGAGAGCGTTAAAGTGTTGATATTGATTGAAGCTTTAATCTTCACAAATAAACTTGTTTCGTACATCGTATTGAAATTAAAGCTGAAACTTCCACCAATTTACCAATACATTTTTTTCAAACTTAAATTTATTGCCGTGTGTATATGAACACTTTTAATAAAATTGCGAACATGTGGGGATATTTTATTGATACAGTGTCATTTAAGGGAGCGGGGAAAAGGGTGCTTTAGAGATGTATATTTTCCTATAGGAAATATTTACATGATATTACTTCTGGTTGTAATGCAATGATGGCAACTCATCTATACAGTAAGTTGGCATCGAAAATACGCACAGCTATTCAACGTTTCCTTTGACAATCGAATAGGTTTTTTTTGCTAGTACACATCGAGGACTATTGCCAAATAGAGAAATAATTCCAGTGTTAGTAACCCGATGAAATGCTCAAATTAGCAAGCTTAGAAGTTGAAAATGTCTTTTACGAACTTTACGTACGTACACAACACACGCGGGTAAACTATAGAAGGAATTCACTTTACCTATTCTATATAGGGATGTAATTATTTTCGGAACAAACTTTCTTGCTTCATTACTTTGACATGAACAGGTTTCATATACTAAGTTTATAGTTTAGGATAAAATAATTGTTCACCTACAATTTACTCAATAACTTTAATCACATTTGAATATTCAATCAAATCCGATGTTTATTAGTGAAAACTTCATTAACGTATTAATTCGATTGATTCTACGTGTGTATTTGGACTTTTAGCTCCGCTTATAAAAGAAAAAGTGATGAGTGGAAAATTGCTTATTCAATGGAGACATAACACAATTAAGCAAGTTGCAATGAAACGCTATTTGTACAATCAAGAAACTATCAAAAACACACATGCCGAATTGGCGAACATGTTTTTCAGCGAGTTTTGTGAAGAAACCAGTGACGACTCTGAAGGGGAACCAGGTAAGAGTGAAACGAACCAAACCTCAACTAATCAATCAGTTTCAATTTTTAAACACATCATTGCACAAAATATGATTCAAATACATACATATACTTTCATGTATACCACATAGAATTATTGAGTGAATTTTAAAAATGCACCAACAATAAATCAACTTGTTAATTAATATTGATTTCCACATGAAAATTTATTAAGCAAACATAAAATGAGAAGAATTTTTGTATTTTAAAACTCAATCCTTGTGTGTACGTAATAATATTATTATGTATGTAATTTTTAATCCAGATTCCTAAAAAAGTGTATATCTATATAAATGTGTGTACAATTAGATTTTATCTTATATAAAATTTATAGGTACATATAATCAGTCGAACAAAATCACGTTTAGGAAGGATTAAATTTAAATTTTATAAAGTAATTTGAGTTGTTTAATTGGAGTAGTTTTCAAATTTAGCTTCTATAACTGGGTAAAATTGATTTTAATTTACAAACTTTTATACAACCACTATTATGTAATAATTGCTTTAATTATAGCCATTAGTAGGACGAGGTGCAATGAAAAACTGTTTGGTTTTGCCTGTATAGTGATATATTTGTGGAAATTAGAAGAGTCCTTAATAAAAGTGTTAGTTCATTTTCTGGTGTACCTGAATTAAACTTCATTTTATTTAAGTTAATTGAAATAGAATTTAATCATACAACACGTTTCCCCTTTTTTCGGTACAATACCAGAGAACCAGAGATACTTCTCTTCTCTTTTATGTTTTGCGTGAAACGAGAGAAATTCTCCCTTTTTCACGAAAAAATCCGTAAACTTTATTAGCGGCCCTATATTTTAATATATACACTTTTATTGATTTATTGTAAAAAATAAACGTTATACACCCCAACACCCACTGTAGCCCATTGTGAAGAATGTTTTTGTTTGAATTTGAAACATTTTCCAGCTCCACTTTTATCGGAGATTAAAGAAACACCATTTCAGTCAACTTTACATAAAGATGTTACATATCGTCAACGGCATGTTGAGGAGTCTTGGATACATTTGTTGAAATGTGGAGACATAATTAAATTGAAAAACTTGTGCATGTGCAATTATGACTTTCTACTTGCCGCAGTAAGTATTTAAAATTATATTTTAACATTCCTTGTATTTAAAAAGAAATAAATCATCCGAAAATCCCATATTCCTTTTGTGAGATTATAATTCTAAATTCGATATAATATTATTGCCATTTACCCATTTAACTACAAACTTGACCCTTTCTACGTGCTTTTAAAGTTCACACATGATGCAACATTAGCTCAGAATTCCCTAGTAATAATCAAGCTTTGTCAGGTTCAGGTCATTCGAGTAAAAGCCAAACTACACTTTATTTATCTCACACACGGATACCTAACTTGCCTTCCGGAAACCTTCCCTGAATAACACTTTTGGACTAAAACGCTCCTAAGCATGATAGCTCTCGAGCGTTCTCCATTTTACCTACAAATAGGAAAATATTTTTCTTTGAAACGATTTATTTTTAATTGCAGCTTCAAACGTTCTCCGTCAGCTACTTACGATGCTTGCTAGAACATGTTAGATGTTATTTATTAGATAGAGAAATTGAACTTGTTTACTATTCAATAAGGAAATCAACAGACGTATTGACAAGAGACACATACCAACTGGGAACACAAGTAAGTTATTTCAACTGCAGAAACTCTTACTCCAAAAAAACCCTAAAAGACAAAAATACATTTTCATTTATTTCTGACAAATTTATACGACAAGGTTAATGCTGAATGAAAACGTTTCTTTTCACTTTTACGTTTAAATGTTTGAACAAACTGGATAAATTTGTTTTTAATCGAAAAATTCACTTCTTCTAAAAAACTCACACACACTTTGAGAGTAAAGGGAAAAAGTTTCCCAGTAGATTTTTATTTTCTTTCACTGTTAATATCTTATTAATTGACAATTGTAAAATGTTCAAGTGCTTATTTACTTTTTGTTACTCGCATTGTACGGGGCTCGTATATGCACAAAGGCTCTTTTCTCAATAACCATACATGAAAGGGTAATTATATTAAAGCACACACACTGCTGTTTGCCGCTGTTATGTTACCATACACGTAGAGGTGCAATTTTCAAAATACAAATTCTCTTATCGTCGTTTTTTTCAAGTATAACGCGCTTAAATTGCAAGACTTTTACGAGATTATATTAAATATCGTAAACCGATATTCGAACCGTTTACCATAACAAAACAGCAACTGATTTATTGAAAAAAGCAAATAATTATTTCAACACTTTTGTGTATTTATTGAAAATCGCTTTCCAATATTGCAAAGCTGTTTAAAAAGCGACTGTCTATAATCACTAAATTTTTAATTATCTCATTTGTGCGATAATATTTGTTTGAATTCCTTTTTTAACAGTTCAAAATGTAATCGGATTTCATTGAATTTTTGCACGTGATATCAACAATGCACATAATATGCTGAATTTTGAAGCTTTTTCTGTATAAAATTATTCATCGATTGTCTTTGTGATAGTTTTGTTTATTGGCCTTTTCAAACGTTAATTATTAACAATGTCAATTGGCTTTTTCCCTCTATTTCCACAATGTTAGACAGAACAAAGCTTTAATAATACGAAATTTATTATTAAACATTTTCACACAATTTAACACAATTTATATTTGCGCCCTTCTACAATTTAAATCCTATCGTTTTTTTATCTCATATTAAAATCTTTAAACTTTCTTATATTTGATTATAGCTAATTTATCCAATATCAAATGATATGATCACCTTATATCAACTTACGATTCACGTTATATTTACGAAAATAAAAGTGATCGATCGTTCATGATTCGTTATTCTTGAGAATGTATAGGTAGATTTATAGTGTCTTGTAATAAAGTTCTATATTTGAATATTCAAATTGAGGAATTCAATATGTGTGTATGTATATGGAAAAGTAGAAGCTGTTTGAAGCTAGAAAAAATCCCTTCGAATTGATTGACATTGAAATTGAATTGATTTCAATTTATTTCTTCAGTGTAAATTTAATTTAAATAAAAATAACTCACGATATTTCCAGTTAATATCCTGGCTACGGCCAGTAATAGAAAGTAGTGGTGGTTTAATGAGTTCTTTGGTGACATCGGCAATGGCTTGGTGTGATGGTTTCACTTTACCATTAGTAGTACCATTAACGGACTGGCTTCAACCACCTTTGCCCCAACAATCAAAGACAATAAACACTCCAAACGTTAGACTAATTGAGTCCACACCTACTGGTCAACATATTGTATGTGTGGTAGATTCAGATCCACAATTATGGCATATTATGACAAATCAATTAGTGCACACATTTAAAGGGCACAAAGGCAAAGTGAATTGTATGGCAGTTACGAAACAATCGCAATACTTATTAACTGGTTCGGATGATATAAGTATTATTGTGTGGGATTTGAAATTATTAACAATGAAACAAAGAATTTGCGAACACATTGCACCTGTTTTGTGTATAACAAGTGCATTGAACAATTCTGTTATAATTAGTGGTGGAGAAGATAGTAGTATTATAGTAACCTCTTTGGCTAATGGAAAAGTTGTCACAAAAATTGATCATCATCGTGGTCCAGTAACGTCGATCAAAGTTACATTCACTGGAGATATATTGGTTTCTGGCAGTCAAGATGGTCGTGTTTGTCTTTGGTCATTAGAGACATTTACTTTACTTAATACAATAATACTTCAATCACCTGTACAAATGATTGACGTTTCAGCAGATTCCGTATTTCTCCTTGCACTCTGTAGGGATAATCATTTATATTTAAGAACTTTAGCTACAGGAACGGAAGTTCACAGCTTATCTGAACATAAAACCAAGGTAAGATTTCAATATTTATCATTCAAGAGTCATTTATACTAATATACACACATGTATTTAGATAGGTATAGGTATATGCACTTTGTGTTTATCTTCAACTTGCATATATTTCTTCAACCACATGCGGAATATTTCATTACTGATTACATTCTTATTAAATTTACCTAAAATCTAAGGAACTAGTATACCTATAGTTTACTTTATTAAGAATCTCTTCCACAAGTGCTTTATCCCAACATTTTATTACAATCTACAAACTTTTATATATTCTTCATGATATTGTTTATGATGGCAAAAAAGTTTCGCCCTTAAATTAATATACAGAATGTAGAACATATTTCTGGAAGAAACCTTAACTACACTCTTGTCCTGAACATTCGCCTTCTTCATTATGCGATCTACACTAGGTGCTAAAGTTTCAAATGGTTAAACATTCCTTTAGACAGTTCACTATTCAAAATTGATACAAGCGAGACCGTTATTGTTTCATAGTATTAATTCCAGGATTAACAAATTTTGAAAAAGTTTTCATAAAATTCGTCGCGCCACTCTTCAATATAAGCGATATATCTAACTATTTCTTTAGAAGAACGTCGTCAAATAATTGACTATATAAAAAAAATTGAGTATTATTCTGTTGTTACAAGTGAATGATCTGATTTTTCTTCTAATGATCTAATTAGTTGAAGAGCTCACTAAGACTCGCAATACATAGAGTGTCTTTGATTTTCAATAACACCCTTTCGAGTCGTTGGAGAAAGTGTTTCGGACATGTAGGAACGTTAAGGATTTCACAAATAAGCTCAACAAGACCACTTTTAAAATATTTACCATTGGAACTCCACTCTCTACTGTACACAATAATAAAATAGAGAAAATGAGTCTAGACGCATACAAATTCATATCGATATTTTAAAAGTCGCCCCTTTATTCCTAACCACGTCAACTGTGTTAGTAAATATTAAAAATTGTTCCGTTTTGTATGACTTTGTAATAAACATGCAATGTAAATAATTTTGTAATGTTCGTATGCAATAATTAATGAACGCTTGCATATTTTATGAGTGAAGAGTTTCTAGCTATTTTTTTCTGTCTTTTCATTTTGATATTAACAAAGTGTATAACTCTGGCCATCATAATCTTTTTAATGTTGTGCAAATAATGAGATGAAATTGTTTTAAGGGTGCATTTTCCATAATTTAAATTACGTTTAATAAATGAGAGTGCTGGGATACCGATATTACTGAAGCTTAAAATCAATTTCAAGTTTTGCAAGCTTTCAATTCCTCATCACACAATATTATTATCCACACATAATATACCAATATAATACGTACACGATAATGTACCGCGATTTCCTATATGTATAGAAAACTTTATGTGTACAACATCGAGTTACAGAATACAGTTATAATTCTACACAATATCGCGAGCACATCGGTAATCCCTTTAGTTTATTGAAAAGGAACAAGTAATTCTCTAGGCATGGTTGATTAAAATTAATTATGTAAATAATAAACAGATATAAACACAGATAATGCATTTACTTATACGTATGATAGGTATAGGTAAATAGATGTTAGATATTATAATGGTTTGATTAATTTCGTGACAGGTAAATTCAATTTGCTTAACTTATGACAGTAGTCGAGTTGTAATGGGTTGTGCTGATGGTAAAGTTTACATTTATGATATACATAGCGCAAAATTAATAAAAACATTAACTGGACAAAATGGGGAGGTACGCGCTGTGTGCGTTACTGATAAAGATGACTTTTTATTAACAGCAGGTAAGATAATGAAGAGATAATTATTTAAAATTTTGTATACTATTTATTCATGAAAGTGCCTATAGTTTTGAGACAACTTTTTAATCTGTTCTCCAGGTGGAAATCGAATCATTTTTTATCCATTCAGAAGTGATGACAATATAAAAAGTTTTCTAAAACTAAAGAAAAAATGCTACCATCATTTACAAGCACACACTGGATTTATACAATGTTTAGATATATCGCGCGACGGCCAATTATCTGTAACGGGTGCAACAGATCATTTAGTAAATATTTGGCAATTAAACAACCAAGAATTAGTATTAACGCTGAACGGTCATAGTGGTCTTGTAACTGCAGTTAGTTTTGCCCCAAATGGCTTGTTCGTAACTTCTGGATCAGAAGATAAAACTGTTAAAGTGTGGGGTTTAACAATGGGCACATTAGTATCAACATTTACAGGTCATCAGGCCGCTATTTCAGCCATATACGTTATGATGGATTCAACAAGGATTATTTCAAGTGATAAAAACGATATATTATGTATATGGCTAGCGGATAATGGTAATTTACTTCAATCTTATTCTGGACCAAGTGAATGCATTAAAGTAACCAATAATATGAAGTATACAGTAAGTCCATAATAAATTATTTACTTATTAATGGGGAAAGCGGTGCTTTAATTTCTATTTACTCGAATGCGCACACCTTCATTGCTCAATTACGTTATATTATTACACACTGTTTCTAAATACATATATCTTACCTGGGAGTTGATTTTAAAACGGGCCCAGACAATTTAATTGGAGCCCTTATTAAAAACAAGGGCCATTCTAACAAGCGGTAGAGAAGAACCCATACAATTTGAAGATAATTTAAAGAATCCTTATTATATTCACTTCTAGTCCAACAAAGCCGAACCGTATATCGAATAAGGCGCTCTCTCTTAACGTAATAAAGCGTATGTAAGTATATTTTTTCACTACTCTACAAGAGACGCACTCATAAAATTCAATAAAATAACTTTTATATAAAATTATGCATCTTTTTCCCCTCGCATGAGAAATGCAAACATTTTCAACTTCCTATTTACGAAATACAGTTAGCAACAAATGGAGATACAACATTAAAAATCTGGTCATTAATAAAGGACGATGAGAAATATACCGTGAACCATTCAGAAGAGATAACATGTTTTGTTTTAACAATAGACTCGCAGCATGTTATCACTGGATCGAGAGATATGTCCTTGAAAGTATGGCAAGTGGCTGGTGGTAAATTGTCACAGGTAGAAAAATATAATTAAATATTGTTTGACTAAATGCGAAAATCGGTGTGCTTTTCTTTATACTTTGTAGGTTTTAATAGGTCACACAGATGCTGTTACTTGCGTTGCCGTTGCAGTTTCAGATAAGACTCAAGTTATATCTGGTTCATGTGATAATAATCTAATTGTGTGGGATATAAATACAGGCGCTGATTTGCATACCCTAAGCGCACATTTAAGTTATGTAACGTGTGTTAAATTATCTGGTGACGGGACAATTGCAATTTCAGGCAAGATTTTACAATAAACTTATACATATAATGTCTATAGTTGTGTAGTCAATTTGCATATTAATAATAAATATATTTTGTAAATAACACAGGATCGGATGATAAAACAATTATAATATGGGATACAAAGCGTGGATTGCCATTAACGTCTTTACAATTACATTATTCAATAATTGCTGTGGAGCCAACGTCGGATTTCTCAAGAATTTCTGTTTTATTGAAAGATACGCAATACAGTCCTATTATATGCTTGCATAATACACCAGCAAAATATGTTAAATTGCCCACATATTGCGCGCCCGACAAAGATATTATTGAAAGTAAATAATGTTCTTTTGACTAGTTTTCTATAGAAGAAAAAACCGACTTTTCCACCTTTTTTTCTAGATCCTAAAGCGGCGCCAAAACGCCAAATGAAGCGATTGTTGAAAAAAGAAGTCTCTTTAGACACGTACACTTGGCAGAAGAAATATGCTCATTTAACGTCGAATCTTGTTATTCCTGCTGTAGATGAACGATTTAAAAGGCGCTTCTCTGTGTCTGCTAGTATGGAAGAGATTTCGAAAATACCACAAAACAAAGAGGGACAAGTAATTGATTGCCACTTTCCTAACAAACACTCTTCTCTCTTTTCTAATGAATATTTTCTTAAAACAGAGCGGATTGGGACCTAAACAAGCATCACTCGCACAATCACAACACTTTGACCAACTAGAAGCGCTTTGGAACAAACGCTCACCACCGAGACGCAGACTTCAGCAGGTTAATTTGGATTTTTTCGCAACATTATTACAAATTAAACTTAATACGTTCTCATTACTTTCAGTCCCTTTCGAAACAATCATCTTTAGCCGAGTCTCAATTGTATTCATCTGATGAAGAGGGACGCTTAGAAGAAGGAAAATAATCTAATAATCATATATAAGGCAGGAGATATTTCTAATTTCATATAAAGTTGGGAAAATTGTAAATGTTAATTAATTGTCGGCGTAGACTCGAGCCTTCCCTTTGAATGTTGTAGTAACATATTTAAGGAAAACGCTATAATACATGTTGAAAAAAATAATAATGCAATTGATAATCTTATATTTCTATAAATTCGAATGGATTCTGATTAAAACTACCCCACCCTTTGTGACACACTTTGTATATCGTTTCTAATTGGCATTGTTTTTAAACTACCTAAGTGATTGTAGTGTAAACCTAAGTTTTAAATATTGTTGTTGGCACACAATGAATCATTCCGTAAAGCATTATTTAATTAGAGAATCTTGAATTATTATCCATTATCCATATTACAAAGTTTTGCAAGCAGAAAAAAAATAAACAAGACTGATAAACACCGTTTCGACAACCATCGAGTTTTAGTTTAGATGGAACATCGAATGTAGAAAACATTTTAAAAAAGCATTTAAAAATTCAAATTCATGTTTCAACGAAGGCTTGAAAGTAATAAATAATTTTGTTGTAGTAAATGTCTTCCTCAAACTTAGGTTTTAATTAATAATTTAAGGTTCTCATTTTTTAAAGTGTACTTGTAAGGAAATGAATTTCCTCTCAGTTGTTTACTACTTACATTACCACAATTTTATTACGAGTAGGTACTTCAGTTTTATTTCTATTCAAACTTTATATATTGTATCGTGTACAAATAAAAAGAACAGTTACTTCTAACCAACATATTAAATGTTCTCAGGACCAATATTTATAAAGCATTTATTTTATTTACTATAAAATGAATAAACGACCTTTAGAAACTATTGCACAATTATAATAAAAAAGTATTTGTAACAATTTAAAAAAAACTGAACAATTTCATTTCTCTATTAAATAATTCGAAATTTCATTACTTAAGCAATAATTGTACTTTTTAAAGTAAAATAAACCAACTCCTATTATGTAAACTGTTGTTGTATGTGTAATTAGACATCAAAATAAATAATTGAAAAATGGTAATTGTTGTTTGATTCGAAAGAAAATAAACAAATCAAAATAGAACCTTTTTAATTTAGACAATTACAAATGGAAAAATGGTATAAATAAAAAAGTTACGATCGAATCATTCTTAAATCTTGTTGAAGGCAGCAATATCGATACTTTGTACATACTCTTCTAATGATTCAATTTGCTCTTGAAGCCAATCGACAGACACCTTGTCGTCCTCAACAACGCAAGAAATTTGCAATTTATGAATACCATAAGCTAAGGGTACCAATTTCGCCGCTCCCCACAATAACCCGTCTGTTTCAATCTTACGAACAGCCTCTTCCATTGCCTTCATATCGGTCTCATCGTCCCACGGTTTAACATCGAGGATAATATTGGATTTCGCGATAAGTGCAGGCTTCTTGGACTTTTTAGCAGCGTATGCTGCCAAACGCTCTTCTCGAATCTTCTTCGCCTCTTCAGCCTCTTCCTCTGAATCAGAACCAAACAGATCCACGTCGTCGTCATCGTCTTCCACCTTCTTTTGTGGTTGTTGCTTTTGTTGGGTGGCAGCTGGTTGCGTTGTTGTTTTGCAATTACTTTTAACAAAACTTTCGATATTTGTAACACGAAGATTGAGTGCCTTTAACTCATTAAGGATTTGGTCAATTGCTGTAACAAGAGCAAAATTATTAAATTGTACTACGGCCTTACTAGATAACTTACATTTTCCATATTCAATGACCTTCTTCTCCAGGAACTTCACAGCACCGGTATCGATTGAAGACATAGCACTAACGTTGGACTGAAACAATGAACCGTTATTAAATGTACAAAACAGTGTCCGATTTTCTTACAGCAAAATTATCTCGGCTTTCGATTAGATGTTGGCGAATTTTGGCTACTTCATGAGCAAGGGGTGTAAGGGAACTCTACAAAAAATGGGAACCGTATGATAAAACTGAGATATGCAAGAAATGTTATTAGTTTAAGAACCTTGGCCACATTTTCATAATATGAGGTTTCTGCATCATCGTAGATCTTTTTTGTAATCCAAATACCATCCGAAATCATGTTTTTATGTAATTCTATAATAAAAAAAGCATAGTTTAAGGTTAGGAAATCGTTATATCATTATGTGCTAAAAATAAGAAAGAATTAAGAGAAAATTTGATATATTAGGAAGGAAAAGTTGCCCATAATGTTGAATAAATTATGCCATGAAAAAATATTTACCTGTTAAAGCGAAAAATTGTTTTTAAAAAGGCTCTGGCATATGCAACAGAAGAGGCCGGATTGAAAAGGAACTACGTACGTAGATTCTTATGATCTTATGTGGCGCTGTTACAGAATTCCTTAAATATCTCCTCAATGACGATGAATATGAGCGCAAAATTTAAAAGTTTCTATTTATCGACTTTGTTAGTGTAAATAATATACATATGTATATAACTTATTTAATATACATTGTAAAATAGACGAATAGAATTAGATATCATAAACTGTTTCTTCTTCTGTACTAAAATGCCATGAAATTTTAATTTTACCATGAAACTGCTAGCTCTAGCTCTTTATTTATTACACAAGCAATAAACGGAATAAACCATTGTATATTTAAAAAAGCTTTTTTTATTATAAAATAATAAATAATAAGACAAACTCGGACTTTTCACATTAATATTTATAAAAGAAATAGATTATAAAATATCTTATTTATCCAGATGTTAGTGCCTGAGCTGTTGCTACTGAATTACCACCAAATCCTCCAAAACCACCAAAGCCTCCTCCTCTACCAGAAGAAGAACTGCTACTACTCGCAGACGAAGCAGTGCCGGAAAATCCCTGACCATTAAACGTTTGTGTTTGAGCGTTTGCTGTCGATTGTGAATTTCCAGAAGCACCAGCAGATGCACCACCGGCTTTTCCAGCTCCACCACCGAATCCTCCACCGAAACCGGGATTACCACCGAAAGGCGGTCGACCACCGAATCCTCCACCGCTTGGAAAACCGCCACCGAATCCTCCACCGCTTGGATAACCGCCACCGAATCCTCCACCACTTGGATAACCACCACCGAATCCTCTGCCTCCAAAAGGTACACTTGGGGACTGGAATCCGCCACCCGAGGCATGGGCTTTGGCTTGAGCATCTGCTGTGCTTGTGCCTCCTCCACTACCTCCAAAGTTTCCTCCTAGATACCCAAGTTGATGATGGAACTCTTCGTGATGGTGTGGATTGAAGCGAGGAAATGCATCTCTTCGAACACGGGAGAGTTGCGATAAGGGCACAAATATTTCACCATCATGCTCAAAAATAGCCGGAATATCTAGAAACAATATCCTAAGTCAATATTTGTCGCCTTGAAAAAACCACAAAACGTGACAAAAATCTCTTGAATCAATAATAGGAAATTGCTAATTCAACACTTGATATCCACTAGAAACGATAATTATATTGTTTGGCCTAACATTTATTAAAAATGATTTTTACGTTTTGCGAATATGATATACTGCGAATAAAGTTTTAAATTGATAAGAAATAAACCTATTACTGAATGTTAAATTTGTTTCAATTTAACTGAAAAGGCCGTTCAAAATGAATTTCAAATCTAATCAAAGAGTAGGAATACAGGGTGTCCTAAACTGACCGTCCCTCACGATTATCTCGAAAATAAAAAGAAACATTTTAATGAAAATTTTGCAATATTGATTTTTAAAGATGATCTGATAAGCCTATTGCGAATATTGTGACACATCCGTTTATACCGGAAGTAAACACTAACTTCGTTATTTTAAATAGAACACCCCATATTTTCCTAAAAAACTACAAAACCCTATATTTTATTACATATTTGGATTATAGGCAATTGTAATACTTTTTGAGAAAAAATTATTTTATTTTGGTTTTTACCAATTGAAAAACTGTTATCACTATTTCTAAAATGATCTCTAAAAATATCTCTTAAACTTCGGATGATATTTGAACTTAATGAAGAAAAGTAAGTACTCTTTACGTTGACCTAATTAATTTTTGATAATTATTTAACTTCAAAGTTTATGACCTGTAATTTTTCTGAAATTTATTAATTTAAAATGCGAAATAAAGTAATTTTTTCTCCTAAACCTAACTTTAGACATATAGTACCTTACATAAACTGATATTAAAATTTTGTGTAGAATCCAAATATGTAATAAAATATAGTGTGTTTAATTTAAAATAACGAGGTTAGTGTTGACTTCCGGTATAATCGGATGTGTCCCAACATTCGCAATGGCGTAACAGATTGACCATCCCCAAAAACCAATATTGGAAAAATTTTCATTGAAATGTTTCTTATTATTTTCGAGATAATCGTGAGGGACGCTCAACTTAGGACACCCTGTATTGATGGGGTCCAATGCAATTTATATCTCCCATGATCAAATTAGAATTGCACTATAAATTTAAATAACGAATATTGAAAGCCATCAAAAATTGTTATGTATATTAAATTGTGAATGTTATTGAATAATTACATCACTGGCAAAGTTTAGAACTTCTAAATTATATTAAACTTTTATGAAAAATGTTCTTTAGAACTTACTGTTGTAAAATGTTGCACCGAAAGCGGTGGAGACAGTGAAAAAAAATAAAATCACAACTGCTCTCATTGCTTCAATAAATTCAGTGCTCTTCAGTAAGTGTACTGATACGAAGATAATTATGCAAGTGATTTAAACACCTGTCCCCACCAATAAATGAGTTATTTGTTTGTCAAGTAAATCAACTTCGGGAACTACTTAGACCCAAAATGAGGATCGGAATAGTTGACCGAACCATTGTGCAAATAAGATAGTTTCATTGAACATCCCGCACTTGTTGATAAAACAATTCGCAACTAAATTCCGAAAACTCTAATTATTAAGTAAATACATTACTCTACGCAATATATTATTTATTTAGTATATTATATTGAAATTCTCTGATGTCAGCACACTAGTTCTTTTATTTTACGGTTACTTTCATATAAATCACCAAATTTAGCAGGTTTATGTAAATTTTCTAGGTATTCCCAACAAATTCAGCGGCTCTTCTCTCAATGAAATAAATTTTCAACTATATTTATGACGACAGGTTTTTTGTATTTTCGATTTTCAAGCATCACCTTGGGAATATCATATTGTAGAAAATTTCATTTCGTCTTCCATAATAAATCGAATAAATAATGTAGTAGAAACATTGTTTTCTTCGATATCAATATGTGTCGTATAATTAGCATATACTATGCATAATAATTAGATTCCATAACCGATATGACAAATCTACGTGGAAATACCAAAAATTTGAATAACTCTAAACTCCCATCTGTAATACATCCTGTTTGTTCTTGTATTAGAAATAAACGTGAAGTTAATATTTAATTTAATGCAAAACCAGGATATTAAATCGAACAATTGTTAATAAATACACAAATCTGCAACTACATTATGCGTACAAATGCAACTGCATGCTTGTGAATATAAACAATTAATCATTCGTAATATTTTTTTTTCATAAAATCCAACAGACATTCAACATTATACATTCTGGTCTAATGACCTTGCCTATATGAATATTATTTTTTATTTCATTCACCTTTTATGGAATCTCCAATTCAATAAAAAAAATGAAGACCTGCGACAGATTTTATATATAAGATAAATGAAATGGCCAAATAGTCAGTTTACTTCTTTTGCCTCGAGAGTAAAGTGATTGAAACAAAAATGAGACAATCACTTAGAGTGCTTGTATGTCTTGCATTTGTAGTGTATGGTGCTATTGCAATTGAAAGCAGTGTTAAGGAAAACGAACCTAAACAACATGTTCGACAAAAACGTGTTATTGCTGCTGGACTTGGATTAGCAGGAGCTGGTCTCGCTGGTGCTGGATTAGCTGGTGCTGGTTTAGTTGGAGCTGGACTAGCTGCTAAAGCTGGAATCGTTGGAGCTGGTCTTGTGGGAGCAAAAGCTGGACTCATCGGCGGAAGTCTTCTCGGTGCCGGCCTTTCGAAAGGTGTTAGTTTTGGGTAGAAAAATTTCTCCTTGTCTTTGACAATGTTTAATAAAGAAATGTGTTAAATTTTCAGCGGTTCCTTCGGTGGTGGATACGGTGGAGGACATTCAGGAGGATATTCTGGAGGATACGGTGGAGGACATTCAGGAGGATATAGTGGAGGACATTCAGGAGGTTATTCTGGAGGACATGGAGGAGGGTACACTACTTACACTGAACCAGTTGTCATAAAACACATCTACATTGAGAGTCAAGGTGGAAACAACAACCACGGAAGTGGTTGGAGTTCAAGTGCTTCAGGAAATGGCTGGAATTCAAACGGTTATGGAGGAGGTTATGAAACAAGTCACGGTGGAAGTGCTGGAGGACATGGAGGCGGTTATGGATACGGTGGAGGTTTCGGATTTGGTGGAGGATATGGATCAGGAGGTGGTGGAGGATATGGATCGGGAGGTGGTGGGGGATATGGATCAGGAGGAGGCGGAGGACATGTTGCAGCAGTCATACCTGAAGCTGGACATCAAAGTCATGGAAGCTATGAAAGGGGACAATTCGAACATTACCAAAGTAAATGGTAATTTTACCAAATGAAAAAAATGTACAATCAATATAATTTCATAATAAAAATCTGTAAAAAATATTTGTGATTTTGTTAAGTAGACAAGCCAAGTACAGAGTATTTGTCTCCTTTTTAAAAATCGTATGAAATAAAACTTCTTAAGACAAATTATAAACTTCTACAATTTTTTATTACATTAATAGTCAAAAGTTTACATATAACTTAAAACAATTATTACACATCTCCGGTATAATGTAAACCAAAACAATAAAATGAGAAAACTCATTTTTATACAGCCTTTCTAAACTCTAAATTATATACTACATATGAAGTTATGTACAAAACAAATATGTTTTCACTTTAATAATTTTTTGTTTCATTTTTTCTAATATTTCTCTCTAATAATTTTTTTTTAATACAATTTGTTACTTTTATTTTTTAAAAAACTCGCGCGTTGACAATGGTTTTTTTTTGTTTCAATTAATTTAATATTTATTAATGTAATGATGTCCGTCTATTTTTAATTTTTGTGTGTGTTTAATTTTGGACATCACCAACATAAACCCTGTATAAGCAAGTGACACGTTATAGCACAAAAGAAAATTTAACATGACTTTTCATTATATGACATTTTCCACGAATATTTATTCATACTATGTTTATATATTTGCTGTTTTGATATATAAATAAAACAGTAACAGCAGAAATTCATTTATATGCATGTTCTTTTAATAATATTGTTTCTCTAAGTTTTTATTTTTCTATAAAAACACACTCACACACATTCGGATGTTTTATTTTTAAAATACGATTTTCTTTTAAGTTGCATAGTATATCAGTTTTGTTAACCATTAGGTATATATCACAATTTTTTATATAATCATGTAATAATTAGCGTTTGTCAAAGCTTTTGCATGAAAACGAAAATAAAATTTTTAATCTACCTACGGTGCGACTTTATATAGATACATGGGCACTGATTTTATTGTCTGTTAAAAGCTATTTTTAAACGAAATTGTGGAAACAATTTTACATACATTCCCTAGAAATTGTGAAACCAAAGGAATTGTGTTGGTTTTTTAGTGAGTCGCACCAATTCAGATTACAATAAAGTACAAACGATAATAAATATTTGGAATGTGGGTAATTAAATTTATGATTTAATGTGTGTATATGCAACTTTTCCTTATACGTATAGAACATTTTGTGTGAATAAAACAATCATTTTGTAAATGATTTCAATCTATGAGTTAAAAAATTTAAGAAACCCTATTGAAGATCTTCTTTAGGTACTCAAAATTGGCTACTTTTTGTATACAGCCTCACATGTTTTTTTTTTATATTTTTATTTTTTTTTAATTCCTTTTTTTGGTGTACATTGAGCAATTCTTCTGTGTAATATAGTATTACATATGAAACTAATAATTTTCTACATACAAATTTATTGCTTCATTCATTAGTTACCGTAAAAAATTTTCTCAAATTATTCCAACAATTGGTTGACTGCAAAGCTTTATTTCATTTTACTAATAGAATTATTTTTGTGAACCGCAATACTGTTCAAAATTTTATCACCATTCGAATTAAACTAAATCACTGGATGGATCTAATTATCGCAATGAACAGATATTATTATTCATGTATGTAGTATCTAGATACAATATTTACTTGTTCACATAGAAACATAGAAATATCCTTACTCTAAGTTTCCGGTTAACAATTTTGAGAGAATATGCAACCCATGTAATATTTCTAGAATTTTATCAAAAAGAAAAACTAAATTCCAAAAATAACTCAATCAATAAACAATACATCATTTTGTTTGGAATTATGTACAATTATAAAATCACAATTATTACGGTACTTCTATATGATTTTTTTTTTGAATTCTTGTCTATATTTTGCCATTTTTTTAAATTTTTTTTAAATATGTAGAAGTTATGGGAGACGTTCAATATATTACGTAGATAGCTTAGGATTCTTCGGCTTCTTCACGGAATAAATATGTTGACCAGTAAATTACATTGAACAGTGCAAATACAAGAGGAAATGTTATTCGAGAAATCACATCAATACGTTTGGATCGTGTAGGAAACTTTGATAGCCAAGATCTGCAACAATTTGGTCGTGCTGGCTGCATGTGGATTTCACATTGTCGCAACTTATCTGCACTCATCGGATCACCAGGATGACGGACCAATGGCTTCTAAAATCAATTCGATCATATTTCACAGAACCCTTTAACCATTTCTCGATATTTGTTACCATAGCGAAAGTGGCATTGCTGTCTGTGTCGATTAGGTCAGATGTTGCATCAAGAGATGCGGCCGGTTCGAGTTCGCACAATTTCCTTTGTTTCTTCATATTCTCCCGATGCATATCCGACCTGGATGCATAATTTACAAGAGCAAATTCCAGCAGGGCACCAAACACAAACGTTAGACAAACACCAGTCCAGACGTCAATTGCTTTTGTGTAGGATACAGGTGGAAGAGATGCGTTTATTCCAGATGTTTGGGTTGCCATCGTAAGAAGAGTTGTCACACCTACAGATACCCAGACAGTGTTAAACAAAAATATATAAATCCCATGTGCTATTTTAGTAGTTGCGATCAAAGTAAAAATCAAATATCAAACTGTTTCCTTTTTCAAACACATTAAAATTGTAATTAGATACTTAAAAGAGCGTCGAATTGAATCCTATAACGACAAAGCAGGTTATCAAATTTCCTAGGTTTAGATACAATTATGTTTGAAATGTTTTCCATTTACTGCACTAATGTATCTAGAAAAATGTTTCCTCCATTTTTTATGAAGGGTTGGAAATTGTATAACAATTTAATAAGAATGTTAATGTTATTTAAAAATAAATTAAATAACATATATAAAATATATTTTCAATTAGATGCCTGATATAATCCAATTACATTTTTTAATGAGAAACTTTCATATAAAATAATAGTATTATGAATAATGCAGTTATTGGTAAAAGCTCGCGTTCAAATTTTATTACGTAAAATATAGATATATATATAATATATTGTTGAATATTGTTATATAACTTTTTGCATAGAACTTTATTAAAGTGTCCATTGTTTGAACAGTAGAAACCTAATTAAAACTATGCACTTAACTTAATAAATGACCAAAATTGGTGCTAGTTGACTAATTGATAGATAATAAAGGTGACATGGTTAAATTGGTATAAATATAGCTCACCTAATGAAACTCGTGCTGGTACAGCTCCTTGATCCAACCAAAAGGAGACCCATGAAACTATAACCAGCATACAACATGGTATATAAATTTGAATTAAATAGTAACTAAACTCTCTTTTGAACAGAAGGTCCACTTTTAGGCAACTGTATTCACCTGCAAGGATATAGAAATCACCTGAAAGGGAATGAAAGTGTTATATAAAATGACGTACCAGTATTCGTTTTACTGTTACAATAGTCTGTAAGGAATTTTTCTAAGGTAAATCTAGGTAAGTGTAAATTTTTAACTACTTGAACCGGATCACCCTCTTTCCACAGAAATACCAAATCGTCTGTCGTCCAACCGTCTACATGAACACAGAGAATATCGAATTACACATGTTTCCATTTGAAGAACAATAGAAAAAATGAATAAAAATTTCAATGTATCACTTACAGCTGGCCATTCTTAATGAACAAATTTGTCGATCAAGAGGATAAAGTTTGAGATTCATTGGACATGCTAATGTTAAGGATATCCTACAAGTGAATAAACAAACAGGATTATGAAATTCAATTGTTGTCTTGATGAAATATAATACCTAATACTATAGAGAACAGAACCATATGGAAATATACGTATATAAACATTGGGCATAATAATGTTATGAAAGTGGCCTTCTTTCTCATTTGAAAAAAACAAATCAGGCATCCATACACGATTTGCCTCGGTTAATGTTAGATATTTTAATCGGCCACCATAATCACCAAATTTTAATCTTTCATCCAGCCATTGTTCGCGAAATGTTAGTTGTACACTATATTCCTGGAAATTTTATAATGAAAAATGAAACAAGAGCTGAACAATGGACAACATGTTATTGACTTTTAACAAATTTACAAAACTCATATATAGAATGCCCCAATCTCACAATTAATTGCAACACAACACGTTTTCTATCCCATTCTTATTCTGATCCCAACACATTTTTCTCGCGCTATTTCGTCCCTTTATTGGCAATTCAAACTGATATCAATATCAATAATCTCTCAATTTATTATATTATATATGTGGTAAGATCAATATATAGAAACATTCTCAAAGGTTCGGGTCTATACCGAAATTATGGAGAATAAGAGAGCAGAAAAGACGTAAGCATTAACTCTGGTGTGTTGTTTATGATATTTTGATTATAGCATTCATGCGACATGCAGAACTAATATATTTATGATACATATAGATATAAATATATAGAAATATGGAAGCAGACGGTGAAATTAATAAAAACTCTAGGTATATATTATATAATAAACATGTTATATATACCTAAAATACGAAGGCAAAGAGATAGAAGAGGCCGATTTAACATTTCTGGCCTTATAAAGCAAAAAACAAGTGCAACATTATTAAGTAAGGGGATTGATCAAAAATTGAACCGGCCTTTCTGTCTTGTGCTAATTCATAAAATATGTGTATGTAGGTAACGATTTTTCGTTCAATATATAAATACGTTAGTCAATTAATAAATTATTGCGAAGCAAATATTCTAAATTGGAAGTTAAATATTTGAATGAAAAAGTGCATGCAGAAAATTTTCTACTACGTGTGTTTCACCCGAATTATAAATCATGCTCGCGCTGGTGCTGGTGCCCTCATTGCAACATCACCAACCATCATTCACCATCACCACTCGGTTTAATTTTAGTTCTTTTTTATATTATATAATATATGTGCATAATCGAGAATTAGAAATAAGATCTTGTTAAACTAGATTAAGGTCTATGTACAATATATACTTTTTTTTTAAATATTAATAAGTATTTGTTATAGTATTGTTTTTTTTCTTAATTCAAGTATATATGAAAATATTTACAAGTGACACCCATCATCCAATACTTGACATGACTGGCAAAACCGCGCACTCACCATTTTATAATCATCTATCTTGCTGATAGACCGAAGAAAGAAGTTGATTCTAACACTAGTCGGCCCGCCTATAAGCGTGTGAAAAGAACAAAAATTTTTAATTAATTTCTGTATTTAAAGAGTCGGCTGCGGTGCGGGGCACGGCGCCAATCACATCTAGCATTGGCTAAGTCCGCATGCAAGCACGCGGCCGCCGACGCCACCGGCGCGCCGCCCGCCGTCCCCTACATAACACGGAAAGCACACGCAGGCCGTCCCGCCCTACAGGAACATCAGAAAGATGATGTATGTATATATATATGAAATTTTTCTCATTTCTCTAGATATATTTATAAACATTTTTATGGTATATATATAATAGTATATAAATAATGCTACAGTCCACAACTACGATACATTTAGAAAATTATATATAATAAAAATAATTATGTATAAATAAATAAACAGAGAGAGAGTATACTCATTCCCTGCGTTTAAATATATAACCCAACAACAGTCATCCACTTACCATTGTAACGTCATCAATCTTTGATATACTTCTGACAAATATGTTGACACGGACAATAGCCGCACCATCTAGTTGTAGAACAAAAACAGAAAAGAAAAAAACGACTTAATTAGTCTAGTAGTGGACGTCATCACCGGTGAACGATCGATGCTTATTTGATGCGATCGACGCAATGAGGCACCTGCACCACCTGCTCTAGCCCTATAGCCCCTAGCTTTTGCCAAAAAACGGCATTCCAGCAAATCAAAAACAAACACTAACCATACTAGCCTAGTTGGGACAGGAGGAGGATTCTAAATTCAAACTATAGTCAAAAATGTGCTTTAGAACAAAATCATAATAAGTGGTGGGTCAAAAGAACTCCTCTGGAACCCCTGACTGGCTCGTATGGCACGTGGAGCCCCTCTAGACTATCCTACAGAAACGTTGTAAGTGTTGGTCCTCCACTTACCATCTTGATGTCACTTATTGTTGCAATGCTGCGGACAAACAGGTTTACTCGGACTATGGCTGGCCCATCTGAAGGTGATGGACAACAATTGTGTTACATTTACATTTAACTGTACAATAAATAAAAAGCGAAAAAAGAACAAGCCCAATTGAAGCAACAGAAAATATAAAAAAAAACCAAAACAATATATGTAACACGACGGGCTTATGTTGTTTCTCAAACATCCCCGTGTGTATTATTTGTTGTAGAATGTTTTCCTCTCTCTCTCGCGTCAAGTCAAATTTTGTAATTTGGAAATTTTCAATTCTACACATTTTCAATTGTAGGTACATTAAATGAAATAAGATAATGATGTATATTATTATATATGGGTTATATAATAGACACACATTTGGTAGATCAGATCTATAGGTGGGTTATTTGTTATTTTGCTTCTAAAAAATCATTTTCTCATTATTTGTATTACTTACCAGTTCCATTAACACCAGATGGACGAATCCTTGCATCGTATCTACCTGGACCCAAAATTGAATCCAATATCTCTTTCTCCTTTTCTCGAAAGTTTATTTTCACATTACTATTCCTTTAGGAATTCATAGATAGAAAACAACAATGAGTCAGAAAACAATAGAAATGTACAAAGAATGTTATTACAAATGGTATTTTTAATTTGCTGTATGTGTTTATTTGTATACCTATAATGTGAGTTGTGTTTAGAGAAAAAAGTTTATATACTTGATTAGTACATTACTTGTGGTACCTATACATACAGGTATATATTATTGAAAGAATTATTGTGTCTGTATTTAGTGATTGATTGGGTGTGGGGTGGTTACATTTTTTTTTTACATTATTTAACTTACATTGAAATTGATGCATGGATTATTTGTGCAAGTATTACCAAAAGGGTGTGTATATACATTGCAACTAACACCACGTCCGCAAGTTTGCCTTTAAGAGATGGATCATTAACACGCTTATTTATGTTTTAGGTGAACTGGGTTTTTGATCTCAGCCCCCAATCATTTGAATTGATAAAAATGCATTTGTAGAATTTGTTATATAACAATTTTAGTTCGTGTATAACACAATAACACACGATTCAATTGGGAAACTAACATAAATTCAGACTCACAAATAGTCGTCTCTGTGAATCACAGGAGTGCCAAGTGCGGAGTGAGAACGGCGCTTTTTAAACGTACAATTGTCACGCTCGCGAGCTATGCTATAGATGTAACTTACAAAATTTTAGGGAGTAAGCGTCGAGGCGACAGGAGACGACGCTATATTGATCGCTACTTGCCCATAGGATCTCGCGCAGTGATCACTATTTCTGTGTAATAGCGGGCCTTGGTGCGGTGAGAGTTTACAAAATCACCGCAACTATATACATTAGGCCGCTGTTACACGATGCGATTCAGCCGCATGCGGCACCGCCGGTTGAGCCGCGCGGTGCCGGAAGTCGGACGGTAAGTCTACTGATACTTACTACCTTGAAATCTGCTGCAGAGTCGCACAGTGTGATACACTGTGAATTTTTGCGGCGGACCACGCGAAGCCGTGCGGACACCCTCCGCATGCGGCTGATCCGCATAGTGTAAGGTGTAACAGCTGCCTTAGATTACTATTGCCCAGGCAAGTTTCCAGGAATCTACATACCTACAGAAGATAATTTTGCTGCAAATTTTAAATAGACACCCACACGCTTGTAGAAATGAAATAAAATTCCAAATGGGAAAGAAAATTTTATTAGATGCAACCAACGGGATAGAAAAACAGAATGCGGAAGTTCGAGTATGTTGAGTTATCGAAAAAGTTTCTCATCCTCTTTAATCCTTCATTAAAACCAGAAAATCTCGCATTCTACAGTTGTATACGAACGTCACCATTGACGTCATAAGTAATCATGAGAATTTATTCGTTCGAGTTTAAGCAAAGTGCTGTGACATCATTACTTTATTAATTGATTTTGTGAATGCCTGCCACCCCCTTACCAGTTAAAACCGGTAAAGGTGTATTTACATTTATGAGATTTCATTAAATGCATTTACACTCGGCTGCATAATATTATAAATAGAAAAGTTTTTCAAAACAAATATTCATTTCCTCTAATTTCTCTGCCTATACTCGCCGTAGATGAAAGGAGTCCACTTTTATCCCTGATGTGCAGGGATTTCCAGGAAAATATAAGAAAAGTCACTAAAGTTGTTTGGGGATGAAGATTAAAGTTGTCACCTCCATAACATTCTCCTTCTTAGTTTAGTAAAAAGTATGTCACTTTTACATTTACAATTTGATAAGAAATCGAAAATGAAAATTTGCTCTCATAAACTGTGAGAGAAGAAAGAAGAGTTTTCTTAGAAAATGTTACTCCTCTTTGCTCATACTCAATACGTTCCCTAAAAAAGAAATATATCGCTTTTTTATTGTTACTTCCTTTGTCTTTTTGACATGCAATTTATCATCATTCAACAACAATGTTATTATTCATCTCAAGTAAACGAGAGAATCATGCAACGTATTTTCAAATTCGATATCAAATCGAATGTTCTCAAATAAATTTTTATTACATTAAAGGAAGTTCATTGTAACTAATTTTATATCCACCAACCATAAAACTTCAATAAGTTTAACTTTACAACGATGTTTACATTTGAAACAAAGTCAACTCTAATACTTTTCCTGAAAAAGAAAATGGGATATTGAACAAATTTATCATCAACTATTCCTCGGGTTACATTAAACTAAAAATATTAATTAACGCCAATTATAAATTTACATCTAAGAGAAAAGACTATTACAAATCACCTTTATTAAACAATTATTGAGTCTATCTAACACGAGATATGTTTAATATCGTATAAAATTCACGGTTTAATTGAACAATACATAAAATATAACAAGTTTAATTAATTTTAATTGTGATATTAGCATGGAATGCAAACACAAATGGATTACATTTGTGTATTTACGAGTTACCTACCATTAACAAACTCTTTAGGAAAATTCCAATAACCAATACACCTACTACCTATCTACCTAGTCTAAGTATTAGAATGAAAATAAAGTAAAACTGTATTCTATTCAATCACGATTAACTTTATTCACAAATCAATATACGTGTGTACATAACAAGTATTAATAAACATAAAAATTGTCTAATTAAAATGTGCATCCAGTTTCCAGTATTAATTTTGCACAATTTGCATAAACAACTAATTTTGAATTAAATTATTATATTAATTATTCTGTGTAGTGAATTTTGTCTCTGTTCTGCTCATTTTTAATTCCATTGCCAATTTATATCCCAATTCAGGTCTCCTATCTCTACCCTCCACCATCGCTTTTACTTGATTCGAATTAACAATAACACCGTTATTTTTAATCATCGTATTTTTCGTCTTTTCAATATCGCTCAAATCAACTCCTCTACTGCAATTGTCTAATAAAATCGTCCTGTAACCAATAGCTAATGCGTCAACTGCAGTTGCTCCTGTTGAAGAGTTTTATTTAAGAAAATTTACGGCAACATAAAAAAGTCTTTTATATATTTAGTATTTACCAACACAAACATCATAAGCCAAACCACAAATATAAATGTCTGTAGCGTTTTTCAAACGCAATTGTGCACATAATGTGGTATCCGTCATCTTCTTATTATCCCAAAAAACCGAATAAGAATCAACGTCTGGATTGGTGCCTTTGTACACTTTAACGGCATTGTCTAGTACCTAAATAAAAATTCTAATTGAATTAAATGTAGAAGAAAGATATATTAAGTTTGTTTGCCTTTAGATTCTTGTGTAACTCCGAGCCCCAAGTGTCTTGTACACAATGTCTGGGCCATAAACGTTGTTTTTGAGGCGGATTGCCAGCAAATATGACCGTATCGTACGTTTGGGCATTTTCCGCCGTTACTGGACTAGACGGATGTATTTCTCTTTCATGAATATTTTCAATAAATGATACGTGATTACTAGGATGCCAATCTAATGAATAAAATACACCATCAAACTGTACCGTATCTAGTAAATGGTTAATGGGCTCTATAACGTCCAAACCATTTTGTTGTGCTGAGCAATTACTTATATTTAATGTACCACTAATAAAATCATTTTGCACATCAACAATTAAAAATACCGAAATTGGACGTACAATCTGTACAGAGAAAATAATTTCAATTAGATTAGAAATTCAAGGGAATAATTCAACAATCTTTTATTACAATTTTGATCCAGTGATTCCAGCAAAATACAAATTCCGAACGGCTTATTTTACCATCGTTATCATTATCAAATACATCAAATATTTCGCGTAATTTTGATTCTTCTAATGAATAAATTTTCCCTTTGTCATTTCGAAACAAAGCACGTGACAACAATCTAAATTCATTTATGTCTAGATATCCATCGCTGAAATAGAATTTACTTGTTTTTTCTGGATAATGTCACGTTCTATGTATACGTTTGTGTTGTAGTCTATTATTTTATCTATTTATCTTATAATGTCTGTGCCACAAAATAAACAAAAAACAAAACAGAATACCACAGTTTTTGGATTAGATAACAAAATATCCGCATATGGTCAATCAAACTGTCTCTCTTATCACTCAAAGAACGAATGTTTAGGTCTGACTGTGCGAAATTTTCTCAATGTGCATTGCATGCAAATTACCTAACTCCTAATTTTAAACCGTGTCCCTTACATCCTCATTTAATGAATGCACCACACTATATTGTATATACGGTTCATTAAATGTTGAAATTATTGAAAAAATATGTCTTCTCATCAGGCTTTTGCATCTAATGAATAACAAGTTAAGCGCAAAATCTGGATAATCACAAAAACTGCTACCCCCGTATGATGATTACTTACTTGTTTTTATCAAATGCATCAAAACAAGCATCCATGTTCGATTATATTTATTAAGGGAAACATTGATTATAATACGTCCACTTTTTCAACATCAACTACACACTTGATGTGTTTTCGCACAAACCTCTTCGTTATCAAAAACCGTGCCTAGATAAACCTGGTACCAATAAAATAACACTCACATTTGACTTCGTATGGATTTTATAATTTTAATTTTGCACCAGAAAAATCACAGAGAAGTTTATTATTGCAATTAGTGCAATATTTTTCAGGTCTAGCAATATGAAGTTTCCTCAATTTATTTTTAACTTCAAAGTATTGCATTTTGTTGATTAATGATCAATTACTTCTATACGACTGCAATTGAATGGTAAATGAAAAAGAAAATGTTACGTAAAGAAACATCATGTTCATAAATAAATTTACATTTATTAAGCACTTTTTAACAAGCGTTTTACAGAATTGTAATTCCAATATAATTATTGTAGAGAGTTATAAATTTGAATTGATATTTTAATAATCTTACAATTGCATTGTTTAAGTTTAATACAATTATTTACCTTTATTTTTTTTAATATAAATATTAAAATTATTACTGGGACATGTTAATAATAGAATATAAAATTTTTTAATGTCTCATTTTTTAACCGTATTTCTCTTTTAATTCTACTCTTAAGAAGAAATGAAAAAAATACTTTTTAACACACTAAACAATGTGAATTTTGTCAATATAGTATGTATTTGTTGGTATGTAATTCCAATAATAAAACAATAAATTATGTATTTCAAAAATATTTACCCTTTTCCACGTGTTTTTTTTTTTCATCATAACATTCATTTCATTATTCATAAATTACATAAAACATTGAATAAAAATTGTGATAATAAAAAAGAAGATTCAGAAAATGCATAATATGTATATTGATAGGAGTAGGCATACATGTTCAGGGTTGAACAGGAAGATATTCCTCGAGTCACATTAAATTAATTATTTACATACATTAACAATATTCTCTAACCTGATTTCCGGTAATATTCACAGTCTTTTCAACATTTTAAACTCATACAAAAATAATCGAACAATTCATGGATCCAATCTTTAATGTTCCAATTTCAGATGGAAATATTTCATAAATTTCTATTTACAAGTATAGTTTCATTAAAAAAACCACTTAAAACATTCTTCCAGCAAACCATTAATATGTCTGCCCCCTCTTTAAAATAACTGCTATAAATAAAATATACTAATCAAGGTGATAATAAAATAAAATATACGCGTCACCCAATCAATATATTAGCAGTTAATTAGATAACAATTAATTTAACATACACTCAAGATGACTAGTATATAGACCGCGTAGTCAAAAAAATAATAATAATAAACAAACAAAACAAAACAAAATGGGGAAAAGACACCAAATTCGATCAAAAACAATATACAATAACATTTAAATCATTTTACAATTGATTTTGATCGAGATAATGCTTTTAAAATATTATTATTTAGTTATTAATTAACTTCAGTCAATGAAAAAAAAATTATATTTCATAATAATCATTTTAATTATTTAACAGTTGCCATTCTTCTAATGCACCTACAGCCGAATTATTATACGTATATAACAGAAAATAAATTATTTATTTATAATTACTAGGACAAGGGCAATGTCTATACTTTCTTTAAATATATTTCTATATTTATATATATTTTTCTTGTATATATGTATATATTTATTAACTACAAATCAGTTGTTCACATCAACGGATCTGAAAACACATTAATGCGGTTTTTTGATAAGTTAATTATTGTTGTTACAAAAGAAATTACCAAATTGTTGAGTAGTCTGCCAAGAGTTATTTGAGTTTATTGAATCAGTACTAGTAATTGTATCTAATGTGTTTGCATTCTTGACTGTTTCATCGGGAATACTGGAACAAACAATGTAAATATGGCATTATAAGACGTATATTGGGACATTTACATTTCTTATACCTACATATTATCTACAATTTGAAGATCTTTTCCATTCTTTGTTGCATTAGTACCATTCTGTTGTTGCTCTTCGGTTTTAGTTCCATTGATTTTATTATTTTCAGACTTGTTTTCATTCCTATCTTCAGAATTCTAGAAAAAATCATAAATGTTAATTAAAACAATAACAAATTGTACAAATTTATTTAACACTTACTTGCTGGGATGGAGAATTAACATTATTTTTCCCTCTTGTACGTGACATAATTGCTTCAACTCTTTTACGTCTAGCCTCTCTCTCCTTCTCTTCATTCTTTAATTTCTCTTGTAATTCAGCTTTTTGTTTCTCTGCCTTCTCGGCTTCCTCTCTTGCTTGTTCCTCTTTCTGTAATTTTAAACGTAACTCTTCTTCCCTCCTCAATTTCTCCTCTTCTACGCGCTTCTGTGCTTCTCTTATAGCTTCCTGAAGTCGTTGTTCTTCGGCAGCCCGTTGTTGTTCAATAATTAATCTCAACTGTTCTTCTTCACGTTGTTGACGTTCCCGTTCAGCCTGTTCCTCCATTTCCTTTTGCAACCGCTTCTGTTCGGCTATCCTCTCCGCCTCTTCACGTGCTAATCGACGTCTTTCCGCCAATGCAGCCTTCGCCTCCTCTTCCGTTGTTATTCTCGGCTTCGAGAAGGACGCAGTCATTTCATTTGAGTTATCTGGATTATCTAACGTAGCATTTGTTTGTTCTTGCATATCTGTTGGTTCATTAACAACTTCTTCTTTATTACTTATAATAACTGGTTGCGATTCCACTGGTGTTGGATCACTAGCTGGTTTATTATCACTATTACTTGTCACCACAACTGGTTGAACAATTTCATCAGTTTTTACACTTTCATTAACTACATCCTCCACTTCTGGTTTTACTTCTGTTGATTCCTTAGCAACAATATCTATTTTCACTTCTACTGGCTGCTTCTCAACGACGCTGTCAGGCGGCTTCTGTTCAACAACATCATCACCCGGATCTTTATTAATTTTGTTATTATTATTATTATTAACAATTGATGTGTTATTTATATGACTACTATTATTCGCTACAGATTTATTTGTTGAATTTTCTACTGGACTTTTTAACGGTTTACCCGTTTTACTAATCGACTTCCTTCTTCTTGGTAATGGCGGTTTTGTAGTATCATTAATTTTATTATCACTATTTGGGGGTGTTCGAGCGTCTTGTGAAACACCAGTTATTGCTATACTCGCTGGCCGAGGTCTACGTACAGCTGATGGACGATATCTTACACTCGCTGAACTAGCTACACTATTT
Source organism: Silvanus unidentatus (assembly GCA_963930825.1). Taxonomy (NCBI): domain Eukaryota; kingdom Metazoa; phylum Arthropoda; class Insecta; order Coleoptera; family Silvanidae; genus Silvanus; species Silvanus unidentatus. Next base: position 2,154,558 of record OZ005763.1, read on the forward strand.
GTGCTTTGCTGACTTAGGGAACTGCTTGGTCTTGAAGAGACTATGAGAAAAAAGAAAAGAAAAAACACAATGAGTTACCAATTAGTAGAATTTTTTTAACAATTAGTATGACCAAAATATGTATATTAGTAAAGACGAGCCGCCACCAAAATGAAATCTTTAAAATTAGTTTATTCGACCAATTTTAAAGACAATTCAAATGTTAGATAAAATACTTGTCAGCCTATAAAATAAAAATTAATATTAAAAGCTACACATACTTATTAATTGATTAAATCGAAATTTGTTTTAACCACACTGTAGTAGTATTAGTCGAGTTAATACCATAATAAAATATATATTTAACGCAAATAACCTACACCTTCACCAACCTTGTGTCAATAAAAGCTCCTTAAAACGAATCTCTAATAGAAGAAATGAACTAAAGGACAATTTATGGAAGAAGACGATTATGATAATATTACTTTAAAAAATAATGAGAGAATTGTTTGGTTTTAATAGCAATGGGATTAAATTGGACATACCCTCACTGCAATTAGAGGATGCATTTAATTTCTGTTGTCTTAATTGTGTTGCACGTGTAGTACGTGGTACTATAAAAGCGCCATCAACAGTTGACAATTGATGCATACTTCTACTATCTGACTTGTTAAGAGGTCTCCTTGTTGGTGGTGTTGGTGACGGACCCGTTTTACTTACAGCTAAATGTATCATGCTACGTGTAAGAGAGGAGATACGGGATGTGGATAGTGGTCTTGAATTATTGTATGAAGACGTTTCCACAAGAGCTGGTAAGTCGGTAGGTCGCTTACGAGGTTTTGCAAGCTGGTCTAAACGCGACATGGAATATGCCCTACCTGGTGATTGGCTAAGTGATTTGCGTGACGAAGTAAATGACGCATCTCTAGATGGTACTGTTGGCACTAAATCTGTACGACGACGTCCAACATATCCACTTGCACAACCTGCTGGAGTACTTGGTGTACTACCTAGAATTTTAAATTGATTATAAAAACATAACATTACAAGAGCAGGCCAAAAAAAGAGTCGTTGATTTTGTCGAATGTCGTGATTTGAAGCACTGCCCTAAAGAAGAATAAATATCCAACATTCACATAAAGACATTTCATTCAGGAATATATCCAACACACTTTAAATACCTTCGTAATAATCACAACAAAAACTACGAATCAACTATTTCTCCCTTCACCAACAAATTACGATCACGACATTCAATTAATCCACTGGACAAACAAATTCCCCTCGAAATTCACTTTAAGAACAAATCTTTATCTCAATATTCAAGGCCACATAATTGCAATAAACAAACTAACGTGACAGGAAATAAATGTGTTCTTAAAGCTGCTAAAATTTACACCCTAATTTTTTCAATAATTGCTACTTACTTTCACAGGAACGTTCCAGTCCACTAGCAGATGTCGCACGTTTCTTGCTGCCAACATCTAAATCCCTCTCTGATTGTCGCCTTGTAAGTGAAGATGTTGCCATTGCAATGTTTTGCGTCGATGTGGCCCTTCTACTTCCCCAAAACGAGACACTCATATCGTTTGGATCCAACATACGCGGCGTTGATGAACCAAATGCAAAAACAATATTACTACGTTCATTTCGTCTTTTTGCTTCAATTCTTGCTTCTCGTTCTTGATTTCGTCTTATTATTGATTCTAAACGATCACGTTCAGCTTCATTTATTGCTCGCTTTCTTTCAACAACCTGCTGTCGTTTAACATCTTCCATTTCTAATCTTCGTCTACGTTCCAATTCCTTTTGTTCTTTTAAACGTTGTGCTGCTAATACTTGTGCTTTCATTTCTTCTAATTTCTTTTGACGTTCCTCATCTTGTCGCATTTTCATGTTTTTTCTATGTAATTCTTTATCAACTGTAAAAAAACAATTAATTCAAATTATCATTATGTGTTGGTATATAAACAAGTTTAACGATGGATAAAGTACGCCAATTTGGCATTGTGACAACATTTCCCATACACACAATCTGTTTCACGGCCATTATCACTATTTTAGAAGAATTATAGGAAAAACTAGTCAAGTATTTTTATTCGTCATTAACATATAATCATTGTATCTAATACATTCACTTTAATTATTACAAAATATGGAAAATATGTTGATTGGTATGAATATTATATGAGAAAAAATATTTTTTATACGAGTCGTTAACTGTTGATTTTTAATTTGTAATGATAATTTTTGAGTTTACGATCTTTGACGAATATTCCTAGGGTGACCTAGAACTTCTCTCTAACAGGATGTATGGAAAAGGAAATTCAAACCGTACAAGCAATAAGGATAATTACATCATATAATACGTTTTTAAGACACTTAATAAAAATAAAAATCGGTGCGATATTTACATGACTTAAAAAAAGATTACAAACAAACAGGTACATGCCGCAATGAATCATCAAGAATTAATTCATTTGAATAATAAGATTAATTCAACGTTGTAAAAATTAGGTTTCATCACTACAATAATAACAATGTTAAATATGGTTAAAGATGTGGGCATAATACATATTTTATTTCGTATCCTTTCATTCCGTACCGCAAATAATGATAAGATACATTCATGACTTAATCATTGTTTGATTATTAACGTAAATAAATAATGAGCTAATGAAAAATTCCATAATAATAAAATCAGATCTAATAAATTTTAAGTAGAACTTTATTTAAACAAAATTAAACAAAAAACGAAACCTTTCTTGTTTCTTTAGGCAATAAAATAAATATTGCTTTAATAACAGCAAGGTCTCCAATGAGAGAGGCTATCGCTATACTTGACACTGCGATAATTTATGAAAATTATTCATTTTAATATAAAACGACACACATTCTTTGTTTTAAATCACGTATTTTCATTTACTATTACTATTACATATATTTATGTAATTTTTTCATTAATTCTCTCTTACCTACATCATTCTGTCTATATTTGGTATTGTGGTGTTTTTTTGTAAACTCTTTCACTTTTGCAATATCACTTTTGGCTACATTCTCGGAGGATAAAGTTTTCACTAAAATACTCCGCAACTGATCTAAAGAATTGCCCAAAGAATCCGCATTTGTTCCTATCGACGTTGGGGCCATTTTAATAGCAACTATTTACTAGCACATAAAATAGAAACTGCACTCTGAGCACATTTTAATAACAATAAAGAATAACTTACACATGTGTCAATACATTTAAAGCAATCATAATCAAACAGATAACTTAAAACTTTGTATAGATCCTGCGCACATTATTATTTAACAAAATTACTTATATACATGTTTAGAAATGACCCTGGTTATAAATATATTGTAGAAGCATATTAAAAGTTACCTATACCACACACATATATACACGAAATGTATGCACATATATTATAAATAAATTATATCATCAGTATTTTGTGATACTTTGCTCAAAAAATCACCAGACACAAAAGTAAAAATCTCTGTCTAAGTTAAATTATTGCTAAATTACATGCTAGTGGTATAAAATAATAGGCTTAATTAATAAAAATCGTGCACGTTGGAGCGTAGTTTTTTTTATCACAGTTTCTTGTAATTACGAAAATACCTCAAAACACACTTGCACATTCTAGAACAATATTAATGATAATCTTCTCTCTTTTCGCGTGTAAAAACAATTCGCATGTAGGTACACTTAAAATTTTTTAGCGATTAATTATCATCAGGGTGTTTCCCCGAAAACATGCGTGTTTTCCATCGACAAAGTACACAAAGGTAATAATAATGTGTCTTGCCCAAAACTACGTAATTGAACTTTGTTTACAGTTTTTATTGTTAATGAAATTACTATTCAATTGGGTATTTAAAAGTAATTGATTTAAAATTCAAATGAAAACACAAAACAATCTTCTATGCATCACATACTCACACAATATTTTCTCGTAGGAAAGAATCGCACAGGAAACTGTTAAAACCTTGAAAAAAAAACTCGAACTGGCAAATGTTTTATTGAAAATGTAAGTGTAAAAGGTGCACAAAATTTTTCTAATGAGGTTAAATATTCAGCACGTCTAAAGAACAGTTTTTATTTTGTATTGAAACAGTTATATTTCTGAGTACGTATTAATTATTTATTTCAATGAACAATTGATAAGTTTTGAAATTTTTGTTCCAGTTCAGTAGAATGAAATTGTACCTGTGTTTCACATTTCACTATAAATAAAGTAATAGGCAAGATTTTTTAAATAGAACATCCCTGTGCTTTCTTTACTTGTTTTGTAGCTATAAAAATAAATTTTCTTCTCTATGGTTTCCTCTTAAATCTTCTTATAGTACCATGAAAAATTAAAAACAATTCGTAATGGCTAGAAAAACCATTGTATCATTACGAATTTAATATACAATCAGAAATTTATGGTGCAGTATTGGAAATTCCGAGGTATTTCACATATTTGTTATGTCTATATCGAGACCAAAGTAATATAGTTATATTTAAACCGTAAAATATGTCCAAGAAGTGTTGGATTTTATTGAGTTTTACACCAGAAAGCGATTTGAAAATTCACCTATTTAGTACACCTAATTTAATTACGCTTCATATATAGGTGAAAATGTAATGCATCAAATAAATCCACAATATAAAATCGATTTTAACTAAAAGCAGGCAACAGTGAGTCTAGGCTGGTATAATAAATAGTGCTTTCATACATAATTCTCATGCTCGTCTGTCCTTGCTTCAATTGCCTCACCTTTTTAGCAATTACTTAAAAAATCAACATATTCACTTTTAGCAAAACATGTAAATAAGTAATATTGAGTATTTCTAAAAAAAAAATTGAAACACACCACAGTGAATGGCTTATCTTGCCTAACTCCGTGAATGAATTTCTAGGATTAATCATACTTATTAAAGGAAATATTAGTCACTACAAACTGCAGTTAACACGTGGCCATTAACAATTGTTCATTTTCTATTTAACGTCCTTATACAAATATTATTGGGTACCTGTAAATAAGTACGAAAAATTTCTTGTGCACATGATAAAAGAAATTATTATGTAAATAAAGTGAAAACCGGTTTTATATATACCTATTACCTATTATATGTTATAGACTAGCTAAAATCATTTTCATACCAATCATGATAAGATGATAATATTTTGAAATTATTATCGAAAATCTCCGTCAGCATTGATAAATGAATTCATTTCTTTATCAAAATCGCTCATATATGCACAGGGTAGGACTTACTTAGAAACTCGTACAAAAAATCTGATCGAAACACAAGGAACTAACCTAAAAACCAACGTCTAGCTGTCTAAAGTTCATATTCAAGACTATTTAGTATTAATGTAAAAAATCTTAAACCAAATACCCTCTGTACACTTTTTAACAATAGATGTTTACTATTTTTAAATTGAATTAAAATTTATTGTACGTGGGAGATAAAAATATCCAGAAATACATAATGACGGTGTAGTAAAAAACTTGTCATCTTTTAAAGCAGTATTTCACTAACAATTGCTTAACAAATTGTAAACAGATTGCACTTAACATTGTACGTTGTAGATATTTTGTGAAATTATAATGATTTTCCAATCACACTTTTAATTACATACACAATTTTAATTTAACACACCACAGATGGTGGACTTTATTTAACTTATATAACTACGAGTGATTTTTTCAATACATATTGATCATTTTCATGTTACGTTTTATATTAAATTTTATTAGATACTACGTTTATTAAAGGTAAAACATTTCTAACCTGTGCTTTTTGGTTGTTCGGAAATAGTACGTCCATTTTCTGCCATTTTGGTTCGCACCACTACTGTTGTAAATGCCTAACACGACATTTCATGAACATTCGTACTCGTCTATAAAGATGAAGGAAGTCATTGTACTGTAACATTTCGTACCCCTATTGCCATCTATAAATTACAACGCAATTACTACGCCACGAGAACAGCAGACGTTATTTCTACGCAGAGTCCTATGTCAGTTCATGGAGAGACTTTCATTTTGTAAAAATTAGAGGAAGTTAGTGTGAAAATTGACAACTGGATGCGGAAGTTCACATAGCCAACTTTGATTTTAACAAGTTAACGATGTTTCGTATAAATTTTTGTTAGAAAGTTAAAGATATTTCGTATGAGTTTTTGTTAAAAAGTTAAAGAAATGAACAGTTTTTACTAATCCTAAATGGAAATGGATTTTAAATTACGAAAAGTATTTAGAATAGAGCTGAAAATCATAGAACTGAAACGGATTCACTACTACTAATGGTAGTGTCTTTGTAAAACCCCGCAAACAATTAAGCACTTGCGGTAACAGTAAATTTAGCAAAATACTATATCTGTTATTTAAACAATGAGAGAAGAGGCGACTACTATTAAACGATTTAGACACAGAATTCATACAGCATCCTATTCTCTATTATGCATGTCGAAATTAGGACTTTGCATAAAGTTTTCTTGTATTATCTACTTACTGATAAAATAAACTAGATACGAGTAGTATGTATTTGTAGTAAGGAAGTAAAGGTAATAGTATCTGACATTCGATTAAAGCAATCGAATTAAACGAGTTCCCAATGTTCCCCAACTTTTCTGAAACAATGTTTTGGTGGTGGAGCTTAGGGGGAAGTTTTGTAAAAATTTTCGGTAAAAATTTCAAATAAACACTTGATGACAGTTTTAAAATGTGAAGAAAGAAAACTTTTAGTAAACGTGCGCGTTCAGATAGTTATTTGAATTTTACGTTACATCCGTGGAAAAAATCTACGCTGCCAATACGGCAATAATCGAAAATCATGAATGACGCCTACATAGAAATGAACGTTACGCAAAGTCAACCAAATTAGAACAGAGTTAGCCCGCCTACACACTAAATACTACCGTTTGTGAATAGCAGTATGGTGTTTGAGGCTATTTTGGTGTAGAATAAAAAGAGATAGATGGTGGTTGCTTGGTGGATGCGACAGAGGGTGGTTTAGTAGTTCTATGTCTCGTGCTACCGTTTACGATCAAATTCGTTCTAGATGTCGACGAAACGTAGTCATTTGACAGATTTCTCTCTTGTTTCGAACCTAGCAATAGTTTCATTAATATTATTGTTGATTTGACCCTTTTTCCTTCTTTCCCTGGTTTTTTTTCTTGGGAAAAATTAATTACATCCACTGTACTGCGATCATAAACTATATTATGTATATATGCAAACCGCCAGCTAGACCACCATTGCACCCCTTTTCTGTAGCCTTTCTTAATTGTTTTTCTAATTACCATTATACTGTCCACTGTTTAATTATTTCTACCCGACTACATACCGCACATAAGTAATTTAATTGTTTCATTAAAATTCTGCACTTTTTCTAAATAATTATCCTCATCTATTATGCCTACGTTATCCTTTTACATTACACCCAGGATAGTGTGAGTGAACTGACTGCATAACGCTCGGCATAATGTGCCACCTTCTTAAGAATACTTGTCAACATTAATTTTTTATTACTCCTATATCCATACTTAGTTATTTACTTAAAAAACAACTTTTAAATAACGCACACTTTTAAATAACAATTCCGCACTGCAATCTGATGATGACATCACATGGAATCAGGACGAAATTTAATTACGCACTTGAAGAGTATTTCAGTTTTCCACTTCTTATTTCAGTAACCTTCTGTTCGACTGTTTTATTAAATTTCATATATTTTAACATCATATGAATACATATTTGACATGCATGTTTATCTAAATATTTGGAAACTCTCTATATAACAACGTTGTAAAATTTTGAGTTGTTTTCATTCATTTCTAATTTGAAAAATCATTTTGCTGTTTGTAAAAGTGTCATTCGATATGATTAAAATCTCACTAGATGACGAATTCATTAAATTATATTGTTTAAGAAGACGTCATATTGTGTTTTATATTTCACGTTTTTTTATTACTTCAAGTCAGATATATTTTTGATTTATGTATATGTCTATATAAAATGTTGTATAGGTTGAACTTTCATAAAAACAAGACCTTCTTTTGTACGTATTTCTATCAAAGTCATAGACACAGGGCATATTACTGAGAATGGAGCACGTAGGATACTAAAAGGGTTACAAAAGTGATCCGATATTCAGGATAAAGTTAAAAATTCTTTCCTTTTCACTTAGTATTTTAGAAATTGTTGGAATGGAAAAATGCTGACATGCACAAATGCCTGGACGAGCTAACAACTTACAGAGTGTGAGAGTGTGACGGCTGAAGGGATAGTCGAAGAAACTCACAAATAATTGGTATTCGCTATACATATACGACACGTGTTTCAAAAATTATTTTATCTTAAATATTGTGGTATTAATAACCATTGTATTACAAAGCAAATATTTAATGATATCTACCAACTTCCACCATATATTTAAGCAGTTGCACCTGTTTGCAAATTTAACTTCAAATTTTGAACCTCGGTTTTGTTGCATGTATGAACATGAAAAGCTGTAAAATATAAATATTTATAGATAAATATTTCCAATAAAAATTAGTTTATACCCTTCGAGAAAGGGCTATTCACTCCATAGTTTCCATAGTTGCGTAGGTAAGGAAAACATTTTTTGTTAATTTTTTTAATTATACCAGAAACGTTATTCAAATAAAAACGATAATACTTACTAGTATGTTCTTTGTAAATTTCATTTCGTTAAAGTATTCGTAAGTGTTTAAAGCAACGTGTTTGTCATCTTTGACTTCTTAATTCATTTCCAGCTTGCAGTATTTCTCAAATTAACGTTTAATTGCTTTTATATCTTTAATGAAACTTGTCTCAACTACAGCAAACAACAAACTGATACATTTACTACGTACTAGTACAATATACTTAAAATAAACAAATTACATAAGGTTTTTGATATTCCGCTTTAAGAAATGCACCCTCCAGCATTCAACTATACTTCTGAGGTTGCTTTAATGAAAATGGTTTTTAACTTTTTTTTCTACCACTCTCATAGTGATAAAACTTATTTCAATATATGCAATAATGTTACATTTGGCAAATGCAAAAATGACAGAGAAATTCAGCAAGGGGCGTAGAGTTGTACTTCCATCAGCTGACACTTGTTACTTGTTTGCTACTCTCAGTTGTCAGTATGATTTTTCCCAAAAAATCTCATCACTTTTTCAGTGTCCTTAATCGTAATCCTAAGTGATTTTCCGTATTTCTTTAATAAAGTTACTTATTTTCAAAGCAGTAATGCAAGTAATAGCAATTTGTTCCTTTTATGAAGAATATTTCATTCCTTTTCTATTCTTCTCATTTTTAGTTGATGCAGCACTTTAATTGTAACCTACTCGTACGTTCAAATGTTGCAAATGAGAATAGACGTAATGTAGCGTTGTTTATTTGTACAATTTAAATAATAATTTACCTTTTAATGAACGGTCAACTTCAACGAACTGTATAGCCACTATGTAAATAAATATCATTTTAATTAAATTTCATAGAATGGAAAATACAGTGAAATCTCATTTTGTTTTTTTCATACAACGTTCTTCACCAGAGGGAAAATATTGTTTGGTTTAATTTTTGTCATATTTGTTGTTCATCATGTAGGTGTGATCAAATCCATTAAAACATTTAAATTTTCAATCAATTTTATCGAACACTCAACACTGGTTGAATTATTTGTTTGTTTACAAAACAATGTCATTAAGAATAAGAGCAACAAACACAAAGTTTGTTTATTTGAAATCGGTATTATTGATGCAGGTCTTAGGGTTTCCTATACAGAAGTATTTCCAATGAATTCTATTATTTATTATTTCATGATGTTCACATTTTCAATAAATAAATAAACCTCCTGACACAACATCGGTTTGAACCTAGACGTTTTTCTTAGATAAATTGTTCTCGGTTTACAATGGAAACTTTGAATGTATGCAATTGATGATAAGGATTTTAATGTAATAGTTGAATTAAATGTGTTTCTTCTTAGAATTCCTTTTGATTTAAATGTTTCTATCTAGGTTGGTTGTTGGTTTGTATCTAATATTTTACTTAATACTTTTACCGAGAAACTGTAATCAGTTTCAAAAGTATTATAGTCTTCTATATCTGAATACACCACCTTCGCATTTACATCTACAAATAGAGTCTGTATTTTCAATTTATATATACTTTTTATATGGATATTTCGTCTTTCAGACGTGGGCGTTTGAGATGCACTCAATTTATAACTTCATAAAATACACTTACATTGTTTTTAATAAATGCCAATTAATTTTCAACGTTCTCAAATAAACTAAGAAAATTAAAATGGATATATACCTACAATTCTAAGTAAAGAGGAGTTAAGCACATCTTTGTTTTAGAAATACCTCGAGAAATACACTCGGAAATACATTATTATACCTATACATTAATTTATTATACATATATCAATGAATCGCTAAACAAAGGTACTAAACATGTTTTTCACATTTCCAAGGTTTTTTATAATAGGTATGTTTTAAACATACATGAAAAATAGTTATTTGGATAACTATAGGCAGGTCAAAGTATGTTATTGCAAGGATTAGGGCCGAGTTATTTTACAGGCCCACGCGTAGCGGCGTAGCAGGCAAGCGGGCACTAGAAGTATATGCCGGCCGGGCAATTGACGTTTTCCGCCTGCCTGGCCATAAAAACTTTTCTTTTATCAAATTAGTTGTGGAATCATCTCTTGCATCTTGAAATAAATGCACGTTACTTTGTAAATGTGCAAGTGTTGTATTCTGCCGGAATAAAGGAAGAAGTTTAAGTAAATAGAAGAATATGGTAGTGATTGAAAGAAAATAAATACCCATACAAAAGACTGTGTTTCATCTAATGAATTATGTATGAAAAGAATTGCCTACACTGAATAATCCTCTTTTTTTATAGATTATTTTGCTAAAGAAGGATAAGAATCTCCTTATCCTTTAATATAAACCGGCACTTATTAGAATTTTAATTTTGTTTCTTTGTAACATTGAATCGATTGATGGTTTGATTAGATTTTTCGTTTGATTTAGGTGGAAAACCCCTTTTCTATTAAAAACCAAAATTTATTAGTTGAGAAGAAGTGAAGGAATGCTACGCCTAGCTTTTAAAGTGGAAAAAATACCTACAATCGCTGAAATACTTAAGAGGGAGAGAATTCCTTAGACATTGAATGGGAAACAAAACGACAAGAATAAATTACAATAATAGAAATTTCATTTTCTACGTCAAAAATCACATTTTCATACTTGAAATAAAGTTTTCAAAAAACTATTACCAAGTTTCCTATTGAACTTTACTAGAAGTATAGCGAGAAAATGACGTCATGACAATGTTAAATTGAGTGGGCGTATTGCGGTTTTCCAATAAATGAAAACGTTCATGGAAAAACTCATCAGTTATTTTATTTGGAATATTTTTTAATCTCTTTTAACACCATACATGTTACAACTATTCAATCATTCATCACTTTTATCGCTCGACAAATTGTAAAGTTTCATATTTTGTTTTTGTGTTTGATTTTTTCTCTCCCGGCGTTTGCATTTTCATTATGGGTTTTTTAATGTGAAATGCAGACACAACAGAAATCTCATGTCCAATATGCTTGTCAAGCGATGATTTCATGCCTGATAAAGTTGATAAAATTAATTCAGACATATTAAAAAATTCCCTCTTTACATATAATGTAAAGAGGGAATGTATAACGATACAAATCTGTGTAAAACAATTTCCAATTATTTAAAAATTAAATTTTGTCATGGTAAAAATTTGAATAAGATATACCTACCTATTGAATAAGAATATTATATACCTATTTGGGGATTTCCTTTGAATAAACGCGTTTATTCCACCCTTCAGGTATCAATAACATTTTGGATCGTAGAAAATCGTTTTACAATTGCTTTATTAACTTTTTAACATGTTAAAAGCCTAAATGTGAACGTCTTACGTCTTGTAATTAAATAATTATTCTCGAGAAATTCTAGACAGAAGCACTAGAAGTCACAAGTCAAAGGGAATAAAGAATACTGAAAAGGTTCGTTGAATATTTCACTAAATAATGTGTTTTTATCACTAAATAATGTTTCATTCTTGTGTAAGTACGTGTAAAATCGATTTTCTAAGGTTTCTTGAACGTCACATCTGTGAAACTAGGAGAGCCTCAAGGTGATTTGATTTGACAAAATTCCTCGAAATTTTAGGGATGAATGAAAAGTTTTTAAATCACTATAAAAATATCGTTAAGTAATGATTATTTTCTTTGTCTCCAACGAGCCTATATACATACATACATACATATAGGAAAATAGAATTTACATAAAATAGAGCAAGAGACGCTTCTACGTACAACTTAAATTCATTTGTGTAAAATAATCCCAAGAGAAAATAATCTAAAGTACTACTACGGAGTGTGTACGTTCTACTTTAAAAGGTGTCATTTATCGTAATGTATTTAAATTAATTAAAACTATGTGCTTTAAGTAAGCAATATATTACCTTCCAGCGTCTTATAAATGTTAAGAAGCAACCTAAATATATATGTCAAACTAATGACTTTACCTTTATACCTACATCAAATAATGAAATTTTTCACACAACTTCCTTTAATTAAAAAACAAGACAATGTCTATTTCCCCTTTAATATGCAATTCTAATTATCAGATTGGGTTTTCTAAAGCAAAGAGAAAAATTTTTACGAAATTATATTTATAACGTATTCATTAGTCATTACCTATCCTTGCAATTATGTGTACCGTTAAAACGTTTATTGTGCTTAATAATCCATTAGCAGATTACTGAATGAGATCAAATTAATTAAACTCGTTCACAGTTCACATGTGTATAAATATATTATTATTAATTTTGAAGTTAATAGCAAAAGTATAGAGAACGTATCTCTCATAAAATCCTTTATTACCATCTAGTATTACCTTTGTTAATTATTATAACACGTAGGTATATGATGTTAAAATTTGATTCGTTTAATGTATATGATATATAAAGTTAGTTATTAAGTGCCCTGTTTATTAAAATTTGCAAATACGGAAATTCGAATATGTATAATCAAATATGTAGATTTGAAAGTATAGAAGCATTCTGACGGGTATTGCATATACTCTAGACATTTTTAAATGACTCTAAAAATAATAGGATTTGCGATTTTTTTCCAACGGATTAACATTTAGATAAAAATGTTAGCTCTTTTATTCGATGGACGATCACTATTCTGATGTAATCATTGCTGTATCTGAAATGGTGATTGAAATCGACTGTCTATAGTCGTCCGTCGCTTTTCGGATAAGATATTAGCATAGTCTTTCTTAAATATTAATGTTTAATATCTAGTACGAAGTTAAGTTTTGAATATCATTTAATCATCAAACCGCTGAATAGATTTCACTTGATGACGTTATATTTCAGAGGAGAAATAATAAATTTTCTCATTTTGCATATCGAATGAAAATTAAGATTTAATCTCTTTGCGTTTCGGCTATACAAAAACAAGACAGAGAGAAAAATAATAACAGTGTTTTTTTGCGAGCTTTTCTTCAAAAAGTAAAATTAAGTCGCATAATTGTGCAACAGCTTTGAAATGAAAGCTTTTAGCATTCTCTTTCAAATATAGTGGTTGACTGAATTGAGGACACACACAAGTGGTTGTTATACCCATCTCTAAAGTCTCAACTTCCCCAACATGAACCCTAGAATTTTGTGAATGAAATGCAACAGCTAGTCGTTCAATACTACCACCGCCCAATTTAAAGCCACTGCCTTTTATTCCATCTCGCTTCAACGCCCGCTTCTTTACATAAAATACCCCAAAATAGAATTAGAATCTATGATCCAGTCGCCCCCCTCGTTTATTCATCTTTCCCAACGTTATTCCCATCGATTTTTTTCTCCGTATTTTTCATTAAATTCCCACAACTAATCGTAGTTACTTATACATATTGAGAATTTTTTTAACTCTCTTTCATAATACTGTTGGGAATCTTCAATGAAATTCATTTATCAATGAATTATTCATTTACTGTAGAAAATGCTCCCTTGAGAAAAAAACCATCTTGTACAACTTTTTAGTTTTATCGTAACGTTTACATATCGACGTTATTTATTATATGTTTATACTTTTCTTGTCTATGTTCTATTTCTGTTTCAGCGTAAGGGATTTAATAAACATAGGTAACTTTTTTTAGACAATAAAATATATTTCATAGAAATATTCCCATAAGTAGTCCTTTGAATAAAATCCTTATACCTATATTTCGCTCTTTATGTTATCTATAAACTATTCAATTCAATTCAATGACATTTAAAAATCGTCGCTTTGTAGTTGTACATAAAAGATATGGGTTATTTTATTCTATTTTTAACAATATGCTTATATTATGTACTCTGAATAAGAACAAAACGTCGATTTAATGCTCTTTGTCAAAATTGATCCTTTTAGTCCATTAATAATTAATAGTTGACTAAATCCGAATCGAAACAATTCAAATGGACTTGTTATAAAAAATTCATTATAAAAAGAGTCATTAAAACATATACTGACTACATTATGGACCTGCTGCATTATATTTCATGTTCTTATAGAAATTAGGGTGGATTTGCGGTGGAAATTGGGTAAAATTCTTTAGGAAAACTTTCAACGCTCATTCTATTTTTGTACACAATCGCTTTGCTTTATAGCCATAATATTAATATCTTCCTTAAAAATAATTTACGAAAAAATGTGACCCAATTTGAAGGAGAGCAGCACAGATATGCAGGTATCTGAATGAGAATACGTGTTCAATTTATACAATCTTTAATAAAACTTCCTTAAATAAACGATTCAAGAAGATCGGGAATAATAAAAATGTTAGTTTGAATTTAAAAAGCGCACTGATTCGTCATCCATAAAAAAGAAAACATAAATTTGAATATAAAAGGAGAGATTGAAAAGAGATGAGAAAAATTTAAATGACGACGTGATATAAATTGCTTAGTGTGTCATAGAAGCTTTTTCACCTATATTTAACATCTTTTAAAAATCCATCCACTTTTTCTTCTGTCCTTTATTCGCAACACATCAATCTGGACATGGCATTTTGTAAAAACCATTTCTAGTACAATAACAAGTATAACACAACGAAAAACAGGGGATGTTAATATTATTTATCCATCTACTTTTGTGACCTCAGTAGTCAAAGAACAATTCAATACACCGATATATTCATAGACTGTAATTGAAAAATGCGGTTTAGATACTGATATCGAGTTTGAGAGGAATTTGTCGAAGAATTATTAAAAGACAAAATTGTTAACGTAATTTTAACGCTTCACATGGAATGCTCTGGTGTCGTCGCCGTCGCCAAATATACAGTGTTATTTGTTATTTAATTTATATAGAAGCGTTCGTTCACTGCTTTATGGTTTTTTTATTAGAAATTCCTCTTTGAAATAGTAAAAGAGCTTTAGAGTAGAAAATATGATACTGCATTTAACTATATGTACTGAGAACATATTTTATTAGAGAAAATCAACAAGAAAAACCCCCAAAACCATAGGGATCAAGATTATGTATGTGGGGTTATAATACTAAAAGAAAGTAAATTGAATGTATCCAACATGCTATATATTATAGCATAAATTTATATCTTTCATAAAATTTCTACAAATTTCCTCTCTTGTTAGAGTTTATATATTTGCTACGGCGTTTTACTTGTATAAAGATATAATTGTTAAGATTTTTTACAAAGTAAAAATCCGTCGGCGAACTGAAATATGAAAGTAGGTATAGGAAAATCCGTTCTATCCGTACACAGAAATTGATGGTTTCGAATTAGATCTTCTTTAATATATTTGTAAATGTATATAATGTCAATCTAATTTTCACTTAAACTTTTATTAACCATATAATCAACATTTATTACCAAGTCGTAAGGGATGAAAGGTAAACGAGATAAACTGACTGTCTAAAATTAATTCCACTCTACAAAATTCCAGAGTTTATCGTTTCTTTATTTTATTCAACAATATACCTAAAATTTTCTACCAAATCACCAAATAAAACAGTACATTTGTAGGTTTTTATATATATATATAAATAGCATAAACAGAGCTTCTAGCCCTTTGTTCAATTCTTTCTTAATGCTTTCGTTGTTGGACATTGAAAGAAACTTTGTCCCAATCTCCAGTTATATCCTTAATAGCTTTTAAGCTTTATTAACAAGACAATTTGCTACATTTAAATGTGAATTCACTTTTTGGCTCTTGAAAATACTCTTCTCCTTTAGACATAGTCTTTCATATGAAATCAAAGATATTCTTTTTCATAAAATTTCTATAAAACAAATATTATATTTATACACGTAATATTTCGACAACAACCAGTTTGTGGTTGACATGACAATCCTTGGGGGGATTGAGAAAGATGTAAACAGTGATAATGAAGTTCTAATGGGGAGTACGGATTTTGTAGTGACGCAAAAGCAAACGGTAGAAGATACGAGAGCATTTCCAACAAAATTGTATGTGGTTTAATCACCATAATAAAATGCCACCTACTAAAAATTATGAACAATGTAATAGATGTTATTGATATAGTTTTTTAGCAAAACTCTTTAAAGCAGCAGAACACGAAATTACCTCGAAACAAACAAATAGAGAACGTAAAGTGCTTTCAATTTTAATTAAACTCCTTCCAAAGAAATTCATTTAAACTGTTTTTATCGCACCATTCGTTCGTCCATAACTAATTCATATCGATTCCTTATTTCAAATGATTTCTATTAATAACCAAACGTCAAAATTAACTACAATTAGATGTTTATGGAAATGATTAGAACTCCCATACTAGCATCTATAGTTTGAGTAAGTATTTGACGAGTTGAAGACGAATTTGTGGAATTTCTGATACAACTTTTATCGCGATCTATGAATTAAGCTCACACCACACTAAAAACCGCACTGTTTGTTTCTTTTAGGTAACAATAAGTGTATTATTTTCATTTATAAACTTTACAAACTTTTCTATAATCTATCAACAGTATTCTTCGAAAATAATTACACAGTTGACAATTAAGATGAATAATAGAAGGAAATAATGTGGGCTTAAGTATACATCATTGTTTATTTGTTTGAATAAATTGAGGGGAGCGTTTATTAGGAGAATTTATGTTCAAGCTGTTGGATTTTTGATAAAAATTTTACTTGGTTCCTGGAGACTAATGTAACGAGTAGTGATTGAAGGGATCCGCTACAGCACTTCATTCGATGAGAAAAGCAACATTATCATCATTACTTGGAAGATCCGATTTCCTGCCATCCTAAGAAAAGAAAAACGCCAGAATCCAAAAGCTCTTCACGGCAGAGACATTTTTTAATAAATTTATTATGAAGGCAAAACAATATTAGTTGTGTCGAAGTAATAACTAGAACTATGCTGTGTGTATGTCTACTTAGATTAACTATTCCACAAACATCCGTTTATCCTTTAATACGTTCGAATTAGTAAATAAATCAGTTTGGCATGTTTATGTTTATTTATGGGAAAGCGAGAGTAATAAGACAATATTTAATTAAATTAAATGTTATATTCATTATTTTATGATTTATGTAGACTTTTTACCCATCAGCATTAAAACCATATACATAAACGGAGAGGGAATTTTACATGAAAATTATTTTAATTAAAATAATGCAAAATTATTATTGAATAAATACGTGGAATGGATTTTGTGTGGAATTTTGTGTACACTTCCAGAAGAACAGGAAGGTTACATTCCTTTGCATATTTATTTGAGATTTTCATTTAACATTTTACCATAATTAATTTCTATGCAATTTAATGCGACTGAAAAGGATTTCAAGCCGCACAGTGCACTTTGTATAAAAAGAATACTATAAAGTTTCACAAAACCCCCTCAATCTATTAATTCGTTTTGAGAAAAAAAATCATTTGATGCATATAGAAAAAGGCTTCATTTACAGCTCAGCATGTGCAAGCATTTCAGTTTTCATTATTCATCCTATACGGCTATTTTGTAATAACAATTCCACATACACCTAAAACATTGTAAATCAATTTGAGTTCTCACCGAATACCTACCACATATATTCCAATTTAAATTGTAATTCATTGCCAAGTTCAACTAAAAATTAAATTAACACTATAATGCAATTTAAATTCTCCATAAAATTCTATTAGGTACTTATTAGTTTATCATCGTTATTTCAATATAAAAAACAGCACGTATTATTAATTGAAGTAATTTATGAAATTCAAAGCAAATCGGATTATTAAAAAATTAAGTGATGCTTAATTTAATAGAACTTTCCACTTTCTTGGTGGTATTTCCAATTTACCTATTTAAAGGGGTTTTCCCGTTTGTTTTTGAAAATCATCATAATTTTTCGCAAACAGCTAGATCGGGGTTTATTATTATGTTTATACATATTACATTCTTTATTACCCTTTGATGGCTAATTATCTATTAAGTGCTGAATATTATAAATAATGAAATTAAATTATTGCAAAAGTAGGTAATTAAGTTCAATACAAATGTAACTTTTTTAAGTTCTTTCTCTCTACACGAACACGATAAATTCTTTTTTTAATCAATTTCAAACACTGTACCATAAAAATGAAGAAAAACAAACCGCTGTCAATCTAATCAAATACCATATTAAAATTAATTAAACAATTAGCAGAAGTGCTTAAGCATCATAACTTATTATTAAAAGCGTACCTCAAACAAAGTGTCAAAACAAACATATTACAAAGTTGGGGTTTATAGAAAATGTTACAACATTCAGTAAATTAACTGGTTTATTTTAGTGGCTGTAAATGTGTAGTTGGAAGTGACCATTAATTGTTAAAAATAATTAAACTTGCTTTTAGCATGGCTTTAGGAAAAGACGAATCTTCCCATAAAATGAATGATTAACAGTTTGTATCAACTTGGAAGAAAAATTAGGAAAAAAAATCAATCGAAATAAGTGATTTGGCTTGAGATGAGTTGTTTTGATGGAAAAATAAATATAAAGTGTGAATGTTTTTTTGGACAAGACAAGTTGATGAATTTCTCTTATTGACTTTGTAATGATTGCAATCATTGACATCGGTAACAAGGACATTAGAGACATTTCATTTTGTTGAAATTAAATTATTAAACGGTTAAAGGAAAATTGAAATTAGACACGGCCGACGGAACAGCACAAGAAAACAATACAAACCTGTCATATTAATGAAATTTATAACATATTTGTGATATTTTTCGGTGCTTTAAAACAGAAATTTCCTATATACTTCTTTACTAAGTTACATTAATAAGAATTTTATTTTTCAATCGTAAAATGTGCTTTTCTTTATTACAAATACAAATCATATAATTTTTTCCTTTTGTCAAGAAATATGCTCAAAAATTGAATGAAATATAAAAGGTTTTCTTATTTACACAAATTCTAGCTAGGTTATATGAGTACGTATGTGATGCTTAAAAGTACCCGAAAAAATTTAATTTTTTTGAAAATTTTTTCTATATGTAGGTATATTTTGGTTTAAAGTAGGTAATATTTGAGCAATATATAATATTACTCTCTTTCTTCGGTTTATTTGAATATTCAAAAGATTTTAAATATGCTCCTTTTCGTTCGTCCGAATACTCCGAAATAAACCTAGAAGGAATGGTTTTTTTCTGCAATGAGCAGGAAGAATTTATTAATAAATTCCTGCTAAGACTTAAGGGTTAACAGATGAAATTGTTGCAAATCATTTAGCAATAAAGAGTTAATAATAAATGTCGTTTGATTGTTAGGTGCTCAACCCATACACAATAAAGCATTTTTTACTGAAATATTCCTTATTATTATTAAGAGAAAGAAGAAAGAAGGAACTCATCTAATTGCTGAGGGACTTTAAAGATTGTCATTGAAATCCAAACGTGCTTATTGTGGCGTTTCCTAAATAAAAAACTAAAGAAAGATCAAAGTTATGTCTCAATTTATTTACGTTGTGACCAATTTTATTAAGAAACATAAATTGGTTTTTTATAAGAATTCCATAACAATTTAACAAATGTTCAAGATATAAATAGCATATTCATGATGATAATAGGAACACATATACAATTCCTTACCAATATCAATTATTCTCTGCTTCTTAAAATTCGCAATCGGTAAAATATTTGGTAAAATAGGTTCAAGAGAAATAGGAGTTTAAATAGACAAGATGCTGCAACTTGACTGATTTGAGAAACAGCGTTCCCCGTTCCGTAATTAAGTTTCTTCAAACTTATTCTGAGATGTTTACATTATCATATTATTTCACCCACATTTTTATTAGATTATTATTTTCGAGGCAGGTGGGACAGGCAAACATTTTCTAACTTTGTCCATTCACCAACATTTCATAATCGAATCGAATGTGAAAAAAGCAACAGCAGAAAAAAATACTGACTCAATCTGTGTGGGCTTAAGATTCGTAGGGTAATAAAAATCGCCTTTTAAATTCGTTCATATTTTCACTTTTATATTTGTCAGGTATAGGATAATATTATGTATATTTCTCTATATAATATGGAAAATGAAAAGAGATATTTTATGAAATTAACAAATGAAGAGGAAAAACCAAGACGTAAAGTGGCACCACAGTAGGGGGCGGTTTGGTCACGTGGCGTGTGTCGGTTAACATTTACTCGAAGTCGCAGCAGCAGCAGTAGCAGCAATAGCAGAAGTAATGGTACTATTGGGGGTTGGTTTGGATATGGTGTGGGCTGATTTGGAACCCGACTGTGGGGGCCATGGGGAGCACGAACTTTGGGGGCGGCAACACACTGAGAGAGAGCGAAATGGGGGTTGGAAGTGAGAGCGGTGAGGTATTTGCCCAGGAGCAGCAAGCTGCCCTGCTGGCGCAACTGGCAACCCCATTCTCAAAACGATGGTTAGTCTTACGCCGTACGGCCTGAAATGCAGACGTAAACTATCATACAATATTAACATATCCTTGTGTACGTATCTACGATCAAATATACATATTCACGTAAAAATTTTACTCACAATGGCAACTCACTATTTTTCTACCAAACAATAGTAACCGTTTTTGACGACTAAAATTGTAATCTTTTTGGTCGAACCGAAATCAAATTTCGATAAGAGACAATTGGACTGTTGCATAATTTTTTGTTTATGTCATTTTGGCATTTGAGTTCGTTTTGTACTATTTTACCATTAAACAATATATTACATTGTATGTATTTATATTGTGCACAGCAATTGAATAAATAAATATTCTCTTTTATTTACGTTTTCTCAAACCACTATTATGAAATTAATACAATTTTTATTTGATTATTGCACTTTCTAATCAAAAAGCACCTGTAGTTTTTTAACAACGCACTGCACCACTGCGGCTCACTGAAGTGGCTTAACTTAACAAAGGTAATGTACAAATATATTATTTTTATGAAACTTTCATAGAGAATTGTCTATTTCGCACAAAGAACTATTTTCGTTGCTTTTTATTTCGACTAAATATTATTCATTATTGTCGCTTGTATTTTGGAACTGCGTGCTTATTTTCTTTTAACAATTAAAATCTTGTCTGCATGAAAAATACAAAACAACAGAACGTCAATGTTCGAAAGACTTTCGAAATCTGATGTATAATTCAAAGTGAAAAACGAGTTTCTTTTTTAAGACTGTATGAAAAATGTGTTGGACTTACAGTCATTTCTGAAAATACTTTACGTTTCATGTCAATTGATAATTTATTTACACCAATGTCTGAAAATGAATGAATCGTATTTAGTGACAAAAAATTATGTTTGCTACATTTTTCATTAATTTTGCTATAAGGAGTACTAAAATGATTTAACAAGCTTTTCTATGAATACAAAAGAGTTTTGTTCTACTTTTCATTTAATCAATTTGTTAAACAAAACTTTTGTTCTCGCCTAATTTGCTTCATTAAAACCAAGCTACATGTACAAATTATCTACATATCCACATAAGTGGAGATAATTTTTTTGTTTGAAAACAGTTGGAAAATGTTCTCTATGTTGTTCATTTTTAAAACCATTGGTGAAACTTTTTTCGTTTTACATTATATTAAGTGTACAAATGTTATTAAAATTCTTCTTTTGTACATTATAACAAACACTCAATAAGATTTGCTTTTTTCTTATTTATAAAAAGAAGATTTGTGAAAAAAAATTTTTTACGAATTTTTACCATCGCTAAGTTTTTAAACAATTATATCTATTATGTAATAATGTAAAAATAATGCGATTTTGCAATTGCAATAGGTGTAATGTAAATGTATATTGAGCAAATATTTATATAATGGCCACTTTAAGTGGTCCATTAATCCATTTTGAATTTCCAAATGGATTAATATGGTGACGGTAACCAACCAAACTAAATGGACATTCATTTCCTAAACTTCATATTAAAAATATAATTAAAAGCGGGACTTTGACCATCTCTTTAAATACTTTTTTACACTGAATTTATTTTTCTCTACATTTACACAATTACACGTTTATTTCTATTTGCTAATTGGAATGAGAAGCCGATTTTGCCTCACCATAATCATTTCTGCACACACATACATATAGGTATATCTATATGTATACAGAAGAATGCATTGCGGGGGAAAATAATATTTACTTTCGGTTGGACTGGAAACCAGAGCAGACAATCAATCATTTTTATATAACGTCAACCAAGCCATGGATTTATTAAAAATGAAGGAAAAATGCGCACATTTTGCACTGTGTTTGTAATTAAGGAAAACAAATTGTCGAGAAAAATAATTTTCACATTATTATATTTTTCTTGTTGAAAACATTTTCCTTTTTCCTTCATTTTTTCTTATTCTATATAAACATAGTCGGTTATTTCATGGAAAATCGTTTCGTATTTTGTAATAGAACAAGCCTTCAGTCAAGCATGAAATAATCTAAGTGGTAGTCAATAATAACTAGAAAAAATTCCCCCATTTCCAGTCTGTCTTTGTAAGGAAACTGTGATATGTGGAAAACTAATTTTCTTTTGCACTGCAACAATGATTTATTTGCAGTACGTTGTATAATTTATTATTGTATAATAAAATTGAGTTTCCTCCCCGTCTATTTATGGTAATATTAAAACTGTTTCTGTACCTAAATGTTTAGAGCCTCTTCTAAGTTATACCTACATAGGTAGTTTGAAAACTTCAAACCGCTGATGAACAACCTAGCTGAGTTTTCGCTTTCCTTTATCATCACGTCTATACAGTACTAAGTAGAACACTTTTCTTCAAAATCTTAACTAAGAAAACAAACTTATAAAGGGCTTTAAAACAGTATTAAATTTAATAACACACAATGTTAGTTTTTACGGCTTTATTTTATATGAAAATATTTACGTTTCATAAATAATTTCAAACTAACTTATTCAAACATATATTTCATAGCTTCGTTCTTATTTCATTAATAAACTTTACTGCCATATACACAAAAGTAAAATAAATAAAAAAAAATAAACATGAATTCATTCATTTTTCAATAAAACTTCATCTCCTCTCCCTCAATAACGACTATAATAAGTATATTAAAAGCATGAACACAATGAGATTTTCCTCAGAAAACTAACGTCTGAATAATTTGTTCAACTTTTTCTAGATGCCCATTAGTTTATCTGTGAACAGCATATTTATTTGTTGGGTTTGTTGTGGTATAACGGCACTGGCGTTTGCAATACCCCGTACAAAAGAATATCGTGGATCTGGTGAAGTTGTATCATCTAAAAATGGCATTTCATCTGAGCCAAGCTGTGAAGAGCTGAAGGCGATGTGGAGATTCTCAAAACGTCAATCAAGGGCCGCTGAAATTACAAACGAAATACCTATGTACAGAGATCCATTCTCAGATAATGTTTGGGAACCGTATTATGCAACGTCGAGAAGTATGGGAGGGTAAGGAATTCACCATTTTCCATTTATTAATTATTGGCTAATAGATAATTTGAGACAAAGGTAAAGATGATGGTTAATTATATTTAATTGCCTATCTAAATAGATTTAGGTAATGTACGATACGAAGGTATGTTCCATAATTCTTGTCATAGAGCAATGATGAATAAATTCTAGGACAAACATTCTTAAAACGAAATTTAAAATCGATGAAAACGTAAGCAATTAAATTTAATGAAATGTCGCTTTTCTAATTGATGGACATGTTTGAATTGAAAGGAAAAAAAACTAATTATAACAATTAATTTTCACCGTTTCTTTTTGCATTTACAAGTTCTTCGACATCAGAATCAGATTATAATACGTTTTAATTAAAAATATAATATGCAGTCTGAAACCAGTTGTAGACCCTTGTCGGTACAATAAATTACAAGGTATAATAAATTTAAGAAAATTGACAAATTTGCCTATAGAAAAATATATTAAAACAATAGGTAGACATACATATTGGAAGCTGTACGTGATTTGAATAGACGCTTTTCTTGTTCAAAACTCACATATACCTTTAAAATACATTTTTACCTACAATGAATAAAAATTTTTCTAAGGTAACATTTGTTCCATTATTTTCAAATATACTTATATATATGTATAAAAAATAAATGGGATATTAATCAATTCATGAATGAAATGTTTACAGCGCTACTTTTATTTCAGTCCTCTAAGGTCTAGGCTCACATACCTACCCGTAACGGTACTGCAACGGCACCGACACAATATGTAAAATCCACAGAAGATTTTTTTTTATTTTGCCAGTTTGAATATGGTCCCGTTACGGGCATGTATGCCTAGACCTTTACCCGTGCCTTTAGTCCATTCTACATAATTAAATACAAAGCCCTTTTTCGTATTGTTCAAAACAAGTTTTATATAATAAGGGAAATCAGAAACGCAAAAATACGAATTATCGATTGAGTTTTATTGTAAACAATTGCAGTTTTATACGTGTAGGTACCAATATTTTAGGAAAAATCAGTGTGTTTGAATATACCTATTGGAGAAAAACCTGAAAAAATGTTATATGACAAATGTGGAAATTGTAAAAGCACACGTTCGTATTATTATCCCTATTAAATTATAATTAATTAATGCTATAATTTAATTACGAATCCCATTTATAACAATTATAGCAAATTTCTGTCGTGAGAACATTATTCAATTTTCATATTCTCCCCTTGAACTGCATACTATTTAATTACTTCCAATATAACAAAATTAAACAAATATAGGGGTTGTTTAATGAAAAACACCAATTTGCCTCTCTACATAAGTAGATAATCGAAAGATCTTGTGTCAACTTCATTATGCGATTTTTATGAGGCCTAAATTGATATGATAAAGTTGACTATCAATTGTTAAAATTTATTTTTAGAAATTTTTTCTGCTAGATCACGTGTACTTCTTTTAGGTTGTTTATCTTTAAGTATTCTCTTTGAACATACCCAATTCATAGGAACGAATGAGATAAAAGGATAATATCACAGGATTCGTTCAAGGCTGCACTATACTTATAAGTGCAAATAATAGGTAGACCTATTTTTGCAACAATTGTCCTTAAAAACCAACTCGTGCATATAAAGGAAAATGTATGAAAATTCGAATTTGATATTTACAGTATGCGAATGGGAAAATATAGGCGACCTATATTTGGACACGTTGTACATAAAGCGCCTTCGTTTCGTATACAGGATGTTGACGAAAAAAAACAAGCTTTTGAAGAGGTAGCTCGTCTGTATGATAATTTACAAAGACAAACTGAACCGAGAAGAAAAATGCCCACATTTCGGCTGCCTGGCGGTGGCCATTTCGTCGGCTATCCACCACAATCCGGCAGTTTTCAGCATCTAAAGGTTAGTGTGATTAACACCCATGCTCTTTGTGAAATTGTGATGTTGTAGTTTTTCTTATTTAGTGCACTAGTACAAAGTGTACTCGAACACGTACAGTATTTATGGAAAATCTAATAATAAACGTTTTAATCAATTTCCTTCCTCATAACTATCAAATAATATTCAAGGAGGTTTAATTAATGTGTAATTTACAGGAATTAATTAAAACAGAACGTGCTCGTGAATTACAAAAACAAAGAATGGATGAAGAAATGGCTGCACAAAATGCTGCATTAAAAGAATTATCACGAAATGGAAATCACAGAGGGTCAGGGTAATGTATTAACCACTTTGAATTTGTATCGATAAACTATACACCCCGCACACATCTCTATTAGTGGTGTTACGATATTGAACATTTCCTCCACCCCTTCACTTTGCAAGGCAACAAGTGACAGATTACGAGGCGCTTTAAAATTGCTTTTTGTAGTGTTAAAATTATTTAAGCGTACATTACAAACTTTTTCCCTTCTTTTTTTTCCAAAACAATTTCCACCTAAACCTTGTTAATTACCCAAAAAAAATATATAAAACGATATCCTTTCCATAGAAGGGCGCAAGAGTGAAATAAAATTCTTCAAACAACCTTTTGCAGCTTTTCTTCTCTCCTGCAAACTCACACACTACAAAAAGAAACAAATAACATTGTGCTCTATTAAATTCGTCGCTTTTAAATGAACTGTCCTAAATGATCTATTTCGTCAATTGTTGTTTGCTTCTCACTAATTGAATATCGTCCAATATCGTTTGAGAATTCGCCCTTGATCACAGGTCCTTTTCTGAACAAGCCTTTCAATATTTACCAAAATCAAAATATATATAATCACAACAGGATGTTAATAAAGCTTAATTAAACATTTATATCCACTTGTTCTGAATATCGTTGAATTTTCTCAATGATTTATTAATGCAAATGTTAGAAAATAACATTAGCCTAATGGATAATATATATAAGGAGTTTTAGGATGAACATTAAAGAAAACACTAAATCCTTTTAATATTCAAGCAGTGCAAGAACTGTACTTTCAAACAGACTCTGAAATACCCACATACGATTGTTTTAATATCTTTTGGCTTTTCCGATTTAACCGAGGAAGAATAAACAAAAACGCGAGGTGTACTTTAGGCAAGATTAAAAAGAAATGTCGGGTTTTTATTTGTGGGTGGATTTTCTGTGTTATTTTTTATGTGCCCACAAAGCATACAACAAATAAAAGTAAAATAATTTTTAAATATTTTTAATTAAGTTAGAAGAGCTTTCACTTGCAAAATAAGAGCACCCCCTCGTCCTCTTACTTAAGACTATTCTCTCTCCTGTTTATCTCATTTGGCTCCCATTTTTAATGTAATAATAAAACTAATCTCCACAAATTTATTTAATACTTACATTTTGTGGAGCTTTAAAAGAAAATTTCTGAAATGAAATTATTATACACAGTTATCATGACGTGAATTATAACTACGATATGGAGGACTCTGTCGAGGAGCATAACAATTATGGTGGAAATCGTGGAGGTGGAGGAATAATTGCTTTCCCAAATTTATTAGCACCGCCGGCAAGATCAGACAGATCCGAATTTGCAGATGGACGATTTATTGACGATTATCCAAGTGCATATGTACGAGCTAGACCTAGAACTCATACTTCTTCACTTTTTGATACAAGCAGTGCATTCAACGTAAGTATTTAGACATGTGATTGATACTGAAATTGTTTTAATAACATTTTATTAGTATTAAATTCCCAGATTGGTTATAAAATGCTTCCTACTTAATAGAAGATTACTGCTAAATTATGGCTCATCTAATTTGAATTCAGTTGATGTTTTATCCACACCTTTAGATTTTCTTAAAATTCGCTTCAATAGACCGCTTTTTAACAAAAAAAAATGAAAATGTTTATCAAATCACAAAATCGATTTTCTGTATTCGAGCTCTATTTATATAATATTTAAGAAATTAATTATTAGCCACTTATAGTTTATAGTTTTTAAGTACAGTTCAATAAGACTATATAAAAATAAATAAAATTATCGTGTGCTATAAATTTAAAATGTAAGAAAGAAAAAAAATCATAATGTTGTTGATTCTATAATGAATTATTAAATGTTTATATAGTTATAGAATGTGGACTGACTCATTTAGATATTATACTATAATGGCTTAAAAAGAGAAATTTTTCATTTCTATTATAAAATGGATGCTATTTTGCCCACATAAACCGTTAAACCGATCATTAATAGAGGCTGGATAATCAAAGAAAATCTGTCTTAAATTTTTCCAAGTGTAAAAAGTGGATTGTGTTTGTTTTCTATACCATAATATGAACAATTTTATATGCTATTGTTTTATAATTTCTATTATGATTTCAATTTATGAGCCCACCACATCGCTATACGTATTTTTAAACATATTTGAATTGAACTTGAAAATTTAAGATTTATATATCGGAGATAACAATCAAAACATATCTTTAAAATGCATTTAGAGAGAACAACATAAAAAATAGCAGCCGTTTTATTGACTATAAATTTGATAATAAAATGGCCTATTTAAATATCACTTCACCAACATACATACGTTAATGTTAATTAATAAACTCATTATAAAAGTCTTCCTTAAAAAAAATATACATAGTAAGAGAAAGATGCGAGAAAGAAAAAAAAAGAAAATTTAACATAAAGAAAAACATATATACACATATATTTAGGTACAGCATAAAGTTTATTTGTTAAAAAAAGATTCGTGTACTTTTCAAGTTATTTTTTTATGCAAAAAAATTGATAAAACAAAGTATAAGAAATGGTAAGAATATAGAGAAATTTTTTAATTATTATGGGTTACACATACATAAGTACAAAGCACAGTTCAGGTAATAAGAAAATTACAATGACAAAAAATGAAGCACATCATTTATGCAATGCATTCAATTTTACAACAACAAATTAGCAAAATGGTATTTTAAAGAAAAATTATGAGAAACAAACTTACCTTATATATTTATTAAACAATTGTAATGAGGGAATGATGTACATTTTAGTGTACATGTGATGAATTCGACAATAAAAACACTGGTGTTTCTGAAAAAAAGTAGCATCGTTCACAACTAATCATGTTTTTCAAATTTTAACATCATCTACATAATTACTTTGTAAAATCACTTTTCAACTTTTAGCTTTTAACTGTTTAATGAAGCGAGTGCATCAATTAATAAATATTGTAAAAATACATGTAAAATATTACAAGTTTTCATGAAATATTTCTTTACTAACCCAATGATAATTTGTCCCTATGTTATTATTAAAATGAATTCAAATACCATAGTTTCAGTTTTACATGTATTTCTAGTATTAAAAATAGTGAAAAAAGCAGATTGCAATGACAATAAATTTAGTCAATTTTATTTATAATTGAAAAAATTATTAAATAAATATTGCGAATATATTTATATTAGTGAATATCATAGGGCCAGTGCTTTGCTAATATAAATATTTACTTGTATTTAGAAATAATTATATATTAATATATATGTATTTTTAATAGTTCTACAAAACTATCAAGTTAAAAAAAACATTTGCATGATATTAATTATATATTATATGTATTCTAATGCTGTGTTGCCCTTTTCTCTGATCCATATCTTAATGATGAAAATCTCCTAAAAATAATAAAAAAAAACATATATATATCTAAAAATGAATCCACTTGTACTCTGTGATGTATATGAAATACTGACAATACTATTTACATCACCATTGCGTAAGGTCTGAATTTAAACCGATTCAATTACAAATGAAAAAGTAGTAAATTATTTTATATGTAATATTTGTATGTACCTATACGTACTCATAAACAGACAAAATAAATATTAGCAAGCATCAAACGTGTTTGATTTTAATCCAAAATCCGATTATCCCTACTAATGCCCTGCACTAATGAAAACCATTTAGTTGGATTTTAGTGTTGTGTTTTTATTAAAAATTCATCATTACATATAATATTCCGATACAGTATAATTGAATTTTATAAAAATATTGAATTAATATACGACTGAATACAATTTTATACATTTATATGTACATTGAAATAAAAACTAACGTGAGTTTATAAATGTATTATTCAGGAAATTTAGGAATTGGAATTTTATATCACGAAAGCACGGTTCATAATTATATTTACAAACTCTCGTCTGAAACGTTTACAATACAATGTAAAATAATAACATTTAGACATAGAAAAATATATATGTATACATATATAAAAAAAATTCACCATATGGAATTTTTTTCGGTAAATAATAGTATTTCGGTTTGTTCAATTTTCAGGTACTAAAATTAAAGTAAAATACGAAATTTGAGCACTTGATCTCTTTTTTTTGCTTACATAGTTATGACATTAAATTATTTTACTAGACCTTTAGATTGTTAGTTATATAAAATGATTTTCAACTCGTTCATAAATTCCTTTTCACTTGTAAATATTTTATACTAGATATTTTGGCACATGAAATGGACTGAATGAGATTTAAGATCTCACAACAATGTATATTTTTCATTTGCAAAAGTAATGTTACTTCTAAATATAAAAATGTAAATATCATAGCACCTTAACATTAATAGATAACTCATATTATTTTATCTTATTTCCCTGTTAATTGATTTTTAATTATTTATCAAGCGGAAAGTACCCAATTTCACTTAAATAGTACCATTGAAAATCAGTTGAAATTATAAATCCTCATCACCGATTCCTTCAAATGCTTGATTCTCTATAAATTCGCGGCCATTTTTAAAGGATACACTTGAGAACTTTTCTTGTAACTTTTTTATCGAAAACGATTCCTGATATTTTGCATTCGACGTGTCATCATCCTTAAATATCAACATTTTAAATGGACATTTATTTTTAGAATATAATCAATATTTACCCGTGGTTCGTCATCCTCTTTATTGCAATTATCTAAACATATTAAATGCCTAGAACCGTCACGTTTCATATACGACCAATTGCCTTTATTCAAAGACGATTGTCGCTTTCTTATACCATACTTTTTCATTAACAACTCATCTACTAATGACTGCAAACAGACAGACATTAATATCGCTTGATCACTTGTTATTGTTATCCATTGCAGTTTGTCTTTAGCCATTAAATATTCAAACGACAATTCGAGACCAGAATTTAAATTTGTTCTATTGCTACTATTGGCAGATTTGTTCTGAAATACACATAAAAACTATAAGTATCTACTCATTGGCAAATAAATTTCATGTGTTTACGTACATGTGTGGCAGTTATTCTCCAACATCGCATTCGGGTCACTTTAAAGCTACCCTCCTTTATTTGTCCAATTAGTCTTATACTTAGTTCTTGGTCACCTATTGCAATTAATACTTTGGTTTGTGGTTCAGGATAATCACAGTAACATGGCATAAAATGTATAAAACCATAATATTTTAATGTGGAAGCCAATTCAATATAAGCACGTTTCTCTAAGCGTCCTTGGAAACTAGCTAATTGCATTTTAACTTCTTTTGGACATATTATTAATCCTCTTTCGACGTCTATCACCGTTTGGACGTAGAGAAGATTCAAAGCTATCGGATCTTTCATTAATTCCACGTCTAGGCTGTTATCCCAATAACTAGAATAGAAAGTTTTCTTCAAATTTGCACATAAATGAATTGATTTCTGTTGAACCTTTTTCGTAAAACAATCTTATTTTCATCCCTTATGGATTTATGAGACATGTATGGTGATTCAAAGTCCAATAATTTTCTTAAAATAATTATTTCACCATTGTTATCACGTTTTATCAAATATAATGAGAAAAATGTTAAATATTCTAAAGATAAATTAATTTGTTTAAATGCCTTTGTTAGTACTTGTTCAGTACGATCGAATGTTGACACTCTTATTGTTATTTGATAATTGTTCATCGTGTATATGTCTAAATTAATATCTTGTTTCTTTTCGCATGTTGTTTCTTGTTGGGCAGATAGGAGGAAGCCAATCATCAGTTCTGAGGAGACAATACGAGAATCTTGACCAACTAATTAAAAAACAATTCATTATTACATCAATTTCTCTTTAATATGTCGTTAAATGTACTTGTTTGAACATATTTTTCCAGAAGAGCTCTTCTTTCTTCTAATTGACCACCGGTCAGTGGCAGTAATTTCTTAGGTGGAAAACTGGGCACATTATTGCTACCAAATTCCTTTTTTAATTGTTCATTTAAATTATGTAACTGTTTATATCTCACAGTACAATGAAATACACCATTTATATGTATATTATAGCCCTATAAAGTCTAAATCATAAAACAAAAATAAACATTTTATATACGTACAATAAAAGTTGACCCATTTCCTTCGTTTAATTCTTGTATGTCTGGTATTGAAAAATGCATTTTAAATACAATCGATAAACAATGAACATAACAACAAAAAATTATAAATATACCATTAACAAATTAACAAGTTTCTTTTACGTTTTACTATACTATAATACATTGATATTTTTTATTCATTAATTTTCTTTCATTTTTATCATGCATTATTTCACGAAACTTTATACCATGGGCGGAGTATCTATTTCGTGCGAACCTCTGGGGATGACGAATTTCAATTTTGCCGCACGTTTTATAGTACATCATTGGAAAAACCGAAACAGAGGCGGAGTTTTCACTTTGTTGTTCCCTTAAATAGGGTATAGATTTTGACAGCACCACCATGTGTTCTTATTAAACACATTGTATCATTCTATCTTTTGTTGATGCATGGCATATGAAGAAGATAAAATATGTTAAGATTTTAAAGAGAAAACAAGGTGAGCCTGTAAGACATATCCAAATGTTACTAGAAAGTTACTAGGTGTTTGTTGTGAAATAAATACGTTAAGTTTTGAATTTTTACTTTGTTAAAGACTAATTAAAACTTATTAAATATGCTTAGAAGTTTGAAGTACTTAAATAGATATGAAAATCGTCTTATGTGTATTGCAAATGAAGAAAGATCAGAAGCCAAAAGAAGAGTAATGAAGTCAAAAAGACGTCGAGGATTTAGTAAGTCTATAAAAGTTAATTTAGAAACATATTTGGTCATTTTTGAATGTAAACAAGTATTGGTACAGTTTCTCTTGTAATTTAAACTTCAATTTATTGCTAGACACCTGCTGTACCAAACTTTTTTGAAAGTTTTAGTTTTAACCTATAACTTTTATAAACCATATATTTTTGTTCACAGAAGCAGCATTTTCTTTTAATGTATTAGAACAATGCAACAATGGAATTGAACTTTTACCAGACATTAAAAATCTCTTTGATGAACTTTATGAAGAAGATCAATCTCCTGATTTCCACAAAATATACTTAGGAGATGATAGTAAAAAGATCTTTCAACTATGTTCTGCTAAAGAAAACTTGAAATCTGAACTAAACAAAATACCAGTAGATTTTGAGACGAAACTAAAAACGGTACACATTCTACCAGAATAATTGCTTGATAAACTGTAATTGAATTTGTTCTAGTACTTTAATGAAGTTGATGTTGAACTTTGCGATTTTGAAGAGGAGTTTCAATATTTGCAAGAAGAATGGAAAAGCGACGAAGATTTTTTCAAATTAGTCTTTTATAGTTATAAGAGTTTTAATTACCATTTAACGAAATTCTTGAATTTGACCAACAAACTCGAACTCGATTATAGATTAAAGATAATGCGAGGTTTCTATGGAGAAAACCCTAACAAGGATATAAGAAGAGCAACGAGAAAATTATTGGACATATCAGATTCAGAAGACGAAGAGCAACTAGAGGATATTCGGAATTTATTTGTAGAATACGGAGATCCAGAAGAAGAGATTAGATTTTTGTTTGTGGAATATGGAGATCCAATTGAGTCAATTTGTTTTCTCTTTGGCGAGAGTAACGATTTTGAACAAGAAAATAAATTGGAAGCAAGTGTAAATGAAGCTAAGGAAGTGCCAAATGAATCTCCTAAGATTGAAGAATCTGGAGGACCAGTGAAAGAAAATAGTGATTCCAAAGAAATCGGCGAAAATTCAGTTAACGATGCAGCAACTGACACGATTGCCTCAATTGATGTTACTTGTGATATATATACAAAGTTTCCGTTCCTTGTTAAATACGCTTCATCTCCAAATCCCGAGTTTTAATTGTTTATAGTGTTACTATGTTTTTCGATAAATCTAATATAATAAAGTTTATGTGAACTAGAGAAGTTTGCTAACGTTAGATATTTTCGAGTGTTTGGTTTCGTTGAAAGTCTGAACTGCCGTCTCCAATCACCCAAAAAAGATAGAAGAACAGAGACTGTCGCGTGAAGAAATGAATATGTACGTTCACTTGTGATCCATTTTGTCTGATAATCAAAACAATGAGTAATAATAATAAAAATTATTATTAAATTGTCTAAAAGGAGAAACTGATTCAAATGATCGAAAGTGATCTGAGTGAAGTTGTCGATTGTAACATTTTAAAGTCAAATATCTCAAAAACGGGGCCTTTGCGCCAATTTTCGTTTCCAGATTCGTCTTCTACGGCCCAAAATACGTCTACATATTTAGAAAATGTAATCAATTTTGAGCACGTGTCCGGAAAGTAAATAATTACCATCGGTGCTGACGTCAATTGTGAACGCACAGTTTACAGGATAGGTCGTCATCTAGTATAATGAAAGATTTGAGTCACAGGATTAATTAATTATTCTTTATTATAATAATATTTACATTATCATACTAAACACGATTACAAGTATAAGATTATACATCAAATCAATGAGAAAAAATCATTTAATACATATAAAATAAAGTGTATAAGATAGAAAAAGCAAAATATATATATAGAATCAATGAATAATAAAGAGTTCCATCATACTTACATAATCTTAATAAAATAGAAAAATTCTTTTTTAAAACTGATTACTAGTTAAAAAAAAATACAACGAAATTAATTTCAATTATTTTATAATCAGCACGTTGCAAATAAATTGTCAACATGAGCTGATTTAAAGGTTTTTGTTTTGTTTTTTTTAGTTACACAACATTTTTTTTATTATGCTGGACTATACTGGACCCAAAACCAGCCATCTATTAGCAAAACCTCTGGCCCATGCTAAATAAATATTCAATTTACAATAAAAATTAATCATTATAAACCTACAAGCTACTGTAAAGTACCTTACTTATATTTAATGCACAATTTTCATTATATGGGGTAACTGCAGTTATTTATTTTTTGTTTAACGCAAAAATCTGGTAGTCAAAAAATGTCGGCAGTTTTTTGTTATATATAACAAAATGACTGTGAATATAAGTTACCATTTACAGTTGGCCTTTTAAAATCCACTATACATCTAGAGAATTATATGTTAGTAAAAAAAATTAACTAACGCTCACCTCTGCGGTCACACAAACCACAAAGACAACAAAATCATAATAATAATAATAAAAATATATCTATGTATATCTAATCATTTTTTTCGTCGTCATCCTTAGTTGGTGTACGACTTCTTGACTTACTACGCTCTTTACTCATAGACCTAGAACGAGAACGTTTACTAACGTCATTCTCTTTTGAATTCGAACGTGATTTAGAGCGTTTATGAGATCTAGAACGTGACTTTGATGTGCGTTCTTTGGATTTTGAATGGGAACGGGACTTTGATCGAGCTGGCGATTTGCTTTTCGATAAATCGCGCGACTTCGAACGCGACGAACGTCTTGAATGACTACGTGAACTGCGTCGACTCCTTGACCTGGAACGAGAGCGAGAACGAGAACGACGTCTTGATCTAGAGCGAGAACGACTTCTGCTACTCGAAGAGCGCGACCTGCGACCACCTCTTCGTCTGTCTTCAATTAAACGAATCCGACGACCGTTCAATTCAGTGTTGTCCAATTTCTCTAAAGCACTTTCCATATCAGAGTAGGAAGCAAATTCCACGACACTGAAAATTAAATGCATCAACATAAAACTCCCGCTCATTTTTAGGACAGATCCTTCTAAACTGATTTTTAAATCATCAGTTGTAAGTATGTTATCAGTCACTGGTTTATCAGCCCCGAAAGATGGAAAAGCATCATGTGAAACTTTCAAATAAAAATATGTAAACAAGTAAGTGAAGACTTACCCTTCATTCCTGCGCTGTTTATGAGCATCAGCATAAGTAACTTCCCCAGCTTGTCTCATATAATCTTTCAAGTCCTAAACACACAAAAACATTCAATTAGAGACGTTTTAATGAAAAATCGATTAACAAAAATAAATTCGAAACAAAAATGTTACCTGTATAAATGGACAAAGACAAAATCCGAACTTAAAAACAGAAATATTCTTTATAAATTCTAAATGACGATTAAAGAATTCAATAATTTAAAGTTGAATAAACTTAGTTACATTTTGTTTGTGAAAAATAGTTGATTTCTAGATAAAAATTTAAAAAAAAAATGGTGCGTGTGTATGAGACAGAGAGCTGCTCTCCTCTTCACCTTCCCTAGATAAAGAAAATAAATAAATAGTGTGGAAGCATAATTGTAAACAACATTATAAATCCATCCAATTCGGTATGTGCCTGTATGGATAGCAAAAAATCATTATTGCCCAAGCTATAAGGATGAAAAACGGTCACAACATACAAAATCAATAAACAGACAAAATGTAACTAAGCAAAATATTATTATATATATATAGATATATATTCACATCGCGTCATGCTTATGGGGCATTACCTGAGGCATTTTTGTGCACAAGAAACCAGACAGTACCAATGGAACGGTCGTTTTACACACATGACTGGCCACTCGACTCGATTGCATTGGGTGTACCACATTGATTGAGCATTGTTTGAGCCTAGATACCTCACACTCCAAGGGAATGGGTGCTCTTTACAAAAAAGTACTTTATTTTACATATTCATTATGATAAAATTGAATTTTTTTGGTTCTTTTCAAAGATAGAGGAACAGGATAGAGAAAGGTGTGAAAAACTACAATCTCCATTTCGAATGTACCAGAAAATTCCTCTCTATACATTTAGATTTTAACGATTTTTCGGCCATCTCTCGCTCGCTCTCTCTCGTCTCTGTAGGGAACGGATAGGAATTGTTGCCTCTTTGCTCAAAATGTGGTTACACTAGTTGCCTTTTCGAACGCCCCCCGCACATTGGTTTCGTTTGTTTTGCCTCAGAACTGAATACTGGACGGTATTGACGATCAAATGCCCTTCGATTCATTCGATTCTCTACTTGATTTTTCGCTCATTATATTTTTTTAACAAAAAATATAATAACCTTATGGTTTGAAATGAAAGGATAACTCGTACAAGGATTTTTTTTAGGACCCTCACCAATCATGCAAGTTTTTTTTTTTCATTAAGAGCGTCTTTGTTGCTTAACTTACTTGCCAGCTGACACGACTTGAAAGATTGTCCACAATTAGTCTGTATTCAGTACGTGTTGGTGGACCATACCTGAAATCCATTCAAATCCTCATTACTAACTGTGTATCAACCGATAAGATAAGAACACTGATAAAGAAACATTCAGGACGCTGGGATTGACCTCATAATTACATCAGACCCGAAAGATATTGCTCATCATATTTGTTTATTATTTCTTAACTCGCCATTTTAAGTAATATTTCTCCAAAAAATTTTTACAGAAATATGAAAACTTATAAATGATTTCTGTCCCTATTGCACCAAGTATCTTTTGCATGGGCTCAAAATTTAATTATAAATTAGTTTTCAGTTTTATTGGTCCAAAAACGAGTTTAAAAATGATGACGTGTTTAAAAAAATCAAAGAAAACTTCTAAATTTCTTTTTCTTACCTATCATGAGAGCGTTTATCAGAGTCTCGTGTATCACGACTGCGACCACGTGGAGGCCCATAGCCACGTCCACTGCCGCCTCTCCATTGATCGCTTCCCCTAGGAGTGCCTCGGGCACGTTCAACTGAAACCCTTTTCAAGCATTTGTGTAGGTTACAAAATTACAAAAAAAAAACATGCTCCCTAAATAAACTGGTTATTTACCTTTCGCCTAGAAGTTCTTTGCCATTTAGCTCGTAAACGGCATCATCAGCATCCCTATAGTCGTCAAATTCCTGTGAAATAAGAAAAGCATATTTTAGATAAATGTCGTTCATATGAAATCGTCACACTTTCTTACCACAAATGCGAAGCCATTCTTCATAGCGACCTCCTTTATTCTGCCATATTTACGAAAAAACTTTTCTATATCACGTTCTCTAACCCGGTAAGTTAAGCCACCAACAAATACACGAGTGCCCATCTGTAAATGAAAACAACGTTGTTTGTTTGAAATAATTCATTCGCCGACAAGTCCCCCATGTTGGTTTGGATTTCGTTTCACAAATTACTTCATAAAGTACAATTTTAACGTGGAAAATTTTATTGAAATGTTACTTACTTTGAATAGATATAATGTTTCTTGACTATTTAATTTATACTTTATTGTTGTTTAACTAAAATTAGCACAAAATACAACACAACGTTCTAGCTTTGGCAAGGAAACGAAACAATATGGCGAAAACGAGTGTTAGCTAGGGAAGCGGAAATACGTCAGAGAACGTTCGGTTTAAAGGGTATAAGGTTATCTCTTTCTATTACAAAACCATGCTGTTTAATGGTACTGTAGACCGTAGGTGGTGGTAAGATTGTAGTTCGCATGCGCCTTTTCCAAGTAAATGGGATAAGCGTTGTCTTATGTAATGTTTTATTTACAGATATTACAATTTGTATTGAGGTAAAACAAAAATACTAACGTCAAAAGTTAAATTTACTTATATCGCTAATTGTACAGTATATATAATAGTACCTAAAGTACTTAAAGTATTCAAAAGTACCGGCAAGTAAACCAACTTCAAAAAAACAAAAGTCCTAAGCAGATACTTCATACCCTTGACATGCAACATTGCCATCTCTCTCTATCTAACGGTATTAAAAAAGAACAACACTTCTCCAGCTTATAGCAATTGTTTTTATGTCATCTGTCAGAATAATTAATAATATTGTTTGGTTATGATAATAGAAAAATACTAATGAATTACTATAAATGTGAGTCGATATTAACAATTCCACCTGCAAAATTTATAAATTATGTTAGTGACTTTAATTGTATGTGATTAATTGATGGTGATTCAGTTATCGACAATGGCACGTAGTCTCAGGAACCACTTTGACAAACCATACAAAATTCTACCAGGTATTAACATGAATTAGAATTAATGTTTAAACTATGTCTAACTAATTTTTATGCAATTTAAGAAAACAACAACTCATCTGACCATCCTGAAGCGAAACCAAGCACATCAACACCCGTCCATGTCCAAAGGGCCGAAAGGGCTCTCGATTTAACTCATTTCCTTCAAACAGTCAACGAAGAATATGCCCTTAGTAGTGATAGTGATGAAGAAGTTGGCCAGCCAACTCCAAATATTGTGGATGTTACCATTGAGGGTCTTCTGGGAGGTAGTCAGTAGAAGGTCTACAGGAAGTTTGCTGCTTTTCCTAATTGTCTTCCTGTTTTAGAAAGTGAGCCTGGCTCTGGCAAGGAATTCTACAATTTTCAATCGGTTTCAAGTAGTAGAAAGTGGCTGGCTGACGTTTTACAAGATAACTCAGACAATGTTCCAGAGGATGCCCAATATAAAAGCATTACACGATTGTTCAAATACGAGAAGAAGCTGAGAAATTCCAAAGAGGTACTAAGATTTCATAGGTGTCTAATTTAGGCATAGACAAACAAGGCGTATGCTTTTCAAAATTTTTAGGTACTAGAACTCAAACGAGTTGAAATGTGTGAGTTAAGCTGGGCGTTTGAGGAAAAAACCATTTTCCATTTTGTTTGAAGATGGTAAAATTATATGGTCCTAGTAGATGCTACTTTACTACTACATAAAAATTATTCTTAATTTTTAAATATGTTTTTGCCTCTATCGAGAACTTACACTTCCTTAAATTAACAAATTCGTCTTAAAAAGCACTGTTTTGGAAAAATATTGCATCAATTCAGACCATTCTGGTCATATTTTGTTCTATATGAGTATACCAAATTTTTGTCATCTTGTTTTTGTAGTGGTTTTTGAGAAGTCTTAATTTCAAAAATAGATTCATAAATCTTTAAGGAATCGTTGCGATCTTTAGTATTTTTTAATAATCTTTTAATCTTCACCAGACAAAAATTTTTTACATGTCTTGGGTAAAAATGAAAGATGTGTTTTGGACTTGCATTGTCCTTATTTATAATAATATCACCAGTGAGAGTACATTGTCTACCAACTTCAAACAATCTTGGGTAAAAAGTCTCACTCGTAAGGATTCGATGAGTATTTCAATATCAAACCTAGGCCTTAATAGAAGCGACAAGCGTATGATGTAGCTCAATAATTTAAATTTTGAATGACAAATTAGAATAGAGACGATATTGAGGAATGCAGCTTCTGCTGAATCAGCAAAAGAGCACATGTTCACATCTTCTTCACATCCTTGTTCTACCTATTCACCAAATTTATCATCTTGCGACTTTTTTTTATTTTGACACATAAAGAACGAATATTTTGAAGATTAAAAGTTAAAACAACGCTGACAAAATTGCGCTTAGGTCCAAGAAGACTCTGGTAAAAAAATAACACAATTTTTTTTTTCTATTGTGTTTTGTTGATTCACCCAAATAATTAATTAATCAACGAGTTGAAATGAGCCTAAATTAGACGCTGTGGAATTTGCACAAAAAATGGGAGCTTATATGCTTTATTATATTTCAGAATTTTGATAATTCAATGTATTATGGAGCTGGCTTAGTAAGTGCCACCGACCGTTATCCTGAAATTGAACAGGGTTTACCAAGAGGTCAAAAACGTAAAATAAAAGACGAAATCAGCAAATCACCCTTGTACAATTCGCAAGACATTTTAGATGATATATCCGTAATAATTCAATTTGATTGCTTTTTTAACAAATCACTTGCATGTTACTATATTTTTTCCTTAGAACGAACCGAACTTGGACTTAAGTTTGGATACACATATTGACTTCCAAACGATCGAGGAAGATGATACAAATGTTCATAGTGATTTGCCTGCTGTAATTCCATCTGCCATTCCATCGACAACAAATCACCAACAGGGTCGAAAGAAAACGAAAAAATTTAAAGATGAAGAAGCTAGAAAGAAATGGGAGGATATGATGACATTAAAACGTCATAAAGTCTTTACAAATATTGTTAAAAAAGAAATTGGAAAACAGCACAGAGCTAAAATGAACAGGCATAAAGAGATGCTGATGCAATGCAAACGAGCTGCTCAGCAATGTGCCAAGCAGAAGAGAGCAGATGGGGTAATAAAAAATTTATTTCTTATTTCCTGTAAATATAAGACACTAAATAGATTACTTGAATTGCATCAATTTCTTAGTTTTCTGTTGATCGTATTTATCCAACTCTTGTAGTTTTAAAAATTCTTTTCTTTCATTTAGGTATCTTTTTTCCAATGATTTTTTATTTACTGTACATTTTACTCTTTAGTGTCTTTTCTTTTTGCAGTTTTATAATCTACGTTTTCGTTAGCATTTGCTTGCAATTTGTTTTTCATCAAATATATTTTACATCTTATTTTAATAAAATTGTATTACATAATTGTGTGGGTTTATTGGCTGTTTTAACAAATTTTTATACATTTATTCATCTTAATATATAGAATCTATTATATGTACGCAGTTAATCTCTGCCCGAACTGTAAAAGAGCAACCTTGGCGCATGAAACGTCTCTCCAGGGAAAATATAGCTTATTGGAAACGTTCCCGTCGATTTGACAGAGAAGTCAAAAAGCGACTTGAGAAAGAAGCTGAGGAACAACGTAAAATCGATCATGAACTTATTGAGGCAAAACGTCAACAAAGAAAACTGAACTTCCTTATAACTCAAACTGAGTTATATGCACATTTTATGTCGAGGAAATTGGGACAAGCCTCTCCTGAGGAACAACTTCGTATATTAAGTCAATTAGATGAGGAGAAAAATTCTAAATTGACCGCAATCGATGAGTATGATTGCGAAATGATGAAAGAAAAAGCAAAGAAAAATGCACAGGAAGCTTTTCAAAATGAAAAAGCACGTACGCGACATTTTGATGAACAAGCAAATTCCTGCATTGTTGGTGATACAGCTTCAATTGACGGGGAACACCCGCAGCCTAGTATTTTTCGTGGTAAATTGAAGGGGTACCAACTGCGTGGTATGAACTGGTTAGCGAATTTATATTCTGAAGGAATTAGTGGAATTTTGGCAGATGAGATGGGGTTAGGAAAAACCGTACAAAGTATTGCATTTTTATGTCACATTGCGGAGAAATACTGTAAATTAGTTAGTTGTTTAGTAAAATTCGACAATAATTACATGTGTTTTAGCTGTTTGGGGTCCTTTTTTAATCA
This sequence comes from Silvanus unidentatus, assembly GCA_963930825.1. Classification (NCBI taxonomy): domain Eukaryota; kingdom Metazoa; phylum Arthropoda; class Insecta; order Coleoptera; family Silvanidae; genus Silvanus; species Silvanus unidentatus. The sequence continues at coordinate 2,196,921 of OZ005763.1, forward strand.
TTTCTCCCGCATCAACTTTGCACAATTGGCAACAGGAGATTGCGAAATTTGTTCCTGACTTTAAAGTGGTTCCTTACTGGGGAAATCCTAATGTATGTATGCAAAAAAAGCAAAGAAAAGAGTCTAAAAGTTGCAATTTTCTTTAGGAAAGGAAAATCCTTCGTCAATTTTGGGACCAAAAAGACATTTACACGAAGGATGCTAGTTTTCATATTGTGATAACAAGTTATCAAATTGTAATTACAGATATAAAATACTTCAATAGGATAAAGTGGTCTTATATGATATTGGATGAGGCTCAAGCGATTAAAAGTACCAGCAGTATGAGGTGGAAAACGTTGTTGGGGTTTAGTTGTCGTAATCGATTGTTATTAAGTGGAACTCCAATACAAAATAGTATGGCCGAATTATGGGCTTTGTTACACTTTATTATGCCAACATTATTCGATTCACACGAAGAGTTTAACGAATGGTTCTCAAAGGATATTGAAAGTCATGCTGAAAATAAAACAGGAATTGATGAAAGTAAATATTTTTGTTATATGTACAAAATGACATTTATTTAATTCTTTATGTTTTTAGAACATTTATCAAGACTTCACATGATCCTTAAACCGTTTATGTTGCGACGTATAAAGAAAGACGTTGAAAATGAACTAAGCGATAAAATTGAAGTGATGGTTTATTGTCCTTTAACAACACGCCAAAATTTACTTTATTTAGCATTGAAGCAGAAAATTAAAATTGAAGATCTCTTACACTACACCGTTGGAGGTGGTGATTCTCATACAGTGGACAAGAATTTCACGTCGAATTTAATGAATTTGGTGATGCAGTTTCGAAAAGTTTGTAATCATCCGGAATTATTTGAAAGGCGTGACGCTAAATCGCCAATCACATTCAATCCGTGCGTTTACACGGTTCCTTATTTATTGTATGATTACAACTTAAGAAAGGAATTAATGCTGACATTGAGGAAATATTTTCTTTTTACACCAACAAATATTCTACACGCATTTAAAATTGATTTACATTTAACATTGTTTCGATTACTTGTTATCGGTTTAAATTTGTCTTTTGGTGAAATCTCAAATATATTTAATGGTGATATTTTAACACGATGGCGAAATTATTATCAAACACAAAACGAAGATTATATTTTGCATCACAGGAAAGAGTGGAATCCGGAATTATTTTCAAAAGCATCGATTAAATTGAGAAATGAATTTAAATTGAATACATCACAGATTGACAGTAGCACATTATTGAAAGAGTTTGTTTTTACTAGAAACAATACTGGTTCCAGTGTATTTTACACACATACAGATCATTATTATTATTCTATGCAAGAAACTGTTGAACATCGGAATATTCGTTTGAAACATGTTACAGATGGTGATACTATCATTGATGTGGTCACAGATGATGTAATAAAATTTTGACTGTTTTTTAAATAAGGATTTATTTTATGGTCTTTTTATAGAAATCGAATATTATCAGTGATTTTCCATATGTTGAGAGGCCACCGCAGAAGTTTACATGTGAAAAGACTGAGTTACCGTCTTTTTTGTTCAACACAATGCCAAAGGTAGACAAAAAGTCGTGATTATTTTTTCAATCATTAACTATTTTTGTATTCTTTCAGGTTTATGTTGCACCAATAAGTCTTTATTGTTATTCACGCAGAGCGGCCTATGATTATTCTCGTTTTATTGACGATTATAGTTATGATTCATTAAATAAATATTGGTCTGATTCGACTGGAAATGAACCTCATTATACGTCGGCAAAATATATTTATCCAAAGTGTCATAGCGCCATCGATATTATCAGGCCTGTTAATGGATGGTCAAATATAACAATTCCAGGTAGATTGTAATAAAATGCACAAAAAACGATGTTGATTTGCTGATTTTATTAGATAAGGAAACATTAGTTACCGATTCTGGCAAATTATTTGTTTTGGATGGACTTTTGAAGAGGCTTAAAGAAGAGGGACACCGAGTGTTGATATATTCGCAAATGACGAAAATGATTGATTTACTTGAAGTATGTAAAGTGTTTCCAGATTTAGAAAAATTGATTGATTTTTGTTTTTAGGAGTACATGTGGCATCGACATCACAAATACATGCGTTTGGATGGCAGTTCAAAGATATCAGAAAGACGAGATATGGTCGCAGATTTCCAGGCTCGTACTGATATATTTGTCTTTTTGTTATCAACAAGAGCTGGTGGCTTGGGTATTAATTTAACAGCTGCCGATACGGTAAGTAAAAAGAAGTATTTTTAAAAAGTTTTCATGCCATCTCGTATAGTTGAATGACAACAATTGTTGCGGAATAAATCCGTAAAGATGGCAATTGCAGTACGATAGTCGGAAACAAGCGGAGCCGATATTCAAAAAATGGCAAAGGGAAAATTCCACCAAACAGTGCAATTATTTATTTTCATTGATTTTTTCTGTTCGCAAATCTTTTGTCTAAAAACGAAATAATGTCGCGAATGTGAGGTGGTATTTTTATTGAATATAAGATAAAAAAGAAGTCGATGACAGATTATTTGCATGCCGGCATTAAAGAAGAAATTCGTCTGTCGGATTTTTTTGTATTTGAATTTTGTATGCTTGTTGTAATCTACCTGTGTGTGTAAAATACTGCGGAATGCCCTGACGTATGCTACGGATTTTGCTGAGAACTTTTCAACGTGCTTCTCCCAGCATGTTTGTTAAAGTACGTGGACGGCGCATCCGTTATGCAGCGGCGTACATGAAATTTTAAAGAAATTTTCGACAATTTTTTACTCAACAAAACAATCATCCACAATCTATATACAATATGAGATTGAATAATGCTTTCTACCATCAGTTAGGAAACAAATCTATGCGATGTTATATTCACAACAGTATTTGCTCATACTAGTTGTAATTAAATCATTTGTTACGCCAATGTTAATAAACATTACTATTTGCCTCATGTTATAGGAAATGCGCGACAAATTCCATTCAATTATAACTGACTATATCAAGTAATAAAATATTATACGAATGGGGGGCGTGAGAAAAGTTCCATTAATTGTTTGTTGTCGTTTTTCTTCTTTCGCTCCTCTTCAACCTGTACAATTTAGTGAATTAAAAATGCAAATATAAATTTCATTTTTTTTGCTTGCCTCCTTTAGTTCTCTACGTTAAAAGGACAAGTAAAGTATTTTTCTTTCGAGTAAGAGTTTTATCTAACACAGTCGAATTGTTTCTTCCGGTTCACTAAAGCGGAACAAATTCTTTTTGAATGAATTTTACGAAATCGCTAACTTGAGACTGCAAGAAAATGGAATAGAAGAAAATATATCCGAAAAAATAATTGCATATCGAGCTAACAAATGTCAACGTCTATATTTTATTTTTATTGCCATAGACAGTGGCTTCATATATTTTTTTTTCTCTTTAAAAGATGGAAAAAAAGAAGTCGTTATCATTTTTCCTTTCACGCTACTTACGGTATAGTTTATAATAAAATTATGTTTAATTGCAATGAGAGCATTACAGAACGTCATTTTTTACATGAAAAATTATTAGGAACGTGAATAAGAGATGTTTAATGTAAAAGTAATTAGGTTTTTTTCATTTAATAAGTTTATAAAATACATTTTAATATGTAAATTAATTTACATATTAGGTATACGTAATGGAAAATGTGTTATTAGTAGACAGAAAGTGATGAAACGATTACAGAATTTGAAAGTAGTTACTTCACAAATATATGAAAATCAATAAATAATCACGTCGAATCTTCTTAATTATAATTTAAATTAATTTAGAAATGTTTTATCGAAATATTGGCGATTTCTAGTCGGTGTTTTTTTATGTATTTAACTTACTTGTACTCTTTTCACATAAAAAGCGATGCTTATTGCATTTGAAATGTAACCAATTTTTATGTAAATTATGCCAACTTTACATAAGATTGTTATCAAACATTTTTTTTGCTATCCAATATTAATTTCACATGGATTTTAGATCACGTATAAATGTCGTATTAAAATTCAATTTCTACTGAGAATTGTTGTTTTAATTTATTCATGTTTGTGTGTATAAAGAAAAAAAGTCACGGTAGCTGTTATAAATTCCGTTTTTTTTTCTTATTCATTCTATAAAAACCACACAAAATTTAATAAGTATTTGTTTTGTTCAAGTTCATTACCATATTTAAGAGAAATCGCGATAAAACTTTAATGTTGCATAATATGTTAAAGTGAAGGATCCTTCTTCCACTTCTTGTACTGAACTGTTTTTTAAATGATGTTGGATCATATAACATACTCTAACAATATACATGCATATTATTGTAAAGAAATGCGAGGGATATTAAAAACAAGTCTCTTTAGATTGTTCTTTGCATAATATACCGGATATATAAGTAGTATAGTGCCACTTCCTGCCCTTCGCACGTGTTATATCGTGTATCAAGAGTATAGTGTTTAAGTGCATTGATGGTATGGTGCACTGGGCCGAGAAGCGTTTTGGCACACCCCTGCCAAAAGACAATCAAACTCTCCCCTTAGAAAATGTTTCCACAAAATCCCTCAATAAAGGCACGAGTCGTCGTAATTAACATGAATTATGGTCGATTTTTCAGGTGATTTTCTATGACAGTGATTGGAATCCAACTGTTGACCAACAAGCCATGGACAGAGCACATCGTCTAGGACAAACTAAACAAGTAACCGTTTACAGATTAATTTGTAAGGGTTCAATTGAAGAGCGTATCCTCCAGAGGGCTAGAGAGAAAAGTGAAATACAGAAGTTAGTAATCAGTGGTGGCAATTTTAAGCCCGACACTTTGAAACCAAAGGAAGTGGTTTCACTGCTTCTAGACGACGAGGAATTGGTACAAAAATGTAAGGAATTTATTTGTCTTTAAAGCGCGTTAGACCTACTTAAAATTCAAAATCAATTTAACAGATCATTTGAAAGTTGAGGGCGGTAGTAAGAGTGATGAAAGTAAAGAATTGGAGAAGAAACGCAAACATACTTCACAACCGTATAAGGTAGTTAAAAAAGTTTTTTGTGAAATTGTGAAATGTACATATACGTAAGTGATTTGTTGTCATTTTTTCATCGACTAGACCCTACCGGTTACACCTGAAGCGAAAAGGGTAAAAAGTGAGGAGACGTTTGAAGAGCAATTTGCCGCGATCGCTGGTGATAGTGGCACAACAAGCCCTTACAGTGCCAATTCACCTGAGCCAGTTAATGAAGAAAGCATCGAGAGCATTGAGAAAGAAGAAGGTGATTCACCAATTACCAACAGTGAGTTAATTCTGTTCGACAGTTAATTACTCTGTAATTTATTTCCTTTTTAAATACAGAGTATACTGTATATAATGTTTATGGTTCCACTGTGAAACCAAGACCACCTGGACGTGGTACATCACGTCGAGGTCGTCCACGGGGTTCAAGAAGTCGCGTCTCGACTATAAACAGATATCCTACTACATTAAGCAGTTCAAGCGGCTCAAGTGGTAGTGCTGGTAAGCTGTTTTTTCATTCACTTTTCCTATTTCGCATTTCTCTATCTCGAAATAGGTGGGATGTGTAATTTGTACCTGCAAAAACTTGTTTTTTACGTGTACGTGTCGAGTTGTTTTTTTATAATGCAACATACACCTAAGACCTAATTTCAATGGATTTCCTGAAGGATATCCGCCAGATGGGATAAACTACGTTTGTAGGGCAAACAAAATATCGTAAAAAATAATATAGGGGATTTAATAATGAGTTTTTTTTTGCTTCTGACAAGTAGTTTTTTCGACTGACTCCATTTTCTTATGTCTTTGTGGCATTTTTTATTTACAAACCGCAATTAAAAGTTGTACGATTTGATTTATGTTAAAAACATCGGTTTTTCGGTGATGCCTTTCTTTAATTATTCTTTTATAGATTTTTGTTCACAAACGAAAATCCCGTAAATAAAAGACTACAAATACCTACATATGTACATATTATCGACAGACCGGATATTTTAATTTGGTTGTAGGTACGGACTCTTTCTTTTAAAGTATATACTTATAATTAATGAATTGGAACATCCGTTTTAAATACGAGAATCTTTAATTAAACATATACATATTAAATTTTCTTAAATAAATTACAAACAGTTAAAATTTAATCATCAGGTATACTGGGATATAAAGGGGGACAATTAAAAATATTTAATTTATATTTTAATTATATAGATACGGTAATTGTGGATGTTGTAACCACAACACCGTCTCCACAATCGCATGGTACATCGCCTGTAGCCGCGTCTTCAGCACCTGGGACGAGTTCGATGTTTTTGGATACAGTTGCAAGTGCTAGCGGTACGACGTCCACTAATTCCACTGCGAACAATGTTGCTGTAAGAAGAGGGCCGGGAAGGCCGCGTTTGAAGCCCACAGGACCCTCAAATGCAGGCTCTCGCGGCACTTACAGACCTCGAAAGCCCGCCAGACCACTGCCAGTGCCATTACCATCCGATGGTGCAAATACCAACAGTTCAACACAAAATCAAAACAGCTCAACACAAAGTTATTCGAATTATTCCTTTTATGATTTTCCGGAACAATTTGATTAATTAACTTTTTATTTATTTATACATATGTGCAGAAACAAAAAAAATATAATTTTACAAATCTATTTTAATTGTATCACGAAAATTTTTTACATTATATATACTGGACGATCATGGTTGAATTTTGTTGTATAGAATAAAAATTTTTCATAAAGGAATATAAGATTGGATTTTTTTTATTATGGCCGATACGGTTGTGATTTTACTTAAAGTTTTACGATCGTTTTTTTATTTGTTTCCGCTATATGTGGGTACGATTTTCCCACATACACTGGACAATTTGACGTCATTATTAATTATGAAATGCCTTTAAATCAACTAAATGGAATTCTTAATTAAATTGCGGGAAAATACTATGTAATAGTGGAAGTTTTATCGATTTTATTTGCGGGAATGTTTTCGAATAAATGAAAGCCCACTTGAAAGTTCATGGACTCGGGAATATACTCAGGGATCTATAGTTATATAGAGAGATTCACCAAAACAGTGAGACAATCAAGAAGGATCTAAATCCGTACACTCTATACCACCTCGTACACACAGTTTTGTTGGAGGCGTCGCGATGCCTCTCCCGCCACACAGAAACCGACGCACTCATCAAATGCACAGCAACTTGAACAACATAACGTCGAAATCGAAAAAGTGATAGAAACTCGCTGAAAATTGAATACACGAGCGCCGGATTATTAGGAAATAATATTCTTTATATTATTGTGCCGTGATTTACATTTGATAGTTAAAAGGGGTTTTTTCCTCTTGCATTGGCCTTGATCTTTTGCTAAGTTGTTTTGAGAAATTTTTAGTGGTTTTAACTGAATTCTAATTAATAAAATAAAACAAATCGATTGAACTTAAATACGTATTAAAGATATTTATATACTTTATTCTCTATATACATATACTTTAAAGAGTGAGAATGAAATTCGCTAAATTTAAATCCGCTGAAAATTTCCAACCTTTCAGGTTCTGTAAACATATCGAGAATATATAACGGTCAGTGAAAAATATCAATTTTCAAGCTGTGAGTGAAACTATTGAAAGGATATTTAATGTTTTTTTCAACTTAATAACATGTTACATTATTTGTGGTGGCGAGGATTAATGTGAAAATGTTGATGTTTTTGCGAATGTTTGAGGGGATGTACAATCATCTTAGACTCAGAACTAATTCCTTCAACAAATTGAACAGAAATTAAAGCTAAATGATTGAAATTAAGAAAATGAAGAAGATTATTCGTGTTGTGACCTTGAATAATATGTGAACAAAAAATGTAATCAGTATAATTATTTTGGTAAGTTTAAAATTAAAATTAACCAAATGAAAATACTTAACGTTTGATGATACTTATATGTATTCCCCAAGTTAATTTTATCTATTCACTTTCTATTAATACATTACAAATGTTTATGGTTAGAAAGTAAAGATGTTTGAAAAAATTTAGTTATTTATAAATGTTTCATTTTCGGGAATTATAATTCACTATTAATTTCGAGAATTTGAATATTCAAATTTGTACATTCTGACCTGTTTTCTTCTAATTAAATTATACAAAGTATTTATGTTTGATAGGAAGAAAAATAGATAGGGAACCCCCTAAGTAATGTGCAACCCTCCTCAGATATAATAGCGCTATTTTCCACCCTTATCCTTAACTATTTAAAAAGAGTGCATGTAACGGAAATAGGTTATCTAGATAAAGTCAAATATAATTAACAGTAAATGAGATACAATTCTTGGATATCATATCATAATAGCTGGTATATGTTAATATACCATGTAATAGCACGACAATTGTCATCAATAATTTGTAAATAGTTCAACATTTCTACGTTGAAAAAGCGTAAAACGAGCTAGAAAATGCAAGGAATTCACGTATAACTAACGATATTTACATATCTATTATGAAAATAGCATAGGAAATCCTCGGAATATCGAGTTTATTACCGAACTCATCTAAACAGTTCCACTTTTAACATCTATTGTTTTAAATATTATGAATAATGTTACCTAGGAAAATGTAAATATTTTAACTGCACGAACGTAAACGCATTTCCGAAAAAGTTCAGTCTTTAGAAACTAGGTTGAATCCAACTGCAATTAATAGTGTGTTTTTATGTCTCAGTAATTAATCTTTTCGTACACAATAGTGAAGAAAAGAATAATTAAATTGTAAGCCATAAAAGTGTACGATTATAAGAGAAAAAAAAGTTATACACACACAGACGACGTAAAACCTACTTAAAATAAACATATAAAATCTGTAATTGCTATTGAAATTAGAGTATCTATATTTGTCAAGGGAAAAAAGTCACCACACCATCAGCATCAGACACAAAGATGTTCGTATAACTAGTTTTGATGTTTGAAATTTAATATTTCAATTTAATTAAGCAAACTAATTAGTCATAAGTCGGACGTTGGAAAAATGTTAATATTGTTTTGTCTAAATCAGCTATAAAATAACAGTTTGCGAGAGTGCAAATACAAAGGAGCTTTAAAAAATATAATTGTTACATATTAACACAAAGAATGGACGAATTTGTCTTTTGACACATCTGTTTTGAATTTTTTTAAAAAGCATTTGGCAACACAGTGTCTGGAAACTTTAAATAGCAAGAAATTCTCAACGGCATTAAAGTGTGGAAAAAAGAAGAAGACCGTACAAGAAAGGCCCTTTAAATTAAACAATATCGAGAGATGTACACTTATAGGTCCTATATTCTGCGAGGTTTTTACAAAAAAAAAGATCGAGCCAACCTCTCGAGATATTTTTAATCGAGTTTTTAGGATTTTTTCACAGACAAGGACAAGGCTACTCTAGCAACAAAACGTTATTATTACGAGATAAATTTTATTTAATTGTCGGCATGCTTTTATTCCGTCTATTTGTTTATGTAAACACGGTCAATTGTACTAAACACTACACTTGGCCTTTTTCTTAATATACATTTTGCCTGAAACGAAACTATTTCAGACATTACTCATGTCTCTTGGCAAATGTGCAATTTTTTTCTAGTTAAATGGGTACAGAGAGATAAATGAATTAAATTGTGGCATGACCCATTTTAAGATATGCACACAAACACCTCATAAATAATTCCCTATTTGCATATAGCCAAAAATTTATTCACTTTTATCCTCATTCTTTGATCGTCGTGTATATTGTTTATTGTGATACGAAAAACACGAATCTTCTGGTCTAGTAAAAAAAATTCACAAAAATTATATTAACTAGAAGACAATTATGATTTCGGTTATTCAGAATATATTAAAACCGGAAACAAATTCTTCTGTATGCTGACAGGCGAAATAACAAGGAAAAACTAGTATTATACCATATTTTGGTTAACGATTAATGCAATTATAGGATAAAACCGTGACCGTCTCATATGTTTTGTCATTATATGATTAATCCAAGCGTTATAAAAGTCATTCTCTTTACAACAATAATGTCAAATAAGCCAGTAAATGTTAAATTTGACGAAAAACCGTCTTGAATTAAACAATTATTTTTTTTACCCACACACAATAAGAAAACAATCAAATTGTTATTGGGTTAAATCAAATACAATAGGTTCATAAATGTAAATACAAAAAATATGTAAGTAACAGTACTTGAGTGACATTTAAATGCACAATGACTGTACAAGCAAAAGTAAAATGAATGTTTTTTCCAATGTTATTGTTATAATATATATAAAATCTCATCCCTTTTGTATTTATAGATTGTGCCTCTATAAAATATTTAGATATATTCACCCCCACAAATGATAAATGAATCATAAGAGATCAGCAGATGCTTTTCTAATGACTATTAAAAATAAGAAAAAAAACATCAAATAGGAAGAAGGAATCGATTATTGGTACACGGATCAATTTTGCTATTCAATTAGAAACTGATTAATCCAAACACTTCCGTTTAATATGAATGCATTTAATTATTATAAAATGTAATTGAAATGTTCATAAAACACTTTAGTTATTTTGAAAGTTCTTCAAAATAATTAAATAGTAAACTAGAAATTTTATTATTTATGTAGGTATAAAGAAAAGTTATGGAATGGAATTAAATGCAAATAATATGCATCACACCTCCAATGCCGCAAGGCAATTTCATTGTAAAATCCACACATTTTAAATATTATAAATATTTTTATATGAAAGCTGTGTGGCGGCTGCTTTATTATACTTTTAGTGGTATTATACATTACTAATTAATTTCAACTCAGTTTTGTTTGTATAATTGTATACCTACTTCTTTCGTCTCGTATCTTCTTTTTTATCCTCAACAGCGATTTGAAATGTGAAAGGTTACATAGATAAATGAATTTTTTATATAAAATATGTGTTTTATATGATGATGATGGTGTTTCCTTATTGTTGACCCACTTCGGTGGAGATGATTTTTAATGAAGACAACACCTAAAAATCAACTGTTTCTATTACAGTTACGTCATTTGGTTTGGAACTTTGTCCTGCTTTTCAATAAAACACACTATATATACACCTGTATAATAGAAAAGTAAAACTAATCATCAGGTGTACTAAATAGTTTTCTCAAGAGTTTTTCAATCACTCTTTGGAATTCTTGAAATTATTGTCCAGTTTTCGATGAGAAAATACTATTTTAATGCCACCAATAAACGACAGGGACTATAAAATATATAATAGAAAAATAAAATATTGTGTGCAGTCTAGGTTGTACTATGTACTATGTTTAAGAAAGTAGGAGTGTTTTGCTGTTTGGTTTCGGTTAGTGGACGCAGTGTCTTCATGAGTCAAGGCTTCCGGTCACCGGTCAGCCATCCGCCGATGGCGGAACTTCGCATCAGGGCCCTCAGACCGCTCTATCTTCTACTCTCTACTGGACAAGCCACTTGAAACTAACAATAAGAAACAACAATATGTAAAAGAAATGAACAAATTACCTAGAATATAATGATTTCTGTATTATATGACCCTTAAAGGAGAGACCATATAATTTTAGTAAAAAAGAAAAACAGTATGTTTATTAGAACGACATCACATAATACACATATGATGGTCTATTAATATTTTTTTTTCGACTTTGACGAGTGAATATTTTGATGATTGTAAATAAGTAAAAATTGGTTTTTAAGGCCAAAGCCAAATGTTGGACACGAAAGAAATTGATATTCAAAATGGAAATTTAGCACCTGCATTTAAATGTATTTACCTTGCAAGGCAAGAAAAAAAAATCTGCAAAGCACATGCTCGGGATATGCATGGGAAAAAACAAGTAACAGATGCTGTTTTGGTACCTTTCAAACATCTTTTACACCTACATTTATTTTATTAAAAATTTTACCTGCATATTTTTATAACTTTGGTACAGGTAATTTGGGTGTTTTAGCGAGAAATTAAAATTCTTACATATACTGTTAATAACATTTCTCTCGTCTCTTATCTGTTATGTAACATGTTTGATATGTAGGTAAATGGTGTGATGTTTTGACAGTTGTGTAGAAATGATTAATTTGAATGTGAATGATAGGTACGTGATTAAGACTATTGAGAGAAAGAGAGGAAAAAAATGATCTTATTGAGCAAAAGGTAAAAATTTGAAAAGGCCTTTGGTATTAGAGAAAAAGTTGTGCAGCTGATAAAAACACATGGCAGCTTTAAAAATTGTATATAAGTAGTGAAAAAAAACCATCTGCCCTAAAAGCATGATTTGGTAAAATATACCTATATGTGTGTATGTATATGTAGAAAATGCAGATAAAGGAAAGGGTTGTAAGTGTAAGCAAGCAAAAAGAACTAACGGACCAACAACTGACGGATTCGAGGATTCGAAAATCAGGACTGCATCTGTTGCACAGATGGCTTCAAGTTATGATCCTATAAGACCTGATACCTTTTCGCATACTATTTGCCCTTATACACCTTAAAAATAGGTAAAACGTCACTTGTGATTCTATTTCCTTTTTTCTATACATTTATTGTTATTGCCATTGTATCTCTGTACCTGTACCATATTTTAACACACCGATTCATCTGGCTCTATTTAAAAACCACATGTTTTATTATACTCTCTTTTCCACGGAACTATACCTTTTCCCAACTTTCTAAGAATGCACGCATTTATATCTCATACTATTAAAGATGTGTTGGTACAAACTCACCGTATCTTCTTGATAAGAATAACAATCGTCTCCTAAATAATATACCTTTTATTTAAACATAATGTAGAGTGTATTATTTATCTATATATGTATACGAGTATATGTTTTTTAGCACGTGTGGAAACCACATGTTATACACACAGAATGTCATCAAATCATTTTTTCTTTAAACGCATATTACAGTTTTATGGTCCCTTTTCCTTCTTTCATTTTTTAGCGGGACCGGAACTAGATGGGGGATGAAACGCGTTAGGGACTTAAAAAACAGATTTTTTTTCTTCCCTAGAGCTAGAGCGTTTTTTTAATCATACTGTACAGATGTGTCAAATACAAGATACCTATATTATGATTTGTATTACGTTTGGGACACGGTATATGTAATTAACATCAACATGAGTGAGTAAAAAAAGAATATCGCCCCAATTCATATGTTCATCGGGCGGCGATATTTTAAGATTTTTAGGGGGTGTAAGAGTTGTAGGTTTTTTTTCAAAGTGTTTATAATTTTTCATATTTATCATCTTGTGCATTGAACACAACGGAAATGGAACTATTTTTAGTATATTTCAGGTAAGATATAATGAATGCGTGCAGGCGGAACAAAATTCGCAAAAAATGATCGACGTCAGAAGGGTTTCTAATTTACAATCGTATACGGACTTTTTACGACATTTTGCAGACGGTTTATATGAACTTTCCAACAACAACAAAAAAAACGGATTTCATTTTCAGTTTTCTCAGACGAGGTTCTCACATCTCCTTCGAACTGGCAAATAAAATTATTTATTTCGGATTTTAATTTCACACTTGTGACTTTATTGTAAATTGGCTAGTAATTATTTACGTGCCTTATTTGATGTGTTTGGTTTTGTTTAATTACACTTGAACATAAGGAAAATGCACATATGTTCATATAAGGTCACAGTTTTGCTTTTAAATTGAGTCTATAAAGAAGGAATTTTTCAATTCCACCAATTTAGACAAAACATTAACGTTTTCGGCCGGCAAGCCGAGAGGCGATTTGAAATCACACAGTAGTAAGTAAGGGGTCAGTTAAGTGTGAAAAATATTTAAAATTGTTGTTGGTTTTGCACGAAGGGGAGTTAAAATGGGTAGTTTGGCGCGCGCGGTAAATCCGGATGTGCCACATCTGCTTTTGTGCACGTGCTATACATGTTTTGCTTAAATATTATAGAAATATTATCATTAATTTACATTTGAATGTTTTTTAAAAAAATTAACCACCTAAAAAAATTTATAGATTTCTATTAGTATACGTGTAAGACGAATTATTGATTCCGTTCTCTATACTCAAGGATGCTGTATATCATCTTAAATATTTATAAAACAACTAAAAATAGATTTGTATTTGTAGGTATAGGTGTAGAAAAACTATTATATTCGATTGATTGTAATAAATTTGCAACATATATTGCAATATTATTAATTAAACTTGAGAGGGATAGCATTGCCTAGATTTGTGGTCCATTAGTCATCCGCGCTGTTTTTATGTAAATTTGGTAGCAATAACCACAAGTATTAATAAAAACAACATCATCTTGATTATAACATCTTTCGTAAGGATACATGTATGAATCATTCAACATAAATAATAGGTTTGTGCACACCCAGACTTTGATTTATCATAATCTTCAATTAACTCCCATATTATCGACAAATTGAACAATTCATTTAATATTCTGAAGGGTTTATATTTATAACTACCACATTTTATTTATAGGAAAAGAGATTGTCCCCTTTGTACAATTGTTTCTTTAACAACTACCTACTCATTGTTTTCGGAATGGAAATGACCACCGAAGATGGTACTTGTGTGTCGGTACTTCTAAATTTTTTAAACAACTTTTGAATACAAATTTTATCTGTAGATTATCTCATTACAATGATTAAAAATAAGAAAAATAGATCTTTTAACTTCATAGTGTATGTAAATCTAATTAAAACCATGTATAATTTGAGAAAAAAAAAATATATAAATAAAGACTTTAACACTGACTGGTGTTATTAAGTTTTTACTAACAAAACACTGCGTGTGTGACATTATATAAAAAAATAAACCACATGATGAGTATTTATGATAAATTAAAGTGTATTTTGTTACTTATCATATGTAAAAATGCGATTTTTTCTTAAACACTATGTTAATTTGACTCCCGCATTGAATTTTTTTAATCTCCCCAACGAATGTTTAAGGAAAAGAACTTAATATGAATTCGTCAATCGTCATTATAAAGTTTGTGTTTAGAAATTTTTATAAAGGTGTTTTTATAAATCTAGCAAATAAGTGGTTGGTTAACCAAAGGTATTTTCTTCAAATTACCTGGTATTATTATTACTAGGTATATGCATCCATACCCTTTAAACTTTAAAGAAAATGAATGGGTGTATAGTAATACGACAATCATTCAGATAGCACTTTTATTATACGTCAACTTGTTACGTTTATGCATTAAATATCACCTGTCCGTATTTTTATGAAATATGTTTAACCTATACGTGCATATGTACAGTTATATGAGTCTTTTTTACTTAATTCGATGTTTTAATCATATACTTGTATAAATAATAAACAAGCAATCATTTGTCAATTTTTAACCCCATGGAAAACGAACGACATACTCACACATATACGAATTAATTAAAAAACTCTGATGATTAGTTGTTTCATCAAGGTGAACAATATTTTTTTGACAAGATAATTTACAATTGCATGAAAAATAACTAAAAATAACTATACATTAAAATTGAAGAGCCAGGGAACTTAAACTTGTTTTCTTGTTTAACATCATTATTGGGGGGTTGAATACTACAATTTGCTGTTGTATCAGGAAATTAGTCTCAATTCACAACTTGGCCATTTGTTTTAATGTATATGCATTTCAATCAACAAATCGTTTAATAGATATGCTAAGTGCGTAACTTTACTATCTATACACTGACTTTTATGTGATAATAAATCATTTTTCCCGCTACTGAACTTGATTTATTATAAAATCAGCTTTCAACGGGTGACTTTTTTGAAATGGCAATTGAATTATTTCGAAGGTGTACGTACATGTGTTTGCGCTATTGTAGAAAAATAGGAGCACGAATAATTAAAACATTTATTCCCAGAAGAGTAATTACGTTAAATAATTAAAAGGTCGACTTAAGTCAACGGTAGGGTCAAGAACCTAATTATAAAATAAGATAAAATGGTGCATACATCAAGAAAGAAAAAAGATTTATTAAAAATTCCGTTTTTTTAGCCTTTTCCTAATCCCCCATTGTACGGATCAAAATATAAAATATAATAACAACAACAAAATAATTCTCACATTTTAATGTACACTTATTATCTAAATTTACGTTTTATAACTTGTAGAGAGTTTCCTTTTAAATCTATTAGATAAAGCAGTTATGAAAATTATGATTTTCACTATACAAACATCAGCTAGATATGCAACGATATAATATGATATAAACTACTATGTAATATTGTTATTATTTTCAACTTCTTCATTTACGCTTTCTTCAATTTTATATCTAACATTTATTACATGAATGTGGAATGTACAAGTCTATATAAATATATGTTTTCATTTTATTTTATAACAATATTTATTTATTGCTCTCTCTTCATTTTATACCTTCAGTTCTATCATCTCTTAAATAGTTAATTAAAAACTTTTCAAGGAAGTATCCATCACAGTTAATGTGAAGAATATTTTTTTCTATTATTATTAGGTAAATGAAACTGCTTCACTAAAAAAATCTATTAATACTACCACATATATGGTTTTTATATACATACCTACATTTAATTAATAATTAAATTTAAACTAAACAATTTAGTCGAAAACTCATCATAATGTTTAGAATGTAAGGTCATTTTGTAAACAGAAGACAACAATCGTAGTGATACATTTTATTTCTTGATGAAAAAAAAAACAAACTTAAAACTAATTAGTGAATGAAACTATTTAAATATTATGTAACTAATTAGGTATAAGCAAGTTGGTATGTATTTGAATAAAACTAATAATCTGAAACGGTCTTAATAGAAAACTCGTGCCGAATGTGCACAATAATCAAATAATAACAATAAAAACTAGATGAATCGTCTTAAAAGATGTTTGTTAGTAGAAAACAAATGGACAATTTAAGTGAAGTAAATTGGCTCGTGTATGCAGTCTCGTGGAAACCGGAAGTTTAACACAGGATCAACCAACTGTAATATCTCTTTCTGCATTGGTAAAAAGGCAAATACAAAAAAACACTAACATAAACACGCTTTTATCATCAGCGAAGTAAGATATTGGCTTTTTTATTGCAAATTGATTTAAATTCACCGATAAATCCATTTGAGTGTCTTATTCAATTACGAACATAATCACACCAAAGTGTAGAAAAATTTTTATATGGTAAGCGTGTAGGCCTCGACGTTTGAGGTCTTGAAGAAGTCAACCGTACTTCGAAATGATCGTAACACCGTGACGACGTCAAAAAGTGCCGGAACTTAGATAGCATCGCACCCAAATAGCGCTGTGTTTTGTGTGCCTTTTTTTATTTAAGAAGACAATATTGAAAAAATGTGCAAGAACATATCAATGTTTAATGCTTTCCGATTTCTACGCACTTACAATGTGAACAAACACTGATGTAATATGTAATAATAAAGAGGCACATCTGCGATTTAAATGTGATAACAGTGGTAGATTAAATTTTATCAAGAGTTTATTTATCGCAAGTTGCAGGAAAACGTTCAGTTGGTCACACTTTTCTCGTCCCTATGTGAACGTCAAATAAATCAAAACATTCAATAGACAAACTGTTGTGTTTATGCCATAAAATAAGCCAATGAATTGAAGATGAAATTGTGTACCCTTTAATATTTTGATAAAATCACAAATTATTTCAACTATCCCATTGTGCCGAATTGAAAACAAACTTTAACCCCATCCCATAAAGGGGAAAAATGGTGAAAATTATATCATCTCCGAAATGAAAATGATTTCGATCGGGTATAAAAAGATATCAACGCATCATTTTCTTCTCTCCACCCCTGTTACGTAATTTATCTTTTCGTAAAGCCATTGAATCGCCTTGAATGTATTTAAAGGGAAAAGAAAAAGATTGAATAGATTGAAAACGATTACTTCCACATTTTGAATCTCTTTAAAATAATGGTAATTTGAGAGAAAACGGCCGCATTTCTAAAAGGGACTTCGATTATTACTTACAGCTGTCATTTTCATCGAAGCAAAATTACACTTTGGAGACTTTTTAATAAAAATTCCTCTAAATATGCTTAATTGTGTGAAAATATAAGTTGATTTTTTCCTTTAAACTTCCCCATATGGAAGATAGTAAAATACGTTATATATATTAGAGCTTATAAAGGGTTAAAGTAATCCACTAGAGGGGGATGATTTTTTTCCTTCTTCCTTTGAACGCTTTGTCGAAGAAAAAACATTATTAAATCGCTCCGTTTTATAACGACATTTTTGTATATTCAAAAAAAACTTAACGCTTTCTAAAGCTTTTCACTGCAAAAGAATAAAATATGTAAAATATTGATTAGAAAATTTTCAATATATGCACCAAGGAATCTTCAATAATTAGCATATATTCGTGTAAACTTTCTAACACAAACACATACCGTAGAAAAATGATGGAAAAGATGTGATTTAAAAAACGTTTTAAACAATAGAAAATTATTTTAAACGGAATTACCTACTGGGCAGAATTTAATTTAAATGAACAATAAATGTATGCATATTATCTCGAAAAAATCATGACTTTGGTATGTGATTCATTTCCATTTACCATTTTATTTAATTCCTTTAACTAGTATGTAACACAAAATATACATACACATGCACAAGGTAAAGGGAAACCGGAAGAGAAGAAGTTAGGATTTTAAATATATGTAATAACGTAATACATTGTTTCATAATCGAATACAGTTGGGTGTTAATAAAATGTATAATGAACAATTAATCTTGTTAATTATGCATATATTCATAAATAATTCGCTTTTATATTTTTCCTTAACTGTACTTTTATTACATACAATGCCATAAAGGAATTGAAAAATCAATATATAATCTAAAAAGCACACGGTTATTTACAATAACACTTGAAAATTCACTCAAATATCCCTTTTATATAAGAGGATTTGAATAGAAGATGTGTCATATAGAGTTTTTCGTGAAAAGTTGGGGAAGTAATCCGACAATTTAGAATGATTTCCCCTCCTGGAGAGAGTGGAAAAAGAAAAAAATACCTTTACAGAAAAAAATCATTTTAAATAAGACTGATTTATTGCATCTACACACTGTATATACTCGTTCATCTATACACGTTATTTGAAGTTTTTAGCTGTATAAGAAATTTTTAGGGCCCAGTTAACGCACCTACATACATCTGTACACAGATATACTCGTATCTGTTTGTAAAATTTGCGTCCCAAATACCTACTTCTTCATCTGCATTTAAGATGATATCTTATTATTTATATTTGAGTGATAGATAATAGGAAAAAGCAATTGTTGGCCGCTGGGCACACCAGGCTATGCCATCACTGCAGCACGAAGACCGCCACCACCATCACCAGCAGCAAGAGAAGCAGCAGCCGGCCTTACAACCAGGTGTAAACTATGGTTCGACACCTGTCCCCTTGAAAATCAATGTCCTATGGCAATTGTTCCTCGTATTTTGGAGCAATGAAGCGATCACTTATCAATTACTTCTTGTATTTCTTTTTTACAAACAAAATAACAACAATCGGACCTTTGAAATTGAAAAGAAAACATGATACTCTTAGACACTTGGATTAGGTTCGTTTCTATAATAACTTCATTAAAATCTTTTACACACTTTAACTAGTTTTTTCCTAAATTTGGCACGAATTTAATTATAGAAAATTTTATATGCATTTTGGCACAAATATAAGCCGACATAGGTGTATAATGTCCTACCAATGGGTGTAGATTTACAAAAGAATGATTTGTTACAGCATTTTATTACATGTTAACACCATAATCTGCATATATTCCGCAAAAACATGTTCCATAATACACATTTCTATATGATACGTTTAAAAAATTCCAATTTCACAGTCAAATATATCAAGTGGATTCGTCGTAAATTCACTGATATTTTTAACGAGGTAATTAAATTTTTATTACCTACACCTTCTGTAATACTATACAACTGGCGAAAATCTTATATGTGCAATAAAAAAAACGATTTTCTATATGTATATTTACGAAGCTAAATACACTGTACGAAAGATATAAAAGCTAAAAACTTAATCTTCATTTATATGTTCATGGTCACGTATCTAAAGAGTCACTTTTTGTTGTTTATGTATACACTTGATTTGTGAAATCAACAACAACAAAAAAAGTTTTATCATTCAAATAGACACTAAATAAGTAAAATAATAGAGTAAAAAAAATTAATATGAATAATCCTGTACCGGTCTTAGAAAATCGTGGGAAATAAATAAGAATTTCTTTAATGAACAATTTTGGCTTTTGCTGTAAAACAAATTCAAATTGTACCCTTCATTACTTATCTTATCACAAATTATAATAGTCTCAATATAAGGTGACCTGTTCAATAACACACAGATAAAACATGCAAAGATGCAAAATATAGGTACTATAATATTAGCACGTGGTTTGACGCGTGCCAAACTTCATCTTCTGGTTTGCAGCTGTCGATTTTGAACCTTTTTTTTGTTGCACTCTATGCTTTTCATATCAATCTTTATGGCAATGAGTGAAAAGGGTCCATTGTCTCCTTCTCCTATATTATTGTCGAACATTATATATTTTACCTGATGTGACAATATCAACAAGTAGATTTGATCAATTTCTTGATTGTTCCTGATTTGCGCGTAACTTAGAAGTTATTTTAGAAAATCACTAAATTTCTTAACCGAAAACGAACGGTAGGTAAAGTCAGTTTTTCTTTGAGCTTCTGGCGATTTCAATACCAAGTCGAAATGATTGTTTTTTATTATTTTTTTGATTAATTTCCAAAAAACTTTTTGAGGAGAAAAAAAGATTTAACACGAGAGAGCCTTTGTATCCGAAAATTTTTGGGAGTGTATGGCTTTAAGGTAGCAGCTGTCATTCGTACAATTTAGAGATTGGTGCGAGATTTAATTAAAACAGATATTAAATCAGTTTGTACATCAAAGAACTTATTGGACGATTGGAAAGTGATCGTGTTAAATTAAAAAAGCGTAGTACTATTAACAATGTACGTAGTACTAATAAATATTGTAATGAAGCAAATGTAATGTAGTGTAAATTCGGGTTAATTAAATGAAATATAAAACAATTAAAATTCTTTAAGTATAAAATTTTGCAATTGAATACGGTTGTATTGCTATTTAGTTTACATATAATTATTATTAATATTTCTCCTCTTAAATACATATATGTGTGTAGGTATGTATGTGTAAGGTAAGAGAATCCCGCGCCCATCTCTGAAGAACTTGGAAGACTTTTAGTCCAAAAAGTGTATAAGGCGAAGGTAAGGAAGTCGCAGTGTCCAGCTGCTTTACTTACATCTGTTCCCTACACAGCTGCGGTGCACAATCAACGCTAATATACCGAGAGCAAACTTAATATTTGATTTTGATAAGAAATTTTCCTATATATGTATTTTCAATGCAAAACAAATATATGCACAGACAATACGTGTCAAAATGTACATATACGTTTCATTTCGGAAACTTATTTATTTACCAGCTACTACTCATCAACGTTCTTCTGTTTTGATTCTAACACTTCTGCGATAGTTGGATGGTTAATACAACACCCTGTGTACTGACTAGATAATGATAATGGTTGTAAATTGTGTTATATAGGTAGTGTGTAGAGCTTGTTTGAAACTGGTTACATTACGGAATAAAAAATTCATTCATGACAATTACTTCCATAGGGGTAGTTAAATATGCACTTAAATTACCTCTTTACTATTGAATCTCTCAAGGACATTCTGTTTAACAAACACATAAATGTACCTACATATATTTGCACAACATATAAAATATAACACATGTTTTATTATATAAAATACCTAGTATGGGTCTGTATAGTTAGTTGAGAAAATATTGGAAAAAGTGAAGTAAAGTAAACCATTTGGATTATAATAAAGTAAATTACATACCTTAGTCCTTCATATATTATACTAATTATCATACTGCATATAAAGGAAAATAATTGGATAATTAAATAACAATGCATATTTTAAAGGCCAATATTGTCATATTTTTCATCATTAAATTGATTCTTTTTGTATATTATAATTAAGAAATTGGGAATTATAATATATATGCTTAAGTTAAAATTATAATAAAATATATAAGAGATGTTTTTTTTATTAAATTAAGCAAATTAAGATGTAAACTGTTTGTAAAGGAAACATGATATCCTTATTAATGATTCAATAAAAAAGTGGCTCTTTTAAATGAGAAAGTACAGTTCGTGATTTTCTTCACCTCTCCCGATAGGTAACAAAAGGTATTCAATTGTTGTTGTTTGTAAAATATGAAAATTTTATTAAAACTATTTCTAGGTTGATAATAAAAAAATTTCTTAAATTTGAAAGTAAAATATTTTCATAGAATTTCTTTAATGTTATGTAATCATAGCTATTATTATGCAAAATAGCCATTGTTGTAATATTGTTTTCATATCAGCCATATAGATTTAATTATTATTTATTTACGTACTATTTAATGCATAGCATCGATTGAAATATTCGTAAAATTTTAATTAAAACTCCCATCAAGTCATTACTAGATATAGAAAATGTGCAATTAGTAATTAAGTAGGTAGCTAGTTAGACGACTCTTCTAGATGCACTAAAACTATACACTATACCGAGATTTCGATGATTCTTTCATACATTTCCATGTTTTGCAGCAGTAAAATTCAAGAAAACCGAAAGTTATAAATAAAAATTAACTACCATGCATATAGTTGTCAGAAAATAGTAAAAACTTTTTTATAGTTTCATTAAAATAAAATCATTTTCATATAAAAATCCACCTGCTGTTCAATGTTTTGATACGCTTTTAAAGTTGTGGCTGATATTTTATAATACCTGCCTTTACAACACCGATATATGTACCTTTATACACACTGAAAGTGGCAGATTGTATATCACTTCCGGAATCATTTTATAACATTACCTACGCTCTCTCACTTCACCTCCTGCAAAACTTCTTGCAGATGGATATGACGTCGTACAACGACGTCACATAAGTACATTCATCAATTATCTTCCCTTTACAATCGTTACACACACACATACATTTTTGAGTACTTTAAACAATTAATTAGACCTGTTCGAAAATACCGATGTAAAATTCACTAATTCCCATGCAATACGTAGATACATACATATATATGTATGCACAAAAAATTAAATTAAAATATTGCCATGCAATTCTTATTAATTATTCTCAGTTCCGGTTTCTTTCCGGTTTAAAGACTATTAATTAGTAAGTTGATTATTTTTATAGTTTGTTAAATAATTAGGTAATTTATGATTATAATAAGTACAAAAGTTAACGGTGGTTATATATTATTCATGTTATTATTATTTCTGTATGTAGTCATATTGTCGTTAGGTAAATTTTCTTATTCTTGAGGGTCTCCCAAGGGCAGATGTTGGCGTACGCTTCCACAGTCCAGTAATATTGAACAATGGAGGTCCTCCATGGCTGATGATCGTCTCGGCTTGTAGTTACATTTTTTTTATTATTATTTATATATATTTTTGTGTGTATTACTAGTTTAACGTTTTAACTTGTAACAAATTCAATAAGAACCATCAAACGAATTATTTCTAATCACGATCTGTTTAAAGGCACAATAGTTAGTTTACTTGTTAAATATTTTACTTTTATTCTATTGTATTTTAAGAAATAATGAAAACACACAAAAACATAGACAATTCAATTAAGAAAAGGAAAAAAACATTTAATTTTCTAATGTTTAGAAAAAAAAACAATGGCATGTTTATTACAGAAACCCTAGTGTCCAACTTACAGTATCAAATTGACAACAGGAATTGTGATTATTACGTGACCGAATTTCCACTGGACTTTCGAGGTTTTGTTTCTTTAAGAAAAACGCTTTGAATTTACTCTTTAAATGTCTAATACTTTTATTAGGTTTTACTTCATCTATTGTGTGCATATTAAGAAGTGTTAACGTATTCGGGTCTAATAACTATGAGTTTTTCTTGCTTTGCTATGCTCTGCAGGAAAATGCTTAACACTGGAAAATTTTAATAAGTTTTGGCAGGACAATGTTCTACTTTCAATTGACATACCTAAATATAATATGTCAATGAGCATAATAAAATAAATGTTGAAATTAATAGCTATTTCTTGGTGTGATTGAACTATGTATATCTTCTTAGCAATAATAAGGATATGATCTGTGGCGGTATCTTATTAAATACAATATTAATTTATATCGTTTTAATTGGTCTTCTGACTAAGTTTGACTTATGTTAAATAGTCAGTAATGTGGCATTGCCATTTTAGATGATTGTGAAATTTAAAAGAAAACAGTGTTGTGATATTTGACGATACCTGTTAATATGGCAGGTGTCTTTATGTGTACTGCTGTCCAAGACACCTGTCATTGTGGCCAACTGATGTTTCATATCGTTTCCAACTTAAACTCATCAAAAATCATTGGGTCATACCAAATATCACGAACCTTTAATATTATTATTTTGCATACATACATATAATAAATATACTGTAAATTTTCGACACTTCAATACATGTAATTATTACATTTCTTCAATACCTACCTGCATATCATGTGTAATTTGTCGTTTATTACAATTAAATTAATGAAACGCCATCATTAACATTTTAGAAATTTCATATAATTTATTATTTGTTAAAAAAGATTTTTTTCCAAGAAAACCGAAATCTTGTTCCTTTAGGACGAGGGTTGGCTTCGCTTTTGATTCAATTCCACACACACTGCCAAGCAGGTGCTGATCCCTAATAAAATACTAAAAAGGATTGAATTGAATGATTATTTTAGATTTAACAGGTGCATATATACAATGATGTTTTATACTTATTTTTTTTATAACTTTGACTAATGATCTTCCCCAAACTCTTCGGATTCCCACGGTATTAATGCACAATTTTTCTTGAAATAAAATAAATAGTATTCTTGGTCACTAGGTTTTTACAATAAAATTATAATATTTCACATTTTTACACAGGAGTTGTTTAAATTAATAAGAAACCATTTTGAATAACATATATCTGACGTAAACTTACTGACCATTTCTTTCCGCTCTATGAATTTTTAATTTTTTTTTTCCCATTTTGCATGTAGAAGAACACAAAGTTTAGGTATATGTTACATAAGAAACATTTTAACTTGAACCGAAAAACATTCAAGACAGAAAACTAGAATATGATTATTATGTGCAGAAATAATCGTTATTGATTTGACATTCAATAAATTCCACCCATCAGTCGACATCGTAAAAATCGTTTTCTAGTGAACAGAATTAATTGCATAAAAAACTGTTAAAACTTATAAAAAATTTTTTTCATCTTTCTACACCTTCAACCGAAAAATTTCGTAAACATATATAAAAGGAAATGTTAACGACATTTTTTCCATTACCTAATGGAGAAAAATGGGCTGTAAAAGTAAAACTACACACATATTTACTTATCATTTTTTTTATTTCAATAGTAGAATTACTTTCTCTGCAAAACACCAACATCTTCGCACCTCTCTTTAAAAGGTGTAAGCAATTTAAATATCATAACGACTTGGATGGCCAGCGTAGCAATTTTAAATATTATAAATATCGACTACATTACAGCGAAATCTATGTCACATAAAT
This sequence comes from Silvanus unidentatus, assembly GCA_963930825.1. Lineage (NCBI taxonomy): Eukaryota > Metazoa > Arthropoda > Insecta > Coleoptera > Silvanidae > Silvanus > Silvanus unidentatus. Next base: position 2,222,605 of record OZ005763.1, read on the forward strand.
GTCATCCATAAAATAAATACCATTAATTTAATTATGAAGAACACTGTTTCATTTTCTAGCATCCACGTTCATTTATAATAATTATGAAATTTCAATATTACCCTACCCACAATCGCGTACTTTACTCTTCCAATCCCTTTATTATATTTACACTTTTATTATTTATTTTGAAAATCACAAACAATTCACAATACACTATCCACCAACAATAATAATGAAGAAAAATAATATTGTAGAAAGTAAAGTAGGTGTATAACATCATTAATACAAGACGTTGAGTATATGGGATGGAACTGTATTACATACAATCATTTCAATAGCCAAGGTATTTATTGTTACTTATTATTTGTTGCAAAGCTTTTGGGCAAACTGAAATTTCTTTGGAAAAAATACAATTTTTCTGATGGCACGTGTTCACTTCTTTTACTTTTTACAATAGTACTGCACATTCTATAGTATATATGTATATAGCCTCAAAACTTTAACAAACAGATGTAGGTAAGTGAAAAAATACTCGTGAGAAAATCGCCCCCATATGCGAAATGTGTCTTGTTTAGTTCGCACTAGAAACTGTTACTTCCAAATAAAGAAAACTTGATTAGTTTTCCCAAAACTCACACTCATCAAAATCTTATCAAATACTCTCTTATCATTTTATTATCTAAAAAAAAAATTTTTAATATCTTCTTGCACATTGTCTTCGAAGTGAAGTGTGTTCCTAAGACGTCCGTTTGTGGTTCTCTCCAGGTAAACAACTGGAACTTATATTTCGTTTGAAAATACGATCAACAGAATCTTTTAATAAAAGCAGATGTTCTGCATAATATGGCCTTTGGTGATTCACTAAACATTATTTTTGAAGAGCCTGTATTATGTGCTGTGTGTGCCTGTTTTTTCTTCTTCTGCTGTGTATTTTAAATATAAGTACATTTTTTAATCTTCTATTTAAATAAAGGAAAAAAAATTCATTTTCACAAGTAAAAAAATATTTAGATAATTTAATTAAAATGTTTATTTATTCATAAATAAAGAATTTAATTTTCAAGGTGCTTAAAAATTACTTTATATAGATATACAGTTATATTTGAATACACATCTGCTAATTTACCAGGTAAAATAATAATTTGTTCATAGTATGTTTCATTTATTATAATTAATGCAGCGTGTTTTTTGGAGTAAATTTACCTTTTCGCTAATAACAATACAATATACTTATGTATATGCATCTTTTATCATATTTAAAATTTGGGAGGGAGTTAATAGAAAAGAAACCTTTGATGGATTTTTTCCAAGATGTTGAAGAGAATATCATGTTTGGTGTGGTGGCATCTCGCACGTGCCAGCCACGTGCTATTTGGACCAAAATTGGGTGGACACAGGTTACAGCAGCTGCTATGTACGAAAACTAAAGTGGGTAACATACTAAATATAGTATTTCCTCTAAAAAGGAAACTTCCTGTGGAATCTCTAGAATCAACAGGCAACCAAAACGGAAATCCACACACAGCACTAGTAACCCGCAATTATTTAGACTTTGAGTACCTACTTCAAGTAGAAGTAGAGCAACTACAACATTGAGAAAATGCAACATTTTCCAAACTTGCAAGGGGGGAGGCAATTTTCACCCCTTAAAGCTCAGCTTCCTTGAGTGTTTCGTTAACCACGTGTCAGTGGAACATCCATGCCGCCAGGTGGTTACTGACTCAAATTAGTACCGACATATGTGAAATTTTGCCTTTTACAACTTTGAAAAATCCCAATGTTGTTTATATATACACGAGTTGCAAGTCTCTTCTGACACACACACGTAGAAGGAACGTCCGTCATAAGGTAATAATTATTTGTGTAATTAAAATCACATATGCTCCCGTCAGATTTTTTTTCAAAACCTTATTAAATCGTTATAAAAGGTCCCGAAACCCGAAATAACGTATACACTTCTATTATAAGTACATAAAAATAACAATATGCATGTATTTATAGATATTTCTACCATCTGTATGTTAATTATATAATTACTTTATAATGGATAATAAAATGTTTAAGGAAATAACTACACTCTTGTCTTGTTCAATAAAATCACAATTTTAGTAAATAAATCACACTGGTCAGAAGTGAAAATTGTTATGTAAGTACGTAACATAGAGAAGACTATTCGTATATGGCACCCTATAAAACTGTCATGTTACACAATGGATTTTTACCCTTAACATTGCATAGAAAATACATTTAATACCTGTCTATTGTGTAAATAGAAAAAGTACGTTATGTAAAATGATCTAGGATTAAGGAGTTTTTGCTGAAATTAATGATCACGTATGCAAAACGAATGTCTGTTCTTCTTCATTTGGTATAGGATTGACAAATTTAAGGAGCAGCACACCAACAGGTACCATAAAACACTCATTCATAAATCAAATCGATGTCATTCTTTTTGAAAATAGTAAATTTCTTTTTATTTATTAATATAGATCAAACAAGGGAATAATAGTTGCGTTTTCAATATTTGTTCTGCGACAGACAAAACGAAATAATAACGTACCACTATTTGACTTTTATCAGATTTTCTGTGTATAGTTAAATAAGAATTACATTAGATCAGAATTAGTTTATATCATTGAAATATTGAAGTAATGTTCTCGTACACGCTATGTAATTTTTGTTGAAAAATACTACACAATTTTATTATTATTACATTTATTATTACTTGAACACGGAAAAGTATTAAGGGCAATGAACAATGTGAATAAAGTGTAACTACCTTCAAAACACCCAAACATACACAATCCATTTTCTAGACCCATGATAAATACGTTTACGAAACATTATTCTAATTAATTAGACAGTTTAAAATTGTCCTACATATATTGAGTAATAGAAATAAATTTCTTTAAATGATGCACAGTAAAGAAGTGTAATTTTTTATTAATTTCAAAAATATACATGTTCCACTTTACATTTTTCTATTGCTATTATATCTTACGATATTTTTTTTTGTAAAAACATTACGAAATTTCTACATGTCTAAAATAGACTAACAGGCAATTTACTAAAAGATTTATACACGTTACCAAATGAATATAAATATATTTTTACAAACATCAAACATAAAGTTAAAAATTAAGTGTTAACATCTCTTACATTTCGTTCAAAGTAAATAATTTTTATTGCACAAACATCTAATTGTCTATGACAATTTAAACTGTTTCCCAAAAACTTAATCTGCAACAGATTTTTTTTCGTTTTCTAGAAACTGCGTCTTTTCTTGAGGTATAAGGATAAAAAAGCATCGCACATCTGTCCCTCATCGTTTCACCTACAACATAAAAATTTGTACGTAATTGTTTCAAAGGGCCGCCTCTCAAAAAATATTGTGATTTATTGCCCACAAAACACAATATTGCATATGGTGCCTCAAAAAAACCGTGTGCAAGGCATGGATTTGAGAGTGTTTTTTTTAGCAAAATCTTAAACCGGATGTACACGTTTTATACTAGCAATATGCCAAATATTCTTAATGATCTTGTTATTATGTTCTTGACTTCCTATTTTAGTATTGGGCTAATTAAATTTCACGGGGGCTTTTTAAATCGGAAATACAGTTTTTTCTTTTTGAAGGGACGCAAAAGAGACGAGGGGAAGTTGTCGATTGTGCACCAGTCGTGAATCAATAATAAGATTTGAGGAAATAATGGGATGTCCGCCGTAAAAATGCATTCAATATCTGCATTGAATAAAAGAGCAACAAAGAACGAACGTACCTAGAGGAAACGAACGATATACAGATTAGATGTTGGAAAAATATTTTTTGGGGGTGTGTTTTAACCCTAATTTCGGATCGACTATTGATAGAATGGTGCATTTTATGGAGGTGTTTTATTTCAACAATTCAATATGCAAGCCAGTGTAGGTATTACAAGGTAGAAAAAAATTGGCAAGTACTTCCGGGGCAGTTCTGTGGGGATTTCCGCCCTTCACTGCTTACCGGAAACAACCCCAATACTAGGTCATATAGTGTAGACAGTGTGGGATAGGTAAATATTAGAGCAGAGAGGACAAGACAATCTTTTGTAAATACATATATACTTGAACTTTCTGAATAAATGCGCTCTTTGGTGTGAAAATTATTCCAAATAAAAAGTCTGCATTTCAAATTAAATGAGGCATTTTTTTATAGATTTAACATGAAGCAGGTATGAAATATTCAAATAATAATCAAATTGTTAAGTATCAAAATACTTAGTACATAAAAATGAGGTAAAGTCACCACTATATGAAGGTATTTAAGTGAAAAATAACAGAAATTCTCCCACAAATTGGTATCTTACGTGTAACTATTTAAAAATACCTAAAAATAGAGAGCATAATGTGGTGTCTTGTATATATTAACCCTTCAGTATACAAATTTAAGATCCCTTAAAAAACAGTCAGATCATCGGGAGGATTAATAACATAAATATGAAGGAATAACCTTGGCTAGATCTTAAAATGCAGCAGGCCGGCTGCAAGAACTAGTCTTATCACAGCTGCCATTCTCCGCAAAAAACTTCCCCTCGAACTACGACTACCAAAAACCACCACACAACACCCCATATCCTTTCATGCCAACTTGCCAAGGGCCAATTCTCATTTCGAACCTGTTTTGCACAAATTCACGCACTCTTAATTCAAAAACACCCTGTATACCCATGTACTTGTTACTGAGCAAAATTTTCCCAAAAAAACATTTCCAACTTGATTAATCATCAGTTATGACACACGCTCTTAAATCGCTTAATTCCCTTTAGTTGTGAAAAAAGTGTTTAAGAGTGAAGTGCTACCAAAAGGAAGTCCGAATCGGAATTGTTTATTCCAATTTATTTAAATAAAAGGTAACAAGAATGTTTGTAACAATTTTTATAAACTCTCTCTCTAAATGCAATATGTACATTCAAGTTGGCATGTTTATAATAAATTTTTCGTTAATTGCAAAATTCATTTAAATTCAAAATATGTAACAACCGATGAAATATTAAAGTTCTACTGAAATTGATCCCAAAAATAGAGTTAGAATTGAGTGTTGTTCCTTCTGTGACGTGAGTATGTACAAATATTACAAGAATTATTGCACGTGCACCTCTTTAGCCAGCTTGTATATTACATATTTAGTATCATAACAACACATCACACATACATAAAATACTTATTTAAAATTTAGCATAAAACCATAACGTCCAGCACCCAACATGGTGTGGATTTTTTTTAACCAATTTACTTTACAACTCAATTTACTTTGCTATTTAATTGTGTGAACATATTACGCTAATAACCAGATTGTTAAACACCTGGACAGTATATTGTTTACACTTTGTTCATATTTAGAAGCAATTATACGTTTATTGTGCACCAATTGACTGTTAATTTCGCAAATATATTTCGCGGTCTGTATATGTGTGTGTTCATTTATCATCGAAGTACTTGCTATCGCAAAATTTTATCTAATATTTGATAAAGCCGACAGAAAATTGTATGCATATCTTGTTCCAATAAATCGCAAAGACTTCCGACTCTGTTCGGATGTATTGTAAGTAATTAAACCAACGTGTGAGTAAAAAGATGTAAAAAGCGGCGCGCTGAAAAACGTGTCCACTATACTATACTGCTAAGTGTTAAAGTTTTCGGCGCGAATTTCCGCTCCGCTTTTTCGGGGGGGTTGCACACATGATGTTTCGAATAAAATGCATGAACGTTTACCTTTTGCGTGTACATAAGGTGGTGTATGGGGTGAGAGTGTGTGTGTTAGTGACGTATGAGTAGTAGTATTAAGGAGTAACCCTGTAAGCAGCTGGCTTCTGCCTTGTGCGTCCCTCATATTAAAGCCGGCACACCGGGTGGTTGTCCATTCGAGGGTAGTAAGCGCGCGAGTGCAGTATATACCAACTGCATAAAATTGTTGAGAGAAGAGTATAGTAGAGGGACTGTGTAGAATTTCGTGTATATACACCGAGTTGTTTGTGAACGCTTTGAAAATTTTCTGGCGGAAGCGTATTCCAGTACCCCTAGAGCGTGTTAACGTGGTGCTCCCCACTTAACGAAAACTAAACACTAACACAGCGACTAAAGGCAAAGCTCACTTTTTCGCAGTTTGCATCTGGCGCTCAAAGTAGAAGCACGTGCTTACGAAATACGTAGTCATTTTTAAACGTGTGATGTGTTTTGGGTATCGTACGTACGTTATGGGGTGCTTTATCAAATTTAAACATATAAACTAGTAGTATTGAGAGAGGAGGCCAATTCTTTTAACCGTTTTACAATTATTTATGTGTGGTGTTAGTGTGATCGCATTTTGTGATCTAGCAACATTTTGTTGCTAGTTTTGTGACTTTGATGTGCTTTCAATTCACTATTTTCCTATGGCGTGGTTTTGCAGATCACCTTTGAGGTAACAGCACTTGGGAAAGTTGCTGACAATCCTCCCTCGTCGATTCAACAATTCAACAAAACCACGTTTCATCATCATGTCTTGGATAAAAATTATTCTAGTCGGGCTCATTTTCGCCCTTCATCAGGTAAGTGCGTTCATTATTCACAAGTTTTTGCGTCTTTTTCATAAACATACAAAACTACTGGCGCACACACAAATCTACTGATAACAACACTTGGACAGTAATTTGAAAGCGTGCCGCCACCGCGTGCGCTTTTTTTGATCTTTGCCGAAATTGAAGTAAATTCAGCAATTGTTCTTTACGAAATAGGATGCCGGCTTTTTTTTACTAAATCCTGCATCTAAATTCGAGACATTTGCTTCTCGACTTTTCTTTTTTCTAACGTAATTTTCTTTAGGCCGATTGTTCCGGAATATTTGAATTACGTTTGATATCGTTCGACAATGAAGCCGGCAAAGACGATATGGGAAAATGCTGTACCGGCAAATTAACACCAAATGATGAATGTGACGGTGTATGTCGGCCAAGATTTCGTGTTTGTTTAAAAGAGTACCAAGTGAAGATTGATCCAAATTCACCATGCACCTTTGGTGATTTCATTACCGACGAATTAGGACCAAATCCAGATACAGATACCCCACAAAACGGATTTGTACATTCGATTACTGTACCATTTCAATTTAATTGGCCGGTGAGTTGGTTATATTATGCATTACTTTTTTTAAAGAAACAGTTTTGTCCCCCTTTGTTTACATATTATATGATTTGATATCGTTTTTTCAAATCTAAATGAAACTATTGTTCGTTTTGGCAACTGTACATTTAATGACACCAATTTTACTTCAACTCGTTACAATATTTTCTCTTGGAAATGCAATAGTGTTTGTGACCGTTTTTATGTCATGGAAATAATTTCGTATATTTTTATATAAATAACAAAAATATATACAAGTCTAGGCTACCACCTGCCCCGACTGAAAGATACGGGCACATTTTTAACACTTTTAATACAGGTATTATAATAAATGACAATGACACGTTTTTTACCTTATCCACCCTTTGTTTCCAATATTATAACTTCTTTAGCTGGTCATTAAAATTGGCTTATTATCATTCATTAATGACGCGAAATGTGTCTGGCGTTAAATGCCCGCTTTTCTTTTTTACTCAACATTTACTGTTTATAAATACGGGAGAGAATGAATTTGTAAATAAATCTGTGCTAAATAGCTATTTTTGAATGATGGTGCAGTATGATACAACCATGAAAGATAATATTCGATGTACAAAGTGGAAGACTTTTCGGTGTATAAGGATGAGTGTGCTGGCACAGACTGTACTATTTCCGCTGAACGATTTTGAAGCATCTTATACACACTGTCTCGAAGCAGGTATCTTGCCGTGGGAAACACTGCACAAATTCAAAATTAATTATAATAGATTTATTTATTGATCAAACTTAATACTATATTACAAAATTTAATAACATACACATACATATATGTTTGTAATCGTCGTTTAATTAAAATGTTTAGCAATTACACATGCATTGGAAAGGGACATTTTTGTAGGTGGACACAATGTGATCCTTTTTCACATTCTTACAATTAAAAAGATAATATACAAGTAAAACGATATGTTTACTTAAATAAATGTATAATAGAATAGAATTGGAAAGCGTAACTTTTACGCTTAATAATTTTTTTCTTGTTATTTTTCGTTATTTTTTTTAACTAGTTTTTAATACTATGTGATTTGAAGAAGACATTTCCGTGTTCTTTTGATTGTAATTGTCCTAATGAAGTCGTTCAATATTGCGTATCATTGGAAGTAGTTAACAATTTTCCAATTGACTAACACTTAGGGGTTTTTCTTAGTCATCGTTTACCAACGTAATAATATTGCGTTATCAATGTTGAGTAAATTTATGTATAGTAAAACAAAATATGTAAAGTAATGTAATATTAAAGTATGTATTCCCACAATTTTGTGTATAATAAGTACAAACGTCAAAAGGTTCTTATATACATACACTTAACCGGTTTTATATTGTTTACTATGGTTTGTTAATACCTCCGTTCTTGCGCAGACCTTCGTCTTTTATGGCCTTTCTCTGTCTACTGGATACCGACTGGATGATGAACATTACTTACATACTTTTTTAATGAAAAAAAAGAAAGAAAGATACGAAGAGGAATCAAATAAAAAGCACTATTCAATGATTTTATTAATTGCATTTGAAAAAACAACACCATCCATCCATCTCAAGAGTTTGTACCATCAGCAGAGAGTTTTGTCTGTTTATTTCCCATAATTTTATTTATTTTCTAAACAAAGACTATTTGGTTCTTCTTAATTGGGTTCTTCTTTTTTTCTTTACTAGACATAATTAATAATATAAGAAAAAGAAATTGTAAGTTGCCAAGCGAAATGTTTGATGTATAGAAACAAAAGGACAAAAGTGTAATGTTTAAACGATAGAATAATATGTAAACAAGATGATCACATTATTGCATGTATTAAAGCCATCTTCTCTCTTTGAGTGAAAGTCGTTTTCTCTTGAAATAATAAAAATTAAAAGAATTTCGCATTTTATGTTACAGGGTACATTCTCGCTAATTGTGGAAGCTTGGCATGGAAACCAATCAACGCATTCAAAAGGTAAGGAAACATATTTTATTATTACACCATTATGTGTATATAATCTTTTATTAGTTATTATGAGTTCGAGTTGGAAATATATTTTATTGGCTATACTCGAGTGTAATAATAACTAAACTACTAAGTCAAGAAAAAAGAGTCTCTTAGAGTTTTGACGCTTTTAAGTGCACCAGAAGTCGATATGTATTATCATCATCGTCATCCCTCAAACTCCCGACTTGAGGTTGGAGTTTGTAAATTAAATAAATATCGTTACACACGGGTATAGCACACACGGGTTATATAGTAGTAAATGCCACATGTATAACAGCTGTCAACTCTTAGCACACCAACAAATACAGCCCTCTTCCTGATAATCTAAAAGGTTCTTCCGCTTTACTGCTTTACTTGCACTTGAACAAGATATTCCACTACATACATATACACGTATATATTTTTTATGTCTATCATACCACTATTTAAAACAGACCAAATAACCCGCCAATGGAACACCTCTCGATTCTCTTTGTTTTGTCTTTCCGTTTTTAAAATGCGTGTATTTCTTCTGGAAACCACAATTATTTATTCAATTGATTCATGACCACAATATCATTACTTTTTTTTACCCAAATCAATTCGCACAAATCATTTTGAAATTTGCGCAAGTGGAAAAAAATTGATTTCCTTCAATTTTCGGTTATAACTCGTATCATATGTATATCTCCTACTTGCGTTTTGGTGTTTATTATGTAAGTGGATAATTTTATTCATCATATTTTTAGTTAAATTTAATGGTATAGCTGTACTTGACCAGGTGCTATATAAATACATAAAGTAACCGTTCAAACTATTAGCCCCCCTCGTTTCCCCCTTCGTAGGTACATTTCTCCCTATCGGTTTTTATGCACTTTGTTGTGTAGTTTTGCAGTTGACATTCAATGATAAATAGGTTTAAAGGGATGCCTTTTTTTATATTCACATTTTCTATTACGTCATATTTATTTGAGTTATCAAACGGGGTCCCAATCTTCTTTTCGACTTGTTTTGTCCCAAGACCAAAACGAATTTGATTCCATTAGTAGAGAAGGCCCTTTTCTATACGTACATCTTCTCGTGTCCCTTCCAAGATAATCTTCTTTACACATTAACATTTTGTTAGGAGAAAAATGTTTTCAACTTGTTCTTCTCTTCTCTCTGTGTGTGTGTTAAATTTTCTGTCTAAAATAAATAACATCAGAGACAGTTTGTACGTTTCTTCGTTTAATTAACGGGCATCCGTTAATGTGAAGATGGCTTACACATATATACACATAAGACGGTATTGCTCACAACTATGCAAGAACGAGATAGAAATGATGGAATGATGTTGAACAGAGCCACGTAGAAAGTACAAAACTACTTTAAAATATAATACACTATATAAATATAATTCATCTACCAGAGGCAATTATTTTTACGGTATTACATTTAATTGCTTAAAATATGTAATTTTTCTCTTGGTTTTTGTTTCTTCATTTTTTCCTTATATAATTAAGGAATGGTTTTTGGTTTTTTTAATTCTTTACGTTCATGTAATGCACATATATGTAAAGAACATGTGTATAGTTAAAGTGAAAGAATTCCATGAACTTGATGCAAGAATTTAAGAAACATCGTATTAAATATTGTAATAAATTTCTTTTAATAATTAATATAAATGATATGTATATTAAAACAAGTATAATATATTTTTCCGGACAATACAATATATGTGTGTGCAGCACCACAGCCTAGGCTATACATATATTTATATCCTTTATATTGCCATAGTAAAGCTTAATATAAACGTGTGAACAAGCTTAATTAGATCTTCTTATATACTTCTTTATATATTTTGAATTTTTAATGATGTTACGCGGTGTAAATGCATTATTTGTAACAGATTTTCATATAACAGGTCTATAAACTTTCCTCTTCCACTTCTTAGGTATATACTCGAGACTTGTCTTCTTGATGATGTTTATTTATACATGATTTCTTCTTCCTATGATGAAAATTCATAAATCCACATACATAATACTGCCACTACTTCTCGCACATTTCTATTGTTATTGTTTGTGTGATTATATAAGAATTGGTGAAGTTTAAGATTGTGGATCACTCTTCCAACCGGATGTCCTGTTCTCTTTTCATTTCGCCCCCCATTCACCCAACTTGTGGAATATTATCTTTAACTTCCTTTCTCTTTACCCTTTTTTTATGCAACATTTTTCTATATAACACCTGAAAAGACACAAGACTAGTCGATTTAACATATGATCCCCTTACAGTCTAAATTTCGAAATCACTTAAACTTATGAGAATACCAACCAGCGAGAGAAGAGAGTGTATGACAAAGACAACGTCTAACATGTTTTGGCAATAAAAACAACAAACAAATTATATCACATACAAAGTTAATGTTATTAAGCAAATATATAAAGTGTTGGTGTTGTCTTTATCATTTCTTTGGTGCAGCTTCACACCGGATACAGCTGCGTAATGTGCAGGATGCTTAGTGCACCATGCAGGTGCATTTGGTTCTCAGACGCGTCTACTGTTCTGACCCGTTCAAATATACTTTCCAATTTCGTCAGCTACCTGTACCTTTTTTTAAGAAAAAAAAATCATATACACATATATGATAAAAATCCATAAACGCGTAAGAAAAAATAAAGAAGGGCAAAGAACAATTATAATAAAGTGAGACCTCTTTTCATAAAACGTTAATAAACTCTTTTAAGGATGTGTAATAGTCAGTTATCGTTAGTGTTTATGCGGAAACTTCTTATTTACTTTCCCACAATAAAATGTTGAATATTAAAAATATAACAGGAATTATTATAGTATTATAATGTGTTTCCTGAAATGGTTTATAAATATGCAATATCGTATAGAAATAGACGAACGTATAGTATATAACATTTGATGTGTTATGGTTAATTAATTGAAAATCTAATAATATGCAGATTGATTTAAATTGTGATTATATAATTTATTATTTTTTTTTCAGTATTGGTTAGTCGATTGACTCGACAACGTTTCTTAGAAGTCGGCGATAAATGGACGGAAGATGTGCATGAATCGAAATATTCAACATTGAAATTCGAATATCGTGTCACGTGCAGTCCGAATTATTATGGTAAAGGGTGCGAGGACCTTTGTAGGCCAAGAGATGACGGTTTTGGCCATTTTAGTTGTTCGCCAACTGGACAACGTGTCTGTCTTGCTGGATGGACTGGAACCTACTGTACAAAAGGTATGGTTTAATTATTTATTTGATGAACTGAAAAATAAGTTGAAAAAAAAGACGAATTTTAAAGAAGATAAAAAAGAAAACTTTGACCGCGGCAACAGAGGTAATACGTGAGTATTAAGCTGCCAGCCGGCAGTCTTCCCACGATCGTGGCATGCCTGTCTATATACAAGGTGCATTTCAATAACATATTTAAAAACAACGTAATCATTTCAACTTAATTCCAATATACCAATAATAATAATAAATATACAACTTGTATAGTATACTGCTGCTACACACACACACACATTTACACTTCCAAGTACTTTAGTACTATATAAACTAGTTACAATTTCTTTTATGAACGTTTTTTTTATATATATTTTTTTCTCTCGAAATTAGACTCCTCTAATAAACGCAAATTTATTACAATAATTCTTCTTTAAATATTCATTTTGATAACAGTAAATTATTATTGCTATTATTTTAAATATGTTGTAATAAATTGTTGATTTCTCATCTTTGTAATTTTTGTTTACAGCTACTTGTTTACCGGGCTGTGATGTACAACATGGACATTGTACAAAACCGAACGAATGCAAGTAAGTAACTTAACGATTTGGAATTTTTATTTAATGTTAAAATATAATTGGAAATACTTTGGCTGTTGTTTATATTTAAAAGCCGACCGTGTGATGATCTATCATTAAAATCTCCATGTAGTAATATTGATCACGAAAAGGTCTTCCTTCTCTCTTTGTTTGTTCATAAGTATGGTTTTTTTTTGCTTTATAAAATGGTGTATAGCAAACGTGATTTCATAGTTTTGTTGTCCAATTCATTAAAACTATATAGATATTGTACCAAGTGGGAAAAAGGTAGATATATATAATAAGTTGAAGAGGAACCCTATAATTTTCAAGAAGTTTGTACGATTTAAGTAGTTATTAGTTGATTAGAAAAAGATAGAATGCACCTTATGTTGATGTTGGTACGTGAGTGAGAGGTGTTGTGTGTTGTTTTAATCTTCTGAAGATGCTCTATCGGTACCAGCCACAGAGTCAGTATAGAACCTCGCCCCACCTCACCCCCATTTGCGGGCGCACATTATTAGATGTGTTTCGGTTTCTAGCGGAAGAAGCTGGATGAAGAGTAGAGTATGCGGATTGGGACGGCGACCCACAGGTAACCTTTTCCTTGACCCGCATACTTGCCAACGGGCAGCGTGGGAAACAGCTCTGTGGGCGTGTTGCATCGCGGCGTATACCTCCTTCCTCTCCACTCCTCTTCTTTCACGCCACTGTTTCCATGTGTCTGTCTCCCCTCACTCTTTTCGTCCCCGATTTTCATGCCATCATCCAACCTGCAACTCAATGAGCTCCAAACACACACACAAGACACAACGCTTCTCCTCAACACACACAAACACATGATTTGAATAACTAATGTCTCTTTCTCTCTTTCTCTCGCATTTGCGACTCCTCTTCAACAAGTTTTGGTACTTTCGTACTTGAATTTCCCTTTTTTTTTCCTCTTAGCATTTAATTGTTCGATTTGTGTACCGAATTGCATTGTAAATATTCGTTTTTTTTTCTTATTCTAGTTGCCATCCAGGTTGGGAGGGAAAGTTGTGCAATAAATGCCAACGTTATCCTGGCTGTATGCATGGTACTTGCTTGAAACCTTGGGACTGTCTATGCGAAGAAGGATGGGGCGGTTTATTCTGTAATCAGGACTTGAATTTCTGCACAAACCACAAACCGTGCCGCAATGGTGGTACATGCTTCAATACAGGTCAAGGCAGTTACACCTGTAGTTGTCCACCAGGCTTTAATGGTACTGATTGTGAAATACCATTGGTCGATTGTACACGTACACCATGCTTAAATGGTGGCACTTGCAATCACCACGGAACATACAACATCTGCTTGTGCCCCTTCGGCTTCAGTGGATCTAGATGTGAACAATCGGCGAAAACTTGCGCCGATCATCCGTGCCAGAATGGAGCCACTTGTCTGAACACAGATGTAGGATACCAATGCCAATGTAAAAGCGGCTACAGTGGTACCGATTGTGACCAATATACGAATCCATGTCTACCAAATCCTTGTCAACATAATGGAACCTGCACTGAAAATGGCAATAGTTTTAGTTGTAAATGTTCATTAGGTTTTACTGGTGACAAATGTGAGATAAATATTGACGATTGTAAAGACAATCAATGTACAAATGGCGGTACATGTATTGACCAAATAAACGAGTACCGTTGTCAGTGTGTTCCGGGTTTTGTGGGACCATTCTGTCAAAATCGCGTTGACTATTGTAATACGAAACCATGTGCCAATGGGGGAACTTGTATGCAATTATTAAATGACTATAAGTGTGATTGTGCTCCTGGTTTTACAGGAAGAGACTGTAGTTATGAAATTGATGAATGTCGCCAAAATCCATGTGAAAATGGTGGCACATGTGTACGTCGCATAAATGGTTACGAATGTAAATGTCCAATTGGATATTTTGGACCGGAATGTGAACAAGTGTCAGCCAGTGCTGCACCAAGTGCCCGAATATCATATGAGAACAATTTAACAACACAACAAGTCGTTGCCATTATCGCAATATCTACATTAATACCATTAATTGTGATTGTTGCTGTTGTTGTTATTGTTTGCCTAAAACAGCGTAGAGATCGTGAAAAAGCTCGTGCCGATGAAGAAGCACGTTTGCAAAATGAACAAAACACAGCGAACAGCAGTTTTGCTAAACGTGGTGCAGCTATATCGGCTGAAGCGCATATGATCAAGAATTCATGGGGCAAATGCACAAATAATGTCATTTCAAATTCGAATCTATCATCACCGGACGATTGTAATGTATCCAATATGAGCGTTAATGATTGTGATGTTTTCCCAAAACCATTGCATCAAGTCATTGACGGTAGACCGGTGTATAGTTTGCAAAGGACACGTTCGCAAAAGCAGCTTAATACAGAACCGGGTACACGTGCATCGGCTCTAGTTGCTGCCTCCAAATTGCACGAATCGGACTATGAACATTTAAAGCGTTTATCTGTGATGTCAAATGCGTCCGCTGTTTTTGGCTCTAGGTAAGAAATCATTCGTCCCCCTTTTGTAGAAAAAATCCCTTTACTAATGAATCGTTTTTTTCTCTCTTTTGTTCAACAGTGATCCATCCCTCTTGAAAAGGCCATTAGACAAAGAGTCAAATGGCGTTTATGTGATAGAAGAACACTTCCATGCTCCGGATGCGATCTCATCTGGTCTTTACGCTACGGAAGTGTAAGTAGTTTATACAATAAATAAATCTATATGTTCTGAGTGACTGGAATAAATCGTTTGAATGTATTGTTGTATGACGTCGACATTATTGTCCAGCTAAAGGGAATCGCTGTACAGTTATTTATTATTCTCCTTTTGGTAAATATGTGTCGCATTGAAAGAGAATTAATGTCTGGTTAATATATAATTTAAAGTAAATTATAAGAATAAGCAAAACAAATTGTGGTATTTGTGGTATTATAATACAACATTTCATATATATATTTTTGGAGTAACAATAACACTCCATGTCCAAGAGAAAAAAAACTTGTTATTGCCCACCCTAATCGCGACACCATTTGCTTTTTTGCTCCTAAGACAACGTAATTAAACTGACTAATAATCTCATATGTCCATTTAATAGCACAACCTTTTAATAAGTACGTAATTTATATATAAATATTTCTCGTTTTGTTTATATTGTACATACATAGTGTTGTGTATATATAGAGTAGACTAATTTCCTTTCGATCATTCTTTTTTGTTAGTTTTAAATATGTGCATTTGTAATTTTTATTGTTTGGGCTATTGAAGGGACAGTAGAGTAAAAAAGAGTCTCAAACCAAAGATTTTCACGTAGTCCTAATAGCCTACTTAAAGTGGTCTCCCGATTAGGGTGTCATCTAAGCAATAATTTTGTATTGTAGTTTATATATTGTGATTCTAAAAGTTAACTAAGTCAACAAATGTACTTACTTGGACTTTTCCTCAATACTTAATTATTAGAATTTTTTAATTTAATTTTTATTTTGGCATTTCATTATTTATGTTAATCTCTCTCTCGTCTTACTACATGATTGTTTACTTACATTTTGCATGTCTCTTGTATGTAGTATGTTTTCAACAAGGATTTTTCTATCGTTTTTCCCCGAAAAAGCATCACATTGATATTTTTTACGAGTACATATTCATTTTCAAAGAATTAAGGCCAGTCTTTTTTTGTTTGGAGAAATCCTTGTTGAATTTGAAACTCGTACTGAAATTTTTTCTCAAATAACTGTGTTTATTTTTTATTTTTTACAATAAAATAGTATATAGTCCATTTTTTTATTGAAAAAAAGAAAGAATTGTAATATGATTATTTTGAACAAAGAATTAATGTTCCTTTAATTGTAAACTAAGTCATTATTAATATAATAGAAAGACACCACCCCCATCCCTAATCAGTTTTAATTGAATATTGTACTTCTTTCTCTATTTCTCTGTATTTGTTGGTCTTTCTATCATATTAAATTTAATACTTGTTGTATTAACCCCTTGGACAAGTTAAAGACTTAATTATCGATAAAGAAAGACGTTTTTTTTGTGTAATATAGCATTGTATATTTATAGTTTGTAAACTAAATGTCAATATAAAAAATTGTTCATGTTTCTTAATAAATACTAGCGGCTGTATTGTTCCTGATGTGAATATTATGTTATTAAAGTTATCTCAATAAAATTTTTGTTCTAAATATGCTGGAGTTTTACATTTCTGGGAATATTCGAGTGCAATTTCAAAATAGCTTAGTGAATGGTGTTTAGTGAACGAACTTCTAGGTAGGTAGGTAGAATTGTGCAATTTCCAATACGTCCAACACGTGTTTTCTATGGGAGAATTTCCGAAAAGTTATCCAGGTAGGTACTAAACTATAGGTACCCTATTGTTCAGTAACAGTACCCCCAAAAGTTGACATATGGGAACGCTATTCTTTAATCCGAACCGGATGACAAGAATTCCTTATGTGTAATAAAGAACAAGGTTACAAAACCATCGCAATTGTTAAAGGTACATTCGCTTTGTTTTATTATCTTGTTGGAGAGGTGAAAAAGTGCAATAGAAATATTTCAATGCAACACGAAAATAACACATAAATAAACGTATAGGGATTCAATTAGAATACGAATATTTTTCATATCTAACTACTGGTTTCTCATCAAGTGAATTAATATAATAATAAAATGCAAAAACGGTTCTTTATGATTGTGTCAGGTGAATGTCAGATGAAGATGAGGTCGTGAACTGACAACCTTCGACCTGCTATTTTAACCCACAAAATAATTTACAATCAAAATGTATTAGAAAACGAGCGCTTTTTATACCATTTAATTAATTCGATTTTTCTATATTGAAGATATACAATAGAGGGGTCCCTCGAAATCGTAACAAATCGATTTGGTTTTAATAAATTTTTCTTATTCGAATAGTGATAAATGCTTTCAATTAACTTTAACATATACACGAGGAAATGAATTTTTTTAGAACAGCAATTTGTTATTGGTGGAATAAATTAGGAGATTTCAATCAATCAAAATGTGTAACTAATACTTAGATATTCTTGTGCTTTTCTGGTATTAATTAAAGTCATATCTTCACCGACACACACACAAACACCGGTGTTGGTATATGTAAAAAAAGAAACATCATATTCAAAGGAAGATAATGAAATAAATAGTTAAAAATATCTTAAGTACCCTTTTAAATGTTCAAATACTTAAATAACTTTTTAGGTTCTGCTTTTCCCCCGACACACTTGAATAAAAAAAAATTATTCATTTCTTCTCAAGATTAGAAATGACAATCCTTTTAAGTATTCTATACTTTCGGATTCTCTTTTGTGGTTTTTAACAAATTTATGAGTAGTTTAAGAGAAATTTGTTAAATACTTTCAAGTGCCGAATCGAGTCTCAAAAGGGGGTGGCCGTATGCTGTCTTGGTATTTATGACAAATTGTCTATGACACTTTGAAAGGTATATGTGTGTGCATTGAAACGATACATTTAAAAATCTCCTTTATTAACAATAATTAATAGAAAAATAACTGTACATGGAAAGTATGCGGTGTGTATTACAATAGATAAATATTTATAAATTCTTCAAATGCAATAAACCCCCATTTGAACAGCTTATAAAACCCATAAAATCCCCCACATCGTTCTTTAAACATCTTAATTAAAAATTATACTCATTTTTTGGGTTATTCATTATTTAATTGTTCCTATATGTATTATTCTCTAATTAAAATACAATACAACATAAATTGAGCATTTTACGAGTGTGTTTTTTACGAGATGATCCATTTACATTTCATTTTTGTCGGTTAATTTTCTAATTAAATTCCACCCATTGAAAAGATGTACATAGTGTTGAGATATTAAAACATCGATTGGGTAAATTGTTGATTTATTCGAAAAAATTTATATTCACTTTAAGAGAAAGGCATTTCAAGTGTCTTGGGATTGGTTTTGGTTACGTTAAAGAAAAACTTGTTTCATAACAAAATACATATAAGTTACTCCTTCATTAAATGAATGATAAAGAAAAAAAATATAAAAACGTTCTTTTAATTGCGAATTAAATGAGTGCGATTGTTAATAATTGCACTACAAAGTGCCACTTCTTCGTACAATGGTTTTCTATAGCATTTTAGGCCAGGTTTCCCGACGACATACCAATCCGAAGATGCTCCTATACGTGAAAGTAGTGTTTCTTGTTGCATGTGGGCAAGTGACTGGATAGTTAAACTATTATTGAAAACGGTACTTATGTAATTGATAAATAGATGTACCTACATTGTATAGGAAAAAATCCACTGAATGGCTAATTATCCTCGTTGAATTGCAACGATTCTTCAATAAATTTTCGATACTGTTACAAATATTTAATTAATATCCACAAATTAGATGATTATCGAGACAAGTATTTGACTTCAATAATGATTTAATATAAAAATAGCGTGAGAACAAATTAAATATTATATTAAATTTATTCACTTTATGCATGAGTACAAATTTTACTGTCAATTTATTCGATATGAACCTCGTTTTTTATTATCCACAATGGTTTATATAGAAGTGAAAATTAATTATTCAGTCAATAATCGATTTAACATTAGGAACGTTTAATGTTGAAAAATTTTAGAAAAACTTATCAAAAATTTCTAATCATATTCATCTTCAAATACTTTCTAAACGTGTACCAGATTTGAATAAATAAGTAAAAAATACTACTTATTTTCACAACATGTGAATATATGTACATACATATATGTATGTTTTACCTAAATACCTATTATTTGATTGTCCAATAAATTATTTCATTAATCTTTCATAGGATATGTCAATACCGGTTTTATAAATAAATAAAAATCACATTATAAACATTGGATCTACAGAGTATTTCAAAATTTACAATTTAAAGGCTTTCTCAAATGGAATTAAGTTTCTATTACTTAATTACTCATCAAATGCCAATTTTTATGTGTTATATATAAGAAATAACAATTTCTTTCTAATAATAAATTTCAATTTAATTCAATTATCTAATTTACCACATGAGACATGTATACATTGTACAATAGGACAATCGAAAACAAGAGTTTTTACGTTCATTATTCAGGGTTTTCTCTTTAAAACAATAAACACGTCTATAATTTTGCAACACTCTGTATATACATATTGCTGGAAGTAAATTTATAATGGTATATATACCAGTAGCATACCTTCTCATTTGTAATACATACATACATTCTCTATAATTTTTTAACTATAAAACACTTCATGTATTTACCTACTAAATTACAATCTAATAGTTAGATGTAAGATGAAATTTTTCTACAAACTTAACTCGTTTCATATAAAATTCTAAATTTCACATGTATTTCTAAGTTAACGAAGAGAAAAAAATCTGATTGGGAAGCTCTAAATGAGTTTACCTGTTTTTCGAATAGGGGGATTAAACTGTTATTTAATCTGCTTAAAAGTATTAATTTGAAAAATCCAGTGAAAAATTCGGGTTCCATCAAAAACAAATCCCTGTACACATCTATATAGTATAAACCAGCCCCCACATCAGATTGATTCCAATTAAATTTGATCGATTCATGAAAATATCCACCCAACAATGGACCTTAATTTAATCTCTATTAAATTTCTTCTCAATGGTTTATTATTAAAAATCAACTGTAAAATCGTTTTTCTATACACATGATGAAATCATTAAACAAAAGCCCCTCTGATCAGGTATAGAAAATTGGTTAATAGTTTAAATACGTATGGCAGATAGAAAATATATACATGGACCATAAGAGTAGTAGGTGCCCCCAACAGCTCTAACATCTGTTATAAAATCCCATCTGCGCTTCTTGAGACGCCATCAGCAAATGGTTTATTGTTGTTTTTCTATATGTAATTATTTCTAAGGAATAACATATATGTGAAGCAAAGAATACTTTTTACTATTTAATTAATGCCTAAATCGTATCTAGGTAGCATCAAGCATCTTGATGTTATTACTCTTTTATTTATTTACAATCGCGGTTACTGCAGTCAAAATACAAACAATTATAATTTAACTACGATTAAAGAACGTTTATCGTCTATTTACATTTGAAACGAAATCAACTTTTATTGCAATTATTGTGTTGTAATAAAAAAAATTTGATTTCGTTTTAATTTAAACAATTTCCTCAACATATAAATGTACGTTTCAAGATGACACATTTATTAAAAACGAAAGTAATACCTAGTTAAAGTTGTTTTTTAATAACATTAATTCACTCGATTACATTATTGGAATACTTATACTAATTTGTATTATTATATTATACTATCAAGAGATGTAAATTATAATGTGTTTAATGGGAATAAAATGTTGTTGGATGTGCTTTTAGAAAGGGAGAATTGAAATTGTTGTAAAAGTGCGGTTTTGCACTAAAAAAACAACACTATCTAATAAATTTTATTATGGTAATTTCGATGTTTTCACATTTACCATTTCAATATAACAAAATATTATATAAAATAACAGTTTTATTTCGTATCATCCAAATAATTCGAATAGTTAGATAGAAAATTCTTCTCCCCATTCTCTTTTTATTCTTATGTTTCAACTTGGTACTTCTTTTTTTAAATATCGTGCTGCTATCTATGCTTTCCTCAAAGAATTCATCCTCAAAGCATCTGTTGGTCTACAAAGCAACCAGTTACCATGACAACTTGCTACTTGAAGTATATACAAAAGACTTGAAGTCCTAAAATGTTTATTTATTTGAGTAAAAAGGTAATTATTTAGTTAGAATTAAAACAAGTTTTAACATCGTTGAACTCTCGTTTAGATCGCCATCCCAAACAACACAAGAATTAACGCAATCGCATGGAATAAAGAGGATGGGTACATTGCTGTTGGTGGTGAAGATGGTCTGTTGAAGGTCCTCAAACTAGACACCGGAACAGACAATGACGCAGGTGGAAAAAGTCGTGGTTTGGCAGCGTCCAGTAATTTATCCATGAACCAAACACTGGAAGGTCATTCAGAAAGTATTCAAGTCCTCGTTTGGAATGAATCCCATAAGAAATTGACCACCAGTGACCAGAATGGTGTCATAATCGTCTGGATGTTGTACAAAGGCGCTTGGTATGAAGAGATGATAAATAATCGAAAGAAATCCACTGTAGTTGGTATGGCATGGAGTGCTGATGGTCAAAAAATCTGCATAATTTACGAAGATGGTGCTGTAATTGTGGGCTGCGTTGGGGGCAATCGTATATGGGGTAAGGAATTAAAGCATGTTCAACTAAGTGGTGTACAATGGTCACCAGACGGCAAACTGTTGTTATTTAGCCTTAAGAATGGTCAAGTGCACTTGTACGATAATCAGGGCAATTTTGTGGTAAATACAAGACTGTCATTATCTGGCATATTTTTAACATGTTCCCAAATTAGATGAGAATTGAAATACGATGTTTCGATATTACGTACGAATCAGTTCCTGTGGTCGGTTTGGATTGGTATAATGGTTTAAATGGTTACATGCATTCATTATGTCCAATTTTGGCAATTTGTTATGAGAATGGGAAAACGCAATTAATGAGGAACGAAAGCGATACAAGTGAGTCATACACACTTTCCTCAATTGTTCCTCTAGAAAATGTTTTTAGCTCCTATTATAATTGACACGAAAATGTTCGCTGTTCACTGCAGTTGGAACCACAATGGCTCGTTATTAGCAATTGCTGGAAGACAGTATGCTGATGATAGAGAGATAAATTTAGTGCAATTTTACAGTCCATTTGGGGAACATTTGCGTACATTAAAAGTGCCTGGAAATTCGATATCTTGTTGTGTATGGGAAGGTGGTTCATTGCGTGTTGCTTTAGCTGTTGATTCGTTCGTTTATTTCGCAAACATCAGACCTGATTATAAATGGTGTTATTTTAAGAAGACGGTTGTTTTCACTTCATGTCGACCGCAAAAGACCGGCATTTGTGTCTCATTTTGGGATACAAGCAATAATCAAGTAACGATTTCATATTTAATTACATTCATTTCATATTAACTTTTTACGAGTGTTTTCTTTAGTGTCACACCCGGTATGTTTCCGCCTTATTGGCAATTGCTGGCTACGGGGATTATTGTGTTATTGTAACACAGTCAGACACCGATGATACAGCTGGCGTTTATGGTTTGATATTATATAATACATTAGGTACACCAGTCGATGGTAAATATATAAATATCGAACCAATTGCTGTCACCATGAATTCCTACCAAGTGATAACAGCGTCGAAGAATAATTTCATTATTTGGCATTATAAGACACCAAAATCGTTAACAGGTGTTAGAAGTCGATGTAAAATGTATCATATTGACGATACACCGACTGGAGCTGTGGAGATCATTCAGGAACTTGATAATACGAACAATGTACAAGTTAGTTTACATGACACTTTGGATCCGATTTGCTGTTTAACAGCAAGTGATAAATGTTTGATTATTGGTAGAGAGTCTGGATTGTTGCAATATTATGCTTTGCCTCACGTTGTTTTAACAAATCGCTATAAAATTCCCACCAGACCTCATAAAATGGCAATTAATTGTAATTCAACGTACGTTGAAAAAGTCATTTAAAACGAATTGTTGTGTTGATTTTCGTTTGAATTTGTAGACGATTGTCGGTAATTGATGTGGCAGGTGTCATGACGTTAACAGACATATCAGAAAATGTCGGAAGACCTACAACAACGAACTCTGATAACAAATTAGAGAGAAGAGATGTGTGGGCGATGTGTTGGGCCTCGGATAATCCTCAATTACTTGCAATCATGGAAAAAACAAGAATGTACATTTTTAAAGGAATTTACCCTGAAGAACCTGTCGCTTGTTCTGGTTACATCTGTAGTTTTAATGTAAGTGTTTTTATCTTGTTCAACTGTGATTTTAAGATTTTTATCTGTTTTTTTTTTTGATAAATCAGGATTTGGAAATTGAGGCTGTGTTATTGGACGACGTTATGGAGAACCCCGAACATCCCAGCAAAGATCATTTAATAAGACTGGACATAAAAAGTTTAAGAGATACACGACAGTTATTAGAGAAAGTTGGAATTACTGAAGCTGCACAATTTGTTGAAGATAATCGACATCCACGTTTATGGTGCATATTAAATAAAAGAAAATTTTACACCGATTTAATAATGATTGATCTTTTAGGAGATTGATTGCTGAGGCAGCATTAAAAGAAATGAACTTGAATATGGCTGATTCGGCATTTGTCCGATCGAGAGATTATTCCAAGGTTTTATTTGTGAAAAAATTACGTGAAATTAACAACGAGTCTATACGTCGAGCACGTATTGCGACATATTTCAAAAATTTTGACGAAGCAGAAAAATATTATATGGAAGCTGATAGGAGGTACGAGAGTAATTTAATCTAATCTGAAATAGTTCGGTTTGTTTACATTTTTGCCGTTGTTTTTTTCAAGTGATTTAGCGTTGAATTTACGACAAACGTTGGGCGATTGGTTTCGTGTTATACAGATATTAAAAAATGGTGTTACGGCACCTGATTATCTATTAAAAACCGCTTATAATTCAACTGCTGACTATTTTGCACATTTCAACAACTGGTCTTCGGCTGTTGAATATTACGAATTGGCTAAAAACACCTCGAAATTAATCGATTGTTATTATCACTTAGAGGACTACAAAAGTTTAGATAATGTTATTGATTATTTGCCGGAAGGTGATCCATTGTTAGAGAAAATCGGCGATATGTTTGCATCGAATGCTGTACATAATGAAGCTGTTAAAGCGTACACAAAAGTATTCAAAACACAATAGGAAAATTTGTTTGTTTTTACAAGTTGATTTTTATGTTTTTCAGCTTGGCAAAGTGAAATTGGCAATTGATTTATGTATATTACACAATCGCTGGAATACGGCCATTGATTTGGCTAAAAAATATAATATTACAAAAATATCCGATCTGTTAAAAAAATATACAGCCCATTTAATTGAACAGGGTTCATATATAACAGCGATTGAAATAAATGTACAAGCGAAATCCTATTTAATTGCAGCTGAACAAGCATTAAATGTATAAAATTGATTTACTATAGAATTTTTGTTAGTTTGTTATAGAAATGAGTGTTTTTTTTTGTAGCTTGGCAAACTGGAGTGTCAAAAAACGAATAAAAATTTATTACGTATTAAAAAATTTTATGTGTATGCGTCCAGATTGTTGGAGTTGCACAAGAGTCATACGAATGCCAGTAAGTGGAGAGAAATGTTGATTTTAAATCCATTTCAAGTTGATTTTTTTAAGGTGAATGGTCTGCAAGTGATCCGTTTATATTAGAGGACAATTGGAAAGGGGCCGAAGCCTATCATTATTACATGTTGGCACAAAGTCAGTTATATTCCGGTAAATTACATGACGCCCTTTGTACAGCATACAAATTACAAGATTATACAAAATATATAAATGAAGTTGAAATTTATTCGCTATTAGCATTGACTGCTTGTTTAGATCGATCTTTTGGTATTTGTTCTAAAGCTTTTATGAAATTGAAACAAATCACTACTGTATGACAAGTTTTTCTCTGTATTTTCCATTTTAAACTGATTAACTTTTTTTTAGTTAACACCAATCGAATTGAATACATATAATAAATTGGCTTGGGACATTTTTAGACAAAATGAGCCAATCAATGTTAAAAAAAAGATGGTAGAATGTGATAATTGTCATGCTGCTGTACCAGACTGGTAAATTACGAATATTTCAAGGGATTTTTGTATCTTTTTAATTATTCTTTTTAGGAGTACAGTTTGTCCAGAATGTAAAGTACATTTCCCAACATGTATAGCGTCAGGACGTTCTATAATGAGTGGAAAAATCTGGTTTTGCAATATTTGTCGTCATCCAGCAAGTGAAAAGAGGATGAGTTTAAAAGTGGCTTGTCCATTATGCCATTCAAAAAATGAGAAACATTAATTAACCGTTTGACTATGAAAATAAAACCAATTATTATTGAACACTTTCTTTATTTTAACAAAAAGGTTCGTATAAAAATAGTTTCCCAAAACATAAACATTTCATTTCAGCTAGTACAAAGAAAAAAAAACGTAAAATAACAACAATGAAAACTACAATTTATTTATTTATTTTATTGTAATGAAGTGATTCTGAATTTATATTAATTAAAAAATAAATGCAGTTTCTCTACGTTATATGTTAGTTATTTACAATTTGGATTCTTTTCGTTTTTGGCCACGTAAAAATATCGAATCGATATTTTTAAATACGTCATTGGCTGCCTTTGAGGCATCAATTCTATGGTGAATACCCCGAATTTGATAATAATCGACTAAAGGTTTTGTTTGAGTGTGATAGGTATTTAATCGCTTTTTTAATGCCTCAATATTATCATCTGATCGTTTAATAAGTGGCTCACCAGTAATATCATCAGTCATGAATTTTTTAGGCGGTGCAAATTCTTCATGATATGATCTACCACTTGCGGGGTGCACTAATCGGCCTGTTATACGTTTCATTAATAAATTATCATCTATAGAGAATTCAATAACAGCGTCCAAGTTTGTATTACGCTTATCAAGCAATTCGTCCAACTAAAAAAATAAAACAATGTTAGATAAGGGAAATATTTGCGATTAAAGAATGGTTACCTTTTCCGCTTGAACAACAGTCCGTGGAAACCCGTCTAATAAAAAGCCATTCTTGCATTCTGGCTTATCTAGGTTTTTATCAATCATATTCACCACCAAATCGTCACTAACCAGTTTCCCTTCTTCCATAATTTTCTTCAATTTGCTTCCCAATACAGAGCCAGATTGGACCTCAGCCCGAAGCATATCACCTGTTGAAAGGTGGCACACGCAATACTTTTCCTTCAATAATGGGGCCTAAAAATGAAAACATGTTTAGTATTATGTTTAATTTAAGTTTTTTTGGTAGTACTCACTTGGGTACCTTTGCCCGAGCCTGGGGGCCCCAAAAGTACAGCTTTAATACCTTTGCTTTCATCTTCTGGTTCAGGAACAACTTTACGTTTGAACAGCGTCATTGTTAACACAATTCTGCAAGTCGCACGACTTTCTTTAATATCTAAGTAGAGTATAAATTGATAAGTACAACTTTTGACCTTATATATTGCTAGGTGACATAACAATTTAGGGGAATGTGAACAGAATTTAATTTCTGTTGTCACACATGATTCCCCTAGAATAGCGCGACATTCAAACATTCAATTACAATTTACCAAATCAAGTTATGTAGTAAATAATCGTGTAAATTTTGTAAATATTTGATTAATGTGACTGTGACAAAAAAATTAAACTTGTTTACAAACAGTATTCTTATCAAAATTATTTGTAAAAATTTATTTGTGTTAAAAATGTTATTTATTCATGTTTACATATACAAAATGTTTTGTATTTAGATGTACAAAGTATTTCTTTTTGTTAATATTACAAAGATCAAATTAAATGAAAACATTCTGGGCAATTTTTAAGAACATTTATTGGAAAAAATACTGTAATAAAAAAACATACAAACTTCTTTCTTAATTTCAAATTGAATTCCCAATACGTTCAAAGACGTACAAATGAAAAGTACATAAATTTTCTATGAAACTCCATAATAAATAATATCTGCATTCTTTTTTACACACTGCCTAAGACTAATTTATTATAGTGAGTAAAAGAGTCCAGGATTTGTTTTATAAAAGAATACAGCAAATAGCAGCGAAAATATAGGAGTAATCCTAAATTTTTAAAGACTCTTGTCATTTTGTATTTTAACATCAGGTTCAAGTAGTACCAAACTTAGGCCAAAACAATTATAGATTTTTTTTTAAACAGTTTAAACTACTTAAACCCTACATTAAAATCCAAACTCCTATAATAAACAGCTACCACAATTTACAGCCTAATGAACAATAAATTAAAATGAATGCTGAAAATGATTTGCAAAAAAATAGGACAATTAATATCTTCTAAATTTTAAGTCGTAATTAATTATTCGACTTCGATTATTTTAACAAACTAAACAGATATAAATACACACACAATCAAAACGAAATTTCTACTTCACCTTTTTTAAATAAGTAGCAGAACATTTCTTTTTTTCAAACTTATACCAATTTAATTAAAGAGCAATCAATTTTCTGATTACATATTAAATACAGATGATTATTACATCTGACAAATCTATTATGATAGATCTATAATATTATGAGTTTTACTTTTTTTTTGTATTTTATATACAACGACAAACTGCACATATATAATTTGAATATATTACATTTACGAGGAAAATTTACAATTAAGAGGTACTAAAAAGATTGCAAACGTAGCAATTATGTACTATACAAATAATGAATTTTTCATTATTGTTTTTTTTTTAATATAAGTTCATTTAGACTGCTACAAACATCGGCTGTCAGATACAATAAATTTGTACTAAAAAGTGCATCCACCCCATAGCTTCGACTAGTCAACAGAAACAACTAACAATTTACCTTTATTAATATAATTTTTTATATATATTATGTATATATGTACAGTGTGGCCAAGTCAAATGCCCCAAATTAAATACCAAATGAATGATGCACATTTCCAACTTGTCCATAATGTACAATGATTTTTTTTAAATCTTACTCAATTTTCAAATTAAATATCTAAAATGATTTCTCTCTTATTCAATTCTATGGCCTAAAAACGATTGCAGCACTATCTTTTCTTATTCATAAAGGCCTTTTTGTGCGGCGATGGTGTGTGCGGTCTGGAATTGGGCCTTTTACGTGACGCAGCACCCTCATCTTGTGAACCATTACAACATGAACACAATTTTTTAACACTTCTCCTTGCCCGTCTATTACTCGGTGAATTGTCTAAATCATCTTCACAATGCAATTCTTCACAACTTTCATCATCTTTCAATAAATCCGTCTTTGATATAGCCACACGCACCACCTTATAGCTACTCCCATCACTTAATTCATCATCACAACTAATACTATGCGTACGTTTATTACTGCACGGTTCTGGACTGTCGCTTGCACTTTTACCTAATTCCGTACTACCAGTCGTATCCTCCGAACTGGACACCTCCACCTCATTCCAATTATCATTCTGCTGTTTAATACGTTCACTTTTCTTCTTATTACTGTATTTGATTTTGTATTTATTTAATGATGGCGGTGTATTACTCGTATATAAATCTGGTGAAACTGGTGAATTTATCGTTACATCTGACATCGATGCGCAATTTTGCAAAAGCGTATTATCCTCACAGGAAGACCCCGACTCATTGCTCGTACTACTACTTTGGCCATTTGTTAATTGTTGATTTTGTTCATAATCAATGTCCGTTTCGTTTGTATGATATTCCACATATTCAAACAAATCCGTCCTCAACGAAAT
Organism: Silvanus unidentatus; assembly: GCA_963930825.1. NCBI lineage: Eukaryota > Metazoa > Arthropoda > Insecta > Coleoptera > Silvanidae > Silvanus > Silvanus unidentatus. The sequence continues at coordinate 2,251,967 of OZ005763.1, forward strand.
GGAATTATCATCATCACTAAACAACGTCATCGTTGCCGTTTTCTCATCTTTTATATCGTTCTGTTGTTGTACATTGTTTGTTGTTTGAATTGCAGACGCTGTTATTGTTGGTCTCTTCACTAAATCCTGTGACGATTGATCGAACGATGGCGAATGATTTGAATCGAACAACAATTCAGCTTCCGGAAACAAATCACTCGTACTCGGCTCATCAACACCCAAATCTTCACACTCTTCTGACAATGACTTTTGTAAATGTAATTCACGTTCAAGTACTGCTTGTTTCCTTTGCAAACTCAACTGATGCAATTCACGGTCTAAACGTTGTGGTGTTGTTGAACTTTTCTTCGCTTTGTTCGTGTAATAAACCGTGTTTCCTTGGAAATGTTTCTGTTCATTGTTATTTTGCTACAAAACAACAATCTATCACTTAGTAAATGTGTTGAAATTTTATTTGAAAATGTTACCTTTTCGCCATTGTGTAAAAGCTCTTCTTTAATAACCACTTCATTATTAGCGACTATTTCCGGTTTTCGATATCTGGGTGGTGCATGTGATAACATAGGACCATTTGAAGCGCACGCAGTTACTAAAACACTTTGTACTCTTTCGTTCACTTTCAATTCATCTGCAACACAAAAATCACACATCAAAACAATCACAAACTTTACACTTAAACTTTGTACCTTTATCTGTTGGTATATTAATCGATATAAGATTCTGCGAAACATTCTCTTCCGACTCCTCTTTAATGGCAGTTGTTTGAGCGATAACTGGTGTCGCAATTGGTGTTGCAATTATAGACTTCTGATAACTTTGAAACACTTTATCTGTCGTCGAATGGTCTTGTATAACAGTTTCCTCAATATTTTCACTAGATATATTTGTACTGCTATCAGGCTGGGTTATTGTATCAACATTTGCCTTCGTACTATTCGCATCTCTCGGCTGTGCAATTGTTAATAACAATTCCGTATTCACACGCTGTTCACTGTCATCCACTTTCTTCAGCGTTATTGGCTGTCCCAATGTTACTGCTGTTAAATGTTGCGAATTCGGTGGCAAAATTACTGGCGGTTGTGCACTAACACCGGCCAAACTTTGCGACGATATACCAGACAATGGTTGAATTGTGGAATATTTTACAGTCGGTACACCAGTTTTTCTATTCTGATTTAAAAAACTTTGAAACAACAACATATTCGGTCCTGATCTAGCTGGTACTGTTGCTAATATTTTACTTCCACCAGAAACAACAGCGATCTGTTGACCGCCTTTCACCATTGAAACGGGCATTATATAATTACCTGGCACTAAAACGGCTGTATTTGGCATTTTTAATGCTTCCCCAACACTTGAATCAGCTATAATCAAATTTCTTGTTTGATTATTACCACTTTCCGTTAAAATTAATTGTCTTGAATTGCTTGATGAATCGTTTGATTCTGTTGTGATTGATGATTGGATTTGAGGTTGTTCATCATCTTGTACTGACAATTGAACAACACCACACGAACTATCTTCACTTCCCATTGTTCTTTGATCTTCTGTGTCCGCTTCCGACACCATACTACTGCACTGTCCCGATTTCTTTGAACTTGAACCTTTTTTACGTTTAGAATTTTGATTGGGATTCGTTGGTGGATTCGATCGACGTCTAGGTGCCGGCTTATTATTCAAATCCGGTGAATTTCTCAATTGTTCCGCATATTCAGCTAAAATATCGAAAATCCTCTGTGTTGTATGTTCATCTTCTTGTGGTTTTTGTTGTGGTTTTGGAATTGGGGAGGATTTCGACGTATGTGTGGTAGTACTTTTTAATGTTTTCCCTTTGGAACTTTTTGAAGTCACTTTGGGCACTGATGGTGTCGGTGCTGGCGTTACACACGGACTTGAAGAACCCTGAGACGTAACACTTAAAGCAGGCGAAGCAGCCGGTTGTAAATTACAATAACTACTAACCACAACAACCGGTGAGATTTGTGTATACTTTTGCCCTTGATTCACATATGTAACACTGATTCTCTGTTGGGTTTGTTCATTACTTTCAACAGTCGTACTATTCGTCTCTGATGGTGTACTAGTACTGCTACGTTCTTTAATTTGTTTATAAACCATATCAAATTCTCTTAACTGTTCCAACGTTGTTGAACTTAAATTCGATTGCGGACTTGTGCGTATCACATTCGACGGTATTTGCAGTACTGGCTTAACAATTCGAGCATTTTGTACTAATGTTGGACGTGCTACTGTAACACGTGCACTTGTCGTACCATCCTCATTACTACTATTATCTCCCTCCGATTGTGCTTCGGAATTCTTTTGCTTACCTTGCAAAGCAGCCGCCAAAAGTGCACTCATTTTACTATGTATTACCGTATCTTTAACCAAAGAGATTTGTTCGTTATTCGAGGTTGCAATTCGGAAAACTTGTCCTCTACCAGGCGGTATTAGATTGATTGCTTGCCCCACAGGCATTTGTCGTGTATAAATTACACCACCTTGAATCGGTTGCACATTTACCGGTATATTCTTAGCTGGTGTTTTCTTTGGATCGACAATTGTTGTTGTTTCATTTGTTGTTGTCGAAGCTTCCGTATTTTCCGTATTGTATACAGTCTTACCAAAAGCCTGTTGAAACTTTGGTAATGTGGACTTGCAAATAAATTGTAAAATCGTTCCTTGTCCAGATGATTGTGTGGTCTTCAATGCAGTTGTCGTTGTTGAATTTTTTACTATATTCTGACTTGTGGTGGTTGCTTCACTAGTCTGACATTTAGCACTGGTTACTTGTTCGGTACTTTTTTGTACTGTTGTTGTGGGACGAATAATTTGCTGGGATAAAATATTAATTAACGGTGACGGTCTTGTACGTACACAATTACTCTGTCCCGGCCTGATAATTTGTTGTGACAAAATATTAATCAATGCGGAAGATTGTGTTGTAGCGGGTTTAGTTGTTGTTGTTGTAGACGTTGTTGTTGTAGAATCTGAACTGGTGGTTTGTTCTGTTTTATCAGTACTTCTTGGTTGTCCAATTCTTTGAATATGCGGACTCACTTGTGTACTTGTTTGTGTATTTTGCGCTTGTACATTCGTCGTCTGTCTATCACCAGTCGATATTTGTACAACATTTACAATTTGTTCAATTTGATTCGGTCTAATCATTTGATAATCATTTAAACCAGGTACATTTGCTAAAACAGCTTTTACATAATCACGATTTAACGGTGATAAACGTTCTAATACAACACGCGGATTCATATTGTCCGGTAATTTATTATCTTTTTTATAATCACAGTCTAGATTATTTATACGTGATGGCACTCGTGGATTTCTGTCTTGTAATGGTGATGAGATCTTCTTTTTCTCAATACGTTTCTTTCTTCTCCTATTTTCTGACCGTATATCATTACATTTACGTTTTAAATGTTTACGTGTTATTAATTTTGTTTTACATTTTTTATACTTACTTTTAAGCTTATACAATTTATTTACATTTAATTTATTTAATACTACAATTAATTGTTTTTCACACTTACTCATGGAATGTTCATTCATTAAATCGTTGCTATTTACACTTTTTACATTGTCATCAGTTAATAAATTGCAGTCTTTAACAATAGTATCATTTTCATTATTTAATTCAGTCAAACTTTCAATCTTTGGTAATATGTTGTCACTTTTATTTAATTCTGATGAATCGGTTGTTTTATTTATCGGCATTTTTCTTAACAATTCATACAAGTACGTTTGTTCCGAATTTTTCGCATTCACATCTATTGATTTATTTATAATATCTTGCACACTGATCCCTTTAAATGTATTGCACGACTTTGATTCAACAGATTTCACATTAAGCATTTCATTATTATTATTATTATTGTTGTTGTTATTATTATTCGTTACCTGATTAAACATATTTGTATTTGGTATGAGTTCTTGTACTAAATTACTCTTCGAACAATTTAATTCTTTTTTAGTTTCTTTCGTTTCCATCCTAGTTTCTCTTTGGTTTTGTCCTAAATTGAATACATTCAAATTTCCCAGAATTTTCTCCACTGTCCCAGGCACTTTAATTGCCGTACATTCTTCATTGTGAATAGTAGTTGTATGGATACTGTTGTTGTTGTTGTTGGTCGGTCCACTGTGCTCCGGCGTATGTGTGCTCAAAGTGATGGTACTGGTACTGCTGCTGTTCTCCATAGTAGTTTGGATGATGGAAGGCTGCGATTCTGTAACTGTCCGACTGTTGCACGTGTTCATAGTCCGTGGCTGTTGCCCTTCTGGCTTGTAACTGAGAAACCAATTGCGATCGGAGATTCGCTTGGCTATAGTCTCTGTTAACGAACTGCTGATAGTAGTTGTGCTGTTGCTGTTGCTGAAATACAATGTCGTTTCTACTGCCACTTGCCCCCCAGCTTGTTGATGGGGCAATGTGGCAGATAGGACGTTTTTTGGATTCTGTATTAATTGTGGATTGGTTAAATGTTGTGTACTTGTTGTTGGAAATGTTAAACATGTATCCGGTTTGAATATTTTACTTTGTTGCTGTGGCAGTGCACCTTTACTACGTTTCAAATTCGGTCTAAACATTCGCAACGTTTTTAATGTATCTGGATCTGATTTCGGTTTAGATACCAACACATCTCCAGTACCATCACTACCTAAACTATACGGTGTCGATTCTTGTGACGCTGAATCTTCACTAATTGTACTTAATTGATCGTCTGATTGAAAGTCTAGATCTAAATACTGTTCATAGCCACGTTCAATGCCACTATACTCATCAATTGGCTCCTTTTTAATTCCTTTAAACATATTATAATCAATATCGACGAATTTCAGTTCTGTTATTATGTTCTTTGTCCCTTCTTGATCATTTAAATACATTACACAAAGTCTATACAAATTGTCCCAGTCTAAAAGCCAACTTAACACTTGATATCGTGGATTTGACAAACACACAACGAGATCATCACGTAATTGTGGCGCTATACCTAAATCGCCCGTTTGTAGTGCTTCGAATAATGCTGTGTTCGTGTTCATTTTTATATTTAATTGCGGTATACACATCCAATCATCACAGTCCGGACATTTCCATGCAATATCATCTGATGGCAAGACAGGCGGATGTTTTTTACACTTCCATTCTTGTCCAGTATCATGCACCTCAAATCCACTACGTACTGCAAGATTCTTGATTTGTTCTAAACGCTCAACAGTCGGTTCCAAACTGAACGCAGTTAAAACGCATTCTCTAGCAACTTTAACATGATCATTCAACAATTCTGCTAATTTACAAAACGCATACGCCAACTTATTACTAGTCTCAGCGACTCTGTCCATTTCATTGTCGTTCTTTTGACGTTCTAAATTATTCATATCGGCTGTTAAAGCCCTAATGTACATCTCAATTGTGAACGGTTTCAATTTCGTACCGACTTTCCGATGTATAACATCACAAAATACATACAGACCAGTTGCATCAGCAAGTTGACTAATGCGTCTTAACGAATTGGAAAAATTTTCTAATAATGAATCTGTATTGCATACATTTATAAAACAATCAACTAAATCAGCCAATATGGCACGATTTTCTTCGGAATTTTTCACTGCAGCCGTTGATAAAAATACTTGCGATGCTAATATGGCAATTCTATGGCAGTGTCTCCATATTTTCGATATTTTAACACGTTTTTTAGCGAAACGTTTTATTAATTGCAGTCCCTCATCAAGTGTTAACTCCTTTAACAAGGCGACAATCTTTTGATTCTCTTGAAATTTAAACAACAACGCGATATAAATATCAAAAATGAACCACATTTGTGTTTCAGTTGCATTCAAACTGAAATTTTGTGTTTTCGCTAATTGATTACAATTCATAAACGCTGTTACTAAATTTAATGCTAAATCCTCACACTGTGACTCACAGAGTTTCTTTAAACGAACAGACACTAGATACGCTGTTTCCACACAAAAAAATTCAATTTCTAAAAAACCAAAGTGCAATTAGTGGCTGGTAATAAGGGAGTATGGATAAGAAATACCTTCTGGGCCAATATTAGTGTCTTTAGCTGAGAGTAAACGTTCTAATGTTGGATCTTCCCATGGATTGTTAACAACTTTGGCCAATTTCTGGCAACGTTGTGCAAATACACTGTTAAATTTCTCTAATTTTGTTTGTGCCTTTTCAATTTCACTTAGCAATCTCGTTTTATATTTTGCTATAAACAAAAAAATATACAACTCACTAACTTGTAAACACTACATGCAACATTTATAATGAACTCACCTTTGTAGTCTTTCCATTCAGCAGTAAGTACAATATTTAAAGCGTGTAATTTAGCCCAATCCATGATTTGTACAACATGTCGAACATCTGATTGTTCTAATTGTAATTCACCAACATTTCTCCACACTTCGATTAGTGATTGGATTTTCTTTTCGAATGACTCATTTTTGTTGTTCAAAATGAATTCATATTTCTGCAAGAACATATTGTTTTGGGTTAGAAAAAACCTCGGAAAAAACAGGAGGATTTTTGTAAACAAAGCTGTTTTAATATCAATGAGCAGTTCTCCTTTCAAGAAGGGATTTTAAGGAAAACTGAAACAAGTAGAAAGTAAAAAAAAGCGAGAGTGATTTTCAATTGAAAAGAAGCACAGGTAACCCTTAACCAAAAAAGCTCCAGAGCTACAAAGTACTGAACTTGGGTAAACATGCAAAATTAATTAACAAAACAAATAGGTAAATAAGAAAACACTTGTAATTTTATACCGAATATCACTCTCGCCCGGTTTTTCAAATAATAAAAGAAAATAATATAAATTATAATAGATACGTGCTTTGAACGGTTTGAAACGTAAATCATCTTTAACATCTCGTTTAGAACTCATCTTGAACTCGTAGATAACGTGGATTTAGAAGAAATTAAACAAACAAGTTCCAACATAATTTTGTAGAAGTAGTGAAAATGTTTTTGTTTATGGACATATTGTGAAGAAAACACTTTTGTACTAAAAAAACTCGTGTTATAAACAGTCATCACATATTTCGAACCATTACGCACTTGTAATACTTTTTCAATTCCTATATTCTTTATTTAATAATAGGGTAAATAAACTTGCGAGCAAAAAAATTGCTTATTTTTCTTTCATTTGATTTTTTAACAATTCAACGATGAAATATGGCGGCCATGCGAATATGAAACTACACACTTTTATCACAATAATACATGCGAAAAATAAAAACTAATTTACTAAAAGCACGAATACTTGAGTTTTCACCTTGTAAACATTGCCGAAATTTCTTTCTTGGTCTTTGTTTACATCAGAATTACACACAAGTTTGTTATCTTCCTCCTGAGACGCCATATTTACATTTGATATCAGCACGCATATGAGATGGAAGAGCGCATGAAATGACATTTCTTCATTTTTGAGGCGCCAACTTTGAATATTAAGTATTTATATAAAAATACACAAATCATTCTTTTTATTTACATTGTTTATTTTACAATGCTTTACATTAATCAACTACCTGATCTCGATATCTTTAACAAGGCTTCTGTTTTCGTCATTATTCCAATGTCAGATTCTAAATACCGAAATACTGGAGGTACTTCTTCAGGGCATTCCTGAAATTACGGTTTATTTAATGGTAATTTATGATAAAAAAACAGCTCGTTACTTTATTTAACAAGGGCCCTATTTCGTTCCAAGAAAAAGCGTACAAGTCCGTTTTAGCATTCAATATTCCAAAGTCTAAAAGTATTGGTTTGTCTGGATACGATAAAATTATATCAAATACATCTAAAATGTAAATAAAATTAACGTTTTTATATTATTCATTTACTTTATAGTAATACAGCATTGCCTGGGAAATTTAATCCTAATATTTTCATGGAAAAAATTTGATATCTTTTCGATAATCTGAGAGCCATCAGTTTTGTAATGACCATAGAATGTTGGCCAATCTCTTGGTGTAATACCTACAAGATATTTATTGTAATTAAATTTCATTAAAATATTTAATAAGAAACCTCTTAGGACGTTATTGATTACAATACATCGAAATTCACTTGCTGGATGAATACTGATCCATGGTTTAAATGCTAAGCACAATTCTATGCCTTTGACGTTATTAAAATCTTCTTGGAGTATATTAGAAACAGAGAGAAGCATCATTAAGTCTGGAATATTAGTTAATTTCAGAGTATAACCGAAACTGAACATTTTGGCATCCTGGAATCTTATTGATTAGAAATTGTTTGAGGAATATGTACATATAAGCTTTTTACCATAGGTGCATGCCAGTTATTTTTAAAAAATACACTGTTATTTAAAGTATTCAATGTATTCTTTAGACTGTTGTAAAATTCAGGAGACACCTAAAACGGGTTACTAATTCAAGCCATTGTTATAGGGATAATTCAGTAATAAAACCTCTTGTAGATTGAAGTCATCGTCTCCTTCTTGGAACTTAGCTAATATCTCTTGTGGTATGGTCAATATAATTGTTTTTAATGCAATATTCTCAAATTTACTGTACCAGGTGCTAACAGAGAAATCTCGTAAATCTTGAATTTCCTGCAATAAATTATTATTTTGTCAAATTAAATTAATGTGTATAAGCTTACTAGCATGTTGTAAATGTATCCTTATAGGAAGTTCATCAATTTTTATATATTAATTGCAGATTATGTTCTTATTAAAATTTAAACAAATTGAGGTTAAATGCATTGAAAACTTAAAAATGAACTCAAAGTCGGTTCCTGTAAATTTCATTCATTTCTAATTCGTGCATAGAAATCAGAGGGCACTACTTGTGTGTTAAATTTTCCAATAGAACATTTATAAATAGATGCGGGAAATTGATATTAATTGAATGATATGAATTTAATATAAAAATGCACAATATACAATTTAAATAGTCTGATTATATGTAAATCGTGCTTATTTTGCTCTAAAATATGCAAAAGCAGCGATTTAGGGGTTTTCCCGTTTTTTCGAATACCTACGACAGTATAAAATTCACAGAAAAATTAAAACAATTTCTCAAGTTTGAAACTGCCAAACAAACTTAATTCAACTAAATAAAACTCTTCAATTTCCGCAGTCATTAATGGTCGCTCGGTATAATATGTATTTATAATTGCTCTTGTGATGCCTTTAGCTCAGCTCAAAATAATGACGAATGAATCGAATGATGCACCTGTTATTATATCTTGAAAACATTATATGTTTTAGGTCACTTTCCCTTTAATTCCCCTCAATTGAATAAAGGAGAAATAAATTCAGAAAAAAATAAAACACAGCAGCTTGGAAAAATCTGATAGTGAAACGGATTGTGCAATTCAAATTAAAATATTTCACATCATTTTTCATCATAATTGCATTATACACTTTGAAGAATTATATTATCTCTATTATTTATTCAAACATAATCACAGAAAAGCACTTACAAAGTAATAAGATCAATTTATTGTGCACAGTATGATGAAAATTTGCAATCATTACTTGCTACTGTTGAGAAAAGGGTTGAAAACTTATTAGAGAATCATATTGCATTTTGTGGTTCATTTTTGTTATTGAAGTTCTTTTCATTTTATCACGCATTAATGTAACATTGAATATATATCATGGAATAAATTTCTTTGTTAAATTATGATCAAAAACAATGACAGATTTATGAGAATATATTATTACCTAAAGCAACATATTAAAATGAGTATAATGCTTATTTACGATATATTTCCATAATTATTTTAATACTTACCAGTTTTACTCCGCAAAATGTATGATATTAAGTAGTATTCGTTGATTTTGTCCTTGATGAAGGATGTTTGACCACAAAACTGGTAGGGAACATTTGACAAAATTATTTTATGGAGAAGTTCAATACAACTTATCAAAATCATTCCAACACCATTTTATTTTGTATAAATTACAAAAAAGCATATACAACTTTACAAAATAATCATAAAAAATCATATAAAAATTGCGTATTCTAATCGCCGTCTATTACAACATAATCACACTTTCATTTGAAAAAAAATAATACGTATACCTATACAAAAATAATGATTTATGTGCACCAATTATTGCTTTATTAAAAAAATATTAAATGCTCTTATAGAATCCTTAACACTTATTATCTATATACAAAAATAATAATAATCATTGATAATAATAGTAAATGGTTAAGTATAAAAAAAATTACATAATTAGTTAAATATATAACACCCAAATTGAATATTGTTGAATAATCATTATAAATCACTTAAATTTTATTACATAGTGGCAGTATTTAACTAAAAAAAAAAAGAGAAAATGTATCTATATTTAGTCTTGGTAAACAACAGCGTGCAAATGTGTACGAATTATATTAGAAAGGTAATTATAATGTTTAAAAACTAAATTACATTCCTCAAAGGCCACATTAAACGCTAATTTTATTCAGGAGATGTAATGTGGCCTCTCTCATTTATTGCTAATATAAATAATTTTTTTTAACTAGAAATCAATCCCATTCGCCAATGTACATGGTACGTGGTTGATTCGGTATATAAGCCCTAGTTGGAATTGGTAACCTACCGTAAATTTGATTATAAGGCGATTCAATAGCGTCTGAATCTGTTAGGGGGTGGCAACAAAAACAGATTAATTCATTGAAATGTTCAAGAATAATTTACATTTTACTTTTACCTATTCCACTTTCAAAACTTCTTGTATGCCACATGGCATGCGGATTTATATGGTGTGGATTTATGTGATGGTGTATTGGATGCATTTGTTGACCCTGTTGTTGACTAATCGAGAATCTCTTATTCGGTACCGATTCTTTACCTTTCGATTTCGATACGAAATTTGGCACACGAGCTCGCAGTCCGCAGTAGTAAGGATCATCTGTAACAGATTTCCAGTCTTATGTCGGTACAAGGTCCCCAAATTTAATTCTTTTGAGCTTTTTTACAAGTGTTTATTAAATTATGGTGCCCACCCAAAAGAAAAAAAAAGATCAAAAAATTTTGAATTTGTATAAATTCTTGTGTGAGATCATCCCCCAAAAGACTGTCTTAATTTTCGGTAGAAGTTGTACCAATTTATGCGTAAAACGCCCAATCATAGTTCCATGAACCACATTTCAAGTATACGTACCATATTTTTTGTTGTCTTTCGTTTTTTCTTTGCCTCTAGATGTGGGGAACGGTTTCAATCTGGTCTCTTCCACGTGATCATCATAATCTGGCTGCAATATTCCAATAACAATGTAAGAGAACAGTAAAACTATAACATTGCAAGAGCAGACACACTCGTACTCATTTATTTTCCTCCATACACACACACACAAAGATATACTAGACAATATATGTATATCGAATTTGTGGATTTTTCCATCGTCTCGTTTATTTGTTATGTTTACCAAGTGCAAACAACTGCATATGTTTTTAGAGAGGCGAAATAAAATTCAAACAACAAGCTTTTCTTGTATAATAAAGACTAAGAAAACATATCACACTATATTGCTATACAAACGAAATAATTTTCTAGATCAAAAACTGATAGAAATGTTGTACATTTTGTTACAGTCGACTAAACATTTTGCCTTATATATTTCTGTATTTATTCTAGACGAATTGAATGGAAAGAGCATAATAAAATTGTGAATCGGATCCATTTACACGAGCATAATAATTGTGTTTAATTAAACGATTTTTATTTAGCGCACAATTTTCTGTACACCCGCAATTAAATTTAATTGATTTCAATTCAAGTGCGGTGCGTTAAACCGATTTCCAATTGCACTTGAAATATTTCTACGCTTAATTGACACTTCCATTAAATATCTATATAATTAATTTAAGCCAACAAACGGATTTAATCGATTTGTCTAAGTGAAAATGTGCACACAATTTCTGAACAATTAAACTAGAGAGGGAAAAAAATCAAACGCGAAAATTGAAGATCGGTGAAAGTTTTACGAAAGTCCAACATTAGGACCGTTTTTTTGATTGCAATTAGGTAAACAGTTGGTGGTATGAACTTGAAAGATTTAAGTGCAAACTAGTAACTAATTAAAATTGATATGCATGTGCACAGTTTTTCTTATACCGAAAAAGGACTCACACTTACCTTGGGTATGTCGTGCGGATACATATTCTCTCTAGGTGGTAATTTTGGTGGTTTCTCGCTACGTCTTTGAGCGTGTTGTTGACTTTGTATTAATAATTGTTCTCTTGTTGCGGCCACAGAGCCGCCAGCGAAGCCTGAACTTCCCGATGAACCGCTACCATTGCCCGCCACACTGTACGGATCCTCGTCAGGTATCGGTATCCTTGGACGGTTCTTGATGTCCATGACACGTTGTACCGGTGGCAATTTTGATTTTAACATGTCCATTGCGACCACATTTATTATTAACACCCATATGGGACATTCTAACAATTCCGATTCGGATTTAACGAATGCAATTGCACTTAAACATTGACATTCTAAACGTCTTCGATCCGGATACGCCCTTCTTAGTTCCCGATTCACATTCGATTGGAACTTTTTCATATCGAATAATTTTACAGGTTTTTCCGGTTCCAGTGCACAATTTGGTAATTTTAATATTTCATTTCCTATTGCATTCTCGTCATCTTGACCCGTATTCTTGATATAAACGTTGCATTTTGAGACGCGTTTTATTAGAATGTTGCCAGCGTCGTCCATTTTTATTTTAACACCCTGTAGAATGACGGTTGAAGGGTTTATGTAAGGATTTTGGTTTTTTAAACGTTCTACTTACGTGTCCTATGTGTCTTTTGAATTCTTCTGTCTTCTGGTCTCTCATAGGGTTGTCGAAGCCACACAAGCCGATACTGCAACGCAAATAAACGAATAATTAGCAAAATAGAGTCAAGTTGTTGGTATTAAAAGCGCACAAACAGTACAATATAAGTTGATTTTGATTTATTCACTGTATATTATACTTTCTTCAACATTACATGATAAATGAAGTACATGTATGTTGTGTGTTAGTTTTTTTCGAGTAGTTCTCATTTAAGTTTTATTTTTCAAAACCGTTTATAATGGTTTGTATATAGGGAAAAAAATTGCCACATAAAGGTAATAAATAATCGTTTAATAGAAGTTTAGACTTATAAAATAGTACATTGTATTGTTTCATTTAATTCTTTTGTGTGTGTGTTGTTTGAAATATTGAAGTTGAACGAATGTTTGTTGGAAAAATTTCTTTTTATTCCTATTTATATAATTGTAATTGATAAATTTGTCTATATTACTATTCATCGAAGACAATTACTTGTTATTTTCTATATGTAGGACACATAGTGAATAAAAAAAATGGACTATTAGATATTGAAAGTACAATATCATAGGAGACATAGAATTGTATAGTTTTAAATAATTAAATTTCTCTCTTTAATAGACAATAATAATATCGTTGTAAATAAAATAACAAAAAAGATTTATTGATATACATAACACTTTAACGCCTTTATAAATGATTTTCGTATAAACTTGAAAAATAATTACAGTTCTAACTTCTAATCATAAAACATGATTGATCGATACTTAGTGATTTTTGATTACTTTCTATTTATTATTTTGCTATAATAAGAAAATTTATAGCACGTAACATAATTTGCGAAGACAGTCGTCTCCTGACCGCCTTGTTCGGTCACTTTATTTTCATTTCCATCTGTTGTTTTATACATTTTCTTTGCAAAAACTATTTCGCAAATGTGGTAGATCTGCATCCGTTTTAAAAGAAATCCAAGGTTGTCTCTTAGCTTGACGCCCACAATGTCGACTTTCTGATCCCGTAATTGAAATACAATGAAATAAGGGAATCGATATTTTTGCGCAAAAACCGAATATTCACTCAATGCTGTGCAAAAACAAGCACTTAACGTACGGATTTATGTGGGTGTGAAACAAACAATTACTTTACTATCAAGAAAAAAATTCACTATAGAAAATGTGTGTAGATTTTTTTAAACAACTGAAAAAAAACATCACAGCATACATTCACTAATGAATGATTTCAATTCAAAGGTCACAGCATCTAAAAATAGTAGCGGCATATTCGTTTCAGATATCCTCTTTGAGAAGTTACGATTAAAATCTGAATGACAATAAATTTGTCACATTTTATATAAAATGCTAATATTGTTTCTTTATATTGTCACATCAAATTGTATTGAGTTTTTTTCACTCGTTGTTGTGTATGCCTCTTGTATATGCATTTGAAACAGGTTGTAAAAGTCAGCTGTGGCTCTTTTCTATACAAGTGAATTCTTTCTTTAGGTCAACACAAGAAAATTGTCTATAGGGTGTTGAATTTCATGCTTAAATAACTGCTTGCTGCCTGCACACACTATTCACTTTTAATTACTCCTCTACCCAATTGTTTCTTGTTCAATTAAAGAAACTTTCAAAACTTTTACAACATCACCATACCACCGTGAATTATGTATACAAAAAATAATTGACTCCTTTTTTAGGAAGTATCGAATGTTCGGTTTAAATTTTCAGTTAAAAATACACATTCGAAAATTTAAACAGTTTTTTTTTCTTCTTCATCATTATGAAAGTTTATAGAAGGAAGTGGATATTTAAAACAAAAAACAGAAAGTTTATTCTTTCTCTACCCTAATTGGATTTGATTTTGTATTCTGGCTATTTTGCATTTAGTTTCTAGTTTGTAAAAATAATTTGTTGTATAATTCTGGATGTCCTTGCATTAGTTGGCGACATTGTTGTTAATAGGCTCTCGCTTACCAATCACGACATATAAAACGATCTGATTTTATATTGTCACAAAAACAATAAATTTGATCGATCAACTCACTTAAACAGTCACAAACAGTCCCCATGCAGTTCCACAATCAGATTAAAATCAGGATTGAACAAAACTTTACAAATGAATTGAATACGAAGACATCGAAGTTTCGCTTTTCCCTTTTGCAAAAATGAAACAGCATTTTTTGGTCTCTCTAGTACTACTAGGTGATATATCGGGTGGTTTAACACCCTGTGTGTGTACCCAACATTAAGCGGCATTTAAAATAATGAAATAAAAAAAAATAAAGCGTTAGCCAGACTAGACGACCTTGTGTAATTGCTAAGGCGTCTTTGGCCAGCGAACTCCTAACTCTCAACATCCTAAATAAAATCGCCTGACAACTTAGAACATTTTTATTACTATTATTATCGTCCTAAACTGCAAGATATCGCGAGAAAAACAATCACAACTAACTAATAATAGCCGCTGTGGATCGGGGGTATCAATATATCATCAATACAATCATAATTGAGGGGCTGTAATAAATATACGTTAAAGTGTATATATGTCGGCCCTCCTACAAATACATTAATATGTCAAAAGTTTTTATTTGACCGCTACAAAGGTTGTATGTGTCGAAAATTTTGCACTTTGATAGTGAAAAAAATGCATTCACTCGGCAGTCGGTCTCTCCTTAGTGTGTCCTTAAAAATGAATTTATAGCACACAAACAAAATTCATACCTACGGAAATAGAAAAAAAAACTTTGTTTGGAACTGGACAAACTATAAAGTTATGTTACATCTCTGTTTGGATGCATAAAAATGTATGCAGATTCCAGCAGGTATATACACTAATGTTGACTAGTGAAAATTATTGTTATTGCTTTTTATATAAGATTTTTATAACTTATTTAATACAAATGCAGGTTTGTTTGTTTTCAGAAAGAATTGTACGAGTCAAGGCAAAAACGAACTATAATAATAATAAACCGTTAGATTGTATAATATTGCATAAATAATACATGAAATAACAGTTTTTCATATAATATTGAATATGAATTGCAGTAATTAATAAATTCCGTAATGTTTTCCTTCTATAAGTTAAATGTGTGTATGTGTGTGTTCTGGTGTTATTCATTTCACTTTTAAAGACAATTGTTAACATAAATGAAACATGTAGACTCCTAGATAAATTTAATGGCTCTTCATTAGGTTTAAGCTTGTAGTCAATTAGTTAAATGCTTCTACTTGTAGTTAAAGACCGTGTCTAGTAAGTAATACGATTCAAATCACACCCTATGGAAAGGAGAGAGGTACTAAAAGTGAAATAAAAAATTTAATACTTTATATAAAAATGTCGTTATACACTCAGGTAAAAGACGTATTAATTAAAAGCGAGTCTCTTATTCTTGGAGACAATAAAATTGGTGCAGGTAAAATCTGTTAATACAAAATTCAGTGACCGGTTCTCTTCGATATCAAAATTGTTTGTAGGAGGTAAATTAATGACATGCAAAATGTTGTTTGGTTGTTGATTTTTTTTAATTCTAAAATATAATTACATTTTTATCAGATAGTAGTGTCAATATAAACATAAAATAACTAATGGACTCTTATGGTTTTTTTTATTACTGTTTGGTGATCTGATTAAAAGGAGAATTTTTGTTTCAGGAGGGCATCAACACAATTCACTGAATTTCTCTGAAATGTAATTCGCGTACCCCTATTATTATGGCAATAATAAATTTATAAATATGTATAGTTTTTTTTGTACAGTTATTTTTAGTATTTCAAAAACCGCAACCGCTGATTAAATTTAGATGTGCCTTTTTGATTCGTTTTTTAATTCCACAGGGTGTACAATAAGTGCATTCGTTGGATATTTAATATGTACGTGTTCCATTATAATAATGTCGGCTAATTTCACAACAAGAAAGAGGAAAAGAGAGAAGAATCGCCCCTGTGTGTGTGGAAACGATAATCAGTAGCCCGAAAGAATAAGAGGAATTGACCAGATAAATTTGTGTGTTTGCGTGCTTGAAGACAATCCACTACAATAGCGGGTGGTTTATATAACAATTTTTAATAAATCAACAAAGCAAATTATAATTTGATATAAATATTTTTTTACGACGGATCGTGATCACTTGTTAAATACCTCGTTAGAGATCTCAGAGTATTATATATACTCTTTTGATTCGTTTTTTCCTCTTCCCTATGAATGATCTCTTTGATCGACTTCTAAATTCTGGTATGTGTGTGGGCTTTTAAAGGTATATTGTAATATGAATATTTCGTAAAAGATGGAAAACAAACGGATTGTTCAATTTCTGATTTGCATGTTCACATCTTGACCTTTTTTACCCCACAATCAAATAAGTATAATATAGTCTTCAAATCTATTATTAAGCTAAAGAGTTTTTCAGTTCGTTATACATTTATTATTTCGTATTTATAATATTGTTAAAACGAAAATATGGTGGTATTAATGTCTGTTTCCTATTTGAATTCGTTCATTACGTAATCGATGATCGTGTTGTAATACAGAAACTATCGTCTATAAGCATTTTTGAACGGATTAAGTGTAATTTAGATTAGAAGAATAATTAAGAGAACGTTTTAAAAATTGTGTCATATCGAATATCTGTGTAATTGCTGGCCTGTCACTAGACGAAAAGAATGCGAATTTTACACAATCCTATTGATTTTCCAACAAAACTAATGACCTAATTGTCAAATGGTGCATAAACGGAAACTTAAAAACCGTTTTATATCATTTCATTAATAAATTCTCACTAACTGGTTAGAGTTCTACACAGATAAATGCATTTCTATATGAATGCGTGTGGGAATTGATTTAAAATTGAATTTTTCCTTTTTCAAACGGAATTGTTTCTTATTGATATAATCGCATTTATATGTTTCTAAATACGGTTATCATCACAACCACCAAAGTTTTATGCAAATTTTCACTTGTATTTTAAAGAGAGACTATGGAGAGTCAACCAACACCTATAAATATTCTATTTAGTTTGTTGGTAAAAAATGTACACATTCAACATGGTTTTTCATCAAAATAATAAAGTAATTAAGGCGTCTTTAAAAAGAACTAATTAACTTTCACTTCTAATTAAATATTTTAAGAAAAATAAAGAGCGTTACAAAATCAAAACAAATAACTAACTTATATAAAAGATCTTATATAAATTTTTTTTGTCTCTAATTGTCAAAATGTATATGTGTTTAGTCAAAGCAGTTTGGAACTATTTAATGAAGACTTGACATAAGATTGTTGCGTAAACATATTTATGTTAAGAGATAAGATTACAAGTCACGTAATAAATGTAACAAATTTAATAACGTGTGGGCAGTGTTACATATAATATTATTAAAGGTATACAAGAAAACATTCACTGACCCTTATATATAATGACCACATAGAAAAGTGACAGCAATTTAATCAAGACCAACAGAATTTCATAATAAATAAAACCAATAGGTACTACTAATATATTGTTAATTGTTTGGTTTATAAGAAAACACACTTGTGTTGTGATTAAGGATTTTATTGTTTCATTTCAGTTTTATTAGAAGGATTGTAGAAAAACTCTTAACGTCGATTCAATTAATAGGGAAAAAATGTTAGAAAAAATATCTGTAGCAAGTATAATGCAAGTGGGTGCGGAATTATTGCAAAACCGTCGTCTCTTTTCCTTTCTAATCGTTATTAAGACTTAGAAAAGTAGCTAAGTAGATACTGCTACGGTTTGCATTTAAGAAAAACACGTGCGTTCAATTTAATTTCATTTAACTATGTCAAATTGTTGCTATTTTAAATGATATCATTGTACGGTGTATACATTCAATTAAATATCTAATATTCAATTGAAATGTTTAAGGAAAGTGTTATAGTATGTAGATTTCAGGATGTATGGATGGCTGAAATTTGATTAGATTGTCCCTAAATTGCGATTCAATGCAAATTTTATAATAAGAAAAATCGTTTTTCTTACCGGAAACCGTCAAAACCATCATCGGATCCATTTACTGTTAGGACAGGCGCGCGTGCATACGCCTTTGCCACCCTTCTGTTCCTTTCCAGAACGATTACTTTTGCCCAAATTTCGTCGTCGATTTGTGTCCATTTGTCTAGTACTTCTTGTATGTGGTCCTAAAATAAAATATTGTTTTCAATTAGGAAAAATCATACTAGCGGAACATAAACTTTTTCTTCATTTACATTTTTAGTATGAAACACTTTCATAATGTAAATAATTTTAAATAGTAAGATGTGTGTGGCGTATATGGTAGTTTATTGAACGTTTGACATTTCTCCCCTCAAGACAAATTACATAGATCAAAATTAATAATAACAGGGAATTACACAACATTTAAGAGCACAATTATTTGCGCGTTTTCTCGATGAAATAGAATTCCATAATGTTTACGGTAAAGGCAATTTCTATATAAAAGTAGATTTTTGTAAAAACAATTACGCTTATTACTGACTAGCAAGTAAGTAACATTCATTACTCAGTAGTATGACAGGAGACTTATATGTGAGCAGAAGCCGGTTTATGTAAGTATGTAACTCTTATGGCTATTTACAGTCTAGGTAATCATGATTAACTGTATACGTCAAAGTATGTTAGTAGTATTTCCTATTGAATTCCCCTAACAATTGTGCATTTGCAATTAATACTGATGGAAAAAAGAAAAAAACACAGTCATCCACTTTTATAAAACAAATAGAAATAATATATATTTCTTTCGTTTCGATATTGCGTAAGTTTTATTATAATTATGAGAATTTAAGTAGAAAACGAAATGAAATTGAATACAATTCTCTACTATAGAATATATTTCTCGTTATATTCACACATTACTTATTTATTTTAAGTTCGAATTTCGAATACATTCACGATAGGTTTTTTTAATTAGAAAATTGCTTTAATAGTTGTATCAAGTTTAAGGTTGCATCAAGTGTAATTTACGATTTTACAATAGATAATCAAAGAAATTAAGTAATTTTGGTATTGTATGTACATATTTCTGGTTGATTAAAGACTTCAATCAAATTTCATAACAATTACCATTTAATTAGTGTAACAAATCAATACGTTCGCCTTTGGAAAAAAAGGCGAATTTAATTGACATTGTATTGAATAATTAAGATTAAATTTTTAAGATATTTTTAGTTTAATTAAAAGACAATAGTCAATAAATTTCGGTAGAGCCAATAAATAAAATTTATTAATTGTGTTGAAATTGGAGCAGAAATTGTATAATAAAGACCTTTCTAATGCCTTCAAGTAAAATACAACTAAAACACCAAAACTATATCACACTTATTAGTATCTAATTTTACTTTACAAAATTAATTTATACACACTGTTTTATTAGAAATTATAATGTAATTATATCGCTGATGGGAAGTTATAAATTAATTATAATTTATATAATGACATGAATCGATGATTGCGGTTCTATTTTTTGTGTAATTGTAAGGAATTTCACTTTGCAGTGAGAAAATCGTAATTGTACTTGTACGAATCGTACATACGTACCTACCTACTTGCATAAGGAGGGAAAAACGATGAACTCGACAGAAATGTGTTGAATACATTCGAATTACAGCTCATTAATATTTATTGGCAATTTTTGGTATATGCCATATAAAGTAGGAAGCAAGTTTTCAAAATAAACTTTGTTGTATTACGATGAGATTGTTTTGTTTGTGTCATGAAAATGTAAAACGATTTATACATTTAATATTATTCTCATATGTACGTGGTGCACATACGGGCAAAATATGGATATTTTTTTATTACTTTAATGTGTTTGCAAGCAAAGCACTACATATGTTGTTTGTTATATTCTATAATATAAAATGCACACACACACATTCATATTTATTGTTTTTTTCGCTTAAAGATTTTATGGGTTGATTTTCTATTTGGCTTGTGTAAAGTCATAAAATATGTCTCTTTAAGTTTTCATGTTGTTATTAAAAAGGACGCAATAGAATTTAAATAGATATGGGCATAAAATTTTCTTTAGCACAAATTTGCATGTTTAAAGTGTCGTCAAAACCATTTGGAAATGGAAACAAATTTTCTCACACATCGAGCTATTAATAGCTTCTTGAAAAATGAGTAAAATCATTACATAATCCTATATATTCAATTAACTGAAATTACTCATTTGTTGTAAGTAGTTAGAAGTTTCTTAATCGCGGACCTAACAAGACAGAGAAATAGCCGCATTCTCTATCTTAAAGGCATTTCTTCTTAACGTATTGTGCTCTTTGATTCTTTGAATGAACTGGAATAAATTGAGAACTTTTCATTAGGAAAAACTGTTGACTAGTTGTTTTCGAAAAAGCAGTGTAAAGTACAATTTATTATTGTATAATAAATACACACAGTATAACATGTTAGAAAAAAATGTGCTTTATATAAAAGGGAATGCAAGAATGTAACTAAACACAATAACAGAATCTAGTAGTAACCTTCGAGAAAATAGCAACACAATTCTCCTGTAATTGACACTTGACAAACTATACGAAGCGATACAATTTTAACTTTCCAATCTAAAATTGTATCCCATTTAAGTGTTTGTTTTTTCACCAAAAAAATATTTCAAAGACATTGTTTTCAAATAAAATTTTATACAATTTCCAATTAACGTTCAATTTTAACTGGTTTAACCGGTAATTTCGGTTAGATTCAATTTATTCACTAAAAGCATCACTTTATCTTTAAAAAACATTTATCTTTGTTTATTGATTGTAAAGTTAATTACATTTTTTTTATCAACTACTAAGTTGTTGGCTTTTTTTGAAAGATAAAACAACCTACAAAGTTGTGTGGTTGAATTTCTCTGTCTGCTGACAGCTTTCGCTCATTTTTCGTTTGTTTTCTACCTTTTTTGAGGTGATTCTGTTTTTAAAGGCGAACTAAATATTACATTCCAAATAAGGATCAAAAGAGCAAAATGCTGTATATAATGCAATGTCGACATTATGATTGTGAAAGTGTAGTATGTATTTGTAGTTGTGCACATTGTTGAAGCATGCTACCAGAAAATTCATATAATATTCTAGAAGAGAAGAGAAAAAAAGAAGATATTGAAAACGAAATATTATCTGTTAGGAAAACGTTCATTTATTATATGCCGGGAAAATGACAATTTAAGTGTACTTTTATTGTTTTGTAATTACTTATTTCCAGTTTGTGATTTTTTCATTACTAAAAGCCAGCCTGTAAACGTTAAATCACAGCATGTAGTCCTTTATTTTACGTTTATTTTTATTGTGTTAAAAATACTTTTTTCTTTATTTTCAATTTTCTGCAAATGCAGACAAATAACAGTAGATAATGCATTACAACTTTTCTACACAGCAGGAGAACGTTGTCTCTTGTTGATACTGTTACAAGGTCGAGGTAAAATACAAACTATGTTATGACTATATGTACCTACAATAATCACTTTATTTCTTCTACAATAAATAATATTCTACTTCAGGTCTATTGTGTTCCAAGTGAAAAAAAATCAAATAAAAATGAAAGCAAATGTACATAAATGTATGTTATTATTTCTTTTCCACAATGCTGTTACACATAAGCTATCAAAACAAGACAAGAATTTGATTTGTTGTTAAACAAATTAAACAATTAAATGTTGTACCATTTTTCATGGTCTACAAATACGGTGCTCTGAATTCTGTAGAAAAGAGACGAGAAGAAAGAAAAAATCTCATTTATCTTCTCAATGAGAGACAAAATTGCGGTAATAAACCGAAAATGTTGCACTTTTATGTGTAATTGTTTAGCATAATATAAATTTGTCAAGGTGAATCATTGTAAAATGTTTTACACAAGATACAGTTAAAGTGGCAATTATTGTAGATTCACCAATGGTATAAGGATTGCGTTGTAACATTTCTTTTGCCATCATCATCATCATAGGTTGGTAGTATAATTACAACAGGCTAGCGGCGTTTGTTATAGAAGGCCCCGTTACAATAACGTCCTTGCGACACTCTTTGAAAAAAACAAACTCTAATTTCAATCTTGATGAGTTTATTTTAACACTAAATATCTCATCATCGAAATGAGCGCTTTTTCACAGACGTAATTAATGAATGTGTGAAAATGTGCAATATGACGACTAATAGAGTAATTAACTAGAAAAAAATTATATTCATTTCGAACGTATAAACAAGGTTGAGTTTGGAATAAATTGTGCATGTAAATAAATATGGTATTAGGTAGAGAGAAAAAAAACCGTGACCGTGCACTATTCTACTATTAAATTTTTGGTTTCCTTGATATGTTAAAATTTAAACGAAAATTATATAGAACTTTTCGAAAATGATTGTTTATTATTGTGCATTTCTATTTCATAAATTACTTTCACTATTCCATACGGTGTATAATTTAAGGTGTGCCATTTTGATCAAAAGTTACATTTCCAAAAAAGCGGGCCCACTAATGATTCTGATATGGGCCCCCCTGAAGCGACATAAAACGGTTCAATTTACTACAGATTTATTTCTTTATAAAAAGAACGAACCTTGAAATATTAATTGATAAATTCAGAAGGGAAAAAATTGTAGTAAAATCAATAGTTTGGGCATTAAAGTCGAAGGTAATCGAGAGAATAAAATTGCATAATATTAAAGATGCTATTAATGTTATTATTAGAAAAAAATTGTAAATGGTAAAAATGGTTTTAATGTCAAGCACTCAGCAAACATACAGGCTTGTCATAAATGATATTCATTTGGTTTTTTTTTTGCTAATAATAATTATATACAAATTAACATAAATATTTGTACTAGAAAACGAATCAATTCACTTGAGGATATGTCCTTGTTTACTTTGGTGTCTTCAATTTGAATTTAGAACGGTAATAAAATTGTTTTGTATCAATAATTAAGCGGTATATGTAGATTCGTAATTTTACTATTTTAGTCAATTTCACTTAACACCTTTTGAAGACTATCCTACCCACATATTTAAGGTCAAAGTTAATACGTTTTGCGGTTTAATGACTGTTTTCACTTTGCACATATGACAATTAATTATAATTATGAGCAAATTTTTGATATATTTAAATTTTTGAGCAAAATTTTTCTCCTATTGACCATACTACGTTCTTGACATTTGTAAAAGACCCTGACGACCTACCAAACAACTTTCACAACTTCTACACTATGTATAATTTAAAACAAATATCTCAATTTTTATTATTCGCAAAATAAGATGTTATGCCTCTATTGTTACAAAACAATGTAATTTTTACTCTACTCTATTTTCTTTGTCACTAAGAACTTTCTTTTATAAACAGCAAACAAGAGTGTGTATTAGATATTTAAATGTAGGTAGGTATATATTAAATATGAATTTCAATAAAGTTATAGAAAGAAATTTGGCAAATATTTGGAGCGTATTTCATAATGAGAATTTGTGTGCTCTTTTTCTTTGGTTTTTTTGGTCTTGTTGTCGGTGAAAATTTCATAATGAGATTAAGCAGCAAAAATAACAGTGCAGTGGCTTTCAATTGCAAATAAGACTCGTCATGTTAATATATGTATACCTACCAATGGTTTTTATATAAAAAATGAGCGTGAGACTTAAGAAAAAAATAAAACAATCGACACAAATCTGGGTCAAATTATGACATTTTTTGCTGTCTTAACTTTATAGTTTTCGAATATCTACATAACTTATTGTTTCAGTTAGAAATATTTTATATTAAATAATAATTAAAACCGCAAAATCGACGGATTTTATACAGAAATTGTATAATTTTTACCACATATTTCGCGTGCACACAAGGAAAAGTTTATCCATTTAAAATCGCAAACTAACTAAACAACTTTCGTTTTCTTTTTCTTTCTCATATACATAAATGATACAGAATTTGTTGTAGGTTGATTTTTTTTACCACACTTGGCTTATTCTTCATCTTGTGGTGGTTGAAATGTGCTTAATTAATTATTCTAGAAAAGAGCGTGGTACAAATAAACGACATTGCATTTAAATTTTTTTGAAAAGTCAACATTATCCTGATTATGATCCACAAGCCAGCATACAAAAATGACCTGTAACCTTGTTTTCTGCTCTTTTGCCGCTTACACACACACTGATGATGGCAACGATAAAAAAATGGAAGAGAAATATGTTATTTTATTATTTTTAACTTTAACACTATATATGAGTGTGTTATTTTTTTATATAAAAACAAATCTAACTGTTATTTCTTTGCAAACAACAATTGTGTGAATAAGTGAATAACGTTGAACACGTTCCTTTTTTTTCAATAATTGTACCGCTTTCATGTGTTGCACAATTTTTTGGGTAGCCAAGAAAGTAAAGTTGTATTTTTCTGTTTTGAATGCATACCAAAACATGCAGCAGTTGCATACAATTTTTTTTTATTTAATATATATAGGTAATTTAGTAGGAGCTGAAATGCGTGCATTAATTGCTCAATTAATCTAAATACATAATTGTTTTTGAAGTATGCAAAATATTTATTCATTAAATAAATGATACTTTAACTCGCATATAATTTGCATTATATATTAGATTTATTTTGTATACTCAAAACAGGCTTCATTAATGACGATGTGAGGCAGAGAAAGCGATAGTCTGGGTAGACCAAAGGAAAATATTATCCACCTGACGTATCGACTCTTAATGCTTACACAAAGTGAAATACAAGAATAAATAAGAATGTGTATAATGAAGAGTTTGTTAAACTAATATCTGGTCAAATAATGCATGTTATTTAGCTTAAATATATGTCATCGAGATGAATTTATGATAAGATTTTGCTCCCCATATAATTTTGGGATCGGAAAAAAAGAACCCAAGTATTTATTAGAACCTTGAAGGAGTCTCTGCGGTTCTTTTGATGAGACAAATGCTTGTTTTATAAGTAAATCAAACGGAACATAATATTCTTTTATGTATAGGTGGCATTTTGTGGGCTTCACTTTAAATATAGAGCCCAAAAATAAAGTAAAAAAAAAAACGATTACAAAAAAAATTATTGTTACTTTCATATTTTTCAATGGGCCTGCCTGTCAGGCTATTATAAAAAGTTGATTGTAAAAAGGAAATAAGGAAAAAGCTTATTTAGTTCGAGTTATTTTCAATAGAAGTAGGTAATTTAAATGTGATTATTTAGAAATAATTAACATGGCTTGGTCAGTAATTTTATCTAACGTTAAAATCAAGTTTAAAAAAGAATTTACATGGTTGAATTTAAAAATAAATTATTTAGAAGGTCGTATAGAAAAGAGACACTGTCCAACCTTTTGTTAATTACAAAATATATAATGGCCTTCGATAAAAATCCGAAACTCTATATATAACTAGATATTTTTTTCTCTTTATTGAATGAAAATAGACAATAACAAAAGGAAAAGAAACTGTAATATCCTGTTTTGAAGTATGTGCAAGAAAAATGATTGTAAGTGACAGTTTCAAACAATAACAGGCCTTTATATTATGGAGGCAATTTAATTTTTGATGCAATCAATGTCATCTTTTAGTAGTGTAATGTATGTAATACAGTTTATTAAAAAATAAATTATAAAAGTTATCGCGCATACGAATAGTTATGACATTGCCATCTGATAGTTTGTCCATAAGTTTGTATTGTGTTTAAGCATTTTATTTATAACTCAATAAAACTACTTGTAATTTGCTGTTTTTTTACTATTCGATTTTTTTTTATCAGAAATTTATGCCTGTGCGTATGTGAGAAGAATGTGCGTTTAACAGGGACGTACTTGGGACTCCTACAAAGTTATTTTCTGTTGCATTTTAACAGTTACAACATTATAATTCCTTTGTAAGTGCATTTGCCAGTATCTTTTCAATGGACATGGATTCTTATTTAATTTGCTCAAATGAAGTTTTAGCACCTTGTGTCATTTAAAATAGTTGTTCACTTGACATGGATGCGATATGTGCGGATTTACAAGCTTACTGCATCTGAATGGACTTTTTTTTGGGCAATTTCATTTAATCAAAGGACAATGTACTTTTTACGATTTCAATAGGCTCTTTTTTCTTTTGTAATATTGTTTACATTTCTCGGACGTGATTTGTTGTGATTTTCGGTACTTGTCAGGAAAAACAAATCCGTTCCTGCATTAAGCACTATCTCATATTCCAAATAGAGAAAAATAATACATACTTTACTGGTTGAATTAATTTCATATATAACTGTGTTTCGTATTTCGTTTTGTTTACAGTTTTTTTCTCTTCGTTTATTTATTCTAAACTTGGGTGGGATTTTTAACAAAACTTTTATTTACTACCATGCATAAAATGTAGATATTCCTATTGAAAATGCTTGTATGCAACAGTGTTGTGCGTATTTGATTACATATGCACGCAAAATTTATGAAAAGCCTTTAAGATGTGTGTTTGTAAAGAATTTTCATGTATCGATTATGCGAAACACGTTTAATACACAGAGGAACGCGTTTTTAAAACGGATATCCTGAGTCCGGTAAAGAATAAGTACAATTCAGCCTTTACAGAAGTTGGCGGCCAGTGATTGTTCAAATAATGAAGCAATTAATTTTCTACAAAGTGTCTGTTGTTATTTCGATAATTCACATGTTGTAAAAGGGCGTTGTTGCGTATGTAAATCAGAATGTGGGAAAATTGACCAAATTTTTTTAAAAACTTCTCTACATTCCAATGTAGTATAATGCCGTTAGTTATTGTCCACAAAGAATATTAATTTGATATAAAGGAAAAAGTAGGTAATGGTAAGGTATAAGAGCAATTACACTTGACTTAAATAAATTATATAATCAATTTGAATGGAAAATCTGCAGCTTATGCAATTTTTTTCCTTCATTACTTGCACATATATATTTGATAAATATGCTTTTAAAATCTTTGGATGTCAAAAGGTCGTGGTAGAAAGTTGATTATTGGTGAATGGTAATTTTTCGTTTGGGTTCATAATTTTTACTGTTTAATTGAAAATATTAGAACCTTTTTTAATGTCATACACATAGAATTAATTACCATGTATAAAAATAACGAAATGCCAGTGTACAAAAACGGTTTTATATACATATAAGGTATAATTAAATTTTATGTAAACTACACAACTTTTTTTTCCTTCTTCTAAAGTTTAAAGAATTTGTAATCGGTTTATTAACATTAGACTAGAACTAATTACCTTATAAAGTTTATCCTTTTGGTACCAGACATCCTCCTCATCTTCAGGTGCCTGAAATGTCGAGTCCATATGCAGATCGTCCCGTGATCTGGATAATATTCTACGTCTGGAAACCATTTCAGAAGGCGTTGCAGGAAGTGGTAGCTCTAAAGTTGGTAATCTGGAAAAAGTCATCAAGTTATTACTTACGGTCATAAAATATTGAGAAGGTAGGTGTACATTTTTGTGATGATGCAATTTATACATTTATTTTTAGACAGTGATATCCCTTGTTTTGTACAATTACTTAATATATCGTATATATCAGGTAGAAGATTTTTTTCTCTAAGATTCTTCAAAAAATATGTAATTATAAGAAAAATATTTAATGTTTTAATCACCCGTATTATTACAAATGGGAAAAATGACATTGAAATACTCCCTACAAATAGTCGATTATATAATTATTTGTTGTTGTCTTGTGTGTGGGTGAAGGAAGATTCTATTTTTATTTTATTCATATCAATTTTCCAAACAGCAACGTTTTCATATTGTTTATTATGGTGTTGTGCTTGAATTGAAAGTTATATTTAATAATATGAAAGTTTATTCATATAAGCGTTTCTATTTTAATTTTTATTGTCCATGTAATTATTTTATAAAAACATATAAATAAATAACAAGAATATAAATGACAAGATATTTGTTGACGTTCAAAAATTTTTGCTCAAATTTAACACATGAATAATTTATATAGTTGCTATTTTAAGTTAATCTGTTTTTTTATTTGCGAACGAAAAATCATTCTATTTAGCATATTTTATCATACGTTTTCTGCGTGGGTATATAATCTAGTTTACGAAAAACATCATGATAAAGCGTTAAATTAATAAAACAGGTTATTTAACAATATAATGGAATAATAATAAATTTTGCAGCACATGAGATAATAAGGTGGATGAGCTTATAAAATTTTTGTTTGCCTATATAAAACCTACACGGGGCAGTTTTTAAGTAAATGGCAATGTAATTTTACGTTCCCTAATAAAGGAATACTTGTTTTACGTTTCAGATGTAAGTACATAAAAATAAAGAGTATGTGTTTGTGGCTGCTTTGAATTGTTTTAAGAACATATAGTTCAGCTACCTCTCTTTAATATTTATATATTCTGTGAAAAGTCACATCAACCGCAAGATTTTGATAAGAAACTAAATTTAAAAGTGTCTCTTCTAAAAAGTGAACATTTTTATTCAAATCGCACCCATAGGTATAGAAATATGTTGTTTTCGCTTGTGTCGATTATATTTCACTTTCAATGTAAGATGCATTTAATATAAATAATCGTCTTAAATTTGTCATCAATTCAACATATTTTGTCATTGTCAACAGATGGAAACGAAAATCCCCCTTTATGTTCACATGCCAAGAGTTTGGTTTTTTTTGCTAAGTAATTTTATTTTAGTTTTATTTGTGCAGTTTAACGACCTCTAAGTCGAAAACGACATAAAACACCTACAATAATAAGGAAAATCAACATCAAATCTCCTGCTATAGTTTTAGCAAATTGTCTATTATTAAAAACTACAACAATATACCTACAAGCAATTTAATTCGCAAAAAAGGATATCTATAATTAACAGATTTTTAGTATCATTTTCATGTAGGTATATTAAGCAAAATTTTACAGTTGTATTTAAAATCTAGTCATAATAATATTTATTTCGTCATATGCCAAACCAATCTGGCATATTATGATTGTGGCTTGTTGGCGTAATTGAATGAAATTATTTTGTCCTTCCTCACCTTTTTTCCACACAGTGTTTGTCTGATATAATAATGTTTTTAAAACTGGCACACCCATGAAAAGATTTAATAAAACTTACGATTTTATTAATTATTTATTATATGTCGTCGTCAATATGGTATTTTCGGTATTATACATGCCTACAATTTTTTTTCATTAACTATACCAAGGTAAACTATATAATATTTAAATGACTAAACCAAAGATATTTTTGAACTGATTAGTGGTAATGTGAAATACACGATTTTGTGCACAAATACATAAATGCTCGTATACACATTATCGAAAACGTTTTTGAAAGGAGAAGAAAAAATGGTGCTACAAGCACGTATACTTTCACTTGATTTTTATCTGATATTAAAATTGCAAACTGAAATTCAAGATGATACTGTTAAAAAGTGTATACTTATGTACAGTTATAACTGCATTCGCATAGTTTATTGAGAAAAATGTGGAAATCATGGTTGAACTGTGAAGATCTTCAACTTTTTACCTAAATATGATAATGAATACACGCTTCAAATCGAAATCTTATGGAAATGATTGTATGATGTTCTGTTAATAAGACACCCAATAACACAAGAATAATTTTAATGAAAAAAATAACATAAAAATAGACGAAAGATAAAGAACAGTTCGCGGATATTTCAAAAGAGCACCGTTTGTTATATGAATTGGGGACGTGATATTCGAATGATCATTAAATACTCATTTTGTAAGTAACGTATTCGGATTTTTACTTAAAAACAAATCAAATCTCATCGCGCTGTGAAGTGATTCTGTCACGTTATATAAAAGATCAACTCATCACATTGTCTCTACTAATAAATGTGTGAAGAAAATGTTATAAAATCAATGTTTGATTACTACATGTAAAAGAACGAGGAATATATGAAAACAAATAGTCATGTAAATTAATCGTAAAACGTAAAAGAAGTAACGTTGAATGCAACTGCTGGTGTTCCACTGTGCATCTCTAACAAGGCTAGCTAAGTTTCACTCGTTTCACCAACTCTCTCGCACACTGTAAGAAATACACATTGTGTGTATGTATATTAAAAGTATTTATACTTTCAAGTTGGAAATAAAAAAAATGTTTATATGTATCTGTCTCTCTGTAGTAGGTTATAAGTGCATATACAACTCGTACATATATGACACTGTAGGCTAAAATGCCCTTTTTAATACAATCTACACGATTTCATTGCACACAGACACACAGAAAAGTTGCTCAGCTCTTAAAAATCGTATCATAAAAAATGTACTTAGTGTAACTAAACAAGAAAAAGTCTAGTCGTGCGCTTCGGTTATTTTAAATCCCGGCTCATATTCATTGAGAATTTACAACACATTCAATGTTGTTGGTATAATTTTAATAATTTAAGCGTTAATGATTTTTCTTTTGCCCGTGTGTAATTTAGTATTAAATTACATCTCACCCGCAAACTATTTTATAATTACGTTGATAGTGTTTTACGCAATTATTCTGGTGTGCAAGTGTAATAAAAAACAATTGTTTATACTTAATTTTCACGAAGAAGCAGAGAGAGGCATTCTTTTCACTATTCAATAAAAACTGCAAGCACTTTTGCACATAAACAGTAGCAATTCAAGAAAATATAATGAAATTTTGTATTATATGGACATAAGGTGTTGTGTGAATGTTTTTCAAACTAATTTCTAATTTGACTTCTTGACACTGTTGTTTTTAAAGGAAAAAAACCATTGGGGGAAAGCGTGTATGTTTCTAATAAAATTACATAAAATTCCGGCCTTTCAGTGTTCACTGTTTAAAAATTAATAAAGCGCGAATAAATTACATAAGTTATAACCATGCATCAGGAACTAAAATAAATGGATATTTTTACAGTGTAAATAAGATAAATGACACTTTATTGTAATATTTTATATAATATAATAAGTACATATGCACGCGCTTATATAAATATTCAAACAGGAAACTTTTTTGGAATCCATTAAATAGATTGGAATTCGAAACAAAAATTTCTAAATTTTAATATAATAATAACAAGTAAAAGTATAAGAAACTCTAATGGAACTTATATAGATTTCTATGTTTAAGAGTCATTTGTGTTAATTAATTTACCAAATTATGTTAATGAAAATTTCTGTTCCTGTAAACCTGTTAGTGCATTCATTTATCAAGCGATCTACATAATATACATCGTAAAACATCGAAACAATATATTAAATAATACCGTTCAATATGTAATTAAGTGCATTGTTTCATTTACAATCGAATTCCATTACTATCAAAGAGTGTTAAATAATTTTATAAGCTTATATAAGCGACAAACTTGACGACACATTTATTTTTCCTCTCAATCACTTTTATGAAAGATTTAAATAGGTAAATACTATGTGAAAATAATAAAATTTAATCGCATTGTGCCACTTATAATCGATTACACTTGATATGTTTGAGATTTCTACTTGTAGATAGGCTTTTCTTTGGAGATATCAACAGGCGCGCAAGCGACGAACCCAACGTCAAATTTTCTTCAAATCCTCATTTAGACGAGAATAATAGCCCTAATTCGATGTCTACTGTTTTATTTTATCAAGATATACATGTGACTTGAGAAATAGACAAGATACTAGCTGCTTAAAGGCTTTTCTTTGGAGAACCCAACAGGCGCGTAAGCGACGAACCCAACTTCAAATTTTCATCAAATCCGCATTGAGACGAGAATAATAACTCTAATTCGATGTCTACTGTTTGATTTTATTAACATATACATGCGGCTTGTGAAATTCACAAATATTTGTTTAATAATATAGGATGACTAACAGTGAATATGCATCGAAAATTATTATTCAATAAAGCAAACATTAGATATATGTGACATTTCTTCAACTACTTTATACGCTAAGTGTGTTGAATATAAAATCGTTTAGAGACTCAAAAAGGCTTACGTTTTATATAATAATTAATAAATATACAGCGTTTTTGATGTTGAAAAGAAAGTACCAAGTATTATTTTACTTTCTATTTAAATTGTTGTACATTTTTCCAACGTAATATATAATTAATTTACCCAAATTAATTGCTGGTATAAATTGGTATAAGAAGTAATCCAGTGTTAAGGGCACAAATAAATATTGTTTAAATCACAAATGAAATGATAATAAACATTATATGTTGAAAATGCGGTCACTGGCAACTGTAATAATAGTGAGCCCCGCACGCGTTTCGAGTTTTACGAGGACGCAAGGTTGAGCTACCGCCGCGACGCAGCACACATTGACGTTTCCTGCAACTTAACTTTTACAAAAGTGACTGAGTGAACATTTTGTTTAAAGCGTGCGGTCTTTTTTGGTTCTATGCGCGCGCAAATCAACAAGAAAGAAGTGACGTCAGACTAATTATGACGTCGCCGGTAAGTGGGTTAGGTGTTTCTGTCTCTCGATGTTTCTAACTGTTCCCAAGGTAACCGGACCACTTTCTTTTCGACGCTTTTAGTCTGTCTCGACATCTTGTGGCAAAATTAACAATAATACACACACAGCATCACCTTAATTGTATTTAATTTTCGGTGTGTTGTCCCCTCGAGTGCCAAAAACGTTTTACTCTCAATCTTAATCCAAGAATTTATTGTTAAAGCTTTTCTTAATTCAAATTTATGTCCATTTTCGAAAATAGCATAGCATTGAAATATGAAATTTATTGCAGGAAATAATTAACGATATAACTAATTTTCTATTGAAGAATGGACAATGGAAATGTTTACAAAATAAAAAAGTTGGAGTGTAATTAATCACCCCTCATTATTTTGTCTTTTTTTACAAGATTAAAATGTAACTATTTATTTTTACTTAATAAATCGTCTGCCACGCAATTTTTTTCAATCCTTTTATAGTAAAGGCGTGTTTTTAAATCCGGAAAATTCGGTTTCAAATTACAGGGCCATAAAAAAAGTTCACTGTCAAATAATTGTAAAAAATCAACCATATACACATATGTAGAGTTTAACTGATGCACTTTAATGCATGTGGCAGTTTCGCTGCGGCAATTTTTAAACAGGCTCAGACTCAGCTGTTTAACGTTTCGACTCTTAACAACTGTTGGAAGTCACAAGTAATTTATTTTTTTCATATTTAAAATTCTTGCAATTCTCTTTAATTCGGTGATCATTAACTATCACTCTCACATATTCTTGTTGCTTTACAATCATGATTCGTGTTTCAGGTTCTTCGTCTTTTTGGCTCGATGACGAATATAAAACGGTTTATAACTAATTGAAATAAATGGGACAATAAATTCATGGTAATTGCTTTCTGTGAGAGAGGGTGTTGTAAATAATTATCACCTCCATTAGTAATTATCATTTTGCGTCCATTAAATATGAATTGGTAAATTGTTTCAATGGATAAGTATAATTTGTTGCCTAGTTCTTGGATTTAGTTGAATTATTTCACATTTCACATTGACATTGTGCAGATAAATGAATGGATTGAGAGAGTCTATTAACAGTGGCGGTGCACTAGGGGAAAGAATTCGCGGTAAACTTAATAATTCGATGTTTAAGTGGACTTGGAAACGGTTGACAGGTGCGTGTTAAATGAATTTCCTTGAAAGGCGCATCGAGTAAATACATTTTATAATAATTTAATGGACATTGGACAAGTTGGATGTTTTGGGTTATATTTTATTGATGTGAGGGGTATATTTCAATAATTTATTGTCGTATGTAAAAGAACCCGGACGTAGTTGTATGCACACGAAAACTCGTTTCACAACAGTTAATAAATTGCGTAATATAATTAAAACTCTTATGTAGGTACATAGTGGCAAAAAAGGCTTCCAATAAGTAAAAGATTTTCAGTTATAACAGTGCGTGCCGGAATTTTTACTTGAAAATAATAAATACATTTTTTTTATTATACCGAATCAGAATATATTTTATCAGAAGGTCCCTATCACATGAAGTTGTGTGTGCTGACCATAAAAAGTACCGTTAAGCATTTCAGGTGAATTATTAATTTTATTCAAATTTTCTACCTTTAATATCAATAAATCGTATTGGGCTGTATTCAGACATTACACTTTTTTCGCATTATCTCTTCGCGCAAATCATCGTTTGACATATTTGCTTTACACTCGAAAAAATTCATTCGCCTTATAAGTACTTGCACTTGTAATAAATTTTTCGACAAGTATTAAACTGGCAAAAAATGGTGTGTATATTTGCACGTCTTTTTTTGGTTGAAAAAGAGTGCAATAGGTTTACGGACTTGAAAAATATACATTTTTCCTTGTGTGTGTATGAAAGTCTTCTTGGGTCAATGCACAAAACTACATAAAGAAGTCAGTTTACTTCTCTTTTTGGCATGATACATCTCCAAAACGAGTTTTCGATTAGGGCATATTCTTTGGTACATATTATTTACAATGATCTTTTCAGTTACAAAAGATGAGTGTAAATAAAAATTTTTTTCCGGTATTTATCTGCCAAAATAACTCCTTAATTTATTTGTTATTGCGAACGTAAAAATGCACAACGTAAACCGAGTATGTGCGTGTGTGTGTGTGTGTGGAAAAGTGGCAGTAAGAGCATAAAAGTCCCACTATTGTTTAATTTGTAAATGATTTGACGCCCTTAGGGGACATTTATAATGGGATAAATATATTATATCTAGAGAGGAAAAAAACTTGTAGTATTTTGTTCAAGTTGGTCACTGGACTATGGGCAAGTGAAAGTGGTTTTTGACTTGAAAAACAACCCAAATGCTTAAATTTTATGTCACATATAATGAAAACAAAACTCGCATTAAGAATCAATCACACATGTGATTTGTATTAACAGACTGTGTTTCGAAGGACCAGTAATTAATGTGTGAAAATATGAAACATGGTTTCATTTGTAAAATAGTATATTTAAGACAACGTGGCGTTGAATGTGTATAAAGTATAATTAGTATATAGTATCGACTTAATTGCTTGGAGTCGTGGGTGGAAGAGAGCGACTCTAGTCCGTCAAATTTGAACAGTGGCGATTTCCCTTTCCAAGTACATATAGGCAAAGTCCACTTAAAGTGGTTACATTATTTAAGATCGCAAACATACTCCCCCACGTTGAAATAGTGCAATTAAAATATTAACAATTTCAAATAGTAAAATTATGTTATGAACAATCAACTTAGATATAAAAAGTTTAGTTAAAAATTATGAATGATCAAATTATATAAAAAAATGGAAAAGACATCTTAAATACTAATAACATATTAAAATAAGTAAAACATGAGCACAATAAATAGGTTACAAACATTATAAAATTACAGTCTTTTAAAGAACTGGTAACGGGCATATTTTCGAAATGCAGCGTTTCACGACTCCGCTGTTCAGTCTAATCGAGGCAACTCGCACGATTTCATCCTTGCCCGGATGCAGTTCCACTACTCGCCCAACCTTCCACGTTGTTGGGGGTGTGTTGTCTTCTTTCAGTACGACAAGTTCTCCCAAGCGTAAATTGGAGAACGTCTTCTGCCATTTTCGCCTTTGTTGGAGCTCGGAGACGTACTCCTTAGCCCAACGGGTCCAATAATTCTGGGCCATACGCTGAAGCCGTTGATACTGGGACAGGTGGCTCTCATTTAAATGGCTTAAGCTCGGGTCTGGTACCGTCGTTATCGGCCTGCCGATCAGGAAATGTGCCGGTGTCAAAGGCTGCAAGTCGGCGGCGTTTGCGGACATCGTTGAGATGGGCCTAGAATTAAGGATACCTTCAATCTGTGTCAAGAGATTGCAAAATTGAATGAAAGTTAAAACTGTGTCACCAACTATCCTTTTGAAATGACCTTTGAAGGATTTAACACCCGCTTCCCATATACCGGCCATGTTAGGGGCGTAAGGAGGCAGAAAGTGCCAATCAATGTGGTGTTTGGAGCAGGCTGTTTGAATGTCCTCGGAGCTAGAAAACAGAAAGCTGGCAAGTTTGTGCAACTCAGTTTTGGCTCCCAAATAATTTCTCGCGTTATCTGAATAAATTTTAACAGGCGCACCCCTGCGCGCTGCAAAGGAACGTAAACAGGAGACGAAAGCCTCTGTTGTCAAGTCGACCACTGGCTCCAAATGTATAGCCTTAGTGCTTAGGCAAATAAATAGACAAACGTAAACTTTAAATGTAGGACTTTTACGTAGAGAACACTGCTTTACAATAAATGGCCCACAATAGTCGGTGCCCACAATAGTAAATGGAGGGTTGATTCTCAATCGATCAGCTGGTAAATCGCCCATGATATTTTGAGCAGGTTTCGGGTTGATTCTAAAGCACGTTAGGCATGACCTATAAATTCTTTTTGCCAAATTTCGACCCCCGATTGGCCAGAATCGCTCACGCACTGTAAACAGAACTTGCTGGGGCCCAGCGTGCAAGAGGTACACGTGATAATATTCAAACAATAAAGCTGAAAAATGGTGTTTACTACATATAATGAGCGGATGCTTTTTATGATAAGCGAAAGAAGAATTTGAAAGCCTACCCCTTACTCTGAGCGATGTATCAGGCTGAGAGAAAAACGGAGTTAGTGGAAACAATTTATTGCCCTTTTTTAACTCAACGCCTTGCGCGAGTTGATAGTACTCCAATGGGAATGACTCAATTTGAGATAACCTGGCTAATTGAAACAACGATTTATTTAATTCAGGTAACTTTAGAGGACCCGTCAATCGGTCTTTAGAGTCACGAGTACGACAATTTGAAATAAATCTCAGGCAATATGACATTACTCTTTGCGCCTTTAAAAGCCGAGAATATCTTTCGAATGGAAATACAGATTTTTCGTGTGTTGTTGAAACGAGAACGTTAGTTTTCAGCTCGGGAACGGAGCTTAAAGTTTGCGGGTGAACTGGCCATGACGACTCACTTAAAAGCAAAAATTGCGGACCACGCCACCATAAAAAACATTCCTTCAATTGAGTCGGGGTCACCCCTCTACTGAGAATATCAGCAGGATTTTCCTTAGTGGGTACATATCGCCATTGAGGAGATTCGGAAAACTCCTGAATTTGAACGACTCGATTAGCTACGAACGTATTTAACAAATGAGGCTGTGTTGCAATCCAAGAAAGCGCGATAGTTGAATCTGTCCAAAAACAAACCCTGTCCAACACTAAATCGAGATCGTTTTTTACGCGTTCGACTAGTTGCACCATCATTAAACACGCACA
Source organism: Silvanus unidentatus (assembly GCA_963930825.1). Lineage (NCBI taxonomy): Eukaryota > Metazoa > Arthropoda > Insecta > Coleoptera > Silvanidae > Silvanus > Silvanus unidentatus. The sequence continues at coordinate 2,289,964 of OZ005763.1, forward strand.
AAGCTCTAGTTTAGGAATAGTTATGACTTTGAGGGGAGCTACTTTGGTTTTTGAACAAATAAGACGCGACCACAGCTCGCCATTGGCGTTAGATGACTTTAAATAGATGCAAGAGCCATAAGATTTTTCGCTACTGTCTGCGAACGCATGCAGTTCGATAGAAGTTGGCGAATCGCATATAACCTGACGACCAATGCGAATATCGTTCAGCGACAACAAGTCGGTGCAATAATCACTCCACTGACTGTCGAGCTCGTGCGGCAGTGACTCATCCCATGAAGATTGGAGTGTCCACAGCCTTTGCATGAATTGTTTAGCAGCAATAATGCAAGGAGATACGAAGCCAAGAGGATCGAATATAGTACTAATGATGGAAAGAACAGATCGTTTAGTAGGTGGTGTTTTAACCGCGGGTGTCACCTTATAGGAGAACTCATCGAAATAACTGTTGTATCGAAGCCCAAGGGTTTTTGTATGCTCCTTGGGACCGAAATCTAGTACCATATTCTCAATATTGTCATCATGAGCCGTTGTGAGAATGGATCGCTCATTTGAGTTCCACTTACGAAGAGTGAAGCCACCGGAAGAAAGAACCTTAGAAGTTGTTTGTCGAATATACTCTGCTTCACTGAGTGTTTGACAACTTGTGAGGAGATCGTCACAATACATGTCCCTGCGAATTATCTTTGATATTGTAGGATGTTCAGATTCGCACTCACTAGCGAGTTGAAATAGGCATCGAATTGCCAAGAAACTCGAGCATCGCTGCCCATATGTGACCGTGTTTAGTTGGTAAATTTGCAAGGGATCAGAAGAGTTAGCTCGCCAAATAATACGTTGTAGGGGGCGATGAAGTTCAGTCATGAAAACGCACCTATACATTTTCGAGCAATCCGCAGTAAGAATGTATTTAAATCGCCGACTTCTGAGAAGTATAGAAAACAGCTCTTCTTGAATAGTGGGGCCGTTTATTTGTATGTCGTTCAAGGATATTCCATTAGCGGAAGGCGCACTAGAATTAAAAACAACCCTGAGTTTGGTAGTAACGCTTTCGTCCTTTAATACAGCATGATGTGGGAGGTAATAGGAGGGAAAATCGTCAGCAACCGTAGGATCAAGCTTAGTCATGTGACCAAGCGCTTCATATTCATTTAAGAATTCAGTATACATTGTTTTTAACTTTAAATTACGATTCAATTTATTTTCAAGAGATTTGAACTGCTTTATAGCGTTAAATTTTGATTCACCAAGCGTTGAAGGATTTGCGCAAAGAGGCATCGTGACTACAAATGTGCCGTCTTCATTTCGTCTTGTTGTGGAACAAAAGTTCGATTCGCAATGTTGCTCCTCGGGTGAAAGATAACGTTTTTTAGAATGGACATTCTCAAGTTCCCAGAATTGGGTGAGCTGACGTGAAATGTTTACAACGCTTAATGAACATGTACTAAACGCGCGTGAGTTTTCACTTGAATCAGCAGTGGTACAGCCGTTATTTAAGGGCAGTACTCCAGACACAACAAAGCCGAAATGCGTATCCTGCAACATAGGATGAATTCGCGGTATATTTAAAGATTGCCAAAATCCCTCAACGCCTAGTAGTAAATCGATTTTCGCGAGTTTGTTAAAATTAGGATTCGCAAGATTTATACCACTGGGAAGAGACAGTGTTTCCAAATTAATCCCTACGTTCGGTGAGTGGCTCGTGATTGTTTTTATTAGAACAAATGAAATACGTACACTGTAATCGTTATGAATAGAGTGAATGGTTGCTGTACAAGATTTTGAAGCGCTGCATTGAGCTTGCTCATTGAGTCCCGATATTGTAAGAGGGCTAGCAAGGTACTCAAACGGTAAGTTTAAGCGATTTCGCAACGAATGGGTCATGTACGACCGCTGCGAACAGCTATCAAGAAGAACGACACACTTATGCTTGCGACCATTACTATCAAAGATAAAAACCTCAGCTGAAGGAAGAATCTCTACATCTGGATTGGTGCGCACACTCAGTGCTGTCATGATATTGGTGGTATCTCTGCTGGAATTCTCTTCTGGATGCAACAAAGTGGAGTAGAAAGTTTCGCACTTACGACAATGACGCGAATTGCAATCGGCTTTTTGATGATGCGGTTTTAAGCAATTTTCACATAGTTTCAACCTTCTGACCTCGGCCCAACGCTGCTCTATAGATTTACTTAGAAAAGCTCTGCATGAGTAAATCCAGTGATTGGTGCTTTCACAGAAGGTGCATGGAGGACGAGCTTGAGCGACAAGAGTGTGACTAGGCCGTGATCTATTGTTATGAAAAGAATTAGGACTTGGATTCGAATATCTAATTGGTTTGTTAACAGTATTTTCGATTTTTTCTAAGAGTTGGCAACGACTTTCAAGGAAATCAAAGAGATCGATCATGGTTGGACTTTCATTGTTTAGAGTACAAGTTTCCCACTCTCTTTTTGTGACGTAATCGAGTTTATTTAAGACAATATATTGAACAAGAACTGCCCACGAATCTACAGGCTGCCCTAAAGTTGACAGAGCGCGCAAGTGAGCCTGAGTTGAATCGGCGATCGCACGAAGTGCACCCCCGGAGTTACCCTTGGAATTAGAGATAGAAGGACCCTCTACAATGGCCTTTACGTGAGTATAGATCATTAATTTCACGTTTCGATATCTCTTTTCTAAAAGAGTTATTGCAGTTGAATAATTAGCTTCTAGCAAGTCTAAATGCTCAATTAATTTAAGCGGTTCATCGCTCAAACAGTTCCGCAAGTAAAGAAATTTAGTTATATCGTTGAGTTTTGAATTATTGTGAATCAAGGATCTATAGCTCTCGTAAAATCCATTGAAATGCTCGCACTGCCCATTGAATTTGGGTACGTTCAAGGTTGGTAATTGAATGGATGTTGTATAGTGAGTCCCACCCTGATGTGAAATATTAGAAGAAATATTTGAGCTTGAATTTACGTTGACATTGGGGTTAGAAGGTGGTATTACGACAGAGGGATTAGAATTAGAACTTGCTCTGAAGTTCGAGTTTGAAACGGCTCCCGTGATTACATTGGACGTTTCTTCCGTTGGTGAAGGACTTTTATTATTAGAGGCTCTGATCGTTATATTGGAGGGCTCTCCCTCAGAGGAGCGACTTGAGTTAGAGCGTCGTGTTATGTTTGAATTAGAAGCTACTGAAGCTTGTATACCGCTATTAGTGGTATGATCTGTAAGCGCCGCGCTTGTGTTGCCATTTATTATATTTGAGGGGTTTAATGCAAGTTCGGGTTTATTTGAACGTTCAAAGTTTTCTAAAATACTAGTGGCTTGAGAGCACAATAAGTGGTAACTTGACTCAAAGGTGGTCAACTCCTCATACCGAAACTCTATGTTTGCCTCCTCATCAAGCTCGATTAGCTCCGAATTTACTGTCTCAAAGTCATGCAATAAAGCATCACATGACTGTAGCCGTTTTTTCAACTGAATTGCACATACCTGGCTTATCTGAATGCTTGCGCTGAACGTTGGCTCAATTCCTGCCTCCTCATCCCCATCGTCTGGCGTTTCAGTTTCATTTTCAGTGAGCGTTGCCAGAAATTTTTTAAAGTTGGTTAATCTGGCCTTTAATTGACCTTGTCTTCTAACGAGAAAACGAATGCGTTCCTCCATCTAAAAACTAGAATAGATAGGAGACACGAGTTTGAAATGAATTTATTGAATGGAATTTGCGAAGGTCATTCGCGATTTTTTGAATGTTTGAATGAATGAAATAATTACTTGTATGAAATTGTAATTATTTGTAGGAATATAAGACACAGATTGATGTATACTTATCTTAGCAATTGTAGGTGCTCCAGGTGGACGCCGCATCCGCCCCTGCACGCCTTTGTTCGCTGATGTAGGTACTGTATTGCACTGATTGCACTGAATTCGGCTCGAATTGACCAAAATGTTTCGAAGGACCAGTAATTAATGTGTGAAAATATGAAACATGGTTTCATTTGTAAAATAGTATATTTAAGACAACGTGGCGTTGAATGTGTATAAAGTATAATTAGTATATAGTATCGACTTAATTGCTTGGAGTCGTGGGTGGAAGAGAGCGACTCTAGTCCGTCAAATTTGAACAGTGGCGATTTCCCTTTCCAAGTACATATAGGCAAAGTCCACTTAAAGTGGTTACATTATTTAAGATCGCAAACAGACTGGTTGAAAATATTTTGATGCCATTGGACAGGATGCAAGATTTTAAAATAGACCCCCCTTAATGTGTAACAGATAATTTTTTACTGATAAAAAAGAGGGTATATAAAAACATTTTTGTTGCATAAAACATGATGATGACTCTTCTTGTGGCAAAACCATAAATGGTGAAATGTTGCAATTTTTTCACTGTTCGGTAATGTAATGACGATGTAAATAGCATCCCACATTTGACAAGTAAATAAAATATTTGCAAGTAGGTATTACAAAAACCAGTTATTTTAAAAGGATACACACACATACGTACGTTTTTATATGAAGCATTTTAAATCGATTTGGAAAATATTAAATGACCTGGCGTAAAGTGATAAAAAAGAAAGTATTGACAAGAGGATGATTATTTGTTGGAAATCAAAATCAATGATCTATAGTGTAACAATTTCTTATGAGGGACGATTGATTGTATAATACGATAACCGTTGGATTTATTGGTACTGGAAGTGACCTCTGTCCAAATGAACATTTTTCAGAGCTTCCAATAAGTTTATTGACAAAACAAATAAAAGTGCATTTGTAAGAGTGATTAAATATTTAAATGAGCTACTAGTTTCTAAAATTTTTCTAAACAAACAAAAAAAAACTAATATTTGTAAATTGTATATTTAGAAATCGCAAATTATCTTCCATATTACCACATAGGTGTACCTACAGAATGCGAAAATGTTAAGGAGCTACAAGTAGTATGTGTGTTTTTTCTAAACTAGGAGTGCCAACACACTAAAATACCATAAATTCCATTTTATTTTGATTAGTTTCATTTACAAAAAATAAATATGAAATATGCAAAAAATATATTAATTATATAATTTACTTAATTATTGCTTAAAAATGTTTAATTATGTAAGTAGAATTTGATTGCGAATAAAATGTGAAGTTTTCATTTTCTTAATTCGAAAATGCGCACAAATACAGAAATACCAGTACTTTTTATTATCAAATTGTAAGTTTTACAACGATTTTATAGCCGATTCGTTGTAAATATCTTTATTTTTATGCAAGTGTGTGGTAGTTTATGCACAGTCTAAGTTTATAGCGTGTATTTTATATTGATAACAAACATAAACATTTTTTGTGAAAAGGAGAAGTAAAAAAAACTAAGACGATATCAGCCACTTCGCTCATGTGCTTTATTATAAAATTTCTATGGAAGAAAGGGAAATAATTGTGTACGAGTACGACCTTCATCAACAAAGAACCGTTGAATATTGAAATAAAATAAATAGTACTCTAGATGTGCAATAATTCGCATACTTACAATATGTATATTTAGTTTATAAAGAATGCAATAAATCGATGCTAGAGTGATTCGCTTTCTGAATAAACTTAGTTAAAGAGGATATGTAGTGGAACTAATGTTCCTTATTACTGTAACAGTAATTCACGTCAATTTTGAACGTAACTTATTTATTAAAATCGTAAATATTTAAACTAATAAATAATCAAATTTTAATCATCATAAATTTACTAAAGTCTATACATATATAATAGGAACATTGAAACAATATCCAGCCCATATTTCTGTGTGGAAAACGCATCTTTGATGTATGTATTATTAGAAAAATATACCTATGTTGACAGGTTTATGTATGCAAATTAACGACTCTATTAAAACGTTTACTAAACAACTCCTTAAAGTGCAATTAAAACTGGTGTGCTCTTGTGTGCAGACACTTTTTTTATTTTCCTCTCACATAACTCATAAATAGTCTCATACTTATAAGTATCTGCGGCAGCACATCTCTGCATTTTAGCACTTAACCATGATAAATCAATGGTTGGTCCGATTGGAGATTTTACGATTTTTTTTCTGGTAAGTACCTAAAACTAAACGGCGATCGGTAACTGTACTAATGGCCTTCAATTAATTCCATTAGAATTTGTGCTACTTTTGTTGAAGAAATAAATCAACATTGCGCATCTTTAATGAATTGTTCGTGATTTTATTATTACGTTATGTGTAATATACAAAATGTTCAATATGTTAATTGATTTATCGACTCTATATAGGGCTTACATGAAATTTTCAATTAGAAATTCAATTTACAGTTTAATGAACTGAATTCACAATGTATTTTCCACAATGATTAAAAATGATTTTTCCCTCCACATTATGATGGTCTAATTAACATCTCTTCTAAAATTAATAAGTTTACATTACATAGTTTTAAGTGGCTTACTTTTTCCTTAATCGTACAATTAAAGTGAAAAAGTTATGCGGTATAGAGAGGCGAATGTCCTTGTTACAGAATTTATGATTTTGAATAAAATATGCAAAATGTGCCATCATGTAAATTGTCTTTGGCATTATCGAAATGTAATTGTTAAGAAGTGCATACACATAAACAAACATTTACCCACCCTGTTTCTTGCACTTATTTCTCTTTTTGTTATTCATATTGAGTTAAGGAAATAAAATTTTATTTACACATTATGTTTTCAACCAAATCGCAATTACAATGGTCCGTGAATGAATTTTTCGCACAGGTGTTGCGCCTTTTTCCATCTCTTTATATGTCCTGTGCTTTGTTTATCGAAATATTGAACTTGCTAAATAAACATTGAATGTAAATGATATTATGTGCATTTCATTTTGAAAAATAAAAATATGTACAGTCGAATATTGCCAAGGTCAACATACTTAAAGGTGCATTGTACGATTTTTACCATCATTTTTGTACTGTATGACTAGAACTAAAAAGGAGTTGCGGTTTAATGGAATTTCCCGAAAACTAACTAATAACCGGACGAGATTCTTTTACTTATTTTTATTATTGGGAAATACACGGAGCTGTCTCAATATTTGGCCTTCCATTTAGTGCACGATGACTAAAAGTCCTCAGCATTTCTGTTCTGTGTTATTGTGAGTCAATTATTTTTCATTTCATGTATGTGTGTTTGGATCACGTTGAACAAATTTTCGATTGTTTCATAACGAAAATGAATGTCATTACCGGAGAGAGAGGAAATCGAATCATGCAGAGAGTGAAACAAATTTTTGAATAAAAACAACACGAAGAAAAAAAGTATCAACTAGCCAGAATCAATTAGATGATTCAGTGTTTTCCATTGTGAAAAAATTTTCCCCACCTCTTTGATACCTCTTTCGATCAGTGCATCTTTCTTTTCTTTCACATAATTTTTTTTCGGGTCTTTTTTATTTTTTCTCACACACAAACACACACACAGTATGTAAGTGGAGCCGTCCAATTTTAATAATGGTTTGCCATTAAGGAGTCTGGATGATAAAAATACATACAACACAAGAGGTTATCAAAAAGGGAAAAATCTGAATGCATTCTTTACTGTCATTCGTGCAATTCATCATTTTTCGTGAATGTATAGCGAGAAAATTGATTTAGTCCCATTTAATGGACTGGTAGAAAGTTTTTAATTAAGTCATACAGTGGGGGGGAAAATGCATTTTTATGTGCGTGTGGTTTTTCTAAGGCCATTTTCACGAATAGAATGTGAAGTATGTTTTCGCTAACCTTCCTTAAAAATTCATTTCTTGTTATCATTTTACAGATATTTGCAATATTATGACTAGGTGCGAACTTGGCCTAGTTACAAATTAAATGAATTCGAATCGAATTTCGATGGACATATGAAAATGTTGCTCGGTTTTAGTTATACTTGACCTGGTATTGGAAATAGCGGACCCTTTTTCAAAATTCACATCACACGTATGGAATTTTGTTAAGTTTTATAACATCATATCACCTTAAGCAACGATTGCATTTTATGATGAAAATCACTTTCATATTATTGACTTTATATCACTGCTTATGTCTGCATATAAAAAGATATACGGAATAAAAAAATAGAGAAGAGTTTCTAACAGCGATAATTAACATTTATACAAAGTTTATAATAAATTGCACGATGACAATTGAATTTAAAATGCGAATCAATGTTCAATGTTAGTTTGTGTTAATTTTTTTTTATGTTCAAATATTAATTATACATTTCTCCCTAATTACAGTTACAAAACAAATTCTAACGGTATAGTATCATCATTTATAAAAATCTTATTATTATTAATTGACCTAGATATTTTGATTATGTTATTTACAAAAAAAATATAAATTAATTATTTACTTCTTTGTTTTTAATGATAAAAAACAACACGTTCTTCTTAATTATAAATGTATCAATTAACGAAAAATTTATTTTATTTGTTACTCTACAAAATGTAGTCTATTTATTGTAAAATGCATGCAACATTGTACAAGGCATGGGCAATAATGAAAGGTAATAATATATTGATTGCTATTAAACCGTAACAAAAGATAAAAATGTTAGTAACATTAAACTTCACGTGTATTATAACGTCTACCTTCACATTTAAATGTCGCGGGTACGGTATTTTAATGATCAAACACTACATAATGGGCCTCTTCTGTATAAAATCGGAAAATAAAAGTCAATTTCACTGGTGGAATGAGAGAAAGAGAAAAATTGCAATTTTCCAGCAAATTCGGGTCTGAATTTGTTGCACTCTTAAAAACTCCATCGTCTTCTTTTATATTTTATGTAAATCAGGCATATTATTTAATGCCATCATTTAAATATTCAATATATTCGTTGGTTTTTCATCTAGTCACGGCCAATTATTTAATAAAACATAGAATTTTTTCTTTATTAGATTTTAATGTGAATTAGTGCAGTACGAAATAGTAAAATTTTTTTGTTTAATTAATATGAAAAAAAATTGCCTAATATTGTAATCGGTTGGTAATAAAACAAAATAACTTCAAAACTTTTTACACTTTCGTTTTATAAAAAAACCAAGTAATAATTACTCAAGAGATATTTGCTATAATGATTTCATTTGTTTTGGTTTTTCTTACCCTTTTTGCTCACGTTTCCGTTTACTCTTCGTTGTGCCCTTAATTGTTTTGTACAGTGTAATCATTTTATTTAATTGAATTTACTAAATAAAAACACACAAATTCACAAAGATTTTTTGGTAATGTAACACTTGAACACTAGTCTAACTAACTAGAAATAAAGTGTTAAAGGAATTTTTGACGCACTTTTGAACAGCACGCGCGCTTCTTTCATTTACCATCAAATGAGAAGGTGTACCGCTGGTACCAGCGTGCTTACCACTGGGTGCTTGGACTTGGTACTGAACAAACTTAATAGATAATGTTATATCGAATGGGTTTCATAATCATACGAAAGGGGAAACCTTACATTAAGGTGCAATCGTCGATAGACATCCTACAGCATTTGTTCATTTCATTCCAAGACCCATCACTCTACCTACTCAACATTTATTGACTTATATTAGAGATTATTACATATTAAACTCTTAAATTTATTATGTTCTCTCTAAATGTTATTCCTATATAAGTATCATTTTTATGTGTCACTTTATTGATTATTACATGACAAATTTAATACACATCAAATAAATTATAATAGATTTCTTGTTGTATTTATGGTATTGTGATTTATCTATCTATATAATTTCCTGACCATTTTGTTCACATTTTATGTGTGTACTTTACTTATTTTCTAACTGAACCTTTAAAAAAATGTTTAGTCATTTTAAGATGAAAAAACTAAATAAAAGTGTGGCTTTTTCTCTCGACCACACATTTCTCTGTTAATCTCTTCTTGTTACGTTATTTACATGAATTTGTAAATGAATTACCAACAAAAGAATTTAGCCCACATTTCCTAAATGCGTATCCTTCGAATTTTATAGACTTTAAAAAATTCTTACTGTGTAAATAATAAAATTCTATTCGTTTTGGTTTTGAACAAACGGTGAATGCGAAAGTGCTGTTTCAATGAGATTCGTTGTTAATTTTATTGGTAATAAACGTTCAATAGACACAAATAAACTGATCTATTGGTAATAATAATATGTTTTTTACATCTTCAAAGTACTTTCTAATCTTTTGAATTTAGCGCGTTTGAAAATTTTTGAATTTTTTAGGGTAGTCAAGGTTGGAGTATGTTGTCTCTACTGTTGTTTGCTCACTAAAACAATCTAACCTCACATAAAACTGTTTGTTTTGTTTTTTATTGTAGTTTTGACTCTGCTCATTGGGTAGTTGTAGTTCGTTAATTGTATAAATTGTAAACATGTCTGATGGTAAATTAAATGTGCTTTTTCTATTCCTTTAAACATTAGATTTATTTATATTTTAGAAGAAGTCATAAAACGACGTCTAATCTTTGATGGAGATGGGACAGGAGATGATCGTCGTTTAAACGTAATGGTGAAAGCTATAACCAAATGGGTCCAAACCCCTCCAGATTCCCAAGACTTTAACTTGTATTACAATAAAGTCTTATCTCAAATTGCATTGTGCGAATTATCTCGTAATCGTTCTGAACTGTTAAAACAGACTCATCAGGAACAATTACAAAAATATACTGAGATGTACGAGGAACAGCAAAAGAAAACCACAGAAATTAAAGAACAAATTGCCCAACAGAAAATCGAATTGGAAAAGGCGAAATCAATTAAAAACAATCGTATACAGTATGATTTATTAGCACATAACATTGCCAAGGAACCAGCACGTACAGAGACCAATCTGATTTTGAATAACTTACAAAAAGAGATCGCTGAACTTAGAGAAGAGAAGCAACGATTGGATGATTTGTTAGATAAAAGGAGGAAGCAATTTCATGTACTGTCAACATCCGCAAATAAAATACGAAGTTTGCTTGCAGAAGATGCTGATAGTTCTAATGAAGAGTTGATCAATGCTTCTTTGGATGACATCACCAACAGTCCTGGACCAGAACCCATGTCTGAATAAAACTATTTTCACAGTTCTTACCAATTAAAGACCAATATGACCATACCGAATTTTATTCTGTGTGAAATATATATATATATTGGAATATAATATAAACGTGTTATTAATCTTTTATTTCTCAAGTAACTTAAGGCCTTTGCAGCTAATTATTGTTATTGTTTTTTATCTATTAACATTACCAATTGTTACTTAAGTGTGCATTAATTTCTTGTGTAACTATGCTTACCATTTCTAAAGCAGGTCAACAAAATACAATGTGTATTTAATTTTACACTGCACTTCTCCATATTCAATTTTGCAGATTTAATTGCACTTATTGTTCAATGATTTTATGACCACAAATGAAAAACGTTTATTTCTTTATTTATTAACATAAGTTTTATTAAATATTTACGCAGGGAATGACCAGACATAATTAATATCGGTAGATAAACGACATTCATACAAGAACAAACTTGCAGTATCACATAAAACTGTAAATACATAGTATATAATTTTTAACAAGTTTGCTATAGAAACACTCGGTATTTATATAATTATAAAAAATCTCTTAAAAACTAATCTAATATAATTTACGGTTAAATCGTTTGCAGGCCATAAAGGACGGAATGTAACATTACTTTTAAGAACACTTTTTGGTTTATTACACACCATTTTTTTTTGATGTTTTGTTCATCATTGTTCGCTCGTTAATAAAAAAATAAATAAGTAAAAAGAGACATAAAAAAACAGTTGTACTTTAAAAGAATTGCAACAATATATGGCATTATTATGTAAATTTGTTCACATGTTACACATCAGTTTGTGGTACACCTTGTATTATTTGTGATTTGGATTTATTTTTTGCGACCATCACTGGCGTTGGTCGTCGTACTGGTTCACCATTTGGACTTTTACTTATAAAACCCTGCACTTCTTTTAGTGACATGCCACTCTGGAAGGATGCTGTACTGTTTGTACGTTGCGGTACAGTTGACTGTGAGCGAAATTTGTCGGGATAGTCATTTTCGATACCTTCTTCGTTGTCATTTTCATTAGGATATAGATAAGTGCTATAATATGGGTCTGATCTGGAATTCAAGTTTGTTTAAATAAGTATTAATTAATAAAATTATTTTGGAAGTTAATTAAGCACTTACAACATCAACTTCCTCATATCCGCATTTCTGATGGTTACCATTAAAAAGAAAATGTTAGTAAATGTTAGTATAGGATAAGATTAGATAAAAAATAGTTTTTTTTATAAAGGAAACCAAAGCACCTTTTATTAAACTGTTAAGGTTCCTTTACCTTTCTTACCTCTTTGCGTTTCGCCAAAGCATACAGCAAAGGACGAGTAAAACGACGAGAAGTAAACACACTGCAGACATGCTCCAAAAGGCGATTTGTAATGGGGCTCTAGGTTCCCACCAGTATTCCGTTGTTGGTGGATATGTGGGCACTAAATGTCCAACAACACTCGGTATATATTGTGTCCAAAACGCTGATTCTGTTTGCTTGAAATTCCACATAATCGATGAATTGTATGTTGTGTTTAAATTCAAGTACTTTAACTCTCCATGTTTAGCTACTTCGAAATGTAAACCTAAAATTTGTGTATACGATGGATTACCATAACGTGCGAAATCGGTGTACGCTTTCATGAAGAAATGACTCATATTACGATCGTTTCGGGTCCATTGGTCGCGTTTAAACTTTTCTCGACTTGGTAAAAATTCAATATCCATAAATGGAGCACCACATAAGAGATAATGTTCGATATTATGTGGAACTTTACGCCATTCTTCGTAACCTAATGATTCTATTGTTGTGTTTAACACGTACATATAAACAGGCACTTGTTGTTCAACTAATAATTTGATCATTTTGTCATTTGGTGCTGTATATAAAAAGTCTGTTAATAATTGAATGTATTTCTCTCTTATTAAAGTGACATTTTTTGGATCCGGCCAATATGTGTACATATATTTAATTGCATCAAACGTTCCGTTCGGATTTAATGTGTAATTGTATCGTAACACTAATTCATGTACTTTTTGATCGAAAAATTCCTGATTAACGATGTAATAAGGTTCGAGACTTTTGTTTCCAGCTAAAAAAATCCGCGAATTCATTAAACATGTTCATTAATAATTATGTAATTTGTTTTTACTTATAAATGTAGCGGCTTCTTGTAGAGTTACACTTGACATATACTTCAATCCTTCATTAAATTGTCGTTTTCTAATTAAATCTTCAGGTTTTTCCTTCAAAAAAATCCAATCAGTATCATACCAGCCTTCATAGTAAGGAATGGAAACATTCATGTCAATAACAGGAGCCCAAGGGAAAAGACCGACATCCGGTCCAAAAACAGCATTTCCAATCTCAAATGCACTTCTTGAATTTTTCAAACAATTTACTAACTTCCAAGAGGATTCGATACTGCAACCAATTTGTTTACCAAAGACACGACTTGTGTTTTGTGCGCGATATTTGTCGAAAATCATTGCCCAGTCGGCAACTGCAGAACCACTCTAAAAAAATTCATTTAATATCGTATTTTCATGACTTTTTTCTCTAGTTTTCTTTACTTGTGCTATAACTTTTGTCACAATGTGACGTGTATTTGGATAGACCATCAATAGACCAGAAGAAGCTGCCCCAGCTCCAGGTCCAAAAAGCGTAATTGAGTTCCGATCACCATTAAAATTTTCCGCATTTTCATAAATCCACCGCAAAGCCATCGCTTGATCCAAAACACCGTAATTTCCAGGTGAATTTACATCACCTGTACTTAAAAATCCCAACGCTCCTAAACGGTAATTAATTGTAACAACGACCACTTTGTAAAATGTTGCCATTATGTGTCCTGGGAAAGTATTCGAAGCGCCACTAATAAAATCACCCCCGTGAATATAAACCATCACAGGATATTTTTCCGCTGTGCCCTGTTCCAAATTCGGAGCGAACACATTTAAATAAAGACAATCTTCGTCCATATCGTTGATTCCTAGACTAGCACCGGTGAATTTAGCGGGTTGAGGACATGCTGGTCCAAAATCGACAGCTTGTAGCAATTGGTAGCCTTTATGGTATCTCGGAGGCTACATAAACCATCACATTTATCAAACGAATAAATATGTTTTAAATATTTTTCAATTATACCTTGAATCTTCCTTCATTAACCGGCGGTTCCGCGTACGGAATCCCCAAAAACACCGAACTAATGCCCTGTTGACGTTCAATAAACTCCGATCCAGGCCTGTAGAGTGAATCTGGATCTGGATTGTCGAATAAGTACACTTGAAAGCCCTGTACATCTCCATGGGAGGTTTTTACAAAAATGTCCCGCTTCTTTTCCTTTGTCTCAGCTCGCGGTTTGCCTTGCAAGTCGGACCTCCATCCGCCCAAAACACCTGGCAAAATAGGCTCCGCATTGCCTTCCTAATAAACAAATTACGAAATGCGTTTCGATTAAAATAAATAAATACATAAATAAATTACTTACACGGTCGTATACGAAGTGCTCGTCCTGACCCTGTATTCGGGGATCGCCCGGTATTCCATTGCCGTAATAGTAATTGTTTTGTTGTCCGTAACGCCTACCTTTGTATAGATACGTTCGATAGTTTTTTTCACCTGGACTGGGGATTCGGGGCAAATAGGGCCCGTATACGTTGTAGGGATTCTGTTGATTGGGGGGTGGATATCCGTAAGGATTATTTTGTCCATAAACAAAATCGCATAATTCAATAAATAAAAATATCAGTATTTTGATAGAATGCTTTGTATACAACGCCATATTATGATTATACACCTGTGTGACGTCACTTCTAGTGGAATTCACTACACTTTCTACCTGTACAGGTAGTAAATGGTACTATTTTTGTTAGTACAGCGCAGCGTACCGCGTCATTTGGAGAAGTGATTATTACTCATGCTAAAATCGAACACAATGAGCAATAACTTTTGTTTTCGTTTAATTGCAATTTAATAGGAGTTTACGTCTAGTATCTAAGGGTTTTTTCTTCGGCAAACTGCACTATTGAGAGTTTTATTACTTAATAAAACTGGAACACTCGCATTCAATGTACAGTTGTAATTTAGTTTCCTCTGACGTGGGAGTTGGACTAATTAAAAGTTCTTTAAGTATAACCGCACAGTACACTTAGTTTATTCATTCATTTAATCTTATTAATAAGAAACATTGAATTCAACTAGTGTGTGTTTTGAAAAATAATGAGAGCATAGAGAGAGATGTTTCATCAAATTACAGTTTTTTTATCGCATAAAAAGATAGGGAGTATTTACTTTTGCAATCATGTGATTTAATCTATTTACTCAATCTATATTTCAATAGATATTCTAAAAATTGCACATTTGTCACGAAGTGTGTGTGAGTAATATTGTTAATGTACTTTTGCGTCAATTTATTTTCTGAAATGTAAACATGTAGACCAATAATGCGTATGCAGTTGCCTTAAATTCAGTCGGACTTTCATAAATATTTATACTTTTGGAGGAAATAAATCAAAAATTAATGAGAGTCAGAATAATATTTTATTGCAGTTTTTATTGAATTTTATTATGTTATTTCGGTTTGGTAGTATAAACAGGCAAACTTGAAGGAAGTCTCTCTGAAAATATGATAGTGTAAATAAAATCTCAAACGTAATTTTTCTAGATCAGCATAAACTTTATTAAAATAAAATGAATATAAGGAAAAAGGGTGAAAATTTATTAAACACATGATACATATAATTAATAAAGTACGAATTTAAATAATAGAAAAAGATTTTCCTAAATAATATAATGAGGCTTACAAATTTAGGGTATACTGAAGATAAATGTCTTAAATAGCATAAAAATATGTTGCGATATTTTTTTATAAAATACTAATGTACCAAAAAAAAAACGAATATAAATATTTTATATATTTACAATATAATAAATTTTTAATCAAACAAATAACGTTTTGTTTGGCATTTTCATATGGCTAGTGAGATAAAATTAATACGTAATAATAAGAAATAAATTTATATACGAAAAAAAAATCTAAACATCTACTTTAAATGGAGAGCCTGGAATATGATCGTCACCCCATTTAACAATGATGATGTAATCTCCTCGTTCTCTGACCACGTAACTCACATTGTACTGATTACGTCCTTGATGTTTAATGAAGACTTCTTCACATGGTCCTTTAGGTCCATGGACTCCAACGAACAAAATATTAGTACCTAAATATTAAAAATTATTCACATTTCATTTCTATTCAATCTACAATTTATTTCGAACTTACCGGCATCCTGAGCTGAAATCGTAAACGTATTCTGCTTGCTCATATAAGCCTTCTTCAATCCCATTCCTTTCGATGAGACTTTCGATGCATCGCTCTTGAAATGAGGCAAAATTGTCCTGTTGTTATTCAGTGCCTTTCCTACTTTATTAACAGTTTCCACAACCACCGAAGACGATTCTTGTCCACCAAGATCGGCCACTTTCGCATCTCCTGTACTATGCACTTTAAACGGTGATCCGACAATGTGATTGTTATTATATCGAATGCTAATATAATAATCGCCAGGCGCCAAGGGAGTGTAACGTACTTTGTACCCTTCTTCCACTTCCGTACAATCCATTGACACTTTACTTGGCCCATCGATGTTTACTGCTAAAGTTCCAGCTCCAGCATTCACAGTGTCGATAATAAAATCGGTTTTCACTCCAGTTTTAACATCCTTCAAACCGTTTCCTCCAGCATGCACAGCTGCAGGATCAGCGGTATCTTTGCCCACTTTAACGCTGTAAGGAGAGCCAGGTATATGAACTCCATTAAATTTAACATGGATTTTATGTATGCCATTCTCACGGGGCATAAAACGAACGGAATATTCTTCCATATCGATAATTTGCACGAAACAATCGTCTTCATGTCCAGATGGACCGACAATCTAAAATTAAATTAATTTTAATTAAAAAAAATAATGAGTTTGTCTGGGAGTTAAGTGCCTTGGCGTCGAGATTTCCTTTTGCTTCATTGCGACGTACGATAAACTGCGACGGTTTGTCAGCTTGAATGTATCCTTCAGGGAATTGTGCGACTTCCAACAAGTGTGCATCACCAACAGCGGGCGAAATGTACACTTTGAATGGGGAATCGGGTACATGTTCATCGTTGAACTTCAAACCAATACGATATTCACCTAAGATAAATTAAAATAGAATTTAATTTCAGTAAATGTGAAAAACTATAATGACATCAAATTTTAAATAAGATTCTTAATTAAACCTTCGTCTGGTTGAGGCGCTGATGTATTCAAGTTAATTTCACGGGAAACTTTGTACATAATTCAAGTCACAATGTAAATAATGTAAGTGAATGGAGAAAGAGAGATTGCTTTTTTTTTACAAACATATGTTAATATACCTATTCACTGATGGACACAACTTGTACATATGAAAAATCTAACGGTCTATTGAATATTATGATTCAAACTATCTATATTTAACAATTTACACTACCTTGAAGCTATTTTTTTTTGTCACACAACATATAGAACACTTTGAACGATGCTAGAAAATTTTCAACATTTTGGATGTGTGCCAATTAAAAATAAATCTCGCAAATGTAATAAACATATTTATATAAATATTCGACAACGTAACAAGTAAATTGCAATATTGCAATGAGAAATCCACTCTTGTATTATAAACAGAAATGCATTTTATGGAAAAATGTGAGTAAAACTTTTCGAAAATATATTGGTCGCTCTAAATACCAAACATACTTAGTTTATTTACCCCAATGTATGAGAGGATGAATCAACACTCTCATTTTAATTTTGTTTATTTCGATTATATTTTTCTTTTTCTGTTCTAGTTTTAAAAATCTTTGTAAATGAAAATAAATTCCAGTGTGTATGTGGAAAATACAGAAAAACTCATTTGGCACATTAAAATAATGTAAATTAAAATCGAATACATTCACATGATGGTCCGTCACTTTTTTTAAACGTCCACGTAGGTGGATTATTATCTCTCATAAACGTGAATTTTTTGCCAAAACGTTTTAACTGCAACTTGTACAATATTCATTTTATTTAACTATCAATTTTAACTCATCCGTAAATAAAATAAATGCACATTTTTTAATAGGTTTGCAAAACAACTACACAAACATACCTGGCTCGGACACTTTGTACGACACATCACAAGAACCATCTTTACGGTCGGTGAAATTGATTTCCGCTTTACTGGGCCCTTCGACAGAGATCGCCAATTGGCCACTGCCCGCCTCTCTGGTCCACACATTGAACTCGTTCACCTCCCCTTGTTCGCCACGCTCCAAGCCAGCTCCACCGGCCTTGACCAAATGGGCACCATGGTCGCGGTATGGACCAACAGTGAACTGGAATGGTGAACCGGGAATATGGATGTCCTTGTAACGGACAGACACTGTGTGTACGCCTAATTCTTTCGGCACGAAATGTACAGCATACAATCCGTCTTTCACTTCATTTATTTCCGCATCTTCAGTTACACCACCGGGGGAGGTGACAGTAGCACTCAAATCAAATGAAGTGATTCCTGTGACAGGAATTTAGTCAATTTTTGTTTTTCTTGTTTATAGTTTAAAATCTGGGCTTTGCTATTATATCCAGATTTCTTTGTTAAAGAGATTGAAGATTAATTTTTCTTACCTGGCATTTTGAATGTCAATTTACATTGACTTCCAACTTCTGTCACTGGAACAGCTTCACGTTGTCTTTGGATTTTTTCTCTTTGTCTATTCGAGCCTTCACCAGTTACCTAAATTTTAACTCTTAAAAACACCTTCAAAATTATTATATATTTTTCTTACTTTGACAGTAAATGGTGATCCTTCCACATGGTGATCAGCAAATTTCAAATTAACGATATAATAACCAGGTTCAGTTGGTCTATAACAAATATTTAATGTACCATCACTGTTATCTTTGCATTGTATTTCAGCTTTGCTTGGTCCTTCAATAGAAAGCGATAAACCACCAAAGCCAGCATTTCTTGTATCGACAGTAAACGAGTTATCCACATGCGTTTTGCCCTCTTTCAAAGCATTGCCAGAGACTTTAACTTTTCTCGCATCACCAACTTCACGTTCACACACACTTATTTTAAATGGTGAATTGGTAATATGATTGCCCATTTTTTTAACCGATACAACATGCTCTCCAATTTCTCTAGGTGTGAAAGAGATGCCAATATTGCCAGTTGGAAGACGTTTTAAGAAGCAAGGCTCTTCCAAACCGCTCGGTGCCTGGATGGAAGCGTTCAACGAACGGATATCAGCGTCGGAAATTTTTCCAGGCAAAGAAACTTCACTACACGATCCAACAGAAATTTGATTACGTTTCCGGCCTTCGCCGGTGATTTTAGCATTGAATGGTGATCCTTTGATGTGTTTGTCGCCAAAACGGACGGAGATTTTATATTCACCGGGCGCTGTGGGTAAGTAAGAAACGGATACGGTTCCATCTTTGTTATCATGACAACTGATATCTGCTTTGCTAGGTCCTTCAACAGCCATCGTCAAACCGCCAGCACCAGCGCCTTTGGTAGAGATGGTGAAGTTGCTTGGTTCACCAGTAACTCCATGTGTTAAACCGGATCCATAAGCTGTTACGTACCCAGAACTGATGGAATCTACGTGGATTTTGTATGGTGATCCTTGGACATGTTCACCATTGAATTTAACAGCCAATTCATGGACACCTTCTTCGCGTGGATCGTATTTAATGGAAACAGTTCCATCGTGATTGTCTTCTATGATTGGTTTGTCAATGTTTCCGCTAGGCATTTTGATTTCAGCTGTTTGATTACAAGAAGCATTAATGACAAGTTTAAACAAAAAAAATAATTGTCAATTTAAAAGTTTACCTTGTTTCGTTTGCACATAAAACAAAGAGACAAATGTTAAGGGTGTAAAATCGATACCGAAACCTTTACCACCGATTGGTACAGAAGGAATGCTGCGTATGTAAACAATTGGTTTTATTTCGCGATCGAATTCAGAGACGGTGATGTTCTTGTAATTTTCAATATATAATTTTGTTATGTCTAACCAAGTTGCTTCGGGTACTGCTGGTATATTAATCCAAGAAAACATTTCACTCTTTTAATTTAATTGAATTATTCACTCGAGAGTAGACAAAGCAATGCGCTCTTTATCGAACTAAATCAATTAGGGAGGCGAACATTTTACCGATACGTGAAACATTCCAGACGCAACTGAATCTGATTTCAAGATGAAATTTTTGTGGATGGATATCATGAGTGTCAGAAGGCAGAATTTAATATATAAGTGTGGGAACAGCTGTGTAAAATAATCAAGAAAGGTGGGTAATATTTGACATCTAAAAATATCAAAATATGTTTTGGTCTAAAAATTGGGTTGCGATGATTTTTATTTCCAGTTATTAATAATTTTTAGGATGTTTTCATATATGTAATCCATTGCATTTTCTTTATTACTGAAAACTGTCGCGTCAATTGTCATGCATTTAAAATGACACGCTGTTTTTCAGACACAAGTCTCATAAAAATGTTTTTTTATTGCTTACCTGTAACGTGTCCTCCTGTACTAGGTAATGGTATATTATCTAAGTTAACGGATCTGAAAGTCTGTGTTTTTGATGTTGTTTTCCTTACGGAGCTTTTCTCAGTTTGGGTGACGCTAGTTTTCTCAGATTTGCTGCTGAGTTCTTCAGCCTAGTTAACAAAGAGATGAAAAAACCTTCAAATTTGCTTTCATTCTTAAAAGCTTGTTGTGTTTTTTATATCGGTGTAGTAAATTAAAACATAAATAAATATGTAAGTACCGTTTTTAGGCATCGCATTCTATAAATTGCTTTGAAATCCACAACAATAGGGTATTTAAAAACATTTTTATTTAATTTTAGTTTTTACTATTGGCAAAGCAAAGTTCTTTCTTAAATGTTATTGATCCATTAATGTTTTTGTTTTTTTAAGAACCCCTATAAATAAATGTTGGTAAATAGTGAACAATTGTACAAATATATCAAGTAAATAATCAGCGCTGTTCAGGTCTTTTCATCCGACAAATGAGACTGAAAAAAATGTGTCCTAAAACATTCCTGAAACTGGCTATTAATCAAATAGCTAAATATCTACTAGTGCGTATTTTCCCGTATTAAAAATTAAGCAGTTGATTCGGCATTTTTTTTCTTATAAGTGGATACTTTGGCACGCATCCCTAATGCTAATTAGAATTGTGTATAACATGCTGTAAACATTTTCTAAAATTTTTTGACATTTTGAAATGTTTTTTCAGTTTTGATTCCAGTGGAAATGTTTCAAATAATTGAGATTTAATGAAACGGTTAATTAAAGTTTTACGCAACTCCCTACAAATACTTGAAAAATCTTATAAATTTCTCGATATTTTATTCCAAGAATAAAAAGTGGAGCTTAATTTAAGCGTCTCTGGTGCGTCGCTAAGCTTCTATTATGTTGGCATCCTAAATAGCGTGTGATTTTCTGAAATTGAGATATGAAAAGCAGCTGTAGAAAAATGTTAAATCCCCCATTTTCCGTGCTTGGTCTAACACTTGCGTATTCAAAAAGAAATTTACTGTTTTATTAAACTTTTGTATCATATTTAAGCGATTTATGTGTTGAAAGTTGGATAATTCTAAATCTATGCCAAAAATATTACGCTTTTACTATTGTCTGATATACTTATTAACAGATGTATTCAAAATAACAATTATAATTATATATGCTGTTAGATATAATAGATTTGCTCGCCAACTAGTAGTGGAGTTCAACATTTCATAACATTATTAAATATTTTATTTAGAGAACAATATAATTTATTTTTCTTCATTTGAACAACTGCAAAAGCGAACTATAATTACCGGACTTATTTTCAGTGTGCTTTCATTACCTAGTTGCATTTGTGCTAAATATCCTTTTTCAGATTAGATAAATTAGTAGTAGGATTTTCAACATTTTTTCAAAAACTACATGAATTAATTGATTATTGATATTCCAAACAGTGTTAGTAATATTTCAATTGTCTGTTGCCAATTTTTGTGCCAAAACAAACAATATGATTAAAGAAAAAAGTTTCTAACAAATATGCACATTATTTAGATGACATTTTAATACGAGTTACATATCCTTTGTGTTACATTCTAAACGGCTTGGAGTTTATTATTAAAATTTTATCGCATCTACAAATAAATTTCTATATGAAACTGGAAATTATACGTTTTAAAGAAATAAATCATTCAGAGTATTGTAACAGTCTGTTTTTGTTAAAAAAAATCAGAAAATTAGAATATGTACTATAAATAATACGTTAATTTATTAAATCGAGTTTGTAGGTATATAAATAATTTTCAGTCAAATTAATCAGCTTCCAGATTCATGGCAAAGTACCGATTGATGTTTAAAAGATGAAATATTAGAAATTTGATAAATGTGCAAGATAATTAATCGTTAGTTTATAAATCCAACAAAAAAAAACTTACAAAGTAGTCGGTTGCACGGTAATTTGTTTTTTTTCCAAAAATTTGGCACAAAATGTGGGTACCACTAGAAGTGCGTTTAAATTTTAATTCAATTAGGAAAAAAAGCTTTGACCAAAGAGGTACAGCAGTTAGATTGAAAGTGTGCTATCAAACTAATAAAACGTACCTTAATTTGAAACGATAGAAATGTGTTCACAAGACTGAAGACAATTAAATTTCATGCATTTGAAAATTTTAAATCTGGTGGGTGCTTTAAAAGAATAAGCCTATTCGAGATCGGCTAGTTTCGAATATTTCCGACATTATAATTTTTTTAGAAAAAGAAAGTAATTTGATACACTAAAATTTTGATTTAAAGACAATAACGGAATTTTGGAAAAATTTTCTTAGTTCAAAAACAAGAAAGTACTTAGACAAAGAGGGTTTATCGAATAATTTAATTGCATCATATATGATTTTAAAGTGCTTTGAAGATGTATTTATAAATTTTATTAAGAGGATTACAAAATATATTATATTAATATAAAACTGGGGGTGGAGTCGACGCTCCAGGCGCTTGGCGTCGTCAACGGAGAGGGGAACATTTTAATGACGACGAATTTGTCTAGCTTTTAAGTAAACTCGGAAGCCAACTATTTTGGTCATTTAGAAAAATTCCAGTACCAGATGGACTCCCATATATTATTTTATTATACTCTAAACGAGAAGAAAAGTATTTCACTGTTTTCTATTTACTACGAAACAAACACAATATACGTTGCATTTTATTTTTGGATTAGAGAACAATATCAACGGTAGTTGAATGAAATAAACATTTCAAATAATTCGTATTAATTCATATAATAAATATCGAAATATGAGTACATTCAACTAAACGTTTTCGTACATATATCAATAAGAAATTGGCATCAGATCAGAAAATCATTAAATTCAAAAACATTTATATATGCTCTTTCTTCGACTGAAGTTAATCTCAAGAGAAAAAAATGTTTGATCAGTGAGAGAACTCTCTGTTTAATAAAAACTAAAAATAAAACCTGTATTTTTATAGTGTATCAAGTAAGAAATTAGAAACATTTGTATTTTTAAGTAGGGAAATGACACATTCTTAAAAAATCTTTCTTATAAAATAAAACCGAGCAAACATAAGTTTTGACTGAAAAGTTTATTCACTGCAAATAAATCGAAAATAAAACAGTCTATTTTTCCCAAATCTCCATATGTTATTTGATTAAAAATAATTTATAGATTGTTTACTTGATTATTATTTATTTGTTCAAATTTTTATTATCATGTTTTTATATAATATTGTAATTTAAACGTTGGCAGGTTTTTGTCTTTGGCAACTTGTATCTCAATAGTCACAAGATTTTGGCGATTTCGTTATTCAGGCCCAAAAGATCATGAGATTCTCAAAGGTTTCACGTGTTTTTTTCTGAATCGAAAATAGGTTTTTAACTCACCACAAACGTTGAGAATCCTCCCGGCACTGTCTGGCCACCGAATTTGATATTAATTGTGTATTCACCGGCGTAATTGAGTGTATAATAAATGTTGACTGTACCGTCCCCGTTATCTTCAATATTAACATCGATGTCTCGTCTAAAAAAATGTTTTTCTGTAATTAAATTTAAATTTAAGACATTTCCGGTATTTACCCAGTATCGACTGATTTAATCCTACAAGTGATCGCTCCATTTCCTGCATTTTCCGTATTCACTGTTATATAATGCGAATCTCCGCTGCTGTAGACCTTCTCAAGTCCATCAGTAATTTTGCATTTCTCTGCATTTCCCGTTGCATAAGCTTGGAATGGTAGTGGTTGCTTCAGAACGTCCTCTTGTCCATATTTCACATTCAGTTTATATCTTCCACAATCGTCCGGCACGAAAGTGGCATTATAAGTGCCATCATGATTGTCATTGATTTTAACTGGCCGTAATTTTCCATCAGGACCAACAACCTCGACCTCCACATCACCAAATCCTGCTTCATTCGTGTCGATTTTCACAGTTGTTGGCAAAGAAGCTGGAACTTTGTCATAAAGCACCGGTCCAGTTAGGTTCACCTTATTTGCTTCAGTAACAGGCTTCACTTTTAATGGGAATGGACTATTTGGTATATCTTTTCCATTATAAGTAACGTGGCAAAGGAGATTGGCTCCTTCATTTGGCGGTACATAACTGACGTCATAAAGTCCATCAGCACTTTGAACAATTTCGGGACGGATTGGCATTGAATTCTGATCGGAAGCGATGTTAACACGTACTGGCGCTGGAGCGACTTTTGAGGCATCCACAGTGAATCGTTGGGGAACACCAGTTCTACAATGTTTATTTTCCAAGCCTTTCCCAAAAGCTTTAACGAGTTTCTCATTCATTTCTCGATCTACTATAACTTTGAATGGCGATCCATTGATATGGTGTTCAGCGAATTTAATAGCAATGTCATATTCTCCTACTTCTGTAGGAATATATTCCACTGAACAAGAACCATCTCGGTTATCTTGGCAGGTCATTTTCGCTTCAGATGGACCTTCGATTTGTAGTGCAAGACCACCAGTGCCTGCACCTTTTGTGTCCACTGTAAAAAGATTGGATTTGTTCAAAATTCCACGTTCTAAACCAGGTCCAAAGGCGATGCATTTCTTTGCATCGCAACCTCGGCGCACTGTCACCACAAATGGTGATCCCGGAACCGGCATGTTGTCGTAAAAGATGTCGATTGTGTGTCGACCTTCTTCGAAGGGTGTGTAACTGACTTTGTAAGTACCATCGAGTAATGGAGTGACAAGATTTTCAGTTTGTGCTCCAGACGGATTCGTTATTGTGCAAGTGACTTTGCCATCGTCTGTTGTCTTTGGAAGCCCTCTAGCATCAACGAGGAAATCAGTGGGTTTATCAACCTGGACGCCTGAAATGAGTTATGAAATGTTAAAATCTGATAAGATTTGATTTCAATGCAACTTTGCACACAAGATAAAAACAGTACAAATTGCCATGCAAATTAATTGGCACATAAACAAAAAAAAAATCAACAACAAAACGGATTAAGACAAGATAAGAAATACACGAAAAATGCACACCATTTTTTACCATGTAACTGAA
This sequence comes from Silvanus unidentatus, assembly GCA_963930825.1. Taxonomy (NCBI): domain Eukaryota; kingdom Metazoa; phylum Arthropoda; class Insecta; order Coleoptera; family Silvanidae; genus Silvanus; species Silvanus unidentatus. The sequence continues at coordinate 2,315,626 of OZ005763.1, forward strand.
TCCCATTTCCTGACACTTTAATTTTATTCATATCGACCTCTGGTAAGATTATCGACTGAAACGGGCTGCCAGGTATGTGTTGATCATTAAATGTTATGTTAATGCCATAATCACCAATTTCTGTTGGTAAATAAGCCACAGTACATGTGCCATCACCATTATCCCTACAATTAATCGCTGCTTCGCAAGGCCCCTCAACGGTTACGCCTAAACCACCCTGGCCAGCCCCTCTAGTATCAATTGTGAAATCAGCAGGTTGATTAACAACGCCTCTATGCAAACCAGGACCATAAGCTTTTACTTTGTTGGGATCACTGCCCGTTAAACAAGTCAATTTAAAAGGTCTATGCGAAATCGGTTCACCACCAAACGAAATTCCTAATAGATATTCTCCTAATTGTGTTGGTGTAAAATTCACTAGATAGCCTTCATGTGTTGGTATAACATGCGCTTTGATTTTTGTACCAGATGGACTTGTTATTGATATTGCAAATTCCGCTTTACCAGCATCTTGTGTGATTACTCTAAATTGTTGTAAACTATTGACGGGTGCAGCTATTCACCAAATCGAAATGACATTGAAATGATTTTTTCTTTCAAATGAACTTTAATACCATTTATTTTAATTTGAAATACTTACTATCTTCAAGTCCGTCAACTTTTATTTTCGAAACGTCCACATTCGGATGCACCTTAAAACGTATTGGTGAAGAGGGTACTTTTAGGCCCCCATATTGAAGAATTGCACTATGTAGTCCTGCGGATTTTGGCTCGTAATCTACTGTATAAGTTCGGTCCCCGTTGTCCGTTAGTTTTATAGGGACTTCTTTTTTGGTATCTTCATTAATTACATGGATGTCTAAGTCCGCATCACCAGCCTCACTGTTTTTAATTAATAATAGTTAAATTTTCATTCTAAAATGATTATATTTCAAGTACCTTGTATCGATGTTAAAATGTGTAGGCACGTTGGTCTTGACTCCATCCTCAACTCCAGGTCCAAAACATTGAACCTTTGACGGATCAATGGGTTCATTGACATATACCCTAAATGGTGAGTTTTTAACAGCAACCCCACCGTAATTCACTTGCACAGTATGTCTATTTCCACTATTTGGTGTATAACTACATTCAAAAAGCCCTTCAGACTTTTCAACTAATTTCATATCAACATTGTTACAATTCGAATCGATTACTTTTACATCCAACGGTGCTGAGCCGGCTTTTCTTGTATCAATAACGAACTTTGTAGGTACATGATTTTGGACACCGTTCGGTTCGACACCAGCCCCATAAACCTCTACCTTTTCTGGGTAATAGTCAGTATTTGGTAAAATTTGAGCAATATAAGGACTTTTAGGAATGTCTTCATTGTCACATTTTATATGAACAGAATATTCGCCAGGTGCTGTTGGATAATATCGCACATCTGCTGAACCGTCACCATTATCGTGACACTCGATTTTCGCTTGTGATGGACCTTGAATATTGAAACCGAGGCCACCAGTTTCGCCATTCATTTCCACTGTGAACAAAGCCGGATATCCAACTACACCGCCCGCTAAACCGGGTCCATAGGCGCGTATTTGGGTCTCTTTGTACGGACCAACGTTCACATCGAATGGCGATTTTGGAATCTCCTGATTGGCGAAGGTGATCATGACGCGATAACGACCCTCTTTCATTGGATGGTAAACGGCATGGTAAGTGGTTCCTTGGATTTTGGTTAATTTGCAGGGTTCGTTAATGCCGCCAGGTCCGATGATTTGTACCTCTGGCACCCCTTCGCCCGCCCCTTCTGTGTAGATCTTAAAGTCTGCATCATCTTTAACGCGCACACCGTTCGGTTGCAATCCTCGGCCACTTGCTTTCACTTTCTTTGGATCAGAAACGGGTGAGATACGGACGCCGAATGGACTTTTTGGAATTTGAACACCAGCGAAAAATATATTAACGGAATGTAAACCAATTTTTGTAGATACATATTCACATCGCCAAACGTCTGGTGATGTTTGACGTACTTTAACCGGTACTGAATTTTTATTACCAGTTGGATCGAGGATTATTACGTCGGGTACTCCTTTGCCAGCGTCTAAAAATAATTTTTGATTAAGAATTTAACTAGTTTTCAGATAAATCTAATTACTTTTCGTAAAAATATCGAAATATGTAGGTTTATTAACGCAAACACCATCAGGTTGCAAACCTGGTCCAGATGCCGTTACTTTTGTTGCATCTCCAGCATGCCCTTCGACTTTAACATTATAAGGACTCTTCGGTACTTCTCTTCCAGCAAATTTCACATGAACTTTATGCGCACCTTCCAATTGAGGTGTGTAAGAAACGGAATATGTTAAATTTCTATCGTTATTAAAGCGAATGTCAACAGGTTCTTTGTGTCCTTTTGGATTTTCCACAACAACATCGACGTTTCCTTTTCCCGCCGAGAAAGTTTCAACAGTGAAATTGGCTGGCGCACCCACAACAGGACCAGTTGGCTCAATTCCAGGACCATAAACACGAACTCTGTAAGTGTATTCCATATTATTACGAATTCAAATTAATGTTTAATAAAATATTGAAAGCTAGAATACATTAAGGGCTACAGTGTACGAACATAAAACGAAAAATTCTTATCAAATTTTATTTATTAGTGCTGTTTCATTAAATTTGAACAAAAATCTGTTAATAACGTTAATTGGCGTTTGCTTTTTTTTTCTTTAGACTCTAGACTTACCTAGTAGGGGGAAGTCTGAATTAAACAAAGAATAAATTAATAAATTTCCTAACTTTGAAAAAATTTATTTGATGTTTTATGAAATGAATGACGAAAAATGTGGAGGGAAATATGAAAAAAGTTCTATTTTTTAAACACATACTTATTAGGGCTAGTTCTTGGCCGTAATGGTGCACCTTGTCTCAATTTAGCATTGGGATATTGAGATAAATAGGTCATCATTGATTGTTCATCAACATTTGGATTGACAATCTCTTCAGGTTTGATCAATTGCGGTACGTTAAGCCAGTCATCGGCCAGACCCATTGCTTCCGATGCGTTCTGTACGGAATCTTTTGGATCCCAATCCTATAAGAAGAAATGTTGAAATATCTAAACAAGGTCGTCGAACATAGGCTTTTTACCGGCCAGTCTGGACACAGGCCTGGGGCTACAGCGTCAACTAAAGCACCAACAGCTCGACCATCATTCCAATCGGTAGTGAAATTATGTATTGGCAAATCGGGACATTTACTTTGTATCCAATTCATTAATCTTTGTTTTGGTGTGGGCTCTGTGCCGGAATTGTTCATATCATCTTCACCCTCCCACATCGGCAATGAAATTGAATAATGCAAAATAAGCGTCCATATTAGGCCTAAGATTAATTTTAATTTGCAGTCAACTATGTGTGTTGAGTCTGGAATGAGAAATGTCGCTAAAATTGTGTGCGAAAAAGTCACGTACGAAACATATTATAAAAAAGGCGATTTTTGCTTTAAGCAAACAAGATTTCTGCACATTAACATAGTTTTCATAGAGTTTTATCTAAATGGAATGAGAAGAAAATCCGCACGTTTAATTATTCTATTTATGGTTATAAGAAATGTGGAACAGCGAACAGTGTTATTGGGTCTAGTATAAGTGGCCAAGGCAAGGTGAGGAATTAAATTGAATAACGATGTTTCATTGCCCGTCGAGACGAGACATTCATTTCCATATGGGTGTTACTTGAACTGCAATGTAAAGAGGCTCAAGCGCCGAAGAAATCTCAGTTTCGAAGAAACTCTTACGTAATATGTGGGTTCCAAGGCTGTTCTGGGATGGTTATCAACAATGTAATATAACATAACTTCTATAATTTGAAAAACCGGAATGTAAACAAAACGTTAGGAAGCGAAATTTGAACATTTTATCAATCCTAATAATTACAATCAATTTTGAAGACGGTTAAAAATTGAATATTGGTTTGTTGGTCAGTGCAAACGTTCGCTTTTATTATCTAATTACAAGCATCAATAAAAAAAATGTATAAAAGAGATTAATTTATTTGTATTACAAGGTCGATGTCGTCAGACATACATTTTTAAAAATTGTATATACCATTTATAGAATGAACATTAACGAAATTTTTGTCCAGGTACGAAAAATATGCAGTAAATAACATGTCATCAAATTTATGTAATAATAAGCAGAAAAAAACAGTTCGTTGTACTAATAAACGTGTTTATGTAAATCAAATAAATGTTTATAAATAAAACAGAACACATACTTTAAAACTTAAAGTATATAAAAAGCGTTCAATTTTCATTTGGTCAAACTTCCTTATACACTTTCCAACATACTAATTTCAATTAACAACAAGCAATTTAGCCATAAAACAAATCACTCTTTAATTTGTGATAAATGTAGGTATTTTTATGTATGACATAATCTAAATTAAAGTTGAACAATAAAAAACAACAACTTGTCGATATGAGTTAAAAAAACTGTTAAATGTGCACAATATATAAACATATTCGCTATGGGAACGTAATTACTTCATAAGCAAAATGCATTTTGAAGGCTAATAAAAAATGAAATTTACTAATTATTCTGTGTATGACATCACCATAAAATTGAAAATTTCATTTATGCACGTTATTAGAGATGCCTGTGTCATTGTAACACCCAGACGAAGACGTCATTATTTATATTTATTTAAATGATTAAACAGGTAATTCGGAGAAAAATGTTCTCTTCCAGATAACACATACAAAATGCACACTTGGAAATACTTTTTGCATTAAATCATCGCGTAATTCAAGAACATGTATCGATAAACGGAACCAAATTTAAGATAAGAGCGCCGGTTTCCGTTTTTTCTTTCCGTAAATTCAAATTTGTTTAAAATGATATTGACCAATGGCACGCGGCCAAACAGCAACAAACGTTTGATTAATAAAAAATTCTAATTGGAATCAATGGAAAAACTGACGAAATTTTCTACATACCAATGTTGACAATCCTGATGCCCTCGTTGTGTTGGAGGAAATTCAAAGCAACTGAGACATTTTCCAATTTTTGCGAACGAAACGATGGTTTCTTGTTGTGTTTTGGTAAACGTTTTCCTGACAATACTTCAATAAGTGTAATTAAATGTAAACCGTCACTTAAATCTGTTTCCAAATTGCCGATATGTTTTGACACAGTTTTCAAACGTTCGTTGGCCCATCTTGTGAATGTGTTCTGTTGGATTTTCTTCCATTGGGCATCTTCAGCCAAATCGCGTTCTGCAGTCACCATTTCGTCCTCGTCATCGAACTCAAAATGATCCGCACCACGTTCAAATTGTTGCTGCTGTTGTTGTTGCTGTTGCATCAAACACTGTACCGGTTCGAAACCGGTGTTGGTTTGGTAGGGAAACTCACTCATCTTTTCGGTTTGAGGAGTCGCTCTTCTTCGAAAACAAAAACCAACAATGCGACCTGTGACCCCCGAAATGGATTAATATCAATTAGTTAACTCTGTTCACTTACAGTAGTTAGACAATAATTGGTTTATTTTTAATTATTTTTATTTTCTAACCAGGAAATATTTGGTCTGATCAAATGAGTCTCCAATTTTCCTAGTTCCGCTTGTTTTATGACGATTTCAAGTAGATAAGAAATATAAATATTGCCATTTTTCATGTGAGACAAGTTCAATTTCAATGATTAAATAAAATTTATTTAGTTTTAATTTGTTTGGCTATAAAGAAGAGTATTTTATTTATAAAATTGAACTTGTACCTGCTTTTAATTGAACGTATTCCAATAAATCTGTTGTTTAAACTTCAATATATAAATATATACAAAATTAGAGAGAAAATCGCTTTTATTATTACTACATTTTTTTGTTAAATTAAAGACATCATCGATTAATTATGTTTTGTTGGTAATTTTGCGATAAAAATGTGGATGTATGAGGTTTTCGTTCATGATAAGTTTCAACCGCAAACGTAATTGTTACCGCATAAATTTTCTATGCTTTGATGAAACATTTTTTGATCTAAATATTCATAAATAACTTTACCTGAGTTTCATATTAAAAAATATATATAAATTTATATGTTTAATATGTAAGTATAGAATATGTTTTTTAATAGTCAACATATTAAAAATAAACACGCGAATTATTCAAAAATAGACATACACAAAGTGTTATTATTACAAAATTCGAAAAAAGTGCGTGTGTGTGTGTGTTAAAATTTGTTCAAATAAATAAGTAAAATAAGACCTCTAAGAATGGTAGTGAAAATATTTATCTGTCAGTTGAATTTTCCTAAACATTATGCGCTGTTTACAAATTTTCAACTCTTGTATAATTCACTCAAATTGAGACAATAGAATTTCGAGAATGGATTTAAATAGAAGCGCACACACTCAAATATTTACCTTAAAATCTAAAATATTTCAAAGAAATTTCTATAAAACCATTGCACTTTTCATATAACACACTCGGTAAGTATAATGGAGTGAATCGCGGACTTGGTACTAAAGATATGTACGAGAAACTAAGAATAGAATTGACTGTCCATGAGTTTGGTTGTTTATAGATTGTCTTCGAAACTTCTCAACCCCACTATTTTCCGAACGAAAAACCATTTTTGTCATTTAAAATGTGTTTTTTTACTTACCTGTGTGTTCTTAAATATTTTCTTATCTTTTCCGAACTTGAAGAATTCCCGATTAGCTCATTGTGATAAGGCCGAAAAAGTTGTCCCGAAGATGCACACACGTTTTTTAACTCACATTTTTATGCTATTTTCAAGTAAAGGGCGTTTCAGTTATTTTTACCTACACTTAACTTGAAGTTAAGTGTACCTGAAAACTGAAACGGCCTCAAACAGAGAGGAAGTCGTTCTATTTGAAGTAAAATAGTACAAATCTGAAATTATCTCAAAAACCGCGCTGCTAGTGCGTTTTTATTTAACAACAACTTACGTTTTTTAAACAAAACACGCAATTCTAGCCAAAGAATCAACGAATTTCCACGAATTATTTTTAAATTATCTATTTGAAAAAACATTTGGTCCATTTGTTTATCAATAATTTCACTTTATTTGTATATAATATGAGTGAGTAACGCGACCTAAAAAGAAATCCTCTTCCATATATGGAAAATCAGCTCGCAAAGTGTACACATTTACAAACGTATCTCTCTTATAACCATATATTACATCAGCATATGGTTTTATTTAGGATTTTCTAAAAAACCCATTAATGTAATTTTCAATTTTGATTTTGACTACCTATTTGTCAAATATTGGCAAGTGTTCAAAATTGATTTTCAACGTAAAGCAAATTATGTTTTGAATGGAAGGACTTGCAATTATATTCTGACTCAAATGATAAGAATCCTTGGGTGCAAAATATTTGCTTAATGTTATCTTTTTAAAAATAAAATGTTTAACAAAAAAAACTTCAATCACACACAAACAAATATGAATAATATTTATTTAAATTGTCATGCTAAATTTGGGCCAAACTCATCCAAAAGCCAACGACTGATATTATATGGGCGAGAAATTCAGGAAAATGGAAATTTTTTCCAACGAGAAAGCGATGTTACTGATTATTCCTGATTATCCTGCTAATTAAATGAAACCATTGTACTTGATTATGATTGATATAACAGCAAATAATGAACACAATTGACATTACAAAAATATTTGCATCTAATTTTGTACATATATATAACGACCGGATACAAAAACAAAAAGGTGAAACCGGAAACTGTTTCACTACCACACACGATCGAAATATTGTTTTTATTTTATTAACATCTAAATAGTAAAAAATTCGTAGTACTTTTCAGTATCAGTGATCACATGTTTTGTTGTGATTTATTTTCAGTGCAATGTTTTTGAATTTACTGTGTTATTTCGTATTAGGTTTAAATTATATGTCCAGTGGTCAAATGTGGCAAGATCGAAAGCCAATTGTGCGCATAAAACAAGGAATAATCGAGGGTGTAAGTTGATTCATTAATTTTTCATTTAATCATCTATTAATCCCCATTATAGATGAACGTATACACAGATTCATCTCGAATAGCAAACACTTTTCTGGGCATCCCCTATGCAATGGCTCCTCTCGAGAATTTACGTTTTTTACCCCCACAAAAACATCCTGGCTGGAATGGAACGTTTCAAGCGTCCAATTTTCGATCGTACTGTCCACAATTACCGATTAAAGCGGGAATTAACGATAACGAGGACTGTTTATACTTGAATATCTGGACACCTGAAGTAATTAAACTATCAATCTATAAAGTAACAACTTAATACCAATTGATTTGCTTCTAGAAAAGGGGAAATTATCCTCCAATACCAGTAATAGTCTTTTTCGAAGGTATTAACTTCTACAAAAACACTGAACTACATATATCGGGTCAAGATTTAGCTGTTGAAGGTCTTGTTGTTGTTACTGTTAATTATCGTTTAAATGTTTTTGGGTTCTTTTGTTTGGGCAATAATAATGCTAGAGGTAATCAAGGTTTATTGGATCAATATTTCGCTATGTTGTGGATTAAAGAGAATATTAAAGAATTTGGCGGCGATCCAGAGAAATTAACAATTTACGGACATTCTTCTGGTGCCGTTAGTGTTGCTTTACATATGGCCTCACCGAGAACTGCTGGTACCTAAACAACTCCTTCTTAATTACACAATTAAGTCTTTATATGAATTCCTTAGGTCTGTTTCAACGAGCGATCATATCGTCCGGTAGCGCCGTTTCGCCATGGCAATTAACCAATGATCCAATCGCAGCATCCAAAGAGATTTTAAGGATGTTGGGATGTGCGGTGTTTACTGTCGATGCATTGGCTTGCATTAAAGCAAAGAAAGTTGAAGAAATACTGCAAGCACTGCAGGAGTACTCAGACGTATGTGGCTGAGGATGTAAAAATTTTTTTACTGTATTACCGGTTTTAGTCTAACATTTGGACGGATATGTTTTTGCCAGTGGTTGACTCTTTTCTACCAGCCACTAATCGTTATTTACCAGAAGCGCCTGATAAAGTATTCAAAGAAGGAACCTATTTGCAAGTACCCATACTAACGGGACTCACAAATCCCATTACAAATCCGCAATACTGTAATGCACTTGACTTAATTGTTATCTTATCTTAAAAATGCCATTTCTTTATAGCTGAATGGATTGAATTTGCAAGTCAAGGATATTCGCATTTGCAGCAATATGTTGAACGGGCGAAAATTCCAGAGATAATGCGCTTGTATAGATTTAGTACAAATAGTAAAGAGCACATTTTTGATTTGATTAAATGGAAATATGCGTCTATTCATGAAGGGGATGTAAGGGTTTTGTTTGATCAAATTAAACAGTTAGAATACGAAGCGAAAATTGAAGCACCGCATTTTTTGCAATTATCCTATTTACTTTCCTCTTATGTTCAACCAATGTTCGTTTATTATTTAGAAGATATTGGATTTGTTGTTAATACAACTGATGGTTTAATAGCCACTGATTTGTTGTTAATTTTCGGACCTGAATTATTGAAACAAACAGGTAGAAGACGATTTACATCAACTGAATTGAAATTAAGTAATTATATTAAGCAGATGTGGAAGAACTTCGTGGTTTTTGGGTAATAAGTAAGCAGCAAGTTTGAACAACTCATTAATTAACAAATTATTTATTTATATGTATAGGAATCCTACACCGCATAATAACGGAATGACTAATTGGAGAAAATATACAACAGAAGATGCGTACATAGAGAATTTTAATACAACACGTTTTTATACAAAAGATGAAATCAGAAGACGAAACGAGAGGATTTTATTCTGGAATCATTTACTACCGAAAATATCCAAATCTCGTAGTGCAATATCTAATAATATTCCAAAAGAATTACAAAATAGTCCAGGTATGAACAAAAAATACTAAATTAATACTGATTTAAGTACTTAATTGCATTCATTTTAGACCCGGCTGCTGGTTTTCGGCACGCAATGTATACTTTAGTCGGTTTAGTAATTGCTTTATTATCACTGTTATTAATATGTATTATATTATTAAAGAAACGATCAAAGGATCGAGAACGACACCTCCACATGGGCTATTAAAATCAAATATATTTTTTTAGATATTTAGTTGTCAATAAAAATTCTACACAAATTGAAACACTTTTATTTTAATGAATTATTTATTGAAATAGACGTTAATACAATTAAAACTGTGACTCATTTTTATTTGAGTACTTAATTGTAATCTTTTCAATCACATTTCATTAGAAAATATATATATTAAACAAATTATAACACACATAACAAAAAAAAATATAGGAACAAAGCCTTAATTGAAGAAAAACTAATGAAGTTAACTAATTGTTTAGAACTGTGGTGGTATTCTCAAGCGTGGATATTAACTCGCAAATGAATACCAAAAATCGATCTAATAGATAGTTTTAGTTATATTTTAGCGAGTTAGTACCCGATTTTAATTAGTACCCACGCTTGAAAATACAACCATTGAAAACATATACAAAACTATAGAAAAATATATAAATGAATACGATATTCCAATACGATTTTATTCATCGTGGAAAACCAGTTTAAGTGTAATTGAAATGAAACAAAATATGTCGGTAAGTTCCTCAATCTGAAAAAAAAAGATTATAAAATGAAATCGTTAAAAATTTAATTCAATTACAATTTTAGACGTCGGTTTTCCAGCACCATGTCCAGCCCGAGTTTCAATCCGGATCATTAATGGATTCGTCTGTTTAGGTAAACTTCCGATTTTATTTTGCAACTCAGCGATAAATTTCAAGGAATGCAATGGTACAACACGATCATCATGATCGGCTGTCAACAAAAGAGTTGCAGGATACTGAATATCACCTAAAAACTGTCCAATAAGCAACTTTCTCACTTCAATTCACAAGATTTACCTTCCGGAACTCGTATATTATGCAATGGCGAATACTTGTACAAGTACCGAAACTCTTTCTCAATATCTGAACAGCCATAATCTGATTTCCAGGCATAACCAATTGTGAATTTATGATAACGTAACATGTCAAGTACACCAACTTGACAAATAGCCGCCCCGAACAGTTGTGGTGCTTGATTAATGCAAGCAGCCACTAATAAACCACCATTTGAGCCACCTTGTATAGTTAATTTACTTGATGTTGTGTACTTATTTTCAACTAGATATTTAGCAGCATATTGAAAATCGTCGAAACAGTTTTGTTTGTTCTCAAAACGGCCACCATCGTGCCATTTATCACCATATTCGCTGTAAACGGATAAGAAACAATCGTAATCGTTGTAAAAACACGAACCAAATAATAATAATGATTGTTTGGAATACATCGAAGTATATTAGTAACAAAACTATTAAAAACTGCGTTATAATCATTAGTGATTAAAATAGTAAGACTTTTTATGGACAAAAGAAAATGACTGAACAGTGAGAGGCTTTTTTGTTTGAAACTATTTATGTAAACAAATGATTGAATCAGATGACCAATGAAAACAATTCATTGTATATTTCTTTATATGAAAGTACGTTCAGAGTGATGTATTCTGTTGATTGATGAACAAACTACTTAGTACGGGCCATCTAGTGGCCAAAAAAGTAATTTTTAGATAGTCAAAATTTTTTGAATTATTAAGAAATTGTTTTATGGTTAATAAATGTAATTTTACTGTTTTATAAAATGAAATTGCTCTTTTTATTATCAGGTACTTACCCTCCGCCTCTTATATTCGCTAACGCGTAAATACCATCAAAATTGTTAACAAAAATAATACGAAATACTGAAAATGATGGCAACAAGTAGCAGTTAAACCCTCCATAACCATACAATAAGCACGGTTTACTTCCATCCGGAACAGTATTCTAATTAAATATTAATTAAGTCAAACAATTCTATCGTTAAATGTGTTTAGTACCTTTTTGTGAATGATAAACATCGGCACCTCAGTACCATCAGCGCTTTTATAAAATACTTGTTTTGTTTCAAATTTGGAAGCATCAAAATTACCCACTTTCGTCTCATAAATCACCTGAAAAAATTAATTTAATTGTAAATTATTTATCAAGAATAGAACTATTTAAATGTTTAACCTTTTCATTAATCTTTCCATCATTAAAATCAACTTTATAAATAATATTTGGTGTAAGAAATGAAGAGAAACTATAAAACATTTCCGTATGATATCGTTCACCTGATATGGCTGTAATTGTGCCCAAACCAACATTAAAATCGTGGATTTTTTTACCAGTATGAAGATCGTAAATTTGCATTATGTTCTAAAAAGTTCACAAATTAGTTGAGATATCAAAAAAAATCCTTTTTCGGTCCTTACTTTCACATCTTGCAAGTAACAAATCACCAACATATTATTGTTAATAACATGCGCCCATTCCAGCACATCTTTAGGATGTTCTGGTATTAAATCGGTCCAATTTGATCTATCGAAATTGTCAATATCGACAACAATAATTTTGTAATTTTGAGCATTAATATTTGTACGGAACAGGAATTTCTTATCTACATTTGTAACGTATTGATAATCAGCTTCAAATTCTGTTACAATCGGTGTAAACTTCAAGTTCTCAGTGATTTTTTCATCTTTTTGTAAATCAGCGAAATAGAGCATGTTATTTTTACATCCTTTTATTGGTGTTAACACCAAATACTTTCCACAATCGCTCACAGTTGCGCCCCTAAAAAACAAATAAAAATTACAAGGTATTTAATAAAATTTGCTGAAATTCGTTACATTCTTAGTTGGGGATCGTCAAATTGAACCACAGGAATGTCTTTCGATTGATCAGTCCCTAAGACGTGATAGTACAACTTTTGAAATTCGCTTGATTTCGTTTCGGAGCCATCAGCCTTTCCATCTTGCGTCAAATACGCTCCATAAAAGAATCCTTTATTATCATGCATCCAAGTCATTGTTGAATACTTCACTTTCTTTAATACTTCATCATAATCTTTCCCAGTTTCAGTGTCTTTAAATCTGATCTCAATCCAGTCAGATCCGCTTGAACTCAAGCCATATGCGAACGTTTTTCCATCTTCGGAAAATTCTGATATACTCAAAGCGACTGTTCCATCCTCGGAGAGTGTATTCGGATCTAAGAAGAGACTGGCTTCATCTTCTAGCGATTTTTTCACATAGATAACACTCTGATTTTGTAGACCAGAATTTTTATATTCGTAATATTTGTCACCATACTTGTAGGGTGTGGACACTTTTGGATAGTTCCATAGATTGGTGATTTTTGATTTGATTGTTTCTTTGTATTTACAGTTATCGAGGAAGGGACGTGTTATTGCATTTTGGGCATCAACATATGCTTTCGTCTTCTCAGAATCGGGATCTTCTAACCATCGGTAAGGATCACTAACCTAAAAAATGCAAATCATTAAATTTGTGTTTTAAACGTAATTCAATGGGAATATACCTTGGTACCGAAATAGTCGTCTACAACAGTAGAATCTCTTTCCGGTTGAGGATATTTAAAAGACATTATACTTCGAGTGAAAACTATCGAAACACTCCTATATTAAGTAGCAAACGCACACAATTTTATGATTTAAATAATCATTCGTTATTTACCTAATTCTGAATATATCTAACTTTATGTACATTGATAAGATAACACTTGTTAGGTTTTAATTAAAGGATTTCGATTTCAATGTAAAAGGAAATGTTAAAACTGCTGCTGAAGAACTTTAGAGGAGATCTGAAACAGTTTTAGCGTAGTGCATCAAGAAATACATTTTTCTATAAAAAGCTTATACATAAAACAAAGAGTAATAAAATCTGAGCAATGGATATAAACCGTTGTAAATATTAATAGAAATTTTTTTTAATAAAATAGGTTTGTAACTCATGCTATAAAAAATAAAACGTTCGAAAGATGGCAGCAACTATTAAGGGCTATTCACACATTTTAATTTCCCTTTGCCAAAAATCATAAATACGATTGATATTTTGATATTTGTTGTTGTTTAATGTCAATAAACCAATTAAAGCATGTATTCGTACAGTTTTAACTTGGATTTAATCCTTTTCTCACTGTAATTTGTATTTTGTTGATTATTTTTTCAATATAAAAATCAGTGTTGATCTAGCTTAATTCGTTCCACCAATAAGAACCAATTTTCTATGCACTTTTGTGCTTTGTCAAAAATTCTTAACCTATGATTAATAGATAAAAAGTTTGTGGAGTATTTTATCTTTTAGGTGTAAACACATACTTTTCTGAATGACGTGGTCTGCCAACAGGGCAAAGACAACCAAGACACCAGTGCAAAAAACTTCCACATTAACATTTCAGTGTATAAACTAGTGAAAAAAATGAGAGCTTTAATTTTGGTTGGTGGTTATGGGACCCGTTTGCGGCCCCTTACATTAAGTCGTCCAAAACCCCTAGTGGAATTCGCCAATAAACCCATTTTGTTACATCAGATTGAAGCCCTAGTGGAAGCAGGTGTTACAGAAGTCATTCTAGCTGTCTCTTACCGTGCCGAGCAAATGGAACAGGAACTCACCGCCGAAGCCACCAAATTGGGCATAAATATCATCTTTTCACATGAAACAGAACCTTTGGGAACAGCTGGTCCAATAGCCCTAGCACGGGAACATCTACAGAAAAGCACAAAACCATTTTTTGTTCTCAACTCTGACATTATTTGCGATTTTCCTTTTAAGCAATTAGCAAATTTCCACAAAGCGCACGGAAGAGAGGGCACAATATGTGTGACAAAAGTGGAAGAACCATCAAAATACGGTGTAGTAGTGTTTAATAACGACAACTGTATTGATTGTTTTATTGAGAAACCACAAGAGTTTATTTCTAATAAAATAAATGCTGGAATTTATATACTTAATCCCAGTGTTTTAAAACGCATTGATATTCGTCCAACGTCAATTGAGAAGGAAGTTTTCCCCGCAATGGCAAATGACCAAGACTTGTACGCATTCGAACTGGAAGGTTTCTGGATGGATGTGGGACAACCGAAGGATTTTCTAACGGGAATGTGCATGTATTTGAAGCATTTACGAGCTAAAGACTCAGAAAAACTGTACAAAGGTCCTGGTGTTGTGGGAAATGTGATTGTAGACTCCACAGCGACTGTTGGACAAAATTGTCAGATTGGACCGAATGTAACGATCGGCCCAGGCGTTATTATTGAAGACGGTAACAAACATTTTTTTAATTAACGACTTTCCAACTAATTTTCGATTTGTTTTTTAGGCGTGTGCATTAAACGATCTACAATTTTGCGAGACGCGACAATCCGTTCAAATTCTTGGCTAGAAAGTTGTATTGTCGGCTGGAAATGTTCTGTAGGCAGATGGGTACGAATGGAAGGTGTTACAGTCTTAGGGGAAGACGTTATTGTTAAAGACGAAACGTATATTAATGGAGGACAAGTGTTGCCACATAAAAATATAGCAACGTCCGTCCCTGAGCCTCAAATAATTATGTAAATTATTGTAAATGTTGATTAATATTCCAGTGTTTTGTGTAAAGATGGGAAATAACATTCCTTAATTTAGGTATTTGAAATTGAAATATGCGTGTTGAAATAAAAAATGATTTTTTAAAAAATATTTTTTTATTCTAAAGTAAATGCGGCAAATACTTAGACCAGACAAACATGTTAATTGATTCTTACGAGTATATACATAACTGATTATATAAAAGAAAAGTGTGTTACTGAGTTATGAACGTAGGGAACATGAGAGAACAAGTCCCAGAAATTCCTCAAAGGCAATTGTGATAACACCTTTCATTTCTGTGTCTCTTGAACGGAATTCTTCAGTGAATCTCTGAATTTGAACGCAACAGATGATGAATTGGTCAACTGACATCTTTCCTGGATTGTTCTTTGTGCAACTTTCATAGATGTATTTAACAACTTGATCGGATAAGCGGAAACCCATCTGCGTTAGGGCTGGAAAACAAGAATATAATCAACGAAATTCTAACAGTTTAAAGATTTACCTTGTGAAAGTTCAGATTCTTCGATACTTCCAGATTGATCACGATCGTAAATACGGAATACTCCCAGCCACTGATTAATGTAATTGTACAGTTGCTGGAATTCGTCCACACCAATTGTACCATCTTTATTTTTATCGAATAATAATATCATTAATTCACAAGCAGTCATAGAAAAATTCTGCCCTTGACCATTAACTAATGCTGCTTGGAGTTCTTTTGAGTTTATTTTACCGGAACGATCAGTGTCTACCATGTTAAACCATTGTTGAACCTCGGGGCTCACTTGGGCCCCAAAACCGTTTGGTTGTTGGCCAGGGTACGTATACCCACCGCTCTTAAATTTACAAATATTGTTTCACAAATACGTTATTATTTTTGCTGGTTCTACAGAATACTCACCCCGTACATTTTGTAATAAGGAAATAATTCGGTACAATTATTTAATTAGGAATGACACATATATGTATTTATGGTTAGCTCGTTAGCTGTCACTGTCAGTGTCACCAAGATTATTTTATACCGGTTTGGAAACTGTGGCCTTTGAGTGGGGAATAAAAGTTGGCATCGGATATGTCATGAATGAACATATACCAGAGACACCAAACACAACGGATTAAACTCGAACTAAAAATTATTTGAATCCTGCATTGTTATATACTCTGACAATGTGTTAATCGCCGTCGAAGGAGTGGTTGCAGGGTGAAAATCCCTTAAAAACATGAAAAATTGTGTTTCTCTCGAAAATTGTTACATGTTTCACCTTGAGGTTTAATAATCTGTGTGATGTTTGACACCATTTCAGGAAAAGTTTAGGGAGTAGGGACTTAAAAAAAGAGTCAAGGTATGTTGGATGTTGGTAACTTAGTGGTAGTGGTTGGTTGCACGGCCTTTGCCTTATATACGGTGCATTACCGCTATAATCAAGTCTTTAAGTTGGCTAGCGTGAAAGCAATGACGCTACCGGTAAATAATTCCGCCATTTGCATAAACTTAAGTATTTCCCCCGTCTGCATTTTTGTTTAGAGAAAAAATGGACGAGAAGAAGGCAGAGGTGAAGGCGCAGGTGAAGCTGAAGATTACCTACAGCCGGTGGGTGAATGGTAAAAAATATATTTGTGAATTCAAAGGAGAAAACAACTTAGACTGGCCAGAACTTGCAGCCGAATTTGAAAAGGCCCGAAAAGACGCAAAAAAGGGATCAAAACGTATTTGCCCAGACTCAACTTCTTCAACAGATTCCAAAGCAAGTGACAAAGAGAAGAAGGTAAAATATCGGCATTATGAAATCAACACATTTCCGAAATGTATAATTTGTTTACAGAATGAGAAGAAACGTCGCAAAACAATTGAATCTTTCAATGACAAGCCGGCTAAGAATTCCGATGACGATAAATCCGACGAAGAACGTGTTAAAATTCAATTGGAATATATAAAATTAATTGTATATATACTTTAAGAGTTGGGATATAATTTTTTGCGGATATATTTTTTTAACCTTCTCTCGCGTGCCATTAGGTGGCGCAGAGCATCGTACTTTAGTTTATAATAGTCTGACGTCTGACTGACAGTTTATACTCGACATTCGTAATTGTGTTGTCTTTTGTTTAGCGGATTCTTCAAATTCACTTCAGTTCCGTAATATCTTGTATATCTTAGAATAAAACCATTTATTTATACATAAAAAAATTCTTTTATTCAAGATTGACCATCAAACATTGCTACAGATATAAGCTTTACAGGAACGTGACTGGAACTGGAACACACTTGGATCACTTTTTCATTTTTTTTAATTTTAACAGAAGATGTCGTTGTTTTTCCTAAAAAACTGGAAAAGTAACAAAGATATATAATCATTAAAAATAATCATTTAATTAAAATTATGTGTGATTAGATATTGTAAAAACAGTTTGGAAAGTCATTGAAGATGTCGTTTAATTCAGACTCAGACTTGGAACATAAAGTTCGGAAATGTAAATAAAAATAACCTAAAAACATAAACAAATTTTTATTTATTTGTTTATTTATTACAGCCACTGAGTTGACATCGGAAAATATGCATATTGTAGCTAATGAGCCTTCATTAGCGTTTTATCGACTCCAAGAACATGTTAGAAAAGCACTGAATCCAATGGTCGATAGGAGAGTGGATATTAATAAATTACACACTGAGTTACAGGGTCGGTGTTACGATATTGAATATGCCATTGGGTGAATTAAAGGGATTAGTGTGTAATTGGCATATAATTGCATCGTGTTTTGTAGGGCTATTAAAGCTATGAGTAAGGCCGAAGAGAGTTTCGATAATATTCAACACAACTTGAAAAATGTTATCTTTTTGAAACAACAATTGAAATATGAAGAATCAAGAAAAAAGAAAACCGACACTAGTTCTGTTTATAAACGATTATCAGCTCATATAACATTAGATTTGCCTGAATTGCCAGAATTATCTGATGTGGTTAGGGAAACTGCAAATCGGGTAGAAAGTATTATGAATAAAGCTACACATTCCTCTAATACATAAAACTGTACTTGTTTTAATCTAATTATGTTATTTATTAAGTAAGAAATAAATCCTAAATATAAACAATTAGTTATTATTTATAATGAAGTCAGAGGGCGTTTTGAATTTAAAAAATCCCGCGTGTACAAAGGGCTTTTGACAGACTGCCTGTCAAATTGCTCCACTCCAATATCTTATTGTCAAAAAAAGTAAATAATCCGTTAAAATAAGTAAAAAGATCAATATTATATGTAAAAAGTGTATTAAAATAACAAAAATCGTATTAAAACGTTTAAATGTGACCGTTATTTCACAGTAGAGTAGAGAAATATTAAAGGAATTCCATAGAATTGGAGCTTTATGTGATTGTGTACCGATTCTCATGCAACACTGAAAACTATTGAAATTGGGTAGGAAAATATATATTTATATCACATAATATATAAAAAGAAACGGGTGTTTAAAGTGTTTCAGTATTAGTATACAATAGTAGCGCAAACGCTGTACATGTTTCTAATAATTTCATATCAAAGAAGGAATCGAACTGTTGGTCTGTTGGTGTGTGGTTGGTGGGTAACGAGAAGCGTTTTATTTCCAATCCGTACATTAACATAACATTTCTAGTTAAGTGCTACGCGCATCCCTAATATTCCCTTATTCCCGAATACTCTGTTTTGTTAGTTTGTGATTCAGTCAAGTGCATTATCCCACACTTGATAGAAGAAATGGGACACCAATGGGATGACAACATTATTATTCTCCTGGCACTCGAACGATGTGTGATTATTTTTAAATAAATCCAATTGTTACAAATGCCAGTTTTACACAATAATCGAATAGAAAAATAATGGCCGAATCAACGTTGGAAACACAAATCGATTGTTTTTTGGAACAATTCAAACGTAGTGCCTCCAAAGCTATGGAAGAACGGGCCAGCATTGGACGTTCACATAGTTCCTATTTAGATGCAGAATCACCAGGTACGTGCATTATTCTATAAACAAACATTGTCATTTAACATTATTTGTTTGTGTACGTTTCATTTTTAATGCACCCCAATGTAATGGTTTTTAAATGTGGACAAGCCGGTTCAATGATCCGAAACCCATGTCGATTGTGATTGTAATTTTCATCTTCCTGATTAGGAAATGTTGTTTTTATTTCTGTCTTTGCATTTTGCACTTGATGCCGAATTTGTTATCTTATCAATTTGCACACAAAAATTAATAACATTACTCGTATATGCATATTATACCTTTATACGTACGTACATACTTCCCCAACCCAAATCAGTTTTAAAACCGTTTCATGTTAAATGATTTATTACTTTGTTTATAAAATACCATTCTAGGTGAGTTATCAAAATTTTGTTTACATGCAAATTATCGAATTATAAATTACACATACAATTAGAAATTGTTTTTTATGAAAGTTAATAGAAAATTCCGTTTTCTTCCCATAATGTTAGTTTTTTCGCCAATATAACAATTTCATTTTGTAATTGATGTGTAATAACGAATTTTCACATGGTTTATTAACGAATATGTAAAATGAGATGATTGTACTTTCACTTGAATGCAATTCAAAGAAGATTGTACAAAAGGGAAGCTGATTATGTTATAATGTGGGTGATGGGAAGAGTTTTATTTCAGATTACGTCTAGCCATTTATCTTTTATAAAAACCGATTCATTAACAACCAAATTGTGGCCTTATAAGAATACAATTGATTCATAATATCCCACATCTTAAATCTGGAATTACAGTTTTACTAAACTGAAAAAACGGGTTCTTTACCGTACCTTTTGTGACATTCTTTTTTGGCCACAAATTGACATTAATAACTCGTCTACTATTCAATAGTACACTCTGCCACTAATGACATATTATCGATTCCCATTCATTTCTTATAACATGTTATCAATTGACGTTATGTGTGTCGCATATACACTTTGGAATAATTCCAAAATGATAACCGTTTTCAACGATTAATTGCATGTTTCGAGGATAGTGCTGCAGTTTTCGCAGCACTCTTTTGAATTTTATTAGCCAAAGTCACAGCACACTATGTTTGTTGTATAAATGAAGTGTTCGTGGAAAAAAAATGTTCGCAGTGATAACTGAGCAATGTTGTACGTAATTATTGTAATAAATAATTGTTTTGCGTTTATGATGATGATGATAGGAAAGAGCCTTGAAACATTGCAAATGCTATGCAATTAGATATGGTTAGAAACAGTTTGTTTCAATCGCAGTGTTTATTGATGCGGATGTTAAAAGCGGTACAAGTTTCTGTTAAATATGGGTCGTGTTAAGTTCTTTAAGGGTGAGTAATTGTGTTATATTAATGTTTAATGGATATTTTATAAATTTGGTGTGTTTTTCTTAAAAATACCGGTATTTGAATTTTATTTCGTACGCAAACTCGTGCTACAAGCATGCGTATTGAAATAGATTGTATTGGAATAAGTGGATGGTGTATTGAAAGAGAACGACATGGCGAATTGTGCAACCGAATTGTTATAATACTCGTCGTATATTTCCTATGGATATACGTTTTGTATATGATTGAAGTGTTTTCAAATTAGTTGTTTACAAATGTAAATTTAACGTACTTTCCGTAATTGTATGGTTAATAATTGTTTTCTGAATGAAAAACGAAGAAAAAGGTATGAGAAATGTGCTTGTAATGGATACCAATACGGCCCACTTTTGTGTGTGTTTTAAGCGTCGACGAGCGAATATGATCTTTTATGTAATACATTAAAGACTGTTTTCGCTCGCCAAAGCAGTCGAATTTCAAAATTGTATTTGTTTATAAATAACAGTGCAAGTAGAATGTTGAATGTTTTCTTAAAACAAATCGAAAATACAACCACAAAAAGCAATAAACAATGAGAAAATTCAATGTTATTTTTAGATGGCCCAAACAGATACTGAAAAAGAGGCTAGTGAAGTGTTGCACACGTTGTTGAGTGTTGAAAGAATTGAGAAACAAGAACAAATTATTGTTGATAATAGCGAGAATCAATCACCGTCCTCGCATTCATTCCAATCGAATCCAACAACAGGGAGTGATGGTGGAGAAAATGAATCACAACTTCAATGGCACACGCCTGTTTCGATATCGCATTCCTTGTTCTCGGGAATTGATGCAAACAGTCAGTTTGCACAGGCGATTGATGAACAGCAGGTAGTTAGTACCGTAGCCAGTCCAGGCTTTTCATATTCCATACAGGATCATTTGTTACTTAAGTTGTTAAACTGGGTGGAAATCAACTCGTCACTGTTAAACGCTTACAAGATTTTAGAGGTTCTTTCAAATAAGCCAACTCTTCACCGAGACACTTCTGAGATGAGCCAAATAGTCACAGAACCATTTGCTAACTGGTTACTTATTTTTTCTATCAGATCTAAAAGTCAAATCAATATAAGTACCTAAACAAACTTAAACACAATAAAAAAAAACAGTATTTACTTCCCTCATATGAACCTCATATACTACAGCCCTGTATACTTAATAGTAATGTCTATGTGGACAAGTCCATTGGATGGTACCATTTGATATAAAGTTTCTCAGTGACGAGATGGCCTAACGAACTTGTAACGGATTAAATTTGGTGACGAGTTAACTCGTCCCGGTTAAATTGGCAATGAACAAATTTTTTTTTTGTGTAGGTCGTTTGTGATCTACTTGTGTTTTTTAGTTAATTTTTTTGCTGAAATATTGGGTGCAGTTTCTCCAGTTTTCATTAATTGGTTTAGAAAAAAAATGGGCAATAAAGCGAGCATTTATGATCAATTTCATTTAGTACTTTTAAAACATCTGTTATGACTTCATTTCACACTGTTTTACGATTTTTCATTGTTTATTTCTGCCATAACATTGTTGAACGTAACAATTTAAGTAAGATCTTATCCTGGCTGGATTTTTATGTTTTCAACGTTCTTTCTTCCTACGTACTGTACTATTGCATCCATTTAGGTGATTTGGGAAGGACATGCGATCCAAGTGGAGCCTGATAACCACAATATCGAAACACTATACACGACTGATCCACATATGGACGAGCAATCGTCCACTGAAGACTCACCAAAACGGAATTTAACAAAGACAAAAACACAAACGAAATCAAATATCAAAAAGAAGACTGTCACAAAAAAGAAGAAGAAAAACACTGACGTTGGTGTGGGAGCAAATGATCCGACAAAATTAGAGGAGAGTGCAGCACAAGTGAAAGAACGTTTTAAGCGTGGTTGTGAGTGTCAAGATGAGAGCTGTTTTCGCGGCTTGAATCCAGAGAATGTGTATAAACATCGATTAAATATTGCTGAATTGACAAAAGGCGAACATGATATGTATTTGATGGGTGTTACGATGGCTTGTTTAGCGAATCCAGATACAACGGTGCGTCATAAGGAGAGACGACGTTTGAGGGCTCAATATGTGTATCAGGGTAGACGGGTTTGTTTGGATGCATTTCTCTATTTAGAGAATTGTACACATTATCAATTGAAGAGGATTAGAAAACATGTTATGACACATGGTGTGGCGCCTAGAGTGCACGGTAATCATGGAAAGAAACCGCATAATACATTCTCGTTGGATATTTATCGACATGCGACTGAGTTTCTGAAACAGTACTTGGAACAGCATAGCGGAGAGAAGGATATTGTTAATACAAAGACACCGATTCAGTTGCCATGGGATGTGACAAGGAAGAATTTGCATAATGCTTATAAAGAGTATGGACAGATTTTAGAGCCGGGTATAAAGTTGATGGGTTATTCAACGTTTAGGCATTTTATGAAGGAACAATTTCCTCATGTGAAGTTTTGTAAGGTGGAGCCGAAGAGTAATTCGAGTGCACAGCATCAAGTGCAACATCAACAGCAACAACAACAGACGCAGATACATCAGAATCAACAGCAAATACAGACTGTTGAACGGTCAAGAGAGCAAGTACAACAAGTACAAAAATGTGTTATTAGTAATAACGAAGTGCAACAAGTGATACCATTGGTTGTGGCACCGACAAATGATAATACAACAACACAACATCAACAAGCATTCCTTGTGACACCCGTACCACAATTACTACCGGCTAGTAATATTGTAACACCTCAAAATCCGAATAATCATGGACCAAATAATACGTTCTCTTATCAATTAGCGAATCATTATGTGATTAATGAACAAGGGAATATTGTTACCACAATGGCGAATACTGGACAACATCATACGCCGTATGCTTTTAGTAGAATGTAGTTAGAATAGTTTTGATTTGTTTGTTTTTTTATTTTCTTTTTTGAATAGGTTGTGATTTCATGATTGTTTTTTTATTTCACTGAAACTCAAATTGTACTAAACTGATTAAATGATTATTAAAAGAAAAATCAAATGTGTAAATAAGAATATTTGAATATCAATTAAAAAAAAAGTGAATCGTATTTAGAATGTAATTTTTTCAGACTCAGTATTCAGTATTATTAATTATTGAATTTATTGAATGATGCCATTATGTTTATGGGACTGTACTGTACATGATTATGTTCATTATCGAATTAATTTATGCATACATAAATCTGTTTTAAGATATACTGTTGCGAATATGAGAAATTCTTTTAGAGTTAAGAATTTGTGATAGATATAAATTTTTTTAAATGAAAATGATGATGAGACACGAATAAAGAGTTTTTTATGTTTTATTGTGGTTTTATTAAGCGTGTTTCCTATTAATTAACATGCATATACGTGTAAATAATATGTTAATAATAAAAAATATGCAACGTATACACGATAAAAGATTTGTGATGAATGTTTTTAAATGAATTTGTTGTTTTAATTATAGAAGAACCGTTACCGACTTGCGAGGAGATTGAAATGCAAAATAGTATTAATTCGGAACCACTTGGTGTTAATGATGTTGCTGATTTATTACAACAACAATATGCGATCATCTCAGGTGGTAAATCAAAAGAAGGCTGTCCAATAATTACATTTCCTGATAATAATAATTTTCAAATGTTGTCTGATGTTGAATATCAGCGTTTAATGTTATATTTAACATCGGTGCCATCGTAATTAGTTAACACAGTATGATAAATGATCGTATTTTATTAAAATGTTTGCAATTTGTAGACTGCAAGAGGCAGATTTGGGCTTCCATTTAATTATAGACAGAAGAAAAGATAGATGGAATTCAGTGAAAACGGTTTTGTTGAAAATTTCCGTTTTTTTCCCTGGTTTAATACACGTTGTATACGTTTTAAGGCCAGTGAGTTTTCTACAAAAAGCACTATCAGAAGTGAGCAATAAATTATTTAAAGATGAATTTAAATTTCGTATGATTGTATTAAGTAATGCAGAAGAATTACATGAATATATAAATATGAAACAATTAACACCAGATTTAGGTGGTTGTTTACCATATTGTCATGATGAATGGATACAACAAAGAATTGAATTAGAAAAATTCTCAACAATAACACAACAAGTATCGAATGCCTTAGATGAATTTACAAAACAAATTGAAGAAACTGAATTACCAAATAATGTTGATGTCACACAACAATTGTTAAATACACAAAATCAGCAATATTCTGATTTGAAAGAGGAAATTTTATCAGCCGCCAAATATGGTGAAAGGTTACTTTATAATATAAAAGAAAAGACTACGCTTAGATTGGATGATAATAATTTTACACAATCTGATACACATGTTGGTAATGTATTTGATGTTGAACGTTTATTAGTACAATTAGAAGAGACTGAAAAAACATTTGATAATTTTTGGCAACAACATTCGACAAAGTTGCGACACTGTTTGGAATTGAGACGATTCGAGCAGGATTTTCGTGAATTGCAAATAAATTTCGATTCACATTTACGTACGGTTAGTGAGATGACGGAATATGGTGAAACTGTAAATAGAGTGGAGCAATTAATAAAAGAGACAACAGCATATGAAAAATTGTGTCTGGTCGATATTGATAGAGCCGAAGAAGTTGTATCAATTGGTAATCATTTACTAAAAATAAAAAATTCTTGTCCGTTAGAATGTGTCGAACCGAAATGCACTGAACTGTTGCGAATGAAAGGTATTCTAATTGAGCGTTTAACAAAACGTTTGGAAACTTTATATAAATTCAGGGAATTAATGGAGAAAATTGAGAAGGCTAATAAATGGTGTGCAAACGGTGTGGATTTATTGGCCTCACAGAAAATCGAAAAATGCTCAACGTCACAAGAATTAGCTGAGAGATATTTGAAAGAGATACAAGAATTTATGACTAGTGCGAAAGAGTTTACATTAAATAATCCGAAAGATTTTAAAGAGATCTTTCAAGATACAATTACACCAGAAACAAAAGCGCTTGTTTCACAGGTTATTAAATAATTGCTTTATTTAAGAATTTCAATTCAATTTTTTTTCTGTTGTCTTAGGTTTTGCAAAGAATCGACGATGTGATGTTGATGTGTGATAAAAGAATTGTAACATTGCATAAATTTGCTGTGAAACCGCAACGACCTGTGCAAAGTGTTAATCCTGAACCAGCTGTGCCCCGACAACCCCTTGGAGGAGCTCCACATCCGAATCGAGCCATTCTCAAAAAAGCTTACACGGTACCAAAGGTCAGTTAGTTTTTTTCCTTTCTTATAAACAGTTAAGCACCTTCTTTTTTTTCGTTATATAATCTCCATTAAAAATTAATTAAACATTGCGTAGCTGTTTAAATTTAAAATTCTAATTAAGTAGGTTTTTTTAAAATCTAATAAAAGTATGGTGTTGACTGTTATAATCACATCTCTCAGGTCACCGCTGATAAATGATCGTTTTATGTATATTAGTTTAAAATTTACTTTTACATTCAGTTTTGTATATGTCGTGGTCGTGTTTAAATCGCATACAAACGAAACACAAGTTGATATAGAATTTAAACATGGAATTGTGTATTTTATTTAAGTGCGATGAATACAGTTTTAAAAATGGGTTTTTCTATTCAACTTCAGTTTGTGTTTGTAGATTGTTGTTTAAGTTGTTTGTTCACATTTTCTTTGATAATGTTAAATATCCATTAAGAAAATGCCAACAAACATTTTTTGGTTTAAATAATTGTGAAGTTGGAAAAATGGTTTAATTTTCTTTCATTTAGATGGATGATGAGAAAGAAACGCATATACATACGGAACATTTGTCACCAGAAACTGATGAGGTGAATAAAATCAAAACTGGTCATGTATTAACCGAATTATTAGAGACTGAGAGAATTTATGTGTCCGAATTATTGTCAATAATTAATGTAAGTAGATTAATGTGTTTTATGTTATGTAAATGTGGTTAATCGATATTTGAAGGGGTATGAGAAAGAGGCTCATTCTGAAGATATGAAACAACTTCTACCAGCTGGAGTTGCAGAAAAATTTAGCGTAATATTTGGTAATTTAGATGAATTATACAGTTTTCATTCGGAGATCTTTTTAAAAGATCTGGAAAATTGTATTATGTCAACGGATTTAGTTGCATTATGTTTTGTGCAGAAAGTAAGTTCTTCACTCTCCAATTAAATGTAATCATTAAAAAATGTTTTCAATTTTCTAGAGGGAAAACTTTTTTCGATTATACAGTTTCTATTGTCAAAACATCTCAAGATCAGAACAATTACGTGAAAACTCCCTCGAATTAAATACATTCTTCCAAGCATGTCAACGAAAATTAGGCCATAAACTACCTCTAGCTGCATATTTGCTCAAACCAGTTCAACGTATTACAAAGTACCAATTATTGTTAAAAGACCTGTTAAAATATTCAGACGAGGGGAAATGTTGTAAGGAATTGCAACAGGCATTGGATTGTATGTTAATTGTATTGAAATGCGTTAATGACAGTATGCACCAAATATCGATAACTGGTTTCCCAGCTGATCTTTCACAGCAGGGTGAATTGCTTTTGCAAGGCTCATTTTCGGTGTGGATTGAAAATAAAAAGGACTTACGGTTACGTTTAAAACCGATGCGAAGACACTTGTTTTTGTATCAGAAATCGTTGTTGTTTTGCAAGCCTGTTTCCAAAGCCACACACAATAAAGCTACTTATCAGTTTAAGCATTATTTGAAAATGTCGCAGATTGGACTTACAGAATCGGTCAAAGGGGATGGAAGGAAATTTGAAGTGTGGTTACAGGGGAGACAGGAAGTGCATACAATACAAGCCGCCAATTTGGAACAGAAACAAGCATGGGTGAATGAAATTAAAGGTGTACTCTTCAATCAATTGCAGGAATTGAAAGGGGAGAAAATAAAACAATATTCAGCATTAGTGCATAAGTATGTTGTGTAATTAATGTGTAATTTTATTTTTATTGAAAATGAAAATTGTTATGTAGACCATTGAAACAGACGACGTCATGGGAAAGGCAGAAGAATAATAGTGGGAATGTGCCAATTATTGATAATCATCCATCTGTTGTGAGTTGTGATAATGAAATACAAAATCAAAATAATACCAATGGTGGTGGAGAGAGTGTTGAGTGTATTGAAGGTGGAAATTGGTCATCTGATTGTAGCGGAAGTGAAGATGAAGAGCATCCAAACACAGCAATACCAGTAAGTAGTTTTTTTTTGTATTTTCACAATTGTGTTTGGAATGTGATGAAAAGATGCTTTTTTTAACTAATCCATCCGAATTGGATTCCAAATGTACTTTCTCTTGAAACTTTTGCGAATCCAATTTGGATAACAAGGTTTATTATTATTTTTTTTGACATAAAATAAAAAATAGCAAAGGTATACGGTGTTTAAACAATTTGTTCGCAGTGGTCTGTGGTGAAGGGTGGTCAAAGTACAGTTGATCGATTCGTACAATTATTCATTGGCAGTACGACAAATACATCAACATTTTATGTTACGCATTACTAATTCAGCTGAATTCCCATTCTTTCTTTAGTTCTAGTAAGTTGACTTTTTCGTTAGTCTATTTTATATTTAATTTTGGTCATTTCTTTTAGCAATTTTACTTTTAACTGATTTTTAAATGTTCTTTTCGGTGGTCACGAAATTTTGCTCGTTTTATTGTATTTTTTCTAAAATATAAGCACCTCTATGAGAACCTTCTTAATCGGTGCTTGGCTTTGTGCTTTTTTTTCATTTAGGCACTAATAACTGTGTTAGTTTTAGGATTCGATTGCTTTCAATTGAATCACTCTATGCCAGTTTTCCCTATTTTATAAGCTTAAGAAAGGGTTGTTTTGAATATTGTAACTCTTTCTTGTGGACTTGGTGAAATTTCAATAGACTTATTCACTTAATAAAGCACCTGAAATAGATATAAATAAAGGAAACCGCATTGTCTTATGTACATTGAAATAGTATTACATTCAATTTCAATTGAGAATTGTGTTTTCTATTATAGAATTTAATATAAAGAAATGACATTGTAATGTTTCAGAGAGGCCGTTATGTAGCTTTAGCTGATTATTGTGCGGTGGGTAATAGTGAAGTGAATATGAAAGATGGTGATATTGTTGAATTGCTCAAAGTTGGTTGTGCCGGCTGGTGGTATGTTAAAGTAATTGGTAATAATTGTGATAATAAGAAAAGTTGAATGCTTTAAAAACGCTTCTGTTTGTGTGCATTTTAGGAAGTTCAGTCGAGGGTTGGGCACCGGCATCATATTTAGAGAGTTTGCATCGTAAAAGCTCCCGTAGTAGTAGCCGAAGTCAAGATAGATTAAATGATCGTTAAAAGATAAAATTATAACCAGTCAATAAAATGAAAATAAAAGTTATTAGACATTAGATTTTCCTACATTGTTATAAAAAGAGAAGAAACATACATTAATCCTGCTTAACTATTGTTTAAGTTAAAAAATAATTGTAATTGTATAAAAAAATGTTATATAAATATTAATTTATTATAATTTTATTTGTCATTAGTCTTATTTTGCTATATATGTGATCTACTGAAGTAATTCGAAATTATTTTTTTATATAAGATATTTAATCGTTGATATCCAATTTTTACATGAAATGAATAATTGTTGATCATGAAACATATCTCGTTTTGAATTGTTTTCCTTTTTTTAATTGACCAAAGTTTATACTTTAAGAAAAATATTGTTTTTTATTGTGCAATTTATTGTGCGTTTACTAGGCAAAATCATCTATAATAATGACCTTTTATTTATTAATATTTATTTATTGCTAGGTATACCAACA
This sequence comes from Silvanus unidentatus, assembly GCA_963930825.1. NCBI lineage: Eukaryota > Metazoa > Arthropoda > Insecta > Coleoptera > Silvanidae > Silvanus > Silvanus unidentatus. The sequence continues at coordinate 2,345,368 of OZ005763.1, forward strand.
TATGATTATGTGGAAAATTCAAAAGGGATAAAGTTGTGCCTTAGTAAACGCTGTCCTAGTACAAATTTTATTTTCTTTTCAAGGGAAATGCTTGTTAAGTTTTTAGACATTTTGTTTTTAATCATTTCACACAGTATTCCACAATCTTTAAATGGTAATATCAATATATTTATGAACAGTAACAGTATATAATATATATATTTGTCAATTCTGTTACATTATTATTATTACTGTAAGTGTTTATTATGATATGCAATGCAGTAATAATTATTTTTATGTAAAAGAACCTATGTTTAAAATTGAATTGCTATGATAAATATTTATTATCAATTATATAATTCTCGTTTTATTTCACTTTAAAAATCAATAGTCTTTCTGTGACTAATGCATCCTGAAATAATATAATTTCCTGCACAGAATCGACTTGAATAAACATTTTGCTCTTAGTCTTAGGATTCCCTATTTAGTCATAGAAATGAGTCCTTTAAATTTTTTCAAGTTATCGGAAAATCCGATATTTAAAGTAGGAAAAATCATAGACATTAGAACTACCAAAGTGGAACATTACATCTAATACACGTTCTAAATTATCTACTTTAAAGAATTTTTCCCTTTTTTCAAAATTTGTAAATTTGATTACTTTATTGCACACCATTTCAGTTGGTAATTATTTTTTTCAGTCTCACTTCACATATAAACCCATAAATACGTATTATTAATGTCCTTGACTCGTTTTTACATCATTGATTAACCTTCAATTCATCCTTTTTCCTACATCTGTTTATATGCAATGAATTCTAACTATCCAACTAATCTCAAATAAAACACCATGTCGAACTGCAAAGTAATTTTATCAAGCGACCGAAATTACAGTGGTTCAATGTTGTCAGGGAAATTAATATGCGTTTTTAATTCAGAGAAAAATGTTCGTGGTAAGTACTTGAATATTACTTTATGACATAACGCTAAACTACTCTTTCGATAGGCATAAAAGTGCGCTTGAAGGGCAAAGAGCATACAGAATGGCTAGTAAGAGACTCGTACTACGATACAGAGAGTAAAACGCAGAAAACACGATATGTGAACCATACGGGCGATAATGAAGTGATTTCCTGTGAATTATTACTCTGGGGTGGCGGTGGAGGCACTAAAATGCATGCCGGAACCTACAATTACGATTTCGAATTCTTTCTACCAAAAACATTGCCATCTTCGTTCGAAGGAACTCATGGTTCGATTAAATACAGCGTTAAAGGAATCGTGGATCTCCCTATGCGAAACGATTATGAAGACAAGAAGTTCTTCCGTTTAATTTCCCCAATCGACTTCAACGAACTACCCAGCAACCTTCAAGTTTGTAACGAAAACCACAAACTGTCTGAAAACTAAACGATTTCAATTTGTTTCAGGATCCTTTTGCTGTGCAAGATGAAAAATACACTTGCTGTTTGTGTTGCGCCAGTGGCCCCATCCAAGCGGACATGACAGTGGAACGACGAGGCGTAACATTGGGTGAAAACATGAACATTATCATAAATGTAACGAATATGTCCAATACGAATGTGGAGAGTATTAATCTCCGTTTAACGCAGGTTTTCTATCAATTAAAGACAGTTCTTTATTTTACAACGTTCAATTATAGACCGTAACATCCAGAGTTCATTCTCCAAAGTCCGCTAAAAAAACTGAAGTTGATTTACTGAATTCGTTGGATAATTCTGGTGTTGGAGCACATGGTGAACACACACTTAACTTACGAATGGAAATACCTCACAATCTTGTCATTTACAATTTTAATTCCGCATCTCTTTTTCATGTTACTTACAATTTAAATGTTGGTATTTGAAATTTGGTGGAAATATTTGTTAATTATTGCGATTTTAGGCGACATTCGAATTGGATGGTTGCCATGCCGATTTGGAACTCGACATGCCACTTACACTGGGAAATATTAAATATAATGATCCAAATATGGTGACAATCCTGCCTACACCTTCGGCCTCAGCGCCTTATCCACCCCCGAATCCATTTCACCCTCCCTATCCGGTTAATTCTGTTGCGAATGGCTTTCCAATGCCAATCGGTTTTGCAGTGCCTCAAATGAATATTCCTGAAAAAGGGGGAGGAAACGGGAATGATGATGATGACTGGGAGGACATCGGCGATGAACAAGTGGAAAATCGGACTCCTTCAGCACCACCACCTCCTACAAGTTTCGATATGAATGCCCCTCGTAAGAAAATTGTCAAAATCAACGTTTACATGATGTAATAATCATTTGATTCTTTTTTCAGCACCTTCTTACAATGAAATTGTTAAACCAAAAACTTAACGTGTGCCATTTTTACTCTTTTTAATATAGATGTTTGTGAGTTAAATATTTTTGTAAAAGTATTTTATTGTCTGTAATACTCATTGGCCTTAAAATTTTTATTGCACATTTTATGAGTGCTTTTTTGCAAATAAAACTTATAATAAAACCAAAAAGGTTGTTTTAAATAAGGGTATATTTCCAAGTTTTTCCTAATAGAAAAAGGTCTTCTAAAACGCGTAGGTTCTCGAACAAATCATTTATGTAAGTCGTATTTTTTGGTGAAACAGGTCTTAAAATAAAGATAAAAGATGAACGCAGATCATTACAGAGCCAGATTTCGAATTTTTCGAACTCAGAAATAATGGCATGTTTTCGGTACTAAAATTCTTGAAAACCAATTATTTCTTTGAAATTTGGCTGTGCATTATGCCTTAGAAAATACCCCCTTAACAAAAACAAGATGATCACGTTTTTCTTTCTTTATTATAAAGAACGAGTTGATTTATAAACAATATACAATTTGTTTTTTATTTACTTTCTAACACATGTTTACATGTTAATCGAAATGAATTGTTTATTTATATATAATTATAATAACACAACACCTTAACAATTGAATAAAATCATAAGCACACCAACATAAAATCGTTATATACGTATTAATTATCACTTTAGAATTCATACAATATCTACTGTATTTATTCATGAAATTATTTGTTTTTATCATTTTTTTAAAGTGTCTCCTTACAATTTAAACAGTGCTAATTGATAAAATGAGATTTGACTGTATTACAGATTAACAATAATTTAGCCCCATTTAATTTGTTAGCACACACCATTTAACTACAGAAAATCAATTGTGAAATTATAATCTAGTTTATTTTTTTATAAAATCTTTATTTGGGCAATTGAATGATATTCATGTTTCTGAGATTTCTTAGCTACTGATTATAGAATGCGTTTAATTTCTCCTTTTTAAAAGCCTATATCACTGTTTGTTTAAATAAGATGATTAATTATTAAATATTGGACGTACCTGTAAATGTACAATGTGATTAATTTCTTTTACTTTAAGTAAAAAAATACGCAAAACAAAATGAAATCGAAAAAACATAAACAAATCAATCGGAATGCGATGTTTATGAATAATCATTAATATCATCTAAACTAAATAGAATATCACCACTTAAACAATTATAGAATATATGTATATATATATATATATGTAGAATTTGAAATAAAAATGACTATGTAAACATATTGCTAATATAACTATATACATTACAGCCTTCTCATACAGCTCAGGAATAATAAACGCAAATACATGAAAGGGTGCTTTGAATTATTTCCGTGCTAAATGAGGATCACAGCCAACCAACAACGACATTCGCATGCAGCCATGTTCGACAACCACTCATTAACTTCCTTCTTCCTCTTATACATATGTATATATTATTATTATTCATGTTATATTAGATTTGTTGCAAAAAATACAGTTCAGATCACAGTGTTTCGCTATCATGTATTGGTGCAAGGCACTGGCCGTCAATTGGTCTCATAACTGGTGAGCAGGGCTGCATCCACAGGCTCCATACAGCTGGGACATGTGAGACTTCTCATCAGCCAGTCGTCAATGCAGGTCATGTGGTATGTGTGCATGCATGGTAGATAACGTAACGAATCACCGACCATAAATTCACCCATACAAATAACGCATTCTCTCGTCTTTTTGCAACCGTCGTACGACCCTGTTGGAAGATGTTGAATCAATCCGATACGTTTTGCAATCTTCACCTGCTCCTCTTCGGTTAATTGTGTTACCGAACGTGTAACACTTGGGGATGGATGGTAGACGGGTGAGGCGGCCTGGATTGGAAGAGTTTCCTTGAAAAATAAAAACAACAAAGGATACAGTAGAGTTGATAATATTATTTGTTGACTGTCAAAATGTGAATATTTTTACCTGATAGTTTGGAGGTCCTAGTTGTTCGGAAGATGTTTCCCTAACACTATCACTACCACGCAGTAATGAGATATCATCTGTTGTTGACCTCTTCAAACAATTACCCATGATATTTGCGCTTGTCATGCATTTAAATGGTATTTATAACAACTATTGCATCTGATATAACAATGATGGAATATATTCAACATTTAAGAATTACTTTTAGACTAGATTGTGTTGGTATTTATAAAGGAAACGATGGGAAATGTGGAAAAATATTGACATGGAAATATTTAACAATGCAAAATTACCTTCTTTTTTTATTCTACTAAATTTGGCAAGACGTCAAACTGTCAAAACCAACAGAATACAGGAAGCCATCTATGTACAACACACACAATTAATGGGAGTTTTATAGAAAACTGTTCAATATTTAAATATTTCTTTTAAAAATAAGTTGAACAAGTTTCATAGAATGCGCTGTTAAAAAACGACGTCAGGCGTCGGAGAAAGCGACGCCGACGGAGACATCGACAATGAGCACCACCGGAGCCACAAAAATACAGGCCGATAACATTCTATTGATTTTTCCAAAACGGTTGTTGAACCAATCACAGAGTTGAGACTATTTTTAAAGGGTGAGGTTGTTTGTTAGATTTTTATATAAAAATTCATCTGTGCGGTACTAAATGTAAAGTGTACGTGATTTAAATAATATACGTAACGAGCTTTATAGCTCGGCAAAGTTGCCGATGCAGGTGGCAACTCTTTTCCGTGAGTCGACCACGTTATTGGGAGCGACAATGGAAACGGGCGGCGGCGGAGGTGCTTCCGATTCAGGTGTCTCCAGCCTAGGCCCCGGACCGTTGTCTTACGATACTTACAACCACCCGGTGACCTTCTCAAATAAGTACAAGCTGTAAGTACCTTATCGCGACCCTGTCCGCTTGGCTTATTCCCCCGCACGCGCCGCATCAGCATGTAAACATTACATTTATAATACAATACCCCTCATTTATTTACTTATTATAAATCTATAATTGTCAACAATACACCAACACCTGATCGAGTTTCCTATAGAGATTCTCGCAATATTTACATTATTTACAACCGAAAAAATGACACAAAATGTTCAACATATCTCGTAACAACGATTCTATATGTATATTTGCATAGTGTTATATCCCACTGTGTAACACACATCCAAAAGGCAAACAAAAATCCTAATCATAAGTGCATAAAAATCATCTATTTCAAATAACAAAGGTGGTAGTCCTCTTCTTTCAAGTGTTTACACAACACACCAGTTTACCTTCAATGTGTAAGTGTTGCCTAATATCTAAAAATGAACATAACACATCCCTTCGGGCCTTGAATTCATCCTGCATGATGTTTTGCACAATACATTGAAACACGCCCTCCACAAAACCAAAACCGTAAGTTTATAACAATCTAAAAACCAACATACAATCGAAATATCTAATAAAACAAACCCGTTTCTCTCATTTTCTCTCTTTAGGAATATGAAATTGGAGCCCCACGACGATGGTTATGAGACAAGTGCTGACTTATTGTTAAACACTGCCAATCATAACCACGATGTAAAGTGTGAGAAACTAGAGGATCCGTACAGTTTTATTGATGATGACCCCATACCAATGCTTCCTGCTGCCCAAGGGCCCCCACATCTAATGCATCCAATGCCCACACTTAATAATCAATTAATGCCGGGCCCCAAGAAACGTGGACGAAAAAAGAAAATCAAACCAGAACAGTGAGTATATAACAGTTTTTAATCTATTTACGGGAAATTCTTGATTTATTAGATTTTTTTTCTGTAAAAACAAACACTCACTACAAGTGATTGTAAAGTCACACTCTCTCTACTCCACACATACAAAATAAACATTTATAATGAGTGATTTATTGTTTAATATACCTAGTACATAATACGACTATGGGGCCTTGTTAATACTTGAAGTGAGTGTTGAAATATTGTGATAACAAAACTGATGATATAATATTCTTGATTTTTGGTTTTCATTTAATAATTGTTGTTGTTTTGTGTTTGTCTTTACAGCATTTTCTATAATATTTAAAATCTCAATTTTGATTAGGCCTGAATTCAATCAAGACATGAATGGAGGAATTCCACGGCCTATAAAAGAACGAAAGAAACATGATCGATTTAATGGGATGCCGGAGGAGGAGGTCTCCAAACGAACATTACCCGACCATTTGACGGAGAATTTAGATATTATTATTGTAAGTACATACATAGATTGTTGTTTGTGCAAACAAGTTTATAAAAAACAAATAAATTCGATTTTCTTTTTGTCTAGATTGGAATCAATCCAGGACTGTTTGCGGCCTACAAAGGCCATCATTATGCTGGCCCTGGCAATCATTTTTGGAAATGTTTATACTTATCTGGCTTAACGCAACAACAAATGTCCGCTGACGAGGATTATAAGTTGTTGCAAGTAGGAATCGGTTTTACAAATATGGTACAAAGAGCTACCAAAGGTAGTGCCGATTTAACTCGTAAGGAAATTAAGGAAGGTAGTCAAATATTACTAGAGAAATTGCGTAAATTTAGACCTAAGATTGCTGTTTTTAATGGTAAATTGATATACGAAGTGTTTTCGGGAAAGAAAGATTTCAAATTTGGACGACAACCGGATTTAATCGAAGGCACAAATACGGTAAGTTGAAATTGAATGAGTCGCAGTATTGCACTTTAAACAGTTTAAAAAAGATGATGATTGATTAATTATGTTTAAACATTTATAGCATATGTGGGTGATGCCGTCATCGAGTGCTCGCTGTGCCCAATTGCCGCGTGCAGCGGACAAAGTGCCATTTTATGCTGCACTAAAAAAGTTTCGTGATTATTTAAATGGTGTTATAACGGAAATAGATGAGTCTGAAATGGTATTTAGTGAACCAAGAGTGAAATCATGCTACGAAGCAGAACCAAAACCGGATCCATATTCCACAGAACTAACTGACATAAGTAATGCTGTGATTAAACAAGAAGACGGTACTATTGTGCCATGTAAAAAGAAACGTGGTCGACCTAAAAAAATAAAAATCGATGGTGAAGAGACGGCTCCGAAACCGATCGTTAGAAAACCACCATCATCAACAACAACAACACAAAATACAAACTGTGATTTTCCTAAAAAGAAAAGAGGCCGGCCTAAAAAAGTGAAAGTAGATAATATGGATATAAATGCAACAGATACATCGACCAACATGTCACAATGTTACGCGAATCCGTCACCAATTCACTCTCCAAATCATTTTTATCAAATGGGTCCAGCAATGACACCACCGAATAGTTCGAGTAATTTGTATGGTGGCCAAAGTGGTCCGCCTGTGGCGGCATATTCTCAATCACCACGACCGCCATACAGTCAATCACCACGACCGCCACCCTACAACACCAGCCAATCACCGAAACCGCCGTACAGTCAGTCGCCACGGCCCCATTCTCAACCGTTCACTCATTCTGATTTAAGTTCGGAAATAAGTGCAGCAATCAGTTCGGAACAACTTGGTTCACCGGCATCGCCAATTGGTCCACCGGACTTTGAGCCACCGACGAGTATGGCTGAAGAAGCTGAATGTCGTTTAGGTCCAGCTGAAAGTCCTGCACCATCAACAAATAGCGAACAAACCCATTATCCATATCATTCATATAATATGGAAGCGCAACCAGAAACACATTACTCGTCACCACGTCAAACAAATCAAGATATCGCTTCGAAAAGTTTATCTGGTCTCGAATCACTGGTCGATCAAATACCGAGCATAACGGACGGTGAGGCACAGTTAAGTGACACACCCGACCAGTATTCCGGCCAATTTAATAATTACAATGTGTCGACACGTGCTAGTCCTGTCCCGTACAATTATCCCCCATCCTCAGGTTATCCGCTGTATCCAACGCCGACATGGAGTGGCCATTATGAGCCGATGCCGCCGTTAGGTTATCCACAATTGCCGTATGCTCAAAGTTATGGGCCCGGTTTGCATGTACCAAGTCCTAATTATCCGTATTACAGTTATCCACAACCTACGCCCACACATCCGCCTGGCTATCCCCCATATTTGGGTGGCTTCTGATTGGTTTCCGTCACTGTGTATTCATGTTGTGTACCTGTACCATATGTTCAGCTAGTACCTAGCAAGTCTGTCCGCTTGAGTACAGTTGGTCACTTGCATTATGACAACAACAACAACAACAGAGACTTGCACAGGGTAAATGGTGATATTTTTTTGTCATAAGTATTTTCTCTAAACTTTGAATGTTAGATAGGCCAGGGGTTTGTGCATTATTCTATACCATTTCAGTTACTTGATTTACAATCATTTCAAATTGATATGCGAATACAAACACGAACAATAGCGAACAAATAATCTTGGCAACGCATTGTTCGTTGTGTTTGTTGGAATTTTTGTGTCAATTCGTCGACGCCAACTCTACTTTGTTTCAAATATAAAATTGTATATTCAAATCAGGGTAAATTTGGGACGATTTTCTATTAGTAATACAATGGACTTTTTTCATATTTCTCACTGTCTTTAGTATCTAACCAATGAAAGTCTGCATTTATATCTATACGTCACTGCGCTTTTAGTTCTTGACGTGATTTAAAATGAAAAAATACCATTTTTAAACCAATATGTGTATATGTAGGCAAATATGTAATTGTTTTTCCTTGAAAATTGTCCATTGCTTAAAAAGGTCTCCCACTAATGTATGTAGTTAGAATTAAATATAAAAAAAAATACGTAATCAAATAAGAGAGATCCTTATTCTCAATTTGAATGTATTTCAAAAGAGAAAAATATTATTGTAAATAACTAATTGAAATGGTGTACATTCAGATCTCAAATAAAAAAAAATAAGTCGAGTGTGCGTGTATTTAAAATGAAAAAAAAAATTCAAAAATTTTTGAGTGTGTGGTTCATCGTTATAGCTGTAGCCCATTATGTCATTCATTTAAATAAACATTTGTTATAGCTCTTCAGGTCGTATTTTCTTGTCCTATGGTCCCTTTTCTTCCTCCTGCCCCCCCTTTTCACATATCACAACTGCATTCGAAAAATGGGTCTACCACAAAATACTTTGTAAGTGGTTTCTTGCATAAAAAAAAATTTAAAAAATAATACTTTTTATAGTAACAGAACTGATATTTATTTAATAATTAATTACCTATTCAATGTGTTATTAAAAAAGATGTGACTTTTTTTATATCTAATGTTATTATATTTAATACTCGTACTTTTTAATATAGTTTCACAATTTTAAGAAACTCTATCTTCAATTTTTGTACTTTTAACAGTATTAGTATTTTGCGAAAAAATGAATAAATAAATTTTGTTTAGTTCTGAAAAAAATTTAGTTTATTATTTCACAAAAAACAACCCACAATTTGGTGAAAATAACTTTGGTGTATAAATAGAGCAAAAATCTCATCTATTTATACGCTAGCAGAGAAAAATAAAAAGGAAAACAACTTGGTGATTTTTTTATAGAAATTTATAGTAATAAATTTTTTTTGTATTTTTACAAGACAGTAATGAATTACAATCTGTAATTAAATTTAAAGAAAACTGTTTAACTCATTTAACACTTTGTTTTTCTTCTCTCTTGGAATAGTAGAAAAATACATTAATTATTCGATTTATGCCTGTAAAAAATGCCAACTTTACCTGCACGGATACATTGAATTTTAGTAAGACTTTCTGTTCTAACCATCTAGAAGTAGTGAAATAACTCGAGGAACAGCCTATACACCTAACATACATATATCAATTCTGTTTTAAAAGACCGAACTGAATTTGCTGTTCAATAATAACTGACTAGTTATTAAAAAATTTTCACAATTTAACGATGAATTAGAGAATATTTACTTGAATTATTTTATTGTATAAGAAAAATAGAAAATATAACGTTCATTTTAACTACTTGTATGAACCCCTATAAAGTTTTTTACGTATTTTATCACAATAATTGTAATTTAAAATTGTTTTCTGTTTCTACAATTTCAATTCTTATATAAAAAAAGAAAAAATACAATTATTATAAATTCAATAACAATTTGATTTTGTTATGGAATTTATAATATTTTTACAGTGTTACATAATATTAAAAATTCTAATAATATAAATAATTACATTTTTTTTATCCTCATAAGCAGGTCATAAAATTCTTAATGCATATTAATAACTTTTTTATTCTTTTCATGCCCATTGCTGGAATTTATAAAACTAGTAAATATATAAATTAAAAATAAATATGTATGTAAATAAATGAATAATAAAAAGAAATGATGCAAATCATTAAATATTTACAATAAAAAGGAAAATAATAACAAATTTAGTTATGTAAAAAAACCTATGTATAGTATTGACTTCTTAATAATTAAAACGTTTTACAATAAAAAGTTGATTATTTGGTGATTTTAAATATAATAATTATTAAAAAATAAACAGGTTTCCTGTTTAGTCATATAAAAAGTTTCAATCATCTTATATTTAAGTGACAGTTTGATAAATCACTGAAAAACTGCTCAAAACTCGGACAGCAATTCAGAACAACATTTCTGCTACCTTTCACAACGTTTTCCAAACGAATCCATTGAATACTCTGTCTGTCCCTTAAATATGCATCTACACAAACAAAATAATAAACCAAATAACTATGCATCTTGTGCTGACGGCTTCTGTTGTGTGTTATTCTCAGTTGTTGTACATTTTTTGTCTGTAACACCGCACTGCACATTTGGCGATGAGCTTCGATCGCGTCCCTCTTGATCCTCTAAAAATCTATCCATAAAATCCGTCAATCCCGGATGTAACGTATACTTTTTCTTCTCCAATCTTGTTTTGTTTGCAAACAAATCGTGCCTCTCTGACTTTTTCCACAAATAATAAAACTGCACTAATTCACCAACAGATCGTGTACGTACCTGCAAAAGAAAAACATCACAAATTAACATAAACAAACAACAGAAAATCAATTTAAAAAGGTAAGTATTGAAAAACTGGGCATATTTACCGGTTAGCACTTATTTCAAACAAATTCAAAATAGGGAGTTTAATAAATTTGTAGACATAACATAAAAGCATAACAAAGCCATATACCAATAGAAAAAACACTTTATTGCATAATAAAACTGTTTTACATGTGCAATAAATTTATTTTGTAATGGGTGGCTAATAAAGGGACAAACACATTCAAAAACGATGTTTCTTTCAACGTTGTTGCATGAAAATTAAACCTACGATTATAAATATGCGTAGTTAATTTTATTACAAGCTAATGTTAGTAAACAGTACATTAGAAACACTTAAGCAGGGCACTCTTCACCCCCATTCTAAATAAATAGAAAATATACACACGTGTCACGATTTCAACTTCAGACACTTTTCTTTCTTAACTCAAATAAATACACAACTAATCACCTACAATGTGAAAAAAAGTCACCTATCTACCTTATTCTGTTGTATTAAATGAAAATTTTTCCCAAACGTCCTAACACCCGACTCAAAATTCCTACACTCCTCTTCCGACCATAAAGACATCGCCTCTGCCGCTGGCGTTATATTCATACGCAAACGTCTCAATGCTTCATCAACGTTATGGCCACATTGTTGCAACAAGAACAACGCCTGTTCATCGTCCCTCAAATGGGCGCCCATCGGCAATGCTGGCTTTGCAATTAACGATGCCCGCTTTAAAAAGTCCTCTATATCATCGGAAAACAATAAACTTGGGTCCCATAATAGTTTGTCTTCGTTCTCATATGGAAGTGCGTCGTCATAATGACACAATCCGTCCGGTATTTGTGCTTGATAATCGCTACCGACCATTATTGTCTAAAAAAAGTAATAAAAAAACCGAGATAAATGTATATATCATATAAATCATCGGGTTATTTCAGGAAATATGTGCGTGAAGATGAAAAGAAATGTAAATGAATAAAAAAATAACCTTATTAACCTTTCTCCATTCATCTTCATCTGAACTGTACTCGTAGTCCTCCTCTTCCTCTTCACTGACTCGAGAAACAGCTAAAATTGATTTAAAAAAACATGTAAACTGGATGTTTGATTCGTTATGAAATTGTTTTACAACGTAATAATCTGGAAGCCTCTTGGTCGTTGTCTGGAATTGTGTCGTAGAGGTCTTTTAATTTGGACGTAGGGCCCGGTGGATCCGGTTCACTTTCCTGGTCTTCCATCGGTTCGGAAGGCTCTTGATCTTCGGTGGGACTTTCATTCTCCTGATTTTCCCCGCGATAACCGTACAAAGCCAGTAATTCTTCCAATGGCATGTTACTCTCCTAAAAAGCAAACGTAAGTGAAATTTATCAATGAACAATGTGAATGTTATCTATCGTACTTTTTGCAAGCTGGACAATTCAGCATTGGGATCCTCTGATTCACCAGCAGCCAAAGCTTCTTCCTCTTCAAGAGTTCTTTCGTCGTCAAAATCATTTACAAGCATATCAACCGATGGATCAAATAGTTTGTCTTTTGTGGGTGATTCTGTGTCTTTAGCATCCTTACTAGGTGCCACAACTTCTTCCATTGCGTTCATCTTCATTAATTGGCGTTTTTCTAACAACTTTATTTGGAACACACAAAACTATGTAGTTAATTATTGCAATTGCTTTGATAAATTAAATTATTCCAAAAACCATAAACGAAAGATCACATTAAAAAGTTTGTTTTGCTTAAAAACACACTAATTACAATTAAAATAAACAAAAACACTGAACAAAGTGAGGTTAGAGAAAATTATTAAAGAAAATCAGCGCGCCATTTAGAGGAAAATGAAAAACTTTTAAACTGTTCATTAGATTAAATTGTGTGTACATGTTGTTTGTACGAACACCACTGTTGTAATGAAGTTAACGAAGAAAAATTGTTTGAAAATTATTTATAAACAACTTGTAATGTACAATACACAAATGGAACGTCCAACTTGCGCCATTTATTATCACGTGACCATTTTATAAGAAGATTACGCGAGAGTGGCGTGAGCATTGTTTGTAATCGAAAAGAACATAAACAAGAACAAGGAATTTGCATTATGAATGAACTGATTGTTTTAAAATTAAGCAAAGACGTACAATAATCAATTCATGGAAACAAAGAGATAAGAAAGAAATGAATTTGTTTTGAAATTCTTTCTTTAGTAGTTCAATTGTCCGCACTACTGAAAGGACATCTTCTGTCCAAGTGTCAAACTGACCATATGTTTATGTTTCATGTAAATAACCTTAATTTAAGTTGGGTGTGCCAGCAAAGAAATTCATTAAAATCCCTTAAATACTCACATATCTCTCGAAACAGTGTCCCCATAATACAGCTAAGATGGTTTTACTAAATTCATGTTGGTCCCCTTTCATTTGGACCGACAACTTAAAATCTGGCTGCAAAGCAATTGCATTTTATACAGTTGCAATGAGTATTATTTTAATTACCTTTATAATCTTTGATATGGCTGGGGGTGACTCAACTCAACTCTACAATCCACTGTTCGAAGCTGACATTCGTTTATGTACGTATTTTCACCTTGTTTTAATTACCAGAAAGGTTTATGTTGACTTGTTTTCCAGCCATGCAAATCGTTGGTGGATTTTTGATACTCTACTTCATTTTACTAATAATCTCAGCAGGTTTACTCGTATATGGCATGGGAATTGTGACGAGGGGCTTCATGTTGCCCTGGATGATTGGTTTTGGCATTGCGATCCTCTTCCAACTAGTCTTTGGGCTGTGGTTGCTCGGAGGCTATTACATTTATGTAAGACCACATGTTATCATATAAAACTGTTTTTAATTAAGGCTTTCTTAATTTCAGCTTGACTGTGTCTTCTATACCTTCGTCATTTGGTGCTGGATGGCATATAACGTAAGAAAATAAAATCAATAACATATATTCACTTAACTAATCGAAATGTTTTCGTAGATTTATTGCTGGTTGGTCGTGTATTCGCAATACAAAATATTCGAAGAGATGCAATCTCCAAATATCGAACTATTGTGGCCTTAAACCCATTTTTGGCACACTTAATTAGTCCGTCCATTTACACATTCTTTATAAGTTTTTATATTATTATATATGACAAATGTTTAAAACGTTTTTTTATATGTTTATATTGTGTAGTTGTACAAATGCATTAATTTTGTATTTACCGTTTATATTTCGTATATTGATTCAATTTACATTATTTATTCTGAAATAAAGTACAACAATATTTTAGTAATGAAGTTTATATATTATGCATTTCCTGAGTATAATTAGAAAAAAAACATAACGGCAGAGAAGTGATATGGAAAAGTGGTGTATGCACATTTCCGTGCGGTGTTAATGAGAAAATGATGCTAATAAAAGTAAAATATTAATAAATTCCTATGTACTAGTATGTAATATGTAATATTTTACAAAGAAAGAAGAATGAGTTCTGACATAGAACGCCCCTAGGGAATAGTGAAGCCCGAGCAAGAAATCCCTGGAGTACACTATGCGCAAGGCGGCAGAAAATTAATGCAATCCCCTGAGAAATCGAGCCACTCTGTCCCATGTGGTTATGCATGTTGGCGTTGGCAGTGGTACATCTTTGCTACTTAATCATGTTTTCGTTATCTCTTTGCGTTAAAACACCTACACTACTTACCGCGCATACATTCGATCTGCCCGAAAATTTCACTTTATATTGACGAGAGCGGAAGAGAGGAAAACTGGAAATAAAACATATAGGGGAAAAACGGTGTTTCCCTTGTTATTTAGGAATAACATATGTTTTTTATTTTTATAGCCCTTACGTACATAATAATACCATAACTACGATTACAATATAAAAAAATTAACAATCTCTTATAAAACAGCGCTTGTAAATCAAGTGGAAAACAATTCATTTTATATATTAATTAATATACAGAAATGTCAACAGAATATTTGAATAACAGCTAAAAAATCAACTATATAACTATAGACAATTATTTATACTAATAAAACTACTGGTTCGGAATTTATAATGAAAAACTCGTAACACATTTACACATTTATCGGAAAAGGAATAAAATGATTAGGTATTCTTAATACGCCTCACCAGCACTGATCCAATTCTTTCGTCTTTGGAGGGAAGTGTCCTTAAAACACACGCTCTAATTTAATAGGGTAGTTGGAGATCGGAAAAACAGTAAACCATCCGAAAAAAAGGAAAAACTTCACCACCTGT
This sequence comes from Silvanus unidentatus, assembly GCA_963930825.1. Classification (NCBI taxonomy): domain Eukaryota; kingdom Metazoa; phylum Arthropoda; class Insecta; order Coleoptera; family Silvanidae; genus Silvanus; species Silvanus unidentatus. The sequence goes on from OZ005763.1 coordinate 2,360,894, forward strand.
CTGGGTGCGAAAATTAGAATACAGTTTATATTTGCTGCTTGATATCTCCATCATTAAATATGTTTTTATCTGTTTTACTAATGTTATTGTCTAAATCACATTGTTCTTGTTTTGGACTCATTTTATATGGACATTGTTGCAAATGGTCCGCTAAAAAACCATTATTTAAATATAAATTCGAACAATATTTACATGTTTTATATTCAAATTCGCTTCTATTCTCAATTTTCAACAAATTCATTGTTGCTGTTGTCGTTGTTGTTGACTGGTTTATTGTATGTACAAATCGATGATTGTCTAATTCAGCTCTAAAGAAAAAATTCATATGACAATTGCCACATTCATACGGTTTCGTATCTAAATTATGCTCTAACATGTGATTTTGTAAGCCACTAGCACCAGTGAACACCGACGAACAAACATAACAACTGTACTCATTAATACCATAAAAATTATGCTCAATTAAATGTATTTGCAATTTATCAGATGAACAGAAAAATTGTTTACACAAATGGCACTCATTCTCATTACTATCCTGCATTGAATTCCGTTCATCCTCTTTCAAATATTTCACACATGTATATTTAGACAATTTTTCCGTTTCCACACTTTTACTATTACATTCTTTACATAAATTCTGTACATTCTCACTATGTTTCTCATAAATTTTCTTCTTGCAATTTTTACAATAGAAATCCTTCTCCAATAGATGCTTCAAATGGAACTTGGCATGCAATTTAATCTCAATATCAGTTTGTAATGTTTGACTGCATATTATACATATTGCAGGCAATAATATTTGCGAATTCGTTTTTACCAAACCGTTACTGTGCTTTATTTGGTGGGTATAGAATGTTTGTTCGTCAGTTAATATCGATTTGCATTGTATACAATTATTACCGTCAACAATTTTACAATGTTTCAATTTATGATCGGCCAAACTCATTGCGGACGTATAAATTTCATCGCATATATTGCATTTATGTTTTATTTTGCCGCAATTAACATGATGATTCTTCACATGTATTTGGAGGTCGTGTTTCGACTTGCAATACTCGTAACAATACGCACACTGCAGACTTAGGGAGCCTTTGGTTGTTTTCTGTATTTTCTCTTGTGTTGTACTCAAAATGCATGGATCATTTGAATTTTCCGTACTGTTCGTTGTCACGTTTTGATAGACTGTCTTTAACGGAGGCGAAGACGCCTTTGTGGCCTGAAAATCGACGATTTTTCAGTTTGTTCGTTATTGTTGTCATTTGTTACCTGTTGTTCTTTATTGTTGTGCTCTTTAATCAAATGCATATAATGGGAGAATTGATCTTTAAACGATTTCGTGCAATAATTACAGTTGAACAGGATACCATAGAGTTTTGTATTTGTTTCAAAATCGTCTTGATGGACTTTATCCATCATGGATTGATTACTTAATACACATGAAGCGAATTGATGGTAATGTTTCATAGATATATGAATTTCCGCTGATAATTTATTATGAAACACTTGATCGGTACACAAATGGCATTTGAAGTGTTGGCATTCGTTTGAATGTTTATTATTTAAGTGTAACTAGAAGAGAAATTTGCGGAAGGTGAGAGAATTATTGAAATTTCAAAGTAATAACGCCTACCTTCATCAATAATTTCGTATCGAACGTTTCGCTGCACATGTTACATTTGTATACAGTTAAAACATGTTCATCAATTAAGTGTTTTTGTAATTTGTCACAATGATCGAACGTCTTCTCGCATATACAACAGCAATAATGTTCTGGTAATTGGGAAATAACGTGGCCAAACATATGATTTGTGAAAGAAATTTGATCACGATTCGATTCACCACAAAATACACAAAATCCCACAAATAAATTACTCGAACTTGCCATATGCGTTTCCATGTGTAGTAAGAAACTCTTAAAATTCGGTAATTGCACATAACAGCAAGAACATATGAAGGGTTTCTCATTCGTATCGAATGTGTGATTTGTTTTATGTCGTTTCATTAATTTATTCTCATCATTATCTTCATACTTCTTCTTTTTACTTAAATCTTGTGCATTCGACAAATCGAATGGTATATTCTGTTCTTTTGTATTGAATATAATCGGACGCCAATGTTCATTACAAATGTGCTCTTTTAAATTATCTAATTTATCAAATTCCATTGCACATCGATCGCATGGAAATAACGAATCATTTTCATTCTTTTCTAATTTCGGTTCGAATAAATCATTATTCGATTTCTTATTATGCATTTCATTTATATGTTCATACATTGAATCAATCGTATGGAATTCTTTCGAACAATAAATACATACTGTTTTTAAATCATCGTAGATTTGACTATCGGAATTAATGTGATCAGACGACGATTGACTTCCTGTCGGGGAATTCGTGTTACTGTGCTCGATTATAATGTGATTCTACGGCAAATATGAATTTTAAAAATCATCAAACTACCAAAATTTAATTAACTAACACAAAATAGATGTGTATTTTCTATAAAATTTATATGTGCTTGATTATATATACAATACCCAGAAAGCATACAAAGTATACATATAGGTAGGTATATATATTTGGACATAGGTATTCAAAGCCACTAATACACACAACTCTACATAATTCTAATGAATCTAGCGGCCAAAGTTCTCCCTTGTGGTATTTTACACAATAAAATTATTAATTCAACATTAAATCAACAAACAAACACTAAACAAAATAAATTGATGGGATCGTTTAAATGTGTTTTTTCATCCCAAAATCACTTACCTGCAATTGTTCAAGTCTATTAAATGTACTCGTACAGAAATGACATCGAATTAAATCCGGCGAATCTGTGGTATCTTCACTTGTTGGACTATCTGATTTACATTCTTTTTTCAAATGATTCTGCTGATGAGATGCTAATGCAGTTGCTGTATTATACCCTCTATTACATATGTTACATTTATACGGTTTTCTGCCATCGTGTGTCCTCATATGGATTTTTAAATGGTCACTAAAAACAGCCACCCCTTATTACCTCAAAAAGGGCGCTAATTGGTTATACCTTCGTGAAAATGCCGATTCGCAATGTACACACTTGTACTTCTTATCGCCTGTATGCAATTTCGTGTGTCTGTCCCTCGATCTTTTATGTTTAAATAATCTCGGACAATACAAGCATGTGAACTGTAAATGGTCTGAATGTATTTGTTCATGTTCTAATAGATCTTTCCCTTTGGAAAAGTGCTCATTGCAAATTGTGCAAGAGAACGAGGTATCATCATTGAAATCGTCTATTTGTACACTACAATCTTCCGTTTCTGATGTAAGATTGTCGGGTATTTGCGATGGTCCGGGGTTGTTTTGATCTTTCGATGAGCCCGGTATTGAATCAATTTCTGCAAAAAAGTTTACAAAATTACTGTGTGCTTCTAAGTATAATGAATGTTTTGTCGGATGAAGGCGATTTACTAATATAAAATATGACAAATTTCCTAGATTAAAGAAGATATTTGAAAAGCTTTTATATTGTCGATTACGTTAAAGCTTTAAAAACATATAATTCTGAGTTTATGAAAACAGAAGCAGGAGAGAAGAGTCTGTGAGCCCAGATCGGTGCTAGGAGAGGCCTTCGGGAGCAATCGGCCTGCTGTTGTATTACTGTCTAATTCAATGCATTACTGGGGCTTGTAACTGGTCTCTGGGGCCCTATTGTTCCGTTTGGGCGTAGTGCAATTGTCCGATGGTATCGACGCCGCAGAAGGCGTCATCGGCCATCTGAAGACGCCTCTTATACACGAATGATTTTTTAATATTTTTTTCGTTCACCCTCCATATAAATGTTATTACGCATTTTATAAACATGATTTATTCCACATCAGGAGAGCGTATAGACTCTTTTTTTCTACATTACGTATAATGGAAAAGAAACGTAAATTAATGATTGTCTTATACATATAAATTTCCTTTCCAACGTATACAGCCTCTTAGTACATCACACCCAATCCATCTCAATTTGTGAATAAAATACACATTATGAACTGAAATTTCACTCCATTACTTTGTATGGAAAATGGAAAGATTCTTATATGTATGGTCCCTCTTTTTTTTATTTACGTTTCTACATACGCTCATTTATTATAGAAAAAAAACAGTCTAATATTGTTTATAGTATATAATAACTATACTAGCAGGAGAGGACATAGAAATATAAATTTCACTTATACTCGTAGATGATGAAAATTACATTTCAAATTCAAAAGCGGAAAACACGTTTTTTATATTTGACCAGTCTACACTCATTAATAGAAGTGGTCCTTGCTACTTGCTCCTTTTAACACAACATTTACATTTTATCGATTCACGTGTGCAGATGAGGATGTAAATAATTTTTTGAAAGGTAAAAGATATGTGCTCTCGTTATGTATATAGAAAAATTAGAAATAATATATATTCTACACCCACCATACACGCGTCTGATGAATTCCCAAGCTAATATACGGTGGAGCTTTTAAAAGTGTGTACCTATATGTATACCTATACATATACAACATATTTTCCTATATGACTTAGTTGTAAATTTTCTATCAATTCGCATGTATACATATCTACATGTAGACTAACGACTTTTTACTAAAGTGGATTATGCAAATGGACTTATTTATACAATCCTTAATATGACATTAACAAAAACTAAAAACACACAAATCGAATTTTAAACTGGTGATAGTAAAAGTTCATTGATTGTGAGACCACGTGTACATATAAACGTGTACAAAAGTACATCTTAAGTCGGTACTTTCATTGGTTTAAATCTTTTATAACACCAATCAAATCGTTTAAAAAATCATATACCACATTTAAAAATGTTACATTCATTTCAATTTCTTACCTTTAACGTCTGTTGTCTCTCGTGTTGATTGAATTTTCTCAATTAATAATTCTAGACGACTGCTATTTCCTTTAAATAACATTTTCATTTTGTTAAAAGTCACTTTACCAATCACTTTTTTCGATTATTCACAAACGAAAACTAACCAAGTTCAAATATTTAACAAAATAAATGCGAAACTATGATATTTTTTTAAATTGTACAACAATATGTAAACATTTCAGCTGATCTTTTGAATTTGCCGTCGTGTTATCCTGAAACAACCTGAAAGTTTACAGGTGTTTTCAGTGTTTACACGCGAGATATCTCTTGAACACTGCATCGGAGCTTCTGTCTTCTGCCACTGTCTCCCACTTTCCACTTAGATCCCATTTTATTTAACCACCCCTTTGTGTGGGGGGCAGAAAGTTTGTCTAGAGAGAGGTGGTACAATTACGTTTTTGTTTTCTACGTGCACATGTGGATCTGCGGATAATGATTTGTACAAGTAGGATGAACAGATGATGTTACTTTTATGAGCCATGAATCCTTTCGATGGACCAACAGTGAAAAAACCATCCGAAAAACTTTCCACATTTGAATTTTCCAAATCACTGTAACGAAAAAAAAACTCTTAGAGAATCATTTACATGTTTTTGTGTGTTAAAAAATCATTTCCTTCTTTGTTATTATATTTTCTTTATTTTAAGGCTTTACTGCCATTTGTGGCATTCTACGTGGTTTGTTAAGAGCAATGTTATTGTTAGGAAACAATGCACGAATGGTCCCACAGAAACCGATATTGCAACAAAACGGCACTAAAGTTTTTGTTCTAACAAAACGTATATGTACTTTGGACTATAGTGCCTCTAGTAGGACACTTTTTTATTAAAACCAATCCATCGAATTGGAATGTATTAAATTTAACAACAAACAACTAAACAGGGCTTCTAGCACACAAGGAAAATCTACAAAACTCTTTGAAAAAAACAGCCATAACTTTTTTCTTTTCACATTTGTAATGTAAACAAATCGTAAATGAATTAATTTATTGCATTTATGTTTACTTTTATTGATTGTCTTTAACACTGACCTAGTTTAGAGTAAATGTAAGATTGAATTTGGTGCTGGGTGTCTCTCTGTTTATAGGAAAACATTTTTATTCTTTCTCCCCTGCTGATACTGTGCGCCTGTGTCTCACTGTGTGTGGGTTAAGAAAAATTAAATACATTTTTCCAAGTTAATGGTTGAGCATCATGTTTTAGTATGAAGGACAATATAACAGGACAGTAAACAGTGGAGAAATGCGGATAGCGCACGCCTCTGTAGAGGAACGTAAGTGGCAACAGACGCTATGCGATTCCAGGGTGTCAGGAGAGGAAATCCTTTGGGAATTCCCAAGCAATCTCGGTCGTTTCCTCCCCAAGCGGCAAGACTCAATTAAACTTTAAGATGATATGCAAGCACCCCACTACACCCCCCGTTCAACCAAACCAACACCCCTTCTCGCCTCCCTCACAATGTCTACCTCTATTTTTGTGCCTTCTGCCTTTCTGTGTTGCCGTTATATGGTTTTCCATGCGAAATACTACCGGTTCATCATCATCTTTTATAATATCCTAACCACTCTAGATTTACCTAATACTTAATCCTTTATTTTTAATGAGGGATAATTTTATAGGTAAAAAGTTTTTTTATTGTATGATTTCCTTGAAAATGCTATTAACAATGACGATATATTTACGGAAATTCGTGTTTGGGGTCATATTACAAATGCATGCGAAACTTAAATACAAAATCTGATGAGGACTAATTAAATAATAATATTGTTTTAAATTGTTGGTGAAAATGGAAACTTGTCACCCCGATTTATAATCCCATGAGGTTTCAATTTTACGTATATACCTAGTGCTTGACTTTTAGTTCAACTAATTTTAATGTGGATATGTTACATGTCAGTAAGTTTTCAATTAAATCATCAAAAGTGAATAAATTACTACAGTTTTACTGGACATTACACAATTTCACACTTAATGTGTCCTTAAAATTTCATATTCTCCATACAGAACTGTCCCCAAATCAAATTGTTTCATTTTCCGAAAAGTCTTAAAAATTTTCCCCATAATATTTTATATACAAGGTGTTTTAAAAATTTTACTGCACGCATTTTAGGGTGTGATTCACGAGCAACATTTCAGAAAGACAACTTTTTATTGACATATGTTCTAAATGTTTTTCCTTCTTTACACAAGTGGCTCTTAAAAAAAGGCAACTATTCGGGCATTTTCTGCTGCCAGTAAATTTTCAAACGCCCTGTATATTTGCACAAATATTTACAAGAGATTGCGCAAATAAACTCTTTGAAGGTGAACTATTCAATTGTTATTAAATAATTATGATTCTAAATTGGCACGCAACGGAAAAATACCTACAAATCTCCTGCCTATTAAAAATGAAATTTTTTTTGTTGGGTACTTAATAGGTACATACATAATTGAGTCGTGCAGGCAAACCTGCTTATTATTTTATTTTATAATAGTACATTCTTCGTTTCTCTACCATTCAACATGAATTTGTGCGTATCCAAAAATATTTAGATTTATCAAATCAATGCTTTTATTGTTCCAGGCAAAAAGAAATCATGTTTTATGTAAACAATCAAATATGCACAGGCGAGTACCAATTTATGTTTTTTTAGCTTTAGCTCTGTAACAAAGTAATACCTGCTAAACATATTGACTAACATCCATAATACATTTTTCTTTTGTAAAATCAATAAAACTTGCCAATTTTAATGTAAAAATTTAGTTGATTCGTCGACTGTCACTCCTGAAACAAGTTTGAACAAGTTTCTAAGGAATAATTTACGTTTAACGGGCACCAAACGTATGTGCATGGAAGGCGGATGTGGTGCTTGCATTGTCACAGTAAAACGTATTAATCCTGTAACCAAAAAGTCAGAAGTATTTGCAGTAAATTCGGTAAGAAAATCAAAATTTTGGTGGAGGTGCCGTGCTTATTAAATATTTTGGTGAAGGCGTCGTGGCGAATTGAATTTTTGGTGAAGGCGCCGTGGCGATTTAAAATTTTGGTGGAGGCGCCGTGCTTATTGAATTTTTGGTGAAGGCGCCGTGGCGAACTGAAAAATTGGTGAATGCGCTTAAATGGTTTTTACATTTTTCAGTGTCTCGTCTCGATTTTCACTTGCCACTCTTGGTCCATTTACACAATCGAAGGTATAGGAGATTCAGAAAGAACACATCCCATACAGAATGCATTAATCGCATTTAACGGTACACAATGTGGATATTGTACGCCGGGAATGATCATGAATATGCATGCATTAAGTGAAATGAGAGATCTAACAATGAGGGACGTTGAAAATTCTTTGGGCGGCAATATTTGCCGGTGTACAGGGTACAGGTCGATACTTTCCGCTTTTAAATCAATCTGTATAGATGCCTCGGCCGAATTAATTGGCACTTATCCAGATGACATTGAGGATTTAAAATTGTGCAAAAATCAGTGCGGAATGAAACTCATCTGTACATCAAATAAAAGCGCCTCGGTTTATTATAAATTAAACAATGTTAGTTGGATTAAAGTTTGCACAATCTATGAAATCATACAAGTTATGAAAACATTTCAGAATGGTAATTATATGTTTGTGGCCGGGAATACAGCCAAAGGTAATAGGTAAACAGGAAAGCATCGATTAGATTTATAAAAAAAACCTTTAATTCTAATTCTAGGTGTATACAAGCTGGAAAAAAGTCCTGATGTTTATGTGGACATATCAAATGTAACCGAATTGTTGAATTACGAAATCAATGAGAAAGAGTTAAAGCTAGGAGGTAACATGAGCCTTTCCGCAACTCTGAACCTGTTTCAAAGCATTGCAAAAGAAAGCAAACATTATTCGTACGTGAAAAAGCTTGCTGATCATATTGATTTAATTGCAAACGTTCCACTCCGCAATGTATGTATAATAAGCTTCACATAGTGAATAAATTTCACCACTTTAAAGAGAATCACATCAATAAAATAACGCCGTATAATATTATTTGGCATTATATATGAAAATGTTCTGGTTTATGGTATTTTTAATATTTTATGCTTCTAGATTGGTTCTTTAGCTGGCAATTTAATGATAAAGCACAAACACAAAGAGTTCCCTTCTGATTTGTTTGTTATATTTGAAGCAGTAAACGCTAAATTAAACTTGGGTAACAATAAATTATAAGAAAAAAATTACCTTTACAATAATTTCTTTTTAGTCGATTTACACAATAATGAAATCACTGTGACTTTATTAAACTTTCTACAATTAGATATGAGTGGAAAGCTTATTAAAAGCATCGTTTTGTCACCACTGGACGAAGCTGTTTGTAAAGTTGAATCGTACAAGGTCAGAAAGTAAATTAAATTCGATGGAAAAAAAATCACTGAAATTATTTATAGATAATGCCAAGAGCTCAAAATGCTCACGCTCTGGTGAACGCTGCATTTCTGGTGAAATTTGAAAAGAATGTAATCAAACAAGCGAACCTGGTGTACGGTTGCATTAATCGTAATTTTACACATGCATCTAGAACGGAACTATTTTTAATTAATAAAAACCTATTCGATAACCAGATTATGCAAAAAGCTTTTGAAATTTTAGATAAAGAACTAGTTATGGACCATGTTTTGCCTGATTCACAACCGGAGTTCCGTAAAAAGCTCGCTATTTCATTATTTTACAAGTTTATTTTAAGTATTGCCCCGATTGGTGTTGTAAATAAAAGAAATATTAGCGGAGGATGGAAATTGACTCGTCCAATAAGTCGCGGGACACAAGATTATGAGACAAATGCATCGCTGTATCCAGTCTCCAAACCGATTTCAAAAATTGAAGCCATTTCACAATGTACTGGAGACGCTTGTTTTATATCCGATATGCCAGACTATCCAAATCAGCTTTACGCAGCTTTTGTTCTCGCTAAAGCGCCTCCGAATTCGCACATTTTAAAAATACGTACAGAAAAAGCTTTGGTAGGTATGTGAAGAAACAGTAATTAAAACAGTAAATAAATTTTTCTTTAGGATTTAGAAGGAGTTGTTGCTTTTTACGATAAAAACGACATTCCCGGAAGGAACACTTTCACCCCAAAAGAAGCAAACCTTCCATTGGACGAAGAATTATTCTGTAGTGGTAAAGTGAAATATTACAATCAGCCTGTTGGTATAATCGTCGCGAAATCTCAAGAACTCGCTGAAAAGGCAGCTGATTTAGTGAGAATCCAATACAAAATCGGCGATAAACCACTAGTGAAACCACGAGAAATAATAAAAGCAAATGTAAATGAGAAAATTTCACAAGACGATGTTATCGTTGCAAAAAGTCGAGGCACAAATGTTACATACACTTTGAATGGCACATTGGACTTGAATTGGCAGTATCATTTCCATATGGAAACGCACGTTTGCAGTGTAGTACCAACCGAGGATGGTTTCGATATGTTTCCATCGTCACAATGGATCGATTTATCACAAGTGTCCGCTGCTGTGGTGCTCGGATTGCCGGCAAATGCGTAAGTACAAATGAATCGACAATTGATTAAATGTACAGGGACATTTCTTAGTATAAATGTGCAAGTCCGTCGAATCGGAGGCGCATTCGGTGGCAAAATCATTCGAAACGCTCAAGTTTCATGTGCAACCGCATTAGCTGCCTTCAAACTAAGACAACCTGTTAAAATGTGGTTGTCATTAGAAACGAATATGAATGTTATTGGCAAACGTTTTCCATTAGCAAGCGATTATTCAGTCCAAGTAGACAAAGAGGGTCGCATACAGTATTTAAACCAAGACATTTATTACGATCATGGCGCTTGTAGTGGTACTGAAAGCAATGAGAAAGTACTCTTCCTACTTTGGGAAACGTATTTGGAATGTTACAAAACGGACACTTGGAATGCGAATGCGAAGATTGTGAATAGCGACATGCATCCCGGCGCCTACATTCGAGCTCCTGGTAATCAAACTTGTTTTACTCTTTTATAAAATAAATCAAACTCTTTTCAGGCTCTGTGGAAGGTTTTGCCCTTGTTGAAAGCCTTATGGAACACATTGCAATCGAACTAAATCTCGATCCTCTCACAGTACGATTAAATAATTTCAATTCTGACAAAAATCCCAAACTGTTGCAATTAATTAACGAGTTTCAAATGTGGGCCGATTTGGCAAACCGCAAAGAGACGATAAAACAATTTAACAACGTATACACGTTTTTTATTTTTATGTTCAACAGTTTTTATGGTTTTGATTTTATGCTGGTTTTAGGAGAATTGTTGGCGTAAAAAGGGCTTAGCCGTCGTTCCAATGGCATTTCCAATAAGCATTATGTTTGTTTATGGAGTTTTGGTGTCGATTTACCAAGCAGATGGTACTGTGTCCATTTCACATGGTGGTGTGGAGATTGGACAAGGAGTTAATACCAAAGCAGCGCAAGTTTGCGCTTATAAATTCGGCATTCCAATGGAGAAAATCGCTGTAAAACCGAGCAATAATTTAACCGTTCCGAATTCTTTGCCAACAGGCGGAAGTGTTACAAGCGAAGGAGTTTGTTGGGCGGTTATAAAAGCGTGTGATGTCCTCTTAGAGAGGATGGAACCGGTGAGGAAGACTATGAACAATCCTTCCTGGGAGGAATTAGTTAAGAAATGCGCTGCGGAATATGTGAATCTTTCAGTTACTTATTTACCGCATCCAAAGGACCCGGAACTTGGAAGCTATAAAGTTTATGGCATTGCGGCAGCAGAGGTGGAATTGGATGTCTTAACTGGACTGCATCAGATTGTCCGTGTAGACGTGTTGGAAGATACTGGGGAGGTTCTTAGTCCGCAAATTGATATTGGACAAGTTGAGGGAGCTTTTGTAATGGGTTTGGGTTATTTTCTGACGGAAGAAATTGTTACCACATCGGATGGTGAGATTTTAACGAATCGATCATGGAATTATAAACCGCCTGGTGTTAAAGACATTCCCATTGATTTTCGAGTGAAATTTCCAAGGGAATTAAATTCAGTTGGTGTTTTAAAATCGAAAGCTGTGGGGGAACCGCCACTGTGTTTGGCGTTATCTGTACCTTTAGCTATACGGCAAGCTGTTGCTTGTGTTCGAGGGGAATTTGATAAGTCTGGGACTAAGTGGTATCCAATTAGTATGTATTATAGACGATTTTTAGGTTTTATTGTTGTTTTTGGGATGATTTTTAGATGGGCCTTCAACTGTTGAAGATACCTTTACAAATTGTCTTCACAACTATAAAAATTATGTATTATAAGTAAATGGATGGTATTGGTCATGTATTTTTGTAGTTTTAATGATTATTTTAGATAAAAATTTAATCAATAATATGAGTCTTTTATTTCGAATAACCCGCGCAATAAGTTTTCGAACTAAAACCAGTATACCAACACTTAGAAACTTTACCAGTTTAGTAACTTTAATGGCTATCATGTCGCAGCTTGTCATTTTATTTGTTTATGTTAAAAATGTTGTGTTTTTCGTGTAATTTATGAATAAAATCTAATAGAAGCTCAGTTAAATAATATGTTAAAATATGTGGACAAAATGTTGAAATACAATAACAACAAATTCAATAACATTAATCCATTAAATGAAGTTACTGAAAATAGTTTGGAACCATAGAAAATGAGCAAAATTATTATTATAAAGAAGATTTATTACATTTCGTGTGTAATTAATTTTATTGCGTTTATATCGTGTAATAATGATGTAGATATAAAAAATGTTGCCATCAAATTGGGTGATGATTTATTGCATATTAAAAATGAAGAATTGGGAGAGCCTTACATATCCGTAAATAAACACAATTTTTTATCAATCGATTATCAATAATAATCCTTTAATTCTTCAGCAATTATACGAAAACTTCAAATACATACAAAACAACTACAATATAACAAAGCATGTCAAGTTTATCGCACATAAACTTGAAACGAAAATCGTCGAGACATTCTCTGCTTTGGAGAGTACGAAAATAAAATTAGAAGATGCCAAATACAATATGAATCTTTCATCAAATCCATCTACCTTCATTCCATGTCTTCAAGAGGCAATGGACAAGAATTCAGAGACTTACAAAATGATCATCAACGGTTTCTTCGTCGATAACACAACGTTCGCTGAAGCGAATCTTGATGTTGGTTACAGTAAGTGAGCAACATTTAAAAATACTGTTAAATCACGGATGAATCATTGTTTTAGTTTTACAAAGAATGAGGCGAAATATGGATAAAATGAAAGATGCAATTAAACAGCAATATTTCATATCCAGTGACGATGTTAATAACATTTTGTATTCCCCATTTTCTGGCTGCACTGGCCGAGATGACACAATCATTTGGAACAATTACATGTCCAGAAATAATTATAAAAGAAAAAATATTGTTTTGTTGCTGGATCGAGGAGGATCGCTTAGTAAACGCCAATTTCATATCGTACAAAAATTCGGTATATTTATTCACGTTTTTAAGTTGCAAATTTCTTTTAATTCTAATTTGTTTTTAGCCAAGCAATTAATTTCCACTTTAAACAACAACGATCGTATCGCACTTTTAACAATCGCTTCCGAATGGTCAACATTAGCCAATTCCACAGACTGTTTACTTCCAAATCAAATACAAGCCGCCAATAATGTTGTGCCAACATTAAAATATGCCGAAACGTCGCACAAAAATACTTTGTACAATTTTATCGATTCCCTCCAAAGAGGCAACGGTACAACACTCGGTTTTTTATTTATATCGCACGGAGTTTTATTGATTTTTAATTACAGGTGCCACAAATCACAGTTTAGGAATGGAAAAAGCATTGGAAGTTGTTCAGAATGATTACAATAAATTATTTAATCAAAGTGTGATGATATTATACGTTAGTAGAGGATTATTGTCTTCATTAACAGAAGGAAGAACAATGTTGAATATGTTGGCTCATTTTACGAATTCAATTCGTCTACCAATTACGATAAACACTTGTGCCGTTAAAGATGGTAATTGACTGTACTTTAAAGACGTGTCTAAAATTAATTTCTCTACAATTACAGAATCAAAACCGATTTTATATGAAACAGATTTTTTACGAGACATTGCCGAACAAAACTACTCAAAATACAACATCACTGTCATGCCAAATCGTCATCGTAAAGTTGGTTTTATGTTAATTATTAACTCTACGGAGAGTATTGGCTTTGCGGTGACACGATTTTTCAATATTTTCAATCCAACATTAACTTTTATTAAAGATAAAAGTATTTCATTACCAGTTTGGGATTCTATTAGTAACGGTACATTGAAATCACTTAATTTTTGAGTGTTTTTTCATTGATTTTCTCCATTTTCAGACTTAAGTATTACATTTTCAATAGGCTGGCAAACAAGACTGAACCATTTTGCAATGTTAGCTGTAGATGTATATTTTTCTAGCATTATCGAAGACATTACATTCTATAGTAACAATCAACAGTATTCTTATGCATTTCTGATCGATTTACAAGGTAGAGTATTAATGCATCCGTCATTTCCCCGTCCATCGAACTTGAAACAACAATTATATTACGTTGATATTTCACATTATGAGAAAAACATACGTAAACAGCTGCTAGAAAAACGAGACGGTGTTCATGCACTTGAAAATAGTACAATCAAATACATTTGGAACCGTGTTGGGGAATGGTATGTCGTTTGTGTGGTTGTAAATACACAAAACGGTCCACCAACTCGTCTCTTCAAACTGCCACCATCGCACAATAAATTATTATATCAACATTTAGATAGAACGGACGAATATAAATTGTGTAAACATTTAAATCAACTCGCCACTTTAGGTACGTGATTTTCCTTCTTATAAAAATAATCATTTAATATTTCATTTATCTCCCAGATGCACCTTCATTGTACTTAAGTCTCTCTTGTTTCCAATCGCCGTTTTCTGCGTCCCGAAATAATCAACTGAAGAATTACATCGCTTACTTAAAGGACAGTACGAGATTAGTGGCAAATCCAGGATTAAAGGACGATGTGCGTGACGAAGTAATTGCATTGGCACACGTGATGGAATATCTTCGAAAACGTCATATAACATCGTTCACCTCCAAGTACGTAGTTCGTAGATATGTAACATCCCGCAGTGGAGTCCTACAATTGTATCCCGGCACTATTTTGGGGCCCGGTTTCGAGCCAACAAAACGTCCATGGTTTTTACAAGCGATTAAACATTGCGACAAACTTATATTCACTCCACCGTATTTGGATGGGGGTGGGGCAGGGTATATTGTAACAGCTGCTTACGCATCCTCTCATATTGTCGTTGCAATCGATTTCACATACGGTTACATGTTTAAGCTTGTATTAAAACATATGCCATCATGTTTAGATGATGAGATAACATGCTTTTTAATGGACGATCAAGGGTACTTAATTTACCATCGTAATTTAATGGATAATACAAATGGTGCTAAACCAATTGAACAACAACATATTGTACATAAAGAGACATTTGTTGCCAACGATATATTGAATCATAAATATTTTATATCGAAATTATTATGTAATAATTATGTTGATAGTACAATTCAACGTTTTTATCGTTTGAATACAAGTTATGAGAGTGTTTTAACAAATAACGTATTTGGTGAACATTGTGTTACATACCGTATCAAAAATGTGCCAAATACGAATTTGTTTATTGGTATTGTAAATACAACATGTCCAGTTGTGGCGACATTTTGTCCATGCAGTGTTGTTGATCGATTATGTTTGAATTGTAACCGAATGGAGCAGAAAGAATGCGAATGCCCATGTGAATGTCCATTAAATATTGATACAGAAGTGTGTCGCAATACAAATCGTAATATTAGTTATAATTTACCATGTGTGAGTTATATGGAGCCGGTTTCTGTGGAGCCGACATTTACTGGTGAAACAGATCGAAATTTAGATGCATGTTCATCAAATGCTTGTCAATTGGAAGAGGATTATTTAGATTGTTTAGGTTTAACTGGTTGTGAATGGTGTAAATATGATATTGATGGAACGTTTTTACGCAAACCGTTTTGTTCGACGATAAATACGTGTTTTAATGGCGTTTTAGGTGCTATATCACCATATAAAGGCGATTTAAGTGATACAATATTACAAGTGGACACGGAATATTCGCCAATTGGTCCGATTTTAGGTTCTGTTATTGCAATGTGCATAATGTTAATACTTTTATTTATTTGCTATCGTAGTTATACGTCACCGTCAACAGAACGTTTGTATTTATCATCAACACATGACAATAATTTACGTATGAGTGATTTGAATGTGAATGATAATTATCATGATTTAGGGAATCATAGGGATAAATTGTTGCAAGATGATCGACAGGATCCAGTGTCGCCGTATTGTGTGGCTAGTACGTATAGGCGAACACAAGCACCCACTGATTCCGATCATGGTTATTCAACGATGACTCCCCATGATGAATCTGAGCATTTTTCATTAGCTCCCATTGAAACTGAATCACTCGAAGACGATTTAACGTCAGATAATACATCGATACATACGAGTGTATCGATGAAACATAATGATGTTGTGTCGCCAAGTATATTTACCAGATTACCAAATCGTAATTGCATCGTTGTTCCGGTTACTGTCCATAGAAATATGGAATTGACGTGACAAATCATTTTTAATTTTGTGTGATATTTTTTTTATTTGAAGTTTTAATTTTAGTTTTTTAACCTTGCCATTTTTTAGCCATATATTACTTAATTGATACATAATCGTTGTTCACACGTCTGTGGTTTTTATTTTTTATATGTTGTATCTACCTCTGTTTATAGGATTATAAGTTTATGTATTTAATTTACTTTCGGTTCAGTCATGCAATTATTTAGACTTTAATTTTGAACTTGTTGAACAAAGCACATTAACAACATCACGTTGTTAATGTAACAAACATAGAATCACCATTTAATATACTGTTTAAGTAATTATCATTGCATGACTTAATGCGTTGATGTATAATTTATTATGAAAATAATCCGATTAATTTATTTACTGTACATTTTTAATAGATGTATTCTTTCTGTATGGAATTATGTATATTTTCGACTAAATAAACTTCCTAATACGTATAGTTAAAAGGAGTTTCAAGTATTAAAAAAAGAATGATTTATAAACTATTAGAATTTATTGTAAGAATACCAAATTCTACCACATTTAACCACCCAATTGTTTGTACAAAATTGGAACATAATCATCCCATTCAGCTTGATAAAAGTTACCGGCAATTGGTTGCCCTAAATTATATTTAGCAGCGAATTTTTTAATGGAGAAACAACCGCGATTGTCACCGGACGTGTTGGGCAGACGTTTCTCATCGAAATTCAATTTACCATTTTGTTTGTAAACGAGGAAGACGTAACGATGCAAACCAGTGCCTTCTGGCGGTCCGGAACCAACGTAAGCAGAAAGAACTTCACCGTTGGCTACGTTGTTTCCTGGCACGTTTCCTACGAGCCAGTGATGCCATTCACGGAATTTAGGCTCCTTACGGCTTGGTGCATCCGGATCTGAATGAGAAATTATGTATTGTGTTAAGCACTGTTTAATTTTAAGCAATTTATTGCCTACCAGTCATACAAACGGTGTAAAAAGCATTGTTTTCTGCTTGCCAAGTAATTGTTGGCTGATCTTTAACTTGGGTTGGTGTTAACACGTTACCCTGATCAACTTTCACTCCACTGGGATAGTTAACCTGTAAACACAGTTTTTGAACACGAATTTAATTTTTTTTGGGTCGTTTGTACCTCGGCCACTTGTTCAGGTGCTGAGTCAATGACATCAGGAACAACACCGTGTTTTTCCATATTTTTTGCAACTGTTGAAAGAAAACGTACAGACGTAAAGACCGGTCGGCGAATTGCAGCAAACATTCTAGAATTTATTAAAAAAACAACACAAAAACTGACCTGCGTACGTAAAATGGATGATGAATTATATAAACTGTTATAACTTAACAATGCAGTACAACAGAGACACTAAGAGCGACCTCGACTTTTATTTATATTAAAAGATAACGCTAAAAAGATTAGATCAATTAAAAAAAAATTAAAATAAATCATTTTGTAATTCCTAACCTATAAATCTGAAAGATAATGCAGTATTCTGTTTTACCTGATAAACCTGAAAATGAATGATAATACAGTATTCTAAATTAGTAACAAAAGGGCGGACATTTTAAAAATAAATTCGAAAAATTATTTGAAATAAGTGAATTTATTAATGATTTTATAAATAAATATACCTTCATAACAAATAAATTGAATTATTTTAATTGTGCGTTTGTCTTGTACAAAATAAAAATAAGAAACGTGCCTAATCCATGCAAGTCATACAAATTTCTTTAGCATTATTCAAAATGTTTACCAATTAGCATTTATTCGCCTATTATTTGTTTTTAGTTTAAATATAATTTACATTACAACATTTATTTATTATAAATTACATTTTTTTGAACTGTCCCTTAATACATTCTACATAACACCGATAAAAACAATAGTATTAAATAAATAAACTATAATTAAACAACATAGAAATAAAACTTTATTTATTAAATTGTTTATTTTCTCATTTTGTTAATTTGATTATTATGATGTTATTCATTTTTAAAATTCGTTATACAAAAGACAACAAATAATTCTCTATCTATGCTATAAATATTGGAAATATTTTTATGCAAACTTTGGTACTTTTTATATTGTATTACTTTAAAATGTTCGTTTTTTAGAAGATTTTCAAGAATTAAGCATTAAGCGAACACTGTAGGTATTGTTGAGTGTGTATGTGATGTGGATTTACCAAAAACCAGACGATTTACCACCTGGTGGATTTCTTACACGAATGCACGACTTACGATCAACATCGAGTTCCTCTGTAAACCAAATTAAATCGTTTCATTATTTAAAAAAATTACAAAAGTTGACCCTCTTACCGCTAATTGAAAAAGTCGAGTCTTGTATATTCCGTTGCCCTTCCGGTCGTGGTCCTCTGCACGAAGGTGTAGTCACTGCTGACTCAGGAAGTGTTGGCGTTGGACAGGCACGTTCTGCCATAGCAACCTGCACAAAAACACCCTTAGACACGTCCGTTTCACCCTCTAACTCTCCCCTTACTTTATGCATATTCAACGACAATTCATCCATCGCATTTCCATTCTTAATCGGCTTCAACTCGTCCATCTTATTCGGCTCATAAACGTATGGAGCATTCACATTTGTCTCAATGTACCGTCCATATCCCTGCACCACCCTCAACTGTCCCTCATCCACACAGACACGTCCATTCACAATAACATATTCCGCCACTCCATGACACTGCATCCCTTCGAATATATTAAAATCAACAGCCTGATGATGGGTTTGTGCAGAAATCACTCTGGTCGCTGCTGGATTCCATATAACAATATCCGCATCCGAACCGACAGCTATACACCCTTTTTTCGGATACAAATTGAATATCTTCGCGGCATTTGTGCTGGTTACAGCAACAAATCGTGTTGGATCTAAAACGCCAGCATGTACACCTTTCTCCCATATAACCGACATGCGATCCTCCACTCCATTAACACCGTTCGGTATTTTGGAAAAATCATGTTTCCCTAATTCCTTCTGAGCTTTATTAAAGGTGCAATTGTCGCTGCCAGTCACTTGTAAAACGTCCCTAAACAACAAGAAAACCCGCTTACAAAGGAAATTCCATCACAAAAGCGAACGCAAAATTGGACACAGTCGATTAAACACACAAATTTCGTTGTCTCCAACTTTACGTGTCGCCTATTACAACGATATGGAAATAATTAGTTGGAAGTGTTGTTGAAAAAACAAACTCAGCTTGGGCAAAAATGAGAGGGGTGGTTAATTCACACTTACGATGCTAAAAAACCCAAAAGCTGAGAGGATGTGTCGGGATTGGAACGTATTGGCGGTGATGTGACCAGGCAGGCATTACTAGGACTCCCTGTAACGCCTAGCGCATAACCGCACACCTCTCCGAATATAATTTGATCATTTGCCCGATATTCACTGATTAGATTTCCAGACTTTTCACTCGTTACACGCACCAAGTAAAGTGGGGCATTTACCTGTACTTGAAAATGTTTTATTTCTTTTATGAATGCACAAAATACAATTGCAGATGCAAAGAGAATTGCTAATAAAAATTAAGGACTGAAATATAGGTGGAAAATAGTACAGAACAACATCACAAAGCACTAAAGAAATGAGAAAGAATATCAAAATTAATAACCAAACTTACTGTGCTAAGAAATTCATTAAAGCGAGTGGTGTTGAGGGGTCCGGTCTTAAAGGGGGACTAAGTACGTGACCAGCTGAATGATGGAAACATTCGTGTCTATAATGGGAGCCATCAGTTCCTAATCCGGCTGCTAAAGTTTCACCATACACTTTTGTGCCGTTTTTACATGCTTGATTTAGAGCTAATCCAGCTGATCTGCTCATTACATGCACTATATACAATGGACAATCTACCTATAACCACCACAACTAAACATATAAGAAGCTAAACTTAAAAGACAGTGCAGCATTCCTCACAAAAAATACAGCAAAAAATACTATACAGTCAATCGCGTGGAATTGTTAATCATTTTTACAATGTCTGATAAGAAAAACACTGTAAATACATTCTCGGATTGTTTTTTTTTGTGGCAACGGGTGCAATACCACCGTTTCTTTAGCGATTTTTTTTATAACAGACGGTTATTCACTCAAAAACATGTTTTATTGTCTAAATAGCATTGCTTAGTCACCGTTTATCCCTCTGGAATGAACTTGGGGGGTGCATATTCAGCGAAAATTATAAAGAAGGCATATTTTAAGCGATTTTTTTTGACTTTATGTTCGTTTTAAAAACCAGGAAAAAAAAATTCCAATAAAAATATAACGTCATCTCTTTTTGTCTCAAGAATGTCTGTTTTTAATTAGATTTTTGATTACAATTCCATGCGACTGTTAAATCGATTCAAAGCCAAATTCTCGTACCTGTTTCGCAATAACACAAGCCCTATTAACAGCTTCAGCTTCAACATCTTCAGGCCGCGACAATTCATGCCCTTCCGGCCCAGTCACCCCTCTAGCCAACAACCGTTCCACATTCTTGGCAATGATATGTCCATTCTCCGCATGAACCTGTGCCAACGCCCCTAATCTGTGACAATGCTCAAAAGCACTGTACAATTCGCCATCGTTCAACATAAATCCGTACGTCATGAACATTTTAAACGAATTCACACCATGCTCTTTGCATAATATCTCCATATCTCTCTTCACTTGTTCATTCCAAAATGGTATACAAACATGTAAACCATAATCACAACACACTTTCTCATCAGCTTTCTGTCTATATGAGTAATAAGCGTCTAAAATAGACTCGTTCTGTTTGGGGAGGACGAAATCAACTAAAAATACATGAATTTTATGGACCGTTTTGTCTGGTTCAAGTGTCGAAAGGGTTTACTTATCATCGTGGTACCGCCAGCAACAGCTGCTTTAGTGCCTTGATAAAAGTCATCGACAGTTTGAGCTCCCATAAAGTCCATCTCGAAGTGGGTATGTGGATCAATGCCCCCAGGGATCACGTAACGTCCCCTTGCATCAATTACTCTCGTACCGCCCGGTATAATAAGATTTTTACCGATTTGTTTTATGATACCATCCTCGATATAAACGTCCTCCTCTGTGATCTCGTCCTCGTTAACCACCTTGCCATGCTTAATAACCAGCCGGTTTTGGGCACTCTAAAGAATAAAAAGAGATCATAATGAGGTGTGTGCGCTTTTAATTAACTCTAATTGCTCTCTATAAGACTTATGTAATTAATTCCAAAACTAGAACGATACACAATCTAAAAATAAAAGAGCATTTTATCTTGTTTACTGTGAAATGTGCACAACACGCACAATATTTCCACAAATTATATGAATTCTTATATATTTAAATCTTGTGAAAATGCAAAAATCAATAAAATAAAACAAACGGTACTACTGTGTGTGCGAGTAAAGCAGCTGAAAAAAGACCGGTATGAATATTAATTATCGCACAGGAAATGCAAATTGTAGCATCAACAATAGACGTTCATTATAAATATAACAATTATTATGCAATTGTATCAAAAATACACCTGTTTATTACCTGTAAATGGATTGGAACCTTTTTCACAGGAGTACTCATTCTGGTTGTGTTTACAAAAATTTTTTTTCACGCTGAACTTGATACTAGTTTACGAACCGTACGAACTAATGTACTTTTTGTATTTATTAATTGCGTATCTAACACACTTACTAACTATAATACCACCACTATTACTATTTTATTCAAGAGACGACGACCTTTTGGTCGTGTTCGGGGGGCTAGTTACATTTCGTTTTATAACTAAGGGCGAGGTTGTCATCTCTTCAAACAATATTCAAATTTGAATAAAAGTGGGAAAAACGCAAGCAAATGTGAAAAAAGAATTTTTTGGACTGTCCAATAAAACGAAGAAAACGGTTTTAAATAATCTTTTTATGTATTTATTTAGAAATTTAAAAGACCAAAGGCACACAAAGTATCTTGATTACACTTGTTAGTCCTATTATTTAAGTGTTATTTAATACTTAGAGGTAATCAGACTCTATTGTAGTTTACATATTCATTTTTAAATAGGTAAATCACAACGTTTTTTGTTTTTCGACAAGGTTTTGGTTCTTTAATCAACAATTTGTGTGTAGTACAAATAACAAGTTATTTCGTACATATTTAAAGGAGAGAAAAAGAAAAGAAGAACATAAATATACATATCAAAATACAATCGATAATACTATAAAATATTACGTATTTTAGTAGTGACTCCAATTCGACTTAAATATTTCAGTAATAATTCAAAATTCAGGCACTAACATACATCACAAATAATATGATTTTCCAATGGAATATTCCCTACTTCACGTAAATCCATATAAGCCCTTTAAATATGCATATAACTCTCTCTTAACTAAAAAAAGACTTTTCTCATTGTAAAATAAAAAATTTGGTAACTACAATCTAAAAATAATTGTCCCTAATAAAAAAAAGAAAACAAAAAGAAAAAAAACTAATCAAGATCTTACATCATGATCCGATCCGATTAACTGAACAAAAATTCGCTATTTATTTACATCACCTGAGTTTTGTGATGGGAATTTGGAAGACCGACGATTTTCAGTCCGCTAAACTGACGAGTCTTCAGTCTAAATTTGTTTTTATTTCAATTAAATCAACACTCGACTGGCTACAAGGGGGTTAGATTTGATTTACCGTCACTTTAGGAACTTTCTTTTTTCTCTCAGTTTCTGAATCAGAATTTCTCCTTTTCTTTTTGGCAGTTATTGATTCCTGTCCACTATCATCGTCCTCTGAATTGCAACTATCCGAACCGGAACTGGAACTAGACGACGAATTACTCGAACTGTCCGACGCCACGCCCGACGGCTGTTCCAAATTGATCCTTTCCGCCAATTGCGACAACATCGGATCCTTCTCTTTCAGCACTTTCAACCATTTCCTGGACAATTTCGGTCTTCCTCTCGCCGTTTTGTGCCAAACAACCGGGAAATTCGTGCGACTGCAGAAGTTTTGTGTAACTGCAATAGTTGTGTCTAAATTCAAGACGACATGCCACCATCCGCCGGGCACGAAGACCGTCTCTCCGGGTTTTTGAAGGATTTCGATGGGTTTACAGTCAGTTGGCCAGGAGGGTTCTTTGGTTTTCGGGTAAATTAAACTAAACCACGTCACCGCTTCGTCCCGCTGTTTTCCGCCCATTGCGCCGGTGACTTTAAGCAGCTCTTTTGGGGTGTGTGTGGGAAACAGGCACCATCTGAAGAAAATTTAATTAAAATCACAGTTTATGTTGTTTTGGTGTTTTATGAAACCTTTTGTGGCCCACAACCAAAGCGTTCCAAGCACTAGTGCCCAACGGATCAATGTGGATGCCAGTGCCAGATCGGGCTGGTCCCATAACAAACCATCTGTAAGGGGGTCGTCGATTTTCGCCCGAATATTTAAACAAATCATCTCTGAAGTAGTACGGTACTTCGTAGTCATCTAATAATTTTTTACGGCGTCGATGCTAGAACAAAAATACCATGAAATCTTGTGTTAAAGTGTAAAAGGATTGTTACCTCGCCAAAATTACTATCAAAAATATATAGTGGACTATCATCTTTTGTATTTTTCATATAATATACATAATATTTCATCTTCATTTTAACGCTATAACCATCATTGTCTTCACCGCATTTGAACTTTTGATTACGGTACTTTTTCGCTAATTTATCCAATGTCCATTTCTCTTTGGCTTTCCAACCCACTTGACTTCCAGTAATAACAACAGGCTTGTATGGTAATTCATATTTCGATATGAATTCACGTTGACTACATTGAGATTCATTAATACGGTCACAATTGTCTTGGAAATTAGTAAAATGTTCAAAATTTTCCGCGTAATTTTGCTGGTGCCAAGACTCTTTTGTATTCAGTTCTATAATTGTAGAAATTTACATGAATTATTTGTATTTGTGTTTTAAATTGAAAAAGTTTTTAGGTTAGGTGTACAGATTCTTACCTGGTCTAGCTCGTTTTTTAACATCTTTTATTCTTTTTCGTGCTCTATGCTCAAATTCACTATCATCCATTACTTGAAATTATATAAATAATTTATTAATTAACAGAACTAACGAAAATTATATTAAATTTTTTAGAAAATAACAGAAATGATGAACGGAATTTATTACTGAACTGGAACTGACAGATAAGTTCACAGTTCATCAGCAACCTGTTTTATCGACTTCTTCTATCCTGATTACAGGACTCTATTAAGGGTGTCCTTTTAAAATTCAAAATCCTTTTTACGAATTTTATTAACTCTTTTATTTATTAGAAAAAGTCAGTCACAGAATAGGATCAATTGTGACAAAGTGATTTTAAATAAATAATTATAACTATAGCAAATTTTTATAACAAAACGAACAAATTAACACAGAACGAAAATCAAAAGGACCTTTTAAATATGCTAGGCGTCCATCTGGAAAACCTCGAAGGTTCTTGATCCCTTTTAAGAGCAGCCTGAGCCTCTAAAGTATCTATATACTTCTTTTGTCTTTCTCTAAATGCTTCGATTGGATCATCGATTTCATTGTAATTCTTAAGAACTTCTCTAACATCTTCAATATCATTCTCGACGATTGCTACAAACATTAATTTAACAATAATTTTTTTACATATTACACTTATTTACCTTTAAGAAAGTTTGTCAAATCGAATAGCGAGGTATCGTCATCATTTCCAGACCATCTTTTAATTTTAAACAAATTATCTGGATTAAATTTCACATTCTGTGCATTCCAATCGATGACTATCACTTTGGTAAGATCTCTATTTAAGTTATTCAAGCTTTTCACGTGATGTCCACCGCTAAAATGTGTTGCATCACGTACTAACTTGTAAGAAATGATATTTTTGGGATCAATTGCTTCAATTAATGGGAAGACGGTCATTCCCTGTTCGGCAGTATATATCACAATTTCGTAATGGCCATGGAGGTTCTCCAAAAACTGATCCAGACCGGGACGTTTCTTGAAACGCCACCCAGTTTTGTACGTCCAATCTGGATGGACAAGAACGTCGGTTACTTCAAGTACCAGCGTGTATTTCGGTTGTAAATACGGATATTCTAGTGGGTCAGGCAGTAGTTTTTCACGTGATGGTTCTTTGATAAGCTGCAACATAAATTATTAAACATTTATAGACATTTACAATGGTTGTTCTCTTTACTCTTCTATAATAATCTAGTTCGCGATATGTACGCAAAATATATTGTTTTATAAGCGACATATCAGACAGATCATCCCTAATTGGATTGCCATTCATGTCTTTTTCTGGTGCACCGAGTACGAAAACCATGTAGCCACCAAGCAATCCAAAAGACACCCCGAAGACCATCAATGTTATCTTCATCTTTTTCCAACTAGCATCACGTTGTTTTTTCGCTTCTTCCTCGTCCTTTTCATCTTGATTTTTCTCTGGGGCTTCTTTAGCAATTAAATTACCTAGTGGTGTATTACTTTTTGTGTCTAAATAAGAAAAAATTACAAGTTTTTGAATTTGCACATAACCTCACTTCTTACCGCTTGAATAAAATGCATGTTGAGCGAAATTCGATGTGTTCCTATGCACTGGAGTTGCATTTAATTTTAGCAAAAATACTTGCTGATTAGTTATCAAGGATCTATTCAATAATTTACAACAATTTGCCGAAAATCTCAACATTTTATTAAAATGTTTCATATCAAGTGTGAAGTTTGATAAATTGAACAATTGAAGTAAACAGTACCAACATCCAACACACCAAAAGTCCCCAGAAATTTAAATTTCTTTTCGCGGATTATTTAAATTTAAATGTATTCTATTTAAATTAGATATTTATTCATTATTTTAGGTACATTTTTACAATATCACTTAAAAAACCTACTTTATCACAATTTATAAAATAAAAAGATATAGATTAATTGAATGCAAATCTAAAATGCATAATATAGAGAGAAAAAGCATAAAACGGAAGCAATAATTTTACAGAACATTGAGATTTAAGAGAGTTAATAAGCGATAAAAAGTATTCATACACATGTTAATTGTAATTAAACGCAACAAACCAAAGTACACCAATAAAATTTAAATCACCAAATAAAATCCCAATTTGTTGTTAAAAGCAAATTTGAAATTATATGCATCTTGGTATATGCTTTACTTTATCTCGAACATATTGACGATTTTTCATTAAAGATAAATACCAATTTGGCTTTAAACCTTTCCATTTATAACAAATACTATCTTGTCCCTTTTTTCGTAAATTTTGTCTTGCTTCATGCAATTTTACATGCCAAGATCCATCCATCTTCTCATCACTATCTTTCTTATTATATTTATTTTTATAGTTTCTGTTTTCTTTGGTAATTTTTTCTTCAAACTTTTTCGTTTTTTTGTCATATTTCACCTTGTCGTTTTTCTCTTTATATTTCGTTTTACTTTCTTCTGCTTTAATACTGTCATTCTTCACTTTAAAATTGTCATGTTTTTCGTACTTTCGCTCGTCTTTGTACTTCTTATACTTTTTCTTCTCAGATATCTTATCGTCATTTCTATTATCATCCTTTTTTCGTATATATTTCAATTCCGTTTTCAATAATTCATACTCTTTCTCCACTAAAAACTGTTCCTTTTTCTTCAGATAATCCTCTTTTGCTTTAATCGCTTTTTTATTCTCCGCACAATTCGTTCCTGTATCATTATTCCTCTTTTCCACAATCTTCTCCCACACAGCCAACAGTTTCTCTATTTCCTTTTTCGAATTTTCATTCCGTTTATTTTTGTATTTATTTTGAACAGTTTTTATTAAACATTTCTTTACATTTACCTCCATAAAAAGTCCATCACTTTTATGTAACTGTTGACAATATTGTATAGGATTGATTTTATTTACATCAATGTCATATTTTGCATTAAAATTCTTATATTTCTGTTCCAAAATAAAATCATCATCAAAATCATTAAAGATGGATAAGTGCGAAATGAACATCGGTATTGTCGCAATTAGTAACGTAATAAGAAAATATTTATTAGTCCAATAGGAAACAACAAAATAGGAGATTCGAGTGGCGATGGACTTGTCAGAATTGTCCACTCTTTGAGGCACCACAGTACCTGAGAGAGTTTGTACATCTTCATGAATGACTTCCTCCTGTTCGCTTGGAATCGAATCAACGTCTGTTTCTACTGTACCCAAATCGTGCTGATTTAATTCCTCTACCGGCTCTTGGGAGCAATCCAGGTAGAATTGTGTCCAAGGGCCGTCAGTAGAAGTCGAAGACTCGTGTCCAGCCTAAAAGTAACATTCCTACTCACTCACTTGTCGATTATTTATTGTAAAGACAACCTCTGATTCACTAATAACGCTAAATTCATCTGAATCTGTGTCAGCAGCTGGTTCTTCTGGCTTATTTTTGGCTGGTTCCAATGTTTGGGGCTCTTCTTCTTTGTCATTCACCACCACCCATTGATCATTACTCAAGGTGTTCTCCTCTTCACTGCTATCACTCATATTTTTCTGACTATTGTAGAACACTGAAAAATTATTAAGATATTTACTTATTTTTAACACTTTTCTCCAATAATTCACTTACTTTATTCACAACATTCATCTGTGTACCTAAAGCAGAAAGTGAAAGGTACTTGAAGGACTTTTTACGATTAAACCAATCTGTACAATATGCTATTTTTGGACTTACATAGAAGTTTCTTTGTGGAAATATATTTTCATTTGTGCAAGTCAATTTGCGTAGCAAATTTTTGCTCTGTTATTTATTATTTTCTGAAAGAAAATTACGTTTCGGGAATATTTTGACATTCTAATGTTGCCAGAATTCTGTAGGATTTTGTAGAATTCTGTATAGTTGAATTGTAGATGTCGCAACTAGTCTGAAATGGCATTTAAATTTTAAATGCCATTTAAAAAGTTTGATTTTTTTTCAAAAAATGAGATCAAAGTTTCCGTTAATTTCTTTAATTTCGTTAATTCTTTAATTTCGATAAAAAAGGTTTTTAACAATAAACATACCGAGAGAGAGGCACTTGTTACTTGTAGGTTTAAGTACCGGCCTAAATAATGTTTATTCAAAATTGTGAATTTGTTAAAAAAATGATTAATTCAATTATTCACTGATTGCTAAATAAAACTAAAACGTGTTAAATATACTTAAGAGAGTTGAACATTTGAAAAGTTACCAATAAACGTAAATAGCTATAATTAAAGTATGTAGGTATAATTTGTTTCTTGTTATGGTAAAGACATTATAAGGCATACCTAACAAACCTAACGTAGAGTGTTCGTATTTGATATAAAAATATATAATGATTTTTTTAAGAGTGATGTTCTGGGCGTGGTAGTTCTTAGCGCCGTTTGCCGACCCAGGTAAAACTACGACTGACAGCTGGTGATCTATTCCATAACATTAATGGGGGCCCCAAAGTTCATTTCGTCCACGCTACATTTGAAAAGACCTTCTTGTCCTTATGAATTTCCAAACATATTTATAGTTGGTAGCATGGAATACACTAGAAAAAACGCCATCCAACTCTATACCTATATTTGTCTAACAACAATTATATATTAAAAATTAAAATAATGCGCGGTCAGGCCAAACAGCCGGTTAATAACTATCTTGAATAAAGCCTCTAGGTAAAAGTGAGCACGCGATTTGTGAAAGATATTGGGTAAATTATAGGTTCATAATATTTTGAGACATATTGATGATGACTATACCCCTTAGACTTAGAGTCATCTTTAAAAACGTTCCCAAAAACTCCTTACTAACGAAAACACATTTTGCTGTGCTGTGCGTCTGTTTTTATGTATGTACATATAACAGAGAAAATTTAACAAAATGTATGTACCTACTGTGTTACTCTCGAATTGAATATACGTTAAATAAATCACTATAAAACTAAATTGAAATTGGATTTAACGTTTTACCGAATTGAAATGAAAAAGAATAAAATTGCTAGACAAACAACCCCTTATATAGCGCGCAACTACTTAACAAATCTACTTTTATTTCCAATAGTGGAAAGTAACAATGACGCAACATTTATTCGAAAAACATCCCAAAGACCATAAATACAAAATCAATCTATCTTGTGGTCAAGGGATATGGTTTTGCTCTCTACTATTACATATAGACCCATATTCACTCATCCCCCTTTTAAATCGACGCTATATACATATATACAACGTCATCTCATTTACATTTTCACTTTAACTCTTGTGTTGCCGATCCTCGGGCACAATTAAATCGTTCAACCAAATAAGAACCATCAGAATTTTGATTTAGTCAACCCCAAAGCAACATCAACTTATTATTTGAATTCCATTAAAGTATAAATATGGAAAAGTGCACAATTTTATGCGCGTAAACAACAATTTCTGCCCTTCTTTAACGACAAATATTAGCCAAGCAGCAAAAGGGAATTTTCATCAAACTGGTAATTAGTTATTTAAATAAGAAAGAAAATGGTGAATGCGCCAGGTGTAATTCTAAAAAACTCAAACTCAAACGTTTTTCTCTTCCTATTCCCGCTTATTTTAGAAGAAATGAACAACACACAGAAATGCACTTGTCGATTAAACGTAATCATTTCCCTCTTTCCACCACAATTAAATCTAATAGTACATTTCTGAACGTAACATAAGAGAATTAAAATAAAATGTTAAAATGTAATGATCTCCTTATACATATATGCAATACCTATATAAGTTGAGGAGATTTACGCTTGATTTGAGTGTCATGAATAATTTCTATAATTACGTATCTATATAAGAAATGTTTTGAACACACACAATTTTATAAAAACATTATAAAAAGGTATTAACGTTTTAAAAGCTATCTTATATGTAGGTACAAGAACAACACGTATAGAATTAGTATTACATTTGATTGTAATTTATTTTGGTCTACAAATAGGAATAGAATAGCGTGATCAGATAGAAGTTACGGAGTTTTGCATGTACAGATGCCATCTACAGATAAGGGTAATTAGCTTGCTTGGTTTTAAAACCATATATACTACAGAGGTGCATGGTAATGTGTGCTGTACACACCGGCAATATGTGTGTGTGTGCAGTCAAATACCAGCAACAACATTGGAAAATTAGTGTTCAATCAGAAATATACATACTCCTGACAAAATAATTGAACTGCAAATAATTTGTATCGAAATGAGCGTGTCCACACTGAGAAATGTTTTGGTAGTAAAAAAATACATATATATATATAATATTGTCGATGAAGAAGTGAAAAACGACAATAAATCATGTTAGGAAAATGGAGCCAATTAGAATAATATTTACAATCAGCAATATAGTTATATCTAAAAGTGATTGTTATAAAGGTGTTTAGATGGTATGGGTCTTTATGTGGTGAGAACGGGTTGAAGGTGCGTGCTGTTGCATTCCAAACAACAACAGAAGAGTACCGCCAATAGGTCCTCATTAGGATGTCTAGCTTGGACCATAAATTAACCTCGATGTCAAACATGGCGCTCCATAGAATGTTATTACTACATTTATGGGCTGTCAAATACATTCGATGCTACGGTGTTTTGCCTCTTTTGCGACCTATAATTACTGTTGTTCAAAATTTTCAAAGATTTGTGGTATAATATTGTACGATAGACAGAAAAATGATATCTAATCATCTTGTAATGGGGAAAAAATGACACGTGAATATATTTACATCATCATCATCTTTTTTTTGCTTTTTGCTGAGCAACATTTTAATTTTTTTCCATTTTTATAGATTACCATTGTTCCTGATATTGTTGAAAAGTAAATCGGTTTTGGCGTACACATTCGACCGTAAAATATGACAAAATAAGTACCTTTTAAGCCTATTTGTCGACAATTATTTTTAAAAGACCACCAAAGAGGAAACTCTTTATCTATACAATTTTCTATTATGTTTAAATAAGATTATGTTTCTGCATCTATTTGTTTTGTGCGATTTCTTTATGGTAAAAGGAAAACATTTACATGTTGGATAGGAAATTTTTTCGACAAAGGGACATTCAACGACTCAAGAAAAATCCTCATGATTTTTCAGCACGCTGTCATTTCGAATATATATCCATCCCCCTGTTGTTTTTTTTTTCACTCGAAAACTGGACAAGGAAACGTTTCGTAAAAAACGCTTTTCCCAAAGGATAAATAAAAATGTAACAGCTTTTCAATAGTACACAGGTCTTTGCCTTTTTCTATTCTTAAAAGGATAGTGAGTGACCTTTAAATAAAATTTCATCATTTTTTTTATTCATCTTGCACTTATTATATGGTAGTAAATACTTAATTACTGTGTGCGGTTTAATTTTTATTTAATTGACTTGAAACGATAATGCCTTATTAAAAGTACATTAGAATTTTCCTTTATAGTTCTTAACAGTTTATCACCGGCTATATTTCATTATTAAAGGGTAAAAACTTGACCAAATATTAAAGATTTTTCTGAATGGTATGCATAATAATTATTTCGATGATGGTCTCGTGTCTTGTAATAAATTTCTATAAGATACTAATTATAAATAGAAATTGTGACTAGATTAATGATGTGTACGACATTAAAATGACAATATTATAGAAATTGACCATCAACATACATCTTGGGTGGTCATTATCATTAAAATTCTATAGTTATATATGAAGTAGAAATTCAATGATGAACCGCACTTTCATGTGTAAATAATGACAAGTTCTATTTAGTAGCATTTGAGAAGAACTACTGATTGGAAGCTGAGTTCAGTCTGACACAAAAGCCTTAAAAATATCCTCTATATGTACACATATATACCTCGTACAATAATATTTTTTTCTACTCTTTTAACCAACCGAAGGAACCGCACAATTCTTGTACTACAATCATCATTTTTCATTCCGAATCAACGATTAATTGTGTTTGGTGCTCCTTGGAATTCTATAAAAACAAATTACACTAATAGCCAATCGACTGACTTGAGCAAATTACTTTGTCCAATCTCTCTTAGGTAATATATTGATAGGAGAAGAAAAACCTATACCGATTTTATAATTAATTTTGTTTTTCTAGAAAATTTGCATTAGAACGAAAGAACGATAAATAATAAACACACACACACATCCATATATAAAATGTCATGTGTGTACTAGTCGCGTTGTATATTTATATTATTTGAAAAGTAGTTTTATTCAAAAGGATCGCGTCTCTTTGTATATGAAATATGACGTTTATGACACTGAGAAATGGTGTTGGACATTGATTCTTTCAATAAAAATTTTTATCTGTCATTTTATATAATGATGTTTTATACTAGAGGTATTAGGGAAATACTTGAAAAATATTTTTTTCTGTAGACATACATTTTCAAGCTTAATAAGATAAGGTCCATGTGTTTTACCACATTTATTGATTGATATACACAAATACATAGAAAATTTCTTTTAAAAAAAGGACACCGCGTATGTACGGTAGGAGAATGATTCTTATATTATACTATAGATCATTAGATCAATTCTATAGTGCTACTGCGATATGCACTAGTAATATATCAAAGAATTTTGACATGTGAAAAACTAGTCAAGAAAACATTAATACAAACCTCTATAGATTTATATAAATGACACTTTTACATTAATGAAAAACTAAATAAACTAATGAAAAATTCTTCTATTATACGATAGAGTAAAAGTCGAACGGCGCAGCCTCTCAAATGGCAAATCTAATAATAATTAAGATAAATCATTGTTTCTCTAGTTGTAGCAAATATTTACTAGATTAAGAGCTTTCTTGTTGGGGGTGCCTGATATTTAACTGCATGACCAACGGGACTATACGTCATCAAGAAACCACAATTCCATATTTTACGAGAACGATAGTGAGTTATTGATGAGAATGTATATGTATCACGCGCGCTTTCACGAAACTTCCTTCCTTCTTCTTTTTTTCTGTATTGTTTCCCCTTCTTTGTCACTAATACTAGTAAATTCTCAAGAGATTTACACCCGTACGCGTTGCCATTGTCCATATAGAAAAGTTTTTGTCGAAGACACACAACGAGAAAAGAATATTCTTTTTTGACGAATCACCTTATTTACACATATTGAAAATGCGTTATACTAACTTTAAGCTATAAGAAAGAAATTATAAATCAATGCTTTCAGTGGTAAATATAAAGGTCCAAAACTGACCAACGTTGTTATAGATGTAATCTTACGCGAAGAGCGCCCGTGCTTAAGGTCCTATGTCTCTGAGTAAAATATTGCGACCATTTATCACTCTATTTGATGACATCAAATACCAAGTGGTTTATCAAAGTATTAAATTTATATCATAAAGGAAAAATTTCGGAAAATATATTGCTATTGTGTTCTATAATAAAGGAAACTGCACATATGCACTGTGAAGATAAATATACATGAGTATGTAGTGTACTAGCCTACATTTGAAATGTTCAATTTAAAGATTAAAGATAATGTGTGTTTGATTTACATTTCGTTTTCCAGTTGTTTGAATAGACAGGTTACATTTGGATTTTCTCTTCTCTACGGTCAGTAAATCTTGATGCGTTTAACGGGAGGAGAGTGGAAAAAAATTCTTATATTGAAAAACAAAGAAAAACTTTTAGGTAGTGTTTAGTTTATTATTAGATTAAATTTTAAGTGAAACTAAAATGACTATAAAACAATAAATTTCTTCATGGAAAATTAAAACAGATTCAGTCAGTCTCCAGTGGTGATTGGAAATGAATATGACCACCTGGGGGTAAAGTCTTGCATGCCCCCCCGCAGTAAGTCACACAGCCTCATTATTTACCGGGCACTGGGCCCTCTTTGGCTAAAGGCCGACATTGTATAAGGCCTACAAGGCCACAAAAATAGATCGACTCAAATTTAAATAGAACATAACAACATATCAAAACATTATTAATAAAAAAACTCCTCAAAACGTACACACAGAACACAGAATGTTACTTTCAATTTTTTTTTCGTTTTTTTTTAAATACTGTGGAATTAATTAGAATTGTTAGATGCGTGCAAGAAACCCTTGTAAGCCACCCCTGTTATATAGTTAAGTTGTATTACATACAGATTAACTGATAAAACGTTTAGCCTGAAGGCATAAAAGACACGCTTGTCGCATTTTTATATGTATATAGAAATAATTAGCTAAAATGTAATAAATAAAATGTTGATAAAATCGAGGGCCCTATTTTAATGCTTGTCAACAATTTATTATCCCTTTCTAAATTAATATCATGTTAGTGGAAAAAAAATCACATTTTCACTTCCCTGTGTGTATTATGCGAGTATTAAGCATGTTTTGTGTGTGTGAATACGATTAAGTGATCGTTTTTTCCTATTTCTCTTACATAGTGTAGGTATTATTATGAAATTGAATGATTATTTCGATACGGTTAATTATAAAGTGTACAGTAAATGTATGAGTGAGAAAATGTGATCTGCGTACACAAAACATATGTAATTTTCTAGTAAAATGTCACGTTTTTCACTTAAATTAACTATTTAGTTAGCATTTATAAAGTTTTTCGTGACAATGGATATAATGCTAATGGCTTTAATGGAAAACAACTACCTAACCGCAGGTTGTAGGATAACAATTTTTTTTCTTCTTTTATAAGAATTTTATAATAACAATGTCAAATTGCACTTATTAGTGCACATTTTGATTCTTTATTAATGGTGGATTTTCAGGTGTAAAGTAAATGACATACAAAAATGATTACCAGTAAGCGGTAAGCTTGTAAAATAGGATATTGTTACTTGTATACGTGCTCAGCATGTGGGAAAGTCCTACATAAGGGTACAAGAACGTTGAGAGATTCAACAATAATTATTCGATGATTTACGCGCTCATTTTGTTTGGTCTTTCAGTATTTAAATTGCCTAGTCTCATGTCGAGAAATAATAAAGACTTTACCTGTTTATATTTTTTTCATTGCAACAAAAGAAAAAATATATACAGGGTGTAACAGTTCGATTGAGCCAAAATCAAATAATGGTGGACTCTGAGTCGAAAATCCTATTTCGCGGAAATGGCTTAATGGATCAGCTGTTACACACTATATACCTAAAACGAAACAATTACATATATCTACATACCTATTACAGTTTCGCTTTTACTCCCCAATTTTCGAACACATATACGAAAATTTCTATAATCAATATTTTCCAGAATTGAAAAAACAACGAAAAACAAATTTATATCACTGGGTTGTAAATCAATTAATTATACATATATATTTCGTTTATTACAAACTGAATCGTTTATATAATATGAACGTAATAATTTTTTCCTCTGTTTTTAATACGTAATTGTTATGGGAACCATAAGATATTCTGTCCGGCATTGGTAGTCGACATAGTTATTTGGATGTAATAATAGATTATTTACTGAATCTTAAAACATAGTTTAATGTTGGAAAGAAGTGCATGCGTGAAATTAGCAAAATCGTTCGCAATTTTACACACACACACTCACATTTACAACACATTCATTTGCATTTTGTTGAATGGAATGGAGAATCGAAAAATGTTTATTTTTAACATAAAATTGATGTTTCTTGTATATAAACCAAAATTTGCAAACAAAATTATGGTTACAGTCCATCAACTTGTTGGGGAAAAAATTATAATTAAATAATTCAGTTTGTGATTTGGTCTTATAAAAGTTTTCGTTTATGTTCATGCATAGACGTTTAATAGTCTTTCTCGAGTTAGAAAATTAATTGATTCAAAATGGAAAAAATCAAAAACAACTCCACATTTAATCATCATGTGTCTGTAGTGTCACAAGCGGGGAGAATTTCTGGCATTAATATCATTTTTTTTATTATTAATGTTTAAGTTTTGTGGCCGAACGAACGGGTGACACACTAATAATATGGTATGTCCAACGGGTCTAGAAGTTTTGACATGGGTCTATAGATCTTCTTGGAATATAGCAATTAAGAATTTGTTAAATTACACGTAATTTCGCTTAAAAAAAGTGGAGGCATTCACGAAAATTAAACATTTTTATTTAATAAAGAGCAATTTTTGTATTAAACTATGATTTATATAATAGAAAATTGATTATATATCTAATAAGAATGAAAGAAAAACGCAAACAATATTACAATGCATAATTGCAATATGCTCCTTATGTGTTAATTACATTCAGTATCCGTACATAGATAATGTAATATAAAAACAGTTAAAATAATAAAATAGAAACGCGCATTTTATTTTCAGACCTAAGCAATTGAGTGTAATCACTTCCTTACTGTGTTAGTACTACCACACTACTGTAGCTCTACATGTTATTTACAGATTTATCGCTTTTCTTTTATAATAATCTTCTGTTTTTAATGTAAAGAAATTGATTATGCTTATTATGAAAATGTTTAATTTTTCATTAATTTCACATTTTATAATTAAGTCTCTCTATTCTAAATGAAACATAAAATTGTTTATTTTAATATCAGGTAATCTAAGACCTGGTAGCCTTATTTTGATATTTCATTGACCAGATGACAGTGCTCAGTTTATTTAAACAATATTCTACTGTCCTAGAAAGCAATCATTATGGAATTAATTATTAATCATGTGTTGATTTTGTCACACAAATATTTTCTTTTTGCCATTTTAGATTGTGTTGTATTATTAATGACCAGAGGGGAATCGGTAATAAAACACACATATACGACAGCTATAATTTTAATGAAGCCCAAAAGGCGATACATATTGTTTACTGTACACAGGAGGGGGTGAATATGCAATAACATTTACAGAAGTGCTACTTATTATAGTAATACTACATCAGTTTTTTTATTTTATTATTATACGTATTTTTTTTATATTTATATATGTATAATTGTAATAAAAGTAAAATATTTTTCCATAAAATAACTTTTTTAAAGATGATTTACATACTTAAAAACTATTTAACTAAAATTGTACAATGGTAAAACACTGTTGCAGTTTGTTTCATTAAAAAATATTTTACTTTTCACTTTTTTTAAGGTATAAATATATAACATATCATATAATTCAGAAAAATAATTTATAAATAAATTTTATTACTAATGCAGTAAGTTCCGTTTTTTTCTGGATTCGTATACATTTAGGACAATATTTTTTATTAGGATCAGTTTTTTCAACTTTTAATAAGTAAATATATACATCTATACATTTATAGGCAAGAGAGCGTTATTTACAAAGTTATTGCACATTTAAATATACAATTTTTTACTTTATTTATTAAAGTAATACGAAAATTCTCATTCACTTATTGTAAATAGTGAAATATTCTTGAAAATTACATTAATTTAACATCAGTACATGATATATGTTTGTTTATTATTAGGTAGTTTTTGTTTAATTTTAAGCAACATATATAGGCTGAAAAGATGATGAAGAGTATTCAAATTTTATCATTGTTCATGTTTTATTATGCATATTTTCGATATTCTATTTTAAACAAAGTTTTAGTATGTACTATTATAGAATTTCTAAGACAACCAACATATTTTGTAAATATAGTTTACTTTTGGGTTTATAAAAAATGAGCAATATTCACATTCAATATAGCAAAACAAAAAAAGGAAATTTTCTTTTAAAATCACAACTTATAAGAGATCACTAATCTACATCTTTTCAATTTTCTTTATACAATGAGTATTTATTTCAAGACTGGCTAATTATTTGTTATGAAATATTAATTATGAAAAAAAACTATACAAACATAATAAATAAATGTTACATATACAGAAAACTGGCTTTGAAAAGAAATAGGTATAATAATTAATTAATCTATAATCACATATAATAAGAAACAGTTTATTTATTTTCTAAGTACTCGCTCTTAAATGTTTTTTTCATTTCGAAAGTAATATAAAAAAATAATCACCACCATAATGGTATCGTTCTAATATCTAATAAATTATTTTTTGGTCACGAAATATCTGTAGTTTTTTTTGGCGAATTAAGATGAAGCGATTCATTTTCTGAATGAAGATTTCGTCTTGTTCTTGATATAAATACTTTTGGACAACCAGATACTGTGCACTTGAACATTTCGGAAATGTGATGCTTTTCACAATGCTCTTTGAGGAGCGTTGAAGTAGTGAATGTTGTTTTACATAATCTGCATGGTAAATTACCTACTTTATCAGGCGTTGGAAGATCTTCCTCAACACAATGCACATATTTTAACGAATTTGGTGATGAATTTGTTGTTGGAGGAGGTGAACCTGATACAGGTGAACCGCTACTGGGCGATCTTTCTTTTCTTATTGATAAATTACCATTAAATTGGGTAAAATGATTAAAATTGCCTAATGGAAATGGAAGAGCACCTAGTGGAGGTAGGAGCAACGGCGTATGCGATATTCGCTCGCCGTTCAACATTAATTGATCTAAATTTGGTGGTGGTAAATGGTGATTTTTGAATGCCTCTTCGGCATACAATCTCGTCAAAAGATCACCATGCAAAGCTGGATTCGTTGGTAAACCGGCAAAAGGCGA